>CM066329.1:183940541-186340541 GCA_033807585.1 Hydrophis major | reverse complement strand
ACGCAAACACATGAACGTATATGCTATCAACCCGCCTTAAAATGCAGGGACATTACAGTTGCGACAAGTTGGATAAGAGGATTGGATGAGCAACAAAAAAAGATGGAACGAGGGACAGTTCGGTCAACATCATGTGACCACTAAAGCAAATAATGCTGTTCAAAGCTATCATTCTATTCTCAAGACAAGCAATATATACTTGTGCTAAGTGCAGGGGTATCATATATACTTGCGGATAAGCTGAGAATTTTAGGTATCAAAATACACCCCAAAATTATGTTTGGCTTACCTGTGAACCACAGCTCAGATTTTTAAAAGACTATCACATCCACAAATAGCAGTCAAATATTTAGCAGTATCTTGGTTAAAAAATCTAAGGGTTGGCTTATCTGAGGGTGACATATTTTTCATGGTATTTGGACGAAATGTTGAGGGTCAGCTTATCTGTGAGTATATACAGTACTCCTAAATGAAGCTTAAATCACAGCATTCCATCATAAAAGTCAATGTGAATCCTGAGTTAAAGAAATCCTCTTATATTAAAAGTGCATTAATCTAAACACAGAAATTTACATGTAAGCCATACTTCAGAAATCCTGAAAATCAAATGAGCAGATGCAATCAGAAACTCAATCCCACATACCATGCGCTCTAAATTGCTAATTTGGTTTTCAGTTTTATCTAACAATTGCTCTTCATAACGCTTCTTCTTTAGCAGAAGCTTGGCTTTCCTAGAGAGAGAAAAAAGGGAGTGGATGAAAAAGCAAGTCTAGAAAAAAATATTATACAAAGCCATTTTTGTCCCAGCTCAATAGAAAAAAATAATTTATTTCAGGGTTTGATAATTTGACAAGTTAACTAAATATCCTGGAAAAATATACGGTCTGTTGCAGAACTAACCTGGCATATTGCCTCTTGACAAGCAAATCTTATTTTTCACCATTATAGCCAACAAAACTGACATATTTATTCCCTAGAAATCTTTTTAACCCTTTAAAATGTTTTAAAAGTGTGTGGCCATTATGTCAACACACTACAGTGATTGAATTGCACTGGCTGTCAAACTATTTCCAGGTATTTTTTTTAAAAAATATTTAAATTATTTATAGTTACTGTAAACAAATAAAAAATAGAAATATAAAACCTTAGAAAATAGGAGAAAACACAATACCTACAATCATCCCCCCCCCGCCAAAAAAAATTCAATCCCAAAATAGCCAAATGGTTACAAACATAAAAACTAGTATTCAATACAATCGCTCTTAAAAATAAAGTTTTTCATTAACTTTTGGAAGTTTGTGGTAAGGAAATGAGATGGACTGCCTGACAAGAGAATTCTGGAACTTAAGGGCATCTAGTGAAAATGCTGCAACCAAAAGGATTGTTGGGACACCAGAATATTTCCAAACGGCAGTCTCCACTATACACAGTAGACAACTAGAAATCATAGAAGGGCATGTTTCAAGGTGAAACACCAGTGGGAATCATTTGGCTAAGGTCGTATTGAAATCTGACACTACATATAATATATATAGAACCAGTCTGGTTTAAGTCATTGGTGTCAAACTTGTGCTGTCATTGTCTTTTCCCCATTCACGGAGCTGGGGTGGGCGTGGCTTGTGCATGACGCATCTGGCCTTCCCTCCTCCAGTTTGACACCCTGGTCTAAGGCTAGAAGTGGGAGGCCAAGAGTTCAAGTCCTGCCTTAGCCATGAAAGCTGGCTGGGTGCCTTTGGGCTAATCACTCTTCCTCCCAACTCACCTTACAGGGTTGTTATTGTTGGAAAAACAGGAAGAGGAAGGTATGTTTAGATATGTTTGCCACCTTAAATTATTTGTTAAAAATAATAAAGGTGGGGTACAAATACATATAAATAAATAAGCTCAAACTCTATCAGAAGTGACTTACTCTTTCTTGCCATCTTTTAGTAGTTGACGAGCAACAATCCTCTCTCGCTCCAGCTGTAGAAAAATCTTTTTCTGATATTGCTTTAATTTGTCTCGTTGCTGTTTTAGTTGCTGGAGAAGAAAACAAACAGTCCATTAGAAGAAATCTTTTCTACCTTAAGAAGATATATCTGTGAACCCAGCAAACATAATCATCAATCTACTGTGCTGGAAAATACTGGAAAGTTAAACTGGAGTTGAAAGTTAAGTTATGCAAAATTAAAGTCAAGCCATTGCTACTGGGTCATTGTTATAAATCATATATTAAAAATACTAAAAAAATAATGGTGAGAGTTATTGCCATCCCCTGACATTCACACATTTCTGAATTTAAAGTCACAAGGGTGCCATATTAGAAACAGTAAGTTTAAGTATCATTCAGAACAATTGTTTATTTTGTTATGAATTCACTAACAAAAAATTTGATCTTCCAGATATTGTTAGACTACAGTTCCTCTCATATATGACCACTGACTAGAATTCAAAGGGTAAAAGGTTCTCTCTTCTGGCTAATAATATTTTTTATTTTAAAAAATACGTAATTGTATTCCAACATTTCTTTCCATTCTGTATACAATTTTAATATCTTCAGTTAAATTACACCCAACAATGGTGATCTACCTAAATTCTAATGTAATAAATACAAATAAATGACAATTTTAGTCATGGAAATACGGAAGAACCAAAAGTGAAACTGGCTCAC
The DNA here is from genome assembly GCA_033807585.1 of Hydrophis major. Taxonomy (NCBI): domain Eukaryota; kingdom Metazoa; phylum Chordata; class Lepidosauria; order Squamata; family Elapidae; genus Hydrophis; species Hydrophis major. The sequence goes on along the minus strand of CM066329.1, from coordinate 186,337,891 downwards.
AATTTTTCTTTTGACAAATTCAACGTAGTAAGTAAATCTGCACTGAAAGCTATTGACATATATAAAAAGGCTCCTCATAAAGTAATAACGAACTCTGAAGTGTCATGAAACGTCTGTGATAATGCAAAAGTGATAAGGCACTCAGATTTTCTTGTTAAATGAAGAACTGTGATTCATAGCGTAGCATGTACTTTGACTGTAAAAATGTTCCAAGTCCAATCCTTGGTTCTTTCAGGTAGGATTAGAAAATATTCCTGCTGAAAACTTTCTACTTGACAGCAAGAGTCTCACTGTAAGAAACAATACAAAGCTTATATGAACGCACTGGCTTGAGATGATACAAATTCAATTTCCTACATACGTTTAGTGGACATTAAGTAACTATATGAAAAGATTCCAGATTAAGAAATTGGAACAAAATAGGCCAAACAAAGAACAGTTTTTTGAGATTTCCCTTAACAAACATTTGAGGAAAGACCCCTTATTTCCTGTCCAAGGATCTGTATTTTACTTTATGCATTTCTACAACCCGCAGAATTTCTCCATTCTACATATTTCTCAAAATATTCTTTACTTCCTGGTAGTTAAGCTGCTTTCCAACTTATTTCACATTATTGAAATAATAGTAGGCTTTGCTTTTTAACATTCAAGACATTCAGAAAAATTCTACAGCATACCTTAAGTATGACATTAATTCCAACTTCAAAAGGACTCAACAACTTCTGGATATTTTTAAGATAATCTAAAAAGCTATCATAGCTTTGCGATGTAGGATTTGGGTCAAAAGACTTGGGCTTAAAGAAGACTTCAAGCCAAGATTCCCAACTCAAGACAGCATATCATATCCAGGGAGCTTCCACCCATCTACCAGTTGGTTTATGGCTGTGTTCCCACAAAATGTCTAGGGCCAAAGGTAGGTTATGTGATCACATACAACTTGCTATTTCATGCTAATTTATACACACACAATTATTTTATTATGCAATCACATACAGCTTGTTATTCCATGCTAATTTATACACACACACACACAATTATTTTATTATTTTATCTAACAAGCTATTGGTAGAAGCGCTCTGCCTCATTGCACTGACACACCAAAAAAGGAAAATATTTGTAACCTCTGGTTAAAATGAGGAGGTCCTCAGTGCTCTCTGAAGCTTGGTGGTTGCTTTGCAGACTTTTCATTACCCAAACTAGGTTCAACATCATCAGATGATGATCGTGACACTAGTACTGATGATGCTACCTTAGTTTGGGTAATGAAACGTCTGCAAGGCAACCACCAAGCTTCAGAGAGCACCGAGGACCCCTCAAAGGAAAAGAAAGTTGGCAGGCCAGTATTTTGTGTATATTTTGCATATATGCATCCGTGTGTGTATACATATACATACACACAGTGACACACTTTTTATTTAAACAGAAGTGGGGAGAAAAAGTGGAAAAGGACTGCAAGGAAGGCGGTGGAGGAAGCCTCCGCCCGTAAAAGAGAACAAAAGTCGCTTCCTTTTTCCACCTCCCTGAGTGCAGGTGCACCTCTTTTGCCCCCTTCCCGCACGTGCCAGAAACCCCGGCACTCGGGGCACGAGATCTTTTTGTGCATTCGTTCCTCCGGAGGAAAGTGGCTGGGCGAAGGCAGAAAGAGGCGAGCAGAGTAGCAAAGAGTTACTCCGCAGGAAAGGCAGTCCTGCTGGGTCTGATGCCAGAGAGAGAGAGAAGCTGAAACTGAACCTCTGGCGCACGGCCGCAGCCTGCATTCCCACCACCTTTCCTCCCGCTTCCTCCCCAGTCCCCGCTCTCACCAGCACGGCCTTATCTTGCTCGGTAACGCGGGTCTGCCGCTTGCGACCGAACAGATTCCCCATCGCCCCGGCCCCGCCCGCGCGGCCTGGCCTACATCGGCCCCACCCATGCCTTACTTCAGTACGGAGGCCACCGAGGCTCTATTCTGGTAGAACGAGACCCGCTAGATTCGGAGCGAAATCGACGGCGGACTCGCGTCGCGGACTTAAGAAAATGCAGAGGAAGACTTCTTCCCACTTTTTTTTTTTTTTTATAACACACTTCCGGGACAAGTTATAGTTTACTGGCACACTGAGATAGGATTCAACTTTCGATTCTCTTAGTATCTCCTCTCCTGCCTTCCGGGGAGAAAGTGACGTATCCCCTACCCTTTTACCGTAACGCATATTATATAAGGGAGTAGCTTCTTCAGTTCGGTATTTCTAGGGGTGGGAAGGAAGGTGACTGTTAGGTTTTGGGTGGGTGGGGGCAGAGAAGGTAAGGCGATTGGGAATTGATAATATCTTCAAATAACGCATGCATTCAATTCCTGACAATAATTTAGGGGGTCCTTTATTCTTTGCATTCCTTTATTTTTTTAAAATTTTTTGTGAGACCTTCCCTATGAAAGAGGCTTCAGAAACTCAGAAGTTTCAATATTTTTTCTGATCAGTTTCCTTAGTCTGAGTAGATTATGGATCCAGGCTTAGCTGCGTTGCTGTGGTTGAGTATTACCCAGAAATAAACAACACTTCCGTAGGTTAAGGGTGGCTTTTCCAAGTTTCTTACACATTTTAAAAATGAACAGCAAAATTCCATGGGAATCAAATGCACAGCTGTGTGAAGCTCAATTGGTGAGGAGGGAGACGAAGGAAAATAGCACTCTTGGTTTTGACACTATTTGGATGGGTCTTTGACATGCAGTCCATACCAACCTTAATGTGATTCTAACATTCAGTATTAATTTGAGGCCAGTGGCATCTGCAGGGAAGTCAAAATCTGACAAAATGGCAGATGCCTTGAACCATTTGAAAGGGCATTCATGTACAAAAAGGACCAGGGCTTTTGCATAATGAACCTGCTCCAACATCTTGCAGATTTTATTCTGTCTCTCCAATGGATGCTCCTATTTGATGCAATTTTAAGGTGGGTCACACTTTAATGGTATTTTCTGAGAAAACATGGTCCAGGCAGCCTGCAAGGTAGAGAGTAGGAGTTTACAAATCTCTCTCAGAAATTGTTTTGGGCCTTCATACTCTTGATTCCGTTTGCTTGTGGGGAAGCAGCTTAGTAGCTGCTGCCACTACCCTGTATCTTAGGGTGCTTCACTTGTCATCCACTGCTTAAGCCTGGAGTGCAAAAGAAATAATGCTCTCAGAAATAATCAAAGTGGAAATATTCTAAGAAGTTCTGTAGTGCCATCTCCGAGGCGTGCGGCATAAAAGTGGTACTAGAAGAATCAGCTCTCCTTTCCTCCCACCTTGAAAGACATATCACAGAAGGTAAACAAAATCAAAGTTAATTAAAATAGAAAAAAAATAAAACACAGAAAAGTTATTTTAACCTTTAAAATAAGAGATTCTGTATGGAGCTCCCCAGATTATAAAAATACAGTAATTTTCAAATTAGTTAAAGAAAAATGGAAAAGAATATATAATTTTCTCCAACAGATAAAGAGTAGTTTCCCTAAAGACAGACTGAATTTTTTTTAATACAGATCACACATACACAAAACCCCTTATCTTTATGAACACAACCTGAAGTGTAAATGAGGGCTCAAAAATAACTAATTCCATAATTTGTATAGTGAGAGAAAGAACATGACACTTACTACAGTACCAAAAAGTAACCTACCACAACTTGGTTTAGATTCTGATCATTTCTTCAATTTTAAAGCAGATTGTGTTCAAAGTCTGTTGATTTCTCCAGTTTCTTTGAGATAGCAAATGTTCACAGGCTGCTGAGATTAAAAAAAAAAAAACTTATTCTTCATATGGCCTTTTTCTGCAGAATCCAAAAAAGGCCAGATCTTCTCCATTGGAGAAATGTGCTGGGGTTTCTTAGTTTATGCATGTGATGAGTTATATTGTAAGTATAATCTGGAATCTGACGTACAAAGTACATTCACTACACAAGCTAGGATCAGGTCACATGAATGCACAGCATTGCTTGGCTTCTAGAAATCACATTTTTCCTAAATGAAACCCCTTCCCTTCCATACCAATAATTTCAATGCGTTATGTTTTCACTGAAATTAGCATTGAAGCCCACACAGACACATTTTATTTGCATGTAAATTTAGAGATGCCGAGTCACATTTATATAATAATCTTGTCCAAAGGAAGAAAATATTTGAAATACAGAAACATATAATTGAAGCCCTTCCCTTTATTCCACCCATGAGCCTGCGAACTACAGACCAAGGAGAGGAATCTATTTAAGAAAGTAGGATTTGTCCCAAAATTAATAAGAAAAAGGACCAATATAAATATAATAAAGCATGGAGGAGGCTCTCAGTTAACAGCTGGCACTTCCCACGCTGTCTAATTGTCATATGCCAGCTCTTCAATGTGATTTGTGAAGAATATATTTTAAAAAATATACCCTCCTCTGCTGTTCGTATGCATCTAGATGGGTGCAGAGAGGGAAATGGATCTCTGGGACCTCTAGTTTTTCTAGGGTTACTTTTTTTCTTTTCTCATCCAAAGGAATCTACAGCATACAATGGAAATGATCTCCAGAGAGAAACATATTTTTAAAATTCTATTATTTTACTCAACATCATCAAAATAGGAGTGTTTGTTTCTTGATCTGACCCTTCTTTGAAGGTTTAACCATTCATCTTGACAGCTGCCCAAGTTTCTCTTTGTCTCATATTATACTGAAGAAAATCAAGCAGGCCTATTTTGAGGGTTTTTTTTTCCTTACTCTTGCTTCAGTCTCCAGACTGTAATCTTTGGATTGTGAGTCCCTCCTTAATTATTCCTTCATACTTCTGCAATATTATTTCTTTCCCGGACTCTGTGCTGGCAGCTTCAGGTGAAACTTAAACCTTTGGTGCTAATTCTAAAGCCCTACGTGGTTATCTGGTTTCTCCCTTTGGAATTGGACTGGCCAGTTTGATGTAACTGGGAGAAGCTGTTAGTGTCTATCCACCCATCCTGGGGAGGTGAGAGGGCCCAAGCCTTGGAGGTGCTGTGTTTTTCCAATAGCAGTTTGGTCTTTCTAGAACAACCCCCTAATGGACATTGGATTGGCTCCCAGAGGCAGCTTTTTAGAAGCACCTTGAAACAGTTCTTTTCTGGAAGGCATTTGGGCCGTAATACTATCTTGCCCAGGTTTGATTGTGTTACATATTTGTATTTTGCATTCAATTTTTTTAAATAAAATTTTCAATTGTGAATATTTTAATGTTGCATTGTTATTGTGCATTTTATATGTGTCTATAAAGGTGAATAATATCCCCCTAAGATTCAGACATTTCTTACTCCCTTCAAGAGGCAGACTTTGGAACAGTTTTGGGTCCTAAACAAAACATATAGAAAGTCAAGAGAGCCGTGTTGATCTAAGAAGAGAGACAATTTCAAAATTATCTGCTAGATACTACCTTATTAGAATTGCCTACTTTTGCACTTTAGACACCGCTAGAAAATTTATCTGGCTCATAACATTACATGTATAAAAAAAACCCCAATCAAATGTTTAACATGGTTTTTTTTTTTAAATAAGCATTAGAATTAGCTTTTGGGTACATAATAAGATCCATAAATAGGTGCATCATCCAGTGGGATCCAGTTTCTCCTGCTCTGCAGTGGTTGTGGACTGCTTTTCTCGCTAGATGGCATTACAGGCTTACTATCAAAGTTTCCATGCAGCATTTCAGCACTGGAGTTTGCTGCAATGCTATTCGCAGCAAGAATGGATCTGTGGGCCAGATCAAATTGCCAACAAAACAATTGTAAGTTTGTATAAAGTAATTCACTCAAAAAAGTACTGATACTTTTCAGGTGCTCTTAAGTTGGCAAAGAGATGGGTGAATATTTGCTATATGAGAGATCTGTAAACAGAAGTTCATTGGTATTGATTTTTTTTTTTCACTGCTATCCTTATGAATTTAAGATGACAACTGAATTAAGAAAGCAGCATTAGAATTTAGAGTCTATGGAAGTCTAAACCAATTCAGTAATTTGATATGGGCGCAGGTGATAGGACACATAGGTTGGGATGCAGCATTCATCCTTCCTCAACATGTTGCTAGCTCTTATGGTTGGTGCAGAATGGTTTGGGTATAATTAGGCACAGCTGCTGAAATCTCCAGAGAGAGCTGATTTTCAGCAATCAAGTAGGGGTTGTGCCCCTCCTATAATGTTTTATGCACAGCCCATTGATATGCAAACCTGATATATGTACTGCACAGAATTTATATTACCCTGGTGTTTACATTTGATTGTGCATGTAGGCACAGTCTCCAGAAAGTTGCAGAGTTGGGAAAAAATTTTGGAAAAAAAAATGCTATAGATATATGTGCTGCATAATTTTAGGAAGGTAGTTCATACATCACACTAAGTGTAGTTTGTTGAATAAACACAACAGAGGCCTTCATACATCGTGCTAAAGCAAAACTGAAATATGACCTCGAAGTGTATGGAAATGAACGTTTCAGCCCTCTTAGCATTTATGTCCAGAGTAGGCAATTTTTTTGTTTTCTACTAGAGTGTTAAAAACACTGCATGCCCATGTCAGAGGAGGCTGAAGAATCCAGTAAGGTCCTCAAGGGGCTTCCTATGACCTTTGTTTTCTTCTTTATGATTTGGACTTTGGAAAAATCCTCACAGTGCTTTTGTGCTAATCTGGCATTGATTCCTACCATGTTATTTCCAGAAGATTATCCTCTTTGGACATGTAAGCGGATTTCCTTCTAGCTTAGCAGTCCTGTAACTGAAATCACAAAGCTTCCATTTTGAGATTTGTGACACTGCAGGTCTGTAGGGCTTGGGAGAAGACTATTCTCCCCGCCTCTTTCATGGGAATGGTTGCCTCATCTTCCCTCCCAATGTCTAATTTCTCAGCTTTTAAATAAATTTCACAGCAGTGTTAAAATCAACCTGATCTTAATCGTAGTCGAGAAAAAGAAACCCCACGATCTCTGTTTCTTTTTAAACTGTCCAGCTTGATTTTCTACATTGATATGAGTAATCTCGGGGCTCAAGGGAGAAGTGATGTCCTACTCCCTGACAAATGCACACGCCTTCTTTCCACAATAGGCTGAGTGGGGGTCTGTTGAGGAGAGCCTCTGATTGATCTAATTCATCCAACTTGAGGATGTGAAATTTAGGCTCAAACAGGCACAGAGAGGAGGTTAATCTAACATTACTTCGGGCAAGTGTGGCGTCAACCTATTTGGCACACTTAGACCTGCAGGAGAAAGGCCTACAAAGAAAGCCAGTACACAACCCACTGACAAGTGGGTCCCTCCAGTACACAACCCACTGACAAGTGGGTCCCAACATGGGGCACAGCTCCCAAGCCCTATTGGCTGCCTGACTGTGTCATGCCTGGCCAGTGCAAAGGGATTATTGAAGCATTGCTTGTGGTCTCCTGGCACAGGAGTTTAAGGGATTCCAGACTCTTCTTGAAAAAAATGGGTGGGGGTCCTATTTTTACCCCCTTAATGAGATTTTATGCTACAGTGATGGGGAGGGAGGGAGTAAGGAAATTGAACCACATAGCAATACCATTTAGATTTATATACCACTTCACAGTGCTTTATAGCCCTTTCTAAGCAGTTTACAGAGTCAGCATCTTGCCCCCAGCAATCTGGGTCCTCGTTTTACTGACCTTGGAAGGATGGAAGGCTGAGTCAGCTTTGAGCCTGGTGAGATTCGAACTGCCGAATTGCAGGCAGCCGGCAGCCAGCAGAAGTAGCCTGCAGCACTGCATTCTAACCACTGTACCATCATGGTATAGTACTAACTGGATTAAGCATGCTGTGGTAAGAACAGAGCCATAGAAGATTCATATTGCAACCAGCATAAGTGACTATAATTGTTGGGAAAGCATCCAGATCACTTGGTCTTCACACAAATAGCCCATTGTTTCTACAAAATGTCCCACAAATCTATGTGGTGTCTATTAAGCATCTGAAATGGGGTGGGGTTACCAGTTTAATTTCCCACTTTTTTGTCAGTGGAATATACAGGGGGTGATTTCTTCTAATCCAGAAGCTGCTGTAGTTTATGGAATGTTTATGAAAAACATTGTTTTTCTTTTAGTTTTTCATTCTGTTGCTTGGCTGGGCATCAATTAGCTTATGATATATTGTATTCTTTGCCTGTTTCATTTCTGAAGTCAGCAGCATAATGCCATGATCATATTCAAATCTTGTGGAAGATTTGAGCAGTTGAATATTCTTCTCTTTATTGAACATGGCAAGCCGTTAGGGAAAATCAAATTACTCTTTGGTCTGAATGTGGGCTATTTGAGATGAAGTTTCAAATTAAGGTATACAATTACTAATTTAACCATATTTTGGTTAAAGTCAAGTAGAGCTCTAAATTCATTGCTCTGTGTAATTGCAGTAAAAGCAGTTGTAATGAAGTTAGTAAATACCCAAAATGTAGCCAGTGGTTTTCCCCCCCATTCAAATGCTATGTTTATATTGTGGTCTATTTTCTTCCATTCCAAACTAGGGAGAAAAGCAGCTTTAGCTCCAAATGGCACTCCTAAGGCTGAAGTGAAAGCTGTTGAGATCTGAGGCTGGACAATGTGGTTGTGTAACTGGGATGTTAGCCTGAAGCTGTTACTGCTGTGCACATTTCCCAAGTCTCACATCGCTTCTCAGGGGCAGGAGATTTACCCCAAAGGATTTTCTTGTATTTTTTTTTCTTAGCTGATACTGTTCTCCTTTAAAGCAATAGTGACATCTAGTGCATCCAATAGAAAACTGTTTAATTTATTTTTGGTTGAAATTAGATCGTGGTACAAAAGAAAGTTTTGGAAAGAGGAACCTTCCATATTTTCCCTTTAACAATAATTTTAGGTTATCACAAAATCTGTTTGAATAGACATTTATTCCATAGTGCATAAGTATGCATTCAAAAGGCATGCAATTTATGTGCATGTAGGAATGGAGGTAAACTCCACTTTGGGCTCTAAATTACTGGCATATAAGAAGTTAATGGAAAAGGATATATGTGTGGATTTAAAGATAAGATATCTAATGCCCGTTCTGTGCATAAGAGCATCCTTGGGGAACTCATGCATATCATGATAGAAGCTAAAATGTATTTTAAAGCTGTATTAGACAATCTGTAGTCTGTAAGGTCACCCTTTCAGATATATTCATGAACACAGAGGGCCTGTAGAGATTTGTGTGGGTGTAGAAAACTTACCTGAGCAACTTGCAACCTTCCCTGCAAGGTTTCCCATGGACATTCTCCTTCCCACCTTGGATGAATGGTTACAGAAGTTGATGGAGTTGGCTGAAATGGCAAAATTGACTATTTTGATTAAAGAAAAGAATACATAATTTTGTTTCCACATGGAGACCACTTCTGAACTTCATGCTTGAATTGGAAAAGAATAAAGTTTTGATTTTGGGTTTTACCGATTAGATTGATCTTTATAGAAATGCCTTGTTTATATTATTATGAAAAAACAAAACCTTGTGATTTGATATTAATGACTTATTTTACTGCAACAGAGAGAGTGTCAGAAGTCAACGTTTCTTTCTCTTTTTTCCTGCTACCCTCACTTCTCTTCCCCCTCTTTCTCCCCACTGTTCTCCTATTTACTTTTGTATTTTATATCTTATTTTATCATATAACTCAATACAAATGTTAAACAGATATTCTCCCTCACAGCCTTCCCTGATTAGTTGTGGGAAGGTGTCAGGAAAGATTACCACCAGATCATGGCAGTGCAGCAGCAGCATTGAACCACAGCACAGTGACACTAAAACAGCACAAACCTTGCAAGATTTCACTCCACTGGAGTCATGGGTTCTGGCATTCTCTAGGTTAGCCCATTTGAAGTACCTTAATTGAAACAGTTTTGCCATATGATGGATGCACTGTTTCACCCAGTTAAAAGTTGTAGACACAAGAGTTTTAATAATGTATAAATGAGATTTTCTTTAAATGGTTTCACCTGTCTGGCATTTAGCATAGTATCTAAGTGGACTAGGTCTGTAGGAAAGGACAATGTACGTGTCTTACTTGTATGTGTAGGAGAGAGGAAGAGAAAGTGAACAATGCAGTTTTTGTCTTTATGATCCAAAACTAAAAGTAGAAATTTGATACCTCATAGTTTTCCTTTATGCCATTGCTAGGCCTAATGTTTAGCATTAGTTGTCACAAGTCTAGAATTATTCCCTGCCTATCTGCCAATATAAACCTCATACTAAAATTGTCATTGATTCCACTGGTTTTATAAACTGCTTGAGCAAATCATAGTAACAGCTTATCAGTGTCTGCATGTTCAACTAATAAGTCTCAGCAACTTGTGTATGCACATATGCTGGCCATAAGGGATCTCTGTATGTGTCTACAAAGAAAGGACATGCTGGGTTTAAAACATTCAGCACAATCCGATTTTCCTACTACCCGATTTTCTGTTGCATCTGCTTCTTACTGCCTTCAAAATCCTTCCTTCCTTCCTTGTAAAATTACAATCTTACATCAAATTACCGGAGAGAAATCCCTCTCTGAATTCAGTGGAAATGATTTCAAAGAAGTCATGAAGAGGATTGCTTGGTGAGAAATGTTTCACAGAAATAATATATATATATAAGTTCTTAATGGCCTTGGAAAAGGCTCGATGTGCTTTATTTATTTGTTCAACTCTATTTTCAGTACTAAACTATACATTTAGTAAGGTGATCAACCGTCCTCCTTTAGGGAGGACAGTCCTCCTTTTGTAAGATCTGTCCTCTCTCAAAAAGTGTCCTCCTACATGTCCTCCTTTTTGATATTTGAAGACTAATCTGTAAATCTCCGTATTTGATTGATGTCGATCCGATCCATTATGTGTGATGTGATGTATTTGTTTTTGACATGACGATTTGTCAAGGCTCGGTACAGTGCGGTGAGAGATGCAATTATGTGACGGATGCGCTCCACACACAGGAGAATTATTTTGAGAGAGTGTACCGTGTGCAAGAGGGTGCCACGCACAAGTGGCTTTGGTTTTTTTCTTCAATTTATTTGTGTCCTCCTTCTCATTGGAAAAAAGTTGGTCATCTTACATTTAATATAGTTACCCAAACTCCATTGAGTAAGGGCTGGGCTTTGTTTGACATGCAGAGGGTTGTATGGCAAAGGAGGTGAGGCCACCATCTCATAGACAGGGACCTTGGAAGTTTTCTAGCTCAATCCCCTGCCCAGGACAAGAGTCCTTATACCATCCCAGACAAATAGTTATCCAATCTTTTCTTGAAAACCTCCAGCAATGGAGCTCAAGGAAGCCAGCTGTTCCACCGATTAATTGTTCTATCAGAAAATTCCTCCTTAGTTCCAGGTTTGATCTCCCTCTGACAAGCTTCCACCTATTGCTTCTTGTCCTGCCCTCAGGTGGCTTGGAGAATAAATTGACTTCCTCTTCCCTGTGACAGTCCTTCAAGTATTAGAAGATAGCTATCATGTCTCTCCTAAGCTTTCTCTTCGTTAGGCTAAACACACTTAGTTCCCCATTATATGTAGACCCTGGACCCTTTTCTGCACTCTTTTTAGGGCCTCAACATCTTTTTTGGTATCAAGGTGACCAGAACTGGACACAGTATTCCAAGTGTGGTCTCACTAGTGCAATATAAAGCAAGCCTGGGACTGCATTGGATTTTTTGGTAGCTACAGCACACTGCTAAGTCATATTTAAGGGGTGGTCCACCAGGATTGTGTGATTGTGGTGATGAGGTTTCTTGGAATGAAATGAAGCTTTTGCAAATTCTAAGGCATATCCTTTTTGCCCTTCATAACCTCTCAAAAGGGAGTGGGGAAAGCAATGGTCAAGATTTTGTTCATTTTAAGAATCTAACTCTGGGTCTCTGAAATATATTCTGGTGGACTGCATTCTTCACAACCTTTATATTAAGGCTTGTACTGTCCCCCCTCTCCCTATTATTTTTAGCTCTCCTGTGTTTAGCATTATCCTTATCATTATTACCATTTTAAACAAACGTTCTACCTTACGTCTAGGTGCTCATCCTGTGATAGCCAGTGTGCAAGATATTTTAGCCAACATTTTGATAGTCACAAACAAATATCTGGGCTTTTCCTTAAGGACTAAAAGATGAAATGGCAGGTCTAAATATTAAAAAGTGTAATAGTCTTTGTCCATTAACAAGTTTATTCAAGTGAAGCAGTTGGCAAAATTATGACCGCATGCTTCTTCCATCCAGTTTTTTTAAAAAGACAGAATTGGTCCTTTTTGATATCTTAATTTCCCTTTAAGAACCCATGAATAAATCCAAAATCAAATCTGGGCAGGGATTATGATTCCTTAATTCTGTTGAGACTCTAGAAAGAATGCAGAGAAGAGCATCAAAGATGATTAGGGAGCTGGAGGCTGAAGCATATAAAGAATTGGTGGCAGGAATTGGGTATACCTAGTCTAGTGACATGTGAAAAGAAGGAATCAGGGTGACATGATAGCAGTATTCCAAAATCTAAAGGGCTGCCACAAAGACAAGGGGTCAACTTATTCTCTAAATCACCTGAAGGCAGGACAAGAAGCAATGGATGGAAATGAATTGAGGATAGAACCGACCTAGAGCTAAGGAGAAATGTCCTGACAGAACAATTACTCAGTGGAACAACTTGCCTCCAAATATTGTGGGTGCTCCAACTCCTTGAAGATGTTAAGAAAAGATTGGACAACCATTTGTCTGAAATGGTATAGGATTTCCTGCCTGAGCAGGAGGCTGGATTAGAAGACCTCCAATGTCCCTTCCAACTCTGTTATTCTTATTTTATTTTGAGAAAAGCTATCCAAGAATTGTTGACACAGGAGCACGTAGCAGATGGACATCAAATCTAAGACACTTGCCATGCTTCTTCTATTAGAATAGGGGTGTCCAGTTGGCAACTTTAAAACTTGTGGACTTCAACTCCCAGTGCTGGCTGGGGAATTCTGGGAGCTGAAGTCCACAAGTCTTAAAGTTGGTAAGATGGGACATCCTTGCACGAGAACATGAAATAACTGCTCAGAAGGTTATTTTGCTGAGCACCTGGTAAGCAACAGAAGAATGATATTTGTAATTTGGAATAGAAACAGGTATTGGAGAAAAACAAGAGTGGGTGCCAGAAAATTGCTTGCACTGAAGGGAGGAAAAGAACTGAAAAATAATGGTAGGCTATTGCAGAAACAACCAAGTGCATTCTGGGGAAGAAGCCCATCAAATGCTTTGAAACTGTGCAGACAGTGCAGAGAATGCATCCCAAATTAGCTAGTTGCAATTGACTAGGGTAACATGCAGGAAAGGAACGGTGATCCTTTGCCCATAAGCTTTACCAATATTGTGAGCAGAACTATCTCTTTATAGTGATGATGTATAACGGTTGCTTCCCCTAAACATTTTCCTAGAGCTTTTACATTTATGTAACACTTTTAGATCCTCCTTTTGGCTAACTGGAAGCACAGACTATTGCTGGGGAAGAGAAACGAAACACTAATAAAATATTTCCATCTCTAAAGCTCAACTAAAAAGGTACTTTTAGAGGCAGAGTTAGAGAATTCAGGCTCAGCCACGGCTGCTAAATCTCTATTATGTTTGTATTTCCTTTGGGGTAATCATGTTTTTCTCTTGCCTTTCTTCCTTTCACTAAGGGAGCTGTTATCAATGACCTTCAGAATATGAATATTTTTTCCCCCCCACTGAAACCTTGAAAAAAGTCCACCTTGATTTAATTAAAATATTTCTTGGGTATCAAAAGGTAGACAGTGGCCATGCCAGGCTGGCTTTTGAAAAAGGGCTTTAAGATGCCAGAGCAGACCCTATCCCACAGCTGTATGTATTATGCCTTCCCCAATGGCTGGATGTAGAAGAGAGCTTTCCTTGCAGAATCAAATACAGTGGTACATTGGTACTCAACTGCTTTGAAACTCAGTGAATTCAATACACTGCATTTTAACATGAAATTTTTGTCCCAGTATTCATCATTTATTTGGAAGCCAATGCAGAGGCTTGAACTTTTGGTGTCGGCTGCCTTGAGATTCATTCCATTATTCTTTATGGGAAACATTTGTTTGGTACTTATCATTTTTGGTATCATCACACTTCCAAGAACCAATTAATGATGAGTACCAAGGTACCGTTGTATTTAGGTGGCTATGTAGTAGGTAAAGCATTCCAAAAAATAGTTTTATTAAATATCATTGCTAAAATCCTGAAAATAATTTCCATCCATTGTTTCTGTCCATCTATCCAGTCCAATTGTTTCCATCCATTGTTTCTTGTGCTGCCTTCCAAAGCACCTGAAGGCAAGACAAGAAGCAATGGATGGAAACTACCATCCATTGGTCATCAAGGAGAGAAGCAACCTAGAATGGAGAAATTTCCTGACAGAACAATTAATCAGTGGAACAACTTGCCTCCAGAAGATGTGAATGCTTCAAGACTGGAAGTTTTTAAGAAGAGATTGGACAGTTTTTTATCTGAAATTATAGAGTTTCCTATTTGAGCAGGGGGTTGGATTAGAAGACCTCTAAGGTCCCTTCCAACTCTGTTATTTTCTTAAATCTGTACTTTAAGTACAGGAAGGGAAGACAATGAGGAGGAGGATTTGGAAGGGCCTTTATTTTCAAAGGGCAATATCAAAAGGAAATAAGATGATATTTCCAGCAAGGATATTGTGAATTTTGACATTGTATGAACATTCATTATTTAGCAAGAGCAATGCTTGCTCTCAAATATTGGTCACTGGTCTATCAAAAAAAGATGAATTCATTATTTCATCCTAATTTGTAAGTTAGGGACCCAATTTGATTTTGATTTAAATGGAAATGGAATACTCTGACATGACAAGATTTCAGAGTAACAAGTTTAAATTTAAAATTGTATGAGGTTGCCCCAGGGTTTGTTTACCATTTCTTACTTTTCTTTTTTCTTTTTCCTGAAGTTTTTTTAAAATGGAAAATCCTCTTTAAGAGGCTAGGAAGCACAGCTGTTTTTGCTGGCTTTCAAGGACTATTTGGAAAGGAAAACACCAGCTCCCCATGTCCAGGACTATTAATTTCAAAAACAACAACCCCATCATCAGATAAAGTGTATGTGTATGTATGTATGTATGTATGTATGTATGTATGTATATATGTATATAGATAGATAGATAGATAGATAGATAGATAGATAGATAGATAGATCGATCGATCTTTGGTTATTCGGGTTTTCTCCCGCGTAAGATTGGAAGTATCTAGGCAACGTTTCGATGAAGTCTCATTCATCATCTTCAGGCTTGGTCTTCAGCTCTGTGCTTCTCAGAGTGATGTGAGCTTGCAGCTGCTTCTTCCTTTTAACTGCTAGTGGGGGTGTGACTTGATTGGCTGGGGGCTTGGCTGTGTTCTGATTGGGTGGGGGTGTGTTCTGATTGGTTGGGGGTTTGGCTGTGTTCTGATTGGTTGGGGGGTTGGCTGTGTTCTGATTGGCTGGAGGCGTGTTCTGTTCAGGTGGGGGCTTGATTGTGCTCAGGTTAGTCTTGGTTGCTGGAGGGTTTGAGCTGGTGAACTGTGATCTTGCTGTTTGGCTTCGAGTTCGTGGTCGTGCTGCATCTTCATGGTGGAAGAGAACACGCCTCCAGCCAATCAGAACACAGCCAACCCCCCAACCAATCAGAACACAGCCAAACCCCCAACCAATCAGAACACACCCCCACCCAATCAGAACACAGCCAAGCCCCCAGCCAATCAAGTCACACCCCCACTAGCAGTTAAAAGGAAGAAGCAGCTGCAAGCTCACATCACTCTGAGAAGCACAGAGCTGAAGACCAAGCCTGAAGATGATGAATGAGACTTCATCGAAACGTTGCCTAGATACTTCCAATCTTACGCGGGAGAAAACCCGAATAACCAAAGATCCACATACAAATACCCGCGAGAACCTCAGAAAATATATATATATATATATATATGGATCTTTGGTTATTCGGGTTTTCTCCCGCGTAAGATTGGAAGTATCTGGGCAACGTTTCGATGAAGTCTCATTCATCATCTTCAGGCTTGGTCTTCAGCTCTGTGCTTCTCAGAGTGATGTGAGCTTGCAGCTGCTTCTTCCTTTTAACTGCTCCTGGGGGTGTGACTTGATTGGCTGGGGGCTTGGCTGTGTTCTGATTGGATGGGGGGGTGTTCTCATTGGTTGGGGGTTTGGCTGTGTTCTGATTGGTTGGGGGGTTGGCTGTGTTCTGATTGGCTGGAGGCGTGTTCTGTTCAGGTGGGGGCTTGATTGTGCTCAGGTTAGTCTTAGTTGCTGGAAGGTTTGAGCTGATGAGCTGTGATCTTGCTGTTTGGCTTCGAGTTCGTGGTCGTGCTGCATCTTCATGGTGGGGGTCAGTTCGCTTCATGTATGGCTCAGAGGGGTTTGAGGTGAGTAGTGATGCAGCTGCAGTGCAGCTTCTGGTCCGTGGTTGTGTTTCATCTTCTGTGTGGGTGTGAGTCTGCTTTCTACGTGGAAGTGTGGTGGTGGTATCTTGTGTGGCTATCAGGGGTGTGGGTCTGGTGTCACTCTTCATGTTAGGTACGCGTCTGTTCATGAGGGCGGGTTTCCAAATGGCTGGTAGGCGGGAGGCATCATCTCGTTTATTCATGCTGTGTGGGCGTTTTTCTATCTCTATGGCTTCTCTGATGATTCTGCTGCTGAAGTGTTCGGTTTTGGAGATAGTTCTGGTATTTTTAAAGTCAATCTCATGTCCTGTGGCTTTGAGGTGTTGGACCAGGGAAGAGGTCGGTTCTTCCTTTTTGATTGAGTTCTTATGTTCTTCAATGCGTGCACTTATTCTTCTGTTAGTCTGTCCAACTGCAGCTGCATCACTACCACTGCAGCTGCATCACTACTCACCTCAAACCCCTCTGAGCCATACATGAAGCGAACTGACCCCCACCATGAAGATGCAGCACGACCACGAACTCGAAGCCAAACAGCAAGATCACAGCTCATCAGCTCAAACCTTCCAGCAACTAAGACTAACCTGAGCACAATCAAGCCCCCACCTGAACAGAACACGCCTCCAGCCAATCAGAACACAGCCAACCCCCCAACCAATCAGAACACAGCCAAACCCCCAACCAATGAGAACACCCCCCCATCCAATCAGAACACAGCCAAGCCCCCAGCCAATCAAGTCACACCCCCAGGAGCAGTTAAAAGGAAGAAGCAGCTGCAAGCTCACATCACTCTGAGAAGCACAGAGCTGAAGACCAAGCCTGAAGATGATGAATGAGACTTCATCGAAACGTTGCCCAGATACTTCCAATCTTACGCGGGAGAAAACCCGAATAACCAAAGATCCACATACAAGTACCCGCGAGAACCTCAGAAAACAAATATATATATATATATATATATATATATATATTTCTTAAGTTTTCGCGGGTACTTACAAGTATGGCATTCAGCTTAGTTCGGGTATTTTCCCACGTCATAATAGTTGTGCTTTTAAAGTTATAGCAACGTTTCAGCGGAATCTCATCTGCCATCACACTATACAGAAGCCTGATGATGGCAGATGAGATTCTGCTGAAACGTTGCTACAACTTTAAAAGCACAACTGTTATGACGTGGGAAAATACCCGAACTAAGCTGAATGCCATATATATATGTATGTATGTATATGTATATGTATATGTATATGTATATGTATATGTATATGTATATGTATATGTATATGTATATGTATATGTATTGTTAAGCCTGGTCCCCCAACCAATGTTAAGGAAACACGCTAAACAGAATGTGCAGCGTTAGTCAGTTAGGCAGACAGGTAAATGTGTGAGATAAGTTTGTATGTTAGTTAACACTCAGTAAAAAGCAGATACGCTTGTGCTATCAAAATATAGTTTATTCCATTTAAGAGTTATAGCATAGTCAAAAAGCAGTCCATTAGTCATGTATCATTTCAGTCAGTCCATTCGGGGATACTCAATTCGCAAAGTCCGTGTTGAATATTCAATGTCAGTTCACTTACAATAAATCAGTCCATATTATCACTTCTCACTATTGAGAAATCAACACTCCTTTCTCTCTCCCGTTCCAGTAGGAAAAAACACAAAACGCAGTCATCAATCCATCCAGTAATTAGGGATCATTAAGCCAGAGAGCGAGCTGCCGTTGTCTTACTCCTTTTATGGTGCTTTTACAACCACACCCTTAATTACATTCTTGCAGTTAAAGTTACACACACTTTAACCAACAAACCATGATAACTTATTTATTATTTTACCTAAACCAGTTAGGGTAAACAATGTTATCCCTAACATTCTCCCCTTTTGGGTAATAATAATAATATAACCATTTACACCTTTAAATCATAGTTGTTACAACTCTCTTTAAACTTGACTACACCTTGAGCTTTTGTAAACTGGTCTGCAATGTTTTCTTCCGTCATGCAGTACTCCAGTTTAATTAGACCATTTTTCACAGATTCTCTAACATTTAAGTATCTTAAATCAGTATGCTTTGATCTAGTTTTTACAGCAATATTAGTAGCCAACTGTATGGCTGCCTGGTTGTCCTCGTACACAATAATGGAATCTTTAACAGTTACACCCATGTCTAATAATAACTGTTTGTACAGAATTAAGTCAGTGCATAGGAATGACAGACATAAAAATTCCGCTTCCATCATGGACAAGCTGATATGCTGTTGTCTGATTGACCTCCATCCTATTAGTGTCTTACCAAATAATATAGCCATTCCAGAGGTTGATTTTCTAGTGTTTATGTCAGTTGCAAAACTTGCATCTGCATAGGCACTAAGACTCAAATCACCCTTTGGTTCTAAATACAATGCATGATGCATTGTTTCTTTAAGATATCTTAAAATTCTCTTTAATGATTGCCAATGACATTGATGTGGATCTGCATTAAATTGCGCCAGCTGATTAACGCTATAAGCAATATCTGGCCTTGACCAATTGCTGATATATGATAAGCTACCAATCAAAGATTGATATATGGACTTATCGAATTTGGGACTTTGAGCATCAGTTTGGCAAACTTCCTGACTCATTGGAGTTTTTGCCGGTTTACAAAGTTCCATTTTATACGTTTTAATTAATTGGCAAATTTTATCTTCTTGAGATATTTTAAATCCATTTTTTGTTTTGTTAATTGTCAATCCTAGATACCTTTTAATCTCACCTAAATGCTTTAATTTTATCTTTTTGGCTAATAATGATATAATCTCATTAGCTTCATTATTAGTCTTAGTTATCAAAGCAATATCATCTGTAAATAATAACAATAATGACACCGTTCCATTATTTTCTCTTTTAAACACACATTAAACACACATGGATCAGCTAAACCAGATTTAAAATCTATATTGTTTAACTCTTTCACAATATATTGGTTCCATTCATAGCCAGATTGTTTCAATCCATATAGACTTCTTTTGAGTTTCCAACAATCATTACTATTTAATTTATTATCTTTTATACCAACTGGTTTTTTCAAATATATAGTGTGCTGCAATGGTGCATGCAGATAAGCAGTTTCTACATCTAAATGGTTAATGATATAGTTTTTCTTAGCTGCCAACACTAAAGCTGCTCTCAAGGATGTTGCTTTAAGACTTGGTGCAAAAACTTCATCATAATCAAATGCAGTTTGATTAAATCCTTGAGCTACCAACCTAGCCTTATGGGTAACAGTCCCATTATTTCCTGTTTTTACTTTGAATATCCATTTGCACCCAATGGACTTTTCTCCTGGAGGTAATTTGGCATCTTCATATACTTTCATTACCTTTAATGAATTTAGTTCCTTTTCCATTGCCTTTTGCCAATTCTCCTGATCCTTAGCAGGATACATCCTAAGTTCATCTACACTAGTTGGAACTTTAGTTACTTGGCAAACTATACTTGGTTGATACCTATCAGGAGATTTAGTTACACATGTAGTACTTCTACGTATTACAGGACTTACAGGTGGACTTTCATTTATTAACTGTTCTTGATTATCTAACTCTTCCTGATCAACTGTTTCCTCTTGTTCTAGTCCTATTTGTTCTTCGTGGACTTCTTTAATTGGACTCTTCTTATAACTAGTCTGATCTTTTTGCCTTTTGTAGGGTTCAATAATTACTTCGTTATTTAAATCTTGCTCTAATCTATTCCATCCTACATGTTCTAGGAATTTTGCACTAGCGCTGCAGTAAACTCTAGATGTACCTGGTTCCCAGAATCTATAAGATCTGTGATTTGATTTATATCCTACAAAAAATAATCTTTTAGCTCTATGCTGTCCTTTGTGTCTGAGTTGTGTAGGGATATGCACCCATGCTGGTGCTCCAAATGTGTGCATGTAACTTAAATCAGGTTTCGTACCATGCCACAGTGTGAATGGTAATTCACCTGTTGTTGAATTAACAACATTATTTAATATATGATTACCACACATTATTGCTTCTCCCCACAAATTGTCAGGTAATCCTGAATCAGACAACATAGTACGTGCCATTGACTGCAGTGTTTGGCCTTGTCTCTCTATAAAGGCATTATGTTGTGGCCTATATGGTGCAGACTTTTTATGTTGAATACCTGCCATCCTAAGTCTACTCTGGAATTTATTATTTGTATAACATTATCTGTTATAAGAGTTACTAATTTCTTTTTAGTTTTCCTTTCTACAATTTTTAACCAATTAAAGAGATTTAGATACGTTTCAGTTTTGCTCTTCATCAAATAGCAGAACCCATATCTAGAATAGTGGTCCATTATACTTAGTATGTATCGAGCACCTCCTACACTTAGTTTTTTCGGACCTATTAAATCAGCAAATACTACCTCTAAAGGCTCTTTGGTAATAAATCCATCAACTCTATTTGCCGGTATGACCTTGCTTTTGCTTTGATTGCAAGCAGAACATTGCAAATACTTATTACAAGGTTTCAAACTTATTCCTTTAGATAGTTGAACAGTTCTCTTAAGCATTTTAAAATTTAAATGCCCTAGCCATCGGTGTAACAAGTGAATACATTCATCATGAGGTTTCTTATTATCATAAACCGTGTTAGCCACCTCTAAACCATTATCATTTAACACATACAATTCACCTCTTAAAGATGCAGTAATTTTCTTATCTTCTTTTTCAATTATGCAGTTATCTCCCCTAAAGGTAACTACATATCCTAGTTTAACCAAAATTCTAACTGAAAGTAAATTAAACTTAAGTTGTGGTACATATAACATTTTTACATTCTCTATTATGCAAAAACAATATGCTATACCTTGACCTTTAGCTTTCAGTTTCCAGCCATTGGCTAACGATATCTGCTGTGAACTCATGGACATTTTAACAAAATTTTTGTTATCATTTGTTATACAGTGGGATGATCCACTGTCAACCACCCATAAAATATTTTTTACAGCTCCGTTACTATACATGGCTAACTCAAAATTTTTCTTTTTCTTTTGATGACTTTTAGTATTCTGGCCAGCGTTCTGGCGCTTTGCTTTTTTACAAAACCTTGCCAAATGTCCTCTTTCTCCACAATTAAAACACTTTTTAATTGCGTATGCAGTAGGAGATTCAATATCTTCTTTTTGAGGTTGCTCCCTCCTTAACTGATCTCTTTCAAGCCTTCTTCTGGCCTCTTCAATCAATCTGCCAGTGATATCAGTTAAAGTTAGGCTTTCCTTAGGCAAAATTTCAAGGGAAGTGATGTAGTTATCAAAATTTTTGTCTAATGAAGACAGAATTATGCAGACTTGGTGTAGTTCAGAGAAAATAAGCTCTTTCTCATGCAGTTCTTTAAAAATGCTTTTCATAGTATTCAAATGACTCAGCATATCACCATTCATTTGGAGATGCGTGCTGAAAAGCTTCTGTGTTAGATTTATGTGAGCACCAACGTTATCTCGGACATAAATCCTCTTCAGCTTCTGCCAACACCCAACAGCTGTTTGTTCTCCGCAGATATGAACAAGTTGCTGGTCAGATAGTGTTAGTCCTATTATGCAAAGAGCTTGTTCATTCTTCTGCTTAAAGTCTTCTATCTTTTGACTATCTTCCTCAACCTCCGGATCCCATTCCTCTACGTTTGGTGGGTTTTCAATTATGTTCCACAGACCTTCTCTTCGTAGAAGTAGACTACATTTCATAGACCATGAAACATAGTTCGTTCCATCCAGCTTGGATATAAGGGACAAACTTTGTAGATTAACTTGTGCCATGTTTTCTATATATGGATATAAAACTATAATTAATAAAACACAGCTGTCTGTTTACTGTAATGTGTAACAACACAAACTCTCACTTTTTACATAAATCTGTTTTATCCTAGTTAAACTGACTTTGCAGCCTCTGGGCCCATAACCTTTGTTAAGCCTGGTCCCCCAACCAATGTTAAGGAAACACGCTAAACAGAATGTGCAGCGTTAGTCAGTTAGGCAGACAGGTAAATGTGTGAGATAAGTTTGTATGTTAGTTAACACTCAGTAAAAAGCAGATATGCTTGTGCTATCAAAATATAGTTTATTTCATTTAAGAGTTATAGCATAGTCAAAAAACAGTCCATTAGTCATGTATCATTTTAGTCAGTCCATTCGGGGATACTCAATTCGCAAAGTCTGTGTTGAATATTCAATGTCAGTTCACTTACAATAAATCAGTCCGTATTATCTCTTCTCACCGTTGAGAAATCAACACTCCTTTCTCTCTCCCGTTCCAGTAGGAAAAAACACAAAACGCAGTCATCAATCCATTCAGTAATTAGGGATCATTAAGCCAGAGAGCAAGCTGCCGTTGTCTTGCTCCTTTTATGGTGCTTTTACAACCATACCCTTAATTACATTCTTGCAGTTAAAGTTACACACACTTTAACCAACAAACCATGATAACTTATTTATTATTTTACCTAAACCAGTTAGGGTAAACAATGTTA
Source organism: Hydrophis major (assembly GCA_033807585.1). NCBI lineage: Eukaryota > Metazoa > Chordata > Lepidosauria > Squamata > Elapidae > Hydrophis > Hydrophis major. The sequence goes on along the minus strand of CM066329.1, from coordinate 186,315,020 downwards.
TCCCTAACATATATATTCTTAAGTTTTCGCAGGTATTTATATGTATGGTATTCAGCTTTATTCAGCTACAACTTTAAAAGCACAACTATAATGACGTGGGAAAATACCCAAACAAAGCTGAATACCATATATATGCTCAAAAAAATAAAGAGAACACAAAAATAAGACATCCTAGATCTGAATGAATGAAATATTCTTATTAAATACTTTGTTCATTACATAGTTGAATGTGCTGACAATAAAATCACATAAAAATTATCAATGGAAATCAAATTTAGCAACCCATGGAGGTCTGGATTTGGAGTTACACTCAAAATTAAAGTGGAAATAAACACTATAGGCTGATCCAACTTTGATGTAATGTGCTTAAAACAAGTCAAAATGAGGCTCAGTAGTGTGTGTGGCCTCCATGTGCCTGTATGACTTCCCGACAATGCCTGGGCATGCTCCTGATGAGGTGACAGATGGTCTCCTGAAGGATCTCCTCCCACACCTGGACTAAAGCATCCCCCAACTCCTGGACAGTCTGTGGTGCAATGTGGCATTGGTGGATGAAGTGAGACATGATGTCCCAGATGTGCTCAATTGGATTCAGGTCTGGGGAACAGGCAGGCCAGTCCATAGCATCAATGCCTTCGTCTTGCAGGAACTGCTGACACACTCCAGCCACATGAGGTTTAGCATTGTCGTGCATTAGGAGGAACCCAGGGCCAACCGCACCAACATATGGTCTCACAAGGGTTCTGAGGATCTCATCTCGGTACCCAATGGCAATCAGGCTACCTCTGGTGAGCACATGGAGGGCTGCACGGCCCCCTAAAGAAATGCCACCCCACACCATTACTGGCCCACTGCCAAACCGGTCATGTTGGAGGATGTTGCAGGCAGCAGAACGTTCTCCACAGCTTCTCCAGACCCTGTCACATGTCCTCAATGTGAACCTGCTTTCATCTGTGAAGAGCACAGGATGCCCCTGGAGAATTTGCCAATCTTGGTGTTTTCTGGCAAATGCCAAACTTCCTGCACAGTGTTGGGCTGTAAGCACAACCCCCACCTGTGGACGTCGGGCCCTCATACCACCCTCATGGAGTCTGTTTCTGACCATTTGAGCAGCCACATGCACATTTGTGGCCTGCTTGAGGTCATTTTGCAGGGCTCTGGCAGTGGTCCTCCTGTTCCTCCTTGCACAAAGGCGGAGGTAGAAGTCCTGATGCTGGGTTGTTGCCCTCCTATGGCTTCCTCCACGTCTGCTGATGTACTGGCCTGTCTCCTGGTAGCGCCTCCATGCTCTGGACACTACGCTGACAGACACAGCAAACCTTCTTGCCATAGCTCGCATTGATGTGCCATCCTGGATGAGCTGCACTACCTGAGCCACTTGTATGGGTTGTTGACTCCGTCTCATGCTACCACTAGAGTGAAAGCACCGCCAGCATTCAAAAGTGACCAAACCATCAGCCAGAAAGCATAGGAACTGAGAAGTGGTCTGTGGACACCACCTGCAGAACCACTCCTTTATTGGGGATGTCTTGCTAACTGCCTATGCTTTCCACCTGTTGTCTATTCCATTTGCACAACAGCATGTGAAATTGATTGTCAATCAGTGTTGCTACCTAAGTGGACAGTTTGATTTCACAGAAGTGTGATTGACTTGGAGTTACATTATGTTGTTTAACTGTTCCCTTTATTTTTTTGAGCAGTGTGTATACGTATGTATGTATGTATGTATGTATATATATATTTGTTTTCTTAAGTTTTCGCGGGTACTTACATGTATGGCATTCAGCTTTGTTTGGGAATTTTCCCACGTCATAGTAGTGGTGCTTTTAAAGTTGTAGCAATGTTTCAGCAGAATCTCATCTGCCATAATCAGGCTTCTGTATAGTGTTTGTCTGTTCGTCGTGTTCGTATAGTGTTCGTATAGTGTTCGTAGTATTCATCTAGACGAACACTGTACAGAAGCCTGATGATGGCAGATGAGATTCTGCTGAAACGTTGCTACAACTTTAAAAGCACCACTACTTTGACGTGGGAAAATACCCGAACAAAGCTGAATGCCATATATATATATGCATACATATACATATATATATGTTATGTCTCACCTATATTCTCAAGTGAGCATACAGAGTTCCAGAGTTCAAAATATTCAAACAAGAACAAAACCAGACTAAAAAGGGTTGAAAGAACTATTTTTCCAGTCCTTGGCAGACTTCCCGGATCTGTCTGGTAATTCAGAATTGTTCATCAATCACAGAGGCCGCTCCACACGTATGCTTTCAACTCATCTAACACTTTGCTTCCAAGCAAAGTTTGAGAATCATCACACCTCCTTAAATCACCTGGATGGGCCTGTCAGTCTCTCTGATCAATGTCTGGCTTGACGCCTCCCCTCAGCTTGACATTTCAGTCTCCTCCTAGTTCTAGCGTCAAGCCACGATCTGTCAGTTTCCCCACTCGAAGCCTCTGACTCACTTTGTGGATCAGTTGCTGGCATGAATGACGTCAAAGGCTCTGAGGGGGGTTGTCTCTGTGATAAACTCTCATCCTCCTGGCTCACATCTGTGTCCTCTAATAATTCAGACTCCACATTCACAGCAGGCTCTAGCCTTCCATCTTCAGAGTCATCAGAATCAAAACTCACAGCAGGATTGATCCTTTCAGTCACAACATATATATATACACACACATACATACATACATCTGATGATGGCAGATGAGATTCTTCCGAAACGTTGCTACAACTTTAAAAGCACAACTATAATGATGTGGGAAAACATACACACACACATATTACTATAGAGTTAATAACTGAAATTTGCAGGGTTAATAACATTTAAATTTAGCAGTTATGAATATATTGGATTTGATTTGCATGTGGACTACAGCTGGTCCTTGATTAATGACTACAATTAAGCCCCAAATTTCTGTTGCTAAGCAAGTCAGTTGTTAGGTGAATTTTGCCTTATTTTACGACCTTTCTTTCCACAGTTGCTAAGTGAATCACAGTTGCTAAGTCAGTAACATGGTTAACTTAATTTGGTTTTCCCCATTGACTTTACTTCCCAAATCACCTCAGTGACATTGATGGTTTGTGGGGAAGGTGGATTGAACCCATATTTTCCTAGTTGGATGCTGTAATCATTGACTTGGCTATCAAAGGAGAATAGTGCTCCCCTGTCCTAACCAGTCAACATTCAGGCATAGGGCTATATCTATATAAAAGTGATAGTCTGGAATTCCTCTCTGTCTCAATCTAATCCAACTTGTCAGAAAATCTTGGTTTGAGCCTCAGGTTGATATGATACTGAAGTAAGTGAATGGGAAATCAATATCTCATACAGCATCCTTGCTGAGTTACAGTTGTGATTGGAATTTAATTTTTTAAAAAAAAAAAACAAATTTTATTAATTTTTACAGAAAACACAATACACAAACATACAAAACACAAAACATAAACAAAACTAAAAGATCTTTTCTGAAGTTTGTCTGATCCCGGGTTAAAACTCTTCTCACAGACACAAATTCAAACATCATATTCACTTTGTATATCCTTCCATATCTTATTATCATTTTCATTTTTTATATATATATATATAAACCATTTTTATCAATTTTATAAAAACAATGCACAAAAAATCAAGGCATAACAGCTTATAAATTCTTTTCTAGGAAAAAATAATAATAAAAAACCAATAGAACATAACAATTCCAAATTATAGTATCAATACTTTATCTATTTAACTTCATATCTTATCCCTACTTCTCCTTTTCATCCAAATTATTTCTTGTTAATTAAAATTTTATTGCCTTTTATCAATATACAAAATCCAAAAAAAAAAACCATAACAAAACCTTTATATATCTTTTCATATCTTATTACCATTTTCAATAACATTCTTTGTCTGTTCTATTTCCAACTATCCATTCATCTTTTTTCTTTTACTATACTTCTCCTATACACCAATTGGAGTAACATCTATAACTCATTACCCTAACTTAAAAGTACTTCGTATAACAATTTTTCTTGGGATTCTGTTTAAAAGATTCTAAAATTACATAATAAATTTTATACTCTAAACACACATATAAAAACACAATCTTATATACCCTCCAGAATCCCTCTTTTATCCTAAATTAAATTCACCCATTGTCTCTAAATAAACTTTTTTTCTTTAGATCTTGCTTCCCCCCATTGAGGCTTCTCCTCCCCCCCTTTCTCTCTTGCTTATTCTTCTCCTTGCCCTTTTTACCCCTTTGTTTTTCCTCCTCCCTTTTCTTACTCCTTTTCCTTTGCTTTCTAACCTTGCCTCCACCTTTTCGCTCATTTTTCTCTTCTTTGGTTGTTTTTATAATTCTTAAAATCCCCTTTTTCTTATCCTTTTTCTCCTCCTCTCCGGAAAGGACCCATTGTTCATCAAAGATGGCTTCTTCTTCCTCTTCTTCCTTGTCCCAGTCCTTCTGCTGCGTAATCAACTTTTCATAAGTACATAATGCCATTTCTAAAAATTGAAACAAAGCGCCCAAAGTATCTTCCTTTTTATATTTTTGATATTCAGCCTTTAGTTCATCCACAAGCGATGCCATTATGAAAAGAGAAACTTTTCCCAAAACAACCACAAGTATTTTTAATCAAAAACAATTCAAAAAAAAGTTCCAAAAGTTAATACTTTTCTTCCTTCTTCTCTTTCTCTTTCTGGGGCTAATGTTTAATCAAAGAGGTCCAATTACCATATATCTTTCTTTGGGATTCTAGGCAATCTCCTCCTTTTTCAGCTTCTGCTCCAATTTTTTCTCCTCTCCCTTCCCACTTGCGATATCGATTTTAAATAATCAAAAGTCCATACCTCCAACAAGGGTTTTCCAAGTTCTTAAATTTTTCAATGTCCAAAAATCCTTTTGTCCCTTAGCTTCAACTCTCAAAACAATTCACTTTCAATGTCCAATATATCCAAACATTTCTGCTGTTTCCATGGGGTGGGAGAGTGAAGAAAAAAAAAAAAAAGTTCCCTTTAACAGCTTCTCCGCCGCTTTCGCTCTTCTTAGGGATACAATGTATCCTCCGGCAATTCAAACAGCTCAGTTCCAGGCAATTTAAAGGATGTTACTTGACCCGGCTCAGACATCACTTTCACTCTTCTCCTCCAGCGCAATCTTACCCGGTTGCTGGCTTCTTCGTGGCGGCCATTGCTGACCACCGCTCCACCGCCTTGGGAAAAAGGGGTTTTTCCGGCAAAGGGGGGGGTCTGCGACACCCCCACCCCCCTATCCGACTCCCCTCTCTCTTCAGCTGTCCCTACAGGGCAGCCATATCCCCCTGACCCATCTGGATCGGGGGTACCTCGACGGCTAGCACAGCAGGAATCGCGAGCTGTCGCGAATTCCTGCTGCCCCGAAGCCACGTGAAACCGGAAGCCTCTGGAATTTAATTTTTGTATTCATGTAACACATGATCAATCAATCATGTGCTAGTCCAGTTCATACAACATACAGAGACTATGCCTGAGTCTCTGTTGCCCACAGATGATATCACTAACGGTGGACTGGTTTTACTGATGGTTTCCTTATGCACAAGGTCATCCTTTCCTGGAACACGATCTGCATTTCTGTAAGCTAAATAGGATTTGTAAAAAATATGGATGTCATATTTGGATTGAAAGCAGGAGGTTAACAAAATATTCTACTGATTCTTTGCAAAGTGCCTCTGCTCTAAGGTTCTTTTAAAACCATTCCTTGGTTTTCAGTTCTGCAAATAACTGCAGGATATTCTTTTCTTTAAGGGAATTGATACATTCTGTTTCAAAGCAGTGATTAAAATACCGGTGACAATAATTCAGTTTAAAACTTTGCATGAGGGTCCATTGGACAATGAAAATAGATTGCACCTATGAATTCTAGCTTTCAGGCAGCATTGCTGGAGGAGCTATAGTATAAAAGATGCTCATTATTGTGCATATATTTTAGCGGTGAAAGATGGTAAGACTCTTTGGGGAACGCCATTTCCACACATATCAATTTAATTCTAGGTTTAGCCTCCTTCAATAGTTTAAACAGGACTGCAACGTGGGCAGTTGAGCCCCCCCCTTTAAGCCAAAGTTGATCGATTGCAAGGTCTGTTGTGAAAGCCCTCTGTGTCCCCCCCCTCCTGCCTCAATAATTTTAAAAAATTGGAGTTCTAATTCTGTCTGCTCAATTTGTTTTTTAGCTTAACCAGATGGTCGCCTTAAGAAAGAAAGAGAATTGTTTGTCGAATGTATAATAAAGTACTTCATCTGAAATACAGATGTTTTTAGAGAAAAATTGGAAGCATATTTTTCACTAAGGCAGTTTAGTCTTGGTCCCAAATCCATAAACCGAATGCATTTCCTTGCAGGGGCACTTCAGTAAGGGGTGAATTTGCTTCCAGTTCTTTTGGCAAGGATGCCAAAATTGGTGAGAAAGTGAAGCAAAACTTGTTGGAAAAAGACTTCACTTTCAGAAGATATGAGCTGAGTTAGCTCTGACTTTCTTTAGTTTTCTATTTTGGAAAGCATTGGGTAACTGTTTGCCTCATAAAAAGACCCTCGCTGGCTCTCTTCCTGAAATACCTAACTACCTATTTCATTTCTAATAATCTTTTGTAAGGAAGAACATTACTGTTTGGTTCATTAAATAGATGAGTAGATGTTTGGTGCAGAGATTAGAGAATCACAGATAGCGGCTGTCCATGGTTTTTGAGAACAAAAATTTAGTTTAGTTTACTTTATTGTCATTGCATCTTGTATAATGAAATCAAACACCATCTCCTCTCCCTTCAATCTTTCTGACTAATTTACGCTCACTGGCTAACAAGATGGATGAAATTCATCCCTTAAATAGATTGAATTCTGATTTTCATAATTCAGCTGTTCTTTGTTTGACTGAAACCTGGCTTAATCCACAAATTCATGGGGGCAACATCATATTCATCCCAGGATTTCAGACATTTAGATCAAACAGAATTGAAGAGACATCAGGCAAAACAAAGGGTGGAAGATTATGTTTATATATTAACAACAGTTGATCTCAGGATATAACTATAATATATAAGTTTTGTGATGAAAACTTAGTCTTTACATATCAACTGCAAGCCATTTTACTCTCCACGTGAGTTCTCCTCATTTCTCCTAATAGCTGTGTATGTTACTCCACAAGCCTGTGTAAACAAGGCATTATGAACTCTTGCTGATCAAATTATGGAGGCTAAAGCTGTCCGGTTCCACGTGGCTTCGGTGGCAGCAGGAATTCAAGACTGTTCGCGATTCCTGCAGTGCTTGCCGCCGAGGTGCCCCCGATCCAAATGGGTCAGGGGGATATGGCTGCCCTGTAGAGGCAGCCGAAGAGAGAGGGGAGCCGGACAGGGGGTTGGGGGTGTTGCAGACCCCCTCCTTGTCCGGAAAAACCCCTTTTTCCCGAGGTGGTGGAGCGGTGGTCAGTAATGGCCGCCATGAAGAAGACTGCAACCGGATAAGATTGTGCTGGAGGAAGCAAGAAAAGTGAAAGTGCTGGCTGAGCCGGGTCAATCAACGTCTCTTAAACTCTCTGGAACTGAACTTGTCTGAACTGCTGGAGGATACATTGTATCCCTAAGAAGATCGGAAAGCGGTGGAAAAAGCTGTTAAAGGGAAACTTTTTTTTTCTTCACTCTCCCACCCCACAGAAACAGCAGATGAAGATTTGAAATTTATTTGGGCACTGAAGGTGAATTATTTTGAAAGTTAAAGCCAAGGGACAAAAGACTCTTTGGACATTGGAGTTAATAATTTAAGAAATCGGAAAACCCTTATTGGAGGTATGGATTTCTGATCATTTAAAAATTGTTGTCAGGGGGAAGGGAGAGGAAAAAAATTGGAGCAGAAATTGAAAAAGGAGGAGATTGCCTAGAATTCTAAAGAAAGATTTATGGTAATTGGACCTCTTTGATTAAACAGTAACCCCAGAAAGAGAAGTAGAAGAAGGAGAAAAAGTATTAACTTTTTTTGAATTATTTTTGATTAAAAATACTTGGGTGGTTGTTTTGGGAAAAGTTTCTCTTTTTATGATGGCATCGCTTGTGGATGAATTAAAGACTGAATATCAAAAATATAAAAAGGAAGAACAAGATGGAAAAGATACTTTGGGCACTATTTCAATTTTTAGAAATGGCGTTATGCACTTATGAAAAGTTGACTACGCAGCAGAATGACTGGGACAAAAAGAAGAGGAAGAAGAAGCCATCTTTGATGAACAATGGGTTTTTTCCGGGGAGGAGGAGAAAGAGGATAAGAAAAAGGGGATTTTAAGGTTTGAAAAAACAACCAAAAAAGAGAAAAATGAGAGGAAAGGTGGCTGCAAGGTTAGAAAGCAACGGAAAGGGAGTAAGAAAAGGGAGGAGGAGAGACAAAGGGGTAAAAAGGGCAAGGGGAAGAATAAGCAAGAGAGAAAGGGGGGGAGGAGAAGCCTCAATGGTGGGAAACAAGATTTAAAGAAAAAAAGCTTATTTAGAGACAATGGGTGAATCTAATTGGAAAAAAGGGGGGGGATTCTGGAAGGTACATAAGATTGTGTTTTTATATGTGTATCTAGAGTAGAATGTTTAAGATATAAATGAGTATTAATATATATGATTAGTTTCTTTTTTTTCTTTTTAAATGATATGGATAGTGGTTATATAGGTTTTTTTTTTTTAGTTATTGCTGTTTTTACCTTTCTTATAAAATTTATTGTGTAATTTTAGAATGTACTAAACAGAATCCCAAGATAAATTAAGTGTTATATGAAGTAATTTTAAGTTAAGGCAAGGAGTTAAAGGCGTCACTCCAATTAGTATACAGGAGAAGTATATTAAAAGAAAAAAGATGAATGGATAGCTGGAAATAGAACAGACAAAGAATGATATTGAAAATGGTAATAAGATATGGAAGGATATATAAAGTGAATATGATGTTTGAATTTTGTCTGTGTGAAGAGTTTTAACTCGGGATCAAGCAGCCTTCAGAAAAGATGTTTTAGGTTTTGTTTTGTTTTCTATGTTCTGTGTTTTGTATGTTGATGAAAGGCAATAAAATTTTAATTAGCAAGAAATAACTTGGATAATTAGAATGAAAAGGAGAAGTTGGGATAAGATATGAAGTTAAATAGATAACGTAAATATTGATATTATAATTTGGAATCATTTTGTATGTTCTATTGGTTTTCTTCTTTAATTATTTTTTTTTTTAGAAAAGAATTTGTAAGCTGTTATGCCTTGATTGTTTGTGTACTGTTTTTGTAAAATTAATAAAACTTGTTATAAAAAAATTATGGAGGCTGAAGCCTAACACCCAGGTTCCCTTCCCATCATTTTAGGAGATTTCAATCAAGCAAATTTAAGGAAAGAGCTCCCAAAATATTTCCAGCATGTAAATTGTCCCACCAGAGGCAAAAATACTTTAGACCACTGCTACACAACAGTAAAAGGTGCTTTTAGGTCTTTACCATGAGCAGCTGTGGGACACTCTGACCACTGCATGATTCACCTTGTACCTGCCTACAGACAAAGACTTAAAGCCATTAAACCAACAATTAAATCAGTGAAGACTTGGTCAGATGAGGCAAAGCTGAAACTCCAGGCCTGCCTTGATTGCACTGATTGGAATGTTTTTGAAGATGCCTCTGCAGACCTAGATGAGCTCATAGATACTGTAACATCATATGTTAGCTTCTGTGAAGACTTATGTGTACCAACAAGGAACCTGAAAATATATAGTAACAATAAACCTTGGTGCACAGCTAAACTTAAGCAGCTACGTCGTTCCAAAGAGGAAGCCTACAAAAAAGGTGACAGAATGCTATACAACCAGGCCAGAAACATATTAATGAGAGATCAGAACAGCAAAAAGAAGCTACTCTGAAAAGTTAAAGAATTAATCTTTAAAGAATCTCAACAAACGAACCAGCAAACATGTGGAAAATGGTGATTCTGGAGAAAGAAGAACGACTACAAGTGCCAGAAGAGGAGCTAATTAAAGAAGAAGAAGCCAGTTTTAATGAACAAAGGGAGCATTGACCATCAAAACTAAGGGAAAAAATGGGAATTAAAACTTGGAGGATTGAGGAGGCAATTAAAAAGGGAAATGTCTTGAAAACCAAACAAAGAAAAAGGAAACAGCAGGAAAGGGAATTACAGAAGAAAATCTTAAAGAGGGAGAAGGGTAAAACTGGAATAAGAAAAGGTAGGAAAAAAATGAAAGGAAAAATATGTAACAAGAGAAAGAACAAGAAAATAAGGAGATATGGAAACGGAACAAAAATAATTAGAAATTGTTTAATCAGGGACACATAGAGATAATGGGTAGATAAAGATGAAAGAAAAGGGATTCTGCAAGGTAATGTAAAGAAAAGAATTTAGCTTTTAAATGTGAATGAAACTGTTATATTTTCTTTCTCTTTAATTGGCTTTTTGTTTAAGAATTGTTGTTAATTTATATATGGATAATAAAACAAAGAATATAGTTAAAATGAATTATGAGGATCTTAGTGAAAAGACTACCAGTTTCTATAATTAACTGAATAGATCAATATATTTGAAATAACAAATGATTTAGAAAGTAACTGAGGGGAATACCATGCGGAATCTTGCTATATATAGTCATGTGACATATAGTGGGAATATTGTTATTAAACTAGAATGTGATAATTATATAGTGATTATATTATGATAAATTTTGATTATGGATTAAAGGGGAATAAATTGAGGGATGTATAAGATAAAAGGGTGGCACACTCTATTTGATACTTAAAGGAGGAAATTTTGGGGAATTATTAGATTTAAGATGGAATTTATTGAATAATGAAATAAAAGTATGTGACAAAATTGCAAATGTGACAGATAAAAGTATAAAGATATGAATTTAGAATTAAAAAATAAGAATGTTAGACTATAGAAAAAGGAATTTATAGAAAAGGAATTAAGATAAGATATAAATTGACAATGGATTTAATAAGTGTAAAGAAAATAAGAATACTAGAGAAAATTTTCTGGAAAATGGAAGTAATGATAAAATATAGAATTGAATGTGAATTATAAATATGTATTAAAGTCATGTTTGTGTTGAAGTGTAAACCTGGAACTATGTTGTTCACTGAAAGAGATGTTTTTAAAATATAAAAATAATAAAAATGTATTACAAAGAAAAGGAAGGATTAGGGAATAAATACTTGGATTTTGTAGAAGCATGAAGACTGCATCTCTTTAAATTATTAAATCTCGTCAAAGTGGTCACATTGTTTGAGTGTCCTTTGTAGTAAAGTTGAGTGAAAAAAAAGTTGCAACTACTTTAAGAGTTGTTTACAATAAGCCAACTTTTAAAACAACTGGATTTTTTTTTTTAAGGCTCTAGATTGGTAAAAAAAAAAAAAAGAACTATTTTGTGGAATGCCTTGACTAAACTTGTACAAGATTCCAAGTACTTGTTTTAAATCACTAAATGTGCAAGTTCTAATACTCATGAAAAGTTATTAAAAGGGTTTTTTAAAAAAAAAAAGATTCTGAAAAAATTAATTCTATTAACTGATGAAAATGACTATCAATGCTGCTTTGCTTGTTTTGTTGTATATGTATATATGTGTATGTATGTATATGTAGGGATGTGTGTGTGCGTGCATAGTTGTGTCATAAACATGACAAACTCAAAAGTAAATATTTCATGACCAGATACAGATAATCAGAGTTGGAAGGGACCTTGTAGGTCATCTAATCCAACCCCCCACCCAAGCGGGAGACCCTACACCATTTCTGACAAATGGCAGTCCAATCTCTTCTTGAAAGTCTCAAGTGATGGCGCTCCCACAACTTCCGAAGGCAAGCTGTTCCATTGGTTGATTGTTCTCACTGTCAGAAAGTTTCTCCTTGTTTCCAGGTTAAATCCTTGTTCAGTTTCCATCCATTATTCCTTGTCTGGCCTGCAGGAGCTTTAGAAAATAGCTTGATCCCTTCCTCCCTGTGGAAGCCCCTCAAATATTGGAAGACTGCTATCATGTCTTCCCTGGTCCTTCTCTTCACTAGACTAGTCAAGCCCAGTTCCTGCAACCATTCGTTGTATGTTTTAGCCTAATCCTGGTTGCTCTTCTCTGTACTTTTTCTACAGTCTCAACATCTTTTTTATAATGTGGTGAACAAAACTGGATGCAGTACTCTAGGTGTGGTCTTACTAAGGCTTTATAGCGTGATATTAGTACTTCCCTTGATCTTGACTGTATCCCTCTGTTAATACAACTTAGGATTGCATTAGCTTTTTTGGTGGCTGCTGCACACTGCTGGCTCATATTTAGGTGGTTGTCCACTAAGACTCCAAGATCCCTCTCACAGTTACTGCTATTGAGTCTGGCTTCACCCAATCTATATGTGTACTTTTGCCTAAATGTAGGACTTTACTTTTCTCTGTATTGAATTTCATTTTATTAGATATGGCCCAGTGTTCTAGTCTGTCAAGATCCATCTGGATCTTGAGCCTATCTTCTTGGGTGTTAGCTATTCCTGCCAGCTTAGTATCATCTGCAAATTTGGTAAGTTCCCCTTCTATTCCCTCATCTAAGTCATTAATGAAGATATTGAAGAGTACTGGGCACCCCATTGCTTACTTCCCTCCATGTAAACTTAGACCCATTAAGGACTACTAGTTGAGAATGGTTTGCCAGCCAGTTGTGAGTCCATCTAGTGGTGGTGCTATCTTTTCCACTTTTTTTTTTCTAGCTTACTAAGAAGTAGGTTGTGGTCTACTTTATTGAATGCCTTGCTGAAATCTAAATATATTATGTCCACAGTATTTTGCTGGTCTACTAATTTAGTCACTGTGTTGAAGAATGAAATAAGATTGGTTTGGCATTATCTGTTCTTAACAAACCCGTGCTGACTGCTAGTTATTACTTTACTTGTTTCTAGATGTTGGCAGATGTTTTTTTATTATCTTTTCCAGTATCTTCCCGGGTATTGATGTCTCTAGTTTTCTGGGTCTGTTTTTTTCCCTTTTTTGAAGATGGGAACCATATCAGCTCTTTTCCAGTCCTCTGGTAGTTCCCCGGTGCTCCAGGATTTTTGAAAGATATGGTGCAGTGGTTCTGAGATTACCTCTGCCAGCTCCTTTAAAACTCTGGGATGTAATCCATCAGGCCCTGGTGATTTGTTTTCATCAAGATCAGACAGGTGTTCTCTTACTATTTTTTTTTTTGCTTATTTTAACTTTTATTTCTGGTCTGTCTTTTACAGTTATATTTTTGGTGGGTTGAGCTTGTTAAGCCTGGGTTCCCCAACCAGGGTTAAGGAGACAAGCTAAACAGAATGTGCAGCGTTAGTCAGATAGGCAGACAGATAAATGTGTGAGATAAGTTTGTATGTTAGTTAACATACAGTAAAAATAACAGATACGCTTGTGTTATCAAAAATATAGTTTATTCCACTTAGAGTTTTATAGCATAGTCAAAATAACAGTCCATTAGTCATGTACCGTTTTTAGTCAGTCCATTCAAGGATATTCAATTAGCAAAGTCCGTGTAGAATATCCAATGTCAGTTCACTTACAATAAATCAGTCCTCTCACCGTTGATAAATCAACAGTCCTTTCTCTCTCCCGTTCCAGTAGGGGAAAAACGCAGTCTTCAGTCTATCCAGTAATTAGGGATCATCAAGCCAGAGAGAGCAAGCTGCCGTGCCTTGCTTCTTTTATGGTGCTTTTACAACCACTCCCTTAATTACATTCTTACAGTTAAAGTTACAGATACTTTAACTAACAAACCATGATAACATATTATTTTACCTAAACCAGTTAGGGTAAATAATGTTATCCCTAACAGAGCTATAGTTTCTTTTTGCATGAAGACAGAGGCAAAGAATGAGTTAAGCAGTTCTGCTTTCTCTCTGTTGCCTGTTACTTGTCATCTTCTCTCTTTAGTGGACCGACTGTTTCCTTGATTTTTTTCTTGTTATTTATATGTTGGAAGAAGCTTTTTTAATTATCTTTGACTTTTGTTGCAAGTCTTTGTTCGTTCTGAGCCTTTGCTATCCTGACTTCGTCTTTGCAGATTCTGGCTATCTGCTGATATTCTGCCTTAGTTATATGTCCTTCTTTCCATTTTTTGTATTTGTCCTTTTTTTTCTTTCAATTTGCCAAAGATTGAAAATAGGGACAAGATTTTGTTCGGCTTTATCTTATTGGTCTGCTCATACATTGTTGATACGAAGACTGCTGAGAATAATTATTTTGCTATTTTGTCTAGAACTGTTTTAATAATCACTTAGCTTGACTGTTCCACTATAATTATTTCTGCAAGCATTCTTTTCATTCAAGGACTAACGGATGGCACCTATTCCATAATGAGAAAAATAGTTATATAAATTGGGAATTATATTACTTAAGTTCAAAGACCTTTGGAAAGCAGTGGATCAGCAAAAGTTTCCTTGACAGTCCTGTATTTGAAACTCTGTTGGTAATACAGTGAAACATTACGTAGTTTCTGAGGTTCTTAAACTGAGATTGGTAGTGTGGGGCAAGAACTTGAATTTCACCATATTATAAAAAAGATGTTGAGACTCTGGAAAGAGTGCAAAAAGAGCAATAAAGATCATTAGAAGGTTGGAGGCTAAAATATGAAGAATGGTTGTAGGAATTGGGTACGGGTAGTCTAGTAAAAAGAGGGACTAGGGTGACATGATAGCAATGTTCCAATATTTGAGGGTTTGCCACAAAGAAGAGAGGGTCAACCTATTTTCCAAAGCACTGGAAAGCAAGACAAGAAGCAGTGGATGGAAATTAATCAAGGAGAGAAACAACCTAGAACTAAAGAGAAATAATAAACGTTCTATATGTATTAATAATAAAAAGGAAGCATTAAAACACTAAGGAACAATTAGATAAAAGATACTATTCACAATATGAATATGAGGTTTTTCTCATATTCTAACTACAGTATACTGAAAAGAGTTTCCTGGTATAAAACACAATGGCTGATCATCCATATGCTGCTAAAACTCTTGTCATGATTTGCAAATAAGAGTCCCATTGTTCCTAACGCAGCTTTCAATACATACTTTTATTTTCTTTTGGAGATGATGGCTGTCATCACAGCCATCACCAAATGATGAACAACAAAACTATCGGCAATGAATCATGAGAATGAGTTTAATAACCTTCCAAGAGGAGGAAGTCTATTTTAAGAATACATGGTTGACATGGCTGCTACGATTACAGATAAGAGGCAGAGTTACAACTAAATGAATCAAACTACTTTGGGATCAACCACATGCAGAAGCCTGACTGATGCATGGAATGATATTTCAAAAACATCAAAAAATGCATCCTCCCCTCTTCAATATTTGTTGGTGGACCAAAATATATGATGGAACAATGTCAAGAAGCTGTGATGTATATATGGAAGTAGAGCAGTGCTTCATTTTTCATTATGATGACATGTAAACTGGCCAGAAATATGACAGCATCTTGTTTTTAAATCAGCATCCAAACGATCAGTCAGATTTAAGTGCAAGAATATTTAACTTGAAGAGAAAGTTGTCCCTGAAATATCTTACTGCAGGGGTCCCAAAACTTGGCAACTTTAAGACTTGTGGACTTCAACTCTCAGAATTCTGGGAGTTGAAGTCCACAAATCTTAAACTTGCCAAGTTTGGAGACCTCTGCCTTACAGGAACACAATATTTCTTTGGTAGGTGCATTGCTTAGGTACTAAGTGTGGAATACCAAAAGCAGGGTCTGCTTCATTTGCACTGTCTGCTGTAGAATGAAAAAAACAGCACAAAATTATGATACATTTGTGCAAACTGAAATACTAGTCCCAAACAAAGATCCTGAGCTTCAGAATTACATATTGAAGCATATGATTCATAGACTGTATTGTAGCAGAAACTCAGCATTTTGGCAAAATGGTACATGCAATAAGAGTAGCCTATGCCATTCAATGAGCATACAAAGTGTAGTGATGATTCATATGCTATCCACAGGAGGTCTTCAGAAATGGGAGGATTTGAAGGACATCAAGCAGGATCATAAAGTCAAACTATAACTTCTCAATGGGTGGTACCAATGCACAACCTATTGAAGGCATTCAGTGTAGAAATATGCTGATCTGTCAAACCCATCAGATACATTATCAAGTATGCCATGAAGGGGAGTGACAAGGCCATTTTTGCATTGAACAGGGAAGACCAAATCACACAGTACTTGACAGGCAGATACACTGAAGATGTTGTTGTATTGATACTTGGATTTTAGATTCATGACAGAGAATCATCCATTATTTACCTTCAAGTGCACCTTGACAAGAGCAATCTGCATGCGTGCATTCTGTTGTCTATTTATGTAAGGAAATATCTCTGAAAGGATGGCCCAATAGTCATAGGTTGTGTAGTAACTTTTAAACCTCTTCATAGCTCAGGAATCTAGGCCTCTTAAGGACCCTCTTCTCCCTAGTCTAGCTCACTGTTATTAACAAATAAAATTAGCTTTTAATTTCAGTGATCACACATGAGTACACAGAATAGTAACTTCTTAAAGACTCCTGTTGCCCTCTTTGGAAAATACTTCCAGAGCAACTGCCCCAACATATTGTTAATGAACTATGAGTAAAAGAGAATGTTCTGATTACGTTCTGTGTTTTATCCAAAAAGTTGCCTTAAAAATGAGATATTACAAGTTTTTCTATGTTTTTCTCTCATGTTGATCAAATTAGACATTCAATATACATTTACATCATTTACTAAAAACAGTTTTTATAATCTTTCCCTCTCCCCATCAGTCCTGGCAACTGTCGTTGTGAGAGGCGTTTGGGTTCTTAAGCAGACTTTCCAACACACTTGACAGTTCCCAGAATTCTTGGGGGAAACAACATGAGATTATTTCTAAAATAATTCATATACATGTTTATACACCCACAAACACATTTCTTCCCATTTAATTTATTCAGCTACATATTTTACTAACCATCTTTTAAAATGAAAGGCTGGCTGTTGCAGTTCTCTGGACTAAGCTACTTCATAATGTACACAATAGTCCAGAATTATATAAACTGTTCTGTCCTTCATTAACATACTCGAGATCCCCGCGCTTTGATTGGCCAAAGCGCGGGGCTCTCCGATTGGTCAGGCGAGCCGCGCCGATTGGCTCGCTAAGAATCTCCCGCGATTGGTCCGTTCAGACCGCGGGAGATTCAAAGCGGTGCCATTGGCCGCGGCCGCGGCGGCGAAAGGAATAAAAGCCACGGGCTTTTTTCCTTTCGCCAGTTCGGTTCCAGCATATCAATAAAGAGCTTTGCACAAAGTCACCGACTCCTGGCATCATTTCGCGGACACAACATTGGCAACGAGGATGGGATCCAGACCCTGAACCGAACCACGTGTCCGACGGAAGCCAGACAAAGCACCGAGATGGCGAAAATCGCACCGTCCGCCCCCTTCAACCCCGCCACCGAGGACTGGGAATCGTTCTCCAACCGATTCCGCATGTACCTCGAGTGCACCGGCATGAAGGACGCCTCCGGCCCACTGAAACGTGCTGTCTTCCTCACCCACTGCGGGACCGAGGTCTTCCAGATGGCCAAAGCGTTGGCCAAGCCCGCCGATGCGACCGCCATGGACTGGGACGTCCTCGAACCCATCCTTCGGCGACACTACGCTCCAGAGGTACCCATCCTGATCCGGCGCAACGAGTTCTACCGGCGGGACCAGAGATCGGGTGAGAGTTTCAGCGATTTTGTCGCCGAGCTGCGGCGCCTAGGGGGGCTCTGCGAATTCGATAACCTAAACAACGCTCTGAGAGACCGAATCGTGCTCGGTCTGTGGGACCCCGCCCTCCAGAGCCGGCTGATGGCTAAGGGCGACATCAGCCTAGCAGACACCCTCACCGCAGCCGCAGCCGCAGAAGCAACCCGAACTTCCGCCGACAGCATGCACAGACCGGACACGAGGGACCGCGGCGGAAACAACAACCCGGCGAGGTCGACCGAGCCAAAAACCGAGACGACAACACACCAGGGCAATTTCCACTCGACATCCGGCACGTCCGATGATGAGGAGGACATCCACCGACTTCAGACAGGGCGCGACCCACGGAACCGGCGAGGTCGTAAGTCGAGGACCAACTGTGCCGGCTGCAGCGGCGACCACCCCAGGTCGGAATGCCGGTTTTTCGATTCAATCTGCCGGCATTACGACAAAAAGGGACACATCGCCCGGGTTTGCCGCCTGAAGAAAAACCGCAGTCCGGCACGATGGGACCAGAGCGACCGGAGGAGGGAGAGCACACCACCCCGGACCAGCGATCGCCCCTCGGACAGCCGATGGGACCGGAACGGACGATCCTCGCGAGGCGGCGACAACCGGCGGAGAGAGGAGACCCACCAGACGATCACCATCGGCCACGCCATCACCAACGACGCCCGGAAGGTCCACGTCGAGGTACGCATCGAGGGCCAGCCGTGCAAAATGGAGGTGGATTCCGGGTCCTACCTCTCCATGATTGCATGGCACGAGATAAAGCGGTTGGTGCCAAAGGAGGAACGTAGACAGCCAGAGACTCATTGTAAAGGACTACCAGGGAAACCGCATCCCGGTAGTCGGCAGCAAAAGCTTTAACATCACGTATAAGGGGCGCACCGAACGACTCCCCCTAACGATCGTCGACCGCGACCGCCCAAGCCTACTGGGACTGCAATGGCTCACCCCGCTCGACATCGCCCTCACGGGAGTCGACCACATCACTGACGACGGCTGGGAGCAGCAACTAGCCCGGGAGTTCCAAGAGGTCTTCGACGGAAACCTAGGCAAGTACCGAGGGCCCCTTATCTCGTTCGACCTAGACCCTAACGTCCCCCCCAAACGCCTGAAACCAAGGCGGGTGCCATTCGCACTGAAACCCAAAATAGACGAGCAAATTGATAAGCTCGTCAAACAAGGGGTCCTGCAGCCCATAGACCACGCCCGGTGGGAGACCTCCATAGTCACCCCGATCAAGCCCGATGGGTCGGTGAGAATCTGTGGGGACTATAAGGCCACCCTAAATGGCGCACTGCAACAAAGCGCCTACCCCGTCCCAGTAGTGCAACACCTACTGCACTCACTGGGAGGGGGCAAAGTTTTCGCCAAGCTCGATCTCGCCCAGGCATACCAACAGTTGCCGGTCGACGAGCAAACGGCAGAAGCGCAGACCATTGTCACCCACCGGGGAGCATTCAAATGCAACCGACTCCAATTCGGAGTCAGCGTGGCACCGGGCATATTCCAGAGCCTAATGGAGAGGCTATTGCAAGGTATCAAGGGGGTGGTACCTTATTTCGACGACGTCCTAGTGTCGGCAGCCAACCAAGCCGAACTAGAAGGCCGACTAAGGGAGGTCCTAACTAAATTTAAAGAGACGGGGCTAAAAGTAAAGAGGGAAAAATGCCAGCTTTGCACGGAACGAGTGGAATTCCTGGGCTACCTCCTAGACCGGCACGGCATTCACCCCACAAGCAAAAAAATCAAGGCCATCAAAGAAGCCCCCACCCCCAAATCAAAAACTGAGCTACAAGCATTCTTGGGGTTACTGAACTTTTACAATGTTTTCCTACCCCAAAAGGCGAAGGCGGCGGAGCCCTTGCATAGGCTCCTGGACAAGGCAGCGACCTGGACTTGGGGGAAACGGGAGCAAGCCGCCTTCCAAAGAACGAAGGACCTCCTCACCTCCAACGCCGTCCTCATACAATTCAACGAGACCCTACCTCTGGCCGTCACATGCGACGCATCACTCTTCGGCGTCGGCGCTGTCCTCAGCCATACCCTTCCCGACAGAAAAGAAGCGCCCATCGCGTTCTTTTCAAGGACCCTCACCAAACCGGAGCGGAACTATAGCCAACTGGACAAAGAGGCTCTGGCTATAGTTGCCGCCATAAAACGATTCCACGAATACCTCTACGGCCGGACTTTCACCATCATAACGGACCACAAGCCGCTGCTGGGAATCCTTTCAGGGAACCGGGCCACCCCGAACATTCTGTCTCCCCGAATGACAAGGTGGTCCGAGTTCCTGGCAGCCTACAACTACGAACTCATACACAGACCGGGTAAGACGATCTCCCATGCAGACGCCTTAAGCCGCTCGCCGCTACCAGAACCCGACACCGACCCAGCACCCACAATGACCACCCTCAGCATAGAGACTCTACCCAACCTGCCCATAACCGCGTCAGACATTGCCCGAGAGACTAATAAAGACAAACGTCTGGCGCGGGTGTTGCATTGGGTGGAGAAAGGGTGGCCGGAAAGGGACAACGACGAGTCGGTCAAAACGTTCCGAAACCGCCAAACGGAACTCTCTTTATTAAAAGGGTGCATACTATGGGGGGACAGGGTGGTCATTCCGGAAAAGCTACAGGGGAAGGTTTTGGAAATGCTACACGAGGGGCACCCTGGCATCGTGAGGACTAAAGCCCTGGCCAGAAGTTACGCTTGGTGGCCAGGGATGGACAAACAAATAGAGGCCTGGGTAGCTAGGTGCCAACGATGCCAGGAAACGAGGCCCAGCCCACCCACAGCACCCGTCCTAGAGTGGGAAACCCCAAGGGGACCTTGGTCTAGAATCCATATAGACTTCGCCGGGCCCACAAAAGGACACACCTTCCTCATAACAGTTGACGCTTACTCCAACTGGCTGGAGGTAAGCAACATGAAGACGACAACCACGGAGGCCGTGATCAAGGAACTCTGCAAACTCTTTGCAACACACGGCCTCCCAGACGTCGTCGTCTCCGACAACGGGCCCCAGTTCACCTCGCTGGAATTCGAAAAATTCCTAGCGGAAAGGGGCATCCGCCACGCGCTGACAGCACCGGCGCACCCGGCGGCGAACGGTAGGGCGGAACGGATGGTCCAATTCACTAAAAAGACCATCCGGAAAATAGACCACGGGGAGATCCAGGAGAAAATCAACAGACTACTCTTCACCCAACACATAACCCCGAATACCACAACCAATAAAAGCCCAGCCAAACTACTAATGGGTAGAAAGCTAAGGTCCCCACTCGACAGGTTACACCCTACGTATAACCCGGAGAGGCCCCCAGACTCAAGCACCAAACACCGAACCTTCGCACCCGGGGACCCCGTATATGCAAAAAACCTGACGGGAGACCCTCTATGGATCCCAGCCGTCATCACCCAAGCAACAGGCCCACACTCGTACCGGCTACAAACAGCAGATGGACGAGCGTGGAAACGCCACATCGACCAACTTAGGTCGAGAACTGCAAACCAACAAACCGCCGACGCACAAACAAACGAACCCAACCCCCGCAACGCAAACCAAGGGGGGAGGGAATACCCAGGGGACCGAAGCCAAAGAAAAATAAACCAGCAATACTCACCGGAACGCAGCCATCATGACCCCTCGCCAGAAAGGAACAGCCAAGTGAGCTCGACCGACCCAGAAAGACCGAGCGGGAGCGGCAAAACCCGTAGCTCAACCAACCCGGAAGGCCCAGGAGGGAGCTACGGAGAAAGGACCGGCCCGATCGACCAGCCGGTTCCCACGACAGCAGCAGGAGCAACGGAGATCCCGACCGAACCGGCCGGGATCCAGCCTACAACTGAGTTGCGCAGGTCAAGTAGGACCAGACGGAGCCCCGCCTACCTACGTGACTACGCAACGTAAGGACTGAACCAAGAGGGGAGGGGTGTTCTGTCCTTCATTAACATACTCGACATCCCTGCGCTTTGATTGGCCAAAGCGCGGGGCTCTCCGATTGGTCAGGCGAGCCGCGCCGATTGGCTCATTAAGAATCTCCCGCGATTGGTCCGTTCAGACCGCGGGAGATTCAAAGCGGTGCCATTGGCCACGGCCGCGGCGGCGAAAGGAATAAAAGCCGCAGGCTTTTTTCCTTTCGCCAGTTCGGTTCCAGCATATCAATAAAGAGCTTTGCACTAAGTCACCGACTCCTGGCATCATTTCGCGGACACAACATAAACTATACAAGATAAGAAACAATCATGCAAAATAGGATGTGCATGTAAGATAAATTAGATAGAAACAATTTAATTTTCCTATTGGTCCAACTGTGCAAAAATGGCTGCCATGGATTATAGGCCAGGTCTGCTAGGTCATAAGCATTTTGGTTTCCTGTAGCTCAGAGCTAATCTTCAGAGCTACAGCTTCATATTAGTGGGGGTTAGAGGATGTAACAACAGAATCAGGTAGTGCATTCCAGGCATTGACCACTCTGTTGCTGAAGTCATACTTTATTTAGTACTGGTAGTAATAGTTGTTTGTTCTGACATGCTACCTGAGTCCAGTTTCCTAATTGATGTGATCACATACAGATTTGGAGAACAGGGAAAACGTGTGCATTTCTGCCAAGTAACAATGCAACGGAATTATAGAATATTGTACAAGCTGTCATATAAGTAACAGGTCTCTGGAGATTAACATTTTTTTTAACTTTCAAACTTCCAAAAGAAGAGGAGGAAGGTCCTCCATATTGTTTCAGCTAGTGCGTGTGTGTGTGTGAGAGAGAGAGACAGACAGAGGGAGAGGGAGAGAGGGATGTATGTATGTATGTATGGTATTCAGCTTTGTTCGGATATTTTCCCACGTCATTATAGTTGTGCTTTTAAAGTTGTAGCAACGTTTCGGCAGAATCTCATCTGCCATCATCAGGCTTCTGTATTGTGCTACAACTTTAAAAGCACAACTATAATGACGTGGGAAAGTACCCGAACAAAGCTGAATACCATACATGTAAGTACCCGCGAAAACTTAAGAATATATACATATGCATATCCATATACATATCCATATCCATATACATACATACATACATACATACATACATACATACATACATACATATATATATATATATATATATATATATATATATATATATATATATATATATCTGGCATTCAGCTTTGTTCGGGTATTTTCCCACGTGGTGCTTTTAAAGTTGTAGCAACGTTTCAGCAGAATCTCATCTGCCATCATCAGGCTTCTGTATGGTGTTTGTCTTGAGTCAGACTTTTACAGTGGTTTCAGATTTAAATTTGGGGCAGCCTATTGCTGTGTCAGAATGGTTTTTTCTTCCTCCTGATTGGTTGAGAGTCTTGGTCTGTGTTTATTGGTCTTGGAGTGTGCTGTGTTCTGCTACTAATATCTTCTGTCTGTTTTTTTTGGGGGGGGGGTCTTTTTGTATCTTGATTGGCTGGCAACATTGTGTTACTTTATTGGAGGCCTTTAGTGCAGCTTGGCTTCGGGTAAATGGACGGCTATCATTAGTTAGGAAGCTGGGTTTCATCTGGGTGCCTGGTTGGGGTGTGTTTGAGCTGGAGGTATCAGGGGGGATCTGTTTGTGCCCAGGTGTTTGCCTGGCTTGTGGTGTGGAGATTTTTTTGTTTGTGAGTGCAGGCTTCCAAATGATTGACAGCCTGGTGGAATCATCTCTTCTGTTCATGCTTTCTGGTCTTTTTTCAATCTCTATGGCTTCTCTGATGATTCTGTGGCTGGGATTTTCTATGATGGCTAGGGTTTTGGTGCCATTGAAGTTGATGTTATGACCTGTGGCTTCCATGTGTTGGACAAGTGAGGAAGTGTGTTCCAGCTTTTTGACTGCATTTTTGTGTTCATCCAGGCGGGTGCTTATTCTTCTATTGGTCTGTCCAATGTATGCGGCCGGGCATGATGCACAGGGGACTTCATATATGCCTTGGTTTTCCAGGTCAATTTTGTCTTTGGGGTTCCTGAGGATGGCTGCTATTTTTCTGTCTGTTTTGAAGGCAGTCTTGATGTGGTGTCTGTATAGAATCTTACTAATTTTGTCTGTAGTGCCTCTTATGTAGGGCAGGACAGCTGTTCCATGGGTCTGTTCATCTTCTGGGTCTCTATTATGTCTCAGTGTGCTTTTGTGGATCAAGTTGGTGATTTTGCTTTTGTGGAAGCCATTGGCTGTCAATATTTTAGTCAGGGTGCATAGTTCAGTCTTAATGTGTGTCTTGTCTGCCAGGCGTTTGGTTCTAGTAATTAGTGTTTTAGCCACGGAGTTTATCTGTGCTGGGTGGTGGTGGGATTGGGCGTTGAGGTAGCGGTTAGTGTGTGTTTTCTTCTGGTATATGGTGTGTCCTAGTGTGCCAACTGTTTTCTTGTAGATTAGTATTTCTAGGAATGGTAGTTGTTTGTTTGTTTCTGTTTCCATGGTGAACTTGATTTTGGGGTGTGCGTTGTTTAGGTGTGTTAGGAAGTTGTTTAGGTTTTCTTGTCCATGGGGCCAAATCACGAATGTGTCATCGATATATCTTAACCATAGTTTGGGTTTGAGTATGGCATTAGCCAGGGCTCTGGATTCGAATTCTTCCATGAACAGGTTTGCAATGACAGGTGACAGTGGTGATCCCATGGGGGCTCCTTCAATTTGTTTGTATCTTTGTCCTTTGTATATGAAATATGTGTTGGTTAAGCAGTGTTCTGTTAGTTCCATGAGGTGTTTAGCTGGTTGGTATTTATTTTTGATGATTTCGAGGGTCTCTTTTATCGGGACTTGAGTGAATAGTGAAACCACGTCAAAACTTACAAGCAGATCTTCTTGCTCCACGTGTAGATCTTTGATCATTTCCAAGAAGTGGTATGAGTTTTGTACATGAGAAGCTGCTGTTTCAGCTAATGCCATACTCAAACCCAAACTATGGTTAAGATATATCGATGACACATTCGTGATTTGGCCCCATGGACAAGAAAACCTAAACAACTTCCTAACACACCTAAACAGCGCACACCCCAAAATCAAGTTCACCATGGAAACAGAAACAAACAAACAACTACCATTCCTAGATGTACTAATCTACAAGAAAACAGATGGCACACTAGGACACACCATATACCAGAAGAAAACACACACTAACCGCTACCTCAACGCCCAATCCCACCACCACCCAGCACAAATAAACTCCGTGGCTAAAACACTAATTACTAGAACCAAACGCCTGGCAGACAAGACACACATTAAGACTGAACTATGCACCCTGACTAAAATATTGACAGCCAATGGCTTCCACAAAAGCAAAATCACCAACTTGATCCACAAAAGCACACTGAGACATAATAGAGACCCAGAAGATGAACAGACCCATGGAACAGCTGTCCTGCCCTACATAAGAGGCACTACAGACAAAATTAGTAAGATTCTATACAGACACCACATCAAGACTGCCTTCAAAACAGACAGAAAAATAGCAGCCATCCTCAGGAACCCCAAAGACAAAATTGACCTGGAAAACCAAGGCATATATGAAGTCCCCTGTGCATCATGCCCGGCCGCATACATTGGACAGACCAATAGAAGAATAAGCACCCGCCTGGATGAACACAAAAATGCAGTCAAAAAGCTGGAACACACTTCCTCACTTGTCCAACACATGGAAGCCACAGGTCATAACATCAACTTCAATGGCACCAAAACCCTAGCCATCATAGAAAATCCCAGCCACAGAATCATCAGAGAAGCCATAGAGATTGAAAAAAGACCAGAAAGCATGAACAGAAGAGATGATTCCACCAGGCTGTCAATCATTTGGAAGCCTGCACTCACAAACAAAAAAATCTCCACACCACAAGCCAGGCAAACACCTGGGCACAAACAGATCCCCCCTGATACCTCCAGCTCAAACACACCCCAACCAGGCACCCAGATGAAACCCAGCTTCCTAACTAATGATAGCCGTCCATTTACCCGAAGCCAAGCTGCACTAAAGGCCTCCAATAAAGTAACACAATGTTGCCAGCCAATCAAGATACAAAAAGAGCCCCCCCCCAAAAAAAAAACAGACAGAAGATATTAGTAGCAGAACACAGCACACTCCAAGACCAATAAACACAGACCAAGACTCTCAACCAATCAGGAGGAAGAAAAAACCATTCTGACACAGCAATAGGCTGCCCCAAATTTAAATCTGAAACCACTGTAAAAGTCTAACTCACAGACGAACACTATACAGAAGCCTGATGATGGCAGATGAGATTCTGCTGAAACGTTGCTACAACTTTAAAAGCACCACTACTATGACGTGGGAAAATACCCGAACAAAGCTGAATGCCAGACATGTAAGTACCCGCGAAAACTTAAGAAAACAAATATATATATATATATATATATATATATATATATATATATATATATATATATATATATAAATGACTTCCAGCTGCTCCAGATGTCACTGTCAACCTTTCATGTTGAAATTCACTGGATTTTAGGAAAGAGATACTGAAAACCATGAAAACCAAATTAGCCTCTGTTGCTCATTAACCCATCTAGCAAAGCCAAAAATAAAAATGAATCTAGCTGAGATACTAAAAATATATATCTGACAAAGAAACATAGAAAGACAAGACTTATATTATATTGCACTCATAACTATGGAAATTGACTTCAGAGAAATTTGCTGGAGGTCGCTTAGGAAGCGGATTCTTAGGTAACTAAGTACCTAAGAACACATATATTAAAACCCACCACATGGTGGGAGTTGTAAAATTTCAGACATACCAAAATACACACCAAATATATTTTAAGCTCACCTTGAAAAGCATCCATACATCCTTTGGCTTGATAAAATTGAAGTATGTTCCCTGGCAGAACTAAAGTTGCCCAAGGCTGGTGTTTCTCAGAGTGTGGTCCAAGGATCCCTGCATGTCCCCCAACATCCTCTCAGATAGCCACAAGATCAAAATGATTTGACAGCCAATCTTCAAATACAATGCAATATTAAAATGCCATCAAACAATCGTGAGACGTGGCAGCAGCAGTGAATGTATCCACTTTAATTTTTAATATGGCAATTATTGATAACTGTAACCCATACAAACAAAAGCCTCCAAAATTGTTAGAAATAATTAGAGTCCTCCATAACTGTTAAAAATATGAAGAGCAAAAAGTTTAAGAAAAGCTGCTTTAGGTTAATCCCATTAGTACCATGGATAATTCCTCGCTATCCAACGAAAATCAGGTAGTCCTTAACTTACAACCATAAATGAGCCCAACATTTTCATTGCTAAACAAGACAGATGTTAATTTTGCCACATCTTGCAACCTTTTTTGCCACAGATGTTTAACAAGTCACTGCAGTTAAGTGAATCATACAGTTGTTAAATGACTCTAGCTTCCCCCATTGAGTTTGCTTGTTGGGAAGGTTACATATGGGGAATCAAATGACCCCGGGACAGTGCAACCGTCATAAATGAGCCAGTTGCCAAGTGCCTGAATTTTTATCATGTAACCATGGGGAATCTGCAATAGTCGTTAAGTGTGAAAACTGGTCTTAAGTCACCTGTTTTCATTGACATAGTAACACAAATAGACACTAAACAAATGGTTGTAAGTTGAGGACTACCTGTACAAGCCGTGTTCTGTAAGAGTTGGTGCATATTCCCAAACTAGCAATTTCAAGCTTGACCAAAAGGTATATTTCACATTTTAAATAACTTGTGGCTAGCTCTGCTACACCCCTCTGTGATTTAAATGGAAAATCAGCAATATAGGCTTATTTCTATGTTAATAGCGGTGAGGTGAAATGAACAAATATCAGGTAAGCTGAGAAGGACTGACCTTCAGGTAGAAGTTGGGATTGGGGTGCACCAATAAATAAAACTACAGAGACTGAGCACTCCTCACTTTAACCTTAAGGATAAACAGGTAATTGGAGCACCTGTAATCACTATAGAAATGCTTCCCCACAGAATTTGCTACTCATGTAGAATAACAGCCACAAGTTCCTGAATAGAAGACCCTGAAATTTATAATCGGTGTAACTGATGGGCATCCTTCTTGTTTAAAATTATCAGTAATTTAGTATAGTCATCACACTTGATTAAAACATATACCACCAACTGAGCTCATTTATAGTTCCCATGATAACTACTTCCACTAAGAAATAGCGAAGCACCATATCAATTAATTTTTTAAAAGCTTCAGACAAGTTTGAGAGACCTATTAGTCTTTTGTTCTTTATTGTGCTGGCATTTCATTGAGGATATTTGCATGGGAGACTTTTTATCCTGCTCCACTTTCATTCTTAACACTCTTTGCAAGCAATTTGCCAGACCAGGATTGATTTAAAATCAAATTAAACAGCACACATACTTTGCATTTGTTGTAAAGCCTTTCCCTCACAATCCACCCTATGGTCATTTTGATCAGGAAATGTTTTTTAATATCAAAACCACTGAACCAATGTTGCAACTTACAATTGTTTAGACTTGTTTCTTTTGACAGGCAAAGAATGCCATACAGATAGTGGTGGGATTCAGCCAGTTTACACCGGTTCACATGAACCGCTGGTAAAATTACACCCTCCCCCTCCTGGGCACTGCACTTCAAATGGAGAAATGAGCAATGCAGTGGCCAGCATAAGGGAAGGGGAAGGTCACTTTCCCTCTTTCTTCTCCCTGCTCCCCCTTCCCTTGTGCCAGCCACTCCATTTCCTGTTTCTCCATTGCAGTGCAGTGCCCAGGATCCATTTTGATAGCAGGGGGGATATAATTTAACAACCGGTTTGCCCAGGGTCAGGTTGGCCATTGAGGGAGGCTCGTCCCATGTGTGGCAGAGCTGGAGGGGATGGATCACTCTTCACATGACAGCCAACCTGACCCTGGGTGAACCGGTTGTTAAAATATTTGAATCCTGGCACTGTATGTACTGAAATCCTATTACAGATTTCACTTTCACAGTTACATTCCTTTTTCCTATTGCCAGAGTGAAAGTATGCATGAAAGAAAGAAAAAAGTGTTTTGTGCTGTTGATGGAAAACATGTTTTTGATTGGGATCCTCCACTGAATTACGCTATGCAGGTCACAGAGGTAATTGAATTCTGCAACAGCTCAGTTGTTGCAGATTTCAGCTAAAATAGATTCTGGAGAGTCTTGTAGGGCAAGTACAGCAAGGTTGGTGTGACTTGGGCTCTTCTCCAGCACCTGACCCTCTGCGCATCTGTTGAGCAATCCTGGCAGCATCTTCCTTGCCTTAATCATGGTTAGAATTGAATTCAAACATGGTGTACTCAATTGGCTTACGCCGCTGCCTCTCTTCCCCAATTTTTCCACTACCTCTTTCCTCACAGGTGGCTTTGATATACCTCACTTTTCCTGGTTGTTCCAAATACATGTGTTCTGCACATTCAGACAGAAACGTGCACGCCTCAGTCCTTGCACAGATCTGGCTGTTCTGAACACAGAATGATCCAAGCACAGCACGTTTCGCCCAACAGTATTTTAGAAAGCTGCTAGTCAGCTTCAAACTCAAACCCATTTAGCCAATGTTTCTGAGTGATTTGGGGCCAGCCAATATCTGTTCAATTGTTGTGACCTAGTTATTAGAAAAATAAAATGGAAGAGATAACAATGCACCTTATCTCGAGGAGAAAAATCAGGGGTGGGATGCTAATGGTTTTGCCCGGCTCTATAGAACCGGTTACTCTGAAGAGCAGCAGACACAGAACCGGTTATGTGTCTGATGCTGTTTGGCCCACCCACTCACCCTGGCTGTTACCTATTACCTAACATAATCAACGAACTGGTAGTAACACCAATTGAATCCCACCCCTGAGAAAAATGTGCCCTAATTTGTATGTTGGTTCTATAGATTTCAAAGCACGGTCTCTGCAACCTTTATATCAGTCCTATTAATACTGATCTCTTACTCTGCTAAAGAGAGGGAGAGGCATTTAAAAACAGCATGTAAAGGCCTATCTAGGATGCTTATGGCCAAACAGCTCCTGGCTCCAGTTAACTATTAATCCAATGTCTTTTTGTTGGACTACAAAATCTGTCTCTCAACACACTTTGCTGGTTACAGATAATTGGAATTACAATGCCACACATCTCCAATGCATCAAGTTATGAAAGGTTCAGAGGTGGTATTCAGCAGGTTCTGACTAGTTCTGGAGAACTGGTAGTGGAACTTTTGAGTAGTTTAGAATACAACCTCTGACTGGCCCCACCCCCGTCTATTCTCTGGCTCCTTCCCCTGGAGTGGGGTGGGAATGGAGATTTTATAGTATCCTTCCCCTGCCGTGCCCATCAAGCCACGTCCACAGAACCGGTAGTGTAATTTTTTTGAATCCCACCACTGGAAAGGTTGTAAAGCGATTCTCACAATCCTTTTGATTTCTGTATAAAAATGAGAACAAGAATGTCTTATGTTGCCCTTTATGTTAGAAAAACTAGAGCTTAGGCTTTTTTATACAACCCGTAGTTTAAGACTAGAATAGAATAGAATCTGTAAGGGATTTTGGAGGTCTCCTAATCCAGCCCCTTGCTCAAGCAAACCTTATACCAAATCAGATCAGTGATTGTTTAGTCTCCTCTTAAAAACCTGCAGTGATGGAGCATCTACAATTTCTGAAGGCGAGCTGTTCCACTGGTTAATTGTCCTCACTGTTAGGAAATTTCTCCTTAATTCCAGGTTTCTCCTTTCCTAGGTTAGTTTCCATCCATTGTTTCTTCTCCTGCCTTCTGGTGCTTTGGAAAATAATTTGACCTCCTCTTCTTTATGGCAGCTCCTCAGATACTGGAATACTATCACGTTACCTCTAATTCCAACCCAGATCCTGCATCCATTCTTTATATGGTTTAGTCTCCAGGCCTTTGATCATCTTAGTTGCTCTTCTCTGAACTTTTTCCAAGGTCTCATCTTTTTTGTAGTATGGTGGCCAATATTGATTGTAGTATTCCAGGTGTGGTCTTACTAGGTTTTATAAAGTTGTACTAATACTTCATGTAACCTTGACTCTATACCTGTTTATATAACCCAGGATTGTATGAGCTTTTTTGGCTGCTGCTGCACACTGCTGGCTCCTATTCAAGTGATCATCGACTAGGACTCATCTCCAAGTTACTGTTTTTGAGCCAGGTCTCGCCTAATCTGTACTTATACCTTTGATTTTTTTCTGCCTAAATGAAAAAAAAAATTCTTTTCTCCATATTAAAATTCATTTTGTTGGATAGGGCCCATTGTTGAAGTTTGTCAAAATCTTTTTGGGGTGTTGGCTATTCTTGTCAGTTTAGTGTCATCTGAAAATTTGTTGAGTTCCCCTTCTATTCCCTCATCTAAATCATTTATGAAGATACTGGGCCTAAGATGGAGCCTTGTGGTACCCCACTGCTTACTTCTTTCCATGTGGATGCAGTACCATTAAGGACTACTTGTTGAGTGCTGTTTGTCAGCCAGCTACAAATCCATCTGGTGGTGATGTTGTCTATACCACATTTTCCTAGCTTACCAAGAAGTAGGTTGCAGTCTACTTTATTAAATGCCTTACTGAAATCTAAGTATACTCTGTCCACAGCATTTTGCTGGTCTAATATAGTCACTTTATCAAAAAATAAAATAAGATTGATTTGGCATGATTTTTTTATAACAAACCTGTGCTGGCTATTAGGTATAACTTTATTTGCTTCTAGTTGTTCGCAGATCTTTTCCAGGGTCTTCCCAGGTATTGATGTTACATCTTCTTCTTGTGAAGATGGAGAGGAAAGAATGCAAGTCATATTTAGAGCCAATGCATTATTAAGTGCAATATATCACTAAAAATGTAAAAAAGAGGAAAACTTCTATCATCTTGAGGGCTGCAAAGATGATCAAGAAGCATATCTAGTTGGTACGCTGTCATCTGAGATTCACTTAGGTTACTTATTTTTTCCCCAAATTCACTTGCTTTGATTTGGGGCAATGTTTATAAGTCGTATTTTGTCATTCCCAGAAGCAACAAAAACTAAATACTAAGTCTTATTTTTTCTGAATATCACATTTGCCCCCAAACCCAATTTTAGTTTTCACTACACCTGAAAGGTTGATATATTGTTGCAAGCCCCACATATGTCAAGGCAGGCAGAGATTGGGAGTTATTGGCTTCACATATACTCATTTCTTTCTCTGTTTGCTGTTTCTTCTCTAGAGTGAGCTGTAGATCACAGGCAAACAGGAGCCAAGGCGATTTTCCAGGCTCACACATACACATTCACACACATAGACATACAGATATCATTTTCTGCCCAGCCAATTTGAAAATCAAAGAATAGCTGTAGCTCTTGCAGAAAAGTTAAGGCAGCCGAGGCAGGATATCCAAGCAGCAGTGCTTACCTTCTCTTCTTCTGCCCAAGAAAGGAGAGCTACCATCTTGAAACTGTCTCCTTCTCTCCCTCCCCACCCCTTCCCCAGGTTTCTTTCACAGCATCGAAACAATAGTACACCCTAACGACCAAGGGCTTCTTCTGGCATTTACATTTTATTAACATTTATTTTGTTAATTGTTTTACTCTTACATTACAATCGTCTGGTGATTTATTACTCCTTTTCATTTTTCCTGAAAATAAATAGAGAAGTGAACTGTGTAAGCTGGATGCTTTCTGGAGTTTTGGTTAAACTTCATGATTGGATCACCATTGCAGATCTTTGAAAAAAAAAAAAAGCACAGCTCTTCCTTTCAAAAATGATGGCATTTGAAAGAAAAACTACCATAGCCTTACTTCTGGCTATGCAAGCTGAGAGGAAGCACAAGGAATCTTGTTCTTGAAATAAACACATTGGATATAGGTTATAAAAAAAAATCAAATCCTCATTTAATTGTGTAGGTTAAGTCAGTTATAAATGGATCCCAGACTCTGGCTTGATGCTTAGGAGCACAATCAACTATTTAACCTTCCCTGAGTTACATGCCACTTGGGGAGGGACAGGCATGGCAATTGGGGGGGACAGGACAAAGATTAAATGTTCCAGCAGAGCTGACACTCGAATCAGCAAACTGGGGTATAAAATCACCCGCCTGTTTATTTCCATCACTAATTTTGCAGCTTGGGTAATGGTTCTCGGCTAGCAAACTACGCACAAAGCAGGCTTCATAATGAGAACTGGGAGGTGGATTTGGCAAGCAAGACTATGCTCAGTTCCATCATAGAGATGATGAAGAGGATGGCTCCCTGCTCTTCACAGTTGCGAGACTTCACTTTCATGCTTCTCCACAGCTT
This sequence comes from Hydrophis major, assembly GCA_033807585.1. NCBI lineage: Eukaryota > Metazoa > Chordata > Lepidosauria > Squamata > Elapidae > Hydrophis > Hydrophis major. The sequence goes on along the minus strand of CM066329.1, from coordinate 186,282,002 downwards.
TGTGGACATCTGCCCTTGGAGCCAATGCCAGAAGAACTAACACAATTCAGGTATAATTCACACAATTCAAGGAAGGCCTTCTGAACTTAAGCTATTGAGGCAGTTTTCTACATGAAATTATTTCTCTTAGGTTTGGCCAGATCATGATCTCCGTAGTATGGGAAATCAACCGTTCTTTGCAGTGATCATGTGCGCCTGTGAATATAAAAGTCCTGGGCATGTACAGAGCTTGCCACTGTGCAAGTGTCTGAAGCAGAGAAAGGACTTCTATGTGGGCCCTGGCCTTAAGCCTGCTGCAGGTATCTGCATCCGTTAATAAGCTGATCAATAGCACTTCTGTAAGACAGAATTGGGAAGGGAGGGCGGATTTAAGGCAGTGGTACAATAAGTGAAATCTTTATTGTCTATGCAGAGGTAGCAGGCCATTTCTTGTGCTTAAGGGGTTCTGCCATGAGTAAAAGGAGCAGAGGGTCACTGCTTAAGAATGGAAAGGGCATAAAAGGGGAAGGTCTCTTGCCCTGTAATGCTTTTTCTTGTAGCTACTCAGATGTACCCCTGTATTCCAATGAACATCACCGAAACTGGGGGTACTTTCCTACTTTCCCTTCCACAGTGGCAGCCAACTCTATTATCTGCAGCATTAACATTCTCTCTCTCTCTCTCTTTCTCTCCCTTAAGATTCTCCTTTAATTTTTTTTCCTCTTGTTCCCGGCAGGACAGTGAATGAAAGAGGTGGCCAGTGGCATACAGAGTGGAAAGATACGCATCGACTATCCAAATCAGGCAACCTGCTAGCATGCAACTGCCAGGGTAGCACTTGGCACAAAACAGGTAGCAGCCACAGACTTTCTAGGAAGAACCTGTGGAACAGTAGAGCATGTTTTGAATTCATTCCTGATTTAGAGGAAAACCCCATCCCTCTTCCAAGAAGAAGTTTAAACAACCAGAGAAGCAGTCATTAGTAGTGGTAGTGGTGGCGGGTGGTGGAACTCGCTGAAAATTTAAATTCTCCTTTTCCAATAGCTCCTGGAAGTTCCGGCTAGGAAGAAGACCACGTTTCTCTCCCTCCCCTCTGATGCAGTCATCAGTAGCTAAGTCAGGAAGAAAAAAAAATGTTCAAGTCACGGGGTTGCACAGCAGCAGCAGCAGCAGCAGCCAATACTAACATTCAAGTCATATTTTCACTATGTACATCGTAAGTGAGGCATGGTTTCGCCTGCCAGAAGATGTCCAGCCCTGACAAAGCAGTCACACGCTGTTATCTGATTCGTTTCTCTACCGAGTACACAGAGATGTAGTAATCGTTGCTTCCAACTGCCAGGTGAGGCTGTGGATAGAGAAAGAGGGGGGGGGGGGGGAAGTACATTATGTACACAGGTAGAAGTAGGGACTTATTAATTCTGATTGGCCTTAATTGGCAGCCAAAATTTGTGCTTAGCACTAACTTTCCTCCTCCCACAAAGGGAAAGGGATTGACTTTAGGATCAAAGGCATTTTTTGTTTCACTGGGTTTATCTGCTACCACTGCCGAGGCACTTCCCTCCTTCTCTGTCTCAGTGTGAATGGAGGGAGAGTGAATCTCATGCCTACAATTCATCGCAGGGAGATTCAGAAAGCAGGGAAACAGCTAGCTGTTTTTCTGAAGTGAGGCAAGAAAATCGCTAGCAACTTCTCAGGGGTTTGAGGAAAAGGTGGTATATTTTTAAAAAAGCAGGTATACAATACAGCCATGAGGTTGTCTAATATACAGAAAGCTTCCTCTGGGTGAGTGCTCAAACTTTATCCACCTCACTAAATAAAATAGGCACCAGGTTGACTGAAAGATCAGGAATATTGACAAGCTGAGGCGGCTTCATTATTGTGGACTGGATTTTACTTTCATTTTTAAATAATGCATAAAAGTTGCTCATGTATATTTATTTTAATATTCTGTGCTGCCTTCCAGAATCAAGTTTTCCTGGGACAGCTTACAGTACAGTAAAAGCGCATTGTAAGAAAGCTAAAACTAAAATAATAATTGTAATGCCATTTATAAATTATAAAACTGTAATTAATGATATGCCCTCTGGATACCTTTACCAATCCTGCTTTTAAAAACATATTCAATTCTAGAAGTGAAGTTCTGTATCAGAGAAAAGAGACTGACCCAGTGTGGATGAAAAGCTAGGCAGCTGATGGCACCTACTCTCTGGCCCATGAATCCATCATAATACTTGATATTGTTGATCAGCTCACCATGCCCATTGTAGATAGCAGTGAACTGATTCATAGAACCGCTGCAAAGTAAAACAGAACAATATTAAACTTCCAAAGGCTAAGACCTAAGAGCAGATTTTTTTCTGCTCTGTTAATCTACTACGGATTCCAAAACATCTCATACCAACCAAGTGATAGTTGTTTTTTTTTTAAAACTCTTTGAATTTTCAATATAACCTCTTCCAAAAACAATCTTGGAGCAAAAGATGGAGTTGCTCAACAAAAGTCACAGGTATAGGATTAGAACATGCAACTTCAGGATTTGATAGCTCAAATGGCAGGCTGATGAAATTGGATATAGGACATTGGCTATTCTCAAAAAAGGAAATGCTTCTTCTGTGAGTTTTACCACAATGAACAAAAGCCAAGGTGCTGAATTTAAGGAAAATGTTAAGAGATAAAACACAGCTTCACAAAGCAAAGGAAATAAGATGTATTATTTATATTAAAATAAAATATATATTATGGACAGCAAAAAGGAGATGATTATTAGATGGTAACAAAGAGATATATAAAACTCATAAAAAGCTGCCATTTATTGGTGGTCCACATATTTCCAATTCAGATACGATATGCTTAATTAAGGAAAAGAAACTGAAGTGTCTTTAAGAATAAAGTAATTCTTTCCTATGATTTCTGGAGGAACAAAAATCTCCTTGGCTGAAAACCTTTAGATCTTACCATGCAAATAAGTTGGCTTGGGGATGAATGTCCAAAGCTGTTAATCCTTTGACTATCTGGAGGACCTTTACTGATTCTGGCATTCTTGGATCAAAGAAACGGACGTCTCCATTTACGCTGCAGACAGATGAAGCAACGGACTATTAATACCTTGTCCCAATATAGAAAAGAGACGGTATATCTCAGAAACTTCTAATTAGTGTCAAATTAAGCAAGTTAATGCTTAGTTTATCAACATTTTTCCTTTGCCTTGTTCATCCTTGTGAGCCTCTTTTTCAGGAAGTATCCACAAAACTCGAGACAGTATAGAAATCACGCTGAACATATTTAATTCAGCTCATTTATATATAATAAGCTAATAATGCATACGGTATGGGTCATTTCATTTTTTATTTCTCTAACCATGTGTAATGATCCTGGGAAACAGGAGGAAGACTCTCAACCTAGACAACTACCATGCCAAATGTATTTCAGTCCACAGAAACAAAAGGGGTGGAGGAGGAAGTGTCTCAGAAGGGACCCTCCCTAGTTTTCCAGAGACTAAAAATAAAGAAGGGAAAAGATTTGCAAGACTTATCAATGTAACCTTACAATAAGTATAGAGCTAATAATCTTGGTTATGCTTCTTACCTGGATTACAGATAGTCCTTGACTTATGACCTACCTGAAAAGGGGGCTTATGACCTGGATTCAAAGTTACAATGGTCAGCCCTTGGTCAGATGTCTGCATTCTGGATGCACTGATGGCTGTTTGTGGTGTCCCATGGTCATTTGACTGTGTCTTATAATGGTTTTGCTGAAAACTGACAGTTACTTCTGTTTTTTGGGAAAACAGCACCATAGCAAACACTGGGTTTGTTTAACAACAAACGCACATCACAGACAGGCAGCAGTAACTTAAGACATGTGTGTGACATTTTTTTAGAATGAATGATTTTGAAAGTGGAGGGAGTGTCATTCAGTTTATATAATAATTACCAAGAAATTCAAATTAAGATTGTTGGAGTATTGAATATTGACCTCAGCCTCTCTTGCACTTGCATTAAGAGAAATGATCACAAACAACTGGAAAAAAGACATCACAAAAATGGCATCAATAAGTCTGGTCAAAGCCTTGAATGTCAGTGCAATCATTTAAATGCCAATACTGAAATGTAGCAGGCAGTAATGGGAAATCTTTAGCTGCTTTTAAAGCTGCTTTTCTTCAGACACATCAAGAACTCAGACATTAGGGCAGCAGTAGGTGCTGCCAAGGACCTTTAGATTTGAGAGCGTCTATCCTGGAGCCCTTGGGATGTTACCTGTCCTGGTCCTGCCATTAGAGAGTTCTCAAGGGATGATTCGTCAAACCTGGCAACTTTGAAATGTGTGGCATTCAGCTGTCTGGAGAATCTTGGGAGTTGGAAGCCCACACATCTTAAAGTTGCCAAGTTTGAAAGACTGTGTTCCAGCAGAAGGCAAATAAAGGTGTGATAGACTACTTCAATTTAACAAACCTAGGAACACCTGGCAGGGGTGATGGTGGCTTAGGAAGAGAAAGGAACAGAAAAGAAGAGGGAAAGGAAGACAATTATAATATGTGAAGCAGAAAAAAAGAGAGATGCTGTTAGCCCCTGTTGGAAATCAAACACTCTAAATTAAATATACAGATTGTTTTTCATACAAGGAGAAACAATGTAATTCCTATATTTTAAAGTTTCTGATACCAAACCATTGTTAAAACAAAACTTTAATTGTATGTGATCCACTGTTCCTGCAGCTGTAAAAAGGGAAGAAAACTGCCAATAATTTTGCCAACAGCAATAGCATGAAACATGCAGAGCTCATTCCAGGGTCAGTCTTCAGTTTTTAGACTCTATGACCTTGGGTAAGTTTCGCAATCATATCTGTAGTGCCCTTATTGTAAATAAAGGTAAAAATAATTTGATTTTAAAAAATACTATAGCATCCTCTTCATGTGGTTCAGAAATGAATGAATACTGATTTTAACTTTTCCTCTACCCTTTTATGGAACTAGATTAATCATACAATAAATAAAATTTAAAAAATCTAATTGTATGTATGTATGTATGTATATGTATATGCATATGCATATGCATATCTACATATACAATGGTTTTTTCTTCATCCTGATTGGTTGGGAGTCTTGGTCTGTGTTTATTGGTCTTGGAATTTGCTGTGTTCTGCTTGTTTGGTGTTTCTAATATCTTCTGCCTGTTTTGTAGCTTTTTTTTGGTCTTGATTTGCTGGCAACATTGTGTTTCCTGTATTGGAGGCTTTTAGTGTGGCTTGGCTCTGAGTAAACAGACGGCTATCATTTATTAGGAAGCTAGGTTTCATCTGGGTGCCTGGTTGGGGTGTGTTCGAGCTGGAGGTATCGGGGGAGGGGTCTGTTTGTGCCCAGGTGTTTGCCTGGCTTGTGGTGTGGAGATTTTTTTTTGAGACCTAGAAAATGAACAGACCTATGGAACAGCTGTCCTGCCCTACATAAGAGGTACTACAGACAAAATCAGTAAGATACTACACAGGTATCACATCAAGATTGCCTTCAAAACAGACAGAAAAATAGCAGCCATCCTAAGAAACCCCAAAGATAAAATTGACCTGGAAAACCAAGGCATATACGAAGTCCCCTGTGCATCATGCCCTACCACATACATTGGAGAGACCAACAGAAGAATAAGTACCCGCCTGGATGAACACAAAAATGCAGTAAAAAAGCTGGAACACACTTTCTCACTAGTCCAACACATGAAAGCCACAGGTCATAGCATCAACTTCAATGGCACCAAACCCTAGCCAGTATAGAAAACCCCAGCTACAGAATTATCAGAGAAGCCATAGAGATTGAAAAAAGACCTGAAAGCATGAATAGAAGAGATGACTCCACCAGACTGTCAATTATTTGGAAGCCTGCACTCACAAACAAAAATATCTCCACACCACAAGCCAGGCAAACACCTGGGCACAAACAGACCCCCCCCACTCAAATACACCCCAACCAGGCACCCAGATGAAACCCAGCTTCCTTATAAATGATAGCCGTCCGTTTATTCAGAGCCAAGCCGCACTAAAAGCCTCCAATACAGGAAACACAATGTTGCCAGCCAATCAAGACAAAAAAAGCTACAAAACAGACAGAAGATATTAGAAACACCAATCAAGCAGAACACAGCAAACTCCAAGACCAATAAACACAGACCAAGACTCCCAACCAGTCAGGATGAAGAAAAACCCATTCTGGCACAGCAGTAGGCTAGCACCAAATTTAAAACAGAAATGGCTGTGAAAGTCTGACTCACGGACGAACACAATACAGAAGCTGATGAAGGCAGATGAGATTCTGCCGAAACGTTGCTAATATATATCTGTTAGTTCTTCTCTATTTTCTTCTATATTACTATCTGTAATTAATCTTTTTTGCTCTGCCTGTTTTGGCAATTTCAGTGTTTAACTTAATCTTGACTGTTTCTACTTTCATTCTTCTATTTCTGCACATGGGATTCCCCCCCTTATTAAAGGTTATTTATTGTTCCTTCTTTTATAACCGCCATATGGGATATTGTTTCTTTATCTACTTGTCTTGTTGGATCTATCAGTTATTACTATTTCTTTTAAAATCTCTTCAAACTGCCAGTCCTTCTTATTTTTTTCCCTCTTAACACATACCACCTAGATTATTTCTGCTCTACAGTTATTTTTCTCCTGTCTAGACTATAACTAATTTATATTTGTCCTTCATGCCCATAGCCTTCTTTCTTAGGAATGAATGTATTTGTGGGGTCCTCAGTGCTCTCTGAGCTTAGTTGTTTTCTTGCAGATGTTTCATTACCAAACTAGGTTACATAATTAGTGCACTGATATTCAACTCTTAGCTACACATATTCTATTCTCTTGGTACTAATGTATTTATTTCCTTTATCTGTATGCTGCCTATTTCCAAAGGCTTCCAAAAACATGTCTCTCTTTGCAAAAGTGTCAATAATATTTTTTTTACAGGATTCTTTGATTTTTTTTTTTTTAAAAAAACAAATTTTATTAATTTTACAGAAAACACAATACACAAACAAAACTAAAAGATCTTTTCTGAAGGTTATCTGATCCCGGGTTGAAACTCTTCACACAGACACAAATTCAAACATCATATTCACTTTATATATCCTTCCATATCTTATTATCATTTTCTTTTTTTTTATATATATATAAACCATTTTTATCAATTTTATAAAAACAATGCACAAAGAATCAAGGCATAACAGCTTATAAATTCTTTTCTAAGAAAAAATAATAAAAGAAGAAAACCAATAGAACATAATAATTCCAAATTATAGTATCAATACTTTATCTATTTAACTTCATATCTTATCCCAGCTTCTCCTTTTCATCCAATTATTTCTTGTTAATTAAAATTTTATTGCCTTTTATCAATATACAAAATCCAAAAAAAACCATAACAAAACCTTTATATATCCTTTCATATCTTATTACCATTTTCAATAACATTCTTTGTCTGTTCTATTTCCAACTATCCATTTATCTTTTTTCTTTTACTATACTTCTGCTATACACCAATTGGAGTAACGTCTATAACTCATTACCCTAACTTAAAAGTACTTCATATAACAATTTTTATTGGGATTCTGTTTAATAGATTCTAAAATTACACAATGAATTTTATACTCTAAATACACATATAAAAAACACAATCTTATGTACCCTCCAGAATCCCTCTTTTATCCTAAATTAAATTCACCCATTGTCTCTGAATAAACTTTTTTCTTTAGATCTTGCTTCCCCCCATTGAGGCTTCTCCTCCCCCCCTTTCTCTCTTGCTTATTCTTCTCCTTGCCCTTTTTACCCCTTTGTCTCTCCTCCTCCCTTTTCTTACTCCCTTTCCTTTGCTTTCTAATCTTGCCTCCACCTTTCCGCTCATTTTTCTCTTTTTTGGTTGTTTTTATAATTCTTAAAATCCCCTTTTTCTTATCCTTTTTCTCCTCCTCCCCGGAAAGAACCCATTGTTCATCAAAGATGGCTTCTTCTTCCTCTTCTTCTTTGTCCCAGTCCTTCTGCTGCGTAGTCAACTTTTCATAAGTACATAACGCCATTTCTAAAAATTGAAACAAAGTACCCAAAGTATCTTCCTTTTTATATTTTTGATATTCAGTCTTTAGTTCATCCACAAGCGATGCCATCATGAAAAGAGAAACTTTTTCCAAAACAACCACAAATATTTTTAATCAAAAATAATTAAAAAAAAAAATTCCAAAAATTAATACTTTTCTTCCTTCTTCTCTTTCTCTTTCTGGGGTTAATGTTTAATCAAAGAGGTCCAATTACCATATACCTTTCTTTGGGATTCTAGGCAATCTCCTCCTTTTTCAGCTTCTGCTCCAATTTTTTTTCCTCTCCCTTCCCACTTGCAACATCAATTTTAAATAATCAGAAATCCATACCTCTAATAAGGGTTTTCCAATTTCTTAAGTTTTTCAATGTCCAGGAACCCTTTTGTCCCTTAGCTTCAACTTTCAGAATAATTCACCTTCAATGTCCAATATGTCCAAACATATCTGCTGTTTCCATGGGGTGGGAGAGTGAAGAAAAAAAAAGTTCCCTTTAACAGCTTCTCCGCCGCTTTCGATCTTCTTAGGGATACAATGTATCCTCCAGCAATTCAAACAGCTCTGTTCCAACAAATTTGAAAGATGTTACTTGACCCGGCTCAGACAGCACTTTCACTCTTCTTGCTTCCTCCAGCGCAATCTTACCCGGTTGCTGGCTTCTTCGTGGTGGCCATTGCTGACCGCCGCTCCACCGCCTTGGGAAAAAGGGGTTTTCCAGGACGAGGAGGGGGTCTGCGACACCCCCAACCCTCTGTCCGGCTCCCCTCTCTCTTCGGCTGTCCCTACAGGGCAGCCATATCCCCCTGACCCATCTGGATCGGGGGTACCTCGGCGGCTAGCACAGCAGGAATCGTGAGCAGTTGCGAATTCCTGCTGCCCCAAAGCCACGCGAAACCGGAAACCAGGATTCTTTGATTGTTACCATTAATTTATTTTCTTTAGGTCTTGTCCTTTCCTCAGACTGCACAATGTTCCAATATTTGACCATTTCCCTTTAATTATTAGGAGACTAATATCTAAAGCATTTAATTATTATTCTACTGCTACTGCTACTAACAATGCCAGCTGTATTCAAACAGGACCTTTTGCTGGGAGCGTCACATTCTTCCAGAATTATCTGAATGGTTAAAAAAAAAATCAATCAAAAGAGGATTTCCACAGGGAGAATGAATGGCAGCTACAGGTCCATCAGGAGTGTACTAATTCATGGAGGAACTGCAAGAGTTGTAATAGCAATAGTGCATTGATATGGAAATAAAAACAGAGCTCTAATAATAGGATGAATGATGGAAGCACCAATATTTGATTCACTGTGCACAGATTAGGTGGAAGCTGATAGTGAACTGCTTGAAGGCTGAGAGCTTATAATTCCTTTCTACCTGAAAGATAAACCATGGTCTAAGGCAGCTTGTCTTAAACTTGTTAATCTCTAGTTTTGTTGTCTGCAAATGATGGAAGTCAGAGTCCATCAGAATTGGAGGCCTTCAAATTGAGTAAAAAACAACAACACACAACTGATACTGATGCAGGAAAAAAAGATTGTATTTTTCAGCCAGGCAATTAGAAAATCCAGTTGCCAGTACTCAATACTATGAAATGAAAGCCACAAGGAGAAGATGCCCCAACTTTCACACCTGGTGTTAAGCTGCCAGTGGTGTAGCAACATTATCATGCAGCACCCCTGCCCTACAGAGAGAACAGGGGCACTAAAGTGGGTGGAGTAGGGTGGGGTGGGGAGAAATAAAATAGATGTAGGTCTAGACTATTCCAAAATAACAATTTGAACCATGTATATTACCATGCATACCACCCAACTATTTGATTAAAATATTTATACTGGTACACTGTATCACACAGCACAAGCAGCAAAGTGATAATAGAAATAAGTCAATGGTTTATATTTCTGGTGCCCTAACACTTTCTTGAATAACCTGTATAGTTCAGAGCCTTTGTTTCTTCCATTTTTACACAGAGTGAGACCTTTATTTATTATGCTAAAATGGTCCAGCTCTGGCATTGTTAGTGCTGCAAAAACTAAAACAGCCTCCTGAGTGACAAAACATTTTGAATTTCAAACAACCTCTTTGGGGTTTGAAATAGTGGCCTTGAGTTCACAAAACGCTTGTTTCAATTCTCTTGGAAATGTCACATGCTCAAATAAATCTCTATTCAGGCTCAGGCCATTTCCACCTCAAAATACTTTTGGGAATGAATGGTTGGAACACCTGCAGTGAATTTGAAGCCAAGCATTTCAAGCACAAACCATTTGGAGTCCAAAACATTTTGCACACTCCTACAAGGAGTCTTTCCATGCCTTGCTATCAATTAATGGCTTGCTTCTATAACAATCTAAATAGAAAATAGAAATTTCTGCATTGGAAGTAGTGAACAATTGTAATTTGCTAGCAACATATAACTGAGTGATCAAATCAGATTCAAATCATCTTAAAGAAAAAAAATCCTTCTAACAAAAGATTCTGTATGTGCTACAACAGCTTTTACTGCATTTTTGTTTACATCCATTGCTACAATCAATAAAAACAGAAATTCTGTCCCTAAAGTTGACTCTCACTCTTAAGACTACATTTGTACTAAAATAATTGACAATTCTTTTGGAAAAGGTTTATTGGGCTTAGGCAACATTGAGATTCTCATATCACCTTCAAGGAGTTCTGGTCATTGTAGTGCTTGAGACTTAGTTACTGGGTAAAAATTATTTGAAATATCTACCTACTGCTGAAAAACAAAAGTAATTGTGAGTAATTTGTTCAGAGTCAAAGGAATGTGATTTTTAGATTTGTTTCACAGGCAGAAGAAAAGACATGACAATATTTGTTTATCTACAACTTTTTCACTTTTTCTGTGCCCTTTCTTACTACAATCATAAAAGCAGAATGTGTAGAAAGAAAAAGAGATGTCCCCAGATCCCACAAGAAGTAAACAGACACTCAAGCTACTTGGTGTTTCTCTTGCAGACAGATCACGCCTCTGAAGTTAGACCTGACCTTGCTCTCTCTACCTGTGAAGGAAGGATGAAAGAGGACCGGGGTGGTAGATGATTATTTTTCTCCTCTGTATACCTTTCTTTTACACAGATCTCTAATTAATCTTTTGTTGTCTTCTGAGTCAATAAATGTCCATATTCATGATCTTAGGTTTTCCTGGCTGTGAATCTATATTCTTTAAATACTGTTGCTCAACCAGTGCAATTATAACATCTTTAAAATGGGTGTCCTCCATACGTGCTGGAAGTCAACTCCTGGGATTGCAGGGTGAATAACCTGCAGACTATCAGAAGTTGCTTAATGAGGAACTTTCAGCATCTCTCCTGCCATGGCATAGTGGGTGGAGTGTAGGAATGTCACCCTAAATTACATTGTTCATCCAGGCTCAGAAATGCTGCATGTGCCTAATACGACCAGATTTCAAATTTGGTAACAGGGGCTTTTCCTGCTTTAGACAAAGAAATTTTCCCTTGAAAGATCTGTTGGGTGGTTTTGGGGGGGGGGGGTGTCTTTGGGGACCCAGTGGGTTCCCGAGTTCTGTAGGCTGCCCAAGAAGAAAGCTGCCCTGGCATCAGCTGCTCTTTGGGGAGCAGCTCGTGTGCTACCAGTTCCCTCCCCTGACTGTGGAAGACATCTGCGTTCTTCAGCTGTGCACTTTTTTGGCATGTTTTAAGACCAAATTAATAACTTACCTTTATAGCTTAGCCTTTCTCCTGGAAGGGCTATGTGGGTTTGTTTTTTGTTTGCTTTTAATGTTGTAGCCATGATTTGTTTTGCCAGCTTAGACTGCTTTTGATTTGTGACTAGTGTCTTGTTTCATAATATTACATATTTTATTTGGATGTTCATTATTCTTTATTGAATTTTGCTAGACGCCAGCATGGGACCATGTGGGATACAAGTATGCTAAATAAATAACCAGTAGTGAGTACATAAGGAGGCAAAGGGGCTTAGTCCTGGGATGACAGAAATGAAGTCACACATCTTTTAGGCAATATCAGCTGATAGTCAGCTCCTGCTGTTGCTACTGACTTACACTGGGAAGCTCAGGGCTTTGTCTAGTATTAGCCAGGACTCTATCATTGGATTTGCACAACAGATTTAACTTAGTGATCGTATCTGCTTATTTCCTTGATTCGCAAAATACATTTCTAGCTTCCCTTTCTTCTGGGGCATCCTGTTCAAGATATATTCACAAAGATTACATTCTTCCCCTTCTATATAGCAATTGGCCTGAGGTCTCCTTAGCTTCAGGAAATTAGCTTCAGAAAATTCTTCATGGCATGCCTGAATTGCATTCTCTTTTGGCAAAACAAACTGAACAGCATGTTACTGAAGATAATAGGAAAGTTATATGGGAGTCAACACCTACCCTGTTGTTTCAAGGAACATTTGAGTCCCTTCTGAATTTGAATGAGAAATGCTATTGCTGAAAACTCTGACGCTTACCCAATAGCCTGTGGAGGTTAATTCAAAATCAAGGCTTTGAGGAAACCACCACACAGGGACTTCCAGGGGTACCTGTCAACAGTGGTGTCCCCCAAGGCAGTGTTCTACGACCAACTCTCTTCATACTCTACATAAATGACCTCTGTGATCATATTAAGAGCAACTGCGTTCTCTTCGCTGATGATGTAAAGCTATTCAACACCACAGACAATACTGCTACTCTTCAAAAAGACCTGATCAAACAAACGGCAACTTCAAATCTCAAAAAGTAAATCCTGTGTCTTACATATTGGCAAAAAAAAAAAATCAGAAAATAAAATACAAGCTGAATAGTCAAGACCGTGTTGATGATCCAAACTTTGTCAAGGACCTTGGAATTCTCATCTCAATTCTGATCTAAGTGCTAGAGCCCACTGCAACTACATAGCCAAAAAGGCATTAAGAGTTGTTAACCCAATCTTATGTAGCTTTTTCTCTGGTAATAATACATTAATAACTAGAGCATACAAAACATTTGCTAGACCAATACTCAAATACAGCTCATCAGTCTGGAACCCACATTACATATCTGATATTAACACAGTTGAGAAAGTCCAGAAAGATTTCACAAGAAGAGTTCTCTACTCCTCTACTCATTGCAGAATACCTTATGCCACCAGACTTGAAATTCTAGCCCTAGAAAACCTACAACTACGCCGCCTTCGGTCCGATCTAAGTATAGTATATAAAATCATACATTGCAATGTCCTACCTGTCAATGAATACTTCAGCTTCAACCATAACAACACAAGAGCAAACAATAGATACAAACTCAAGGTTAATCGCACCAAACTTGATTACAGGAAATACAACTTCAGTAACAGAGTGGTCAATGTCTGGAATACTCTACCTGACTCTGTGGTTTCTTCCCCAAACCCCCAAAACTTTAACCTTAGATTGTCTACTATTGACCTCACCTCTTTCCTAAGAGGTCTGTAGGGGGCGTGCATAAGTGCACCAACGTGCCTACCGTCCCTGTCCTATTGTTTCTTTTATTTTTATTTTATTTTTCTAATATGTATCCATATATTCATAACTATGTTTTTACTTATACCTATTATCTTGTAAGGAATTGACAATCCAAACAAATAAACAAACAAACAAACAACCAAACTGAAGATGTCTCTGCAAAAGCAGAGCTGATGACCATGGCAAAGAACCTCCCTGGATAAAGACAGGATGAGAGATTGCCTAAATGTGCTCTGAATGGCTGCTCCTGATGAGGAGACTGCAGGGTAGCATTTTTCTGTGGGTTTGAGTATGGGGAGACAAAGGATCAGTCAACTTGCTCACAAGCACATCCGAACCTGTTAAAGAACACTAAGTTTCTAATCACTTTCGGAAATTGTCAATTTACCAATCTGAAAAGACCTTAGGTCATTAGGTGAGTTTGTTCAATTCTGAACAAAAGAAAAAAAATTGTAAGGTTAAGAACTTAAAGAATTTGAATTAAACACAAAATGCTAAATAAGAATTTGATCTAAGAAAGTTGTAAATGGATTAAGGCTCTAGATACATTTGGAGTGTTGACTTTTACTATAAGGTTTTGGAATTAACTACAGTATAAAAAAACAGCTTCTCATAGGAAACAGGTTTATTTTGGCTATCCTGGCTATTTTAAGTCATAACAAGATAAGTGATTTTATGATTGCAGAAACTTGATACTAGGAGACTAAAGATTCTAAACAGAAAGAAAAAAACATAAAAGTCTGTTCTTGGTATTGGTTAGTACTTACAAATTACACAAACATTGTTGTATTACAAGGAGATCTTAAAGGAGATCTTTGAAGAATGGAGCCAGAAACAAGTAACTACAATATCAACACCTGCCCTGTGGAACATCTTGCTCTCCAGTGTGAGGTCGGTCTGAACCCTCCTGACCTTCCATAAGAGCCTAAAGGCCTGGCTCTGCCAGTTAGTTTGGGGCTCCAATGGGAGAGCATCACAATGGAAGCGGTTGATTGGTTAACAGTGGATCCCACCTCCCCTCACATCCTGCTCCTGCCTCCCCCATCTTTTAATTGGGCTGTAAATTTAATGGAATTTAAATAAATTAAAACATAAAAAACCTCATTTATGTTTTTAGTTTACATAGTTTTTATCTTTTATGGTTGTAAGTTGCCCAGAGTTACCTTGGGATAAGATGGGTGGCCTATAAATTTTATAAACTAACAAACAATGTCAGTAATGATATCTGCATCTATGGATAGACTATGTCCAAAAGCTCCTAATGAAGGAATGACAGCTGTGGAACAAATTTTATCTATGAAGACAGAGAAAGTAGAGAAAGTAGAACTACAGATAACATCCAAGGGAATGATTTGGAAAAGTACACTTTACTAGATATACAAAAGATACTGGCTGAAGTTTTAAATATTAAAAGAGAAATACAAAATATATACCAATAAAATGGTTTGTAATAGGTTTTCTTATTGGATCCACAAAAGAGGCTTGTTAAAACTTTGAAGAAAAAGGCTATGTGATAGGATAAAGAAGAACTGAAGAGAAATCAACTCCTATGACAATATATGATTGAATTAAAGATTAAGACTGTTAGAAGTAAAAGGAAGTAATATAAAATTAGTTTATTTGCTCATGTTAAAACAAAAAAAAAGTCACTAAGTTTTGGGCTTTTAAGGACTTTTTGCTGACCCCAGGATGGAAATATTAAAGCTTTATGGATTTGCTTATTAAAGGATGGGATACAGGATGAAGAGATATCTATTTGTAACCTTTTTGGGTGTGAAGAGTTATTATTTAAAAAAAATACTTATTGTGATGAAGGTTAGAAACCACTTCTTCATATATGTCCTTTCTTTTTATCACATTCTTTTCTTTTTCTTGTTTCTTTCTGTTTTCTTTTTTCTGCAGTTTTTATTATTTTTTCTAGTCTTATTATTTTCTGCAAATTTAGTTCATATTAGTTTTTACTATCATAATCAAAATTCTTAATAAAATAATATCCCTAAAAAGGAAACTATCACACAGAACTTTACATCCTGCAAATTAAAAGTCTTTATTGCATTCCTAGGGAAAATAAGATGACAAAATTTGCTGCCCAATAGCAGTTGTGAGAAAGTATTACATCACAGAGAATTTATATGCTTTCTTAACCCAAAGAAGAACCTCTCTAAAAAAAACCAAATGGCAATATAGAGGCAATAACTTATATTCTGCTGTCCCATGAATGGAGCACTTAATAGAGAGAGTGCTCTCACATCCTATTTATTGAGATTAAGAAATGGATTTATGCACAAAAATTTGCTAGACGGGGAAATAATTTCATATAGCAATAAGCTCAGAACATGCAATGAAATCTTTCCCACTGTTTCTTTTTTAAGTTTCCTTTCTTGCTAGCAAAAGATTTGTGAGTGCCAATATGATCTAGTAGTTAAGATAAAGGACTGGGAATGGGGTTCAAGGCCACATTCTGCCATGAAAGCTCAACTGGCAGACAGCTCTCTTTGTCAATCCAGCCTACCTCAGTTTGGTTACTTTTGGGGGGGGGGGGAACTATTGGAGGGAGAACCCAGTCTGTTGCCTTGGTTCTTGAAAGAAAGGGAAGTTACAGATCTAATGAACCAATTACTGTTTTTGGCTAGTTACCCAAATCTTCCCTTTCGCTTCAGTGTCAGAAAAAAAAAATCCTATTTAAAGTGGAAGACTATTCCTTTTAAAGTTTTCAAAATGAGAGCTATCAGCTCACATCTCTTCCTGATCCTCCCCCTAAAGAAATCAGGCCTAACAACTGGGCCCCATTTCCAGACTTATCAATTGCAATACTGATGTTTCTGTCCTGTGGGAGTCCAAGAGGTTCAACTGAAAAGTCTTTTCTCTTCGACTGAGATGCTCCCTCTTGCAAATACTGCTGTCCTCCCTGTATACAGTAGTTCTTGACTTACAACAGTTCATTTAGTGACCGTTCAAAGTTACAACAGCACTGGAAAAAGCGACTTAGGATTGTTTTTCATACTTACGACTTGCAGCATCCCCATGGTCACATGATCAAAATTTGGAAACCTAACCACTGACTCATGTTTGTGACAGTTGGAGTTGTTACATGGTCACCTTTTGCGACTTTTTGACAGGCAAAGTCAACCGGGAAGCCAGATTCACTTATTAACTTAACTCCAGTGATTCACTTAACAACTGTGGAAAGATTGTCAAATGAAGTAAAACTCATTTAACAACTGTCTCACTGAGCAACAAAAATTTTGGGCTCAATTGTGGCTGTAAGTTGAGGGCTACCTGTAATTTAGCTCTCCCATCTTAGATAAGATTGATAATTAGCTGCAGAGCTGTACAATTTTGTCAACTACTTTGAGTAGAGTTTGTTCTAATCAATCTTCCCCCCCAAAAATTGTCCTCAGGAACAAGGCTTTCCTTTTGCCACTCCAGGATTGAATCATGAGTTAATTGGTGGACAGAAATGCCAAAGTAAAGAGCTCAAACCTCATTGCTGTTTAAATACCGAAGACAGCTTTTCAAACAAGAGTGCCCAAAGTAATGTTTTAGCAAGAAAATGTCACATAAATATTCAGAGGTTCTTGTTCATTTACTCCATTTTTTTTACCTGACACTCATGATGTTGCCTTCAGGATGTTTCTGCAGATATGCCTTCACCACCCAGGCTGTATGCTCTCGATAGGTCATCACACGGCTACAAGTGAAAAGGAGAAATTCTGAAAATAAGATGCCCAGAAAACCCTAGGAGAACCATCTGCTTCCTGGAATGGCTTGACCATGAATGTGAAGCTGTAAGCCACTGAAGGAGAGCTGGCACACTAAGGCACCTTTCTTTCTTCAGCTGCTCATTTCAGCAGTATTGGGCTTGATAGGTACAGCAAAAGAGAAAATGGAAGTGAGGAGAAAAGACAGGCAGCAACTGTGCCCTGCATGTATGTGATTTAAAGTCTGCATTGCACAATAAAGTAATAGGAACTTACCTGTAATTTAATGCCAGAAGTAATTCTATCACACGTTTATTTCAGGCAAGGGAAAAATTCACATATTAGCAATAGCAATAGCACTTAGACGTATATACCGTTTTACAGTGCTTTACAGCCCTCTATAAGTGGTTTACACAGTCAGCATACTGCCCCCCAACAATTTTGGCTCCTCATTTTACCCACCTTGGAAGGATGGAAGGCTGAGTCAACCCTGATTATTATATAACATTGCTCTATCTTTTATGTTAACAAAAATATTTTTGGTTAAAAAACCTGCATCCAAAGCACTTGTTTCTAGCTCCTTCCTTCCTTCCTTCCTTCCTTCCTTCCTTCCTTCCTTCCTTCCTTCCATCCATCCATCCATCCATCCATCCATCCATCCATCCATATAGGAAGGCCTATGTTGTTAAAATTCATCCAAGCTTAAGGTGTATACAGAAAAGGAGAAGGTAAAAATAATCTTTGCAACTGATAATAATCTGTGAAGCACTGTTGGGGCAAGTGCTCCTACTTCATGCCTAGCCCCTCAGCCAGCCAGTAAAGTCAGAACAAACATAAGCTTCCATTGCTGATGGGAGGAATGAGGTGGCTGTCTTACCATTCACTCAGAGCCATCCGTCGGTCATAAACCCGAATGGAACCATCTCCAAGCCCTGCTACTATGAGTGAACGATGAGAATCACAAGACAGACTCGTGACACAGCTGTCAGCCCCCGTGGGAATATCCTGAAACATTAAAATAACAATTCAAAGCTGCAATTGTGCTGACCATATTTTTTATTTAGTTCAAAAAGCATAGGCTGTCTCTTAAAAGCAGATGCAAACATGCAAATTCACAGAAGATAATAAAAAAAATCACAGCAAAACCCCATCATAAATACAGCATCATGATGAAAATATTTTAAAAAGAGGCAGAGCATAATGCAGGATTTATCTCCCATTTTAAACTTGACAAATCTTGAGCGGAATAGAATTCACACATGAGGAGTTACTGCTAATATAATTGTTCTTATTAATGGTACAATATTGTACTAGTTACTATAGTGCAACATTAGAGCCTCAGATATTAATCTTTCTGTCTGGATACACTAATAAGTGATGGCAATTCTTAGAACAATTCAGTCCTAGGTTGTTTATAACTTTAAAGGTCAATACATGCATTCTGCTTGAAATGCAACCAATGGAATTTGTAAAATATGTATGTCAAATGTTTCAGGCACTTAAAACAATAAAATGATCAATAGTTTGCACGAGTTGATGCTTCCAAATTATTTCAGAAGGCAATCCACATAGCACGTTAGACTAATTCAGCCCAGATGCCATGTCACTAAAACAGGACAAACTGTTTTCATCTTTATACTTGTGTGTGTGTGTGTGTGTGCATGTGTATGTAGTTTATAATTCTTGTCAGTTTAAATCAAGCAGTTTGATCCAATATTTTAAACAGTGAATTAGTTGATACTTATATAATGTCAAGAAAAAGTAATTTCCCACATGTATCTAGGGAGCGAGAGGGAGGGTGAGAGAGGAAGAGAAGCAATGACAAAGGTATCCATTTAAATTCAGGAGCTAACCTAAAAGCACTCAGTGTACTACTCTGTATCACCTTTTTACTTTTGCCTTTGTCAGACATATGCTCGAACATCTTGTCTAAAAACGTATTTGTAATGTGTAAATTAGTGCCATCACCAGTCACTCCACCCAGTACCCACATGAAGCATAACATAGATCTTCAGCATTCACAGGGGGATTCTCATCTTGCCCTCATATCTTATCAATTGTGGCAGAATTTTATAAGCAAAGGCACAACCATGGTGTGATGCAGGGAAAAGATGAGCTGATTTGATTTAAATATTTTCCTATATATAGCGTGGCCATCACAGTATGTTGGAACTTTTTTCATTATTATTACTGACACTTTCAACATCCAGACAATGAGAAGATCCTAAGTTTTACACAGTAGTTACATCATGGACATACCCAGCATCCAGCCTGCTGAGTCTGCTGACCCTTGAGAATGCTTAATTTGCCTTTCTTAAGAAGGGCCTTCTCCCACACAAACTTCACCATGCTACAGATCCCACTCCCTCTCCATGTGTGTATTTGTAGATTTAAGCTCACTTTAGCAACCCTAATGTGAAAAAAAAAATATGGTTTCTGCATTGCTAATGGATGGTAGCTATAAAGGAATTAAGAGCTGGCCTGGGGATAGGAAAGGTATGAGTGAGTCTGCACTTAATAGGGGAGGAAATAATTACTTTCCAGAAAAGCTTATAATGTTGAGAAAGAGGGGGGAAATAAAAAAAAACCACCTTGATTTTATTTAGTTAGGATAGGACAGAGAGAAACATAGACAAGTTCTCAAGATTCTGCCAGTCTGTCTTGCTGCAATAAACACCCCTGGAATCTCTAATGTACACCTGCAAATATATATAAAATTAAAGCCACTGGGTAGTGTCATACGTGGCCATGAGGTCCAAGAGTGTTGTTCATCCCTGCGACAGGGGATGTTCCAGCCACTAAGGTTCTAGGCAAGTCACACAACTCCCTTTTTTACCACCCTAAAATCCCTTAATTCAGCAACCCCAAATCTAACAGCAGATCTAGGGAGAAGATTTTGCTTTCAAAAAGGGGTAAATATTCATTTTTTAATTTTTTCCCTTCAACATCCAATGTCCTATTTAACTTGGTGCCCTAGATGACTGTTTAATTAACCAACATGGACAAGTCACCTTAGATATGGCCTTTTGGGGGGGAGTGGAAAATACCTGTATTATAGACTTCTCAGAATTTTGGAAAAAAATGGTTTGAAAAACATTATAAGGCTGGAACATCGACAGGTATCAGGCTAGAGCTCAGGAGACTGTGAGTTCTAGCCTTGCCTTAGATACAAAGCCAGTTGTGTGACCATGGGCCAGCCACTTTCTCTCAACTCTAGGGAGGAAGTGGTGGCAAATCACTTCCAAAAAACCTTGCCAAGAAAGCCGCAGGGACTTGTGAAAGTCTCTCTCTCACACAAATACATTTATCCAGTTTCAAAATTCTGCAACCTATTCCCCCTTTTAATACAGTAAATCTGATTAAAAAGACTCAAGAATCTAGCCTTTGTGGTTCTGAGTGGCTGTTATGGGTTTAACGGTGTCTGTACTTCTCCCATTATTTCCTTTTTGCTGATTAGTAACATCTTTCTCATTTACTATAACTTTCCAAATTTATCTATGCTGACTGATTGCACAATTATCTTCCTTGTTATTTGTGTCATGTGCCTTTTCTTATGTATGCATTTGTCTTGGGCGATTTTTAATCGGATAGGTAGATTGCCTGTTAATACAATTTGTTATCCACTTCAACTAGAGGTAGTAAAAGAGTTCAAAAGCAGGAACATTAGATTATTTTCCCCTGAAGTATATGCCATAATGTAACAAGCACCTTAGTGCTATGGGACTCTTTTGGTTTTTATGAGCAGTGTCATTTTACCTTAGTGCATTTTTACCTTAGTGCATTTTTACCTTAGTGCATTTTTACCTTAGTGCATTTTTACCTTAGTGCATTTTTACCTTAGTGCATTTTTACCTTAGTGCATTTTTACCTTAGTGCATTTTTACCTTAGTGCATTTTACCAAGTTATTGCTGTTGGCCTCTTTTACAGAAGCAAACTACAAATACTGTTGTAATTCAGATGTAGTCTGACAAAACAATAACAAAACAGCATAACAAAACCAAACCAAAAGATGCTGCAGGGATAGTCCACAAATTACTTTGTGGCCCATAGTCTTTGTTCTGAAAAAGACATTGGGGTGACTTCCGATATACAATCATGCAGAAATATATGAAAGTGAGATTATGACTCTCATTTTTGTTTTGAGGCACTTATGTCCAAAAAGGACTTTAATATATGTGATAAGACTTCAGATCCCATCAGCTTCTTCTTACGTGTACTTAGACAGTGGCTCAATACATCCACTGACCCAGTCCTGCCTTGCAACAAATAGGGGAAATAGCTCTTCATTTCAAAGGGGTGAGTTTAATAAAAATCTTATAAGTCAAATAAATGTCTCGACAATGTCCCCTTTTATCCCCAATCAGTTTTGCTCCACAGCAGTTATACAGAAAGTTGAAGGCAATTTAAAGCACAACTTTTCTTGGAGAGTAATAAACTTGCTCTATGCCAGAGGTCTCATTCTCGCGGCCCGCGGGCCAATTGCGGCCCGCAGGACGATATCCTGTGGCCCCCACTGTGATATGAAAGTATAATATTAGTGTATAATATAACTATAAAGTATAATATAAAGTATAATATTATGCGGCCCAGCCTCACCCAGACTCTGCCTCCAGCGGCCCCCAGGTAAATTGTGTTTGAGACCCCTGCTCTATGCTGACAGCAAAGTGACCTAAGAAGGAAACCCAACCATAGTGGAAGAGTAGATGGAGCTTCTTCCTGGAAAATATCAGTCCTGAAACAAGGACCTAAATATCCAAGAAATAATCCTGTTTGACAGTCACTGTTTCTTGAGCCTTAAAGAGTGATTGATGACCTGCTAAGGTGACTCACTTAGAGTGATGGCCCTCTAAAGAGAATTGTGACCGCTGCTAACTTTGTCCTATTTCACCATGACTGCATGGTATTTTACAAGGTTACAGGAGTCTATAAAGGATATTGAACTGCAAAGCCCCTTATTTCCTTCAGAAAGAAGAAAACGACTTTCCCAGAAAATGTTTTGCTTTACTCTGTCAAGGTCCAAACTTTGGAGTGGGTAGTTTTATAATGCTTTTATGACTTCTTCCAGGCAAGGAATATTCTTCCTGCTTTTATGAGAAACACTTTAAAGAAAAAGGTAATTAAAAAACAGGTGCAAGGCCACGGTTAAGGGCAGAGGAGAATCTGGAAGCCTTAATGGGCTGCTAGAGGAATCTGAGCTTCGTATGTTGCCATTCTGCAGAAAATGATTTGCACAGAAATTCAGGACTATGTTTTTTTTTTCTTTTTTAAAGAATACCTTTGAAAGGTAATAAATGCAAACAGCAAAGCTGGGATATACACTCAACAATACACTCAAAAATGTTAATCTAAAGCTGGAGCATTTTTTTCACTACAGACAAAAGATTTGCTTGGAATAATAAGGGCACAGCTGTTAAGAAAGAAAAATAAGTTATTGTTAAGCAGCCACAGATCTAAGCAATAGCCAGACTCGGCTCTGCAGAATGGTGCTTAGCTAATTTAATATCTCCTTTCTATTTTTAATCACTGCTATGTTTGTATTTACCCAATTAAACATTATTTAACAGTTTGCTGGGGACAACTATCAAGGGACAGCCAGGTTTCTAACTCAGAGGCTAGACTTGCATAGAGGGCTTTTTTATAGGACAAAAGCTCAGACTTCCAAATCAAGAAACACCCCCCCCCCCTCCAAAATCTCAGAGGGCTTGGAAGTAACTGCAGTGCTCTTTATGAAATGCCCTCATTCCAGACTGCAATCCGGATTAGAATCCTATCCAGAACATGCCACAGCAAGCAGAATCACTGGTCCAAAGATGTTGCAGGAAGAAATAACTAGGTGAGTCAGCAAATGTGTAAGTAACATGGAAGGGGTGCCTTCCAATGCCGAGGGTAAGGGCTTACTGCTATAGTCTGCAACCCTAACATTCTTCACCTGCTGTAACGGATATGGATTCACAACTCAAATATATGTTCTTATATGTAGGCAGCATTCGAAAGCTATCTGTCAATCTCCGTGCCGTGAGGCAGGGGGGAGAGAGAGAGATAAGATTTTCTATAACAAAAATCATGAAGAAAAGCAGCATCTTCTAAGCGGACCTTATATGGCAGTGGCCTAAACTGGCAGTGACCAATGGGCACACTGGTGCTTTATTTATTAATTAAATGTATATGCTGCCTATCTTGCCGTGGGGCCACTCTATTCTTTATTTTTCCAGTGACTGTATAATTTACCAGAGGAGGAGATGTAAAGGCTTATCCTCTGTTGAGCTTTGGCTTTGTGGAAAGAAAGGAACTTACTGGGGTTGCCTTGCCAATTCAGCAAAAATCAGAAGCTAGCAGGAATCACCTATCCACAATGTGGGCAATGAGTTACTCAGGAACAAGAAGATTCTTATCTATGATCTACACTGGCTTAGCCATGCAGTTGTACTACTTCCTGGGCAAAATTATCTTACTTTGTAGATGCAGACCACAATCCTTATAAAATATCTGAGAAGTCAGCTGAGGACCCCTCACAGCAGGGTCGCAGGATGAATCGGGAGTTTTTTCCCCTTCACTAAACTGGGCATTGCAGTGGCTAGCACGTGATACATCCGGCCTGGTTATTTTTTTTATGATGGATCATAATGGATCGCCTGATAATGAATTGCAGGCATTAATTTTAGTACCCGGGTTTTATGTATATAAATCTGTGGGTTAGCAACTGGGCATCGACATTTCTATATTTGATTTCTATAGTTCCGCTCTGCTAGATGCAGCTGAATGATTCAGGTTTGAGCTTATGAAGCACCGTAGGAAGCATTTTGAATAATTAATAATCATCCTCATTTAAAATATTTTCATCCTCCTGATTTCTGATGTTCTCTAATTTATACAGATTAAGTTTTGTTTGAAAACAATTAAAATTAGCATGGTCCTAGCTGAATTGCATTGCTGGATCAAAGTGTCATAATTACTATCAGCCAGATAGCATTAATTTCTAAAACCATCGGAGATCACACTTTATTTTTCTGACAGATCTCCAGGAAGCAACAGTGGATGAAGATGGTTCTTTGGAAAGTGGCACAAAGAGCATCCAGTGAAGGGCTCACCTCCTTGGAATTCCTCTCTGGAGCAAGAACCGCCCACAAATGCTCCATTCAGTGGTTCCCCATGAGGAGATCATAAGACAGTGGTCCAGAGAGGGGGCTTTAGAGTTTGAGGGCTGGGGAAAGATCACCTGGTCTAAGCTGTGGCTTGGTGCCTTCAAATGGATACTTCCTTTCTTAACCACCTTATTGTGTGTTAATGGTTTTTTTAAGGACTTTCAAAAGAGCAAGTTTTATTATATTGGGTGACTTTCCTTCTATCCTTGATGGAAAATGTTTCACACACATTTAAGGAATTTAAAAAGGTTTTTTATTTTTATTTTGGATAAACGGCAAAAGGTAACTGGAACATTGTGTAGGAGAAAAGTAGCAGAACCTGGGAGAAGTGTTAAAAGAGGGAAAAGCCTAGAATCCCTACTTGTGGGATATTATTCGAAGGGATTAAAGATCAGGCTTTTTTAAAGTTAAGGAGGAGGAATACAAAGTGGATTTATTTGATTAAGATTAAAATATACATATTATTATGCATGTATAACATTTCTTTATACAGTTTTATTTTTTAATTATATATTTTTCTTTTTCTCTGCACTTTTTCTTTTTTATATTATTCTTGGTTTGTATTTATTTTTATATTTTATTTATTTATCAATCATATTTATACAGTCACCCAACTCATAAGAGATACTTCTGGTTCACAACAGCAAACAAAGTATTTGTAAACTTTAATTAAAATATTATTAAAAAGTGACTCCAATTTATTTCTCACAGTGGCTTACACAGAAATGTGTATATCTCAAGAAAAGATTTGGTTTTATGGCAAATGATGTAAACAGGTTTACTTTTTGCAAGAGTGAAGAGTAGGGCAGTGTGGATAAGGAAATATCAAGAATATTGGAATATTTCTTGGTGCCTATGACAAGAAGCCTCTGTTAGAGGTAGAATTGGCTCTTCAGGCTGCAGGTACAAGAAAAATATTGATTTTTGGGAAGCTCTAAACAGGCATAGGAAAGACTGGGGGAAAGGATAATTACCATGTAGGGCAATTTCTAGATAAAAGAAGCTCCAAAAATGTATTGGGTGTCAGGAAAGCATACCAGTTAGTACAAGCCTTGCTGCTTGCTGGCATTTTTAATTCCAAAAACAATAATGAAGAATGGCAAAAAGAAATGTGGGGTATGTCTAACAGCTCTCGTGGATCTCACTTCACGCTGTTCTTTACTGTCCACCTGTCCACCTACAGCTCCTTTCTCTTTTTCAGTCTCCAGTTGTTCCTCTTGAAACTCAGTTAATGAGACCTCTTTCTCTGCCTCCTCTCTTCTTCTTCCAAAAAATTCTGCATGGAAAAGTTCTGCTTTCTCAATTGAATCAATTCTATGTCTCTGCTCTTGCCACGTAAACATTAATCCTTCTGGAATCAGCCATCTATAATTCACTTCGTTTTCCAGTAGCATTTTGGTCAGGAATCAATATTCTCTTCTCATCTCTCTCACTCTTCTGGGTATTTGTTTTAAAACCACAATCTCTTTACCTTTGTATTTCAATGTTTTCTCTCTTACCACTTGTAATATTTGTGTTTTGATGGATTTTTTGGTAAATCTAATATGGACTTCCTTTGGTAATTTATTTCTCATCGCATATCTTGTATAAACTCGATATGCCTCATCTACTCCATCCATCATCTTTTCCTCTGTAATTTCCAAAGCATCTGCCAAAATTTCTATCATTATCGCAGCCAAATTTTCTCCTTTTTCCTCTTCTATATTTTGAAATCTGAGATAAAATTCTGACCTTTCCATCTCCCACCTCAACATCCCATTTTTTTCTTGTTCAACCACTGTTAATACTGTCAATATTTCCAATCTTCTCCTCTCTTTGTTTTCCTTCTTCCTCAATTTTTTGGAATCTCTCCTCATACTTCCCCATCATTTGTTTAATATTTTCCACTTTTTCATCAGTCTTCTCTATTCTTTGTTCAATGATGTCTGATTTTATCTTGAGATCTTGGATTCCTTGCAAAATCATCTGTAAAGTTACTATTTCTTGTTCAATACCAATTAGGCTTGGAAAAGACTATTTTGAAGATTTAAATAAAATCATGTTGAAGTTTATATGGCAAGGTAAAAAAGTGAGAATAAAGCTAAAGCTTTTGCAAGACGCTAGAATTAGAGGAGGTTTTGGCCTGCCTAATTAGGAATTGTATTATCAAGCTGCAAGTTTGATGTGGGTCAAAGAATGGATAACATTAAGAAAGCATAGGTTGTTGACATTAGAAGGGCATGATTTGCTGTTGGGCTGGCATGCTTTTTTATGGTATAAGGAAACTAAAACACAGGGTTATTTTAGAAGACATTATGTACGGGAGTCTTTGTGGTTAAACTGGGAGAAGATAAAAAGACAATGTTATTTGAAAATTCCAGTTTGGTTATCGACTATTGAAGCATTTTCTTATCCTATAATTTATAAGAAGGAACAAACAGTTAGATATGGGGAACTCTTGGATGAAAAGGGTGAACTTAAATTGATCCAAAATTTAGAGGAACAAGGTATAAGGATGAATTGGTTTTCATATGCGCAAATACATTCAAGGTATAATGAAGATTCTAAAACGGAGGGATTCTATGATAAGCAGACTGATTTAGATAAGATCTTGATGGGTACTGATATGAAGGTGATTAAAAAATTATATGGTTATTTACTGGGAATGAAATTAGAGGAAGAACAAGTCAAAGAAACTATGATTGTTTGGGGGAAGAATTTTGGATATGGGATTGATCTAGAGAAATGGCAGAAATTGTGGTCTCAAAATTATAAAATGACAATGTCAACAGCATATAAAGAAAACTTGTATAAGATGTTTTACAGGTGGTACTTTCCCCCGACAAGAATAGCAAGAATGTTTAAGAACAAATCTGAAAAATGCTGGAAATGTCATCAGATACCCGGCTCGTATTACCATATGTGGTGGACTTGTGAGGACGCTAGAAAATATTGGACTATAATTCGCATGTGGTTGGAAAAAATGACAAAGAAACACATAGACTTGAAACCAGAGTTCTTCTTATTGGGAATTTTACCTGATATATATAGTAAAGATTTGAAGTACCTGATTGTAAATGTATTAACAGCGGCAATTTTACTAAAAATTGGAAGAATGAGAAAATACCATTACAGGAAGAAATTATTAAGAAAATATTGGAATGTGCTGAGATGAGTAGATTGACATTTGAAATTAGAGAGCAAGAGGATGAACAATTTTATGAAATTTGGGATCTTTTTTATCAATGGCTAGATGATAAAATACGATAATAGAATATTTAGAATGCTAGACAGTAAGGAATATCTTTATTTTGCTATTATTTTGTTATTTGACATTATATTTATAAAGGGTTTTTTAGGATTGATTTGATATGATTATATGATTTGTTATAGAATAAACTGGTTTAAAGTATTGTTAGCTCATAAAGCATGAATGATTAAAAATATAGTCAAAAACTTCTTTTTTTAGTGATATTAGGATATATAAGTTTGGATTGATAACATGAGTTGTTATGTAACATAATTGTAATTGAGACTACAGAATGAATGCACAAAAATGATGAACCAACTGACACACTGGATGTACATATGAGAGTTGATGTTTTTATGTTTTGTTTGTCTTGTTTGTTTGTAGAAAATTAATAAAATCTTTTTCAAAAAAAAAAAAAGAAATGTGGGGTATGTATATGTGGTTTCAGAGTGAGGTATAGCCATAGGGCGGGGTGGGGTGGGGGGGAAGAGGAGAAGGAAGAGGGGGAGATAACATTTCTTGGGCCCTGGACACGCTTAGCCCAGGTGACAGGATCTGTGCAGTTGGTTGGAGTACTGCTGCAAAATGACTGGCTTAAGAAGTGTGTTTCTCATCAATGGGCAGAGGCTCACCGCTTGCTGACTTTCCCATGTTTGCAGTCTCTGAACATGCTCGGTTAGAAGGGAGGTGGTGTGGTACTCCAGGGGCCAATGATAAAGAAAGAAATCCTTATACTAGTAACAGCTGTCAGTAGGCAGGCCAAGGCCACGTCCCCCGTGGCTGGGTGTGCTGTACGTGGAAGAGTGTGTGCTTCTTGCCCATTTACACTCAATCTACACAGGCAGTGATGCTGTTTCAAGAAGCACTGAGAGTAGAGGGGATAATTGCCCGAGGTTGTTCATCACAGGCACATCAACCAGATACGTCCCATTCTCATAACTTCCCAAATCTAACTTCCAGCTCTATTACACTCATATTGAAAGATAACACAGAACAGCTTTTCTTCACATTCTTCTCATGCTTTTATAGTACTGAAAACAGGACACAAACTGTTTTGATTAGTAAGAGATGCTGGAGTTACCTGCACTTTCATTTCTCGATCTGTATCCCAGATTCGGATAATGCGCACATCTCCAGAAGTCATGAGAAGTCCGGTTTCTTGTTCCCAATCCACCACCATTCCTGCTCCTGGAAAAAGACAAAGCACAGCACACGGCATTATTATTATTTTTTACAAATATGCAGACCCAAAGAGAGTAAACACTCCTATATATCTGGTTCCCAGTTCTGAATTCTGCTAGAATTAAATGGCTGCTCTCAAAATCCTATGGAAAAACAAGCAGATTCCTGGAACTGGGCAAATAAAAATGGATCTACAATAAGCATAATCTGTTTCTTTTAAATTTCCCTCATTCAATTTCAGCTGTGGTGTACCAGGAATGGTAAATGAGATATCAAACAAAGCCTGCTGACAATTTAAGTCAGACAATATCTCATTTTAGACATAAAGATTTGCACCAATGTAGGCTAGAGACAGAACAAAGCCCTAAAATGAGAAAGTTGTCAAAAGGAAAACTGTGCAGAGCTGCAGTATGGAGAAGGAAAGAAGGGAGAGGAAAGTAGGCCCAAAATTAGAACAACAGAATATTTGACAGGCTTTCCTTGTTTGCTAGGCAAATGAGATACCGTGTTTCTCACATAATAAGGCCGGGCCTTATTTTTTTTTGACCCCTGAAAAACCGGCTAGGCTGTCTTTTCGGGAGTGCCTTAATTCCCCCCCCCCCCCGTTGCATCCTTGGGTGGGCAGGCGGCGACAGCTTGGATGTTCGGGAGACTTTCCATCACCGTTGCTTTTCCTTCTCCCTTGCTGCCGTGGCGTTACAGCAACGCTGCAGCGTTTGGCGCAACCATGTGCAGCCAGTCAGGGCTCCTCCCTGCAACCGGAGCCCTGAGGAGACACTTGGCTTCAGGCGCTCCTGTGGCCGCCTTCCCTTTGCCTTCGAAGGAAAAGCGAATTATTTTAAAAATCTCCGCTCATCCCATCAGGGCCGCGCCGGAGCCGTGAGAGCTGGGCAGAGCTGAGAAAGCGAGCCACGGGTGTTTCCTGGTTCTGCCCAGCCCGCAGGCTCTGCCGTGGCCCTGGCGGGATGAGCGGAGGTTTTTAAAATAATTCACTTGACCTTCGAAGGCAAAGGGAAGGCGGCGACAGGAGCGCCTGAAGCCAAGTATACCAACAACAAAAGGCAAATCCTCAAGGTGGGCTGGAGGGAGGTGGCTACATGCCCCCCAAGCTACTTCAATGCAAGGTCCTGACTTGCAGCATCCTGCCGTTGCTGCCGTGTCCTTTTCACCGCCGCCTCCCTCTCCGCTCCGAGTGAGGCAAGCTCTTTCATACGAGCTCACCTCGCTCGGAGCGTTCGGTGAAGCACACGAGTTTTGCAGTTGGAGAGGGAGGCGGCGGTGAAAAGGACGCGGCGGCAACGGCAGGATGCTGCAAGTCAGAACCTTGCATTGAAGCAGCCCGGGGGGCATGTAGCCACCTCTCTCCAGCCCACCTTGAGGATTTGCCTTTTGTTGTTGGTATACTTGGCTTCAAGCGCTCCTGTCGCCGCCTTCCCTTTGCCTTCGAAGGTAAAGTGAATTATTTTAAAAACCTCCGCTCATCCCGCCAGGGCCGCGGCAGAGCTGTGTGGGCTGGGCAGAACCAGGAAACACCCGCGGCTCGCTTTCTTGGCTCTGCCCAGCTCGCACGGCTCTGGCGCGGCCCTGATGGGATGAGTGGAGGTTTTTAAAATAATTCGCTTTACCTTTGAAGGCAAAGGGAAGGTGGCCACAGGAGCGCCTGAAGCCAAGTGTCTCCTCAGGGCTCCGGTTGCAGGGAGGAGCCCTGACTGGCTGCACGTGGCTGCGCCAAACGCCGCAGCATTGCTGTAACGCCACGGCAGCAAGGGAGAAGGAAAAGCAACGGTGGCGGAAGGTCTCCTGATATGCTCCACCAACGCAGGCAGCACCATATCCGGGCATGCAACAAAGTACTTCCTAACGGCAAGCCCCCTCCGCCTTTCCCCCCCATTTCGCATGTTTAATATGGGTCTTAATTTGGGGGGAGGGGCTTAATTTGATTTTATGCCAATAAATCATGCTGGGGCTTCCTATTGGTGGAGACCGTATTGTTGGAGAAACATGGTAGCAACAACATTTTTCTATTTTTCAGACAAGCTATTGACAAAGATTAAACCAGAGAATAATGGAAACAATCAAAGAGAAACCAAATGTTTCTTCACCCCCCCCAAGCTACTTTACATGTCATTTCTAAATAAAAGGTAAGTGGTTTGTTTTTTATTTGTGCCTTTGAGTCAATGTTGATTCCTGGCAACTGCTTGGACTAATCTCTGCAGTTTTGTTGGCAAGATTTTGGAAGTGGTCCTCTTTCCTAGGACTTCAGGCAGGATGAGAACTCATGGTCTCCTGGTTTTTAGCCTGCTGCCTTAACCACTACACCTAGCTGACTCAAATAAAAAGTAAAACCTCCAATTAAACTGGTGAAAACTCTTTTGTCAGAGTTCACTGGGTTTTTCAGTTGAACCTAGCCAGTCACTAAACAGAACAGAACTGATAGAACAGAACCTGGCACACTGAATTGAGCATTTATTTAATCGTTTATTTTGGATGGCTGTGTTTAAATCAGAATGTTATGCTTTCTGAGTATAAAAAGGCAAAGTATCTGTAGATCTAGCCATATTCATTTATTTGTCTAGTTTGAATTTGGGGAGAAGGGAGGACTTGGGCTCTAGGATCCTATTGGCATTGTGAACTTTACTTTACAGTTTACACCTCCGGTGCAGAGGGAAATGTAAAAACTTGCTAATGAACAAATTCTATTTCTGAGGTTGCTGCAATGTACAATACCAAAGAATATCTTTTAGTTACTGGCTGAATGCTATGACTCAGAGCCTCAGTTGATTCTCAGGCACTAATGTTTTGCTTTCAAGAAAACATGAAGCTCACAGATATTGCACAATTCTAAAAAAAGAATGCATTTTGCAGAAGAGATAATGCTCCACATTCAAATCAAATTTAGACAAATTGGCCTAGTTTGGGGGTGGGTGGGGGGTGGAGTGGGAGAACATAGAACATTTACAAATAAAAGTGACTGAAATAATTGTATCATAGTTACTATTAAGTACATGCCAATTAAGAACACTGGAGAAAACTATTCTAAGTGGCACAGGAATGCTTCAAGGATTCCTTCTTTTCCTTTTTGGTACTACTCTTCTGCAATTCTACCATACAGTAGTGTCCAAAGACCTTCCTGATAATCTCTCCATCTCATTCACCAAGACATTTTCAGAAAGACAAAGCTAGCTGTAATTAGTATGCCCGAAAGAGAATATACCCTTACACCAAGAAAAGGCCCACATTTCTTGTCAGAAAATCAAATCAGATGCTGATATTTGCTTTCTAACTGTGACACCTGAAATGGCTCCCAAATGTATAGTGTAGTGAGAAGAGTAGAAACCAGAGTGAAATCATACAATGGGATTATTTTATGCCAGTGCCACTAAAAAACTGAATTGAGGATTTTTTTGCAATATCATAAGTGGCAAAGGAATGCAATCTACCTTTCTTATGATCAGGGCCTTGACAAGGTGAAGAGGCTTGTGTCATTGGACATGTATATATCCAGAAGGGTCTCCCAAGGAGAATAGGCCATGATAGATACCCCAGAATAACACCAATCACATCTGCCAACCCGCATTGGACTAGTATGGTAGATTATGGTCTATTACTTCCACGTGCCAATACAACCTCAAAAATGGCCCTCATCCCCTGGACATCCTAGGGCAATTATCCGGTACCCATGGCAGCAGGAAAACCTGCCTGAAAGCAGAGGGTGCTAACAATCACTGGGTTAAATCAGACTGCTGCTGGACTTTGGACAAAGGAACGGTCAACATTCGAATAATAAAGATTATGCATCTTTCTATCCTGTTTCCTTTCAATCTGTAGCCTGAGCCATCAGTAACACTCAGGATATTTTGTTACAGACAACTGTGCAAATGAAGAACTAGGAGGTTTTCCTTTGATTTGCTCCTGACACCTTTTGAATGTAATGGAAGAAATAGAAGAGAGGGGAAAAGAAAGAACAAGTTAAATTGACAGTTTAGATCTTTATTTGGACACCCAAATTGATTATTCCTTTAGCTTCCCTGGTAGCTTGGAAGAATGCAAGAGTTCTGAAGCAAGTATGGAACAAATACTTTGAATGATAAGCATTTTCCAAACAGTTTGCGTTCGCCATCTTGTTTATGGTCCACATGACAAAACAAATCCAGCAGGTTCGGGATGGATGGAATCCTTTTCAGCTTTAGCAAGCAGCACTCTGTTAAGCAATGCTAAATAGGCTAGCTTTCCCATCATTCCCATTTAGAAGAAGGCTCATTTACATTTGTAATTGTAGCCCAGTCTGCAAATGCTTGGGAATCTATGGTTGCTTTTGTATGAATGTGTAAGCAAATAAAATGAATAAAATGTTAGCAGAGGTAAGAGGAAGGACCTTGGCAACCTTATCCCATGTCTAAATGCAGGCAATTCTGATAAGGATGGAATTCAGTGATATTCCTCAACAAAGACAGCCTTACGTTCTGATCCCTCATAACCAGCCTTGCTACTCTCCTTGGAGTTGTACAAAAGAAGCCAGCATAACCTGTATCTTGCAGACTCACAGAAATCTGAGTAAGCATAGATAGATAATAGCAATAGCACTTAGACTTATATACTACTTTACAGTGCTTTACAGCCTTCTCTAAGCAGTTTACAGAGTCAGCATCTTGCCCCCAACAATCTGGGTCCTCATTTTACCCACCTCGGAAGGATGGAAGGCTGAGTCAACCTTGAGCCTGGTGAGACTCAAACTGCCAAATTGCAGTCAGACAGAAGTCAGCAGAAGTAGCCTGCGATGCTGCATTCTAACCACTGCGCCACTGTGACTCTTAATAATGTTCCTTTGCAGTTCAGTTCCTCTAAAGATGCTGGGGCTGGCAACGCTATATAGAGGGTTTCTGCCTAAGTTAAGACTTCAGTTAGTCTTAGTCAGCATCCTCCTATTGTAGTGCCCCTTCTGAATCACAAATGATATCGATTCTGTTTGGAATATAACTTAATTTCTTCTGTTTAGGCAGCACATTCTATCTTGATTATTAAACTTTATATGACCAAAGTGGGCTTTCCAAGATGCTTTTGGTTTCTCTTGATGGATGTTAATCAAGACAAAATAAATATGGTGCCAGAGTTTACTAGGGTTTGCTCTTGTCAAACTGCAGGTAGCATAGAGGTTTTTCTGTTGTTGAAAATGGAGCATCCTTCCAGGAGTGACTATAATTATGCTGTTCTAAAGGGCTTCGTGAATCTGCAGAACCATTCTGGCCTCTTCTCTTTACAGGAATAATGTATGATGTTTTTATTCTGTCATTTGCCTTCTTGACTTTGGCAACAATTGAATGAAAATTTACTCCTGCTGAAGCTTCACTTTCTCCATCTGTAAAATGGGATTTGTAAAGCAACTCTATCTCGTGTGAGATGGGTAGCACATAAATAAATGTTCATGAACAAACACTGTGGAGAGGAAGTCTTCTCTTGCAAGACATATTGGTATGGAAAATTATTTTTTAAAAAGCACATAAAAAGCAAATGCCTGTGCAAATATAAAATGTTGCATAATTCTGGAAGCCTGAGAACAATTATTTTTAATATTTTTTTACAATAAAAGAAGCAAAAATCCAAATCCAGAGGTTACAGTGAAAATGCAACAGACCATGACCAAAATACCTGTCTATACTTGTATTTAGCTGTGTTTTTTATATCTTTCTCCAGTTTTATCCTTTGTCGATAGTGTGTTCTGGATTCTTAATTGCTTTTTTTCATGGTAAGCAGCAGAAATCACAAGGGAAAGACTCTAAATGCAACAAATGACTAGAAGAAAAATAATTCTCAGACATGGCTTACATTTATTACATCCCACTGTGTTTCTGAAAACAAATCTTTCTTAGTTAGGGTCCTTCAACAAGCTACACAGGAGACTGTTCGACTTTCTCATTATAGGGTTAGTCCATCTTGCTTTATAAAGAAGATACTGAAGTGAGAAGCCCCGAGTAGGACTAGTAAAATCTAAATATGGCAACACAGAACCAGAGGTCTTGGTATTTCTTCACTATTTGCTAGAAGTCACCTGGTTTTTGGTACTTCATGTCCGATAGTTCTTCTATAGATCCTCAAATGACCAAAGGGAAGGAATTCTGATTTTCTTTGAAACGGTGCTGAGACATAAATGCAGCCCATTCTCATGGTTATTCTTGTGAGAACTTGCTACTAAATTAGCAAATAAGATAATGGCATTTTTCTATTGTTACAGTATCTTCTGGATTGATGGCAGGGAATGGGAATCGGTGACAGGGTGTTTTGGTGGATCTCCTCATTCTTCTGCAGCTGGTTCCAGTCAGAGGGTGGTTGTGAGAGGTTGAGTCCAAAACCTGTCCACAGGTGCCAAGATTCTCACGTCCTGGTTTATTATCTTTGAGGCTATTAGGAGAGGTCATCATCAATATGCTGAAGATATTCAATTATTCATCTTGACCTCTGGGCAGCCAAACGATGATGTCCAAGCTTTATACTATTGCCGCAGGTTCTGGGAGTCTCTGTGGGGCAGAATAGATTCAAGCTCAGGTCTAGCAAGGCTGGGTAGCTGTGGATTCCTTGGTCACCTGATTCTGGGAATCTTTCATAATTTGCAATGCCCCACTCAGGCCTGGTGTGCATGTGGCAGCTGAGTCCATGAATGTTTTTGCACTGGTGCAGTTGTATCTGATGCCAGCTGTATCCTTCCCTGGACTGGGAGGTCCTGTTTTAGTCCCCTTGAGGGTAGAATGTTGCAGTGCCCCTGAAAACAGCTCGAAGCTACAGCTGGTCCAGAATACAATGGCATGAGCAATGATAGGCAAACCTCACTAGCTTTCTCTGGTGCTTCACCTTTCCTCATGTAATGAGTTATGAGAATAACCCTGAGGAAGAAAAGGAAGGGCAACAGCCAGATAAGAGAAATCTGAGCCCAGAGCAGGAATGGAATTAGAGAAAGCATTTCAGACTGAACCCTCCCTTATTCTCTTTGGGAGAAAGACAAGGAAGGGGAAATATACTCAGAGTTGCAAGATTCTGTCACTGTGACCCTACAATAAAAGAAGTTTTGGCATTTGTGACTTTGGCATTCAGGTCAAAAGGCTGACATCTCAGGAATAACAGCCTTCTGGAGAGTCATGTGATCTCCAACCTTTACACCTTTAAATGAACCTTAATAACTGAACTTCTCTTTAAGCCTTGAATTAGTGTGGGGATGGGGTGGTGTTTTGTCTGGGCACAACATTTCTGCAACAGTTTTTATTTTGCAATTGCAAGAATCGTTTTAGAATCAGAAGGCATCAAAATGTGAGCAATAAAGCAACACTTTAGTTTAACAGAATGTACTATAGCACTGATTTCTTAGGGGACATAGTTCCAGGCACAGCAGCATCTTTCTGACTATAAACAAGTAGTGAACAGTAGGGGTTTTCTTTTAGTCCCTTGATGAAAAAGTAAAGCCACCAGTAGCACAGCCTGGTCAATTTCTGCATCATTCATCACCAGAGGGAGCCACATGCTAAGAACCAGGATGGCACAGTCTTCCTCCGGCCTAAAAGGACTGCAAGGGATTAAAATCTCTCACAAGAGATGAGATTATTTTTTGCAAAGTCATCTACAAGTCATTGAAAGTCACCCATAGATAAGTATTCCCTAATTGCATGCATATATAGAAGACTGTGAAATCATAATAAAGAGAAAACTGTACCCAACCGGGAGCCAGGTGGCCACTTCAGGGCAAACTAATATTTATTTAAGGAGGTGTTTAATGGTTTTAAAATAGAAAAATGTAACATTATTAACTCATGTTCACTTCTCAAGTTTCTTATACCCTGAGGATACTGCTGGCCTCTGATTTATTTTTAGTTAAAAAAGGAAATACAAACTTTTTGTGGGATGTTAGAGTAAGATAAGCATGTGAGCAAGATGTTTTGCTGGTTTCCTTCAGAGCCTTTTGAAACCATATTTTTGCAAGCAATTTATCCATTGAACAATTAGTTTTTCGTTACTTTATTTCCAAGGTCTAGATTCTTCCGTTAGAGACAAGACTTTGGGTTTGTTTATTTGTATCTGGTGTTTATTATCTTTACAAAGAACTCAGGATGGCAAACATATCCAACGGTGTGTTGTTCCTTCTCCTATTTTCCCCACAACAATAACCCTGTGAGGTAGGTTGGGCTGAAAGAGAGTGACTGACCCAAGGTCACCCTGTTGTCTTTCATGGCTAGAGTGGGACTAGAACTCATGGTCTCCTGGTTTCTAGCCTAGTGCCCTAACCACTAGACCAAACTGGCTCTCATTGATTGTACTCCCAATATTCAGACAGCAAGATTTGAATACATTAAGATGCATCCATTATTGGTACGAGCACAGAATTCAGTTATGTGAACAGAGATTGTGATGCTCTTCTCTGCTTCCATGATTGTGCTCTTTTACAAACTTTTCATTGATGTAAATTATTATTTTTTTACTTTGTAATATATCAGATATTTCCTGCTATTGTGGAATTTAAATGAGCCGTGGTGGCGCAGTGGTTAGAATGCAGTATTGCAGGTTAATTCTGCCGATAGTCTGCATTTTGATCCTGACTGGCTCAAAGCTGACTCAGCCTTCCATCCTTCTGAGATCAGTAAAATGAGAACCCAGGTTGTTGGGGGCAATATGCTGATTCTGTAAACCACTTAGAGAGCACTGTAAAGCACTGTAAAACAGTATACAAATCTAAGTGCTATTGCTATTGCTAAACACAGGTACTCCTCAACTTACAAGAGTTTGTTTGGTGACCATTTTAAGTTACAATGGCACTGAAAAAGTAACTTATAATTGTTTTCACAATTAGGACCATTGCAGCATTCCCATGGTCATGTGGCAAGTGACTCATATTTATGACAGTTGCAGTGCCCCCCGGGTCACATGATTGATCCCCTTGTGTGACCTTCAGACAAGCAAAGTCAACGAGGAAACCAGATTCACTTAACAACCCTGTTGTTAACTTAACAAGTTCAGTGATTCACTTAACAATGGTGACAAGAAAGATTGTAAAATGGCACAAAACTCATTTAACAACCTCCTGGTGTAGCAACAGAAATTTTGAGCTCAGTGGTGGTCTTAAATCACAAAAGGGGGAGACAGACCTCTTCATTCCGCAAGAAAATCTTTCTGTATTAATTCCATAATGTTAAAAACAGTGATAGCGCTGCCTTGTGAAAAGGCATCCTTGAAAAGAAACCAAATATAACCACGTGAAGGCTGTTTCTTCAAATGTACCTGGGATATAATGGCAACTCAACTCTCCGGTTCTGGTCATTAACAAAGGAGCAAGTGCCAATAGTCATGCTCCAACTATCAGAGCCCACCCATCCTTACTGTATATGATTTCCAGACTGGATTATTTTCTTAGGATGGTATTGTACATTCAATTTTATTGCTGGCTTGCCTTTTGGACCACAGCTACTGATGCTACATGAAATTTATTATTTATGGCTTTTGATTTTATTGTGATGTAAACCACCTTGGAAATCAAAGAAAAGGCAAAGTAATGATATTCTAAAAGCATACATCACACTGGAATCCTTTGGAGCTCAAGTGAGCTAGCATGTTATTTTGGGATGATTAGATACCCATGAGCAACACTGCTGGAGATGCCATGGTAGGATATCAATCTTAAAATCAACAAAAGAAGAAAATAAAAGATTGAACCATATAACAGGAAAAAGAAGAATAAAGGCAGAAAGATTCAATAAATTTTCCTTATATTGCTAAAAACTCATTGCAGAAACTATTTTTTTCAGGTTTTATCAGACTCTTTTAAGGTATGCAGAATGACCCCATTGTTTGAGTCAACTGGATAGTTTCACAAAAATATACTTTTCATCTGTTGTTTGGGAATGCAACCATATGAATATCAACCTGATTTGTGATGCAAGACAAAGAGGAAAATATCAAGGAAACACTAAGGCAGTGATAATTCACTAATGTAGTAAGTGGATTGAATGTTGGAAGAAAATAAAGACACATTTTAGAAATTTGTTCTTGTAGGGAAATCCAAAACTTGCCACTACCATCCTATATTGTGAGAAAATCTGGTCATGGAATAGATTATGGTGGATTGGTAATGCAGTGGTTAGAATGCAATATTGCAAGCTAATTCTGCCAACTGCCAGCAGTTCAATCCTGACTGGTTCAAGCTGACTTAGCCTTCCATCCTTCTGAGATTGGTATAATGAGGACCCAGATTGTTGGGGGGCAATATGCTGATATTTGTAAAACACTCAGAGAGTGCTGTAAAGCACTATGGAGCAGCATATAAGTCTGTTATTGCTACTATCAGATCCTGATCCTGAAACCCAAACTTTGTTACAGCAATAATCATCTTCAGAAAGCATCATATGTGATTAAATAAATTTGGGAGCAAAAAAGCTTTCTCCAGAAAACAGATTTAAAAACATTCAGCCCACTTTCTTCATGCAAATAGTAACAGTACTGCTTAAAATACTATGATATACAACATGGGCACTGTCGGGTCCTTGATGCTCTCTGAGCTTGGTTGTTTTCTCCCAGATGCTTCATTACCAAACTAGGTAACATCAAGTCAACAAGGAGAACCTCCTTGCAATTCTCCTTGCAGAATTGCATCTCAATGGATCAGCACGAAAATTCAATAAATGGGCTTGACTTCATGAATGACAACTGCTTTCCAAAGGAAATCAGATTCCTTGATCCATAAGAATTGTTGGAATTCTATCCTGGTCTAATCCTCCATTTTGATTAGTTGTATACATAGAGCCCACAACAGCCTTCCATCCTTCTGAGATTGGTATAATGAGGACCCAATTATGCACACTGATCTTTTCTATACAGTTTCTATTGGTTGCTGCATATGGCATATCTCTATTTTTGTTTTCAGGCAACAGGGAGAAGGTAGATTATCTCATTCTTCATTTGATCCTGAAAATGCCCCTCCAAATAACACTCTTTTCATCCCAAGTATCACTTACATGACAAAAAAGGGCTCAGAATTGCAGCCCTCTTCACTATTTCCTATTCTCATTGTCTCTCCTCTTGCATGATACCAAACTTTATGGCTCTGACTACAGAATAACTTCTTGGAGATAAACGGAGAGGTCTTCATGGGGTTTGGCGTCATTGTGCCTCTGTGATCTTGGACCTGGGGCATCAATAGGCATTGGATTGCTGAGCTGATTTTCTTCCAACTCTGGGTAGTGCAGTTTAAAACTGCAACATTCCCTTTTCGAGCTCTGCAGGGTTTCAGGTAGTTGCTTTCCTACCAGTGAGAACCTCTGTCATTCCCTGCCTCTCAATCCTGTGGCTTTCTCTTTTTTCTATCCTGCACCTGTTTGTTCTCCTTGAGAGAGCAGCCTTGTAATTAGTGACTTGGCTTCTTTCTTACTTATCTACTGCAGAAGCCAAGGAAACATCAGGTAGGGATAGGGCAAAAGTACCAGCTGGAGGCTGATTTGGTCACTTCCTCATTGGCCAACTAGAGGAAGTGGTAGTCAGTTCATCTTGTGCTGCACAGAGGACATATTTGGGCTGTTGGACTGCTAGAGAGTTTGAGAATTGTTTGATAACAACTCTACCAGCACCATATATTATAGTACCATCTCCTCCTTTCCTTTAAATCTGTCCACATCGGGGCACCTAAGGATTATTTGCACACTAGGAACAGGTTTTGATCACAGTCATGATTTCCACTGACTTTTTTTTGACTCTGTATCTCCTGCCTGGAGGCCTTGTCCTTGAGGTAACCAGTTGCGTTATATTATCTCAAAAATTATCAGAGTTCTGTACCACTGTGGTTTGAGTTAGATGTGAGAATAAAAAAAAAGATGGGAAACAAGATTTAGAGGCTCACACTGATTTTAGAGACTAGATCTGGGATTTAAGATAAGTATAAATGGAGTCTTGCTGTATTTTGGCCATAAAGAAGGGGAGATTGGAGCCTGGAATATTAAGATAATGGCTGTGACTTAGCACAGCATAAGAAAAGAAAGAAAATGTACTTCTGTACCCATTAATCTCATTTTCTGTGGTAGTGCTGTAATATGCAAAGTCACTCTGAAAAGCATTTTGGACCGAAGACCAAAGATGGGCAAGTTCCAAAGAGTTCAACAAGTCTCCTAGCTTGATAGCTTGGTGCCGAATAAGAATTATCTGTCTATCTGCTTCTGGCTGATGGTTACTGCCTGAGCATTATTAGCATTGATTCATTATTAGCATTGACTCAACGGTGGTTGCATTAAGCTGGTCTGGTGCTCAATGTATCAAATGGGAAGTCATTTCAATCTTCCAGTTTGCTAATTACTACCTTGTCAATGGGCCAGCGAGGAGGGCTTATATGATAAAATGATTGCATTAATTTTGTACACTCCTTCCAAAGAATCAGCTGAAGTATAAAGGTCTCTGTGACCAAGTCACAAAGCCACTTTTGTTCTGGCAGTCACTGCTGCCATATCCCAGCTCTTATCATCAAGTGAATACACTATTCATAATTCATGAAACACCTCAGAAGATTACATCACCCTTCTGACACATACCGTATATATCACATCCTGTTGTGCAAGCCATTGATCCCTACCTCAACATCTAAAGCAGCAGAGAAAGATTTCAAGTCCCATAGTACTACTGACCCCAAATCTTAAGTACAGATTTCAGCAGGAGTCCAAAACATGATTCAGTATTGTTTTCTGGACATTTATATTACAAAGGAGGAAACCCATTTTCTATATTACAACACAAAGGTTACAGCCATCGAATATTTGCACAGAGTGTCAAAATTGGAACAAAGGCAATATTCATCATAAACATTTTGAAAAAAAAGATGAGTCTTGTGCATCCCCAAATACCTCCTGAAAAATAGAAGAACAGAAATGTGGTGGGAAGAATATACACAGATCCTGGAGCTTTGGTGCCCTGTTATTTGAATAACATGGCAACAATTTCCCAATTCCATTTTTTGTTAATAAGCCGACTCCCAAAGCAAAGAGCAACCCACTCCTTTCATCTTGCTGTGCTGGGTTTAGAAGTGTATTAGACACTCACGATGTAGAGATCTAACACAAACAGGCTGTGGGTACTAAATTGTTTTTCAAGTGCTAACATGGCCTAGGAAGTGTTAAAAGGAATGCCATTTCTTTTAAACCAAGTAACAAGATTAGAAGGTCCATCCCTCCCATGCTGTTTGTACATAAGAGGAAAGAGAGCACTCACCTCCCTGTTTACTTCTGTCAAGATAGATTGAAACCCTTCGGGCCAGACCTGTGAGAAGACAGGGATTAAGGGGTTGATGCTAAGGGTAAGTTGATCAGCCAAAGCAAAACAAATCTTTAAAAGGAGTCGAAAACACAACCCAAAAGGAACAGAAAAGAACAGAGTTAGAGAGAAGCGGTAGCAAAAGCTTCTATTCAGGAAAGGAAGGAAGACGAGCAACTTGACTCAAGCAGCCATCCTAGGAAGCCATTAATCACAGGAAAGGAGGAAAAAAAGAAGGTATTTTGGGGGGTGGGGGATTATACTCATGCTCCCAACTGATCTGACACCGTCTTCTCTTATCATAGGCAATTTCTGGATCAGACTGAAAGGTGTCTTATGTTCAAAGGAGCATGAGAAATGAAAATATTGTTTGAGTGACTCTATAGCAGAAACCAACCCCAAAACGTGAAAGGAACCAAACAGAAAACAGCAAGCATACCTTCTTCAGGCTTCACTTTTTGAGCCACCAGCTCAGCTGCAGAGTCATATAATAGGCATCAGCAAAGCATACTTCAGTGATTTGCTAATGGGCACTCAAGATTAGGAGAGGCAGCACAATTTATAGAAGCATTGCTCAAACAACTGCCTAAGTAGAGAAATTAGTCCTACAAGGGGATATATCTGAAGTAAAAAACAAACAAACAAACAAACCCTGGATGTTGAATAGAGATGGAAGGTAATGGCTGCAGACAGAGGTTGAAAAATTGAATTTTAGATATTTATTGAGAATAGCTTGGCCATAGAAATCTATTTAATTCAGGAAGAGAATTTCCTGCTCCTTTTAGGGCAAGCTTTTTCATTCCTGGAAGGAACTGAAGCAGCTGGAAGCACATTATAGGGTTAGTGATGGTCATTTTCCCCATTGCAAAGCTTCCCTATGACAGTTCAACAGCAGTCCAAGCCTTGTGCAGGTTGTCAGGGCAGTTGGACTGCTGATCTGACCTAGAAAAGAACAACACTTAAGGTCTGTTCCTCCTGCCTTTCCAAAATCCATTTAGTATCAACAAAACACCATTTTGTTGATGCTGTAAGAAGTGGGCAAGTCACTCCTTTAGATGCGATGCCTATTAATAAACCTTTAAATGTCCTCTTTGTCAAATAAGCTATATAATTCTTGTGAGATCTGACATATCAATTACACAAATCAACTTTGGCCTTTTTCAAATTACAGCTGAAATCCTAACAACTAAGCTGGCCTCTACTTGCAATTTTACTGAAGGAAAACCTAAATTTAACTCTATCTACTTTTATATCTGATTCTCCATTTTAACAAGTGCTATGAAATAATTAAGCTGATTTATTATTTATGCAGTTTATGCTTCATAAATATAGTTATTATTCAGGTCTATCAAATGCCAGAGGAGCTTAGATAGTGCAGTGGGTTAAACAGAGGATTAGCTATAAAGTCTATTGATCCTGAACCTGTAAAACTGATTAAAATTTCAGGGACCATATGCTCATAGTATATAAAAAAGGTATCAAGATATGATTTCCAGAGCTTCTTGAAGGAAAAGAATAAATTATTCCTGTGACATTTTTTTATATCACAACTCTCATTTTGTCAGACTGTACATTACATGGAAGAAAAACCAACAACCATACAGAAGAGTGTGAAGAGTCTAATCAAATGGAAATGCTTTGGCACTGTGGTCTTCTGACAGGTTTCTCACTTTAGTCTAAAGCTCTGGATTTCTTGTTGTCTCCCATCCAAATCAAGGCAGTTCTTGATTTACAATGGCAAGTGGTATGGAATTTCCATCACTATGCAATGTGGGCATTAACTAAACTCCATGGTCATTAGGTGAGGCAACTTCCTGTTGGCTCCTGGCAACTAAATCATTAGAGAAATCAGCAGGAAGTTGCAAGTCCCAGGCAGCTCTCAAGTGGCTGCTGCCAGGTGGGGCAGGGAATGAGGACCTGTGAGGGTGTGAGAGAAGCATGGCAAGGATTTGGAGGGATGTGTGAAGGTGCACAAGGGTGTATAAGGAGTGTGGCAAGGGAAGGATGCGTGGGGGTGCAAGGGAGGTGCAGTGAAGCTCTGGGAGGGTGTGCAAATATGTGTAAGAGAGATGCAGCGAGACTCAGAGAGAGGCACAAGGGTGAGTAGGGGATGAGGGAAGTGCAGTGAGGCTGGGGAGGTTGTGTGAAGGTGACATGCTCAGAGAGAGTGCATGAGAGTGTTTGAGGAAGGCATGGTGAAGCTTAGGGAAGGTATACAAGTGGTGAGACTTGGAGACAGTATGCAGGGGTGCCCAAATGGCTGGTGTGGTGCAAGCATAGAGGGGCTGGGTAGAGGAAACTTATCCCAGAATTTTGTGATCTTCCCTCCTGGCTTTCCCATTGACTTTCTGGGAAAGCTGCTGAGAAGACCACAAATGGTGATCATATATGATCATAAGACGCTGCAACTAGTTGTAAGTGCAAGTTGGTTGCCACATACCCAGATCATGATCACATGACCATGGGGTTGCTGGGACAGCCAGAACTCTGAGGACTGGTCATAACCACAATTTGTTCAGAGCCATCACGGCTTCAAATAGTTGCTAAACGAATCATCATAAGTCAAGAACTACCTGTGTTAATAAGATCTAATTAGGAACTTTTTTGAGACGAGTTCTGGTTCTAGTCATTTGCTTTGGCTTCATTGCTCCATTGAAAATACTGAATTAGAGCAGTCAAGAATTTCTTTTAGGACGTGTACATACAATTTCGCATTTATTTCTCAATGCTTTTATTACAACCCGAGTTAGTTTTAA
This sequence comes from Hydrophis major, assembly GCA_033807585.1. NCBI lineage: Eukaryota > Metazoa > Chordata > Lepidosauria > Squamata > Elapidae > Hydrophis > Hydrophis major. Next base: position 186,237,212 of record CM066329.1, on the reverse strand, counting down.
GCTGAATTGATCAGTTCAAGATTAAACTGGAGTTAGTTCATAACATATTGTATAGAGACCCTGAGCAGCCCCTCCTTCTTCATTGCATTTAGGGATCCTTTCTTTCAGTGTCATATTATGGTGGGATGTTTTACATAAATCAAAACACTAGATGATAAGCAATTCCAATTTGCTCTTATTCTTCTTCTATGTAGGGCAATTGCATTCATCTGATAAATCCAAATAAGCCGGGCAAGGGCACATTTATTTTTTGTTAAAAGTAGAGGGGATCTATTTGTCTCTGTATTATGAGGTTAGTATAGAACTAAAATCCTTTCAACTCCTCTTATATTTTTCCAGAACAAAAGAATTGCACTATATTATAATGTTGCTTTCCTTCCAGCTGATTCACCACAAATGAGGAAAAGTGCACAAGAAGGTCATTAAAGAAAGGGCACTCCCCTAAGAGTGCCATCTGCTCTTGTTGTTCCCTCAAATCCCTTGTGAGGTCAGTGACCTATTTTTCATCAAGCAGCTCACTCATCATATAAGGAGGGCAGAACCAAGATGAAGGAAAGCAAAAGCAGGGGCTGTTGGAATAATTTCACTGGCCACATACGAAGGAAGTGCAACTAAACATTGGGGCCACAAGCATATTACGATCCACAACAGAAGCAGCATTCTTTCAAGAACAGGTAGTCCTCGAGTTACACCCATTTGCTTAGTGACAGCACTGAAAAATGTGTTTGCGGCCATTTCACGGCTCTTGTAGCATCATGTTAGGTGCTTGGCAGCTGGCATATATCAATGACAGTTGTACTGTCCCAGTATCATGTGATCACATAACCTTCCCAGCTGGCTTCTGACTAGCAGTCAATGGGGGAAGCCAGATTTGCTTTACGGCCACAGGATTCACTTAATAACTGCACCGATTTGCTTGGCAACTGTGGTAAAAAGATAATGAGGCACAACTCACTTAACTGCTGCCTCGCTTAGGAATAGAAATTTTGGGCTCAATTGTGGTCATAAGTCGAGGACTACCTACCTTATCTCATTTCTATAGAGGGCTAATTTAATCCGTTTTGCTTCTTGGTACTGATTAGATTTTGCTTTACCTAGCCCGGGGATTCCCAACCTCTGGTCTGGCACCGGATCATGGCATGCCAAAATAGGGCTGCGCAAACAAGTGAAGCCCCATCCGTGGGATGCAGGCAGCACATGAAACCACATACCCTGCAGTTTGTTGAAAAACTTCTCTCCACGGTACCGGTCTCTGGTGCCCAAAAAGTTGGGGGCCACTGATCTAGCCCATTCATTTCCCCCATAGCAGCAAGAGTTGAAACAGAAGATAAATGATTTTTTTCGTAAACGCATAACCCCCCCTAGAGCTTTTATTCATCTGAACGTGTTGCATTTGTTAGGAAGCCATGAGATGGGGCAGTGGGGGGATCGGACATGACAAACCATGTAAATATTGTGTACTCTCTCTTAATTGGTGCTAGGGCAAATGAGAGGGTCAAAGGAAAATAAGAACCTTTTTATCCCAGATTATCAGGGGATTCAATGTTTTTATTTTGGGGAGCAAATTCTTGAGGAATCAACTGTTGATAAAATAAAGTTAACTACTGCTAACTTATTGGATTCATGGCTATATTCGATGCCCACAGGTTGATTGGTTTCTATTACACTTAACTCAATATAATATGTGTGCATTTTCTCTGGAATAAAGCCGGAACATTTTGTGATATGATGGTGTCACACTACACAATTGTCATCTGGTCAGTATTTTCTTGTCTCTTATTAATGAACTGCAGAAGCAGACACAGGCAAAGTCCAAAGATACAATTAAATTTGACTGCATTGGCCCCCAATCTTTATGCTGGAGCCCCAGGATTAAAATAACATCTGCTTATGCATATTTACTGAACTGTATCAAAGGAATATGATTTCCCTTTGGCCTTGGACTATTTTTAATGCGGTAACTCATAAGTATGAAAAGGAACTCTTTAAGTGGTTGTTAATATTTAAAGTCAATTTCTGAAAACGGCACTTTCTGTCAGATCTGTTATCCAAAAGATAGCTCAGATTCTGATTTTATTTAGCTAATTGACTACTAACATTAGAACTGAAAATATTATACAAGCAGTATACTCCATATTGCCCCTTACAATTATAGTATCTGTACCTTCTTAAAAGGAACTACACAGACTAAAAAACAGTATTTCTGACATCTCAGAAGATAGTATTTCTTCATGTAAGATCCCACACTTTTCAGTGTTTTAAAATAATGGTGAACATGGTTTGCATATTTTTATAGGATTGGACTATCAGTTTTAAACATTGCAAAATCAGTTTCTGTTACATCTTAACTCTTCTAGAGCAAAACATGTCTTATTGTAGCTCCTAGTTTTGCACCCTCCAAATACATGGGACTTTATCTCTTATAAACTTGTAGCCAGGATGCTCTAGGGCAGGGGTCTCCAACGTTGGCAACTTTAAGACTTGTGGACTTCAACTCCCAGCTTTGCTGGCTGAGGAACTCTGGGAGTTAAAGTCCACAAGTCTTAAAGTTGCCAACGTTGGAGAGCCCTGCTTTAGGGCAGCTACTGAAGGCTGGTTTTTGTGTGTTTGTGTGTGTGTTTCTGTCTCTATCACTGGATGAATTTGTACTATACTGTGATTAGTCTTTCTATTTAAGAGTGACCCAAGTAACTAACAAAATCATTTCCTCCTGCATTTTAACTGTATATTCCTTTAATGGTTTGGTGATTGCCTTTTTTTAAACTTAATTTAAATTTTTAAATAAACTGCACAAGAATAAACTGAATTTGCAGGAACTGTTCTATTAGCAGTGTCAAACACTGCTAATAAAATTAACTGAAATGTACAGTAACTGAATGCGTGGGCATTATATAGATGCCTTAGACAAGATACAACTTATTATTTATTTAATGATCATTTCAGAGATGGGAAGATTGCTAAAAGATCAGCAAGTTCTGAGCCTAGAACTCTTCTGTTTACAACACAATGCACAATGCAATCTTTGCTTGGCTACTGACAAATAGCCTTTTAAATGGAGCATTTTTTGCCAGATGCTTAAAATGTGCCTTTTAGGACTCCATGTTCTTCAAAAACAGAGAGGCATGTTATAGAAAGCTGGGTTTACCGCAAACGGACCTCTGCTTTCCGACTCTTTGAGCAATTCAGGATTTGTATGGTAAAAGCCAAGAATTGATTGTTAGTGTTTTTTTTTTAGATCTAAGTGAGATATTTTATGTGGATTTCTATCAGTAGTTTGAATCACATTATGCAGGAAAACCAGGGCAGTGTGAGGGAAGGTGACATTAAAGAAAAATATGTAGATGTTACTTCTGTAAGTGTTCAAACCATAAAGTTCAAAGGGCATAGTTGTTTTATATTGACATGTCAAATCATTACTGATTACTGGCTGTGTTAGCGCAAATATGTTAAGAGGTTAGCAAAGTAGTAGTATAGCAACAGGAGATTTTCAAGGATGCAATTCTCAATCCTTAGGGCAGAGATGTATCAGCTCAGAAATACGAACTGTCAATGCCTTAATGAATCCTCATGTCTTGAAAGCAGAGCAAACACCTTTCTATTAAAATATTTGAGATAGGCTTTTGTGTGTGTGTGTGTGAACTTGCCTCCATCAAATATGTATAGTGACAAGTCTCTTGTTGACATCTAGCTTTGCCAGAGCCCTTACCATGCTGGGACCATTTATGCTACTTGTAAAAGACCCTGATTGTGGCTTTTCCTATTTTCTTCTCCTTCCCTTTCCCCCACGTAATGGCAGGAAAGACTGAAGCGGTACTCTATGTGCTGAAGTCAAAGCGGGCTAAGCAAAGTGATATGGGAAGCATGCAAAGCTGGGTCAAGGAAGAATCAGCAAATAAACAGAACAGCAGCAAGAGGTGAGGTTCTGGATAAACCCCAAATTGGAAGGAGATAACCAACTGCTGTGAGAAGTTCAAGAAGGGCAGTGCTCAGTGCAGCTCTCTATGACTCTTTCTCAAGAAGCAAAAAGTTAGACCTGACCTCTACTGATAGGAAAACCAGTATAGTGCAGAAGGAGGGAACACAACTTTAGTCCTGATTCACGTTACTAAACCCCGTCTATCTATTCCACAAGTAGCATCTTTAGGCCTGTGTTTATAATTTTCTGAAACTATGGCTGGGAAGAAATCTCTTAACATGTCAGTTCATGGCAGCCAAAAGTCTAATTACAAGATACTACTGAAAGCAGAAGCAAAGAAGACAGCTCCAGATTACCCAGCCTCACTTCAGACCAAGACTAATTATTGTTATATTTCACATTCAGAAAAGAGTGTTATGGTCATACTTACCACGGGTTGTAGGTAGCATGTCTGACAAACCCTGCCAGGCTGTTACCATCTCTGGATTCTTCTCCAGGTCAGCAAAGTTCTTCCACACTCTTATAGCACCATCATCTTGAAGACAGGACAAAAAAAACATACAAAGCAATATAAAAAGACTGATTTTGGGACACAGAGCAAACAACCCTATCTTAGTACAGAACATTTTATTTTAGATTTGTGGATTTAAATAAAAGAGGCATACCATTTTCAAAAGCTTTAGTGATGATACCAGGTATAGCACTATGGAGATTAAACTTTTCATCATGGTCAATTTCCTAAGAAAAACTTTCCTAAAAGTTAGAGCTGATGTATAAGACACTCTAAATAATATAGACTCACATATTAAGAATCAGACAAAGCATAACGTATTGTTTTTCATCAGATTTCCAATTGTATAAATCACTCTGAGCTCAAACTACTTGTGGTATCTTATTCACTCGATTGTTTGCTACATCTTTTTATCCAATAAGCATTTTCTACTGTGTTTAAGATGTAACTCTAGCCCCAATACTTTTACTGTGTTTAAAATATAACTCTAGCCCCAATACTTTTTATTAAGCCTCTCTATACTGTATTATGATGCCAAATTTTAGAAGTTTAGTCAGTCTGGGATAGTAATAGACAACCATATCCAATTTTCTGAGACTACATTGCTGAAATTCATCTCCAAAAATGGCTGAATTTTAGCAACATGATTGCAGGTTGTTGTTTAGGGCTACAAGGTTTGATTAAAGTAGGGATAGTAATTATTTGTCTTCTAGGAAACCACCCATTCTTATTTTTACCTTAACCTCTTCTAAAATTGTTTTCATCTCTGCATTGTCCAGTAATGTTTCCTGAATGACACTTCATTGTCATTGCCATTCAAAAAACACCTTCCATACACACCTCCATTATGACATTGGAAAAACATGGCTCATGAGAATAGGTTTTCTGTGGGTGTATATTTAGCTGACTGATGGTCTTGTAAATCCAGGTAGGTTATATTTTATAACTGGGGTGTCAAACTCAATTTAAAAAAGGGCCACATCTGGATTGTCTTTGATCTTGGGGTGGGGGGTCATGGCCAGGGGTGTGTGGCCCGCTCGACATAACTCATGTTGGGGGTGCCTGTGGCGGCCTGAGTGCTCTGCCAGCGAAAACGGGGTCCCGAGCTCTGTTTTTGGCTGAAACACACTGCCAGCAAAAATGGGGCTCAAGAGGACTGCCTGCGGCCCTCCCGAGCTCCGTTTTCACTGGCAGAGGCACTGCGGGCTGCTCCTTCACTGTTCCTAGGGAGGCCCTGTGGGCCAGATCTAAGCACCCCAAGGCCAGATCCGGCCCATGGGCCTTGAGTTTGACACCCCTGCAAGGTCATTGCTTTTAGAAGAACTTTGCAAATTATCTTAGATATAGACTTGGGCAGAAGAGGCCCATGAAAGCAGGGGAGGGGATGAAGGGGTAAATGAGCCCTTTCTAAATCTTGGCTAGCTGATAGTGCCTATTTGGGCAGGGGAAGAGGGAGATCTACTGGGGGTGTTTTAGCCTGGAAAAGCTGCATGTTTTGGACCCCCACTTATACCCAAATATATCTGAACTATATGGAGGGGATTAGTAAGGTCAGCTATCAAAAAGCATATTTAAGAGGGCTCTGATCCAGAAGTGGCCATGTTTCTTTCCAAGAACAGCATAATGCTAGCATTATGATAAAATATGATGTTGATAAAAATCAACATCTAGGTTCTTCATACAGCACACCTGGAACTACCCAGAGTATCTCTACCCTATTGGAAACATTCTTAGATTATTATCTAAGGAAAGATGAAGATTGCCTGCATTGAAGATGAAGAACTAAAAACCAGGAGCTTAATCATTTTCAAAAGAACTTCACATTGCAAATCTTTAAATGGATAACTTAAAAAAATACGATTTCCCCTTAATTGAATATAATCTGTTTTCTAGGACTGGCAATACTCTTTCATTTATATATCCAAGTCCCCATAGCAATCATAGGAATACCTGTGCCTTGCTTATTCTATGTAAGCATGCTCTTAATAGAAATAAGGGCTATGAGAAGGATATGCTTAGGTAATACCGTGTTTCTCATAAAATAAGGCTGGGTCTTATATTTTTTTGAGCCCTGAAAAAACGGCTAGGCCATCCCACCAAACACCTTTGCTGCAGACCCAAGACCTTTGGCACCCGCTGCTGTTGCTTTCCCTTCTGCCCATTCCGCCGCCACGTTTGGAGCTGCCGCTTCTGTGTTTGGAGTGCTGCTGCCATTTGGAGTGCCGCCGCCATTTGGAGCACCGCCATCATGTTTAGAGCTGCCACTTCCGCGTTTGGAGCTGCCGCCGTGTTTGGAGTGGCGGCGGTGCTCCAAATGGCAGTGGTGCTCCAAACAGCTGCAGTGCTCCAAACGCGGAAGCGGCAGCTCCAAACGCGGAAGCAGCAGCTCCAAATGTGGACATGGCAACTCCAAACAGCAGCAGTGCTCCAAACAGCGGTGGGGTTCCAAACACGGAAGACAGCTCCAAATGCAGCAGCAGCTCCAAATGTGGAAGCAGCAGCTCCAAACGCAGCGGCAGCTCCAAATGCAGAAGCGGCAGCTCCAAATGGCAGCGATGCTCCAAACAGCAGTGGTGCTCCAAACGTGGAAGTGGCAGCTCCAAACGCGGCGGCGGCATGGGGAGAAGGAATATCAACAGCGGCAGGCACTGAAGGTCTTGGGTCTGCTGCAAAGGTGCTTGGCAGGAGTAGGGAGCTCTCTGCACTTTGCCATGATCACCCATTAGGAACAGCTGGTGGCAAGGAATTGCTGCCTGCGGGGCGCTCCTAACAGCAAGTCCCCCCGCCCTTCCCCCCATTTTGCATGTTTTAAAATAGGCCTAAATTTGGGAGGAGTGGCTTAATTTGATTTTATGCCTAGAAAACATGCCGGGTCTTCCTATTGGGGGAGGTCATATTGTTGGAGAAACACGGTATCTACCTTGTAAATAATGTGTTCATAATAATAATGCTGTTTCGGGAGGTTAAGATGAAGGAAATTGCTGTATAATGAAATATTCCTGGATATATTTTTCTTTAAAACTAGAAAAGCTTATTTTTCTGGCGAACCTACCCTGAAGTCTTATACAACCTCTTCTTGTCTGGATGACCCATCTGGTCTTTGAATAGCTGTCAAGGGATGCATTGTAAAAAGTGGCAGAAAGGCTATTTTCTGATTTAGAGTATAATTAAATATAATCAAAAGAATTATTTTCTAGACACATATTTAATAATTATCCCCTTCTTTCACATTACAAATTACAATCTGGTTAAAAAAAACCTTTTGTTGGTCTTCAACAGCTACACCCAAGGAGTAGATGTGGCTTTCGGGCTTCAGGTAATTCACATTAGTCCCAGAGGGGGAATGTTCTGGAACTGCCATACCAACAGAAAGTATGAGGCAAGGTATGACATGATGTGAATTCCTGCAATTACTGTCAGGAGGATGATTATGGAAGAGAATCTAATATAGACCTTCTCCTGCCAACTTTTAACATGTTTTACATACTTGAAGAAAAATGAGGATAGGTGAAGAAAATAGTAAAACACTCATTGGATCGTTTTTACATGATTACCATAGTTTGCTGTGTGACAACAGCTCGGCGATGACTCAAAAATTGGCTAGCAGAATGTGTTGAAACAAATAAACAGAGAGATATTGTGTCTAAGATTGAATGAATCAGTAAGACGATGAGGCAGATAAAACTTTTGATTCTTCTTAGTTCTATTATCTGATTTACCGTATATCCTCGAGTATAAGTCGACCCGAATATAAGCCGAGGCACCTAATTTAACCACAAAAAACTGGGAAAACTTATTGACTCGAGTATAAGTCGAGGGTGGGAAATGCAACAGCTACTGGTAAATTTCAAAAATAAAAATAGATACCAATAAAAACTTTCACTACGACAGTTGAGAATAAGTTTGATGTTCACAATTTCCTCTTTGAAAGAGACCAGTAAATAGGGAACAAGAAGATGAAGAAAAAGAAGTGTGTTTTTTCACACTTTTCACACTGCAGTGAACAAAAATGGCATCATAGGAACAGGCTTATTCTCAGTCCAAAGGTTTGTTTCTGATTTCTTCCCTGATTTAAGGGAAATTTGGGAAACGATCTCACTATCATGAAAGGTTTAATTGATTCACTAACCCAAAAGATGATGATGATGACAGTGGGAGGCAGGAGTCACTCTCTCCCTTGCAAGAAAAAAGCAAGAGCCGTTCTTATGATCTCTCCCTCTCCCTCTCTCTCTCTCCCCGTAATACAGTCAAGCCCTTTCCAGCATGCGCAATCTGCCTTCACCACTTTGCATCTTGCAAATGCAAAATCCTGGGGTTTTTGCATTTGCAAGGTGCAAAGCGGCGGGGGCGGATCCCGCGTGCTGGAAAGGGCTTGACTGTATTACGGGGAGAGAGAGAGAGAGGGAGAGATCATAAGAACGGTTCTTGCTTTTTTCTTGCAAGGGAGAGAGTGACTACTGCCTCCCACTGTCATCAACATCTTCTTCTTTTGGGTTAGTGAATCAATTAATTTGGGAAATGATCTCACTATCAGAAAACAACGCAAGCCACCACCACCACCTCCTCCTCCCCCTCCTCCCGAGTGGACTGAAAGCAGCTGGAGCTGAGGAAACGAAGCTGAGTGGAGCGACCTCGGCTCGCGTTGTTTTCTCAGCCTAGAGCTCAGAAAACAACGCGAGCCACCAACACCACCTCTTCCCCCTCCTCCCGAGTGGACTGAAAGCAGCTGGAGCTGAGGAAATGAAGCTGAGTGGAGCCGAAGCAACCTCGGCTCGCGTTGTTTTCTCAGCCTAGAGAAAGGGGAAGGGGGCTCATCTGGACCAAGGGTGAGTCTCCCCCTCAGTTTCCCCTGAAGGATCTTCCGTCGCTTTTGCCTTCTCCCTACATCTTCCCTCTGTTAAAATCCCCCCACTCACACACACTTATTTTCGGTTGGATAGATTTCGTGTCTGAGCATTCTCACATGGCGGTGGGTCTTCCCCCCCCCTAAAAACAGTTAAAAAAGAAAAAAACAATATATCCTCAAGCAAGAACTTTTCTGCTTCCGATTACCCCCATGCTTAAAAGTTGCAAAGGAAACATGGAAGCAGGGAAGTGGCTGCCCAGCTTCGGAGCTCCACACCATTTTTTTTCAGAGGGGAATCTGACTCGAGTATAAGCCGAGGGGTTTTTTTTTCAGCACAAAAAATGTGCTGAAAAACTCGGCTTATACTCGAGTATATACGGTACATAAAAATAATTTACCAACCTGTAGCAGTCAGGAGTAGAGAACAGTCTTGTCCATTCAGATATTCCATGGCAGTAATCCTAGTGTAACGTGGGTTTCCATTGTGAAAATAGTCCAACTTTTCCCCTTTTTCCCAATCCCAAAAACTGGGAAAAGAAAGGAAAAAAAGCAAGAAAAAATTAAATAAAATATAGTGGAATCCATTAATCAACCTGGCTTTACAAATCCAGGATAACATTCTATTGAATGGCTGCAAATCAAATAGCTTGCTCCTCCCCAAGTGCTTAATATTTTTGATTAATATGTTTTCATTGTATTTTCAGCTTTTGCAGAAAGAATAATAAATTTGAAACTCTGTATAGAAAATCTATACAGCCAAGATTATACTGTAGTTTTATAAGGCTTTCCCTCAGGAGCAAGAAGGCACCAGATCAAATAAGATTGTATGACTTTAAAATCAGTATTTTTACCAGATGCTATCTTTGTCAGCCACGGCTGTGCATGGGGTGAATGGGTGAAACTTGACTACGGAAGGCATGCCGGGGTTTCTGTTCAGAAAGATTTGATCATCTAGTCTTGAAATACCTAAAAAGTATTTCAGAAAGAATATTAGCATCAGTCTCTTATAAACTAATTGGGCATTGTTTACTGTTTTACAAAAAAAAACCCTCTAAGCTATAGCATAGGAAAACTCTTCAAATTAGATGGAAAAATAACACAGCCCTTCCATTTTCCTCCAGATAGATTAATTTATTTTCATCCAGTCAAAAAATGAAACCATGATCCAGAAATCGTACATTTGATGTACTTTAGCATTATATGTATGTTTCCTGACTGAAAGAGGATAGTCAGATTTCTCCTATTGCTTGCAGTTCCTCACCTGAGACATCTAGAATTTAAAAGCTCATTTGTGTGTCAGACAAAATAAGCAGACAGGTTTCATAAACAGATGTTACTAAAAGATTGAAACTGATCCATTAAAAAATAAAAACAAAAGGCTAAAAGGTCTTAAGGATGACGACTGGCTCACACAAAAACAAGTTTTTGCCATGAAAAACCCTTATGCACAGAAAAAGAAAGGAGGGGGGACAAATAGTAAGCATAGTAGAAAGACACTACCTCCGAAAAAACCCTTCCAAACCAATGATGATGAATGAGGTCACTTCAATTACCAAAGAACCGAGCTACATGTAAGAGACAGATCATCTCTCTCAGATTAATATTTTGCACTAATCTCCAGCTGATAATTCAAGATGGGAAAGCACCCACTCTCTCTAATTCCTTGTTAAAAAAAACACACATCTTGTGTCGTGCTCAAAATGTAGGTGAGCAACACATATTCACTCCCTCTGACTCACTATTCTTATTATTACACAATATATTTCTTATTATTTTTCAAATGTCACGTCCAACCATTGCTATGCAAAATTTAGGGGGTTACATCAGCAAGATGCAAGGACCTCAAATAATGTTTTTTCTTAAACAATAATTTGCAAATACATAAAGAGTTATAAAGAAACCATGTGACTTTTCAATAAAGCACAGAATAGACTTGAATCAGTTGGGGGTGGGGGGAATCTATAAAGGTAAAGAATGCCGGTACATAAGAAACTGCAGAAAACCTTGAAAGCATTAGGGACATTATCATACTTTAATTCTGCCTTTTAGCAGCAGTGGGAAAAATTGCCATTTAGCTTGCAACATCCTTTCTTGTAATTGAGATGTAACTTCTACTTTATCTTCATAGAATAGTATGCCAAATGTCTGGGGAGCACATAATCAGATTAGTCAGGCTGGCACCAAAGATCAATGATTAGTATTGAGGCTCAAGGGTGCATTGTTGAAGCAGGATGGAGCACATACTCAAAATGGAAAAAAATGGCCATTTTTTCCCCTTTGGGGCATCAGAAAAGACAAGAAGAAAGGGGGGAAATTACCTTTTTGAATAATTTTCTGTGCTTGCTTTCGGACTCTAGCATTGCGCAGGAATCGCCACTCCCTTTCTTTGCGGATCTGGCTCTCCAAATCATGCTCTTCAGGAATCTATCAAGCAGTTATGAAAAGATAGGAGAGCAGTACAATTACAAAACAAAATAAAGGCAGAGACTGGGTATATATTCTCATTGTGCTCTTTTTCATTGTTTATTTTAGTGTTCTATTATTTTAGTCCTTTCATTTTCTTTTTCATTATTGTAAGCCACTTAGAGTAGCCCCCACAGTAAGACAGGCGGCAAATAAATTTAACAAATAAATAAAAATAAATAGCTGTGGATGTGTGAAAGCCACTCCACTTTAATTTCTGAGGTGGTTTACTGTACTGGTCCCCCATCCCGTTTGTGTCAGAGGCACCTAAAGTGCTTCCATGTTGAAAGGATTAACCAGTGACATCACCATTGCCCCAGAGGACGTCTATGGGAGCTCCTTTTATGTCCCTGTCAAGGAGCTGGAGCAAATGAGAGGAGCTCACCCACCATGCAGCAGCACCCAGATTTCAAACATGGGCTTGCTAACCTCCAACCCAGCATCCTAACCATGTGAGCCACCATACTCCCCAGGTGTACTGGCTAAGTAGCTGGACTAGAACCTGAGAAACCACGAGTTCATTCCTTAGGAATGATAACCAGCTGGGTAACATTGGATCAGTCACTCTTCCTCAGCACCACCCACCCCACAGGGTTGTTGTGAGGAAATAGAAGCCTTGTACATTGTATATGCTGTCTGTCATACAAAATAAAGATGAGATCTACTATAAAGCTAATAAATAATATGTTCATTTCCTTCTTTATTTCTGCTTGGAGGAGATTCTTCAGTTTGGCTTGACTAAGAGCAGTAACATGCAGATGGTTTTGTGCACTTAAACATGTGTCACCGTTGGAGTCTAATATTATAAATGGTTTAGTTCCAGGCTAATCAAAGCCTGTGCTGTGCTTTTTAATCAATTAATATAAATTATTATACATTACTTCAGTGGTGGGATTCAAATTTTTTTACTACCGGTTCTATGGGTTTGGCTTGGTGGGCGTGGCAGGGGAAGGATACTGTAAAATCTCCAGTCAGAGGTGGTATTTGCCAGTTCTCTGAACTACTCAAAATTTCTGCTACTGGATCTCCAGAACTGGTCAGAACCTGCTGAATATAGCACCTTTACATTATTTTCGCAGGTAATTATTTTTTACTAAGCCTAAGGAAAGTGACATTTTCCCTTGAAAATTGCAGGGAATTAGGAAAATAAAAGATGCACTGCATGAATACAAACTCCACAAACTAATAATGTCAGAATTAGAATCTTCTCAGTAGGGAACAGCCCAGGATTTGTAAATCATGTGATTCATGTCTAATATTTTAAAAGCTACAGCTTAATAAGGTCCAAGCCTTGCAGCATTTCTCTTTCTGACTGTAAGTTCTCATATGAAGAGAGAGAGAGCCTTCTGTTATTTTTAAAGAGCCATGTAAATTGAGGACACTTATATAAATGACTAATTATAGCAGATCTGTTTGAATCTAGTGGCTGCTTGCATAAATTGACAAAGGCATTGAGCCATTTTAATGTTGGTCTCTAAAGCTTTCTTCCATTTAAAAGAAGAGAATGGAATTTTTCCATTTTTCTTTTCAAATACATGACACTGTGAAGCATGTCTCAGGGAAACAAATGCAGAAGGTGTTGTAGATGATTGCAGATAATCCTGTGGGGGGAATTCTGTGGTTTCTTTTTGCACAACTGGAAATACAGTTATTGGAAAAACAGGGTTACATTTTCTACTTTAAAAGCACAGCTAGTAGAATCAGCATTCTGAAAGCAAAAGATGCTTTGCAGTCTACTTGCAAAAATAACATAAAATATTGTTCTCAAATCCTGATAGAATTAAAACATTCTGGGGAGGAGGAGAATGAAAAATTCCCTTCCCTTGAATAAACAAGCTTTTATTACAATTTTTTTATAGAAACTCGTGGATGATTTCCCCTTTGCCAATCAGCTGCTTCAAGGTAACTAACAAGAATCAGAATGCTTCATAAAGTATAATTATAATTAAATGTAAACCAATTAATTACACAATTAACAAATATCGATAGTTTTTACTTTTTCTTTTTGAACAGAAATGGCATAGCCACCCTCTCTGCAGTGGAAAAATTCGAGAGGTCACAAATAGAAAGGAATTTAATTAAATATGTGAACCACTTTAACTATTTGGTAGTAGTCTTCCAAACATTACCAGGAGAAAGTTTTTCCCAGATTGAGGGGCCTTAGAGAAGTGTGGTTGTTACTATTTTTTCCCCTATACTAGGCTAAAATGCGCTTGGTGCCATAAATGTTATGAAATAAATCTGATGGTGCAAAATACAAATTTGCTCTTACAAAGGACAGGAACTCATATGTGTTCACATATGTTTTGTTTTTCTAGTTCTCAAATGCAGGGGTCCCCAAACATTTTTGATTCCTGGACTGGCGGTGGCTTTGGCGGTGGGAGGAAATGGTTTTGTGCTCGCAACCTAAATCCACACATGTGAAAATGAAGCTTCACTGGCCTGGATCCCAACGGGCTGAGGGACACTAGCAGTCTGTGGTTCAGGGGCTGAGGACCCCTGTTCTTTTTTTTTTTTTTTTAAACAAATTTTATTAATTTTACAAACACAAAACATAAACTAAAACATCTTTTCTGAAGGCTGCCTGATTCCGGGTTAAAACTCTTCACACAGACACAAATTCAAACATCATATTCATTTTATATATCCTTCCATATCTTGTTATCATTTTCTTTTCTTTTTTTTATAAACCAATTTTATTAATTTTACAAAAACAGTGCACAAACAATCAAAGCATAACAGCTTATAACTATCTTCAATAACATTCTTTGTCTGTTCTATTTCCAACTATCCATTCATCTTTTTTCTTTTACTATACTTCTCCTATACTCCTTTGGAGTAACGCCTTTACCCTAACTTAAAAGTACTTCATATAACACTTAATTTATCTTGGGATTCTGTTTAATAAATTCTAAATTTACACAATAAATTTTATACTCTAAATATACATATAAAAACACAATCTTATATACCTTCCAGAATCCCCCTTTTATCCTTAATTAGATTCACCCATTGTCTCTAAATAAGCTTTTTTTCTTTAGATCTTGCTTCCCACCATTGAGGCTTCTCCTCCTCCCCTTTCTCTCTTGCTTATTCTTCTCCTTGCCCTTTTTACCCCTTTGTCTCTCCTCTTCCCTTTTCTTACTCCCTTTCCTTTGCTTTCTAACCTTGCATCCACCTTTCCTCTCATTTTTCTTTTTCTTTTGGTTGTTTTTTCAAACCTTAAAATCCCCTTTTTCTTATCCTCTTTCTCCTCCTCCCTGGAAAAAACCCATTGTTCATCAAAGATGGCTTCTTGTTTCTCTTCTTCTTTGTCCCAGTCATTCTGCTGCGTAATCAACTTTTCATAAGTACCTAACGCCATTTCAAAAAATTGAAATGAAGTGCCCAAAGTATCTTTTCCATCTTGTTCTTCCTTTTTATATTTTTGATATTCAATCTTTAGTTCATCCACAAGCGATGCCATCCTGAAAAGAGAAACTTTCCCCAAAACAACCACCCAAGTATTTTTAGTCAAAAGTAATTCAAAAAGAAAGTTCCAAAAGTTAATACTTTTCTTCCTTCTTCTATTTCTCTTTCTGGGGTTACTGTTTAATCAAAGAGGTCCAATTACCATATATCTTTTTTTAGTATTCTTGGCAATCTCCTCCTTTTTCCACTTCTGCTCCAATTTTTTTCCTCTCCCTTCCCACTTGCAACATCAATTTTTAAATGATCAGAAATCCATACTTCTAATAAGGGTTTTCCAATTTCTTAAATTTTTAAGTCCAATGTCCAAGCAACTTTCAGAATATTTCACCTTCAGTGCCCAAACAAATTTCAAATCTTCTTCTGCTTTTTTAATGGGGTGGGAGAGTGAAGAAAAAAAAAGGTTCCCTTTAACAGCTTCTCCGCCGTTTTTGATCTTCTTAGGGATACAATGTATCCTCTAGCAATTCAGACAGCTCAGTTCCAGCGAATTTAAAGGATGTTGATTGATCCGGCTCAGCCAGCACTTTCACTTTTCTTGCTTCCTCCAGCACGATCTTACCCGGTTGCAGACTTCTTCGTGGCGGCCATTGCTGACCGCCGCTCCACCGCCTTGGGAAAAAGGGGTTTTTCAGGACGAGGAGGGGGTCTGCGACACCCCCAACCCCCTGTCCAGCTCCCCTCTCTCTTCGGCTGTCCCTACAGGGCAGCCATATCCCCCTGACCCATTTGGATCGGGGGTACCTCGGTGGCTAGCACAGCAGGAATCGCGAGTGGTCGCGAATTCCTGCTGCCCTGAAGCCACGCAAAAACCGGAACGAGGACCCCTGTTCTAATGTGTATCAAATATGGTGCTACATTTCCTCAATCTTTGGCTGAAATTTATCTACATACAAGCTGATTTAGGCTCTTTAATTTCAGAAGACAAATTTCAATCTATGTGTAAAGGAACCTGAAGAAAATCTGTTTGATCTAGTGGTAAAGATACCAGGCTAGAATCTGGGAGATGGTGAGTTCTAGTACTGCCTTAGCCATGAAAGCCAGCTGAGTGATATTGGGCCAGTCACTTTTTCTCAGCCCAGTCCATCTCATAGGGTTGTTGTTGTACAGAAAATAGGGAGAGGTATTAGATATGTTCACTACCTTGAGTTATTTGCAAAAATAATGAAGATGGGATATAAATCAAGATAAAATAAATAAATTGATGTCCTAAACTTGTTATCATATTGTTTTTAGAACCCTTTAAAGAAAGAATCAGATAATGTATCTGGGATTCAGATGTACAAGGAAAAGGAATTCAGTTTTCAGTTGTTTGTATGCAGGATTCTTTGCTTCTGCCACCTACCTTTCCCATATAGTTGACATATTGATGGGCTTTTATGCTAGGTCAATTCATTAGTATTCCCTCAGTTCTAATCCTAGGCAGCTATCATAGCACATTACTTAGGTAATGTTTCTGCCTTCAGGGGATTGGTGAGATGGAGAGCTATCTTCTTCTATGCTGTTTTATAAGGTTATTGATGAGATATTGATTGTATTCTTTTTAAATAATTTTTCATGCAAAATTCACATTTTAAAGCATAATGAAATTTTGAAACATGATACGCGTTGTGATTTTTCTGTCCTTTTTAAATAGTCTTTTTTAGTTTTTATTTAATGGAAAAAAGTTGATTATAATATTATATTATATTTATAATTTATTATAATTTATTATATTATTATATTATTATAAATTAAATTTGATAGTTCAGCCTCCATAGAGTCATTCTAAATGGGGAAGAAAAAAGAAGGAAGGAATTTAGAAAGAAATTGTAGCAGTTCCCTGTCTAGTTCAAACAAGAGTAATATATTCACTCACCCTTTATAGCCCTTTGTCTTTTTGGACCAGACTAACTGAAAGACCATCTTTTTCCAAGCTTTTCTACTTGTCAAATCCAACTAAGCAAACTAGGCATGCTGCAGACCCTGTCAGCTGTTGTTGATTGGTTGAAAGTAGAAGATGGGCTTTCGCCTTTTGGAACATTTTCGCCTTGGAGATTAGACTGGCTCCAACCCTGTTGATTTTTTGCAAAGCTTTAAAAACTTGGCTATGTACCTGGGCCTGGGGCTCAGAATGTGTGAGGGTCCTGTTACCTGGTTTTACTATTAGCTGATTAATCATCACAGCTGCTGGTTGTACTTATGTATTTTGTGGATGTTTTTACTCTTTTAATGTTTAAACTGTTTTTATAATTTAAGGACCGTAAGCCGCCTAGAATCACTTGGTTGAGTTGGGGGGCTACAGAAATTCAATGAACGAATGAAACGATCAATTAGTAATGTGACTCTGAATGGTTCTGGTTTGGTTACCACCATGGCATGACTCGCAAAAGCCTCACTTGATTATTTCCCATTGCCATTAGTTCAAATGGATACTCTTATTGAGGAGGGGGAAATTCTTTTGTACGCATCCAGTTCTGCTTGATGCTACATAGCCAACCTGCCTGATTAAAATTCAATGAACACCAGATAATAAACATAAATCTACTTTTAATATTAACGTTTAAAAACGTCAGCAAAAACCATCTAAATCTGGAGATGAAATAAGGAAAACGCATCGGCTGAAAAAGAAAAGGCTTCTGGCAAGAGTAGCTTACCCAAATGTCTTTGATCTATAAAATTGGTACTCTTTCTTATGACAGAATTTGCTTGAAACCACTTGGTGTAGAGATCTGCCACACTAACTTGCTCATTAAAACTAGTTTCTATAAATGATGGTCCTACTGATTAAGGGATAGCTTAATCAGGTAGCTTTCTAACTGCAAGCATTTCTATTTTAGCTAAAAGAATCCTTCTTTCAGTTCTTAAAACCGCCTGCATTTTGCAACGACAGTAGTTTACAACTATTTTTAAAAAATAAATTAAAACAAAGCTCAAATCCATCACTCAGTCATCAACAACTTTCTCTACTGACCCAGGGCATCAAATATGCAAACCTCATGGCTTTTATCAGCACCATCAAAGCTGGTTCTGATCAAGGATTTGGAAGTGTTCTGAAAGAAATATGCAGCTGCATTGTTGGCATGAAAATACACATTTTAATGAAATAATAATGTTTGAGGAAGAAGATAAGAGAACACTGTCTTTGATTATTCTAATTAGGCTTGCTGTTTTCAAAGACAAATATTCAAATTAAGCTCTTCTGCTTTCATGCCCATCTCTTTGAAATTATTATTCATCACATGATGAACATTTTGCTGAAAAAAAAGCCGGTGTAACTTGGAAAACAATATGACACCCAGACAGATTTGATTTTGTTGTTATTAAAAAATCAGAAGTGGTTTCTTTTTAACTTTGTTGAGAAAAAAGGGCTATACCTCACAAAAGACTTTAAGTGAAATAATTTAGATTAGTCATCAGCATCTAGTCCATTCAAGACACATTAAATAGAAAAATAACTGCTCTCTGTTGCTTCAAAGGTCAGGAAAGCAAATGTGGGCTAAATATTAGTGAAAGCATTCTAACAATTTAAGATATTTGAATGAGGTCCAGGCTGGACAGCCATCTGCCAAGAATACTGTGGCAACATCCCGAATTGCAGATTTTGAATCAAGGAAAGAATTTAAACGAACGACCTTGAAGATTTTTTTTTTTAGAATTCTATATAATCGAGGATAATCATCAAACTCGTATCACATGGACCCAACCTACCCAGTAAAAAGATAATCAATCCAAGTCCAATCCTATTACTATGCAAATTGCTTCTTGGGCAGCCCATCTTCTTCAAACAAATCATAACAAAAATTACTTTGCTAGATAACTGATTTTTAATTTTTTTTTCTCCAGCATGTGGGTCTTTTTTTGTTTTTGCAATAACTTAAGGCTTATTTCATGGGGAACGACAAACAGCCAGCAGCACATCATGGAATAACCAATCTCAAGTTAAAATGCATCAAAACATATTCAAGTAGAGAAACATTATACTTTAATGAATACCTCATTTTACAGCAATGTATTAGAAGAAGATATGAAAAGGTGGTATCAAGAAAGTAAATGACTTTAAGCTGCAATCAGAGGAGGCCAGCAAGAAATGAGGGGTACAGAGGCAGAGCAACACTCATGGGGAAAAAACATAAATTGACAAGAAAAAGGTGATTGTGAACAGAGTGGAGGACAGTAAACAAATAATACTTAAAACCTGAGGCTGAGCAGCTATATAATTGGAGGAGGAATTAAATATAACACAGAAGGAAAAAGAAGGGACAGAAAAGGTTGGAAGGGTTTTAAAATGCAAAAGCAAAGGAAGAAACAAAAGGATGGAAGAAAAATAGATCAAGTCATCTAAGAAGGGTAGGTGGGTCGGCTGTGATCAGTTAACAAATCCAGAGGTTGGGAGAAGAAAATATAGGTAGTCCAGAAACCACTTCTGATTTTTTAATAACAACAAAATCAAATCTGTCTGGGTGCCATATTGGTTTCCAAGTTACACCGGCTTTCTTTTCAGCAAAATGTTCATCATGTCATGACCATTTTTCACACTTATGGCTGTTGTGGCATCCCCATGGCCACACGATCAAAATTTAAATACTTGGCAACTGACTCATATAATGGTTGCAGTGTCCCAGGTTCGTGTTGTCATCTTCTGACAGGCAAAGTCAATGGGGAAGCCAAATTCACTTAACAACCATGTTACTAACATGTTAACAACTGCAGTTATTCACTTAACAACTGCCTTACTTGGCAACAGAAATGTTGGGCTCAATTGCGGTCATAAGTCAAGGACTACCTGTAGACCGGGGTGTCAAACCCAAGGCCCAGGGGTCAGATTAGGCCCCCGGGGTACTTAGATCTGGCCCCCGGGGCTGCCCTGGAAACAGTAAAGGACCATCCCACAGTCCCCTTGCAGCAAAAATGGAGTTAGGGAGGGCCACAGGTGGTACTCGGGAGCCCATTTTTGCTGGCAGAGCACTCAGCCATCACAGTTGCCCCTGACTTGAGAGATGTTGAGCTGGCCATTCCCCTCACCAAACACAACCCTGATGCGGCCCTCAATGAAATTGAGTTTGACACCCCTGCTGTAGACTATTGCAACTGCACCTTCACAAAACAAGCTAGCAATGAAGTAGAGTACAGCCCCAAATAGTAATATATTTCTGGGTAGGGATATCTTCCCTAGCTGTGAAGTTCAACTCAGCTCTGCAAGACTGGAAGTGGATTAAGTGAAGGGCAAGTGGAGATGATCTGACAGTATTTCATCTAGAAGTTGCATCTTTACTGAATCAATGTAAGAGTGCATGTTGTTCAGTTCTAGCCCATATGTTTATACCCACATGCTGTAGGGTAATTTATTTGTAGCTCTTTGATGCTGAATTGCCAGCAGAAGACAAGGCATTGCAACACAATGTGCAAAAACCTGATTAAGCTTCTTCTTGATTTCTATATTCCTAATAAAACTGGACTACGAATGTATCCCGCTCCTTCTTCAAAATAAATCATGCTAATAGGTGCCTTAGCTTTATTGCTCTGAAAAAATGAAAATGAATTGTTGGCCTTCACTGCCATCTGCAGTTTGATGCCCTCCAGGTAGGTTGAACACATGTAGCTTCAATTCAGATGTTCAAGAGTTCAGTTTGATAAAAGAAACAGGCTCTCTCGCAAGCAATGGCTGATCTAATCCACCAAGCAATGGGCCAATCTTATTTAATCTAATCCAGGCTAATCTTCAAAGGCATCCAGTCTTTTTAGCAGCCAAGCAGTCAGTCAGCTGTACCCTTTGGCTATGCTTCCATTTTCAACAACTTCTTTTCAGCTAATGTAATAACATACTCTCACACCTCTAATTAATAAATAATTGGCTGGATTTTTTAAAAAGCCTTTTTGTACTCCAAATTAGGATGCACTATCAGACATCTTCTTAAGACAGATGCAGCATTTTATCTTAGCTGCAGAGAAAAAAAAAACTCATCTGTAGACCATTTGGAGACAATTAAGGTGTAGATAAGGAAATGAAAAGCCAAGAGAGGGTCTCTGTTGATTCAATCAAACACTGAGTTTAACAAAATAAATTAAATTAAATTAAAAAATAAATAATCTGGCCAGATTACCCGATGCAGAAATATTTCTTTTGTGATTAAAGATTAAAATATTTGGGACTTTTTAGTTGTGGGCGGGGGTGGGTGGGGTTGGGGGGAGAAACCTGATGATTAAAGTGAGATTTATAAAGCAAATAAAAAAATGAGGAGAGAGACAAATGTTTCTTCCTCACATATTATATTGGAACTGAGGGCCATCCGGCAAAACTGACGCAGGAGATTTAAGAGAAAACATTCTTCATTCAAAGTCTAATTAGCACATGGTGTTCACTCTGCTGAGGTACAGTGAAGTTACTGGCTTAAATGACATGACAAAGAACCATCTGGCTTAGTGCAGATGGCTAAACAGAGTTCTAACTCACCTTACATCAATTGTTGGAAAAGGCCAACTGCCTTTGTGGCTTCTTATGAGCTTAGCCTACCTCGCAGAATGTAAGGTCCTGGGTTTGATGAACCTATGGGTCTGCCAGTAGGGCTTTGCTCATGCTACATTCGCCTCGCCTATGCTTCCTTCAGTCTTTAAAAAAGCCTGTATGTGATAAGTGAAATTATATTTTTGTTCTATTCTTTCCGATGTGGGTTTCCCAGAAGTGTGTGGGCATTTTGGAATAGTGCTAGATGATTGGGATTATGATAAGCTGCAGATTTCTAATACTTTTTGGCCTCCATTCAGAAAGAAACCAATTACAATTCAGAAAAAGACATCTACCAAGCTGTCTCCTGTAAAAGCTAATGAAGCTGTTCTGTTCTTTACCCAGATCAAGATGAAAACAATCAGAGAAGGTTGAGGAAATAGTGACAGGCAGTAGATTTATCAGTTGCAGCAACAAATCACTTTATAGGAATCACTGTACTGATTCCCAGTTTAAAATCTGTTTCTTCCAAAGCTTTTTTCCTTAACACTTTATATTCCTGATTGCAGCACTGCAATGGTTTGAACTGGAGGTAAAAACATGCTTTGAAATGCAAGAGAACAGGGAAAAAAAAGAACCTCACAAAAATGAAATGATGTGTTTGAAATATATAATCACTTTAAACAAACCTTAAAACATACATTAATATAGCCAAAGTACACATACAGTATATCCCCAAAGAAGATGGAAAACGTTGTGAGATGAAAGAACACAAAGCATATGCAAAAACTATACAACTGTCCAAAATTAAGTTCAAGCCAGAAGCTGGGTACTGAGGTGGAAAAGAAGAAACAGCTTTGTTCTTTTGAGTTTCTGATGGGGGGGGGGGGGAAATCTACAAAAAAATGGAACATCTATGGAAGCAAACTGCTGCAGTGATCAGTTTTTCCCTAAGGAATAAGGATTTAGCTAAAAATATTGGACATAAGACATTTTTTTTAACTTGGAATGTGTATGGTAATCAGGATCTTTATTGCTTTTGAGGTTTATTTTCTCTTTGTAAGTCCACTGACTCTCTTACTTGGACACAACCCAACAGCTTCTTTTAACTTGCTCAGTCTTTTTTTCTATGTATTAGTTCTACAAGACTTTTAGCAGCATTGTATATTTAATTTCTCCAACACAGATTGTTTTGCACAAGACTTCATTTAAAAGGAATATTTATGCCTTCATTTTTTTTTTCTGTACACACACAAACACATTTTTTCTCCTGGATTTATAACATTGATAACTTTGAACTAATTATTCCCTGCCAGGTTGAGCTGATTTTCAAAGGGGTAGCAATGATTTCCCTAGTCACATGCCTCAGTGCCACAGACAGAGCCGGAAAATGGCATACAGAATTCAATTCATTTTTATCAAAAAAAAATTCTCCTACTTGCTAGTAAGGTTCCTCAGGCTGTGGAGTCTGTGTCTATCTCCATATTTGGGTTAGAGGAGAAGATGCCTTGGAAGGCAGATGGTGACTGCACTAACTACTAAGCTGCTACACAAAGTAAAATATTTCTGGGAAAGGAAGTTTGTGACCTTCAATGATTCACTCTGCTATTACTTAGTGCAAAGGATCTTTCTGCCTTCAATCCAAAGTGTTATACAGTTCACCTCTTAGAATTCCTTTGGGCCACAACCATCACAAGGTTAAAGAATAAATATGTTTGTTAATAAAGGAGAATATTTGTAGCTCAGGGTTGAAATGAGGGGTCTTTGGTGCTCTCTGACTTTCTGGCTTTCTTGTAGACGTTTCATTATCCAAACTAGGTAACCATCAGTGCTACTAGCTCAGAGAGCACCAAGGACTCTTCAACTATGTTTATGGATGCTTTAAGAATGTTTCTCTACATTCTTTTCCATAAGAGTGTGTTTCCAGTCACACTTGGTCTAATTTTCAAAGAACAAATCTTGGAATCTGTTCTGAACAGACCTGAACAACAGCTTATGTAATTCCAAGTTCAGTTTTAAGTATTTTCAGAACTCCGGAGGTGGTGGTGAAAGCAGGTTTGATTTAATGAGCATGCTTGCAAGTATAAATTACAAGTCTACCCAGCAAAAAGGATGAATGCCTTTTGTCTGATAAAAAGTTTGATTGAGTCAATATATCATAGCCAGATTGATTTCTGAATCAAGCTGATGATTTACAATCCTATCAGTCCCTGTGCAAAAAAAGAAAACCTTGACAAAAATCCGATGCCCTCCTCTCCTTCAACACCTTTTCAACTGCTACATTTGCTACTACATAGTTGGCACGAAATAACCTAAACCACTTCTCTATTGATATTTATTTACATTTCAGCATTGTGTTAATGCAATTAATTAACATTCCCAAAAGGCAGAAAAAGTCTTTATTTTTTCATAAACCAAGTGTGTATTTGCAGGAGAAAGAAAGAACATTTTGGATTAAAAGAATGCGGTATTCATGCATGTGAATTTATAGTTATATGAAAAACAGCATAACCAAAAAGGATAGCATATGGTAATTTTCTTCCTTGATTGCCAAACAATTCAGACTTTATTTCATACATTCAGTATTAAATTATAATACATTTTTAAAATTATTTTACAGAACATTATTAAAGAATGTGCCATTTCTGATGCCATCCTGGTCTCTGCAGTATATGTTGTATCTATCTATCTATCTATCTATCTATCTATCTATCTATCTATCTATCTATCTATCTATCTATCTATCTATCTATATAAACTAGGCTCCAGAGTCAAACAACTCCAGAGTCAAACTAGGCTCCAGAGTCAAACAACTCCAGAGTCAAACTAGGCTCCAGAGTCAAACAACTCCAGAGTCAAACTAGGCTCCAGAGTCAAACAACTCCAGAGTCAAACTAGGCTCCAGAGTCAAACAACCATATGGAAGTCATTTGCTATTGTCTCTTGGGGGATGCTATTTCAATGATCCAGTCTAATCTATAATTTTGGTATTTCCTGATAGGCAATCACAGTTATGTGATTCATTCTTATGAATCCTCAAATTATGAATGTAATAGGCAGGCTCCATTACATTCATAACTCAACGATTATGAATGTAATGGAGCCTGCCTATTACATTCATAATTTGAGGATTCATAAGAATGAATCACATAACTAGAACATGTTCACTGCCAGCTTTTGTCCACGCATTCGCTAATTGAATGCACGGGTCATTAAGTGCACAAGGTATCTCAGGGTGGGGAAGGCCGTGGGGGTGGGAATGATACCTAGTGATGGAATAGGTCACCCAAGGCCTCCCCAGCCCACTGAAATACCTCATGCTTCCCCCCTCCCATTCTGCCGTGCTGGACTCACCCATCCACTTTTGCAGAGAATGGGTGCCTGAAATCATGCAAGATCACAGCCCCCAGAACCTTTACTCTTGGTGCGAAAAGCATTTGCAAGCCGACCGGGTAGGCTGGAAGGGAAATTGTCCTGTTTTCCTTTCCCTCAAGGGGAGGGGGGAATAGAATGAATGTCGCAGTGCCTCTATGGTCAGGGCAAACGATGCCATGGTCCTGCAACATTTATAATTTTGGGACTTTGTCATAAACACTTGGGGGGGGGGGCTTATTGCGTAACTTCGAATGGTTGTAACTTGAGGATTACCTGTACTAATCAGGTTTGATCCTGCCTAACTTCTGAGTTTAAAGTAAGTCAGGCAAGTCTTGGAGTTGGCTTTATTCATTCTTATGACAGGAAAGTACAAGCTGGGTTACAAGGAAGCAGCCCTCCTTAAGCATTTCCTTTGGATACCTTTCAGCCTATGTCTGTCTGTCAATCTGACTTGTTTGGAGAAGATTCTGTCTCCTCCCCTTGGCCAATCAAGTGGCTGATATGCGGCAGCTGAAGCAGAACCCATGCCTTTGATTAGGCAAAAAGCAAAACAGGGAGTTGTAGGCAGAGCCTTGGCAACACCTCTTTTCATTCACCAGTCTCAGGATGAAGCTCCTGATCCAAAAAGAGGCTGCCAGGATCATCAACAGAACTGAAGGACTCATTCACAAGCTGCCATGTGACACTAGGCACACTTGCAGACACACAATCACAATAAACAAAAGGTAAAGATTTCCCATGTCCAGTTGTATCCAACTCTAGGGGGCGCTGCTCATCTCAATTTTTTAGCCATGGGGGCCATTGCTTTCCAAAGATTCTTTCTGTGGTCATGTGGTCAGCATGATTCTATGCCAAAGGTGCATGGAACACTGTTAACTTCTCAGCAAAGTGGTACTTATTTATCTACCCACATTTGCATGCTTTTGAACTGCTACATGGGTAGAAGCTGTGGCAAGTAAGGGGAGCTCACCCCATCATGTGGCACTTGGATCTCAAACCCAGGCTGTCAGTTTTGAATCTGACAAGGTCAGTGTGTTTTAACCGCTGAGCCATTATGCCTCATTCATGATAAACAAAGAAGAGTGTAAAAGAAACATCATTAGTGCACTGCTTGCTGAAAAAGAGAGGTGATATTTGACAAGGGAGTGAGGACAGGAAGCAAAATAACAAAATGAAGTTCAGGAGATGTGGGAGACCCGAGTCCCGAAAGTTATCTCTGTAGTTGTGGTTCTCTTTTTAAGTGTTAAAGAATAGATCCAAATAACCTGGTTATTGCTTAGACAACACTAAATATAGCCTTTTATGTATTTGGGGAATCCTCAATTTCTCATATAAAAGTATCTATTTTTTAATCAAATGCAACACACAAGAACATATCAGAGACTGTGATTTTACTCTAGAGGGGAAAAAATCAAGAATAATCAGGTATTGAATTAGAAAATAAAGAATTTCCAATGGTAGCTTAAAAATGATAACCCAAAGAGCAAGGCAAATACACACTTATCTGAACTATTTTAAAATTCTCAGTTTCTTTCAACATGTCTCAAATGGCTTAAGTAACATATTTCACTAGGCAGCTCCTTCATGCATTTTTTGAGCATGTACAGTATATTGCAAAGTAATTGTTTGGTAGAACAAACTGGGCTTGCTTACACACACACATTCATTCAGGGATGCTAAATAATATATATATATATTTCTTTAGATGTGATTCAGTTAATATTTATAAGATTGAAAAAGACATATCATTATGTAGCGTTAACTGCATAATCTCAGAGCATGGAACAGCGGAAAGACTAAATATCCAAACATTAACATTTCTTGGTTTCAGCAAATATAGCCAAGAACACAACAGTACAGAACAGGACCAAAAAGAGAACAGAAGTTAAAATAAAGTGTGGTAATCTTGAAATGTGGCAGTGGGAACGAATGGGAAGGAAATTTGCTTAAAATAATTTTGTAGATTTAATGTTTATTAGGGGTATTTGTGGAAAAAGTTCCATATTCTAAGGAGATAAATTTACAGGCTTCATAACATAATACTTTTTCTTCTCTACATTATACTGCTGGGAAAAAACCTCTCTATTTAACAACATTGTAATTTAAGGAATTTAAAGCACTGCAGATATGTTTAAGTCCTGTTTTGTTAAGCACTCAAGCATTCACATAAATACATATAGACAATGTGCACAAAAGCATGCATTTTGATTAGGAGTCTGGAGTGATTTAATAGATTAATAAGGTACTACTCTGGTGAAAAGCTATTTTCAGAAAGCAGACAAATGCTTTTAATTACCATTGGGAGTTTATATATTGCCCATTTCAAATGTTAAAATAACCATTATTACCCTTTTTTTTCTTTAAAAATTGTTAAGATACTATTCTTTAGATGTGGAAACAAAGTTTGTCTAAAAAGATTTGCAGAGGTGCCAAACGCTTAAAACTTTCAAACATTCCAAATTACTAACATTTCCAAATGTTTCACTTGATGCAGACAATAGTCATGGGCATTAGGAGAAAATTATTTATGTATGTTTTGTGACTGAAGTACCAACTATTTATTACTTAAGCGATTGCTTTGGTGATTAATATTACAAAAGGGAACCAGGTTTGCAAATTTATTTATGCATTAATCACCCTTATATGGCCCCCTATCTAACCAAAAGTGACTCCAGACAGCATGAAAACAACGAACAAATATAAAAATAATTATTATAAAAATATAAAAGTCATTCTTAAAAATTAAAATGTGTTTTTAAAATACTGCAGATTGTGTCATTATGAGCCAAATGCCCTCTAGAGTCACAGTTGTTTCTTCATGTAATAGTTATATACTCCAGTGCTTCATACTGATCGATTCTTGATCTTTTTTCCTTATCCCTCTCTGGCAAAATTTGCCCCTGTAATATATGTTGGAGCATCAAATGCAAACTACATTATTTCTATTAATTGAAAATAAAGTGCTGCTGTGATAATCAATATAACAGCAAGATAAGGTTTAGTCTTCCTAAAAATAATAGGCAGACTGCTGAGAGGTCTTTATTTTACTTTTACAAAAGACTTCTCTCACAAATGACCTTCTGAAATATGGTCATTGCCTAAAAAGCTGAAGGAATGGGATAGAGAGTTTATTTCCAAATGATGATGTGAGCCCCAAAAGGCACAGTGGCCAACAGCAAAGAGCTAGAATAAAAACAAATGAATCAGATGATGAGCCCGAGACAGAAATCCATTTATGCTGATCAGCCTTTTATCAAACCAGGAATATGAAACCTATTTATTATTTGTGGCAGTGGCAGCCATTCCCAAGAACAGATGCAACTGCTTTAAATAGTTGAATATGGCTTCTACACTCATACTCCTGCATACTCTTTCCAAGGTTGAATCCAAACCATTGCCATCTGGTGGAGCCCAAGAAGAGAGCTGTGGTCCTCTGGAATATCAGTCCCTCGGAGATCAGAGGTGCCTTGACCCTGCTGATATTGCAAGGCATTGAAACTTTGGCTTTGCAATCATGACTGGGGCCCCAATAATATGGGTGAGCCCATTTCTTGATCTTGATTGGGATAACTGAATTTCTCAGCTGCTATGTTATGTTTTATGTTATTCCAGTTGATTTTAAACTTGTATAAACTAGTTTTTTTACTATGTTTTTATTCTGCTTTTTTAGCTGTTAGCCACCGAGGGTCATGTACAGATATAACTTCTGCTTAGTGACTGACTTGTTTAGTGACCATTCATAGTTACAACAGAGATGAAAAAGTTACTTTATGACCAATCTGTGCATTTGCCCACATCTGGAAAGCCAAAGAAAGCTGAACTAACAGTCATGCCCACTCAGCAACACTTTGTTTAAATATGGAGTTGCCAGTACCACTTGTGGTCAGGATACAATGAAAACCTGGTATGTGAAATAGGCAGCCATATAAACTTATGAAATAAATAAATAACCTTAACAGATTTCTAATATTTTCATCTTACCTGTTGCAACAACATCAGTAAAAATTACTCTATGCAGCAGAAAAATATGGCACACCCATTCTACAGAGCTATGGATCAGGTATTTCTAACATTCATCTAGGTTTATGTTCTTTTCTATAAATTCCCTCATTTCCCTCATCTTCATTCTTTAAGCTGATTTGTCTCTCTAACCCTATCATGTATGGATATTTGAACAGATCTTGGAAGGAGTGGAGCTGCAAGAGAGGAGAGAAGAGAAAATCTCATAACATGAGCCCATGTACACAGAGAAGATCCTTGTTTGCATCCTGATACACATTTTGGAATGCATAACCAGAACTATATTAATATTAATATTCCATAAACTCATACTGTAGATTTCCATGGAGACAGTCTATTTTGAGATTTTTTCCCAATATTATCTAATACCAAATGTTTATTTTCATACAAGTGCTATGGTTAGTTTTTACTTCAGTAAGTATTATAACTCTTAGGCTTAGCACTCCATTTGTTATTCATACCAAGAATAAAATTACACTTCTGATCCTATCCTGGCTACCAGGGTATACTTCTTAATATCCATTCATAACCATGGTATTATTATGAAAACTTTACTTGTGAGCACAACATGACTGTCAATATATGTGTAATCTGAGTCAACTATTATTATAATGCTTCATTAAACATGATTAAAGCTCCTGGATAATTTTCCCATATGAAGATCCAACTTTTGCTAATAGGAAAATAATATTTTGCTAGAATTAAATTATGCCTTAGGCCTAGTATTATAATCGACCACAATTTAATTATTCTCAATATCTAAGGTGACAAGAGTTCTATTCTCAATATGCCTTTTATTTCTACAATGTTTTGTATGGGGATCATAGAATCCCATAGATTCTCTTCATTCTGCCAGGATTCTATTCATTATGATATATTTTCATGTAATGTCAAGCATTTTAGATATCTGTTCTGAAGTTCATCTGAGACAACAAAGAGTTAGAATGTTAATTACCACAACATTCTCAGGTAGCATAAGAGTGTATGGTTTAAATAAACAATAAACTAGGAGCTCACACATTATGGCTTTTGACAACAGACAAATTCATAGCGTATAAGCTAAAAACTGGACTGTATTTTATAAAATCCTTATACTTAATCTAATCTACATACAGCCATTCATCTTTTCTAGCTATCTTATTCCATTATATATGAGATGGGATTAATGGGAAAAATTAATAAAGAGCAAAATATAAAATTGTCCTATTTATGACATTAGATGTGACATCAGCACCATGAATTTAACTCAGCTCCATAGTGGGGAAGATGAATTTATCTTTTGTACACTTCCCAGAGTACAATTTGAGTTTGGTGGTTATAGATACACATAACACTAAAGCAAGATGAGAGAGGAGGGAGCAGGATTTTCTTTGAACACAATTCTCTGTAGTAATTAGTAAAGATATAGAAAATACAGCTGTTTACAGAAAATGTTCAGCCAGCTGCTTAGAAATCATCTTTCCCAAACCATTGTGATAATCTTGGTTTCATTATTATACATAATTTACATAGCAATGTTTGGGATACAACTCATCTCTTGTTCATACTCCAGTGAGACAGGTTACTATTGTACGTGTTTTTACTGCTGGAAACAGGCAAAAATAACAGTAATGCAAGGAATCTTTGGAAAACACATGCTTAAAAATCTAAACACAGCACACTGGATTACTTGCAGGCAATAGCTTGGGCTCTTTATTAAGAGATTTTATTCATTCTATTAATCTCCCCCAAATAGTGGTTCCTCATTAGATAGCACAGGGGAAAACTGCTCCCATAGCCATGCAGCAAATATATTAGCTAAGATAGCAGGTTGGAGAAGAGATCAGTCCCATTAGAAGCAAATGGTTTTTCACCCAAACTATGAATCCACCCAAAAAATACAGGTGCAAATCAGCAGCTCATTTAGGAAGGATCTCTCCATATAAGCACAAAGTCTCTGAGCTCAGCTCATGAACCTCTTATGAGTACAATTCACTCAAAAATCTATTCTTGGTTTTCTCTCAAGGGTTTTCTTTCAGCAATTCAATTTAGTGTGACAAGAATTTTCTAGTTATTCTTATTGTTAGAATTTGGGGGTCGGAAACTATTGCCCATTTATTGCCTGTCATCTAGGCAGGGAATTATAACTGGACTTTGATTTGCTTTCGGCCCAGCTAGTGACAGTTCTGGCTGTTCAACTACAGTTTCCATCTGCAGATAGAAACCGTATATTTTTTAAAAGACGCAATTACGGTAAACAAGGTTATCATATAGGTACATTAAACCCTAGAGCAGGTTTTGTTGCATCTCCCCGATGAATATGCTTTTCAGTAAATTTTGTTTGCCTATGTATGGTAAAAAACTGATTTTTTCAATCAATGGTCAACAAATTACACAAAATCCTAACTGAAAAGGAGACACAGCAATGTTCACACCTGCATCAACCATTGTCCTGTTTCTTTGCCAATGCAAAATTTAGCTACCATATGAACGATACTTTCATATTTGGGAAAAAGACGTTCCCATAATACTTCTCCATTCTTTCTGGATATTGAGACAGTAGAGGTAATACACACCTATTTCTAAATATCCCTATGGAAGTTACAATATCAGAACACAAGATGTATATAGTAAGTTTGAATTAGCTAGAAGTTGCATTTGCTTTCTGCATATAATGATTCTTTTTCTTTACAGGGCTTATATCTGGAAATCTCTCTTTCATACATATATATCACAGTATATATATTCTGAGGTAAGAAATTTTATGCATAATGCAGAAGAAGAAATAAGGAAGTAAGGAAAGTAAGGAATTTTTAAAGAGATTTGAGATTTAAAAATATTGTTTGGTTTAAAACATAATTAAAATTAAAAACATTGTTGACTCAACACCATACACTATAGTTCTCCATTCTTTTCTATGCTGATAAACTATCTTGATTTGATCCCAGTTATACTATGTTTATTGAAACATTCAAGAATCTCATAAGCCCTATCCAATTATAAGTTTCTCCTTTCCCTTGTTCTTCCCACTATTTCTTTATATATTATTTTGCAATTCAATCCTACTGAAATCTCTTTATATGAAAGTCTATTTCATTGTATAGTTATTTTGTACTGGTTACTTATTTTGGCATTTAGCCTTACATTTATAGACCCTAGAACATAGAATAATAGGGTTGGAAGGAATCTTGGAGGTCTTCTAGTCTAACCTCCATGCCCATGGCAGGAGATTCTATACCATTCTGGACAACTTTCACTGATTAGTTATTCTCACTGTCCAGAAACGTCTCCTTAGTTCTAGGTTGGACCTCTCTTTAATGACCTCCCATTTTTGTCCCCATCTCTCATGGTTTTACCACATAAATATCTTAATTAAGCCATTCCCATTGTAATCAATTTATATTTGTGTTTCTTCTGATATAGTTCCATAGAGCAAAGTGGGAAAAAGCAATCATTTTTGCTTCTTTGAAGTATCCATTTCAGAGTGCCTATTATATCTGTGATAGTATTTGCATGCCCTAAAATGCATCAAGTTATTTTTTTCCACGTTTAGTAAATAATCCATAAAGGCACACAAATTATTCAACTCCACCTATTTTTTGTCATTTACATATAACTTGCAAATGTCCACTTAATTTTTCCTGTGAAATTCAATAGGGTCTTTGATGCCCTCATTTTCATTGCCATGCTCCTTTATGCCTCATATAATCTATCTAACATTTGCTGCAAACAATTAGAATCCACAGTTAAGGACACAGAATCATTTGCCTATAAAAGTATATAGGCATTTATGTTCTTAACTAAGACATGGCTGCTGTCACTAAAAGCATTCCATATATTTATCCCTACAAACATTAAACAATTAACTAGATGCCTTACATTCTTGACTTATTCCTTGTTCAATGCTGAATCATTCACCAAGCATTCCATTTATCATCATGCATGTTTCACTTCCAACATTTATCACTCTTATTGCATTCAGCAACCATCTTCAACTCATACAAAACGTTCCATAATTCAAGCCTATTCACCATTCACTATTCATAAATTTTTCAATGACTTGCTCAAGAGCAGAAATCTGTTCTCTACATCCTTTGCCCAGTATAAAGCTGCACTGCACTTCCCCTATTTTGTTCATTGTCTCTTCTTGCATCCTTTCACTCATAATTCTGTCATGCACTTTTCTAAATATATGTTACCCTATTATGCAGGGGAGAAATAACAACATTCTTGCAATCATCAGGCAGTCTTTAACACTTAAACAAGTTGCACAGATACCCCATAAACAAAGCATTCCCATATTTTGACATTTTTACCTCTACACTTGCAATTTTACTATTTTCAGCCCTCTCACAGCATTTATGACTTCCTTTTCATTTATTTTTTTTCCTTATAAGCATTTGTTTTAATTCTACACTTCAACAAATAACTATCATTTGCATATAAATCTCTACTATACTCCTTCGGGTATTTTCTCACCCCAAATCATTTCACCCCAAATCATTTCACCATTTCCATCCTTAATTCCATTCATTCTGTTGGAATTTCTTTACTAAAACCTTTTTAATTAACTCTAAAACATTTTTTATTTGCATGAAAAAAACTGTACTTTCACTATCTTTTTAAATTGTTCTATACTCTCTAAATTCTTAGTATCTATAATTTTCCTAAGCATTGACCGGCTAAGTTCTAATAGTATTTATTGTTGAATAAACTTTATTAGTTTTTGTTAAAATTCTTTTCCTAATATCAAATCAAATCAAAATTATAAGTCTAATATGAAGCAAAAGCTATCAGTATCCATTGAAATTCAACCTGAGAGTCTCAAATTAGATTTTAGCAAAGGCTTCAAGGAAGCAAAATTCTAAGCTTATTGCAATACTCCTCTAAAGATTTTCATGAAAAAACTCCTCCTATGACTCTCTTATAAACAAAAAACGACCATCATCCATAAAAATCTTACCTGATCACATTAAATTTTAAAAGAGACTTGTCCACCTAAATATTTATTTAAAAAATGGTTCCAAGCCAAAATGGTAATAGCAATATGAAGGAAAAAATTGCACTATGTATAAAAATTTAAGCTGATTTTTATGATGCTCATTTTTAGCATGGACTTCAAAGAAGCCTAACCCTAATCCTAAACTTATCTCCACTGAAATATTTCTTCAGATGCTTCTATTGATTCAAATATTGCAATTTGTCTGTTAACCAGAATGAGCTGACTCAATAATATAAACTATGCTGAGGTTATTGCATTACTAATTGGTTTGCTTCCAAGTCCTATATAAAGTGATGGTTGTCACCCTTAAAAGTCCTACATGGCTTAGTCCCTAAACATCAAGAAGAAATCCTACCCAGATTTGATTGGTCTTTAGTTTGCTGTCTCTGAGGAAAGGAAAATGGAAGGCTCCAGTCACAGAGGAGGTGAAGAGGTGGCAATCCAACAATGTGTCTTCTCAGTGGCCATCCTTGCCCTTTGAAACATCCAACTTTCCAAGAGAAGGAATGTTCCCAATTCACAGGCCTTCAAGGAGTCTGTAAACACCTTTTTATTCAGTTGATCATCTAGTGATGATCACACTTGAGCTGCCTTAAGTTGGTTACTCAGATTTGTTTTCATTGCATTATAAACAGTCTCTCAAAAATGGGTGCTCTGTAAATAATTATTGTGTATGTATGTATGTATGTATATATGTATGTATGTATGTATGTATATATGTATATATGTCTATGTATATATATGTATGTATGTATGTATGTATGTATGTATATGTGTATACACAAACACTGTGTGTGTGTATGTAAATGTGTATTTGTTTGCAAATTGTTTTTTATGGGTTATGCATTTATGGGTTTTACTTTTTTAGAAAATGTTCCTGAAAAGAAAAATTGATTGTACCTTCATTACCGGCTGGGCAAAATACTTAGCACTCCAATCACAAAACCCTGTCTGCATTGCTGCTGACATGAAATTTTTGGGACCCACAGCATCATCAGTATCATCAGTTATCTATTAAGGAGAAAAATATATGTGCATTAGTTACGGAATCTACATGGCTTCTTTCTCATATAAATTCAATGTATATTAGTTGCCATACTAATAAAAATCCTGTTCATGATAAACAAAGATTGCCAGATATGGTTTCAGATAGAATTTGTGACTTCCATATCATCTGAAAGGTGGCTTTTTGAAAAGGCAACTGGATTTACTTGGTTTTTTCCTTTGAAAACATTTCCCTTCTTGTGCAAAAAGCTTGTTCAGAACTGAAGAAGCGTCTTGGATGAGCAGCGAAACATTTTCAAAGAAAAAAAAACAAAAAAGTCCAGTTGCCTTTTGGAAAAAACATATTTGGAACAACCTTGATCTGGATGATTGACAATCTCCATAAACACATTGCCTTAAAAAACACATTGCATATATTAAAAAAAGAATTGTTATAGGTGCAAATTGAGAAATTCAGAATTCCTCTAGTCTTTTGATGAAAAGAATAAAGGGGAAAAATCGCTTTGATGGTCAACGTGTTAATTGTAACAATTTAAGGTGCTTCTCCTTATGCTGCATTAAAGGAAGACTCCAATAACATCAACTGACACTTTTCAATAGTTCATGGTAAAATCGTTGCATGTGAAAAAGTTCTTGGTTGTAAACCATTAGTGGAAGTTTACAGATGTCTAAAACTAATAGATATGAAAAATGAAAAATGCAGGAAGAAATAAAACAGGGAGAACAAAACCCTAACTAAGGAATAGAAATACTATTCAGGTGCATGTTGAAAGAACTGCTGCAAGCAACAGAAATAGTATTTAGACTTATATACTGCTTCACAGTGTTTTACAGCCCTCTCTAAGTGGTTTACAGAGTCAGCATATTGCCCCCAACAATCTGAGCCCTCATTTTACCCGCCTCAGAAGGATGGAAGGCTGAGTCAACCTTGAGCCTGGTGAAATTTGAACTGCCAAATTGCAGGAAGCTGGCAGTCAGCAGAATTAGCCTGCAGTACTGCATTCTAACCACTGTGCAACTGTAGCAAGTATGACCTTCTCACCTGATCTGGGCCTTTGTCAAACATTTTCCTTGTCCTGGGAAACTGGTGGGAGTGGGGAGTGTACTGCACTCCCATGTTGCCAACATTTGCAGGTCTTACGGATGAGATGTCCCGACTGACAGGCTGCTTTGTCACGTCATTGGTCAAACTAGAACTGCTGGTACTGGCAGTTGGTGGTGACCCTCTAATAATGGGGAATGAAAATAAAGACTGAAGATATGACGGTTGCATTCAGAATTTTTCGTAAAGCAAGGCAAAAACTTAACCCGTAGTAGAGTTGATTTTTCTTTAGCAACTTCTGCATAAACCCTTTCCTCTACTTGCCACTTTGTTTATTCCTATGGATGTGTTTGCATTTGTGCATGGGCACCTTTGAGTTAGTTTTTGTTTCCAGGCAATTGCCTAGATTAGTTACTAGAGTTTTCTTGGCAAGATTTCAGAAGTGAATTGCTACTGGTTGCTTTCTAAGGCTGAAAGAGAGTGACACCAAGTCAGTTTTGTGTCTAAGGTGGATCAAGAACTGACAGTTTTCTGGCTTCTAGCCTAGTACCTTAACAATTAACCTTAATTTTTCTAGGTAATAGTATTTTTAAGCTACAGTCCCTTCCCCTAGCCTTTGCTCTCCTCTCTCACTGTTCTTTGCCCCAACAAAATTGTTGGAGGAAAAATATAACCAAATAGGTGTTTTTGTAGATCTCAGTTTGGAGCAACAAAGCCTCTTTATTTTTTCCCCAACACAGGAATGAATCTATCTGCTGAAAAGAACCGTGCATTTTATAAGGCCTGAAAGTTCAGTGCATAATATAAGTGGCTCCCAATGTATCTGCCACCTTTATTATATGATAAAGATCTTTCTGGCACAAAGATAAATATATTTCCATCCTGACTCTTAAACTGAGTCATGAGCAGTGTTGTTTATGCTTCCTTTGACTAAAAGCTTTAGTACTAATGGGGAATGAATCAGAGTTAATTCAGAAGGACTCTTGAGGTGTTGCAGTCTTCATTGCAAACACTACATTAGAGGGACATTAGATAGGGAAAGAAAAGTTATTCTTAAAGGCTCTCACAGAAAAAAAATCTTGTAAATAAACAAGTGGTTTCAAATAAGTTGCACAAAGAATAGTATCTGTACAATACACAACTTTTAAATTAGGATATGGTACAGGATCAAACATATAGGCAACTTACCCTACTTGATGTATGTGCATGCCTTTGTTAGTAGGACTGGCTGGGGCAGAATGTGTGACAGAAGATGTGTCAAGGATGCGCTGAGGGCGGGCATTTACAGTTGCCTAGGGAACAAAAAATTAACAAGTGAGAGAAACAGATGCCAACTTCTGCTTAGTATGATTTTTACATTTGGAAATAAAGGGAAGGAGATTCACTCTCCAGCACTACAATAATGTTATAGTACTGCATGCCTATCAAAGAAGAATCTAGCTCATACTACCTACCCACCTCCAAGATTCCACTTTAATATGCTACTTTAGTCTTGATACCATATTAATAGTTGCAATAAAACCTTGAGACCATTTTTAAGGTAAGAAATCACTTTAAGACCAAAGTTTGTAAAACATGACAATAATGTCAAAACCTGACCCTGTTGCCTAAATCTAAGAACCTTCCCATGTCAACTTTTTTTTCAGAAGAAAGACTAATTCACAAACAGATGAAATAGAGTAAATAATATTTTAACAATAGAATAATCTGTCAAGACCCATAGAATCAAACATTCCCAGTGTGCTCAGGGGTGAAAAATTACTTTATGATTTGAAACCAGGGTCCTTTTTCTTGAACTTCCCTTGAGATGCTCGGTTTGTGTGCTGCATTAGCTTCTGATGTAATAAATAAAATGGAGAAACAAAATAAATACAACACTTCCTACAGTTCCCCAAAGATATAAGGATAAATCTCACTTGCCACTTCTTGAGATTTGGGGCAAAAGAAGAAGGAATGGAAAGAGAAGGCGTACAGCTGTGAAGTTTCTAATGCAGGAGAAACCTTCACTTATAGGAATCCAACAACTCAAAAGAGACAGTTGATGGCTATTAAGATCTCAGCAGTTGTATTAAAAAAGGTGTAAGACATTTGGGAACCTGCAGAAATAAATAGCATAATCAGGAGACAATGTTCTAAGAGTATCTGCATTTGCTCTTTACACCCAGTGCTGCTGAGGACACCCAAACTACTTCAGCGCTTATGGAACAGAGCACTTGTTATTTCTCCTCAAGCACTCAATGGCTGCATGGGCCTTGAAAATGGCTTGTTTCTCTTGACATCTCCAATCGACCAGATGGTTTTTTTAAAAAAAAATGCAATATGCCATCAAGTAAGAAAGAGCTGTCTCTCCCCCACCCCCCACTCTAAGTATGTTATGGCCTTGAGAGGATGAATAATTTGTGAATCTGCAGTAATACAATACAGTATAACTTATGCAAGCTGTAGCTTTTTTAACTAAAGTAGTAAGAAAAGCTACAGCTTGCATAAGTTATATCTGGAGGTCAAACTGACTTTGTCTTCTGAAAAGCCAATTGTAGAATTGCTTGACAACAAGTTCTAGGTTTATTACATTTTTTTCTTAATCAGCTTTCTTTTGTCAAGACTATATATTCAATCATAAAATGTAATATAATTTGATCATCTTCTATAGCTAGGAAAAAAAAGATTTCTTCCCCATCTAATTGTTTTAAGCAGCTTGGAATGCCAGCTCATTTTTAAATAACTACAAATTATACTGGAGTTAGCTACTTCCTCTCCTCCCTTTGATTCAAAGTCAGTTGTGAAAGGTTAGTTATATTAATTTATATAGACCACAATCTAGCAGATGGGTAAATTTAGCAAATCTACATTTGTAAAGAGATAACGAGATAAGGAAATTTATCTCTTTAAGCTCCCCATTGATAGAAACCGTATCAGTTTTTGTTGTTCTGCCAACCAACCAAAGTAGGTATTCTAGGTAGGTTTTTAGTCATGGGAATCTAAACCTTCCTATGGGCCCTTAACATGCAGCCAGAATAGAGTTATAAGGGGAGGAAAATAATACTAGCCTGAAGCTGATGCATTCAGTTTCCCTCAAATCCCTTGAAATGGTGATAGCAGTTGGATCACCACCAACCATTATCATTGGGACAAAAAGGGGTTAATTCCCAGTTTATGTATATTCATGAGGAGAAAGAAAAATGAAGAGATAGTTTCCAGATACCTTCTGACAAACATGTGCATTCCATCATGATAGGAATTTCTCTCTGGCAGCTTTCTACTATCTGGTTCCATTAAGGATATAATTTGTAATACTGTAACTTTCCTCTTTGTACTTACTTAACCTCGTTGCAGCTATTAACCAGCACAAGAGACTATCCAAAACTAATGTCAGGGTAATTAAGAAAAGTACATAAAGATAAAAAGTTTGGGCTAAAAGATAATATTAAACCAAAACATGCTAAAGCCTATAAATATGCAACAAGAAGTTAACATAAGCTGGATAATATAAACTTTGAAATAGCACTACAAATAGAATACTTCTATGTAATCTATATAATAAACCTGAACAAATGAAATGCTTTCCTTTTAAATCTGGATGCAACTAGATCTCTTGGATCTCACTGAATTCTCTGTAAGTGCAACTAAATAACACTAATGGATACCTTGTACTAGAAACACAAATATTTATTCTGATTTTAATAAAACTACCATCACCAGTTTTGTTCCTTTACTCTTTGAGTTTTACCAATCAGTATTATAATGTACATAATAGATTAATGTATATATTCTATCTCTCCTTCCATCCATCCATCAACATATCTTTGATGCGTAGGGATGTACAGTATGTGTGTCTATCTGCATTCAATTTTTCACACCCAAAACACAAAGTTGATGACTGTGGCAAAGGGACCAATGAGTTCTTTGATATTCAGATAAGGATAGGGTGAGAGATCATTCTCTCTGGCTCAAAAACAATAACTATGAGAGGGTCCTTGGAGTCCTAGTGAACAATCACTTAAATATGAGCCAGCAGTGTGCAGCAGCCACCAAAAAAGCGAATACCATCCTTGGTTGCATAAACAGAGCATCAAATCAAAATCCCATGAAATATTAGTACTACTTTCTAAATCCTTAGTACGACCACACCTGGAATATTGCATTAAGTTTTGGTCATTACATTACAAAAAAAGATGTTGAGACTTTGGAAAAAGTGCAAAGAACTAAGAGCCTGGAGACAAAAATAAATGAAGATCGGTTACAGGAATTGGGTATGATCAGTCTAGAGAAAAGAAGGAGTAGGGGTGACATGATAGTAGTATTCCAGAGTTTGAGGGGCTGCCATAAAGAAGAGGGGGTCCACTTATTTTCCAAAGCACCAGAAGGCAAAACACAAAACAATGGATAGAAACTAATCAAGAAGAAAAGCAACATGGAATTAAGGAGAAACTTCCTAAAAGTGAGGACAATTAACCAGTGGAACAGCTTGGCTTCAGAAGTTGTAGGTGCTTTATCCCTGAAGGTTTTTAAGAAAAGACTGGACAGCCACCTATCTGAAATGGTATAGGGTCTTCTGTTGGAGAAGGAGTTTGGACTAGAAGACCTCCAAGGTCCCTTCCAGCTGACAGACCAACACAATGATTTAGACAAGGATGTTTCACTAGATCTCGTAAACAAACTGGCAGAGACTTTAACATTTAAAAGGAAATAAAAATGACAAGCCAAGAGAGTAACCTAAAAATTTTTTTCCCACTTGATTTACTAAAGAGACTTGTTAAAGCTTTGAAGAACTGGGACAAAGAAAAAAATGAAAATAAATCAGATCTTATGACACTGAACTAAAGACTAGGGCTGTTAGAAGTAAAAGGAAGGAATATGAAGTTGATTTATTTGATCATGGTTAAAATAAGATATGTTGTTACCTTTGACTACATTATATATTGACATCAAGACTAAAAAGTTGATGTTTTATGGATTTGTTTATAGATAAGAGATAGGATATAGGATGAAAAGATAAATTTAATATTTAAGAGAGAGTAAGTTACTAAATTTGTTTATACTTGTAATTAAGGCTGGAAGTCACATTTTTGTACATTTTCTTTCTTTCTTATATTTTTTTCTGTTTCATCTCTTCAAACGGGTTTAAATATTAAAATCACTGTCAATTTAGCACTTTAATTATGCACACAACAATGACAGTTCAGAGAAACACTCTAATAACATCTAAGCAGAAGATGCTGGTATCTTCAGATAATTTTCACATATTTTATAATGGTCTGCTGCCAATTACAAAATGAAGAAAAATTTACAAGAAACCCCAAATTACACAAAACATTAATGATCTCATGCTTGAAATCTCATATAAACGCTCTAAAATATTATATTTCCCCATTTTTTACATGTTAGAAACACAACCCAGTCATATTTCTAAAATCCATTAGGGTGAATAACAAAATAAATCCTTTCCTAAAAAAACGATTGCTAAAACTGACTGATGGCTTGTTTGTTCAGTGGTACAAATAACCATCACACAGCAATTGTTACTTTGATATTTTTTTCAACATTAATTTATGGGGCACAGTTGTTCAAATACCTTTTTATAAAGGATAACATTCAGATATTCATCAAATGCTTAGCTTTGTACTGCTTCCCCCTTTCAGCTAAGCTATACTGTACCATTTTTCTATTATCTTATTTATAGAAAATGCATAATACATTCTGGATAGGGTCCAGAAATTCTTATGCTGGCAGAAAACATCAATTATCAGCAGGGTAAAAGACTCTCTGAATAAGTATGCCACATGTAAAACTTCACAATTTATTTATCCAACATAATGATATAAAAGCCCAAAGAAAAGGAAACAGAGAAAGTGAGTAGCAACTGAATAATTAGAGGCTGTTGAAATACTTGGCCATAAAGTAGCTTATTCCAGTGCTATTTGCCAAATCTCAGATTTTGTAATTACTCTCTTCTGTATCAATCTGCTAATTTCAAGGCCACCAAATCTTGACTTGTCAAACATTTGACAAGCATACAGCATAGCTATTTAAGTGCCTATATAACTGCTATGAATTTTCCTTATGAAAAGAGGGAGCAAGGATATTTATCTAACTAAAAAGTTGAATTTCACAAAAATAAGGTACCAATGAAAGCATAAATATAAGACTTGGAAACTAGTTTCCTTCAGGAATATTAGTTTCCCAATCTTATCTGGTGCATGATTCCCATCAAAAAAATGTAATGATCTGCAATGTTTATAAGGTTAGTGGGGTGATCTAGGGTGGATAGTTCATTACTCGGTGCGTTTGGGGAAAGGAAACAGCCCCAAGGAACAGGAAGAGGATATAAAACCAAAACATATATTAAACATATTATAATATGGATATTATTATATAATTTTATTATTTTTCATTCTCCCCTGATGCCCTCTAGCCAATGTAGACTGCTAATTTTTTGAAGAGAATAAAACTCTTTCAATTTAAGTGCAATTATTTAGCCCATGACTAAAGGCAGGATACAGGTAGTCCTTGACTTATGACCACAACTGAGCCCAAAATTTATACTGCTAAGCATGGCAATTGTTGAGTGAATAATTGCCCATTTTACGATTTTTTTGCCATGGTTGTTAAGTGAATCCGGTTTCCCCCATTGACTTGCTTGTCAAAAGCTCCCAGAAAGGTTGCAAATGACAACCCCAGAACCCCAGGATGCTGCAATCATTGTAAATATATGTCAATTGCCAAGCACCTGAAGTGGGGATGCTTATAAGTGTGAGAACTGGTCATAGATCACTTTTTCTTTCAATGCCATTGTAACTTTCAACAGTCATTAAATGGAGGGTTGTAAGTTGAGGATTACCTGTATAAATATAAAGAGATAGTTAACTGAACAAATTTATTGAAAATATCCAATCTCAGATTATATGACAAACTCACTATCTGATAAAATTATCTTAAAATGCTGTCCAAAAGAATATCCATTTGCAATTGTTCACCCAATAACTCCCCCCTCCCCCCAAATTTACCTTGTAAGCAATGCTGTTCAGCACTTTCATAGCCAGGTCTGAAACATCAGGGTATGGATCAGCAGCCAAGTGTAAGAGGACTCTCCAAATTTGGGTATAAATACTATTGAAAGACACCCCTGGAAACAAAGAGGAATAAAGCA
The DNA here is from genome assembly GCA_033807585.1 of Hydrophis major. Lineage (NCBI taxonomy): Eukaryota > Metazoa > Chordata > Lepidosauria > Squamata > Elapidae > Hydrophis > Hydrophis major. The sequence goes on along the minus strand of CM066329.1, from coordinate 186,194,014 downwards.
AGAAAATAAGCCTGAGTGGAATTCAGTTGCCAAATTGTCATTTTATATGATGATCCCAGGATGTTGACAATATATCAGACTTAATTGTAAATAAACAAAAATAAGATCATATTACTATTAATATGCAGTGTTGGCAACATGTTATAGGCTGAGATAAATGCTTAACGCACAAAGGTAGGCTTATAGTAGTTCACTTTTGATTATCAATGCATCGGTGGTCTAATTCATACATAATCACACAATTATGTGATAAACCAAACAATTGTTTTGTTTTTTGTTTAGGGTGACTTCCTGCAATGGTCTTATTGCATAATATATGCAGACCAGGTTAGTACAGCTTGTTCAACAGAGTGGTGGATTTTAAAAAGCTAGGTCTGCTGTTAGAGTTTAACCACAGTATTGTTTGTACATGAAATCAAGAATTTGAAGATGGATATAAATGATTGAAGCTCAAATCTGAGAAAGCCACTTCAATATTTTTTTTCTTTTGATGTGCTCCTCTTTTGGGAAAAATAACAGTTTTTATATAACACAGCTGGGAAATCTCAGGTATTTGAGATTCCTTTGAAAGTTAATGAAAGACCAGAAGGAAAGGAAAAGAATCTTTCAATATTGCAATATTTTGTGTTAATGTGAACCAACATGTTTCTCTCAGGGCCGAGGAATAAAGAATGAAGAAAGAAAAATACCTGTACAAGACTTTAATGAATCCAATCCTTTAAAAAAAAAATCCACTGAAATTCCTCTTTCACTCATCAGCTGAAGAGAACAGAAGGAATTTCTATGAATTTTTAGATTCACTGCTGTCCCTCTTCTTTATATATTATTTTCATTGAAAAAAAAAAATGGCTCACAGCCCCTTGAATGATGCATCCAAATTAGCTGCTTGCCAAGCTTGAACTGAGTCGGTGCACTGATGAAAAGAAATACTAACAGAAGGAGGGGGGAAAAAGCTCTATTTTTGCATTAGAGATTGTAATGATAAAAAGGGACTCAGAGACAAAGCACATGGGCAGAAGCATATGCACTAAAACTGCATCTAAAATGACAGCTCTGTGGGACTTCCAGTGAGGGTTCATGACAAACTAGACATCCTTAAAGGAACAAGGATGACACTGCAGCAGGATCAGAAGCCAGACGGTGAATTCTGGGCAGTAAAATCTCTCTGGAAAAAGCAGAGATTGTGAAATCACCCACTTGTGCTTTAGACAGGTGCCCCTTGGGGCTAGATGCAGAAACTGAAATTTTTGTGGCTGACATATGAGCCTAGGGATTTCAATCAAGCTTACCAACCATAATGCATAATGCTATATAAATAAATATATTGTTATCGCTCGTAACCCTTAATGGACTTTTGATGATTAGGACTGAATGATAAGGCTTTAAACATTTATTTACAGATAAGAAATGAGATATGGGAAGAAGTAGTCACTTGTTGTACTTTAAGAGAAAATGATGACCTATTAAAATTAATAAAAGAGATGAAATGTATTCAATTGACATAAATTATCAATTTTTAAAATTTTATTCAGAATTATACAGTAAACTAGAAAATATATTGAATGAAGATAGAGGCCTTTTAAAATAAAATTAATGTATCATTTTTAGATGATACACAATATCAACATATATTTGCTCTAATACTTGAGGTAGAGATTAAACAAATAATTTTAAAAATAACAAATGCTAAAATACCAGGCCTAGATGAATTTCCGATCAGACAGTATAAAACATTCATAGATCTTTTAGTACCAAAATTTTGTCAAGTATGTGAAGAAATATTTGATAACAGAATTCTATCATTAGCATTTAACCAGGCTTCTATTACAGTTTTACCAAAGCAGGTAAGATCAATTCAGTGTTCTAATCAGTGGTGAGCTGCAACCGGTTTAACAACCAGTTCAGTGAGCATGTACTTCCCATTCAAAAACTGCCCATTTTAAGCTTAAAATCTTACCTTTTATGTTAGTGCTGGTGAGTAAAACAGCTGAGGCACGGCAATCTACTGTGCTGCATGAATCAGCTGAGCTAAAAAACAGGGAAATTTAGGACAGGAAAGGGCAGAGGTGGCTGGGCAGGACAAACTGCTCACTGGAACTACCGGTTGACTAGAACCTGTCCAAACCCGTGACAGCCCACCACTGGTTCTAATTATCATCCTGTCTTGTTGATTAACTTTGATAAAAGATTTTAACAGCAGTGTTAGCAAATGGATTGTAGCAAGTGATATTTTTATTGCTAAGAATGATCAATGAATAAAAATAAAGATCTATTTGCAATTTTATCATTGGATGCTGAAAAAGTGTTCAACAAAATGGTTGCTACATTAAATGGATTTAGATTTCTTTTGGAATTCATAAAATGGATTAAGATATTATATGGGTCACCTACATCTAAAGTGAAAATTAATGGTATGTTTTCTCCTGCCTTTCCACTGTTTAGAACAGGGCTGTCAAACTCCTGGCTAGAGGGCCATTTGCATCATGTGCTGGCCATGCCCACACCTGGTTTAGTGAAGGGGAAAAAAGTCCTGATATGCACGTGACGCTGCCATGGTGATGTGGGTTTGACAACCCTGGTTTAGAAGAACAAGGCAAGGATATCTCTTCCATCCATGCTACATGGAACTCTTGTGCTAGACACTCTATGGAGTAATAAACAACTCAATTGAAATCTGAGTTAAATCGGTTTAACTTGCAGATGACAATCTTTTGTTTATTTTTAAACTTCATATTATTATCCCAGCATTTATGCAAAAAATAAGGGGCGTTTAGTAAACTAGCAAGATATTCTATGAATTGGTCCAAATCAGAATGCAGGTAAAAATTTGGTTACCCATCCATTTAAGGAATATTGATTATGTATTTATATCAATTCTATTAAACGTACAGCAAATTCAGAAAACCAGAACCTCCCTCATTAATTGGTAATTACATTTTCTGTAAAGATATTTTGGAATTGAACAACCCATAGGAATTTTGTAAACAAAGAATTTATTTTTTGAAAATATTGTCCAGATATGTAAACTGGAATTCCTCTCAGAATATGAATTAATCTGACAATAATATTCATTTTGACATTGTTCACCTTTCTCACAGGGTAAGGTCTAATGATTCCCATCTATTGATATCTGAAGAATCCCCTCCTTTTTCTTTATATTACTATTGTTAGAAATCATTTTAGTATTAAGTTACTCAGTTCTATTCTTTGGTATAGGAGTTGTGGTGGCACAGTGGTTAAAATGCAGTATTGCAGGCTAACTCTGCCCTGCCAGGAGCTTGACCTTGATGGGACTCAAGGTTGACTCAGCCTTCCATCCTTCTGAGGTAGGTAGAATGATGGCCCAGACTGTTGGGGGCAATATGCTGACAAGAAAATGCTGTAAAGCACCATGGAGCAGTGTATAAGTCTAAGTGTTTTTTTCTATTGCTATACCCATATCTAGATATTTTTCTTTACTGTATTATTTTTTTCTTTTCTAGATATTTTTCCTTTTTTCTGTATGTTTTTTTTTTTATTGAAGCTTGTATTAGCTTTTACCTTTTTAATTGTAACATTTAATAAAAATTCTATAAGAATGGCAGTTCTGTAATTACCTGGGCCAATTCAAAATTGGTTAAATGGGCCTTACAGTACAGAGAATTGCAAAACAATTAGTTTTTAACAAGAACGCAAGAAGTAAATAGCCCTTCTTTGGTGCAAGCTTTTAATTTTACATTCAGCTATGCATGGCCCTTTATTCAATTTAACAGTTGCAATTAGGACACTTCAAGCGACTTGCATTTTTCAACCCCTACAGTTGAAAGGGGCCTGGCTGAATGGTACACACATATAAGTTAGAGCAGCTGCAGTGCCATTTCTCTCAGTGCTTGGCTTACTGAGAGACTGAACGCTGCGGGAATTCACCATAATTTACAGTTGCGATGTTTGTGCCAAATTTGTTAAATTGGAGGGTTCAGAAATGAGCTCCTCTCGTTTAGGAAAGCTTAGTCTGAGTTAAACTTGCTGGGTAAAGCTTTTCTTCTTTATTTATCCTTTGATGTACACCCTACCTTTCTCTAGGAGCTTTAAGCATAGTATGTACCACTTCCTCCCCCATTAGTCTTTCCCAACATTTTCTGCTACTCTTCTCCCTTTCAAAATTAATCAGGGAGGAAATTAACTAGCAACAGGGAAAACAGATTAACTAGCAGCAGATGATAGGTGGTTGATCTTTAAGTTCTTTCTCTGACCTTGGCAACAAAGAGGAAATTTATTCAGTTTTAATTTCCTGTTTGAATATACCAAGCCAGGAGGAAGCAACAGTTAAAAAGACTCAGCAGCATTTCTAAGAGCACAATGGAAGATCCAGAGCCATCATGCCACCAGGAACAGTGAGAATTTTTGTCTGCTTCCAGCTGATGCTCCTCCTAAATAGGTAAATATATGGAAGGCAGCAGGAGGAAAAGGGGGGAATAGGATTTTTCTGTGTGTGAGATCTCATAAAAGGCTCAGGAAAAAAGAGGTTGATGCTAGCCTTTATGGCAATCAATGACTGAAAAATTTATGCACCTGAATGAGCAATGCAAAACAAGCTTTCTATAAATCCTTCAGCTATCTAAAAATATATCTTCAATCCTATGCTGTTGTATTAATGAGTATGTTCTCTTATATCATGTATATTTTGTAATATGACAGGTAATTAAAAAAAAGGACTGCAATGCTACAGAGATTCAATGATTAAAACACTCTGACTGACAAAAATAGTGCCCCGATTAATCAATCACATTTCCTTTTTTTTATTTAGTAAAAAAAACAACGCAATGGTTGTACAAAAATTGCAGAATGCCATTTTATTATTTAAACCTCAGAGGTGGTTTGAAAGAAGGTGAGGGAATTCTTCATTATAATCTCTCTTTTAATATGCAGTTTTTAAATTTTTCTCAATTGTTTTATTTAGTTAACCAACTGAATAAGATTTCTTTTATTGGAAAATAATCCCTAAAATTTTATTTGAGAGTTCACTTTCTTAGTGGAGAAAGAGCTTGTGAAGTGATTCAGGAGGGAGGGGTGTCACTTAAGTTTTTGAACTTAAGGGGAGAGGGCTATAGTAGACAAGGCAAGGATAAAAACTGGTACTGACATCATACCTGAGAACAAGGCTAAACATTTGCTTTTTCTTTCTTTGGTACTTCTTGGATGGGGCTGGGATTATTCTTTGCTGTTTAAATGTTAATTGCACTGCAGCTTTGATGCCTATTTACTGAAAACAATGAATCATGACCAAACTGTGCAGAGTTTCAAGGACCGCAAATCAAATGGTGACAGCAAAAGTGCTGGACTTCAGCCAGAGAGATGGGAATTAAAATCCCTCCTCAGTCCCAGAGCCCAAGGATTCTCTCTGGCAAATCAGCATTACAAAGGTGGAGAAAATAAGAATGCATGTGACATGCAGCCCTGGGCTTGTTGAGGAAGGACAAGATATTTTAATGATAATAACAAAAAGTTTGTATAATTATTAATACTCTCCTTTATCCATTTCTTTTTTTCTTACATCAAAACTTCAAAGATCAAAATTTCAGTCACCAAACAGGTACCCTGTTCTGTAAACATCACTGGGAAGTACCCCTTCAGGTAAATTCCTGAAATTTATTCATTTGTTTTTATACCAATTCACATCTTCATGTATCTCTACGTGGTTTCATTTTCAAGCTAAACTGCAGTTAAGTATGATGTCTGGACATTCATGAACATGAAAAATAATTTCTATATTTTTTTAAATAAAGCAATTTAATAGTGACACAAACATAGTGGTTCAAGATAACTATGGATTGGTGAAAATCAGGAACAACAACATTTGGAGAGCTGTATATTTTTCATCTCTTAATATTTAGAATGACAATGAGAGTTTCAGTATTGAAAAATGATTTCCTCTGATTATTTCTCCTGCCGATAAAGGTTGCTACTGAGGAAATATAATTTATTAACAGTAATTTCTTACTAATCCTTACTTTTTTTTCCAGTCACACTCAGATCAAGGTTTAAAGGGAATGCCATTTCATCATAGGCTCAACTGAGCCTGTGGTGCCCAAAGTGCAGGATGTTGTTTTTCAACTAAGTAATTCTAAGGTAAGCTGCATTTTTGATGTCTGATCTCAAAAAGCTCTCTGTGTTGTGCATGTTAAGGAGGAAGGATTAGATATTATTATTTAGATGGATAACCACCAGGAAATAATGGAGCTGCAGGATTGACTGGGAATTTAAAAAAATTCCTGAAAGAAAACAATGCCAAAACCATTTCCAAATTGTTTGGCAAGAAAATTATATGGACGTATCCATGAAGCCGACAAGAATTAAATACAAGTTGGCAGAGGATTTTACATTTCCTTTTTCTCTTTCTAGTTTTCCCCTCAAACTCCCTGCTACTTCTTTCTAGCACATATCACTTTATTATATATATCCTTTTGGCTGTCCTTGATTTCTTTCTTGGGAACTGCCGTTTCCTATGCCATCACTGTCTATGATTTTTCCATTCTTAATATTTCAACTTCTGATTCTGCTTCCCCCAAGACACTGTTATTGCTCCCTCTCGTTTGAAGCATATTCTAATAGTTGTGGCATTCCTACAAGTGTGATCTAATCAGCTTTTGCCTATTCACTTGCCCACTGCATTTCTACCTCTGAAATTGGAAACCTACTACCCTTTACAGTACATCTCCAAGTATTGTAGAGCCCTTAACTATTGTTTCAGACCTTAATACTGTCTTGCTTTCTTCTTTGCCTTGGTTTCAACTTTGTTGTGATTGCACTCATGATTCTCCTCCAATAAGCTCCTTGGCTTTTTCTTTTGACCTCTCTGTCTTTTCTTTTGACTTCTCTCCAATGAACTGTATTACTGCCCTTATCAAAATCTATTCTGTCTCCCCTTGATCATCATATCCTTTTCAAAACTGCAACGACCTGAATTCAAAACATTTTCCTGTATTCCGTTACTTTATTCTCTAATGATATCCATCCTATTGATCCCATGATAGACGTGCTCCAATTTTCAAGCTTAAGTACTAAAATAATTAATATCATTTCCTTAATTACTTTGCTCCTCCAGCCCCTTTTCCTCTCCTGCAGTGTGTTACATGTTCAATTTGAAACTCCTTGGGATCTATATTCTTTTATTCTCCAAGCCATAGATCTGTGACCCCTTTTTAAGCTGGACCTTCACTTGACCTTCAAGTGGTATGCTGGGGGGATGCATAAAGAACTGGTGGAGCTAGCATAAAACTAAATCTGATTTGGTTTCAATGTAATTAAAATTAATATATTGAATATTATTCTCCCTTCTGTCTCATCAGAAAGTACAATTTCTGGTAATTTCAGGAGGAGGTCTGCACTAAAGCTTGTTGTTAATCTCTAAGCGCCAGGAATAATGATACTAATTGCATAATTTTAAAGATGACAAATTAATGTGTTATACTGTAATTGGGAGAAGTTTTTCATATGCTAAAGCATCAGGTACAGGATCTGTTCATATGAAACAGCCTTATATGGTGTAAGATATATCTATCTCTGGGCAATACCCAGAGCCATTAGAGCGGGAAGGCAGGGGATGCTGTGGGTCCTATCCCTCAGTGAGATACATCTGGTGGAACCTAGAAGCAGGGCCTTCTCCATGGTGACTCCCTCTCTCTGGAACATCATTCCCCCAGAGATTAAACTGGCCCCCTCAATAATACTCTCTTCCAGAAGGCACTGAAGACCTGGTTCTTCCAGCAGGCCTGGGGAACCTAGAGCGGGATGGAGCCCACCAAATGGCTCATGTGATCTGCTGTCGTCAGAGCGGGGGTGTGTGAATTAGGAGGTGATCTTTTATTTATTTATTTTCAGATATTGATCGATTGTATTATTAACAATTTATTTATTTGATTCTTTTTTTTAGCTTTTTGTTTTTATTTTAAATATGGTTTTACATTCTGTAAGCTGCCTCGAGTCACCATGGTCAAATAGGCGGCAATATCAAATAAATAAATAAATAAATAAACAAATAAATAAATAAATACCTCTGGGCTATATTGGTCATATATTGCAGCACTCTCCGCATGGAGAGTAATGTGGCTCCACAAGATTATAAACTTGTGCAAGACAACCAGGCTGAGCCTGAGGGTGGTGTCAAATGCATAATCAATCTGGAGTATCTATGGCCCAGAAGAGATGCAATTCTAGCAGCACTACCCCGAAGTCTGTTGACACCAATACTCCTTGACTGTTAGTAGTTCAGATTCTTGTGTATAGATACTTTGAAATAAACTTGTAGTACTTTTGAACTCATCCTGATTCCTGACTTCTTGTGTCCAACAAAATCTACCATTATGTGATTTATACACATTAACTATATTACGTATTTTACCTGTGGCCTGGGACTATTCCTCTTTACAAAATATGGGCCAGCCAAACCAAAAAGTTGGACAATCATGGTCTAACCTGACAAGCAGTGATTCCTTACAGATATTCTCATTCTTGCTACCCAGGTCAAAAATGGAATCTGAGAGCATATCTACGCAAAACAGCAATTTTCTCAGTCAACTATAGGAGCTCTTTTAAATCACAACTATATTGCTAAATATTATTATTTTTATATGAGTAACACTACCCTGCACTTTGTTAAGAATTAATGTAAGCCTGCCATCTCTAAAGGCAAGCATATGGATCATTCAACATTTTAAAATGATTTTTTTTACACTGCAGCTGAAAGGATGGAAGACTCTTATACAAAGTGGGAAAATGGAAGAAAGAAGTCACGAGGGGAAAAATCCCCCATCATTTAAAAGGTAAGTGCTGAAAGTAATGGAATTTTGTGCAAGTTATGAATTTTAAACCACTTCCAGAAGCTATGTTGTTTACAACTGGATATGAGCTGTTCCTGGCAGAATACCAATAACGGCGGCATTGGAGTACTGCTTTGGGTCACTCTTTTTTGTGTGTGTGTGCTTATTTTCAGTTGCTTTCTTTGACTTTAACTTTTTTGAAATTCAGGAAACAAATTAAACTCTTTTGAACATCTGAAGAAAACAGCGGGGAAATATCAAGCTTTACAAAAGGAGCAATTGAGGCACCAGAGTATTGTAAAAGAGATGATATAAGGTACACAATTTTCATCCTCTGCAGACAATATGTTCTTTTCCTTCTGTTTCCCAAACCAGTATTTGTCAGTTTCTTGTTCTTTTGTGATTTTGTTTTTTAATGTTTTTGAATTTGATTGGCTATAGTGCAGTTTTTCAGCATTATATTCCCAATAATAATCTGAAGAATCCCACTCACCACAAAACATATTATATGCAAGAGGAGCTGTAGAGTTGATGATCAATCAGAAGGAAAGAAGAAAAATAATAGATTGCAGTTTTAAAAACAACCTCTTTCCAGCTCCCTTGTGAATTGGTAATATTTATCCTAAACACTGAGTGCCAATGCTTCTTCTTGAAAGAAATGCCAAATAATCTAGGTCAAAACTGTCCATCCAGCCCAGTATGTTCCTTGATCCTTCTAACTAGAAATGTCAGGATTTCACTCCTTATTTGCAACCTCTCATAGTTTTGCCTCGTATTTCTTTTCTAATAATGGTGGCAGATGATTTCATAAAGGTACCTGGGCAAAGGGAATGGCACATACTCGCAGTCCATATCCATGGAACCTTTAATCTGAGCTGTCAACATTATTGTGTAGTTGGCATCATGATACAGGCAAAGAAGCTTCACTCTAAGATGGCGACTGTCTATCCTGCCCAAAGAGCTTGACCATTGTAGTGATAGTAAGAAATACTAGTTTATTGCTTGGCAAGATAGCTCCTGACTTTTCTACTTAGCTAGGGAAAAAATGAGATACAAACTAAATAATCAATAGACAAATCAGAAAGAAACGTTGCTGATAACAAGGATATCATTCTAACAAAATAGTGAATTAAGAGGAGACCATAGGTCATATACCCTGTTTAATAGCTCCATTACAAATTCCAATCAGTATTTTCTTCTTTTGCTTAAATTTGTAGAAAAAAATATCCTGAATAGAAAATTGACACATGTCCACATGAACGTTGCGTCATTATGAATCTACCTGTCCGTCCCCCCTCCCCCGAAAAAAAACTTTTAATCATCATTTTCTACTCCTTCTACTGCAACTGTTGACCTTTTCATCCCATATTCTGTGTTATAAATAAACTGGCTTGAAAACGTTTAGGCTTACCTATCAGAGAAGTCAGTGATGAGTAGGAGCTGACTCTCCTCATCTTGTCAATCGTCTCGAAAGACAAGATATATTCTTCATTTTCAGGGCTGCCCAAGGTGCTGCTGGCGCTGCTGCTTGTGCTCAGATTCCCCGGGGAAAATGCAACAGAGCTTCCAGCTGTTGAATAACAATAAGGATGCAGACACTGAACAAAACACTTATGCAAGGAACTATGCTCAATAAAGTATGAGTTGTACATGGAAATTTGAAAGAGAAGGGATATACTTGTATCTATTAGTCGCATGCAGAAATCCTAGTGACTGCAGTGTGCCATTAGTTCCATCATTTTGTCACCAGGCTCCATCTGTCTGAGGCTTAGGCATCTCTAAATAAGTTTTATTTTATAAGTCAACATACAGGTTCTGTCTCTACTCTTGAAAAGCTGAAAAATACTATTTCAGAAGGGGTATCACCTTCTTGTTTCTCTGTGTCATATAATATACGTGGGTATATGCACAATTTTGCATTTATTTATTTATTTTGTCATGTTTATGTAGTGTATGGGAGATGGTGACCATTTGAGAACTGTATGCAGTGAAATTTCATTTTAATATATGCCGATTGCTGTATATTCTAAGTGACAATAAAGTTATTCTAACTCTAACTCTAACTAACAGTATGCTCACTAATGGAGAAACAGGAGATCATACCAATATTAATTTAAATACCAAAAAGTATCTGACAGCAGAAATTAGCATACATATACAACTTTGTGATGTGGAAATATTTTGGGGATGCGTGAATGATTTGGGAGCCCTGCTAGATACATGTTTTTCTGTAAACAAGCAGGAAAAGATATGTAGAAAAGATTAACATAATAGAATTTAGGGAATAATAAGTGGGGGAGTCTTGCTGGTTTCATGTCCTTCCACCAAGGAACTGGCTCTTATGATTATGTCCTGAAAGCTGCATGTGAAAAGAAACTCATAAAAAGAGGGATTTTTTTCCCTTCTCTTTTTTCAGTGCTGCAGCTACCTGTTTTCCCTGAAAAACTACCTTTGGCATATGGCAGCATCAGGACTTGCTTTTAGATAAGGGAATATACAAGGTGGTCCTTGAAATGTGATCATACCTGAGCCCAAAATTTCCATTGCTAAGCAAAACCATTGTTAAGTGAGTTTTGCCCCATTTTATGACCTTTCTTGCCACAGTTGTTCAGTGAATCACTGTAGTTGTTAAGTTAGCAACATGGGTTGTTAAATGAATCTGGCTTCCCCATTGACTTTGTTTTTCAGGTCACAAAAAAATAATTACATGACCTTGGGAGTCTGCAATCATCTTAAATACATGCCAGTTGCCAAGCGTCCAAATTTTGATCATGTGATCACAGGAATGCTGCAATGGTCATAAATGTGAAAAATAGTCATAGATGATGTTTTTCACTGCCATTGTGACTTCAAACCGTAATTAAATAACATTTATTGTTAACTGAGGCCGGTCTGTAACTGAAAATCGGATGAAGATATTACATCTGTATGCAACTTTGTTGTTGCAAGATGTTTCCTATTTTCTCTGCCTTCTCTTTCAGCACTTGTTTTGGGAGAGGCACAGGGATTATAGTCGACAGGACAGATCTATCACTTTTGCCAATGAATCTACCTCCGGTCATGATTTTCAGGATCCGATCCCATGTCACACTATTCACAAATAGTAATTAGAAACACAGTCAACTTTTAACTGTGCCATTTCTGTTGTAGTTCCAAATGCACACATGGTACAAGCAGGGATGGGCTGCTGGGGGTTCACAGGGGTTCGGGAGAGCCCCAAGCTAAGATACTATGCAGTTCAAAGAACCCCCAAATCCCACTCCTGGCTGGCCCTACCCATCCCACCCTGCCCTTCCCAGGAGTCCCCACAGCGCCTGTTTTGGATGCAGGTAATTGCAGGGCATGTCCGGAGGCTCGGGGAGGGTGAAGTTCGGGAAGGCCGGAAATGGGCCAGTTTCCAGCTTCCGGAGAGCCTCCGGAGCCCGGGGAGGCCATTTTCGCCCTCCCAGAGGATCAAAGAAAGGTTCTGGAGCCCGGGGAGGGCAAAAACACCCCTCCTGCCGTGGTGCAGGAGGCTGAATAGGCCACACCCACCATGGCCACGCCCATCCAGCAACTGGGCAGAGAACCCTTTGCTATAATTTTTGAAGCCCATCCCTGGCTATAAGGTTATACATATACATATACATAGACACATAAATATACATATACATATACATATACACACACACACACACACACACACATTTAACAATGAAAAGTTATCTTACATTCTTCATTCAAACTGAGATTCTGCAGAGACTTATTCAAGTTCCTTGCTGTAGTGACTGCTCGAATATTTCCATAGGAGCTGACAGAACGGAGTTTTGGAGTACATGGATTATCTCGGACTGGAGTCAGACTTCCAACCTCTATGGAGGCAATGTAAAAATTTATCCCCGCAAAATAGCAAACAGGTAACAGTTTCAAGTAAGTCAGTGATAGTAGCCACTGCTGCCCCTTTAGAAAGGGTTTATTATTTATTTATTTTATTTATTTGCCACCCGTCTAGTATCAAAATGACTCTGGGTAGCAGTCGGTGGCGCTACGTCTTCTTTTAGCCCTTGTGTTCTTTTTTCCCATATGTTTTCCCATGGCTTTGCTTTATCTTTTAAAGTCCAAAGTTGCCTCGAACTGGGAGATGGGTGGCACATAAATTTAACAAATAAATACATTACAAATGTATCTTCTAGGCCAGGGGTGTCAAACTCAAGGGCCACAGGATGCTTAGATCTGGCCTGCGGGGCCACCCTGGAAATAGCAAAGGACTGGCCTGTGGTGCCACTGCCAGCAAAATAGAGCTCAGGATTGCTGTGCAAGGTCCCCGAGTCCATGATGTCCTTCTAGAGCTCTCTGTCAGAGAAAATGGAGCTCAGGGGAGCTGCACACGCCTTCCAAACTCTGTTTTCACTGCAGGAGGTCTGCAGGAGGCTGTTGCAGCTGAAAACAGGGCCCAGGGAGCTCCATTTTAGCTAGTAGAGGGCTAGCAAAATAAACTAAAAATAAAACAAAAAGAGAAGTGTTTCCCCTTATGCACTTGAGCATGCAAGAAGGGACAGGAAAGGAGAAAGGGAAAGATAAAAGAAAAAGAAGGAAAGATGGGAAGAGAGCACGGAAAGAAAAATAAGGAAAGAGGGGAAGGAAGAAGAAAGGAGAAGGAAGGAAGGAAGATTATGAGAATGAGGGAGGGTCTGAAGGAAGTCCTGCCTTAACACTTGGCCCCCACAGTTGCCCCAAACATGAGTTGTGTCGAGCTGGTCACACCCACCCTGACCATGCCTACTCCGCCCCCCCCGAGGTCAAACATAACCCTGACACCCTCAGTGAAATCGAGTTTGACACCCCTGTTCTAGGCAATGTACAAATAGGTCACAAATCAAGGAACAAATCAACTTAGGTAAACAAATGAATAAACAGTAAACAATGATTTAATCAAGGAACTACCAGAAGAAGAAAACAAGACTCTCATCAACCCTGACAGGGCAAGCCTCTATATAACAGACCAGATGTGGTATTCAGCAGGTTCTGACCAGTTCTGGAAAACCGGTACTGGAAATTTTGACTAGTTCAGAGAACTGATGGTAATCTTCCCCCTGGGGTGCAGTGGGAATGGAGATTTTACAGTATCCTTCCCCTGCCACGCCTGCCAAGCCATGCCACTCCCACAGAACCGGTAGTAAAAAAATTTGAATCCCACCACTGAAAGAGACAGCAAATCCTACTCCCTTCTGGCACTGAAGAGTAAGTGGCACAATAGAGTAATAAAAGGTCTGCAAGAAAACAGCCAAGCTCAGAGAGCACAAAGAACTCCACAAGCAACAAATTGAAAGGCTAGACTGCTTCTCTTCGTTCCTTTTAACAAATGTTCTAGTTTAGTATCAGTGGGACAATCAATGGGATTTCTCAGAAGTAACATTTTAAAATTGAGATACTATTTCATTTTGCTTATTTAAAGTAGAAGAAAACATGCAGACTGCTACCGTGCAAGAACTGTTAGAGCTACGAGGCTTATGTGACAGCCCCAAACCAAGCTGACCTCATTTGAGTTCAGCAAGGTATCACTGTTGCAATGTAAGTCTGGATATTACAATAAAACAGCAAACACAAAAATCTTAACAATCTTTTTTCTGCCTACACATTTACCCAACGAATTCCATTATATTATGACTGCTTGCAATTGTTATTTATTTATCCTATTTTTCTCCAAAAGGCAGACTTAGTCGGCTATAAAAAAGCTTTCATAATGTACACCAAAGACAGCTTCTTGTGCATTTTATTTATAACCATTTATTTTTTATACAAATAATGTTGGTCTATGTTTCTACTTTTTATAATGCACTCCTTCTTTTAAGGCACAATAGCTATTAAAATACACATTTTATTTATCGGGGACATATAAACTGTTTCAAACAAATTTACTCCCAGCAGCATATGATTTCATGACCTCCTAATTTGGATTTAAAGAAAAATAAAGTCAATCAGAAGTAAAATTGATAAAGCACATAAATAAATTGGGACTTTAAACCAGAGAATCTAATCACTGTGCAGAAGAACAGTCAAAACATCCTGCCCTTCAAGACTTAATAGAACAACTAAGTTTAAAAACTTAGTTTAAAAACTGAAATTTAGGAGGGAAGAGACTATTTTAGTATTTTAGGGGAAGGCATTGTTCCAGAGAACAGCATGTAAGGAATGAAAATCTGGAAGCTTTTATCTAAAAAAACAACGGTCCCCCAAACAAATCTTTCCACACAAATCAAATGCACTGGGAGAAAGGACAGAAGAAACATCCCAGTCTGAATGTGGGCTTTTCCCCACTTGCACCTGCCATGTAAAAACGAACAATAGAACTATCTGCTCCACTCCTGAGGGGATTTATTGGCTGTTTCTTATCACAGTTGCCTTCTGCAGGAATCATGAGAGAAGTTGTCTGTTTCTTGTTTTCCTTTTCGTTCTGCATCTTCTTTTTCTTTGATGCTATCAGATTGTAAAGCTAAAAACCCAGGGACTGAGTTTTTGTTTTAAAACATTGTTCTATAAGGTGTTCTAGGAGCTTCTTAAACTGATCAGCAGAATATAAATGCTTTACATAAAAAAATAAACTGCTGATGTACATAAGAATTAGCATAATGCTAAGAGAGTTCAAGCACTTCAAACAAGTTGAATTTTATTTTTTATCTTATTTTCCAACAGAATAGGGATTTTGGGGAGGGCGCTTTTAGACCTCAGATAAATTAATACGATTCAAGAAAATGGGAGAAGGACACAAGATTTTTTCCCCAGTTTCCTGTTAAAAAAGATAGCTCAAAGAATCAACTTCTAAAATGTTGTGTCTGCAAAGAAGATGCTGGAGTACCTGGAGTAGCAGGTGAGGGCACTGCATAGTTCTTCTCTTCTTCCATAAACTGTAAGGCAACTGTACAGAAATTGGTTTCATACTGAACCACATGATGACTCAGTGCCACAACTAACTCCTGTTGAGAAACAAAGATAAAAAATAGATCTCTGAACCCCAAGAAATTAACCACAAGAATATTCCATCACTGGAAAGCTGTTACTAAGTGCCTAGTAAATAACTTGAAGTGCATAACATAGGTTACTCTATCAGTAACATTGAAGTTATAGGAATATTTACTGTAATACTTTCATTATCATAGTTAGCTAAAGCAGTAATCACTAAACTAAAACTAAATCTAATGTAAGACTCAAAAAATGACATCATTCTTTTACTCCATCTTCAGCATTGACAAGCCAAACAGCATGTACGGGACAGTAATCAAAACGATAAACAGCCTGGATGGAAAAAAAAGAATTGGGAAGAACAGTTAAAGGCACTATGTATGCTTAGCTTAGAGAAGACTGCAGGAAGACATGATGCATTGCTCAAAGTTATTCCAGAAGACAGTACCAGAAATACTAGATTTAAACTAGAAAGAAGTAAAATTTGGCAGGACATCAAGACAGATCTAACGGCAAGAGTTACCCAAGAATGGAAACCGCTTGGAAGGAGGTGGTCTCTCTCCTTCCCTGGAGTTGTTTAAGCAAAACTGGATGGCCATCTGTTTGGGATGTTAAGAGTAATGATTTCCAGCAATAGGCAGGGAATTAGTGCAAATGATTTTCAAAGTCCCTTCCAGCCCTTTACTTTCTGGCAAAGACTTTACATTTAGAAAATGAAAACTATCTATCCCATCTAGCTAAACTGAGAAAATCTGTTCTAAGCTTGCTTGGAATACAATGTCACAATCACCCTGTCTATCTATAAATATAACAGGAATGGAGGAAAAACAGAAAGCATATTCTTCTACAAAATATGGATTCTGTTCAAGGTTGTGAACACTGTATTTTTTCCTTCTGTTCAATCGTGTCCAAAATTTTAAGACCGCCTGGACTAGTCCCTGCAGTTTTCTTGGCAAGGTTTTTCAGAAGTGGTTTGCTATTGCCTACTTCCTAGGGCTGGGAGAGAGTGACTGGTCCAAGATCACCTAACTGGATTTGTGCCTAATGGAACTCCTGGACTCCTGGTTTCTAGCCTGATGCCTTAACCATTACACCAAACTGGCTTTTAACATTATATAATCTTTTACAAATAAATTCCAAACTCCAGACAGATTCCAATGTAAAAGTCTCAGGAGCCTTAGAAATTGCATCATTCCTTGGGAAACGTCTATTATAGACTTTTAATCTGGAAAATAATATCCTCACTTACTGCTAAAATAATATTTGACCTCTTTGGACTGTTTTTAGAATGATCCCTACATACGTGGAACAGGCTTTCACACTGTATAAACACAAAGTTCAATTAAACAAGGTTTCAAGCAGTGAACTAAGCCAATAAGCACTGTGTTCAACCACAATGTATGACTTCCCATAACATACTAATCCCTCTGTCCTAGAATGATGCATAGATAAGCACCAATATTATCTAACAGTTAACTGAGGGATCTTATTTGAGAAAAACTTTAGGAATATCAATCTGGACACTATGTTATCTGCATACAAACATTTCATTTATTTATTTGCATCCTGCCTTTATTATTTTTACAAATAACGCAAAGCAGTGAACATACTTAATACTCCTTCCTCCTCCTATTTTCCCCACAATAACAATCCTGTGGAAGTGGGTTGGGCTGAGACAGAATGACTGGTCCAAGGTTATCTAGTTGGCTTTCATAGCTAAGATGGGATTTGAAATTACCATCTCCCACTTTCTAGCCTGGAATGATGACCCAGAGTATAACACAAACGTAACAAAATCCAAAACGTAAATAAATGTCCTTTAATGCCTCCAAACTGGCCCCAATGTTCAATAATACTCAGTTGGAGATAAAACGTACTCAAAAATAGTCTTCAAAAGAAAGCAATACAGTCTGAATTTAATGAGCAGATAGAGGTGAAATAAAAAAACCAAACAAACTACAATGACAAAATTTCCACAACAGAACAGGAGAAGTATTTATCAAATTCAAGGATATAACAAGGTGCGTTCTGTTGGAAGGACGCCAACCAAGATAACTTCAGACCAAAATGAAACACACTTTGCTTCTGGCAACCTGTGTTTTAACCATCTCTCTTATATACTTGTCTCTCCAGCTGCAACCAATGAGGAGGATCATTGCCGCTTCCTCTCTTGCAAACCAAGTTGTTGCCTTCTCTGTTCCTCCCTGCGTGTCTTAGAATGCAGAGGGGATGGACCTGGTTCTTCCTCTGACTGCCCAGCCGGCCTCAGCCCTTCCCCAGCCTCCTCCATAACCTTTGGAGCCACACCTCTATTCCTTGTCAGCTGTTCCTCCTCTCCCTCAGAGTCCGACTCTACCAAGGGCATGACACCTGGTGCCTTCGTAATTCCAAAATAGTAACCAAGGAAGCAAATATAATCTAGGAGAATCAGTACAAGGTTTCAGCTATCGTTGAGATGCTGATTGGAAACTCTTAGATTATTTTATTTAAGCAGCCATGTTACAGATTTTGAAGGAAAGCAAAGAGATAATTTATGTATTAGCTTGAATTTAACATTTTTATATCAGACTTAAGATCTCTGGATTCAACAATATGTCTCAGCTGTTACAAAAATGCATTGGGCTGTTCCTATTTATTTCTGAAGAGCACATACATTTCCTTCCTTGAAAACAACTGACAGCAATGCTTAGCTAATATATTCTCTTGCTTTAGTGTAGTTGAAAGCTTTTTGTGACCATAAAAAAAAGCACAAGAAAATCAAGTCCCTAGAAATCAGCATTCTGACACAATTAATACCCATCTGTCACCTCAAGTGAGAATGAGGGCACTTTTTTTATATGTTGCTTGGTGAAACATTGATTTTTCCTTCACTTTGGCATAAGGATCTGAAGAAGGCAGGAACATTTGACTCCAAAATGTATTATTTGCAACAAAAGGCTCTTTTATTATTGGGTAGGCTACCCTCCTTATTATTTGATTCAAACCAGTATTGTCAAACTGATGTACTGTCCTGGAAATAGTTAATAGGAAGAGATGAAATTATAACATTCTTTTTCCATCCATAATTTTATCCATTAAAACATAATTTACTACACTGCCATTTTAGTTTAGTTTGAGGATAACCTGCCTTATTAAAAAAGGCAATTATTTTCTGGAACTGACAATTGGAAATCTTAAAAATCTCAGATTTAATTTCTTGAAATGTCTATCTACAACGAATTAAGAAAAATGGCAGCTATAAAGGAAAGTCAGAAACATATCCTTGCATTTTATTTACAAATCTACTACTAAGGCATCAGGCTAGCAAATAGGAAACCATGAGTTCTAGTCCTGCCTTAGGAGTGAAACCAGCTGAATGACCAAGGGTCATCACTTTCTGTCAGCCCCAGGAAGAAGCCAACAGCAAATTACTTCTGGAAAACTTTGCCAAGAAAATAGCAGGGACTTATCCAGGCAGTCTCTGAAAATCAGATATGATTGAATAGAAGAAAAAAAAAAACCATATAGAAAAGTCAGCTAGAAAAGATCAGAAACAGTTTGCTTATAATATGTTGAAACCAATCAGGTCATTCTGGCCATTCTTTATACCTCAGTGCTATCAAGTGATTAATATACTACTTTTCTGTAAAAGGAAATCAAAGCAGACCAAGATCAGTTTATTAAATTGTTCTCCCATCCTTTCCCCCACCTGCAGGTTAAAGAGAGCTCTTTCTAGAATGAAGTTCTTCTCTTACATTCCTGCATTGCCCTATCCTTTCTTTTTTCTTCTAGAGGACTGCCATATATTTCTATTTCCAGTAGAAAATATTATTTCATATTTAATGTCACAGATTTAATGCCACAGACTGCGCTATGTGGCTTCCGGTTTTGAACTTCCCCGAAGACAGACCATTGACTGTGGCTGCGCATGGCTTTGGTCTGTGCTTCGGCATCGGAGAGCCCCGATCTATCAGATTTGGGGCAGAAGCTGCCTTGTGGGGCGGCAGAGGAAGGGGAGACCGTCAGCCAGGTAGAGGGGAGTCACAAATCCCCTCCTTGGCTTGGCAATCCCGAAGATGCCTGAAGAGGTGGTCTAAAATGGCCACTCTGAAGGGGAAGATTAGGCTGGAATAAGATTGCGCAGGAGAGAGAAAGAAGCGAACAGCAGGAGGAACGGGGCTATATAATTAAATGAAAGATGCCCCCCAGGATTAACATTTAAAGAATTTTTAAGAAAGGATTTAAAGCGGCGAAGAGAAAGAGAGAAAAAAAGGTGTGAATTGCAGTGGGGCTTTGAACCGAGAAAGGTAGAAGCTGGAAGAAGAAATCATCTTATCAATTTGGATACAGTATATACTCGAGTATAAGTCGACCCGAATATAAGCCGAGGCACCTAATTTAACCACAAAAAACTGGGAAAACTTATTGACTCGAGTATAAGTCGAGGGTGGGAAATGCAGCAGCTACTGGTAAATTTCAAAAATAAAAATAGATGCCAATAAAAACTTTCACTAGAACAGTTGAGAATAAGTTTGATGTTCACAATTTCCTCTTTGAAAGAGACCAGTAAATAGGGACAAAGAAGATGAAGAAAAAGAAGTGTGTTTTTTCACACTTTTCACACTGCAGTGAACAAAAATGGCATCATAGGAACAGGCTTATTCTCAGCCCAAAGGTTTGTTTCTGATTTCTTCCCTGATTTAAGGGAAATTTGGGAAACGATCTCACTATCATGAAAGGTTTGATTGATTCACTAACCCAAAAGATGATGATGATGACAGTGGTAGGCAGGAGTCACTCTCTCCCTTGCAAGAAAAAACCAAGAGCCGTTCTTATGATATCTCTCTCTCTCTCTCTCCCCCTCCTCCCCCTCCTCCCGAGTGGACTGAAAGCAGCTGGAGCTGAGGAAATGAAACTGAGTGGAGCGACCTCGGCTTGCGTTGCTTTTTCAGCCTAGAGCTCAGAAAAGCCTCCCCCTCCCATGCTTAAAAGTTGCAAAGGAAACACGGAAGCAGGGAAGCGGCTGCCCAGCTTCGGAGCTCCACACCATTTTTTTTTCAGAGGGGAATCTGACTCGAGTATAAGCCGAGGGAATTTTTTTCAGCACAAAAAATGTGCTGAAAAACTCGGCTTATACTCGAGTATATATGGTAAGTATATTCTGATTCTATATAGGCACTAATAAAGCTGAACTATAAATTATTAAAGAGAAAATTTAATACTAATTGGATTTGATCTTTTTGTTTGGAAGATTGTGGTTTAAAAAGCTCTGGGTAATTGAAAAAAGAAAAGAAAAGAGGGGGTGAAGATCTGTAATAACAAAGAGTGCCATCTAATTTAAATCTAACTTGTTCTTCTTTTAAAAGATTCTGTTTCTTAAAACCTGTAAGGATAATTGATACAATAAAACAAGAACTTTGAAAAATTGAAACAAAGAAAGAAACAGGAAGATTCTGCCATTGGATTAATTGTTGATTCTGGCATGGATTTGGCATTGGATTAGCTGAGGACTAAAACTTGAGAGGAAGAAAATAAAAACTGACTGTTGGAAATTAACTTCAAAGACACTATTTGGATTAAATTGCTAACTAGAAAGTTGTAAAATGGCGATATCTCTTCTGGAATTAAAAATGGAACTTAGAAGCATGAAAATGCAATTGCAGAATATGAACAACAAAGACAAAAGACAGAAGAGGAGGTGGAGCAAATCATAGAAGGGGACAACTTTAATTATCATCGAGAACAAAGAACGCCGGAAAGAAAGAGGAAAAGAGTTGGAAATAAATAGATTTAAGAAGTTAAATAAAGAGGGGAATATCCAGAAAATTAAAAAAGGGAAAAAGAATCAGCAGAAATCCGAAGGGTGGAAGGAAGCTATAAATAGAGAGGGGGATAAAAGCTGAAGTGAAAGAATAAAGGGGAAAATACAAGGGGAAAGAAGAGATAAGAAACAGTACTTGGGAACAAAGAAACATGGGAATTGTAAAAAAATGGGAAAAATTGTTTAATTAGTTGGTTGATTAATATTTAGAGAGGGATTCTGCAAGGTACTGGAGGGTAACATAAATAAATTTATAGTTATGAAATAGGGACATATAGATTGATAAGATGGAAAACAGAACTGTTATTTCTTGATAATGGAATCTAATGCTCTTTTCCTTTATGTATAGAGATAATTGCAACAAATAATGGAATATGTTTATTAATTATATTGAAATATTTCTAGGACTGGAATGTAGGCTTTTTTGTTTAAATATGAATGGAATAATTAATTGAATATGTGTATTAAATATATTGAAATAAATGAAACGATATAGGAGGAGAGCTGAAATGGAATTAACATCAAGGTTTAGGATTAAATAAGTAGATTAATATGTCCTTTTTTTTGCAATTGTAAATAAATCTTATGAAATTAAAAAGGGGAAAAACCATGCAGAATCTGATTTATATATGCTATGTAGGTTTAAAGGGATTATTAATTTTAATGTTTTAGGTAATAAAATGTTAAACGTTTAATGGAATTTAAAAGGGGAGATAATTAATGAATATATAACTTAGAGGTGGTGCACTTAAACTGATATTTTAGGGGGAGAAACCAATTTATAGAAAGAGTGTTTTTAATTAGAATTTAAGATGAAATATACAAATGTGACAGTTAAAAGTACTAAAGTATAATAATTTTGAAGGTAACATAAGTGAATTAAATAATAAGATAAGCATTTGGAATAATATAATAAAATAGAAAATCTATAAAAGCATTGTTAAGATCAGAAATTGAATACAAAAATTGAATATGTAACTATGGTCATATTCGTATGTGTATGTGAAACCTGTAATCTTGCTGTTCACTAAAAAGAGATGTTATAATGTGAAAACTGAATAAAACTTGTTTTTGTTTTTTTTAAAAAAGACTGTGCTGTGCAAACAGTGATCAACAGAAAAGCTTTTCAGAGACAGAACCCATCTCCAAAAAGAGGAATGAAAATTTCTGCAAACAGTCTTAGTTTGAAAGCATAGAACAAGACAGAAATCTCCTCCTCCTCCTCCTACCCCTCCTGCCTGTTGTTGTTGGTTTAAACAGAGGAGCTCCAGATAAAAGTAGTAGTATACAGCATAACAGCTTGCTGCTGACAATTATCACTTATCTTTGGCATTCAGCAACATACTTTCCAACAGTGAATATTTTGCCAGGTCTAAAATTATCCTTTTTTAATACCCAGTTTTTCATTATTTTGTTATACAATGGCCCTTTTCTATTTCAAAAAGGGTTATTCACACTGAAATGCCACATTGACAGCAAACCAACTGGGTGCAAAGAACTATCAGGTCAGGCAAGAAACAGCAGCTCATGTTTTAGAATGACGGGCCACTGGAGCAAAATGATAGCTATATCCCTATAGCTCCATCCAACATGTCTTTTGCAGCAAGTGCTTTCTATCTTAACCCTGTGAGTTGAGCTTAACTCACTTCTTTTAAAAAAAAAATTTAAAACTACTTTTAAAACAATTTTCAGGCTGAAAGCACAAAGCCAAGTGCAAAAAACAATATTTTTAGAAGCCTCTCAGGGAAGAAAGAGGCAAAATACTCTGCACCACCTGACTTGCCATTCACTGATGAACCACAGCCAATATACCCTGAAGAAGTGCAGAAAATTAGATGACAGAACTATCCATCAAGAGTTGAAATCCCTGGAGAGGGCCTGAGGCATTAACTCCCTTTTCAGCTACTTCTCATGAGTCAGCAGAATAAAGAAAAATAAATGTCAGCTCCAATTTCTTTTTTGTAAGAAGAATCTTATCTGAAAGAATTGACAAGTTGGAAAAATGGCACCTGCTCATAGAAATGGCACCTGCTCATAGAAGCACCCTCAGTTACCAGGGATTAATATTGAAAAAGAGGAGGAGCTGGAGGAGAGAGGGGCAGCTTTTAAAACCCCACAGTACTTTCCCCTGAGTAAAAAACAGGCTAAAATCTCCTTTCTAAGCTTTAAGTGCTATAAAAAGTAGAAACAAAGAACTGCCCATCTCTCTTTGATTTTGGTACAGTCCGTAGAGCCCCTCTCATTTTCCATGAGCCAGTTTTAGGGTCAAATCACCTAGAATTCATAAGGAATGGTATCAGGAAAAAAAACCCTCCCAGTAAACAAAAATATTCAGAATGTTATGTGCAGCTTCTCCTCATTTAGCAACCATTCATTCAGTGACTGATCTTCAAAGTTCCTGTCATCCCAGCATTTCCATGGTTAAATGTTCAAGACCCGGGTGCTTGGCAAGTGGCTTGCACTCAAGAAAGTTCCATAGTCAAGGGATCTCTGCTGTGATCTTCCCTGCTGTCTTCCCCAAAGCAAAATCAGTGAGTGAGTAAGCCAGCAGTTAAGTTGCAAGTTGCTGAAGTAAGTTGCTCATACTCTCCATCACCTAGCATCAGCCACTCGCTGCCCCATTGTGCTCATGTCATGTCTTGGGAGCCACCGCTGTACTCTTCTCCCATAGGGCAACAGCTACCTTTGGTCCTGCCATGTTTGTACTTTATCAGCCACCCACAGACCCTTCCCCACATAGCAGCAGTCACTTACCAGCTAACTGGCCTGCTTACAAGCCACCTGGGACTTGTTTAATGATCCTTGCTTAACAGGGAAATAGAGCAGTAACTAACTGCTAACTGGTGTGGTTTTGTGACATCATGTTTTACGACTGCACCACTTATTTAGCAACAGACATTCCAATCCAAATTACTGTTGTTAACTGAGGAGTACCTGTACTTAAAACTAATAACGCTGATATTAGCATCTGTCCCTCCTACCCCTTTTGCTATACCTTTCGGACCATGGGGCTTCCATCATTAATGAGCTGGGCCAGCATCATGGCAACATTGTGATCGATTGTAGTGGAATGATCTGTCCGCTCAGCAGAATTGCCTACAAAAGTGCCAAGGGCAAAGACTGCTGCACAGCGAACCTACAAGAGAAAGAAAAGACATCATAACAGAGCACAAGAATCTTTGCAAAAAATAGGCGAAATCAGGTTTCCTACTGAAAAATGCAGGCATCAATCAGACGTACTTGGGCAAAGAGATATTCAGACTGGAAACTCGTTCAAAAAATTTAAACATGTACTCAATGCAGTCTCATAAGTAACAAAAAATGTTAATGGATTAAAGAGCTCTCCACATCTACTTGTGCATTTGTTAATTTGCTGCTGCTAGTTGAAGTGTTAGACGTACTTAAAAGGCATATTTGATTTTCCCACTAAAGTGAATGCCTTACAATGAATGCCTTTATCTTCTAAACAAACAACGAATGATTAGATTTATCAATTAAAATCAATAAGTTAATAAATTGAGTCAGATTGCAATCCTACTGCAGGAAGTCCTCCAAACAAGTCACTAAACAAAGCGATTCCTAAGTGAAGCCATGTCTTTGCTTATGACCTTACTTCAGCTTCCCTTTGCTTTACAGACCTACAAAGATCATACATGTCAGAATTGGTCATAAGATCACTTTTTCATCTAACTGTGAAGGGTCACTAAATGAGGCAGTCGCTAAGCAAGGACCACCTGTGCTCAAGCTTAACCAAAAGCCTTTTGAAAAGTTGCCTGTTGGCTCTTTTTAATATCTCAATGGTCATCCTGCAAAAAACAGTGCATGGTTCTTCTTTTTAGGCAATCGCTGAAGCAGTTCTGTAACCCAGGGAAGCTACCGGTAATTAAGGCAGCTAATTAGAACAGGTTCTCCTTGCTGGAAGAGATTTGTTTTGGAACCTAGCAAATTACCTCAGGTATTGAATCAGAGAGAAGGCTGTAGAGCTTTTCGTGAGCACTGTCCCTCACGCCGCACCATCTCGCAGAGTCAAAATTCTGCCAGATCCGGCCCAAACAAATAGCCACCCACTGGCGCAGCAGAGGGTGTGGATCATTCAGCTGCTCCAGGCAAATGGCAATCAAATTCCCTTGGAGGCAAGCTTCCTGCAAGAAAAGGCCTTCGTGATATCGCAATTTATTTCTTACCAGTATATAAATCTTAAAGCCAAGATATTCCCAAGGGAAATGAGGCAGAAGAGCCTGGGCTTAAATCAGTGTTATCTAACTCTTTTTTTTAAATTTAAGGTTACTGAATCAAACCTCACTTTTTCTTCACTTGGACTCACCTGTCCTGTGTTGTAGTTGTTGACAATCACTGCCAAGATGAAAGCTGTCATCGTTCTGTGTTCAGCCTTAACATACAGACACAAGAATATTTTTATTAATGGATCTTGGGTAAAGCAACACAGGAATGCTTTAGGCAAAAGCTTTAAAAGAGAAACAGCATCTTTTACAAAGATGTGCGCTGCTGGAGGACTCCAGGAAGTTGTAAATTTAATATACGAATTGTTTAACTGAACAGGAAAATGGTCATGAAAGCAAACCAATCCTTTTCAGATGGTAATATGGGTGCCCTTTGATAGAATTAATTCAGCTTCAGGACTGAAGTTTTCTAATGTGAAAATAATATCAACAATCATAAAGTTAATATAGGCAATACACCATACAAGCACAGGAATATATCAAAATAAGAAGCCTATATATTGTACATCTATAAAAGTAGCATGGGTATTTTCTACTAACTCTATATTCATGCATGTCAAATAGGCAACAACAGTATTGCTTTGTGCTTCAAATGCTGTTAAAGAACCATGCAAAACCTTTTCCAAGGTCCCTTGAAAGATTGGAAATTATTTTTTCTCTAATTTCTCCAGGTTACATATTATTAAAAATATACAAGGAAGGAACTGGGGCCCACTGATTCATGGAAGAAACTGCAATTTACAGAAAAATTCTTAGCACAATTATTTTTCTCAACAGGCCATATTTATACATGGTGCTCACTTAACAACCATTCATCAGCAACTGTTTGAAGTTATGGCGGTGCTGAATTAGTGGTAGTTACACCTGGTCTTTGAAGGTCCAGCTGCTGCAGTGCCCCACGTTCATGTTCTTCTGCTCTGCCTGAACTGCTTCTGCTTCTACTCCCCTCATCTCTGCCTTTTTGGCTGCCCTGCATCTGCTGCCTATCTCTGTTCCTGCCAAAAGAACAGAGATGGGAACAGCCAGGCAGATAGGGGGAGCTGAAGCAAAGGAACTTCATTTCAGGTAGGAGGAAAACTTAAGAGATTCACATTCCTGATCTAGTGACCGCAACCAGGACTGCCTGAATTGCTGTTGCTAAGTAGTGGTGTCACATGATGTTTTGCTTATCAACTGCTTCACTTAATGACATAATTTCTGGTCCTAGATAGGCGTCCATGGAGATTCTCAGTCCTCCAGGTCATTGTTGTCCCAAAGGAGTTTTTTCAAAAGGCAAACTGGACTTTCTCTGTTTTTCCTTGAAGACGTTTCACTTCTCATCCAAGAAGTTTCTTCAGTTTTGAAACAGTATCTTTGGGACCTAGGTAGGGTTGATAAGTGAGTACTATCTGTATATCTATTCTTATACAGTAACTTTTTCACATGGAACTATTATTCAGGTCTGCTGTGGCCTTATTCACAAAGACCCAAATAGTTTAACTGAAGACAAATAATTAAAATGCATTGCACCTTGTGAAATAGAATATCTCTTATTCCAACATTGCTATAAGAACATAAGAGGAGCAGACCAAAGGTTAACCTGTTTTCTAACAACAAACAAGTTCACAGGGGATGAAGGCAACAGTCTCCCCTTACTCTAGCACAAGGCATTCATTCAATAGCTTTTGGATGCTGATATTTCATTTTGTTCTGATGGACAGACTACATCCTATTCACATGTTATTTCCATGTAGCTAATGGCAGAAGAAAGGGTATAATTGGCATACCCTATGTTGGTATAATTGCTCCCTGAGCTTGAGCATGAAGAGATGAACAGGAAAATTTACTTCTAAGTGTGGCTCTTATATTGGAGGCCCCTCCAATAGAATTGTGCATACTTTATAGATGATTCAGGAGAAATGCTTCAGACTTCATGAAAACACAGTACTTTTTCACTATTAATGAAAAAAGGTCCAGTTGCTTTGAGAAATATATTAATTTTAAGAAACCAGAGAAGCCTGAAAAAAGCAGGTCTGTTACAATCAATAGCAGAGAAGTACTATATTGTGCAAGGTCTGAATCATTTTCAAGGCATGCACAACCCAGTGTCAAAATCAAGACAACTGTGATAACACAAAGGAATCTCACAGGAAAGCAGCTGGACATAAATAGACTCTCCTATTCTCACCAGGGTGCTCAGCAGAGGAAGTCAGGGAAGTGAAGTTAGCATAACAGCACTATCTCAGATAACTTCCTTTTGAATAAGGCACGGATAGCCCATCTAGCCAGTAATTTAATTAACAAACAAACAAATGTACTATCACCATGTTTTATATTAATTAACTCACTAAGATTAATTCAGTCATATTGCATAAAGAATCATATTCCCATGAATGTCCTGAATACACTGTCAGCTTAAGGAGAGGGAAAAAGTTATATTTACTTTTTTCACTGCTGTTATTCAACAAAACATCCTGCATATTAGAATTGTGTAAGAATTCTTACCATCTACAAAACCTCATTAAGTCACATAAGAGTTGCACGTGAGCCAAGACACCACAGATAAGTTGTAAACAGATGGATGGGAGGGAGGGGAAGTGATGGAAAGGAAAGGGGATTGATTACTTAATCTTACCGGCATATAAGGATCTGCTAAAACAGAAAGGAAGTATTTGTGACCATTGTCCTTCACAAGGTCAGCTTGGCATGACTAAAAAACAAGATTGAGGGTGAGGAAAGAGAAGAAAGAACACAGTTAAGTTCAATAACCTGAAAAAAAATATTCTAAGCCTTCAGATGATTTATGAATATTTCATGCCATTGTAATTTTTCTCCTTCAAATTCAATTTTCAATTGATCTGAGAAACAAAATAGCAGAAGTAAACTTCTTCTGCCAGGACATCGGCCAAGAAATCTTGGTCAAGATTTATATCATGGAAGCAAAGGACATCTGCTTCATGCCCACGGCCCACAGGCAGTTTTGTTTGCTTGGAGAGTCCTTTGAAGTAATTACCAGCAAACTTTACCTTCAAGGAACAGTACATTTTTTGTTCATTCACTCTGCACAATAAACTTGGAGTACCATCATCGGTAAGCCAGGTATAGCGGAAAAAAAATATTCTTCCATAATAGTCAACTGTATATTTTTCTATAACTGATAAAATCTAAGGGCTTTTCTGGTTCATCTTTTGTAAAATCTATGTCCATTAAGACATAAAGCCTAGGGAAGAGGGAACAAACTTAATGACTGACATATTTTTTTCTTTCAACAGTTACCCTGGGTGACTCCTTTGGTGCTTGCATCCTTTTTTTTCTATTGTATGGATAAAAACCAAGTCTCCTCGATGTACGTAGTTACAAGTCAAAATCATATATGTACATACATTCCATTAACATGATTAACATCTGCATATATCACCAAGCCTCCTTTCTTTTTTTTAACAAAATTGCTCAGGCTGTATTTTCTTGAGCTCCGATAGAGATGGGAGGTAAGGAACATTACAAGCACCCTAGCACACATACTCACAAAGGCATTGGTTTTGTTTTCATCTTTTTTTTTTTTTGAACGGGGAAAGAGAGAAAAAAAACCTTGAGTGTAAAGAGATGCTGAAGAAATAAAACACTGGTTTACCGCTGCTGTGTTCTTGGTAATATCTAAATCTATGTGGATGAATACAGTTACTGAGGCACAACAGAGTTTTCTGTATTCTGCACAGTAGTGATTTTTAAGCTGTGCAGATGCAGATAGATAAACTAAACAAGATGTCCATAACAAAGTACACTGCTCAAAAAAATAAAGGGAACACCTAAACAACACAATGTAACTCCAAGTCAATCACACTTCTGTGAAATCAAACTGTCCACTTAGGTAGCAACACTGATTGACAATCAATTTCACATGTTGTTGTGCAAATGGAATAGACAACAGGTGGAAAGCATAGGCAGTTAGCAAGACATCCCCAATAAAGGAGTGGTTCTGTAGGTAATGACCACAGACCACTTCTCAGTTCCTATACTGTCTGGCTGGTGGTTTGGTCACTTTTGAATGCTGGCGGTGCTTTCACTCTAGTGGTAGCATGAGACAGAGTCTACAACCCACACAAGTGGCTCAGGTAGTGCAACTCATCCAGGATGGCACATCAATGCGAGCTGTGGCAAGAAGGTTTGCTGTGTCTGTCAGCGTAGTGTCCACAGCATGGAGGCGCTACCAGGAGACAAGCCAGTGCATCAGGAGATGTGGAGGAAGCCGTAGGAGGGCAACAACCCAGCATCAGGACCACTACCTCCACCTTTGTGCAAGGAGGGACAGGAGGAGCACTGCCAGAGCCCTGCAAAATGATCTCCAGCGGGCCACAAATGTGCATGTGGCTGCTCAAACGATCAGAAACAGAGTCCATGAGGGTGGCATGAGGGCCCGAGGTCCACAGGTGGGGGTTGTGCTTACAGCCCAACACCGTGCAGGGCGTTTGACATTTGCCAGAGAACACCAGGATTGGCAAATTCGCCACTGGCACCCTGTGCTCTTCACAGATGAAAGCAGGTTCACATTGAGGACATGTGACAGACGTGACAAGGTCTGGAGATGCCGTGGAGAATGTTCTGTTGCCTGCAACATCCTCCAACATGACAAGTTTGGCAGTGGGTCAGTAATGGTGTGGGGTGGCATTTCTTTAGGGGCCGCACAGCCCTCCATGTGCTTGCCAGAGGTAGCCTGACTGCCATTAGGTACCGAGATGAGATCCTCGGGCCCCTTGTGAGACCATATGCTGGTGCAGTTGGCCCTGGGTTCCTCTAATGCAAGACAATGCTAGACCTCATACGGCTGGAGTGTGTCAGCAGTTCCAGCAAGACGAAGGCATTGATGCTATGGACTGGCCCGCCAGTTCCCCAGACCTGAATCCAATTGAGCACATCTGGGATATCATGTCTTGCTCCATCCACCAATGCCACATTGTACCACAGACTGCCCAGGAGTTGAGGGATGCTTTAGTCCAGGCGTGGGAGAAGAACCCTCAGGAGACCATTCGCCACCTCATCAGGAGCATGCCCAGGCGTTGTAGGGAGGTCATACAGGCACGTGGAGGCCACACACACTACTGAGCCTCATTTTGACTTGTTTTAAGGACATTACATCAAAGTTGGATCAGCCTGTAGTGTTTTTTTCCACTTTAATTTTGAGTGTAACTCCAAATCCAGACCTCCATGGGTTGCAAAATTTGATTTCCGCTGATAATTTTTGTGTGATTTTGTTGTCAGCACATTCAACTATGTAATGAACAAAGTATTTTATAAAAACATTTCATTCATTCAGATCTAGGATGTCTTATTTTTGTGTTCCCTTTATTTTTGTTTGAGCAGTGTACATTTATTGGTTCTTCAGGTATCCTCATAACTCACATTTGTGATGAAGTTCTTCTTTAATGACCAAACCTTTGCATATCTGCCTTGTAGTAAAAGATGGTTATCTCCTAACCCATCTTGTAGTGATAGAAAGCAACTGCCATGAGTTAGGGAGTTCAGGCAAAAGTGAGGAAACCTCCCCCAATCCATTGAGGGTCAATTTAGTGACCAATCAGGATTACAGATGTGGTCACGTGATATGGACTACATTTCTCCTAACCCATCTACTAACTGAATAGCATATAACTATATAACTAAGATAAACAGTTAGCTATGTAACTAAGAGAAACAGTAAACATTAATAAAGCGTCAAACAAAGCAAAGCATGCAAAGCTTGAGGTTCAATCTTCCAAGTTCGGCCTCTTGGTGTGAGTCTGCTGGTCACCTCTGGCGGCCTTTTAGGGTGTACAGGTACTCTTGGTGGCAAAGGTGGTTGCTTCTGGCGGCCTTTTAGGATTGGAATAGTACTCTTGCTTCCATGGTGTCAAAGGGTGTTGGGAAGCTGTTGGAAAGTGTTGCGGAGGCATATGCCCATGTACAGTGTCTTAGTGGATGTCTGGTGGTTGTTGGCGGCCATTTAGGGTGTCCTAGAGAAAGTGTACTGATCACCGGCGGCCTTTTATTCTGGAACGGCATTCTTATTTTCGATGGTGCTAAAGGGCGTCGGAAGAGTGTTGGAAAGGATGGTGCTAAGGCATTTGCCTGGATTGGGGCCTGAATCCGATCGACACTGACAATTCCTACAATCCCCCATCCTAGTGGAGAGTTGATGGCCACTGGGTTGTCTACAGGGCCGCCGAATGACACGGAGAAGAGAAAGATGTGTGGGGCATTATTTCCCAGCAAGAGTAGTATCTCAGCCTCTGGATCTAGAGTGGGGAAGTGATGAGCCAGGTGCTGTAGGTGAGGCATGCTACTTATGACCTCAGGTGTCGTGATCTGACTGCGGTTGTTCGGTACCCCATTGCATTCAAACACGGGCAGCAGTGGGAACTGGGAACTTCCATCCAATGACTCTATGCAGAGTCCAGTAGCTTTCCTCCCTGCCGTGGTTCTTGGTCCATGGCACGTTGATACAGTGAAGGTAAGTTCGTCCTGTTGCACCTCAAATATTGGAAGACTGCTATCATGTTATATCTAGTCCTTCTCTTCGTTAGATTAGATATACTCAGTTTCTGCAACTGTTTATCACATGTTTAAGCCTCTAACCCCCTAATCGCCTTTGTTGCTCTTCTCTGTACTCTTTTTAGAGTCTCAACAACTTATTTGTATTGTGTGACCAAAACAGGAAACAGTATTCTAAGTATGGTCTTACCAAGGCAGTATAAAGCTATAGTGACACTTCACATGATCTTAATGCTATCTTGATGTAACCTTGATGTAGACTGCAAGTTTACTTTCACTGTCTCTCCACTGCGCGAGATGCTCCTCTAACTCCTTCTGCATTAGGAAGAGGCTCTTGAGGGGCAACTTGCTTTTGGGGGTGTTACAGATCTTGACCAGCTTCTTTCATGAGTTTGCATGATGGAGATACTGCCTTTCCGAATCCTCTCTGAAGCGTGTCACCATGGGTGAGGTAAGCTTCCTATGCTGTCTGAGGTCATAGGCCTTCTGAGGTTTTGCAGCTTCTCCAGAGGGTTGAACATCTAAAGGCGGTTGTTGGGAACCAGGGTGGGTGGAGGATTCAGTTCTTCTGGTATATCAGAGACATCTGTCATGGCTGAAGAAGTTGCCATGCTTGGCCACTAATTTGACCCTTGATGGGTTGGGGGAGTTTTCCTCACTTGTGCCTGAATTCTCTAACTCATGGCAGCTGCTTTCTATCACTACGAGATGGGTTAGGAGATAACTATCTTTTACCTACAAGGCAGATATGCAAAGGATTGGTCATTAAAGATGAACTTCATCACAAATGTGAGTTATGAGGATACCTGATGAACCAATAAATGTACTTTGTTATGGACGTCTTGTTGAGTTTATCTATCTGTATCTGCACAGCTTAAAAATCCACTACTGTGCAGAATACAGAAAAGTAATCTGCCTTGTAGTAAAAGATGGTTATCTCCTAACCCATCTCGTAGCGATAGAAAGAAACTGCCATGAATTAAGGAGTTCAGGCAAAAGTGAGGACCCCAACCCATCGAGGGTCAATTTAGTGACCAATCAGGATTACAGATGTGGTCACGTGATATGGACTACATTTCCCATGATGCATTCCCTTAAGGGGACAGCTCACAATTGCTACCTAACTATTCAATTCCCATACACTGGCTGGACAGCACACAGAGGATTCTTTATGTGAAGGTCTGTATATGATAATAAGGCAGAGAAACTTCCATATTTCAGTTCTGCTGTGCTGCTTCAAAGGGTGAGTGAGTGGTGCCACTGCTACAGTCCTTTAGGTCAATTCAAAACCATTGTTCATACCATTTAATATGCAACATACGTTGATTTTTCTTTTCCTCCACCCAGAATTGTTAATATTATTTTATATTGTATCTCTTTTTGTTTACCTTAGTTCTGTATGTGGCAATGAAAAAAAGGATGCTCTGTAAACCAACGAACAAGCTTTTTAGGAGCTCCAATTCTGAAGGGAAGGAAATCATAAGAGGGCTAAAATCTATAACAGAAAGTCCTAGAGTCATATATGAAAAACAACAAATGGAAAAACATTCAAAGTATTAAGCTGGGACCTGATGCCAAAGCATAAGTGAAGTGAGAAAAAAAAAAACAAAGGCAAAGTTTATACTTTGTCTATTTAATATTTTACAGAAAAGCTGCAGAAATGGCAGAGAAAAAATAGTTATTAAACTATTGTATTGTTGATGAAGCTTTAAAAAACTATAATACAAAGGGAAAAAAGCAGACAGAGAACATGGGATAAGAGTGAAGAAGAAACTAATCTTATTAGCCAGAGCTAGGGAGGGTTTGAGGAGCAGCTATATAAGTCTTTTTAGATGTTGAAGATTCTGAGTATTCCTTTCTACTGGTGATACTAATTAGGATTGCTGGGAATTTGAGCAATATCTGGAGGGCCTTGTTTCTTCTTCTCTGAATTACAGCTTTAATTAGAAGATTAAGACCAGAAAAATTACAGTATGAGGAAAAACCTCAGAACAGGAAGTAATTGTCATGGAGTAGGAATTATTAAAGAAATAAACCAAAATATCTCTCTCTCCAGGAGCATGCCTAATAGCCTCATCAAAATTCAAGTGCAATTGCTTAGATTTTATGGAAAACAACACCCACCCCCACCCCCAAACACATACCCCAGGTTGTCAAGAGAGAAACAACCAAATAATACAGCTATACTGAAACACGTATTCTAAAACAACAAGCATTAATTGTATAGATTCTTCTGTCTATAAAAAAATACTCAAAATTAATTCACCTGGAGCATATATTATATGTGTATGTATGTTAAGTACAGGATCTTCACCTTTACTTTAGTTAGATCCCTGCTGATTTTGCAAAAAATCTACTTTTACTCAAAATTTAAAATTTATCACAATTGTATTATTATTATGAATATTTGTATACCATTCTAGGGCCTGGTGGTATTGAGAAATGAATTCATTAAAAAGAAATACATCCCATGGGATAGACCACATATTGAGATGTTACAATTTAGGGGCCGTTCACACATGAATAAGTAACGATGCATGGGTCACTCTGAATAGCTACCTCTAAAGTTTGCTGAATGAAGAAAGCCATATACTGTATGTACAACTGTTTCCTCCACAGATTAAAGTTCTTTTTGTCATTTTTGGGGGGCTACATGGTAAGTTGCAGCATGTGAATAGCTTGTCACATGGAATAATCACTATTGGGAACAAATCATAGCAACCTCTGCATGAATCTTTATTCATTTCTATCGATCCTATATCAGTTTGTAAGTTAGGAGTTAACATAATAAAAGTCTGATGATATGGATCTGAAAAAAATTTCTTATAGCACCAAAAAGTATATTAATAAATTGGGAACAGGTCAATATCTTTCATAGTATCTCCAAACCCACCCCTTCTATTTTCTCCCCAGTTTAGTGGATGTTTGTTCTTTATGAATTTAAAAGAGCTAATGGAGGGCAATGGTCATTGTTGCCTAGGAATGGGGGAAACACACATTTTAGTCTCCTCAGCCATGGGATGGCTTTAGATCAGCAGTCCCCAACCTTTCTGGCTTGGCAGACTGCTATGGAGGGGAGAAGAAATGGTTCTGTGAGAGTGGTGAGCACAGCTCCCTTTGTGCGACCTGCCACTCATGCAAGGGGTGTTTCGTGTATGAGTGCAAGTGCTTGCCGCTTGCATGAGGGGAGTTTCTTTTGGCAGCGGCCACCACTTGAGCAAGGGGAACTGCAAGCAGACACATTTCTAAATGGTTTGGTAGTAGGCCATGGCTCGGGGGTTGGAGATCTCTGCTTTAGATTAAGTCTCAGTTAGCATACCTCATAGAGTTGCTGTGGGGAAAAATGAAGGGAGGGAGAGAGACATATTCATTGCTTGAGCTCCTGTAGAAAAGCCAAAGTATACATGTAGTCCTCGACTTATGACCAAAATTGAGCCCAAAATTTCATTGGTAAGCAAGGCAGATATTTAAGTGAATTCTGCCCCATTTTACAACCTTTCTTGCTACAGTTGTTGAGTGAAACACTGCGGTTAAGTTAGTAACACGGTTGTTAAGAGAATCTGGTTTCCCCACTGATGTTGCTTCTCAGAAGATTTCAAAAGGTGATCACCTGTTCCGGGACACTGCAACCATCATAAATACATGCCAGCTGTCGTGCAATTGAATTTCTATCACATGACCTTTGGTTGTAAATGTGAAAAATGGTCATAAGTCACTATATTCAGGACCACTGTAATTTGGAACAGTCACTAAACTGATGGTTGTAAGTTGAGGACTACCTGCAAATCAAGTAACTAACTAAATGCCTATGGAGATTCTCAATCATCCAGGTCATGGTTGTCCCAAAGCTGCTTTTTCTTTTTTTTTTTTTGAAACAAATTTTAATAATTTTTTTTAAAAAACAACCCATTAAACATTGAACACATAAAACCTCTTTCCATTATAAATTTTTACAAGACAGATAAAACATTATTTTATTTTATACAACATAATTCTAATATATCCCATTTCCACTTAAATATTTTTAGCAGATTTCTCATTATTTCTCTTTACTCTTATTCAATTACGTTTCTTTTCTATATTTATCCATTTTATAATCATCATATTCATATTTCCCTCTGTTTTATTTATAATTATCCTCATCTAGCTTTCCTCCAAGGTTATATTAAATCTCAAACAAACATAAACACACCAGGCTTCGGTGGCGGTGGGGTTTCGCGATCCTGCGTGATCCCTGCTGCGCTAGCCGTCTTGGTGCCTCCGATCCTGACGGGTCTGGAGGATAAGGCTGCCCCGTAGAGGCAGCCGAAGATAGGGGGGATCCGGACAGGGGTTTGGGGGTTTCGCAGAACCCTTCCCCACCCGGCATAACCCCCTCTTCTCAAAGCGGTGGAGCGGCGGTCAGCAATGGCCACCACAAAGAAGCCGGCAGCTGGACAAGATTGTGCTGGAGGAAGAAGGAGAAAGTTTTGAAGCGAAAGTTTTTTAGTTGAACCGGGAGCATAAGATGCATTTAATATCCTGAAAACCTTGATTGTTGAATGATACTTTGTTTCCAGAAGAGATTTATAAGCGGCGAGTTAAAGTGCTGAAAGAGAAAGTTTACTCTCCTTCCCTATGGAATCAACAAATGGACATTGAAAAACCTGCTTTTTTATAGAAGGTAAAAATTTAAAGCTCTTTGTGACAAGTGAGGATGGAGAGGACAAAGGAGAAATTTATATTAAGATTTTGTTGGAGGAGATGCCTGGAAGACTTTGAGATTGGAAGTTAATTGCAGTAAGACTTTTAAATACAGATTGGGCTTTTTCTTCCCTTTCCAATTGATATTACCCCAGGAAGAAAAAGTGCGAAGGGAAGAATCTTGTGCTCTGTTGGGACTGTTTGATGACTTTGGGATTTTGGGGAATTGTTCTAAGCTTTGAAATATCTTGGTTGTCTTAAGAAGAAGAAGAGAAAAGAAGAAAAGGTTTATAATGGCTTTATCTGTTGATGAACGAAGAGAGGAATATGGAAAAATAAAGAAAGAAGGCAAGGACACTTGGAGATAAACTATTTGCTTTTTAGAAATGGCGCTTGCTACTTACCAGCAAATACAACAATTGAAGGAGGAAGCAGAGGAAGAAGAAGAAGAAGGAGAAGCCATCTTTAATGAATTCAAAAAGTTGATTAAGAAAGGAAAGAGAAAGAGAGGAAGGAAAAGGGACTTAAGACTTAAAAAAACATCCAAGAAAGAGAAAAATAAAATGCAAAATCAATACAATGTTAGAAAGCAAAAGAAAAGAGAAATACAACAGAGAGGGAAAGCTAAAAAGGCGGAGGTTTGGAGAAGGGAGGGTAAAAAGGCCAGGTGGGATAAAAAAGGAAGGGAAAAGGGGGAAAAAAAGCCACAAAGGTATGAAACAAGATGGGAAAAAGAAATCTTTTTTTAGGGATAAAGGGTAATGTGAAATTTTTCTTAAAAGGATTCTGCAAGGTACATAAGATAGTATTGTAGTATTTGTATTAGAAATAGAAAATTAGAATTTTATAAGAATTAAGTAAAGATTAAAATATTAAATGTTTAACAATGATAGATTTTATGATTTAATAAATTATTAAAAGGAATGTTTAAAATACTTAGTTTAAGTATAGAGTTTAATTGACTATGTTAGTATAAATTTATTATGGTAGCATTTGACTTTGAAATAGATAATTGGAATGTTATAAGATTTAATGTTTAATTATGTGTTTAATTACTTTATAGATTTACTATTTTCTTTTTCTTTTAAAAATTAGTAGCTAGAATGTACTAAGCAGAATCAGATGGGGAACCAGGTGTTACCTTAAATGTTAATTTAGGGGAGTGATGGAAAGGCATCATACTTCAATTAGTGACTTCAGGAGAAATCCTTTTTTTTTTTTTCTACTATAGGGAATGAGATAAATGGGTAATTGGAAAAGAATGGACAAAAGATACAAGTATAATGATGTAAATTAAGATGAAATGAATAAAATATAATTAAGAAGAGTGGAAAGCAGGGAGAAGTTATAATGAAGATATAGAATGGTAAATAAGATAGGAAATGGTATATAAGATGAGCATAAATTTAACTGAAGTCCATATAAAGAGAGATAATCCGGGGCCAAGCTACTTTCTAAAAAGAAGTTTTATGTTTTTGTGTTTTGTGTGTTTATGTTTGTTTGAGATTTAATAAAACCCCCAAGCTGCTTTTTCAAAAGGCAACTGGACTTTCTTTGTCTTCTCCTTAAAGATGTTTCGCTTCCCATCCAGGACACTTCTTCAGTTCTTTAGCAAAATGTCTTCAAGAAAAAAAGCCTAGTTGCCTTTTGAAAAAGCACTTCTGAAATAAATAACTAAACAGGGTTATAAACAGGGGTGAACCGGTTGTTAATATTCTAAGCAATTCGGAGAACCGGTTGTTAGAAGAAATTACTGGCCTAATCCTGTAAGGAAGGCAGGAAGGAAACATTCTGGTGTTTCTTACAGAAACTGCCTCTCCGTTAACCCTTATTATATTCTTGGCAGGACTAGATTTCCTGTCTCAGGAACCTCTCTGAAGTTTTCTTTCCCTCTTTTGCTGATACTTTGCTTGTGTGGAGTTACCATTCAAAGTTACAATGGCACTGAAAAAAGTGACTTATGACCATTTTTCACACTTACGACTGTTGCAGCACCCCAGTCATGAGAGGCCAGGCAAGGAGATGTGTGCTTTGATCTGAGTGATATTGAGTTGGCCACACCCAGCCAATAACATGATCACCAAGCCACACCCACCAATTAAGCCATGCCCACAGAACCAGTTGTTAAAAAAATTGAATCCCACCCCTGGCTATAAACTGCTTGCCAGTTAGAGATTGTTTGCCATCTGTAACTGGGGTGGTTCTCCTAGGAATCCTGGAGCAAGGCACACTAAAAACACAGCAAATATTCTTCAGATCTTTCAGTTCTCCACAAAAACACCATCCACTGTTTTGTTAGTGTTTAATAATGAGGATGGGACACACTCTTGTTTTTCCACCAGGAAGAATTTCACTTGGAAGTGAACTTCCCTCACATTTCCCATGAGATGAAAATTAAACAAACAAGAATCCAGCAGTCTGATTTATATCTCCAAAAATTCCCATTATCAACTGCTTCCTGAGACACCCTGTACTAGCACCTTAGTTCAGACTTTGGGGGTGACATATTAAGGCCAGAAAAAGAGGACAAATGAATATAAACACAGGTATATTTATATAAAAGGCAAAAGTTACATTCCAAAGAAAGTTGACTTGAATCTTCCTTTTGGATAATACATAACAGGCACTTCAGGAGCAGTGTGAATGCATTTTTAAATCTGTAATAAGGCATAAAGAAAGGTAGGATACAACTGTCAAAAGAAAGAAGGTAAGAAAGATACGGATAAGGAGACAGTACTACGTTGCTGAGGTAACTGACGATACCTCTTACTGCGAAAGAAAGTGGAGCTTTTTGTCCTGGGAGACTTAGGGTTGAAATGACTATTTATGTTTGAATTCTTTTCAACAGTGTTGCCCATCAGTTACTATTTGGTAAGGAAAGGAGATAGTTTCCTGATAGAATCACAAGGCCTCATGTCATCTGAGAAAAAGAAGGCTCTGCCATGGAAGCCTGTGCTCTAAAGATTGTTAATGCATATGCATTTTCATTTGGATATCAATGGTTATGGCATCTTACTACTCTTTACAATTTCTGCCTCAAGGATGTTTCCCAGAGTCTACACAACTTAAAGAGTGTCCATTTTATATTTTGAAAGTGTACAGCTTTATACCGTACAAATGTGGTTGTTTCTCACTTATTTATTATAAGCATCACACTGACACCACTCTTATTAGTATCATGCATTAATTCTCCCCAAATTTATGTGCCATCAGAAATGGATGTGTAGCAATCAATTATGCTTTTATTATGGTCATTATTTTAGTGAGGTGCCATTTTTCTGTGTAGGCTGAACATAAATTTGATTCAGGTGCTGATCATTGCCTGAGTACAGTTGTATTTATTGACTGACTATCCACGACAGTCTTTCTCAAAGTGTGGGTCACGACTCCCCCAGAGGCAATGGATTATGAGGGAGTGTCTTCTGAGCTTGGCTCTTCCAAGCAGGCTTACAATGTTTTCATGTAAAACTATGAAAACTCTGACCTTTTTACTTGACCTGTAGAGGGAATTAAGACAGAGAGGAAGGGTGGAGGAATTGCAAAGAAGGAACCACCAAGGTTGGATATGGATTTACAAATGCCAGGCTGGAAGGCGGAGATGGGCTATGACTATTCTCTCAGTGTCATGGCACTGAAACAAAAAGCACCAGAAGAAACTCAGAGCCTATCAGATGTCTATGGAGATTGTCAACCGTCCAGGTAATGGTTGTCCCAAAGGTGCTTTTTCAAAAGGTAACTGGACTTTCTTTGTTTTTTCCTTGAAGACGTTTCACCCAACAACTGAAAAAGCTTATTGGATGTGAAACTAGATGCCTTCAAGGAAAAAAGAAAGTACAATTGCCTTTTGAAAAGCACCTTTGGGTCAGAGAGCCGACCAGTGTTTCCTAAGCATTTTAAGAGAACCAGGGAAAATGTTTTATTTCCTGTTCACTTCTCTTTTCTTGACTTTGATGAATGAAAATAGCAGTCTTCAAAAGGAAATTCAGATTTCAGGAATTATACACAAGTACGAAATTCATTCTTTTCATTAAAAATATACAGGCTCTATGTCAGCCCCGGACCATCAGATGACCTGGGGCCGCCATTCAGGCAGAGGAGGGAGGAGCTGCCACCTGGGATACACACCTATGGCCTGCATCGCTCATGCGTCCCCGGAGCTGTTCCCTGGCTAGCAAGGCCGAACTGTTACCTGACTGCTCACTCCACCCAGACTGTAACTGGCTCTTTGCGAAACACCTGACCATCGGATCGTGTAAACAGCTGACTGTCAGAGCATGGGAGGAAGCAGGAGACTGGGAGCGATAGACCGGGATGGGTGGCTAGGGGCAAGGCCGGGCTGCAGCAAGCAGTCAGTAGGTGGGGCAGGATATATACACAGATGGAGGTGGAACACAATATAAAGGGTGGGTGAACTACCCAAGGTAGCACAAACTTTAATTCTTTTTGGATGGTTGCTTTGTGCCAGGTCCACATTTCTAAATAAACAATCTAACATCAACTTGTGTTGCTGGCTTTTTCTTACGTGGTACATCGGAACGTGACACTCTATTTATTTATTTTTTTAAAGAAAATTCTGCTTATTTTCAAAGGAAGAATACACCAACTATACTCAATGAAATGTCATGTAGACAAGAGACATTCAATCAAAGCACGCACAAAAAATGTACAGGAGAGAGGCTTGTCCCTGCCTATTTATACTGACCAAATGGAAAAAAATATTTAATTGTAAAGGCTGCTAAAGGAATGTGTATGATTGCATAATTATAAATATCCTTCCCTTTCTGCATTTCAAATTTTTGTTAATCCTGCAAACAAAAGAATAAAGAGCAGTCTAGGAGAGCTGCCAGGCCGATAGCTTCCAAGCGCAATGCTGTACAAAGAAATACTTGGCAAGGAGTCTCTGTGAGCCATGAACTCAGATAAGCAAATCTTCACATTAATTAAATGAACTAATTGTCTCCTGCAAACACTACTCCCCTCTCACTCATATTTATTCCCCATGAGAAGGGCCATTCAGCATCCCCTTGTGCCTTTACTCCCGAGTTGACCTCTGTTTCTTAATTGTTCCCTTCTCCTGACAGCTCTGTGCATGCGCACATTGGGAACAGGCTCCAGCTGTTCTTCTGCTCCACTTATCTCCAACTCTGAAGGTAGCTGATAATTGTTGGATACCCTGGCCCCATCTCTGTCTCTGATGCAGAGAACTCATCAGAGTCTTCCCCAGACTCCAGGACTGGCCCATGTTCAGTGGTGGGATTCAGCCAGTGCAGGCTGGTTCAGGTGAACTGGTTGTTAAAATTCTGCGCTGCTGGCTTTTTGCCTAGCTATTGTCAGCATTCCAGAAAACAAACTCCAATTCCAACTTTTGGGGGAAAACAGATGGGGGCCATTTCCCACCCATCCCCGACAGCTAGACAAAGCTATGCAAAAAGCCAGCCCTCACTGGCACCCAGCTTCACCAACAGTGGACTTGCAAAAGGCAACCTGGCTCCACCTGCAATCAAGCTAGACTGGGGAGGGGCAGCACAAGCGAGCACTGAGGAGAGGGAAGCCAGGCAAAGGATGAGCGAGGGCATCCACTGCATGCTGTAGCATATACACTTTCCCTCAGCCCCTTTCTTTCGGCGGGCTCCTATCAGCTCCCCTCCAGCTTCTCCGCCTCTCCTTTCACCCCGTTAGCCAGCCTTCCAGCAGGAAGTGAGTGGGTGGGCTTTATTACGTTCCAGGCATTTCCCACCCAAACGGCACACCGCACTTGCAATGGGGGGAGGTGTTTGGGGAAGAGCAGGAGAATGGGGATGGTGGCAGAGGAGCTGCTTTCAAGCCATTGGCGTTTGCAGGGTGGAGAGTCTCCCCCTAATTATGCAGGCAGAGGCATGCTTCCCATTCGGTAGCCCCCTGTAGGGAAAATAATTTTTTTAAAAAACGCTGTGGCTCAAGCCGGGCTGCCAGGTTAGCGGCAGAACCTCCATGCTCTGGATGCCCGTGCCAACCATAAGTATCCGCTGGCAGCAGATAGTTTGTACAAAATGAGAAGCTTTGCCTACCCTGGGCAGTAGAGCCGCATCTCTCATTAGTGCTGAGAGGCTGAGGAGAAGGCACTGCATGCCTGCCAAAAAGTCTTTCTGACATCCTCACCTCTAGTAGAGATGAGAATGTCAACTGTCTCTAGCCCCCAATTCTCCTTAAGCACTGCTAAATGAGGAGCAGCACTGGCAGACTTTCTAAGCCTAAAGCAGAAAGGGAGGAAGGGAAGGAGGGTGGGAGAGAGATATCCAATCCAACCTCTGTGTGTGTGTGTGAGAGAGAGAGAGGGGGGGGGGAGACAGAGGGAGGGGGAAGGGAGAGGGGGAGGGGTGTGGCTTCTTGGGGGAAGTGTCAAGAGAAATGCTAAAAGAGCAATCAGATCAAGTTCCAAAAGATATTGGGTCTTCAGGGTAAGGAGGCATGAAGAACTTTCAACTGCAGGTTTCTAAGTCTTATTAAAAGGAATGTCTAGAGCAGGGGTCTCCAACTTTGGCTCCTGGAAGCCTGGCGGACTTCAACTCCCAGAATTCCACAGCCAGCTTTGCTGGCTGTGGAACTCTGGGAGTTGAAGTCCGCCAGGCTTCCAGGAGCCAAGGTTGGAGACCCCTGGTCTAGAGGCAACTCTTTAACTCATTAGTCCAGAAGGAGCAAAATAGATAAGAGTCCCATGAGGGTCTTAGCTATCTAGCTCAG
The DNA here is from genome assembly GCA_033807585.1 of Hydrophis major. Classification (NCBI taxonomy): domain Eukaryota; kingdom Metazoa; phylum Chordata; class Lepidosauria; order Squamata; family Elapidae; genus Hydrophis; species Hydrophis major. The sequence continues at coordinate 186,150,329 of CM066329.1, read as the reverse complement.
GAATAACCGAATAACAGAACTTGAAAAGGAGTTTGGAGGTCTTCTAGTCCAAAACCCTGCTCAGGCAGGAAAATGGAGGATGCCAAACTCTGAGTAGGGGTCCTGGGAAAGATGTCCGAATAACAGAATAACACTTAGAAGGGACCTTGGGGGGAACCCTATACCGTTTCAGAGAATTGCTTATTGTACCCTATGACTACTATTAAGTGTTGTTGTACCTTATGATTCTTGAGTCTTGAGGAATGTTATCTTTTCTTTTATGTACACTGAGAACATTTGCACCAAGACAAATTCCTTGTGTGTCCAATCACACCTGGCCAATAAAAGAACTCTAATTCTAAATGGTTGTGCAGTCTCTTCTTGAACACCTCCAATGTTGGAGCACCCAGGACTTCTGGAGACAAGCAGTTCCACTGGTTAATTGTTCTCACTGTCAGAAAGTTTCTCCTAAGTTTTAGGTTGCTTCTCTCTTTGTTCAGTGTCCATCTATTGCTTCTTATTTTGTCTTCTGCTTCTTTGGAAAATACATTGCACCTCCCTTCTTTCTGGCAGCCCCTTAAAAGCCTATTGCCTATCACAATCTTGGGCAAAGCATGTGAGCCATTTCTTCCTTTCAGTAATTCACGTAGATAATAAAGTTGAAAAAAAGTGAACAATATTTTTACAGAACTATAGATATGTTGAGGCTGGGTGTGACAAGGAATGGCTGGGAGGGAAAGGGCCAGGCGAGGCACCTTTGATGTGAGTGACATTGAGTTGGCCATGCCCACCCAGTCACATGAGCACATAGCCATGCCCACTTAGCCATCATGCCCACAGAACCTGTTAAATTATTTAAATCCCACCACTGTCCATGTTCCTCCTCAACCTCCTCGCTGTCCGAGTCTGTCACCAACTCCTCTGGCAGGACACATCAGAACACACTGGCCACATCAGAAATACCTTCATCAGGGCCTGAACCTTATAAGAGGATCGTTTATTATTATTATTAATAAAATCATAACTTTATTGTTATTAATTTATTGGTATACCACCCATCTTGCTACCAAGCGCTTCTGGCTTCTGGGTGGTGGTGGGCAGGTACTGGACAATTCCCTTTCCTCACATCACTACTCTTTCCTCTTCAAATGTCATTACATTTCATGCTTCTTTTAAAATACTTTGATTGTCAGGGAAATTAACAATGTATTCAATCCAGCATTGTATTGCTATATTACCGTGTTTCTCCAACAATATGGCCTCCACCAATAGGAAGCCCCACCATGTTTTATTGGCATAAAATCAAATTAAGTCCCTCCCCCCAAATTAAGGCCCATATTAAACATGCGAAATGGCGGAGGGGGGGTTGCCCTTAGGAAGTACTTTTGTTGCATGCCCGGATATGGTGCTGCCTGCGTTGGTGGGGCTCTTCATATTGGGAGACCTTCCGCCTCCGTTGCTTTCCCTTCTCCCTTGCTGCCACAGCATTTAGAGCAACGCCGCGGCATTTGGTGCAGCCATGTGCGGCCAGCCAGGGCTCCTCCCTGCAACCGGAGCCGTGCAGAGACACTTAGCTTCAGGCGCTCCTGTCGCCGCCTTCCCTTTGCCTTCGAAGGTAAAGCCAATTATTTTAAAAATGGCACCCTACTACAACAAAGCTTCCCCTGCCCGAAGCTTGGCTTCCTTCCCAAATCCCTCCAGCCTGAACCCAAAGGGGCCACCGGGAGAGGCCGCACGAGGCAGAGATAGCGTCCACCCATCCATGGACAGGGAGGCAAGGCGACGGCCTGCGCCGCATCCTCCTCCAAGCTGAGCCCCACTGAGTCAGCGGCTCTGCCTGTTGCCCGCTCCGCTGCGTTTGGAGCTGCTGGCTCATTTGGAGATGCATGGGGACGGGGACAGGCTGGGCGAGGGGTGGAAAGGATGGGAAGCTTTGGGCTCTCTCCGCCGGCCAGGGAAGCAGCTCTGCCATCACCTCACCTCCCTGTCTGTGGACGGGTGGGCGCTATCACTGCCTTGGGCAGCCTCTCCTGGTGGCACCTTCGGGTTCACGCTGGAGGGACTTGGGAGGGAAGCCAAGCTTAGGTCAGCCCGGCTCTTTTGCTTGGCAGGCAGGCACACACTCGCGGCTCGCTTTCCTGGCTCTGCCCAGCCCGCACGGCTCTGGCGTGGCCCTGGCGTGGCCCTGGCGGGATGAGCAGAGGGTCCAGCGGGGAGGTGCTCGCTGCCTTGGTGACAGCTCTGCAGCTGGGAAGGAGGGCCCGCCTGTCAGCTGTGCTGGGCGCCCCAGGCTAAGCTCTTTGCACTCTGCCCGGTGCCAGGCAGGGATGGCGGCTGGGCACTTCTCCCGAGGTGGGCCGATCCTGTGCTGCGGCCCCGGGAGATTCGCCTCCCTACATGGGGTTGGCCTGCCCTCTCGGGCAGGGGAGGCTTTGTTGTAGTAGGGTGTCATTTTAAAAAAAATTGGCTTTACCTTTGAAGGCAAAGGGAAGGTGGTGACAGGAGCACCTGAAGCCAAGTGTCTCCGTAGGGCTCCGGTTGCAGGGAGGCCCCCTGACTGGCCGCACATGGCTGCGCCAAACGCTGCGGTGTTGCTCTAACGCCGCGGCAGCAAGGGAGAAGGGAAAGCAACGGTGGCAGAAGGTCTCCCAATACGAAGTGCCCCACCAACACCGAGGTCAACATCCAAGCTGTCACCGCCCACCCACCCGAGGATGCAAGGGGGGAATTAAGTCACCCCCGAAAAGACGGCCTAGCCGTTTTTTCGGGTGTGAAAAAAAAATAAGGCCCGGCCTTATTTTGTGAGAAACACGGTACAAATACATTGTCCTCTTATGCTTTCTAGTATTGAAACAGCAAAGCATGGCTTGAATAAATAAGACTATATTCTTCTTGGTCCCATTTTCTAAGAAGAGATTATGTCCTCTACATCCATAAACAAAATGATATTGTTGTTATAGATTTGCACAGTGTTGCATGCCTTATTCAGTGAATATATTCTTATTCTGAATTATGCATGGAGGTTTGATTGCCCAGTTAAACAAAAGTATTCATCAAAGGTAAGCTTTTTTTTCCCCCTGAAACAAGTTGAGGACGATTTCTCATTTTCTTTCCTGTCTAAAATCCTTTTAAAACATTATTCAAAATAAATTTAATAACACTAAACATAACTCTAGATTAGTGGGAAAAGATGCCAGTGCTTGATCATGGCTGCTACTTGTGCTTAAGAGCATTGATCAGACAAGGCAATATAAAGAATCAGTCAACAACAACATGTAGAATTTTAGGCTTTAAAAAACCTTTTGATGTTATAATTTTTACAGTACTTAATAATTTCCATTTGCAATTACTTTAATGTGCAATGTATGCTAAACATGTGTAAACACAGGCAAGCAGACCGAGAGAAATATATGAAGAGCAATAAATATTTGTCCACTTATAAAAAAATTGTCTTATGTAGAATAGGTAAAACTAATATTAGATTACAAAACCATTAGGCTGTCAGAGAAAAATGATGAGTCTGCATTTCACTATTGTCTATGATGACCATATTTCCAGCATGGTTTATTTTCATGCCTAGATATTACTTGAATGAACTCATTCCAAAATAGACTAAGCTATCTAGATACTGTCTTTGTCTGTTAAATTAATTAACCAATAAAAATGGTTTGGACTTTGAGAATTTTATTTATTTAAACTTCAGCATAGGTTAGAGAGGAGAGGTTATGTCCAGGCTTTAAAAATTTCATGAACTATACATTTTCTACTCCTTGGGCCCAAATGCTGGAAGCCCAATAATTGGTACTTTATAGTCTTCAATAAAGGTTTAATTCCCCAGCGGAATAACTCACTGCTTAAAAATGTTTTATATTTCATTACAAAAATTGTAATTTGATTTCCCAATTTTTCTATATTCTTGTAGAAATCAGTTTCAATTTATTGTCAGGTAATAACATTCCACTTCCAATGAAAGAGAAAAAGATGTAAACAACACTGATTTTTTTTTATAAGCAGCAGACCCAAAAGTTAAATGCCCATCATGGGACAGAGTTCATTTTGTTGCTCTTATTTATCTGGAAACAAATCTTCTCACTTTTTAGACAAGCAATCACTGGAAGGAGTTTTCTATAAGGCTCTATTTTGGAATGTCTGGAAGTTTGACTATAACATCTGTTTGCAATATCTTAAAGCAACACTTTTTCTCCATGAGCTTTAAAAAGCTACAAGCAGGTGCAATCTTCATGTCCCCATGTACTGCGAAGCACCTTTTGTAGGTGAAACCGAAAGCCCTGCACAACTACAGGTAGTCCTTGACTTACGACCACAATTGAGCCTAAAATTTCGCTTGCTAAGCAAAAGAGTTGTTAAATTAATTTTGTCCCATTTTATGATTTTTTTTGACACAGTGGTTAAGTCAATCACTGCTGTTGTTAAGTGCATCATGTGGACATTAAATGAATCTGGTTCCTCCCCACTGATTTTGTTTATCGGAAGCTGGCTGGGAAGGTTACAAATGTGAATCATCTGATCCCAGGACAGTGCAACTGTCATATCTACATGCCAGTTGCCAAGCGCCCAATTTTTTATTATGTAACCATGGGGATGCTGCAATGGTCTTAAGGATGTGAAAACCAGTCATAAGCCCCTTTTTTTAGTTACAATACTATTGTTAACTCTGAATGGTCAGTAAACGAATGGTTGTACATTAAGGACCCCCTGTATTGTTATTTTGCCATTTGGTAAATTAACACTTAATGGTTACTCACGCTGTCCACTGCAAGGATTTTGGCCCAGATGAAAACCAGAAGAGGTCTTAGTTCTCGAGCAGAACTTTGAAGCAGTTTTAATACATAGGGGAAAATGCCAACGGATAAAGCCTAACAGAAAAGACAATTGAAAAAGCATATAAATGTAGCGCTGGCATCGAGAGCCTCCTTCCCCCATCTCTGGCAATAGTGATGTTAAAAAAATCTGCATATTTATTTCCTGTCAACATTATTCATAGATGCTGAGCAATATTTTTAATTATCTGGTTTTACCAAAAGTTGATTGATCCATTTTTGTTCAGTACTTAATGTACTATGGTAGTTTTCCATATGACAATTTGGAACTCATTCAGGTTTGTTATTGCTAAACAATGAAAAATTACAGCACCTCTTTCATTAGATCATGAAGTTTAGAGACATGGAAAATAGTTCAGTCTGGAAAATCACTACCACAAGATGTATGGAGTATTTTTTTTCTAATCTAGTCACAATTTATTAGATAAATTAACAATGTATTTCCTAATACATTGGGAAAGTGACATTTTGATAGAAATACTGAATGTGAACCTTTAAATTGCATCACTCTTTACGGTTTTAAATATATTCAGATATACACAAAACCCAAACATAATTATTCTTTCTTAACCACCCACGTCCTTTCCCTTTCCTTCTGATTTATTTTTCTTTTTAACACTGCAGCTTTCAAAGTTTCTGTCTGTTTTCTCAATTAAAAAGCAAAGCTGGAATAGCTTTGATTTTTACATGGTGCTAAGCAGCTTCCTTTTAAGATCTAGACAGTCCTTGTGTGAATAAAAATTATAATAGCTGGAAGCTCTTCTAGTTCTAATTCTCATTTTATTCTAGGAAATTGTATATCATCAACATGCCCACAAGAAAGTACCTGAGCAGTCAAATTATATATTTTTAATATCATTAGGCCCAGCTTCAGATGGAATGGAAGAGACTGAACAACAATGGGAATTGCAGCAGATAACAAGATTCTCAACCATTTGCAGAGTTGGTCAAATTCTAAGAGCCTGATTTATAGTGACCTGAGGACATCCAATTGCTGGATACATAGTGGCTGCCAATCATGGGGCATTATTTTCCACATCCAGGAAGAATAAGTTCATCAGACACACATGTTGATGATATAAAAAGTGTCTTTCCTTTTTCAGCACAAAGGCTGTAATATGGACTCACCAAGCTAACAGCCCAGGGACCCAGATCCAAAAAACGGCCAAGTAAATCAAGAGCTCGTAGCCTATGTACTTGACTCAGCAACACCTGTAAAAATCAGAGAAAACAAGAATTGCCATGAAAAACCCACAATAAGGCCGATTATTTTGGATTTCAGAGCTTTGTGATCACCATGCTGGCCAGGATAATGATCTTGGATCTGAGATTTACATTCTGCCATTGCCTCCTACCTGTGGACTGCAAAGGACAAGACTTAAAGAATAGTGTTATTGAAGTAGACAGTACCAAATGTTTTGGCTGTAGTTTGCTCTTTTTTTATTGCAGGAGTTAAAAACAATACCATGTTTCCCCTGAACTCCCCAAATGGGAAAATGTGGCTCAAATGTGTGGGTGGGGAGTTTGGGATATTTTAATGTATGAAATAAGTGGCTCTGCAAGGCTTAAAGCTCCCTTTATGGCCATCTCACGTTTTCTAAACACACAAAAAGAGTGACAATTTCACTCCCTGGCACAATGACATCAAGGTATTGCAATTATGTTGGAGGACATAACATGTAGTCAGCAAGTAACAGTTTGCCCATGCATGCTGCCCAAATCAGTTTTTCCCAAAATACCAGAATTAGACTATATACAATGAATTCACTTCAAGAAATGGAGCCACTAATCATATATAGTATAGCATAAGGCATTTATCCACTGTCAGATATGAGACACGTAACCCTCCTATCTATTGAAAGCAGTAGTTTTAAATACATGATGAACTCCATTCCTTACCACCCCCCACCCCCCCAAAAAAAGATCAGAGAAGTGTTCTATTCAAAGTCAGAAACTGCACACAGGCCAGAGGGTGAATTTCTTAGTATCCAAATAATAAGATGATTCTTTAGCTTTCAATTTGCTGTCACAGAAAAAGCTAGCAATCTGTTAATGTCAAAAACAAGCAGCTAGGCCACTCTTTCTTTAATCCCACAACCAATTAACCTTGCTTCTGGGGAAAAGCAGTCTGCCTAATGTGGGAGAAAGACATTGTACCTTTCAAATTAGAGGCAAAAACTTAACTCTGCTTGAAGTCAGGGATATACAACCTTTCCTGATCTAAGTTCCACACTTAACTTTGAGTGGTGAGCTGTGGATTGCACTCCAGTGCAAGGGTAACATTATGTTTGATTAAATTTAAATTAAATTAAACACAGTTAATAAGATTATTCCCCACATATGTCATAATTTTCCCTTTCTGTCAAAAGAAAATTGTAATTCAGAAAGAACTTTTGGAAAAATAAACTGAATTTATTTGGGATTCACAGGTGCTCTGTGCACCTCTATTTTAATTTAGTAAGGTTCTCGATCAGGATCATAAATTTTAAGTTGTTTCAACACTTTTATGTATTGTACAATATTCTTCCTTTTTATTTAGTAGTAACACTTTTTCTCACTTTCATTCTTGTCTCCTGAATTCTGATGTCTATCTCATATTATATTAAAGACTGCACAAATATAAAATTAATGTACTGTTAGAGAGCAGGCTGATTTTTTTTCTTTTTCATCAGCTAGAAAGAAAGGAGAGTGGACTGTTCCTCATGAACTTCTCAAAACTTTTAAAAACCTGGTTATGCCAGAGGCCTTAAGGGAAGAGAATAGCATTATTGTCTAAATGAGGTGCAGCATCATCTATTGTATTTGATTGGTCTTTATTGATAGTATTGTGTATTGGTATATATTATGTATAGTGATATGACTGGTAAAACTGTGTAATGAATCACAGACATGATAATATTGTGAAGCAGGTCTTGTAATTTTAATTTCAGGGCTTTTAATAAGCACCAATGTTTTCTACCCTATCCTTTCATAGGTCTCTCTATTCAACAGCTGAAATGAGAGATTTTATTTTGTGGAAGATATACTTTTAAAAATATATGCACCCACACCAACACAGAATAGATTTCAGTTCAGAGCTTGTTATAGCTGGGCTATCATACAATAGGCAACACTTGCAAACAATTTAAAAAGCACCTATACTCTAAATCAGATGTGTCCAACCTGTGGCTAATGGGCCATATGTGGCCCTGAACAGCTAGTAATACAATCCTACAAGATCATAAACTTTTGACATTATTATATACTTTTAGTTATATTTGTATGTATGTATGTATGTATGTATGTATGTATGTATGTATGTATGGCATTCAGCTTTGTTCGGGTATTTTCCCATGTCATTGTAGTTGTGCTTTTAAAGTTATAGCAACGTTTCGGCAGAATCTCATCTGCTATCATCAGGCTTCTGTATAGTGTTCATCTGTGAGTCAGACTTTTACAGTAGTTTAAGATTTAAATTTGGGACAGCCTATTGCTGTGTCAGAATGGTTTTTTCTTCATCCTGATTGGTTGGGAGTCTTGGTCTGTGTTTATTGGTCTTGGAGTTTGCTGTGTTCTGCTTGATTGGTGTTTCTAATATCTTCTGTCTGTTTTTTGGCTCTTTTTGTATCTTGATTGGCTGGCAACATTGTGTTACTTTATGGAGGCCTTTAGTGCAGCTTGGCTCTGGGTAAATGGACGGCTATCATTAGTTAGGAAGCTAGGTTTCATCTGGGTGCCTGGTTGGGGTGTGTTTGAGCCGGAGGTATCAGGGGGGATCTGTTTGTGCCCAGGTGTTTGGCTGGCTTGTGGTGTGGAGATTTTTTTGTTTGTGAGTGCAGGCTTCCAAATGATTGACAGTCTGGTGGAATCATCTCTTCTATTCATGCTTTCTGGTCTTTTTTCAATCTCTATGGCTTCTCTTTACAAATTTACAAATTGTTTTGTGCTTCCATTTCATAATATTAAATTATAATTACATTGTATATAATCTCGTATTTTCAATCAAATATTAAATACATTAATATCATCATTAATCAATCATCTGACTATACTTTTATTCATTCATATTTTACAAAATGATCATATTTTACTTAATTTGTTTTATGACAATTCATATTATCATTCCAGATCTATCCTAGAATCATTTTGTAGATATAATAAGAAAAGAATACATCTTTATATATTTATTATTTTCTAAAAGTCTACATATTTCATTACTATATTTTATTGTCTAACCATTGATAGAATAGATCAAATGTCAATCTACTCATTTAAGCACATTCCAATATTTTCTTAATGATTTCCTCCTGTGATGGTATTTTCTCATTTTTCCAGTTTTTAGCAAATACAATCCTTGCCACTGTTAATACATTTACAATCAGGTATTTCAGGTCTTTACTATATATTTCAGGTAAAATTCCCAATAAAAATATCTCCGGTTTCAAATCTATATGTTTTTTTGTCATTTTTTCCAACTGCGCGTGGATTTTAGTCCAGTATTTTTTAGCATCCGCACAAGTCCACCACATATGGTAATATGAGCCAGGTGTCTGATGACATTTCCAACATTTTTCGGATTTATTCTTGAACATTCTTGCTATTCTTGTCGGGGGGGAAATGCCACCTATAAAACATCTTATACAAATTTTCTTTATATGCTGTTGACATTGACATTTTATAATTTTGAGACCACAATTTTTGCCATTTCTCTAGATCAATCCCACATCCAAAATTCTTCTCCCAAGCAATCCTAGTTTCTTTAACTTGTTCTTCTTCTAGTTTAATTTCTAATAAATATCCATACAATTTTTAATCACTTTTTCATCATTATCTGTCAAATCTTATCTAAGTCAGTCAGTCAATCATAGAAACCTTCTGTTTTAGAATCTTTATCATACCTTGAATGTATTTGTGCATATGAAAACCAATTCATCTTTATATCTTGTTCCTCTAGATTTTGTATAGATTTAAGTTCACCCTTTTCATTCAATATTTCACCATATCTAACTGTTTGTTCCTTTTTGTATATTATAGGATAAGAAAATGCTTCAATAGTCGATGGCCAGACTGGAATTTTCAAATAACATTGTCTTTTAATCTTTTCCCAATTTAACCACAGAGACTCCCGTATATAATGTCTTCTAAAGTACCCCTGTGTTTTAGTTCCTTTATACCATAAAAAAGCATGCCACCCCAACAACAGATCATGTCCTTCAAATGTCAACAATCTCATTTCTTAATGTTATCCATTCCTTAACCCACATCAAATTTGTAGCTTGGTAATACAACTCCCAATTAGGCAAACCAAATCCTCCTCTTATTCTGGCCTCTTGAAAAAGTTTTAACTTTATTCTCGCTTTCTTACTTTGCCATATATATTTCAGCGCAATTTTATTTAAATCTTCAAAGTAGTCTTTCCCAAGCCTAATTGGAATTGTTTGAAACAAATATAAAATTCTGGGTGATATATTCATTTTGATTGTTGATATTCTCCTTATTAATGACAGTTGTAAATTTTCCCATTTCGCCAAATCTAGCGCTATCTGCTGTAAGTTTGATATAATTATTCTCTTTTAGTGTACTGCATCTTGCTGTCAAGTATATCCCCAAGTACTTGATCTTATTCGTGACCTGAATTTTCAATAGGTCTGCCAGCTCTTCCTTTTGTTTTGATAGCATATTCTTTGTCAAGATCTTTGTCTTATCTTTATTTATTTTCAAACCAGCCACCTTTCCATATGTCTCTATCTTTTCTATCAATTTTGATGCTGTTTCTAGTGGGTCTTCTAAGATCAAAACCAGATCATCTGCAAATGCTTGCAACTTAAATTCTTCCTTTTTAATTTCCATCCCTTTTATATTCTTTTCATCTCTAATATTTCCATTTAGCACTTCCAAAGTTAACACAAACAACAGAGGTGATAGTGGACACCCTTGCCTTGTTCCTTTTCTTATATCGATAGAATCTGTCAGTTCTCCCTCTATCATTACCTTTGCCGTCTGCTTATGATATATAGCTTCTATTACTTGAATAAATTTTCCAGCAGTAATAACATGAATCGCCAATTCACATTATGAAATGCCTTCTGTGCATCTAGAAATATCACAGCCATTTGTTTTTCAGGATGTACCTCGTAGTATTCCAAAGTGTCCAAGATTACTCTCATATTGTCTTTAATTTGCCTCTTTGGCAGAAATCCATTTTGATCAGGATGGATAAAATTATTTAAATATTTTTTAAGTCTTTCTGCTAATATTGAAGCAAAGATTTTATAATCTGCGTTTAGTAGGGAAATAGGTCTATAGTTCTTGATTTGTAATGGATCGGTCTCCTCTTTTGGGACAAGTGTGATATAAGCTTCTGACTATGATTTAGATATCCTCTTCTTTAACATAACTTCTAGCAATGGAAAGTTCAATTATTCTTGTAATGTTTTGTAAAATTCTGCCGGAAGTCCATCTGGGCCTGGTGCCTTTCCATTATTTTGCTTCTTAAGTGCTTCAGTTAATTCTATCATCGTTATATTGCTTTCTAACATTGTTTCAATCTCTTTAGGTATCTGGGGTAAATTAGCATTCTGTAAATACAGTTTAACTCTTTCCTCATCAATATTCTCTTGTGTGTATAGTTTCCCATAATAGTCTCGAATGATTTCCTTCTTCTCTTTATTACCATAGCAAACTTGGCCTTGGTCATCTATTAATTGCAATATTTTCCTTGATTCCTTCTCCTTTCTCAATTTATATGCTAACCATCTACCTGGTTTATTTGCATCTTCAAAGTAGTTCTGTTTAGCACCTCTGATTTTTTGTGCTAATTCTTCTTTTTCTATTAGACCCATTTTATGTTTGGTTATATCCATTTTTAACTTAATGTCCTTTTTCTGTGGCATTTTCTGTAGCTCTTTTTCAAGTCCTTTATACTCATCTTCTAATGCCTTAGAAGTTAATCTTTTCATGGTATTTCTTTTCCTTGTATAGTCCATTATCAAGCCTCTGGCATATGCCTTCATTGTATCCCATACATTTTCGATTGATGTATCTTCTTTTTTGTTTTCTCTAAAGAAAAAAGCCAGTTCTCTCTCCATCCACTGTGTGAAGTCTTTTTCCTTTAAAATAGTATTATTTAAAGTCCATCTAGATCTTCTTTTTTGTCCTTTCCATTTAATTGTCATTGGATTGTGATTTGCCCAAGTACTTGTTTCAATATTTTTTTCTTGAATATTAGTTAATAATTCTGTTGATATCCGTATCATATCTATTCTGGACCATGATAAGTATCTATTTGAGTAGAAGATGTATTGTTTAGTTTTAGCATTTCTTTCTCTCCATGTATCTTTTAAGTTTATTTCATCTACCATTTAAAAAAAAGATTTAGGGAGAGTCTATTTTGCTTTATTGTTTTCTGTGCTGTATAGTCCAGTTTATTGTCTACAAATCCATTAAAATCTCCCTTCAAAACTATATTAACATAGTCCAGTTCAATTATTTTCATATGTAATTTTTTATAGAATTCTTCTTGATTGTTATTCGGGACATAGATTGCGATCAGAGGTGTTTTCATATTATTGTCCATTATTTCTACCGTTAATATTCTTCTGTCGTCATCAGTATAAATCAATTTCGCTGGGATGGTCTCTTTAATATATAAAACCACTCCTCTTTTCTTACATTGTGTCAAGGAAGTAAATATTTTCCTTAATTTTGGCTGTATCAACAATTGTTCATATTTTTTTTTTAAATATGTACTTCTTGTAGGCAGATTATATCAAATTTTTATTTCTCTAATTTATGAAAGGTTTTCTTCTTTTAATGGCTGAGTTAAGTCCATTTATATTAATTGTAATCATTTTTTTCTCTTCCATGGTTATATTTTATAGTTAGGTTTGACAGCTCTCGTGGATCTTGGTTCAAGTTGTTCTTTGACTTCCTCCTTTCCACCTACTGCACCTTCTTTTTTTTTTGAAAACAAATTTTATTAATTTTAAAAAACAATACACAAACAAACAAGGCATCATAACATAAAAAATCTTTTCTGAAAGAACCAATAAAACATACAAAATAATTCCAAATTATAATATATATATTTACGTTATCTGTTCAGCTTCGTATCTTATCCCAACTTCTTCTTTTCATTCTATTATCCAAATTATATTTCTTGCTAATTAAAATTTTATTGCTTTCCAAAAACAACACACAGACAAACAAAACATGGAACATAAAAACATAAAACATCTTTTCTGAAAGTTGCTTGATCCCAGGTTAAAACTCTTCGCACAGACACAAATTCAAAAATCATATTCACTTTATATATCATTTCATATCTTATTACCATTTTCAATTTTCTATATGGCTTCTTCCCTCTTTTATCTTTCTTTAATTTTATTTTATTTATCTCATCTGAGTTCAATTCATAATACTTATCATTCTTTGTCTGTTCTATTTCCAGCTATCCATTCATCTTTTCTCTTTAGAGAAACTTCTCCTGTGCACTGACTGGAGTATGACGCCTTTAACTCTTTCCCCTAGCTTAATAATACTTAATATAACACTTAACTTATATTGGGATTCTGTTTAGTACATTCTAAAATTACACAATGAATTTTATAAAAAAAAAAAAAATACAACAATAACCAAAAAAGAAAAGCATATGAACCACAATCAATGCCATTAAGAAACTAATCATACATATTAATACTCATTTATATCTTAAGCATTTTATTCTAAATACACATATAAAAACACAATCTTATGTACCTTACAGAATCCCTTTTTTCAATTAAATTTACCCATTGTCTCTAAATACGTTTTGTTTCTTTAAATCTTGCTTCCCACCATTAAGGCTTCTCTTCCCCTTTCTCTCTTGCTTATTCTTTTCCTTGCCCTTTTTACCCCTTTGTCTCTCTTCCTCCCTTTTCTTCTTCTGCTTTCCCCCTTTCTGTTGTTTTCTAACCTTGTATCCACCTTTCACCTCATTTTTCTCTTTTTTGGTTGTTTTTTCAGGCCTTAAAATCCCCTTTTTCTTTTCCTCTTTCTCCTCCTCCCCCCAAAAAACCCATTGTTCATCAAAGATGGCTTCTTCTTCTTCTTTGTCCCAGTCATCCTGCTGCGCAGTCAATTTTTCATAAGTGCATACCGCCATTTCTAGAAATTGAAAAAGAGTGCCCAAAGTATTTTTCCCATCTTTTTCTTCTTTTTTATATTTTTGGTATTCAATTTTTAGTTCATCCAAAAGCGATGCCATCATGAGGAGAAAATTTTTTTCCAAAACAACCACCCGAGTGTTTTTAATCAAGAATAATTCCCCAAAATTCCAAAGCCACCAAAAATCCAAATAGACTATTTCTTTTAATATTTTTTTCTTTCTTCCATTTCTCTTTCTGGGGTTGCTGTTTAGTCAAAAAGTTCCAATTAAGATGTATTTTTTAGAAGCCGTATTAATATTTAAAGCTCTTTAAAATTCTAGGCAATCTCCTCCTTTTTCAAATTCTGATCCAATTTTTTTTTCTCTCCCTTCCCACTTACAGCAGCAATTTTCCTTTAAATGTTCAGAAATCCATACCTCCAATGTGAGTTTTCTGATTTCTCTTAAGGTTCTATCACTGTCACATTCGGAAGGAGAGTGAAAAGAAAAAAAAAAGCTTTTCCTTTAATTCACATTCACCGCTTGACACATTCTGGAAACGATGTTTCTTTAGCAGGTTTCAAAGTCCAGGGTACTTTCACTGTTGCTTGTCCTGGTCAGCAAAAATCACTTTCACTTCTTCACAGCTCCTCCTGCACTTTCTTTTTCCGGCTGAGTTCTTCTATGTGGCGGCCATTGCTGACCGCCGCTCAGCTGCCTTTGGAGAAGGGGGTTTCACTGGCTAGGGAAGAGAGGTGCAATATCTCTCGACCCTGCCAGACCCCCCTGTCTTCGCCACCTTCTACGGAGGTGGCTTAGCCCCAAAGCCAAATGGCTCGGGGTACTCGGGCAGTGAACACAGGCAGAAGCCGCGCACAGTCGCGGATTCCTGCCTGCTCCGAAGGGTTGCAAACCGGAAATCCCCATCTACTGCACCTTCTTCTTGTTCAGTCGTCATTTGGCAGTCTTCTTGGAATTCAATTAGTGAAATTTCTTTTTCTGCCTCTTCCTCCCCTCTGAAAAATTCTGTGTAAAATGATTCAGCTTTCTCAATTGAGTCAATTCTGTATCTCTGTTCTTGCCATGTGTACATTAAACCTTCTGGAATCAACCATCTATAATTCACCTCTTTTTAAAGTAGAAATTTGGTTAAGAACCGGTATTCTCTTTTCTTCTCATCTCTCTCACTCTTCTGGGTACTTGTTTCAAGACCACAATCTCCTTATCTTTGTATTTCAATGTTTTCTCTCTTGCCACTTGCAATATTTGCATTTTAATGGCTTTCTTTGTAAATCTGATGTGAACTTCTCTTAGTAAGCTATTTTTCATTGCATATCTTCTGAAGACTCGATAGACCTCGTCTATTCCATCCATCATCTTCTCTTCAGTTATTTCCAAAGCTTCACCCAATATTTCTATTATTATCTCAGCTAGATTTTGTCCTTTTTCTTCCTCTGTGTTTTGGAATCTAAGATAAAATTCTGATCTGTCCATCTCCCATCTCAGCATACCACTTTTATCTTGTTCAACCACAGTTAATCTGTTATCAATGTCTCCAATCTTCTTGTCTCTTTGTTTATCTTCTTCTTCAATTTTTTTGGAGTCTCTCATCATCCTTCATTTGTTGGATGTTCTCCACTTTTTCATCGGTTTTCCCTGTTCTTTGTTCAATGTTCTCTATTCTCTTTTCAATATTCTCTGATCTTGTTTGAATATTTTGAATTCCTTGCATAATCATCTGCAGGGTCACTTTTTCTTGCTCTTTTTCTTGCCTTAACATTGTCTGTATTGAACGTTGTCCTCCATATGGTGGAGAGGAAGAAGTAGAAGTTGAAGAACCAGGAGCTGTTAATTTCCTACTCATTTTTAGTAATCCAAAATCTTCAGGTTCTTCTGGACCTTAATCCAATTGTGAAATAACCAATTGCAGTTCCAAATAAAAATAATAGGAAAAAAGAAGCCAAATAGTAATAATAATAAAAAAGAAGAAAAAATTTCTTCAGGTTCTTGTATACCTTAATCCAATCGGTTGGTTAGATGATAGTAAAAATTCAAAAATGAAGGAAAAGACCACAAACACACCATAAACACACACAAAAAAGAAAAAGTTGTAAAATCCCAAAAAAGGCAAAAAAGTGAAGAAAAAGGCTAAAAAAAGAAAGGAAAAATTCTTCAGGTTCTTCAATACCTTAATCCAGTTCAGAGGTCTCAAATATAAAAGGATGCATAAAAAAATAACCAAAAAAAAAAACAACAACAACCCCTCCAATATGGAAGGTAGATGGAAAGACAAAAATACCAGGAATGGAGAGAGAAAAAAAGGCTACTCCCTTAAAAAGAAAAGGAAGGGAAACATTAATACTAAAGCTTTTCCTTTAAAATAAAAAGCAAGCATAGAAATTTAACTTCCAAAGACAAGAAAAAACAAAAACAAAGACAAGTTCCAAAGAGCCAAAAATCCAAATAGCTATTACAAAAAAAGGTAAACTGATGAGGAGGGGTAGCACAGTTTAGAAAAAAATAAAAAGAGCACACTGCACTTTGTTTAATTATCCAAGGCTCTTGTTATAACTCTCTTCTCCAAAGACTTATCACCTTTTCTTTTCCTAAACTTCAACACCAGACTCCAGCTGTTGATAGAAACCAGAAGAGCACTTGCAATAATACTCTCCCATGCTCTCCCTCTTATCAAACAGCAATGTCCTTGAAAAAAAGTCTCAGTTCTTTCTCAGCTTTGTCTGGTCAAAAGAGAACTAGAAAATTTCCAAGCCTCTCGTTGGCAGTGTTACAAAGTTTCTTTAGCTTTCACTTTCCCTCTCCTTTTCCAAGCAAAATATAATAAGAATTAATTAAAAAAAGAAAAAGATATTTAAAAAAAAACCTAAAGGGAGTCTCTGACTTAGAATATTATAAAGTCAAAAAAGGAGAAAAGAAGATAAAAAAAGAAGAGAAAAAAACCAGTCCAGTTTCAAAATATAAGATCATGTGTAGAAAATCCAGCAATGGGGAAAAAAATAAAAATATTACTTTGACATTCCTGTTTAAAATCGCCGCTTAATCACTTCTGTCAAAACTTTTACAGATTCTTTCTTTCCTTTAGGGTATCACTTCAAGTCTTAAAATAAAGAAAAAGTTCTCACCAAACCGGCACACTCTCTCTTTCATTCTCTTTCGTTTCGGAGCTGTCCCAACTTCAGCAGCTTTAATGGCTGCCTCTTTGCCGCTGGCAAAAAAGAGTTTCTCCTGGATCTACCAGGGACTTTGTGATATCCCTGGGATCAACAGGATGCGCTCTTTACATTCACTGTCTCTTCGGGATGGTTTAGATCCACTTGGACCGTCCAGGAGCAAAGATATCGGCAGTGTTCTCAGACCTCCAGGATCGTATGCCGTATCATCGCAATGCCAGCTCCGATTGGTTGGGAGTCTTGGTCTGTGATATGTGTGTGTGTGTATGTGTGTGTGTGTGTGTGTTTTCTTAAGTTTTCGCAGGTACTTACATGTATGGTATTCAGCTTTGTTTGGGTATTTTTCCACGTCATTATAGTTGTGCTTTTAAAGTTGTAGCAACGTTTTGGCATCATCTGCCATCATCAAGCTTCTGTATTGTGTTCATCAGTGAGTCAGGCTTTCACAACTGTTTCTGTTTTAAATTTGGCCAGTACTAAATTTGGCCAGTCCACGACAATTCCTTTCATTTAATGCAGCCCAGACAAGCCAAAACCCCATGTTCTAGACCAGGGGTGTCCAACTTGATTTCATTGAGGGCCGCATCAGAGTTGTGTTTGACCTCAGAGGGCCAGGGGTGGGTGGGGGTGGCCAGGGTGGGAGTGACATGGGACCATACCTCCACACACATGGTTTTATACACTTATGAAAATAGAGAGGCATACATTTCTGTGGTTTTGTTTTTTTAATACATACTTGATCTACTTGATTGCCCTATGAGAGAGAGACCAGATCAAGAAAATGACTCCATAGGAAGACTAGAACTATAAATTATTGACATAAGCTATAGTAGCAGAATCCTGCAAGGTGAAATATTTTACCTTTCCTCCCTTTATAACCTCCTCTGTCAAGGATGGCCCCCTGCAGCACTCTGGTGGACAAAGTGGGGCATGGAGGGACCATATATGGCCCCCACACACAACCCATTTTCAGTAGCAGAGGGACTGCGGGCCAGTCCTTTGCTATTTCCAGGCCAGCTCAGTGGGGCAGATCTAAGCACCCTGTGGGCTGGATCCAGACCATGGGATTGGAGCAGGGGTGGCATGCTACTGGTTTGGCCTGGTTCTATAGATTCGGTAGCTCTGAAGAGCAGCCGTCACTGAACCGGTTTGGTGTCTGCTGCTCCGTTTGGCCTAGCCACCCTCCCGAGCTCTTGGCTGTCCTTTATTTCCTGCTTTTTCAATCTCAGCTGCTTTGTGCAGCACAGCTGAGGTTGCAAAAACAGGAAAGAAGAGGATTTTCAAACACTGCGCATCCACGTGCAGCGCTTATCAGCTGTCTGGGCGGCACAGCTGAGGTTTTTAGGCAATAGTCTGCACAAGAGTGCAAAATGCACTCTCACCAGGGTGGGATTCTACCTGCTGGAGAACCAGCAAATCGCGCCACTGGCTGGCTCCTCCCTGCCTACTCACTCCTTACCTGGCATGCGCGCCATCAAACTTGACTGCTAAGTTGCTATTTCCCCACTATCACCACCACCAACAGCTGTTCTGCTGTGCCGGGAGATTTAGATTAGCTAGAAAGCAGGAAATGGTTGGATTTCTTGGTTTCCAGCTAATCTAAAAGCAGAGCTGAGCCTGAAGCTTCTATTATTCAGTGCAGACTCAGATAGCAGATGGCAGAAAGATAGATCTCTGAATGAATCTGTGATTCTGTGAGCAACTCAATCTGCCTGCCTGCTCTGCCTGATTTTGGGTAAAAGTTGCTCTTTTTTTTTTATAAAAAAAATTCAATATTTACATAAATATTTATATTTACATACAAGCCATGCTCAGCCAATCACATGGCCACCAAGCCATGCCCAGTCAGCAAGCCACACCCAGCCAGTCACATGACCATCAAGACACACCCACAAATTAGGCCACACCCACAGAACCAGTTGTTAAGAAATTTGAATCCCACCCCTGGACTTGAGTTTGACACCCCCGCTCTAGACACTCGATAAAACTAAGGGAAAATTTAAGGAAAAGCTTCAGTCTTTCAGATACAATCTTTTCACAAGCTGCATAAGAAAAGCTATATTCATTTATAGAAATGGATATAGAACTATTTTCAGGATCAGTATTTTGTTTGTGAAATAGGATGTAGTAAAATCTATTTATATTTTTATTTGATGCATAATCAAAATGAACATTTTAGTTAGGTTTTAGTTTTTATGTATCAATCTCAGAGTTCTGTACAATAATATGAACAATTGTTTTGGGGACAAGAGAGGGGAATATACAGAACAGACAGGGGATATGAGATTTTTATTCACACACATACGTACAAACTCACATTCAGTAGATTTTGCAAATATCAAATTATCAACTCAAAGCATTGGATACATACATGCAGTGGTGGGATTCAAATAATTTAACAACTGGTTTTCTGCCCTAATGATTTCCTCTAACAACCAGTTCACCAAACTGCTCAGAAAGTTAACAACCGGTTTTCCCGAAATGGTGCAAACTGGTTGAATCCCACCACTGCATACACGGAGATATTCTATTAAAATTACAAACTAGCACAGGTCAAAGTGCCAGTGCCGGTGACTAAAACAAAACCACCCTTTGCATCTACAATTAGGCTTTATCTCCACGGGGCAACTACTAATCCTACGGAGCTGTGTGAAATACAGTCTGGAACGCAAATCCCTCCCTAGGGATTAAGGTGCTCCAAGCTTTTCTCCACCACCCATGTGCCACTTCATCCCCCCTCTCTGCTTTAACAATCTATTTGTGTCATGCTTCTCCCAAGAGGGCAGAGATTCTAAAGGGATTCATTTTTAAAAAGTTGAAGAAAGCTATTTATAAAAGCTGTTTTCTGTAGCTGGAAAAAATCTTTTGCATAGGTACCTGGCATTATGCCCAAAGCATAAAAATGCCCTTTGGAGGGCCTTTTTGAACAGATTAATTAATTGCATCGTAATTCAAATTTGATGAAACAATGTGATTGTACTTGCTTTAATGAATCTCTACCTTTCTGCTGGCTTTTGCAGTGGTGTCATCACCCTTGTTCATGAAGAAGCAGGTAGGGATTTCAGTATTGCTGCAAAATTAATTACCTGTACAGCTCTCTGCTGTCAAGTCATTCAGCATATCTGTTGCTGGACAAGAAATCTGTCTGTCTTACTGCTTTGTCAGAGCTAAACTGTCCATCTATCACCACAACAAATTCCCTGGCTGCAGAGACTGTAGAAAATGAAGAGTTGGACTCACAATGATTGATGATACTGTCACCTATATTACAAGACAGCGCTGCTAAGTGGGACTGAGAGTCTTTTCTCATTATACAAGATGAAAATGGATGCCCTTGAATAGGTAGAATAATGTAACCCTATTCCTCTTGGCAGAAGGAAGGAGAAGGGGAAAGGAAAACCAAATATCCCCAAAGAATTTTGGCAATAGCTACTAATCTAGTTCCTGTCAGAATTAGAACTGCTTTGTATTATAACCAGGTAAAATTTCCAGCATAAATGTTGAATAAAGCTGAATAATACAATAGTTGTTTATTTTTAGAGGAATATTTGATAAACCGAATACCCTTAAATAATTAGGGAACAGACTTTGTACTTCAGTAATCCTGAATGTATCATATAATGACATGCATCCTAAAACTGTATCAGAGGAACTTTTGACCTGGGAGACCTAGACTGAAACAAAGTTGGATATTAAATTATGACATTTTAGTAAACCTTAGAAAATTTCCACAATGATGATAGTGCTTTTCGAGCATATGGAAAAGAGCAAAGATGAATGTATTTCAAAATAAACTATAGTCATTTACTAGGTGCTGAATGTACTGGATAACACATGTAGCAAGTGAACATGTTGGTTATTTATTTACATGTAAATTGTCTATTTTAATATTTTTATTAAATGTGTGTAGCTTTGCTTCTCAACTTCAGGAACAATGATGAAGCATACAGAAATTAGGCAGACTTGAAGAGAAAACTGATAGCATTTTATATTCTTGTCAAAAACATTTCTCCTCAGATTCTGATCTGGAGTAAGAGCATGTCATTTGGAATATTTTCTTGTTTCTCTTTGTCTAGAGCAAAAAAGAGGAATTCACTTAATATTAACAAGGTAATATTTATTCTTACCAGGGCCCCTTGTCACCAGTAGCCACTGCATTATGGATGGTAAGAGGCCAGGTAAGGTTCAATCCTGGCTGCTTGGAACAAGAGCTTTGTGACTATACAGCTGAATGAAATTCTCTAGCAAAAGGGCTAATAGTCTACAATGTCAATTAATGCTTAACTGAGAGCCTGTGGCTAGATGGAGGAATAGGATTTTGCTTGTGTGTAATGTGTCTGTATCAGCAAAAGCCCAGCAAACTATGAGCTCCAATTAGTCTCCAGTGCCATCCACATAATTTATTTACCTAAACACCATCTGGCAAAGAGCAAAGAAGTCACAGAAAGGCATGTCCATAAATACACAGACAAATTTGCAGCTGGCTGGCTGCCCGCATTTCAGCAGCCTTAGCTAAGCTAGTAGTCCAGCTGGCTGTCAATACAACTCACCTGCAATACGATAGGGAGCTGCTCAGGAGGATTGCGGTTTTCCACTCCCATTGTTAGCCAGACTTGAAAAGCCGTAAGCTGTTCAGCGAAGAATGGGCTGTGCTGTGGAGAAAACAACAGACAGGAATCAAATTAAACTGCTTGTCAACAAATATACAGGTAGTCCTCGACTTATAACAGTTCATTTAGTGACCGTTCAAAGCAGGAGTGGGTTCTGTGGGCGTGGCTAGGTGGGTGTGGTCATGTGATTGAGTGGGAATGGCTTTTTTGCAGCATTCCCCCACCCCATTTTGGGGGCCTTCTGGGCCTCAGGGAAGCCTCCTGGGGGGGTGTTTTTGCTCCCAGAAGGCTTCCCTGCAGCCCAAGAAGGAAAAAAAAATGGAGCCTGGGGGGCATGCAACACCCACTCACGCTCCATTTGGGGGCCTTCTGGGCCTCAGGGAAGCCTCCTGGGTTTTTTTTTTCCTCACAGGAAGCTTCCTTGGGCCCAGAAAGGCAAAAAATAGAGGGAGGGTGTGCAGCACACACCCCACACACCCCTCCCTCCATTTTTTGCCTTCCTGGGCCTCAGGGAACCCTCCTGGGCGTAGCAGTAAGACAGCTATTGGAATCCTGGCACAGCTGATTGTAGGAACAGCTGATTGTTGGGAGGGGAAAAAAAAGAAATATCTTAAGGAGTGACTGGGCAGGGAAGAACTCAGTCAGGCATGTCAGGCATGAGCGCAATGTTGCGCATGTGCAATAAGGATTGACTGGGCGGGAAGGGATGGGCTGAGAGGGGCGGGGCCAGACAGGGCCACAATTTGCCAGTTCTCCAAACTGCGCAGAATCATAACTGGTTCTATAGAACTGGTCTGAACCAGTAGAATCCCACCCCAATTCAAAGTTACAATGGCACACCATTTGCAGCATCTCCATCCATGGTCACATGATCAAAATTCAGATATTTGGCAACTGACTCATATTTATGCAGGTTGCAGTGCTTTGGAGTCATGTGATCAGTTTCTGTGACCTGACAAGCAAAGTCAACGGGGAAACCAGATTCACTTTAACAACTGCAGCTATTCACTTCACAACTGTGGCAAGGAAGGACATAAAATGGGGCAAAATTCACTTAACAAATGTGTGACTTAGCAACAGAAATTTTGGGTTCAATTATGGTTGTAAGCAAGGCCTACCTGCTTTCTGAAATCCATATTTTGTTTATTTATTAAATGCAACATATTTAAAAATAATCTCTTTAAGAGTTACCTCAATATAGCATCACTCAAAAAAATTTCAATGTAAATTTTTTAAGGATTGCTGGGACTAATTGCTGAGACTTTAAATGATTTAACTAGCAAGGAAAGTAGAGACAATTGGAAAACACTGGTTAATCTAAGCAAAATTTATGCTAAGACAAGCAGTTAAATTTGCAAAGTTACAAATTTATTTCTTTTTTTAAGTGCATTTTTCATGCATGGAATAGTTTTTGCTGAGTTGAAAGTAAAAATGATTCAGCAATAATGAAACCATCCAGTTTGGATGCCTGATTTCAGCATGGGCAGGCGCTCATTCTGCAAAATGTACACCTTCCCAATTTTGTTTTATTTTTAAATCCATTTTTAATTATAGTGAAACAAATTATATCTCCCAAAAGGTAAGGAAGCTTTTGATTATTTTCTTACTAATGAAAAGCCTCCAGAGTTTTCTTTATCTAACTTGATTCTAATTTAATATATAGAAATATATGCCATTGGTTTACAACAACCTGTGTAATGTGCTTTTCTAAATTATGTGATCCTAAGGAGATCTGAAGTTCTTTCTTGGGAACCATTAGACACATATAGTGCTTACTGAAGCTTATCAATGGATGGAAATAAAACTGAATGGCAGCTATGATTTTATTTATCTACCAATGTGCATTATATTTGCATTACTTGTTTTAAATTTTTTCAAGTTGTTTATCAGGCCATGCTTTTCCAAGCAGTGTAAAACACTGAAATCTTTTTTTATAATTTAGAATACAACAAAATGTCTACAGTAATATGTTTATAATTCATTAAATGAAAATGCACTAAATCTTATAAACCAGTTGCCATGAACAGTACAGTAGTATTTCATGAGGTATCTGTATCAACAGTCTCTAAAACCATAATCAGTAAAATGATCAAAAATATTTCCATGTTCATTTAAAGGATTGCAGTAATGTTAATCCTCTAATGTCCAGGAAGGAGAGTCAAATCTATCAATCATTGCATTCACAAAACAATCCCCTTAACCCATCTGATGGAGATTCTTAACACAGGGGTCCCCAACCCCCAGTCCATGAACCGGTACCAGGCCGCAGCATGCCAGAAACTGGGCCACGCAAACAAGCAAAGCTCCATCCGCGGGATGCAGGCATCACATGAAACCACATCCCCTCCAGTCCACCAGAAAACCTCTCTCCACAGAACCGGTCCCTGGTGCCCAAAAGGTTGGAGGTTGCTGTCTTAGCAAGCAGTGAAAAGGATGCTGTGTTACAATTATTTATACAGCCAGAGAGATTGTCTGAAATATCATGTAAAATCTAAAATATACATCACAAAGGCAAATAACACAGAACATAACTTAATGTAACAATGGGAAATCAACAGCATTAGTTTTAGACGTAGGACTCATGGAAAAGTTAATAAAAGCAAATTCAAATTGTATCTTCATTTCTGCATTCACAAAATGATTATTGAATCTGGTTATTGAACAGGACAAGAAATACTACATAAATACATTTCAGTTCCCAAACTTATGGGAATATATATCTCCAATTTGGTTTGGTACTGCAAGCCATAGCCTAAAGAAGAGAGTAATAGATCTTGACTACTATCGGGAAGTAAAATTGCCCTTTTATTTAGATCCAGGAAAGCAGAGCTACATTTAAAGGCAAAGGAGAGAACTGCACAATAGATTATTGGAGACAATTGGACAGTGATAGAAAAAATTTGGCCGTACCAGAATGCAAGTATTGGTAAAAGGAGGGTTGGGACAATTGAAAGCTGGAGAGGTATTGAGTCTAAACTTCATATCTTTTGTTGTATTGGGAATCTCCTATAATAGGGGTATCAAATTCAAGGCCTGGGGCTGGATCCAGGCCACAGGGTTTTTACATCTGGCTCACGGAGCTAACCTGGAACTATCAAAGGACCAGCCTCTGACATGGGCTGCATGCACCACCCCCGCACCTCATTTTTACCCTCCATGGCCTCCTGTAGCACTCTGCTGGCTGAAAACAGCCTGAAAAACAGCCCAAAAACGAGCTTAAAATAGGCCAAAAAACAGCTCGAAAAATGAGCCATAAATGGTCCTGAAAACTGCCTGAAAAACAGGCCAAAAAAGGCCCGAAAATGGCCGGTAGAGTATCGCAGGAGGCCATGGAGGGTAAAAATGAGGCACAGGGGGCCCACATGCAGACTCTCCATACCCCATCCATCCTGCACCCCTGCTGGCCCACAGAGAACTACAATGCTGATCCAGCCTTCCAGTTTGACACCCCTGTCCTATAACTAAAGCTATATTTTCAAGGAATGATATACGTACTTTACATTAGCTGTGTTATGTTCTGCTATTCTGATATATTGTAATAGTAGATGGGGAGGACCTTGGGAGATGGGGTGAAGAGAGGTTGCTTAGGGAATGGTCAGATAAGAGACAGTACAGCCCCTAGCTATATAGCAGGCAGGGCAAGGGGCTCAAAAGGAAGCTGTCAATGGGAGAACTGTACTTTCAGACTTGCAAAATTCTATTAATGTAGCTTTACAGTAAAGGCGAATTAGTTTATCTGATCATGTTTCTTGTTAGGTCTACCTGGTAAGGCTGAAAAATATGACAGTTCACTGAGTTCTAAACATTAGGATTGGACATCTAACAGAATGACCATGGCTGCATGTAGTAATTTAATCTGGCTATCTTCCTGCCACTTGTTTTTAATCAACAGGTAGCAGACTTAGAGTAAAAATATAACTGCTGGATTTGTAGGTGAACACCCCTCCATTTATAAGGAAGAGGGGGAGGAGAACTGGGCCACATGAGTGGTGGGCTGTTGCACATGCATGTGCAGCTCGGCTCATGCGAATGGTGGCTTGGCATACATGTGTGCATCTCGACTTGCACAAATTGAGCTGCGAGTGTGTGCGCTGGCCCTCAGCTTGCACGAGTCAAGCTGTGCGTGTGTGCACTGGCCCACCACTCATGCAGCCCAGTTGCAAATAGGCTACGGCCTAGTAATGGGCTGCAGCCCAGAGATTGGAGAGACCCCTGCATACATTGGATGCATTCCTGAACAGTGCCCATCTTCAAAAGTTCTTTTATATTAAATCACAGAACCTGGAAGGGAAAGGGGAAAGAGTGCTAAAAATCTGGCTACTAAAAGTGGTGCAGCATGGACTTTTGCGATGGTTTGTCTCTCACATCTGTCATGGCTGAAAAAGGGTCTCTGATGTTAAGTGAATAGAAATAATAAAGTTTTGCCAACTATAACTAAGCTGATGTCTCCTGTTCATTTCCTTTTTGAAATCCAGTGATTGGCAGCCACAGCCACCAACAAAAGGCATTGGGAATATGGAGGTTTAGTGGAATGGTTTCCAAATCCAGTGATTATGTGCTGGATTTTTTATTTTTATTTTTAACCTTTGTTGCACCCTTCTGTAAGCCACTTAAAGCCCCTAATAATTAGTGGCATAGACACCTTAGTAAGTAAGTAAATTAATAAATAACAGGTGGCTGCTTCAAATAATACATGTTAATGGACTACTATGACTAAATTGCTTTTGACAAATGGAAAGTTCCCATGCCAACAGCAGTGCTATGTTTGGCAGTGACTTGAAAATTCTTTGCACAATGAATGAATCATTCTGTGCTTCCTTTTATAAATATATTACATGCCTAACATGTAGGGTGCACTTAATTCAGCAAGGAAATAATTGGTTTTCAGACAGAAGAAGAGTTGATGATCATGATGTATTGCTAAGAAGGCAGGAAAATAGACTTGCCTTCCCTAATGGGTCACAAAATAGTTTCCCCCTCCTTAGTACAGTTACTAGAGGATAATTACAATGCCATCCATTAGCAGCAGTAAACATTGCCCTCCTCTTTCCAGTAATTTTATGAGTTTAGGTGCAGATCCACAGTCTCTGAAAACATGGTTGTCTAAAACTTAATAGGAAGTTCACTATACATTTTTACTTGTAAAAACCAATTACTTAAAAATAATAATAGGCTACTTAATCTTACTAAAAATTGTCTGAAGGAGTGTTTCCAGTGTCCTCAGAAATCTGTTTCTTGATAAACTGAAGGTATTTTACAAAGGCAATTTCCTTCTAGTGTTAAGCAGAATAGTATGAACAATTTTGGACTTTTCCCCATTTTTTTCATTTATTTTTCCATGCATTGGCCCCATAAAAACTATTTAGGGCATGCTTTCACCATTAAAATATTTTCAACTGAATTGGAAGGCTATAAAGAGCTGTCAGAATTCAATCGAGATACCTTTTAAAGATACCTTTAAAAGCAATTGAGTTGTTATGTAACATAATCGTAATTGAGACTACAAAATGAATGCACAAAATTGATGAACCAACCGACACACTGGATGTACATATGAGAGTTGATGTTTTAATGTTTTGTTTGTCTTGTTTGTTTGTAGAAAATTAATAAAATTCTTTTCAAAAAAAAAAAAAAAGGAAAATGGATTAGGGTTTTTTTTTCCCCATTTTGTTTTCTGAAACAAAATGACAGGCTGTTCATTTTTAGATGACAGTCAAATAAAGTAATACCCTCCCCACCTTTTATCAGATGCAATTAGCAAATCCATACAGAAGGACTTAGCCTAGAATAGCAGATTGGGAATAGGAAACCCATCTGGTCTCTATACTGTTAACTTTTTGGTGCAAAGCCAAGAATTTACCATTGTTCCCAACTTTTTAGAATTCATAGGCATTGTTTAGTTTCAAATTCCTTTCTTGCATACTTTTCTATTATTTGTAAACTATGACATATATTGCAGTATTATACTAGATGTGTTTGGCATTCTACCATGCTTTAATTTGTATAACATCTAAAGTCAATTAGCTCTAAGGCAGTTAAAAAAGTACTCTGGGTAGCCATTAAATATTGCTTTTTTCTTACTGGGAAATATTTAAATGGTACATTCCTGGAAACTTGAAATGATACAGCTGATGACCTCTAATATTGAGTGTATTCCTATCCATATTCTACTTATAAATCTATAGTCATAAATGCCAGCAATCTGACCTTTCTACTATTTAGTTCTGATACAATAGTCAGTTTATTTGCTGCTAATTGGTCAATGATAAATTGACCCTATTTTATGCACTGTCATTTATTCCTCATCATCCAATTTCCATTGTCCAATTTGTCCACTTTCAATTCAAAAAGAACTGCCAGGCAGGTAGAATATTCAACTACACGTAATTTTGGAAATCAGTATCAAAGACACATTCATCTAACAATTTGGTATAATATGTGAAAGAAGCCACTAAGTGCAGAAGTTTCTGAAACTGAGGAACAGATAATATAAAAGAAAATAAAGAATGTAACAGAATCATTGAAAGCAGTACAAAATGGCAAGCTCCATGTGATCAGGTAGTATGAAAAAGGTTAGAACACTGACTGAATGAGCCCAAATTAATTCATTTGGATTCTGCTTCTGAATGCAAATGAGGTGACACTGACATTGCCTTGATGCCTCCTTGCCTTTAACTTTCTATCTACATCACACTGCAATATCTTTCTTGCTCAAATTTATTGCAGCAAAAGGAGAGGGAAAACTAATATTCACATCTCATGCTTGGAAATTTCTTCAGAGTAATGAGGAAGCACAGTCATGGTTGTATATAGATTTCCTGCAATGAAAAAAACTTTTCTGGAAACGGAGGGAATGGTGTTGAGTTTATCTGAACATTAACATCAATGTCTATAGCTCTCTTCATCTTTAGAAAATATTTAGCCAGTTTGGTCTGGGGGCTAAGACACCAGGCTAGAAAGAAAGAGACTGAGTTGTGAGTTCAAGTCCTGCCTTAACCATGAAAGTCAATTGGGTTACCTTAGCTGGTCACTCTCTCAGATCAATCCACCTCACAGGGTGGTGATGGTGGTGGGGAAATAGAAGTAAGAAGGTGTGTTGGATATTTTTGCCACCTTGTAAAAATAATAAAGGTGGGGGTGGACCTATCTATCTATCTATCTATCTATCTATCTATCTATCTATCTATCTATCTATCTATCTACCTACCTACCTACCTACCTACCTATCCCTTTCCTTTATTATTTTATATGTAAAATAATATATATAGATTATATATAAATTATATATACACACACATATATGTATATATGTACATATGTATGTATGCATGCATGCATGCACATTTAAAAGATGTTAAAGTGTTTCTTCTTAACAGCGATATAGCTCTGGAATTACCTGGCCAGCTTCCTTTAACCCACGGGTGTCAAACTCAATTTCTTTGAAGGATGCATCAGGGTTCTGTTTGACCTTGGGGGGACAGGGTGGGCATTGCCAGATGGGTGTGGCCATCTTGATGTCACTCGTATTGGGGGTGCCTGTGATCACCCAAATGCTGTGCCAGTGAAAACGGGCTCACAAGCTCCATTTTCGCTGGCAGAGAGTTATCCCATCTGAAAATGGAGCTCACAATTGGCCCTCCCGAGCTTTGCTTCTGCTGGCAGAGGCACTGCGGACCAGTTCTTCACTGTTTCCAGGGAGGCCTCACAGGCAAGATCTAAGGGCCTTGTGTTTGACACCCTTGCTTTAACCCCATCTTTAGATGAGTACTGGAAACCTTTATACTTTGGAAGACATTTTTTAATACTTCAATTAAATTTTTTTCTGCATTAGTTTAATGGTATCATCACTGTTCATTTTAGTATTCATTTTTAATGTTCATCAAATTTAGCATATTAATTTCATGTAATTTTAAAGCAGGATATAAATAAGTGTAAAAACAAAGTAGTTATGATTTGCAAATGACACATACTTGTATTATTTATAATATTTTCAGATTACTGAAATGTATCTGAAATAAAGTTAACTCTACTAAAATATCTCTGAGTAACAGTGATCTCCCACTATTACTCCCACTATCCTATTTAAAATTATATTATCAGTTTGGAACTAAACCTAGAAATGAAATTTTTGACTTCTTGTCATCTTACCCATTGAATTTCCTTATGGGAAGCTGGCAGAAACATCAGAAATCTCCTTCCCTTCCTCCAAGAAAACCAGGTATTATGTATATTCTCCAGACATTTTCATTGGGTAATTTTAAACGAGTCATTCAATGTCAGCTCCACCTACCTCACAAAGTTATTGCAGAAGGAAGTGAGAACTATATCCTGAATTTTAACAACTGCATTAGGGAGAGCAGGGAGTGAGGGTCATTAAGTGAGGCTGACCTGCTTAATAGCCATCACAGCATGTGACCGTAATGGGCAAGGTCTATTATGATCATGGCTTGAGGGCTATCTGTATGCTTCCCAGCCTCCACTGGATTCCAACTTATATTGTCTGTAAATTTTACAGTACTATCTTACTACAAACATTAGCTTTTTAAAATTCCCCCTACCAGTATTATCACTTGATGTGATGGAGGACTTGGTAGCTTCACTGTGCCTGAGAAAGCTTCTGGTAGGATTGCTTTTTCAGTAAGATTGAAAGATGAGAGTAGATGGATTAGGGAAGCCAACCCACGTTAGACACAGAACTCCAAAATCAAATCTAGAAGAAGCAATGACAAACCTCTTCTTAATTTTTGCCAAGAAAATGATATCATTATGGCTGAAACACCTAGAAAAAGCTTGGTACCAGATGAAGAGATCAAGCTGGCACCATTAATATCTGGCCATTTCAATGGTGCCAATATCAAAATAGACATACAGTACGTAATCTGAATATGGAATATTAAAATCATTTACCAAGAAAAGTTTGAATCTTACAAAATGGAAACAAAGTAGGAAGTTTTAAGAATAAAAATTTGATATTTAGAACCAAGAAAATGTAGATGGACTGGAATGCATGTGAAATCAGTTTATTACCTGATAATATTATTTAGGACAGGAGATCCTACAAAACAATGGAAAAGTAATTACCGTATATACTCGTGTATAAGTTAACCCGAATATAAGCCGAGGCAACTAATTTTACCACAAAAACTGGGAAAACTTATTGACTCGAGTATAAGCCGAGGGTGGGAAATGCAGCAGCTACTGGTAAATTTCAAAAATAAAAATAGATACCAATAAAAACTTTCACTACGACAGTTGAGAATAAGTTTGATGTTCACAATTTCCTCTTTGAAAGAGACCAGTAAATAGGGAACAAGAAGATGAAGAAAAAGAAGTGTGTTTTTTCACTTTTCACACTGCAGTGAACAAAAATGGCATCATAGGAACAGGCTTATTCTCAGTCCAAAGGTTTGTTTCTGATTTCTTCCCTGATTTAAGGGAAATTTGGGAAACGATCTCACTATCATGAAAGGTTTAATTGATTCACTAACCCAATGATGATGATGATGACAGTGGGAGGCAGGAGTCACTCTCTCCCTTGCAAGAAAAAAGCAAGAGCCGTTCTTATGATCTCTCTCTCTCTCCCCCCGTAATACAGTCAAGCCCTTTCCAGCACGCGCGATCCGCCGCCGCCGCTTTGCAACTTGCAAATGCAAAATCCCGGAGTTTTTGCATTTGCAAGGTGCAAAGCGGCGGGAGCGGATCCCGCGTGCTGGAAAGGGCTTGACTGTATTACGGGGGGAGAGAGAGAGAGATCATAAGAACGGCTCTTGCTTTTTTCTTGTAAGGGAGAGAGTGACTCCTCCCTCCCACTGTCATCGACATTTTCTTTTGGGTTAGTGAATCAATTAATTTGGGAAATGATCTCACTATCATGAAAGTCAGTATTCTCTGCCAGTGGGGCATTTGGAAGAAAATGCCCCGCGGCATATCCACGCGCGTGTAAGGGGAATCAGAAATCCCCGCATTCAATGCCTAGCACAGCAGAAGAGAAAACACAGCTGTGAGCAAATACTGGGAAAACCTGATTGATCAGAAGGAAGGAGGCAAAAGAGGAAGAGGTGGTGGTGGACGGAGGTACCACTGGTATTTGTGAAACACTTGGTCGGCAGCGCTTAAAGTTGTTAGGGATAACATTGTTTACCCTAACTTGTTTAGGTAAAATAATAAATATGTAATCACAGTTTATAAGTTAAAGTGTCTGCAACTTTAAATATGGGAAAGTAATTAAGGGAGTGGTTGTGAAAGCACTTTAAAAGAAGCAAGACGACAGCTTGCTCTCTCTCTGGCTTTGATGATCCCTGATTACTGCAAGGACTCAAGACTGCTTTACTCGAACGGGAGAGATAAACAAAGGACTGATTTGTAAGTGAACTGACATAGGATATTCTACACGGACTTTGCTAACTGAATATCCTTGAATGGACTGATTAAATGATACATGACTTATGGACTGTTATTTTGACTATGCTATAAATGGAATAAACTATATTTTTGATAGCACAAGCGTATCTGTTATTTTTACTGTATGTTAACAAAACATACAAACTTAGCTCACTCATTTATCTGTGTGCCTATCTGACTAACGCTGCACATTCTGTTTAGCTTGTCTCCTTAACCCTGGTTGGGGAACCCAGGCTTAACAAAAGTCAACGTCCTCGCTCCCACCCACCCAAAGCCACGAAGTCCCCCAATTGCGCAGCCCAGAATTGCCCTCCCCTCGGGGCAGCAACGACGCCCGGTATTTCCCGAGATGAAGCTCCGCCGTGCAATGAAAGCGCCCTGGCTCTAGGCTCGCGGGCTCAGAAAACAATGCGAGCCGAGGTTGCTTCGGCTCCGCTCAGCTTCATTTCCTCAGCCCTAGGTGCTTTCAGTCCGCTCAGGAGGAGGGGGAGGAGGTGGTGGCGGCGGCTTGTGTTGTTTTGTGAGCTCTAGGCTCGCGGGCTCAGAAAACAATGCGAGGCGAAGTCGCTTCGGCTCCGCTCAGCTTCGTTTCCTCAGCCCTAGCTGCTTTCAGTCCGCTCGGGAAGAGGGGGAGGAGGTGGTGGCGGCAGCTTGTGTTGTTTTCTGAGCTCTAGGCTCGCGGGTTCAGAAAACAACGCGAGGCGAGGTCGCTTCGGCTCCGCTCAGCTTCGTTTCCTAGCTGCTTTCAGTCCGCTTGGGAAGAGGGGGAGGAGGTGGTGGCGGTGGCTTGCGTTGTTTTCTGAGCTCTGGGCTCGCAGGTTCAGAAAACAATGCAAGCCGCCACCACCACCTCCCCCTCCTCCCGAGTGGACTGAAAGCAGCTGGAGCTGAGGAAACGAAGCTGAGCGGAGCCGAAGCGACCTCGCCTCACGTTGTTTTCTGAACCCGTGAGCCTAGAGCTCAGAAAACAACGCAAGCCACTGCCACCACCTCCCCCTCCTCCCGAGCGGACTGAAAGCAGCTGGAGCTGAGGAAACGAAGCTGAGCGGAGCCGAAGCAACCTTGGCTCGCGTTGTTTTCTGAGCCTACAGCCTAGAGCCAGGGCGCTTTCATTGCACGGTGGAGCTTCTTGTCTCGGGAAACACTGGGCGTCGTTGCTGCCCCCTGAGGGGAGGGCAATTCTGGGCTGCGCGATTGGGGGACTTCGTCGCTTTGGGTGGGTGGGAGCGAGGATGGATGGAGTCCATGAAGTAGGGCTTGCCTGCCCTTGCTGGCTGCCTCTGCTTCCTTAGGGGCGGGGAGGGGGGCTCATCTGGACCAAGGGTGAGTCTCCCCCTCAGTTTCCCCTGAAGAATCTTCCGTCGCTTTTGCCTTCTCCCTACATCTTCCCTCCGTTAAAATCCCCCCCACACACACACACTTATTTTTGGTTGGATAGATTTCGTGTCTGAGCATTCTCACACGGCGGTGGGTCTTTCCCCCCCCTAAAAACAGTTAAAAAAAGAAAAAACAATATATCCTCATGCAAGAACTTTTCTGCTTCCGATTACCCCCATGCTTAAAAGTTGCAAAGGAAACATGGAAGCAGGGAAGCGGCTGCCCAGCTCCGGAGCTCCACACCATTTTTTTTTCAGAGGGGAATCTGACTCGAGTATAAGCCGAGGGCGGTTTTTTCAGCACAAAAAAATGGGCTGAAAAACTCGGCTTATACTCGAGTATATACGGTATATTTAAAAAGGACATTGCTAAGTATGTGTTCAGTTCAGTTCCAACCCAGTAAAGCACATCATATTGGGGTTAGTAGTTATCCAGCGAATATCAAAGTTTTACAAATGTATGTCTAATACAGAGGCAATGGAAAAAGAATAAAGAATTGTATGAGAAATTGTAAGAGATGCTGTGTACAAAATCTAGAAAGAAAGCAATATTACAAATGAAATGCGAAGATTGGAAAATTGCAGGATCTGGGATCATTAAAAATTTTGGATTAGGTAAATGCAATGCTGCAGGAGACAGATTAACAGAACTGTGCAAAAACAATTCTTTTTTTTTTTAAAACAAATTTTATTAATTTTACAAAAAACAATACACAATCCAGGCATAACAACTTGAAAAATCTTTTCTAAAAAAATAATAATAATAATTAAAGAAGAAAGCCAATAGAACATATAAAATAACTCCAAATTGTAATATCCATATTTACATTATCTATTTAACTTCATATCTTATCCAGACTTCTCCTTTTATCCAAATTATATTTCTTGCTTATTAAAATTTTATTGCCTTTCATAAACATACAAAACACAAAACATAAACAAAACTAAAACATCTTTTCTGAAGGCTGCCTGATCCTGGGTTGAAACTCTTCACACAGACACAAATTCAAACATCATATTCACTTTATATATCCTTCCATATCTTATTATCATTTTCTTTTCTTTTTTTTACAAACCAATTTTATCAATTTTACAAAAACAGTGCACAAACAATCAAGGCATAACAGCTTATAAATTCTATTCTAAATAATAATAATAATGATAATTAAAGAAGAAAAACCAATAATGATTCCAAATTATATTTACTTTATGTATTTAACTTCATATCTTATCCCAGCTTCTCCTTTTTATCCAAATTATTTCTTGTTAATTAAAATTTTATTGCCTTTTATCAATATACAAAAAAAAAAACATAACAAAACCTTTATATATCCTTCCATATCTTATTACCATTTTCAATAACATTCTTTGTCTGTTCTATTTCCAACTATCCATTCATCTTTTTTCTTTTACTATACTTCTCCTATACACTAATTGGAGAGACGCCTTTAACTCATTACCCTAACTTAAAAGTACTTCATATAATACTTAATTTATCTTGGGATTCTGTTTAGTACATTCTAAAATTACACAATAAATTTTATACTCTAAATACACATATAAAAACACAATCTTATATACCTTCCAGAATCCCCCTTTTATCCTTAATTAAATTCACCCATTGTCTCTGAATAAACTTTTTTTCTTTAGATCTTGCTTCCCACCATTAAGGCTTCTCCTACTCCCCTTTCTCTCTTGCTTATTCTTCTCCTTGCCCTTTTTACCCCTTTGTTTCTCCTCCTCCCTTTTCTTACTCCCTTTCCTTTGCTTTCTAACCTTGCATCCACCTCTCTTCTCATTTTTCTCTTTTTTGGTTGTTTTTTCAAATCTTAAAATCCCCTTTTTCTTATCCTCTTTCTCCTCGTCCCCGGAAAAAACCCATTATTCATCAAAGATGGCTTCTTGTTCCTCTTCTTCTTTGTACCAGTCATTCTGCTGCGTAATCAATTTTTCATAAAGTACCTAACACCATTTCTAAAAATTGAAATAAAATGCCCAAAGTATCTTTTCCATCTTGTTCTTCATTTTTATATTTTTGATATTCAGTCTTTAGTTCATCCACAAGCGATGCCATCCTGAAAAGAGAAACTTTCCCCAAAACAACCACCCAAGCATTTTTAATCAAAAATAATTCAAAAAAAGTTCCAAAAGTTTATATTTTTCTTCTTTCTTCTATTTCTTTTTCTGGGGTTATTGTTTAATCAAAGAGGTCCAATTACCTTGTATCTTTCTTTGAGATTCTAGGCAATCTCCTCCTTTTTCCACTTCTGCTCCAATTTTTTTCCTCTCCCTTCCCACTTGCAACATCAATTTTTAAATGATCAGAAATCCATACCTCTAATAAGGGTTTTCCAATTTCTTAAATTTTTAAGTCCAATATCCAAGAACTCTTTTGTCCCTTAACTTCAACTTTCAGAATAGTTCACCTTCAGTGCCCAAACAAATTTCAAATCTTCATCTGCTGTTTCCATGGGGTGGGAGAGTGAAGAAAAAAAAGTTCCCTTTAACAGCTTCTCCGCTGCTTTCGATCTTCTTAGGGATACAAGGTATCCTCCAGCAATTCAGACAGCTCAGTTCCAGTGAATTTAAAAGATGTTGATTGACCCGGCTCAGCCAGCACTTTCACTTTTCTTGCTTCCTCCAGCACAATCTTACCCGGTTGCTGGCTTCTTCGTGGCGGCCATTGCTGACTGCTGCTCCACCACCTTGGGAAAAAGGGGTTTTTCCGGACGAGGAGGGGGTCTGCGACACCCCCAACCCCCTGTCCGGCTCCCCTCTCTCTTCGGCTGTCCCTACAGGGCAGCCATATCCCCCTGACCCATTTGGATCGGGGGTACCTCGGCGGCAAGCGCAGCAGGAATCGCGAACGGTCGCGAATTCCTGCTGCCACCGAAGCCACGCGGAACCGGAAACCCAAAAACAATTCTTTATGCATTGCCAATAGTACAATCGAATCCATCAAAATATTTCCAAGGATAGACTATGGAACATAAATTACTGGTGTCAAATATATAGGTTAGGAGTAGAAAATTAAAAAGAATATGGGCACTAACAAGAAACAACCTAGAAAACATAAAGCCAGAAGACAGACAGACAAACAGATAGACAGAACAGAACATAAATGGAAATTGAGAGTTGGTTTAAAGGAAATTAGAACAATTACAGAAAAATGTACACCTAATTAGAATTACTCTTGAGTAATATTGGAAGTGTTCTAATACAGACAATTGAGATAAAAAGAGAATGAAACATTTTACAAACAGGAATGTTGTACAGAAATATTTGTGGAAAGAGAATATATTCGGAAACTGACTCTAAACTGAGGTACAAGGGACAATAGATCAGCTTTCAAACAAGAAAGCACCAGATACAGATAAAATAATCCCTGAATTTAACACTACAGCAGAAGAGGCAGTTAAAATACCATTCGTTCTATGTGTGTGTGTGTGTGTGGGGGGGGGAGACGGGGGACAGACTGACTAGCCTACTAGGTCTATACAAAAAAAAAAGTAAAACGAAAAAGAATTACCAAACCATTGTATTAATTCTTCATGAAAAGTTTTTCCTAAATTCTTACAAGGATATATAGAGAAATAGATGGAGAGAGAAATGCCTTAAACAGGAAGATTTCTCAAAAGCAGCAGGAGGTTTGATCAGATAAGAAATGTAAAATGAATAATGGGTCGTACACATGTGTTAAAAATAGTTTTAGCTTTACTTTACGTATTGCTGAAGGTCCTGATTTGCAGATAATGCCATAATATGGAATAAATCAAGACTAATGAGCGTGCCAGCAATTCTGATTATTCTTCAGAAGAAGCAAGAAAATAATACAAATATTTCATATAGAGAAATATATAATAAAAATGGCAGGACTGGAAAAGATAACCAGATTCAAAGAGGCCAAAACATTATTAATTATACTATTTTTTAGGTAAAAAGAACATTTACAAAATGTTTCACTGGGAAAATAGAAAGTGGAAAGTGGAAATTTGGTTTTTGCATAAAAAGATAATGCTAATACCAAGTAGTATGCTTCGAGAAACCCACATCATGTCAGAAGAGGAAGATACTGCATTAGTGAACAGATTAATCCTAAAGATGACTACTGATATTTAGACAAGATCATAGGAGATAAGGATATCTGATGATCAGAAAGATCAGAATAGTTAAAGCATTATTTTTCAAGTGGTAATGTATAGCTATGAAAGTTGGACACTGAGAATGAGAGGGGGAGAAAGTGGGGGTGTCTTTGTACTGTGGATCTGGAGATGATTGCCAAGACTATCATGAACTGCAAGAAGAACCATGAAGTAAAGATTGACTGCTCTCTTGAGCAATTACAAACAAGTAGAAACTCACATATCTGAGCATGAGAAATGAGTATATAATGGACAAAAAAATTCCAGCTACTTAACACAGTTGAAAAACATGAAAGGCAAAAATAAAGTAGATGAACAGGATCAAGAAGGTCACTGCAATATTCTTAGAACTGTTATATCTGTTTTACCAGGAA
Source organism: Hydrophis major (assembly GCA_033807585.1). Taxonomy (NCBI): domain Eukaryota; kingdom Metazoa; phylum Chordata; class Lepidosauria; order Squamata; family Elapidae; genus Hydrophis; species Hydrophis major. The sequence goes on along the minus strand of CM066329.1, from coordinate 186,112,315 downwards.
TAGATTGAGTAGTTGTCTATTTAGTTACCATAGTTCAGGCCCAATTTAGTGGCACCCAGCTAACAAAGAACCCAAATGTACTTTCAACCCATATCAGGCTTCGATTTGAGAGTTCCATTTTTTCTGATTAAAAGAGGCCTGTTATCACAACAATAATTTCTGCAAATCTTGAGATTCAGATTCTAAGAATGGGATTTTCAGAATGTCTTAAAAACCTGGCTATTCCCTCAGGCTTTAAGGTCAGGATGTTAATGGGAGTTCAGTTTGTCTGCCTTGCTTTGGTTAATTATTTTTACCTCGCATTTTTTTGTTTTTATATTGTTTTATAAGTGTGTGTGTGTGTGTTTATACCTCATTAGCTGCACAGTTATTTGATTATGATGCACAATCATATAAATTTGCAAACAAACTTACCAACGGGATACTAACAGGGGAATTCCATGGTGAGAAATTGGAATATCAGATACAGAGTACAAGGAGGGAGGGATGGAACTATTATATCAGCTTTAGTTTTGATGATGGAAATCACATTAAACAATGCGACAGTAATTATTTATTATATATCCTAATTGCCTCAATTATTCTGTTCCTATTGTATTTATGTCTTTATTCCTACTACTGGTAGGAACACAGTCTACCTCCTGCTCTTTTCTGTTATTTCTTCTTTATAAAATTTTAGATTGCAAAACCTTCACAGATTATATCTCTATCCTTTGATTTTTATAAAATACTATGAATAATTCTGCGACTTTTATGCTGCTATGTATGAGCATGTAATATCTGAAAGTATCCTGCGAGAATTTCCAACACTAAGAGATTTTTTTCTCGTTCTTAAGAAGCAACACAAGGGATATAGTTAAAATTGCCTCTGTGCAACACACATGGACTATGCTGCATGCATCTTTCTTCAACTGGGTCAATGATTCATAGGTGTCATATGAAGGAATAGGTACAAAATTGCTTGATAAAGAATATGAGAATTTTGGAATTACTAGATTATCCTTCTTGATGTTGGCACTACCCAGAATTCAGAATTGTCAGCAACGGACATACTAGTTAAGGAATTCTGGAAGCTGAGGTCATCTACAGGTGGACAGCCATGTTTGAGTAACACAGATGTAAGTTCAATAGTTTAGTAACTTACCCTAAATGCAGTCCCTTCCTCTATAATGGTAGGCAGCTGAGATAGGCATATATCCACAGCAAGATCCCATGCTTGCCTGGGAAAAGAGAAAAAGACGGGCATTTTCAAGATTTGGCAAATTATATGCAACACCATCACCTCACTTACATCACATGTTAAGTACTTGCTTTGTGCTAGTAAAACAAGGGACACTTAGATTAGTTTTTTCCTAATTAGTATATACTATACTTAATAATTTAAAGCAGTTTATTTTATCCAGGCTTTGAAACAAAACATAAAACCAGCACTGTAAATAACAAATTCACTGAAAATTCCATGGCACAAAAATGCTTAGGCCGTCTCAAATCATTAGAGACAAAAGATCAGAATCAAATGATTCTCTCTAGGGAGAGCATTTCAAAGTCTCATCTTTAGGACTAATCTGTTCACTAATGCAGTATCTTCCTCTTCTGGCATGATGTGGGTTTCTCTAAGGGGATGGAAGTTGATTTTTAAAAAATAAAGAATGGTTTATAAAATTTAGCAAACATAAATATTTCATGAAACATAGCCTATCTGCTTACATTAGGAGACAGTCTTAAGTGAGATCTAGCTTTTATTTATCAAATTTGTATTTACCCATCTTGCTATCTGAGTGACTCTGAACAGTGTACAAATAAGAAAAACCATAAAATCCAAAGAAAAATAGACAAAGTTAAAAAAGATCCCAAAATTAAAAAGATGGAGTGGGTGCCCTCAGACCACCAACTACCCCCAGGGTTGCATACCATTATTGGATTCCCATGCTAGTTGAGAGAGCCAGTCTTAATGCTCTTCCAGAAGGCCAGCACCTCATGGGGCAAGATGCTTCAAAGTGCAGGGACAATAGAAGAAAAGGCTCCCTTCCTTGACCCTGCCAACTGATGAGTCTGTAACATGCCCTTCGTGTCTGACAGACTGGGAGAGATCAATGTAATTGGGATAAGACGGTTCTTCAGGTAACCTGGTCCTGTGCCATGAAGGACTTTAAAAGTGATAACTGATATTTTGAATTTGGCCGATAAATAAACTGGCACTCAATACAGCTTATGCAGCAGAGGCATACATGCGCAACCCTGGGGCACTCAGAACTATCCATGCAACCATATTCTAACCAGCTGCAGCTTTTAGATAATGTTCAAGGGAATCCCCATGTAGAATACACTGAAGTAGTCCATGCAGATGACTATGGCATGAAGAACTAAGAGAAAAGTTTCCTGATCCAAGAAGGCCCAACTGGCACACAACACCTGCTTTGAGTAGGAGCCATGTGTCCAGTGGTGTCTCCAGATTATGTCCAGAGATCATCTGGGACAGTGCAACCCCGTTCAAGACCACAGCTAGTAGACATCCAAATACAGAGAAGTCCCCCACCCACAGCCACTCCCACCTTACCAGAGTTTAGTTCAAGCCTGTTGTTCCCCATGTAGACCCCCAAGCTTCCAAGCACCATGAAAGATTATCCTGAGATAGAGATGTATAACCTGTATATTGATGAAATCTCATTAACCATTGCTAGAACCCACCTATGTCACCTGTCGGACAGCCTGGACCAGCAAGGAGGGGCATGGATCTAATGCACTTACAGCCTCAAAGACCCTGTTCATTTCCTTGGATCAACAGGATCAAACCAGATAAGTATGCTCCTTGACATCTCCAAAGGGTCTGCGACAGGCTTGGTCCACAACAAAGAACAGATCTGAGCAATTTTATCTCCCGTTTGCATAAAGGTTTGCTCCATGAGGTCCCAAAGGTCCCTTGCTGAGCGTCCCTTGCCCAGGAGGGTCTGCAGTGACCTCCTTGCCCAGGAGGGTCTGCAGTGGCACTCTGTGAATGCAGTAAGAATGGAGAAATATTGATGTTTCACTATTTTTACTGCCCTGAGGTAGACCTTAATAGTAGTTCTATTATGTGTCTGATTAGATTTGTCCCTCCTCTCCATCAAGTAACATTCCAAATGTATCTTGATCTCTTTCAGCTCCCATAACTCCTCAGTCAACCACAGGGAGTGCTGGGAACAATGTGCTAAGAGAGGTTGGATAGATGCAATCCTATCCAAGGCTTTAGCTGCCTCCCTATTCAAAGCAGTGTCCAAAGCCTCAAAGGATTGTGCAATAGGGCCTCATGTACACCCCCCCCCCACTCCCAAAATTGCCTTTGGAATCTTACAGGGTCCATTAGTCACTTGGGCCAGACTGATACCTATCTCCCTGCAGAAGGGGGTAGAATAAGGGATTTTCAAAGTCACCAGGACCATGATCTGATAATCAAAGTCCCTTCTACTGCTCTGACAAGAAAACTATGTCTGGTTTGTGGCCATGAATAATCTGGGATAGGCCTGTGGCCAACATAGTGGCCATAAACTCCTGAGCTGCTTCTTAAGTTCACCTGAGGGATGGCTGATTGAAGTGCCCCAAGATTATAAACCTGGAGAACTTCACAGCCAATCCCGAAATAGCCTCAAGCAACTCAGGCACAGTTACACAGCAGGGAAGCTGTTACATTAGCAACAATCCCAACTGATCCCACAAGCCTTTCTTCAAAAACAGAACCTGATGACTGGCAACTCGTGGAGCAGCATCTTGAAAACCCACAGAGATTCCCTGATAACAACTGCTACCCCCACCCCGCCATACCCTAATCCAAGTGGGAACATTTCAGAAAGAGGAACAACCTCATCCATTTTTAGGGCTGAGCTAGCTCTCGGAAATACTGTTTTATTTCAAAACTCACTCCCTTATCTCTGAAGTCCTTCAACTCTGCCTGGTCACTTTCCCTCAGTCCAATTTGAAATAAAGAGATGATAAAATGAAGGGAGATCTTTGTGCCTGACACTTGAGCTCCTAGATTATAGCAGAATATAATTTTAAGAAACAAACCCTGAGGCCCTACTCTTTTAAATAGAGATGCAATTTTTATACTACTGGTAGACTGTGACAAGCATCTGATAATCTGACTCCATGCTGAACAGTGGTGGAATTCAAAACTTTTTACGACCGGTTCTGTGGGCGTGGCTTGGTGGGCGTGGCATGGCTTGGTAGGCATGGCAGGGGAAGGATACTGTAAAATTTCCATTGCCCACCCCACCCCAGGGGAAAGGTTACCACCGGTTCTCCAAATTACTCAAAATTTCTGCTACCAGTTCTGCAGAACTGTACAGAACCTGCTGAATACCACCTCTGATGCTGAAGTACCTAAGTAAATGGAACTTAGCTTATATTTCCCCAAAATAGCCTCCCTGTGTAGAATAATCTCATTTATACAATGGAATAACTAGTGAAAACTAGACTTGAGTCTTTATAATTTTATCAAGAATCATTAGGAAAGTGATTTTCACCACAACATTTCTGTTTTTCTGGATATCAGAGATGGCACATTTTCTTTGATGGAATAAGGAAGGAAAAAAAACCTTAAAATTGCCTTTGAATCATCGTCAACTCTTGCTGATATACATAGGCCCGTTATTATAGTTTTCTTAGTATGATATGAAAGTCATTTTAAACTGTCTTCTTCAGAGATATTATTTCCCCCAGGATTTCACAGATGGTGACCCACTAGGTGGGCTACCACTTAATTTCCAAGGTGCTGGTTAAGTGATGGGCATATTAATAAACAGCGGTTCAAAATTAATAGTCTAGCACATTCTCTGTATCAGACTATAAGAATCTGAACATTTTTCTAAGATGAAAATATATAAAAATATAGAAGTAGTACCAATTTCCAGTTAAGCAACATGTCACTCTCCTCCATCTGAACATTCAGTTCAAAATCATTTTAATGCAAAATTATTCAGAAGCCCTTCAAGTAGCTTTTAAAGGATTCATTGATATATTGCATGATATTTCTATTATACTTTCAATTATAGGGAATGACAGGAAGAAGAATGAGAAAAGCAACTTAAGATATATTAATTTTTATTAATCATTGGTTAATTTATGATATTATTTGCAGTCCTGGGGAAATATACATTTACTGACCACAATTGGGACCAGTAACTTCATCGCTAAGTGCTGCAATCATAAAGTGAAATATCATCTGACCGTACCTGATTAACCACATCTGTCCCATCTGCAGTTGTTAAGGAAATTAAGCATGATAGTGCATGATGCATGATTTGCTATTTCCTTCCCCAATAATTTTGCTTGCAGGAAGCTGGTTGTGAAGGTTGCAAATAGCAATCATGGAACCACGGGTCACTGCGACAGTTGTTAACACATGCCAATTGCCAAGCATTCAAATCATGTGACCATGGGGACACTGAGATGGTTGTAACTTGAAGGACTAATCTTAAAATCATTGTAATGTTGAATGGTCATGAAACAAGTGGTCAGTAAGTGAGGACTAGCTGTATGGCTTTCTTAAAGCATAGTGGACAAGCACTATGTTCTTCATATTGCAAGAGCCTGAACACCTGGCTCTGCCAATTCTCCTGGGGACCCAATGCACTGAAGGTGGTTGCTGGATTGATAGCAATCCCCCTCCCCTGGCATTCCCTTCATCTCCCACCCATTTTAAAATCTCATATTATTGTGTTTTCATTGTTTATTTCATTGTTTGTTTTATTGTTTTACTATTTTGCTACTGTTATGTTTATACTTATTATTTCTTTATTTTTATGTTGTAAGCTGTCTGGAGCAGTAATAGGCAGCAAATAAACTTAATGCCTACCTACCTACCTATCTATACATACAAAGCCTCTTTTTGCAACTGAAGCTAAGCAAGGCGCAACCCCTCCCCCCAATGAAGCCATGAAATTAAATGCCATAATATTATTTTTGTCCTGTATCTGTATTCATAACAAGTTTTCAATCAATCTGAAGTTAAATATATCCTAGTTTTAATGAAAATTAAATCTAGGAGAGATTATTCTTTTACAGTGTTAAATTTATTATAAGGGTGTTTCATAGAGTACAGATGAAAGGGTACAATTCATAAAAGATCCTCCTATCCCAGCACCATTGAAGAATCTAGGCAGAATCCAAGATAATTAAAGATGGCTGCATATTGTGGTTGCGTCATTATTCCAGTACCACTACAAGTAAGCAAAGACCTAACACTATTCTCCCACTGGAGAAAAAGGGGCGGTGATAGAGAGTATGTGTGTTTTGTAGACTTTATGGTTACATTTTTCTAAATAAAATATTTCAGGATGTGCATATATACCTTTGAATTTGTCTTTCATTTTAATTAAATGTATCACACAGAGCCACAAATATATAACTGAAATGGAAAGCTAAATTTACTGTAAAACAAGCCCCTGTCCATTATTTTAAACAGTAGTGAGCCTGACAACAGCTAGCGGGTTAATTCAGTACTTTTGCCTAACCATCTTTTATTTCTGGCAGCTAATCAATACAGCAATCACAAACTTACCTGAGCACACAGGCAACTTCTATACAATACTGCCCCACATTCCCATCTTGTTGCATGCATGGTCCCCCAGTAAAATTTTACTTTTACAGGATTATAAACTGCATGTCATCCTCATCACCACTACACTCTTTTTGTTTTTGAGGAATGGAGAGAGATACTCATACTTGTTTTTTTGTGCTTCGTGACACTAAAAATGTAACCATTGATTAAGCAAAATCCAAAATCCTCATGTAGTATCTAAAATAAGTAATTCCAAGGTTGCAGATACAGATAATCCATGACGTATGACCACAACTGAGCCCAGAATTTATGTTGCTAAGTGAGAAATTTGTTAAGTGAATTTTGCCCCATTTTGCGACTTTTCTTGCCACATTTGTTAAGTGAGTCACTGCAATTGTTAAATTAGTCATACATCTGTTAAGTGAATCTGGCTTCCCCATTGACTGCTTGTCAGAAGGTCTCAAAAGGGGCTCACAGAACACAGTAATTGTCATAAATATGAACCAGCTGTCAAGCATCCAAATGTAAACCATGTGACTTTAGGGATGCGGCAACGGTCACAAGTGTGAAAAATGATCGTAAGTCATTTTAAAAAATCTTTTAAGTGCTGTTGTAACTTTGAATGGTCACTAAATGAACTATTTTAAGTCGAGGATTACCTATATTCGTCTGAGTGCCTTTCTTAAATCTTAATCTATGTCTCTAAACCTTAAGACTAGCTACAGGTAGTCTTTGATTTATGACCATAATTGAGCCCAAAATTTCTGCTGCTAAGTGAGTAGTGCCTCAGTTTAGTGACCTTTTTGGCACAGTTGTTAAGCAAATCACTAGTTATTAAGTGAGTGCTTTGGTTGTTAAGCGAATCTGGCTTCCCTCATTGACTTTGCTTGTCACAAGCTGGCTGAGGAGGTGATAAAGGGTGGTCACATGACCCTGGGTCAGTGCAATTGTCAAAAATACATCATTCCAGTTGCTAAGCATCCGAATTTTGATCATGTGACCTTGGTTATGCTACAATAAGTGTGAAAAACAGTCATAAATCACTTTTTTCAGTACTGTTGTCACAAAATGAATGTAAGATGTAGACTATCTGTATTGCAACAACATTGGTTAATCAGATTCAGAACAGAATCTACAAATAAGAAAGAAATGAGTCTCAAAACTCTCCAGATCTTTCCTGCAGCATATAGTTTCATCTGTTCCCTCCTTTCCATGATTTCTTCAGTAATGACCTTCCTCTTCACAATAGGCTGCCTATATAATTATGAGATAATCAGGGGGTAATAAAAACAGCTTCAAAACAAAAGCAATATATAGCTCCCACAAGCTCAATAAACACCCAGGATGCGGGCAAAATGGTAAGAGAGAACAATTGCAGAAGGTATTAATCTCAGATTGTGACAAGAGCGGGAGTCAATTATTGCAATTAAATCTATATCCTGGTTCTAAATTCAGCTTGCCACGTAGAGACAAGATGTTGAAACCCTGAACCTTATTGCAGAGACTCGATTCTTATGTTAGGAGGCTGTTCCTTCTTCATGGATATATTTAGAAAAGTAATTCCTGGATACAAATAGCCCCCCAGTGAGGCCAGCAAGAGATTTATGTAGTTGAAATGAAAACAACCAGTATCTCTTCCCAGGTAAGCCTGCATCTGGCCTGGGTTCCTTCCCCAGAGAGAAAACATAAGGCAATAGTAAAGGAAGCCACACCCCTCCCCTCTTCTTAACTGGTGCTCAAACAAGGTATGTGGGGAGGGGGAGATTCCTAGAAATGAATGTGTTCTCTGAAGCTTAATTCTTACTAGGCTTTGTTTGGTTTCTCCCTGGGTAACCTAATCACAACTTGAACATTTCCCTAGGCAGGCAATCCAACCTGGACATCGGGGGGGGGGGGGGGGGGGGGGGGATGAATAAATGGCATTCTGTGAAGTGTGAACAATTCTGACAGCCCCCTTTAATGCTTTGATCACTGGCTGTGGAGGATGGCCAATAACAAAGTCAAAAATCCAATTACAGAGCTCACACCTCCCCTAGTTACTCAGCTCTGCCAAAGACGACTATGCATATCATTTATCTGTGTATTTTGTAAGGGAACACACACTACGGTAACACCATTAAGCTTCAGGTCTAAGACCAACAATACCATTCAATTTTAGTGGAAGAAAACAAAGAAGAAGGAAACTCACAAAAGAGACTGATCTCCCAATAGTTACAGAAAGCCAATAGCAGGAAGAACTTTGATGCAAGTGCTGTTTATCTGTGTATATTGCTTAGTGGGGAAGAAGGGTAACTAGAAGAGACACATTTACAAGTCTTGATTGCAAATTGCACCAGACATGAGTGGAGATCATTAGACCATGGAGACAGATGTGACTAAAAAGCTTAACACTTCAAAAGCGTGTCAGGTAAAGAGGCCAAATGTTTCTGCCAAAAGGGATGGGTGGCAGGAGAGGACACTTCCTTCAAGGTCAGATTTTAAAACCTCAGAAATTCAGTGGTATTTTAAAACAAATCAGCAAATTAAAAGCAAAACTTGTTGCTTTTCAGAATATTTTGCTTTTCATGATATTTCTGAAAATCATAATCACCATATCAGAATTTATCATGCCTTCTCTTCAGCAACAGAATGAGTCAGGGATTAGCATGAATTTTGTCATAAATATTGCTAGATCCATTTTACATTTCTTGCTGTACAGGTAGTCCTCATTTAACAATGGTTGCTTAAAAGCCATTTGAAGTTATGGCAGATCCCCCCAAAAAACTACTTATAATCCAGTTCCAAGATTATGGACACTGCAGCATCCGTGATCATTTGCCCTTATGGCTACCCCAGGGATGCTGCAGCACCTACCTACAGTATCTTCTATTCCCCCACTAAGCCCACACAGGCTTCTCCCCCCCAACCCAGACCGGGTTCTCACCCCACCAAGCTGCACATTTTCCTCCTTGCCTAACTTTTGAAGATCTACAAAGTCTTCTACAGCACTGGAATGGATCACTTCATCGTGCAGCTATGCAACATGATTTTGGAAGCTGCTGCCATGTTCCCAGAGCCCACATTGAACTGTTGTCACTGGAAACATGGCAGGCACTTCTGGAATTGTGCCATGTTGCCATGGGATGAGCTGCTCTGTTCTGCTTCCCTAATGTATTGGTCTACACAGTGCTGGGAAAAGCTCTGAGGTCTTGAGGCTTTGCACCATGCAGCTGGGGTTACTGCGGCTTCTAGGAGCAGCTGTGGCGTTGGTTTTGTGCTGTATTCAATGGCTTCTTGCAGAACTACAGCATGGCAAGCAGCCTCAGAGCCTGGCTATTTTGCCACACGTCAAGGCATGATCAGGGCATCCAAAATGGGAAAGGAAATTGATGGATGGGAGGATTGTAAACAGTCACTTACCTTACTGAGGCTTTGTGCTGGGAGGAATGAAGTCCAGAATGGCTTGGATTGGTGTGGATCCTTGGTTATTGATGGCAAGGATTGCTGTCACTAAACAATGCAGTCATGTGATGTGCTTTATAACCGCACTGCATAGTGACATAATTTAGGTCTCAATTACTGTCACCACGCAAAAGCTACCTGTAGTCTTGCTTTCATTACAGCTAGTCCTTGACTTAACAACAATTTGTTTAATGACCATTACAATAGCACTGAAAAAGTGACTTATGACCTTTTTCATATTTACGATCTTTGCAGCATCCCCATGGTCATGTGATCAAAATTTAAACACTTGGCAACAGACTCATATTTATGATGGTTTCAGTGTCCTGGGATAATGTAAGTTAATGGTAAGCCAGAGTCATTTAACAACCATGTTACTAACTTAACAACCGCAGTGATTAACAAATGTGGCAAAAAAAAGTCATAAAATTGGGCATTTTTGCTTAGCATGTTTTGCTTAGCTACAGACATTTTGGACTTAATGGTGGTAATAAGTTGGGGACTACTTGTACCTGTACCTTAGACTATGATAGTCAGATATTATCTTTTCTAATCCATATTTGTATGTCAAATCCTCAAGAGTTTATATAATGTAGTTATCTTCAGAAAAATTCCCTTGACAACTTTCAGAATTGGTCTCTGTATAAATTCTAATTAGACAATCAAGAAGGAATGCTCAATACTGAAAAAATGGTCTGGTTGCATCTGACACAGAAACCTGACCGAATTCCCTGCCCTTGGAGTAGATTCACTGGAAAGAATCAAAGCCAAAGTAATGGGCTATTCATGTTTATTTACAAGTAGTCTCAACTTAAGACATCCATTTAACTGCTGTTCAAAATGACAACAGTGCTGAAAAAAGTGACTTATAACTGATCCTCACACTTACAACTACTGAAGCATCTTCATGTGCTAAGCAACCTAGAAGTATTTAGGATGATTGCAGCATCCCAGGGTTGCACGATCAACATTTGTGATCTATCAAAAGATTTCCCAACAAGTAAAATAAATGGGGGAAGCTGGGTGAATTATCAACCATGTGATTCCTTTAAAGATGTAGTAATTCGCTTAATGACCCCAGCATGACTCAGTTAATGAGCACATTGCTTAGTGATGGAAATTCTGGTCCAGATTGTGATTGCAGGCTGAGGACCAATTGTAGCTGATGTTGTTTTACAGAAACCTTTAAACAATAATTTCTCATTGTTCAACTGCTGTACTATACCATTTGGAAATCACTGGAAGGTATTTAAATATATCTTAATGTAACCATATCTTTTAAAAATGTTTCTGCTACTCAGGAACATTTACTTGGTAGAATTAAGATTTATATTTATAAAATGAAACTCAGTTTTACTTTTCCTACATTAGAATATATAATTAAATAAATAAATGTAATTAACTAAATTAAACCAATTAAATGAAACTAATTAAACTAACCAAACTGGACTAATTAAAAAGCAAACAAAGAAAGAAGAAATCATGGGAAAACATGCAATATGTAAACATTTATTGTGGAATCCATTTTTAAACACTTTTTTTTTTTGCAATAAAGAAGAACACAGCCTATTTTTAGATGTTTGTAGGATGAAACTGTGAATGTTCCACCTTTTCAGTGAGATGGAAGAATATTTGCCTTTATTCTGACTACACTGTATTATCAACAAAAACATTGCAAGTTAAAGAAATTTCTCATTGTTAAGTTGGCTTCATGAGCTACTGTTCTAGGCTAGATAACACCTTAAGGTTATCATGCTGACTGCTCATTCTTGGACTGCTTAAAACACTGCCAATTCTGCACCAATGTGGAAAGAAAGAAAAAACGTTTTTAAAAGCCATGTATCCTTTGGGAATGGATCTTTTTATCACTAAAAATTTAGTTGGCCCTAAAATAAAGCAAAGCAAAGCAAAGCAAAACAAAACAGACTCTCTGGTGATATTTATCAACTTAAAAAAAACCTGTAACTTTGAAGGAATACAGATATTGAAGAAAAACGCAGGCACCCTAGTTCCCTCATGATTTCACATTTAAAAAATGGAAGCCTGGAAAGGCCTCAGTGGCTTTTGTCATTAACAACCCCTTTTCCCTGGAGGAAAAGGCACTCTTTTATTTCAGAATATACAATGTTTATTTCTTCTACTGAAAATTCCATCTCATTTCAGTCCAAATACACACACAGCAAAGGTATAATACACCTTTGAATAATTTATCCCAACCTCTTCCAACTTATTTCTAGTCTATGTTTCCTGAGGTGCAGCAAGGCTTGACTTTATAAACAAGTGGAGGAAGGCACTGAACTTTCAGATTTCCTTAAAAAGCACTTTATTATGCTGAACTCTAAATTGTTCCAACACTGTACATTTTCATTTCCACTGTATCAGAATGAAATCAGAATTATAATGGCTCAAGTTGGTCATTATCTTTCACACTAAGTTTTGACAGCTATGATTGATTATTGTTTGCCTTTTGGGAAGCTGATGCGAACATCCACTTGTCTTTTGGTGAATAATCATATAAATTGTTGTCTCGTGTTTTCTATAAATTGCCCTTCAGAAAACTATAAATGATGCACTTTTCCCTATGAAAATGAGTATATAATTGCTACATTTTGCAACCACTAATGGCCTAATGATATAGATTTCTAATTGTGTTAACATTTTAGTCTGTAGGAACAGGTAGTCTGTAGGTCAGTTATTACTACGTGTACTCTTCCTTGAATTATAAATCAATGCTCTGTTCTGTTCCATTTGACTTTTTCAAATTTCTTTTCTTGAACTGGCCGATTGCACTAATTTAATAATCAACCAATTCGGGCAAGACTGAATTTTATGGGCATGCAGAGGTTGCCAATTTATACTGTAAAGGTACAGTCACAAATTAATATAATGGAATTTGTAAACAAGGGTTTCAGCAGTGAGCTTGAAGCATCCATTTGTTAATTAAATCATTGTTGTTTTTTCCTATGGATTTCACAAGATTGATGATAAGTACTAACTTATAATTCAAGAAGGAAATAACTTTATAAAGGAAAACAAAATTAACTTGTTCCTTGTACCAAAATATTCCTTTCACTTGCTACAGGGAGCACTGACCTATAGCAGGAAGGAAAAGAAGATGGCAGCGTTAGGGGGTGAACAGAAGTATGCACATTGGGTGCCATTTAGCTATAGCTTTCTTCTGGCCTCTCTTGTTAACAGTGAGTTGAATTCTTGCTGCTGGGACCAGTTTGCTCCAGTTGAGCCTCCTTACAAGCCTCATACTCCAAGTAATCAGTTTATTTGTAATTCCGCCTGCTTTACCTAATATACTGAGTAGATTTCTAGAAGTTACAACATCTTTTCTGTAGGAAGGCTATCTCCAGCATCATGCTTGTTTAACATGCGTGAGACACTCAGGCTGAACCGGCTCCTTCAGATCTTCAATTTTCCACTATCAACAATCAGAAGAATTTGTCTTGTACAGGTGGTCTTTGATTTGTGACCATAATTGAAACCAAATTTCCATCTTTGAGTAATGAGGTCATTGCGTGAGGTCATTGGATGAGTTGCAACCAATTTTTGCCATGGTCAGTAAGTGGATCACTACAGTTAAATGAATTCAGCTTCTCTCATTGACTTTGCTTGTTAGAAGGTTGCAAATGGCAATCATGTAACCTTGGGAGCTGCAACTGCAACATTTATATACATGCTGATTGCCAAAATCCCGAATTTGGATCATGTGACCGTGGGATTCTGTGATGGTCGTACATGTGATGACTAGTTGTAAATCACTTTTTCAGCACTGTTTGTAACTTCAAGTAGTTGTTAAATAGTAGTTGCAAGTTGAGAGCTTTCTGAATGTGTATGAATGGATGGATAGCTGGATGGACCGAGAGATGTATAAAATGAATAAGGGGACTATGATCATAGCATCTTGCATGTCATAGCTGATCCTCAAAAGCTAAGTAGGGTCAAACATTTTTAGTATTTGAATAGGAAATTGCAAAGAAATCCCAGGGCTGTATAGATATGAAACGGGAGGGGAGGGGAGGGGAGGGGAGGGAACCAATCTCAGAAACATCCCAGAACCCACCAATCCAAAAAAATGGGCATGGACATGAAAATTGTATAACGTTTGACCTAAAGACTTTACCTTTGACTGAATCATTCTAGGCAAATCATTCAGCTAGAGAGCCACATCTTTAAAAAGTCAAAGTAATAAATTATGCATGGTTGAGATTTGGGCTGAGTTTAAATTAATACAATTTCAAAATATTTTAATTGCTATGTTTCAACATGTAAATTTGGCAGAGCAAAAAAATTTAGGCACCGAGGGAAAAATATATTCCTAAAAGCATGTTATAGCATGTTTTCCACAGCTGGAGCATTACAGTGATTATATCTAAACAAAGCTTTTCTATCATCATTTTAATTTGGCAGTTAGCATTTAATCTGGTCTCTGTCACATTGGCAAATGACTATCTGTTTGTTTGGATTTTTTCCTGTGGCTGAATGACAGAGCATTCGCTCAATAAATGACAACAAAGGCCTACATTAACAAACAATATTAGATATTTTTCCAAACAGAACGAATCTGATAGCAAATAATCTTAAAGAACAGAATAAACCAATACAATAAATTTGTAGAACAAGCAACTCTATATTGTCAATGTTGAAGAAGTCAATTGGGCTACAACAAGCCATGAAATCTAATCCTAACTGATTGCTATGAAACAGAGAAAGAAATTTGCTTTGGGCAAACACACAAAATATTTTATCCTGTTTAGGCAGATACAAATGCACACACAAAGAAGATGTAAGTATTCCCTTATAAACTCCTAAAAGGGGAGTTCCGTACTTATTCATGAGGTAAAATGAAACTCAAATCAAGTGGAAAAATATTAAAACATTTCACAGCATATGCACATTCCTTTGGTCCACTCACAACTGAGGGACACAATTATGCTTTTCTTTTCACAAAAGCTACTGAAGCACAGATAAAAAGACAATGGTTCCTAACTGTGCGAAAGAGATCAGAACTACACAGGAGAGAGAAATGAAATGACAAATGTTGCTAGCACTGGTGACAGGACACTGAAGCAATTAAAAATGGCATGACCAAGCTTATATGTTAATCCTACAACAGATTCACACAGGTTCCCGAGATAAAGGCATTTACATCACCAGGGTGAGGGACTCTATTCAAAGTACCCAATGCTCAAAGAATCCAGACATGAGCACAGTGATTTTCTTTCATTGACCGAGTGCCACAATTTACAAAACTTAAACATCATTCAAAGCCAGCAAAGGACTCTATCCCACAGAAATGAGTTACTTAGAAGGCTATTAGTACAGACAGTTCTCCACTTATGACCACAAATGAGCCCAAAATTTCTGATGCTAAGCAAGACATTTGTTGAATTTTACCCCATTTTATGACCTTTCTTGCCACAGTTGTTAAGTGACTCACTAATTGTTAAGATAATAACTAGGTTATTAAGTGAATCTGATTTCCCCATTGACTTTGCTTGTCAGAAGGTTGTATAAAGGGATCACATGATCACTGCAATTATCATAAATATGAGTCAGTTGCCAAACATCTGAACTTTTATTACATGATCACGGCATGCTCCAACAGTTGTAAGTATGAAAAATGGTCATAA
The DNA here is from genome assembly GCA_033807585.1 of Hydrophis major. Taxonomy (NCBI): domain Eukaryota; kingdom Metazoa; phylum Chordata; class Lepidosauria; order Squamata; family Elapidae; genus Hydrophis; species Hydrophis major. The sequence goes on along the minus strand of CM066329.1, from coordinate 186,096,697 downwards.
GTTACTTTTTTCAGTGCTGTTGTGACTTTGAACGATCACTAAATGAACTGTTGTAAGTTGAGGGTTACTTGGAATCATTCAATTTTGTAATAAATACAGGGAAGTCATAATTTTCTTTATTACTATATATTAAAGAACCTTAGAAATAAAAGCAACATAAATTATATCTCATTTATCAAGATTAAGTATGGCTTTAGGTAACTAATTAATTACATCATTGTTTTAGCACCCACCTACCCCTGCTCTGCCCAACTTCTCATAATTCAAGACAGTTTATTTCCATGCCTTTAGTAAAGATTAAAAATGGATAAAATTAGCTTGTGGGCTTTTCTATAATGAATGTAGTTTCTCTGGAGGAGCAGACAGTCTATGCGTTCCATGGGGAGAGGCTAGGATCAGTTTTCTAACACAACATTATAAGCATAATACCCAGCCCACTTATCTTTAGTGTAAAGTCTACATAATCTGAAATATATTTTAACAATCTGAAAAAAAGTGTGAAGAGAAGAAGAACACAAAGTGAATCACCGAGCATTGGAGGCACTCTTTAAAGACTGAATCCTCCTTCCATATTTTGTATTACTCTATTGGCCATTCGGCACCCAAAATAAATGAAAGGTTTTTGTGCAGAACTTGATTGCAATGCTGCATTTCCATATGCAATGTGGATTGCATTTGACTCTCACATTAAGAAGACTTACAGCAGTTGGAGATCTACAATTTAACTACACATGGCATATATATGGATCTGAGCCAATCTTCTCACTAAATATTCAAAAATGAATTTTACAGAAGGTAAATTCACAAAGGTACTCAATATGTATTCTCACAAATATCACATCTATATTAGCACGATGCATAATGAATGTAAGTAAAACAGTCCCTTGCTTCCCACAACCCGTGCAGGACAATTTTATAGACAACAGTCCCTTTACTCTTATTACCCTGTGAGCAGAAAAATTGGCTTGGTTAGAACTTAAGAATTTGATACTACATACAGATGCTGATGCATATTTTCTTTTGCATGGATAATTTTTTCAGGCATCTGTACACTCCTGCTGTTCAGGAGAAGAGCCTTGTTTTCTACACAATTATAGTATTACTTTTATAATAATAATCTGTATGCTGCCCAACTGTGAATTACTTCCAATGTGGGTGGCTCGCAAGTAATAATATTAAAAACAAGAAAAAAATGCAATAAAGAAAGAACAAAAGAATAAAGAATGGCAAAGAAGACAAGAAGTGGAGAGGAACAAAAAAGAAACAAATTGCAAAATCCAAGGGTTTCAGTCGCCTTGTCAAAGGCCTGGGCAAAAAGCCAGATCTTCAAGGCCCTTTGAAACACCAAAAAACTTAGGGGCCACCTAGAACTTGAAGGGATTCCAGAAGGCAGAAAAGGAGTCCTGATAGATGGCAAACAAACCAGACACAGGCAGTATAACAATAATAAATAATGTCATTACATTATAGCCACCCACTTCAGCAGATTTTGGAGCCTTAAGTCTTATTTTAATTGTCAGAAGAACAATGCTTTCAGTGATTTTTACTTTTATTATTTTTGAACATAATTAAATAAGAAGTACCCAGAATGTTCTCATCCAGAGCAACTTCTGTTTATTTTCCCAACTGGGAGTTTTCTTACAGCTGGTTTAAAGTACAATTCCCTTCTCTCCCTATAGGCAAAAATCACTGCTGTGAAAAATTTGTTTTGATCCAACTCCATCTTGGCTCGGTACTTGCATTTGATATTTAATCCTTAACTATCAAAGTTGCCAATATACCACCTTCTTGTCTCCCCTCCCTTTGAGAATTTTCTCTTTTGACAGCCTCATCTGCTAGTGTGAAACATACAAATCAGGATGATGTAACAAGGAAGGGCACAGCTACAGCATCTTCTCTAAAGCGGTTTGTTCTTTGTGTTATTTCATTAGCATATACCCATCTGGGCCATTTGCTCCCCCCTCCTTCTTCCTCATTTTATTTTTAGAGGCTCCTAATTCTTAGGAAGATTCTTCCTGAAGGCAAAAATGATTAATTTGCATTCAGAAAGATCATTAAAACTGACAAAGAATCTAGAGGCATTTAGAAACATTTCTCCCTTTTTGGGTTCCTCAATATTATACTCACTCCTATGTGTCCCTTCTCTGTGGCTTACTGCAATGAATGTTGTGTTTGCCTGCAGTAGGGGAATGGGGTGAAGTGCTAGAGAAAGTAAAGGCAGTTGGGAGAACCAATGAGCTTTTATACAACTCAATATCTAATAGTTGTAGTTATATAAAGATAGAGGAAGGAACAGAGAAAAACATTGGGCCTGTTTTTATCTGATAGGCAAACATCATCACCCAGAGATCACAGATTGACTGACGTTATGAGATAGCATAATCTATTAATCTAATCTATTACACATAATCTATTAATCTAATCTATTAATTACCGTATATACTCGAGTATAAGCCGAGTTTTTCAGCACATTTTTTGTGCTGAAAAAAAACCCCTCGGTTTATACTCGAGTCAGATTCCCCTCTGAAAAAAAAATGGTGTGGAGCTCCGAAGCTGGGCAGCCGCTTCCCTGCTTCCGTGTTTCCTTTGCAACTTTTAAGCATGGGGGTAATCGGAAGCAGAAAAGTTCTTGCTTGAGGATATATTGTTTTTTCTTTTTTTAACTGTTTTTTTTTGGGGGGGGAAGACCCACCGCCATGTGAGAATGCTCAGACACGAAATCTATCCAACCGAAAATAAGTGTGTGTGTGTGTGGGGATTTTAACAGAGGGAAGATGTAGGGAGAAGGCAAAAGCGACAGAAGATCCTTCGGGGAAACTGAGGGGGAGACTCACCCTTGGTCCAGATGAGCCCCCTTCCCCTTTCTCTAGGCTGAGAAAACAACGCAAGCCGAGGTTGCTTCGGCTCCACTCAGCTTCATTTCCTCAGCTCCAGCTGCTTTCAGTCCACTCGGGAGGAGGGGGAGGAGGAGGCTTTTCTGAGCTCTAGGCTGAGAAAGCAACGCGAGCCGAGGTCGCTCCACTCAGCTTCATTTCCTCAGCTCCAGCTGCTTTCAGTCCACTCAGGAGGAGGGGGAGGAGGAGGGGGAGGCTTTTCTGAGCTCTAGGCTGAGAAAGCAACGCGAGCCGAGGTCGCTCCATTCAGCTTCAAGATGTTGATGACAGTGGGAGGCAGGAGTCACTCTCTCCCTTGCAAGAAAAAAGCAAGAGCCGTTCTTATGATCTCTCCCTCTCTCTCTTTCTCCCCGTAATACAGTAAAGCCCTTTCCAGCACGCGCGCGCGATCAGCCCCCACTGCTTTGCACCTTGCAAATGCAAAAACCCTGGGGTTTTGCATTTGCAAGGTGCAAAGGGGCGGGGGTGGATCGCGCGCGCGTGCTGGAAAGGGCTTGACTTTATTGGGGGGGGGAGAGAGAGAGAGAGAGATTTCATAAGAACGGCTCTTGGTTTTTTCTTGCAAGGGAGAGAGTGACTCCTGCCTACCACTGTCATCATCATCATCTTTTGGGTTAGTGAATCAATCAAACCTTTCATGATAGTGAGATCGTTTCCCAAATTTCCCTTAAATCAGGGAAGAAACCTTTGGGCTGAGAATAAGCCTGTTCCTATGATGCCATTTTTGTTCACTTCAGTGTGAAAAGTGTGAAAAAACACACTTCTTTTTCTTCATCTTCTTGTTCCCTATTTACTGGTCTCTTTCAAAGAGGAAATTGTGAACATCAAACTTATTCTCAACTGTCCTAGTGAAAGTTTTTCTTGGCATCTATTTTTATTTTTGAAATTTACCAGTAGCTGCTGCATTTCCCACCCTCGACTTATACTCGAGTCAATAAGTTTTCCCAGGTTTTTGTGGTTAAATTAGGTGCCTCGGCTTATATTCGGGTCAACTTATACTTGAGTATATACGGTAATAGCATAATCTATTGCTCTGGTGGATTCAGTTGGTTTAAGCAGGAAAAATTAATCCAAATGCAATGATGACAGAAGATTTAAATTCTGGACCAGGACCTAAATGAAGTATCATTTGAATGAAGAACATTATCACTGAGTCATATTGGTGCCAATTTAAATTATGAGTGGGAAAAGAGTCGTTGCTAAAGTAGCCTTCACATGCTGTGCTTCTTGTTATTTCACCCACTACTTTTCATCACAGGAAATCCTAACAAAAGGCTTCCTAAAAAATTCAAGCATACCAAGTGTCTTCAAAAATCTTTTAACTATTGTCTTAGCCACCTTTTAGAATATTACAGGTTCACAAAAACTCTATTCTATGGACCCTGCTAAGTTGTGGCGTACTATGTTAAGTGGGAGACGACAGAGCGGCCTCAATTCATACAGAAACTTGCTGGGGCCATTAAACGTTTGCCAATTGGTAATCAAGAGAATTCTGTACAATAACTGTACCATTTGCACATATATACACACATGCACATACACACACACACATCTATCTGTCTATCTGTCTGTCTGTCTGTCCGTCTGTCCATCCATCCATCCATATAGATCAATCAATCCCGTATTTAAAAAGTGCATGATATGAGACAAATATTTGGGATAATTCTGCATTGTTTTTGTTTAATAGGTCATGCATTATTGAGCCAGTCCATACTGAGATTTACATTAAGTGCTCTGGACCATTTCTCAAATAGTCTCTAAAAGCATTTGTCTGAAAGCAGATGTACAATATTCAGCTTCTTAAACAAGACATACCATGGCTCAAGACCAGCTGAAATCCTTCGCACTGAAATATCTCCATTACATAGCAGATAAGTGGAAAAAAATCCTGTATATGCATTCAAAATAAAGGTGATGGAAATGTTTTGATTACCCTTTTCTTTAAAGACAAGCCTGTTTAACTGGTATGGATAATAGCACTTTAAAAAATGCAATATGTATAATTGACTACCACTGTACTTTGGAATAAGGTCAATTAATGCAGTGGGACTTATTTCTGGGTACATTTCTCTATAAATGTGCTGTTTAATAGAAAGTGGAACAGATTTTTATGATGAATCAAAGTACCTTGAGTTGCTATGTGGCTTATAATTCATCCCCAACCTAGTAATCAAAAACATTCAGAGGAGATTCAGGTGACAATAATCTTAAATGACAACAGTTTCTGAAAACTCTACTGGGTATCTGCACTTGGGGTTGTTTGTCTGGTACAAGGGGAGATGAGGAACAGACAACTATCTCGTGTCAAGACTGAATTGCTTTGCTTCTTGCAAACCCTAATGCTTTTCAAACTTTCCAATGAACTGGGGGCGGGGGAGGGAAAGGAGAAATGGAACGCTGAGAATGTACGCGGAGATCATGACAGCATAGAAACTATCAAGGTCACCACTGCAGGTGCTTGAGAAAGAGATGAACTGTTCCCATAACAAAAGGACATCTCATAATTGGACAATATGATTACCCAGGGTGAGGAGAAGAGGAGGCTATGGTTTAACATGACAAGCACTTGCACAGGAAAACCAGAACTGGTTTTTTTTTTTTTTCCTCCTTCAGTACCAATATAGTGTATCCAATAAAGTTTTACTTTTGGGAATTCAAATCTTGCAAGTGTGGTTCCTTGTTTTGGGTTCACTAGTCGGACAGTTGACATTTCATTTCTAGAGTCCTTTCTAGTTTCCTTCCTGCCAACCTAGCAGTTTAAAATCATGCAAATGCAAGTAGATAAATAGGTACAACTTCAGTGGGAAGGTAACAGCATTCTGGACATCTTGGGATACAGTCATGCTGGCCACATGACCACAGAAGTGCCTTCAGACAAGGCTAGCTCTGTCAGCTGAGAAACCGAGATGAGCATTGCTCCCTAGAATCGGACAAACTGGACAGGGGAAATTTTATCTGCAGCTTTAAATAGTTTTCTAGGAACAACTTACCACATGGCATGCATATAGGTTGGAGGTAGACGGGGGCTGCTGACAGGTGTGCAGTTATAAGACCTCATTATTCTTTCTGCCAGCAAAAAGTTTCGAAAGAGGCTTGCTACTAGAAGATCCTGTCTGAAGAGCTTTTGGAAAAGATCTGCAAAAACAAACAAAAAACTCACAAAAGATGTAACAAAGGAAAGCACCCATGAAGAATGTGGCTGCTGCTGCTGGAATTAGAACCTTCCAATATGAACTACTGTAAAATTATGTATTTGTTTAATGTACATAACCATCCATATCACGTTTGTGATTCTGGGTAGCTTACAGGTAAAACATAAAGTGTTTTATGTTGTAACATGTGCAGATCTCGATGCACACATAATTTCCTTTGTCACTGCATTTTGCATTAACTTTAGCCTCTGAATATGCTTCAAGGGCAGCCCCATAAGGAGTGTATTACAGTAATTCATACAAGAAGTGACCAGGGCATGAGTAACGAAGTGTAGAGTCTCCTGATCTAGGAATGGATATAAGTGGTGTACAACCTCAACCTGGGCAGGAGGATTTCTAGCTGCAACTGCCACCTGCTCTTTGAGCAGGAATTCTGCATCCAGAAGGACCCCAAATTTCCCACCTGGTTTGCCTGGGGAAGAACAACCTCATCCCGAAACAAAGATAGTAAATTCCTAGATCCAGGTGGCCCCAAAATCCAAAGTCACTCAGTCTTGCCTGGGTTAAGCTGAAGCCTGTTCTCCCCCATCCAAATCCCTACTGCCTCCAAACTCTCGCCAGAGGTTATCAAAAAGTGTGCCAATGCTACCTCAGTCCCATACCAAACATGAAACCTGATTGAAAGAAGTGTAGATTTAATCCAGGATCCACTGAAGCTGTTGCACGACCACATTCTCAACAATCTTAGCTAAAAAAGGGGAAGATTGGATATTGGATAAAAATTGTCCCTAATGATTGGGTCCAGCAATGATTTCTTGAGGAGTGGGAAGATCAATGCCTCTTTAAAAGGTTCTGGCACCACTCCTTTTCTCAGAGATGGAATTTATTACCACTGAGATCCAACCACATGTCACCTCCCTGGAAGCCTGCACCAAGTAGGAAGAGCATGGGTCTAATAAACAGGTGCTCACAGTCTTAAGAACAGTGTTTGCTTCCTCGAGCCCAATAGGTTTGAATCCTTCCAGATAACATGGCAAGACTGTCTCTGACATGTCCACAGGGCCTGCACCAAGGCTGGCATCCAGCTGGATTGAATCCGACCAATTTTGTCTGACAGATGCTCTACAAATTCCTCTATGTTATGTATTAACTTTTAAATACATATAACTGAGTTTTCAATTAAGACATTTTCCCTCAAATTTTCTTCTTCTAGAAAGTACTACAGAAGTAAGGTAATTCAAGCCAGGGCGGTAATACATATGTAAGCTGCAGATGTTATCAAGCAATGAGATTTGCCCCTCCCACATACACACACCATATACAATATATGTGAACTGCTTAAAGTGCCCTTGTAAGAAAACATTTACAAACTGAATTGACCCAGAATGGCAACAGGAGAAGAATCAATCAGGAACCAGTAAATCAAATTGTTTATATTCATTGATCGTATCTCCAAGGTAATATGGCTAACATGCTGACCTAGTAGAAAGGAATAAATGATGAGAAGGGATAAATAATAGTGAGGTGGCCCAGATCCCAGATGGGTTTATCAAAACCCTTCCAATGTCATGCTGCAATTGACACCGTGTCCATTTTTTCCTTTATCTTGCTTTTGCAAAGTAGTAGACCAAAGGTATATAAGATATGGTTCTGCTGTTGCTCAGCAAAGTGCCAATGCTATACTGTACTATGACATACATGAGAAATAAAATTACCTTGCATTTTCAAAGTGATACAATTGTTTTAAGGCAGGGGTGTCAAACTCACATCGTCACGGCATTGTCACATGATGTATCGGGACTTTTTTTTCCTCTTTGCTAAACTGGTTCTGGGCATAGCCAGCACATGAAACATCCACCCATGGACCGGGAGTTTGACAGCCCTGTTTTAAGGGGTATCTATTGAATGCTTTTCCATCAGATGCCAAGCAATGTCCTAAACTCCTTGAGTGAGTACATCTTAAAGAAAACAGAACTGTCATTTCTGTGGGAATGAAATATGGAAACCAAACATGGTGATTCATAGCCTCTGATGCTGTAAAGGAATAAGATTTGGCTCAGTACTATTTTCCTAAACAAGTTTTTTTTTCCTCTCTTTTTTATTTCTTAGTTCTTACTGCATCCTTTCTCCCCTTCTCATTAAAAATTAGCCTGCCCTCTTCTATTATGATCAAGCTATATATATTACCAGTAATTATGTGCACTTATCTGTCATAGTCTTTACCTCTAGGTAGGACGTTCCATGCAATTGTATCCGTTATGGCTGTAAAAATCCAATTCAATTCTCCTAGAGGCGTTCTCCTGTCATTGAGCCTCCCAGGAATTCTACAAGAAATAATGAAATTTTACGATTAAACAGAAACACACTGAAACAATGTTCATAATGGCAAAAAAAACCCTATCCAATAAAAATATAAGCTCTTATTCTTCTAACTAATAAATGATAAAAGGAAATATGCAAATTTCTTGGTTGTACTGGTTTTTACTGGAATAAAACCTCAAATATTTAGTTTCATCAAGTATATAAAAATACTAGACAATAATAAAGGCCTTGCATTATTCAGAATAAGTGCTAATAAGCAAACAGGGGAATACTTTTATGTTTTTTTCCTCCTAATATTATAGTAAAGAAGAATTACATGCTAAATCACTGATTATATTGACTAATAAACTGTTGAATCTTTTTGAAAATGAGCATCTTGGGAAGTAAGGGAATAATGAATAAATTGTACAATGAGGCTTTTCCATTTTAGAATGTAAAATATAGAATGTAAAATCTAAAATTTACATTTTAGAATGTAAAATATAGAATATAGAAAAGACTGTATCACTATTCTAAAAAGCAACCTCACATGGAATATAGCAACTAAAGATTATAATATAAACCCATTCTTTCAATTTTCCAGTTATGAGAATATTAGAAAAAGAAACATAATGTTTTCTTCTGAAGTAAAATTTCAGTTTCAATAGGAAACATTAAGATTGTGATTCGAATTCAGCAAAGAAACCATTCATTTTGTGGTACATATTTGGCTGCCTCAGAATCAGACAGGAATCATAGAAATTGCACCTCACTTCACAGGAAGCCATTAATGTGTGCTCTCTTTCTCTCAAATTTAATGAGTCTTTATTTCATATAGTTGAAAAACGAATGTCACTAATCAATTCCCAGTAGGATAGCTTCCACAGTAATTGCCTTTAACCCTTACTATTCACATGAGGCTTGGCAAAAACTGAATCAACACAGATTCAGATCTGAGAATTTGGGGTAAGAAATCAGCCAGGGGTGATTCTGCAGTTACTGTGCTCAAGATTAGATGGAATATATTCATTAATGGGACCACAAACTCAGTGCTTTAAAAACATGCATTCAAAGCAAGTCACTTCTATATGTGTCAAAAAGCATATGTTCTGGAAGTTCCGGCTGATGTCGTGGCAATATCGGATGTGGAGAGCGGGTCTCCACGCTCCCACACCGAGTTCTCCCTGTTGGAGGGCTCCGAAAGGAGCTAAAGTTACCCTATGGGGTGGTGAAAAAAAGAGGGGTGCCCTGTAGTTCAGGGAGAGCAACAACTCTCCTGCTGGATTCAGTGCTTCTTCCCTCTCCCTCGATGAGGAGAAGAGGCAATCATCATGACTGCCACAAAGCTGGAACAGCTGAGGCAACAAAGAAATGTGCAGGAGCAGTGTAGATGAACAGTAGTGATTGGAGCTGGGTGAGAAGATTCCTTTTTATTTAGACCCTAACTTTAAAGAAAAAAAGAAAGAGGAAAATCCAGGAAAAGAGATCTATCTTTTAAAGTGGCGAACTACCATAGAGAGAAAAATCCTAGACCCGAAAGAAAAGGAACTAAGGGAAGAAAAGCTAAAGATCTTTTAAAACACAGAAAATTGGACAGGCGTTTTGGAAAGGCATTATAAAATGCTGGACTGTCTACTTGAATCTATTTGAAAAATTTCAAAAATTTCAAAAATTGAATTAAATTTGGATTAATTAAATCTACAAGACTTGAAGCAACACTGAAACCTAATATGAGGGGCCATTATTGGTGAATAGAACATACCAGACCCCTACACATTTAGAAATACCTTTTGATGAGGGGAATAAACAACATTCATCTGGAGGACTGTGGTGACACTTACTGTTCTATAACTAGCTACTGTATGATTACTGGAGACTCTATTATGAGAATAAGGAAGACTTAAGTAAAGCAAAGTGATTTTTGACTTGCGGAAGCTTCCTGGACTACTTAAATGGAATTGATTAATAATCCTGAGATGTAAAGGGCTTATGATGGTTGAAGTTTCTGAGAAGTAATATTGGACTGGATTATATTGCTTTTGGACTTCAGTAAAAGCGGGACTTATTAAATTAAGACAAGATAGGGGGAAAGGAGTGAGATTTCAAGAGAAGTCCTCTTACATTCAGTGCCAGCTTTTCTCAGTTGGTTCTATAGAACCCCAGATTTCCAAGAGAGGTCACTGGGTGTGTGTGTGTCTGTGAGCAATTGTGACCGAAACAAAATAAACATTTTCTGAACTTTGCACAAAGCTAGCACTTGCAGTGGTGGGAATTTTTACATGTTGTAACTTATTTTACTGATCATGCTAGTTTATCATGAGCTGTAGATATAACAATTTTAATGTGACCTGAAAATTATTTCAAGGATTCCTCCAGGGTAAAAAAAAAGGTTGAGCTAGGTTGCCTCTATGCAAAGCAACTCAGACTAGATATATCTTGAATATCTAAAAACAAGCAACTTTTCAGGAAGAGAGAAGCCACTAATACATTTTTTACATATTCTCACAGTGTGTTTTTGAAGGTTGTTGATAAAACTATTTCCAGAACACCATAAACTGTGAGATTACTTGCTGTTTGTATGAATTAACTGCTGATCACATCTGTTGCACAGTGCAGTTAATATAACAGATATAATTCTGGTAGTTTTCAAATGACTACCTTTCTATAATCCTTGCTACTGGCCATATTTGTTAGGACTGATCTAGCGTCCAAAACATTTTGAGAGAATCTGGTTATCTGCTGTTACAACTTACAAATCACTGTGCCACAGAAAGCTTCTAATTATCACATGGTAACATTTCCAGCTAATCGTATAAAAATCAACAGTTTTTTGTATGGGATCATTCGTCAAAAGACACCCTAGTGATTTGTGTGGAATGAAATGATTGAAATTGAACAACCTCCTTTGTTCCCAATGAGTAGGGGATGCTTTGTGCTTTTAACACCTCCAGTGACCCATTTTTAATGGTCTGTCAAACAATTCCACTCTTGGAACTTTGTGGGAAGGTAGTGGTGAAGAAACAAAACTAATATTAATGCAAAACTAACATTAATGTTCTATGAGCATATTAATACTCAGGACTAAGTTTGCATCATGCCCCTGGTGGAGACTGACTCTAAGGAAGAGGTGGAACAGCCAACGGGGAGTGGGAGTGTGGCTCCAGAGGTGGTAGAGAACTCTGGGGAAGGGCAGAGGCCAGCTGAGCAGTCAAAGGACGATCCAGGCCCATCCCCTATCCATCCTAAGTCACGCAGGGAGGAAAGGATCAGGGAAAAGTGGGGTCTACTCAAAAGGAGGTTACCATGATCCTCCTCGTGGCTTGCAGCTGGGAGCTATGTATATAAGTTTGTAATTAAGCAGTTAGAATTGCTGGAGTCAAAGTTTAGTGTTTACTTTGAAAGAGGTTTATCTTTGCTGGCGTTCCTCCCATGGACTCTCCTTGGTTGTTTTCCTGGAGTTTATGATCAGTTATCTTGGCTTGCTTCAGAACTCTCACTGATGTGGCTTGTTTTGGTTTTCTTTGTGCCTCATTATTTACTTTTGTGACTTTAAACTGTGCCTAATGAAACAGTGAAGTTAATTTAAATTCTGTCTCTTCACACTAATCCTGTCTGGAATCCTGGAAAACTACTGTTCCAGTCTTTATATTCAAAATCCAAATATGCCCATATTTTTCTTTTGACATATATGTTTGCTTGGTGTTTTCACTGTTTCAGTACAGAAAGGTCTTCTCCACTCTTGATTTTGTCAATTTTTCATTGTTTCCTGATACTTTGAGCTCTATCCCAATAGGCATGCAGGTAGTCTTTGATTTACAACTAAAAACTAAGCACCAAATTTCTGTTGCTAAGCGACATCTGTTAAGTGAATTTTGCCCTATTTATTACCTTTTACCACAGTTATCAAGTGAATCACTGCAGTTGTTAAGTTAGTAATACGATTGTTAAGTGAATCTGGTTGTCTCACTGACTTTGTTAGAAGGTTACAAAAGGGAATCATAAGACCCTGGGACAATATGATTCAGTTGCTGAACATCTGAATTTTGATCACATGACCATGGGGATGCTACAACAGTTATAATGAAAAACAGACAAAAGTTACTTTTTTCAGTGCTGTTGTACCTTTGAATGGTCACTAAATGAACCATTGTAAGTCAAGGACTTTCTATACATGATGCCACCTTGCTCTGTTCCTTCAACTTTTTTTCAGACTTCTTTACTTTAAAAAAACCCCCAAACCTTTGGTTTGATTCTATTATTACCAGCATCATGCCTCTAGTTAAAGCAGAATTGTTCTTCCTGGTGGTCATTACTTTGCCTCTCATGCCTCAATCCCATCTTTGCCTGAGTTTCTTATGACAGATAACAAATTCCTTTTTATGTAGTTCTATAAAAACTTCTGTAGATATTGTAAAATAGCAGTTTATTCATATTTATTTATTGCCCATCTTTATTATTTTTTATAAATATCTCAAGGTGGCAAGTATATCTAATACTCCTTCTTCCTCCTATTATCCCTGCAACAACATCTCTGTGAGGTAGATTGGACTGAGAGAGAGGAAATGGTTCAAAATCATCCAACTGGCTTTCATGCCTAAAGCAGGACTAGAACTCATAGTTTCCTGGTTTCTAGACTGGTGCTTTAACCACTATACCAAAATAATAATTCCATAAAGTAGAAGGGAGTTAATGTGGGTACAAACTTAAAAGATACTGGTTAAATATCAAAATCTGTCTGAAGTCCATTATATTTCACAACAGCCCGCCTTTTTCTGTAACAACTATGTGCACAGTTCCAATTAAAAATGATTTTATTGCAAGAAACTATGATTGTTTGGGGGAAGAATTTTGGATATGGGATTGATCTAGAGAAATGGCAGAAATTGTGGTCTCAAAATTATAAAATGACAATGTCAACAGCATATAAAGAAAACTTGTATAAGATGTTTTACAGGTGGCACTTTCCCCCGACAAGAATAGCAAGAATGTTTAAGAACAAATCTGAAAAATGCTGGAAATGTCATCAGATACCTGGCTCGTATTACCATATGTGGTGGACTTGTGAGGACGCTAGAAAATATTGGACTATAATTCGCATGTGGTTGGAAAAAATGACAAAGAAACACATAGACTTGAAACCAGAGATCATCTTATTGGGAATTATACCTGATATATATAGTAAAGATTTGAAGTACCTGATTGTAAATGTATTAACAGTGGCTAGGATTGTATTTGCTAAAAATTGGAAGAATGAGAAAATACCATTACAGGAAGAAATTATTAAGAAAATATTGGAATGTGCTGAGATGAGTAGATTGACATTTGAAATTAGAGAGCAAGAGGATAAACAATTTTATGAAATTTGGGATCTTTTTTATCAATGGTTAGATGATAAAATATGATAATAGAATATTTAGAATGCTAGACAGTAAGGAATATCTTTATTTTGCTATTTTGCTATTATTTTGTTATTTGACATTATATTTATAAAGGGTTTTTTAGGATTGATTTGATATGATTATATGATTTGTTATAGAGTAAACTGGTTTAAAGTATTGTTAGCTCATAAAGCATGAATGATTAAAAATATAGTCAAAAACTTCTTTTTTTAGTGATATTAGGATATATAAGTTTGGATTGACAATATGAGTAACATAATTGTAATTGAGACTACAGAATGAATGCACAAAAATGATGAACCAACTGACACACTGGATGTACATATGAGAGTTGATGTTTTTATGTTTTGTTTGTCTTGTTTGTTTGTAGAAAATTAATAAAATCTTTTTCAAATAAAAATGGTTTTATTGCCAATGTCATGTACAAATGCAGTCATGAAACTGTCTTACTTGTGACTTTCCCAAATTTACAGATGAATATGCTAATCAGCCATTATTCCAAAAATGGGTATCCAACTAATGCAAACCATTACTATTCTTCTTTTAATTAACTAGGATGCTTGAGGGAAGTGATTTCCCATAGATGATTTTTTTTATCCATTTTATTTGAATGGAAGCATTAACAAGTAATTAAGGTAATAAACTTCTTGAATTTGCAAGCTTATTATCTACATATAAGTCATATCAATTTGGCACCATTTTAGGATACTAACTGTCCACCCTGGGAAATGAGACATTTATTTGCAAAAAATAGCACATCAGGCATATAAATATCTAATGGGTAGGAGAGAGCCACGTTATCAGGAATAATAATTTAAAAATGATTTCAAACAAATCAACTGTCGAAGAAGAAAAGTATACACTGGCTGATTATATAAGGCAGCCAAGAACAACTAATGGAAATTAAATATTGAACATGTTTGAATCAAATCCAATTCGTTATTATAATCTTTGACCAACTTTTGCAGCAACAAAAGAGAAATTGTTTCATACAACAATTCATTATTATGTGGAAAAAATGATAGGACAATAAAATGACAAATGTGCAAGACACAAAACATGGCTAGCGAAACAATGTAATAAAAAGAAGAATAGAATGCTGGTAAGGAAAAGCCTTACAAAAGATCAGGGGCAAAGTGGATAAAGACAAAGCCTGGTAATGGATTTCAAATGGAACTTTAAAAAAAGAAAGAGAAACTGAAGTTTGATTTTGGCTGTTCAAGACTAAGCTATTTGAACTAATGTAATTAAGGCCAGAACTAAAAAATAACTCACCTGTACCTTGTGGATTATAGATGGAGAGTGCGGCCTTCTGAGCAGCCATTTGTCAACACAATAAGAGTGGAAAAATACTTCGCTACTCTTATTACCACCATGTAGGTTCAAACATTATTTTAATCAACCTGAGTACTCATCTTCCTCTACTGGCATTCCACATCTAAGTTCTGTTGTTTTGTCTCCTAGAGCTCCTCAGTAAACCAACAAACCTTCTAGGATTGTCAAACATAGAGAAAGTGCATTTAGAGCTCAGACTGTCTCCAAATTCCAGATTTAACCAAATGCTTAAGAGAACTGTTTGTCAGATTTCTGGGAAAGTCTTCACATGTCTTCTTTTTCTTTATTTCCTCTTTTACAACTTTGGGGTGTCATGCCTTCTGGAATCAGTTTGGGTTCATAAGATGATTGGGGTGAAACAACTTATTAAGTCCCCACATACCACCGGAAGTCATAGGGGACAATGAGCCTCATTTGGACTAGGAAGTGATCTGACAATGTAAGTTGAGCAAAAGAACACATGTGACAAAATTATTTGCCATGGAGACTACAAACTGAACCCTCCCAAAACCAGCTATAGAAAATTAAATCCCTCAGCACCAGTGTACAATCATGTTTGTTGAATTTGTCTGCTTTATTTTATTTGTGCAGTTATGCTAATAACATTGGGAATTTTTTTTGCAAATTTTCTTGAACAGAGGCTTGTTTAAATAAAACTACCTCATTAAGTGGTTCTCTGTGGAATCACCCAAACGTAGCTTTCCCAATGAAATACCATCCAGTTCTTTTGAACTTCAGCTGCCATTGTCCCCAGATGTTCCATCTGCATTAGATTTCACACGAAACCAGTGGCAAGTCCTACTGATTCGTGAAATCAATCAGCATGAGGAATGCTGTGATGTGACTTCTCTGCTGGCACAATGGAATGGAGGGGCAAAAACCAGACTGATGCCTTTAGCTCTTGTGCCTGCTGCAGTCTATAGTGGCACATGAGCAATCCATTTGTCAATCTGGCTGTTGTTTTCACGCTATATTTTAACTAACTGTGTTTACTCAACCAACAACACGAGATAACAGAAAGAAGAATCTTGTAATTTAAATTTTGCATTTACCTGGCTTTCTCTTTCAGGAAGTTCTATTAATTATGTCAAAATGCAATGCAGATTTGCTGAATCTCCCCCCCCCAAAACCCCCCCACCTCTTTGGGGTGGGCAGGAATGTCAAATGGACTATAAAGAACCTACCCAACATTGCACAAGCAACCAATCCATATATTCATTGTTCTTTAATTCTACAAAGATGAAGCAATGAATTATACCCAAGTAGGCTGTTTTCCAGATTTCCTGGGATAAAAAAACCAATGGGGCTTAATTAAGCATCTCTGATGATACATTATAGAAATATCTTGCCATACTGCAGCACAGTTTCCAATTACTAGCATTTTTCCTGCTGTGCAGTCTCTAGGGGTTTTGTTTTCCCCATTTCCAAATGAGTTCCTGTTGAATCATTATTCATCATATCAATGACTGACAGACATTAATGAATTACTGATTTCCAGTGGTATGCTCAATATGATAGTTATAATGGAAACAAAGATAATTTTAGCACCTAGCTTGCTCATCTAATAATGTCAGAAAAGTGAATTTGTATGTGGGAAATAGGAACCTGACTGACAGAATTGTGATCTAACCTAAGTCCCTAGTTATTGAGAGCAAACACTTCGAATGCTTAGAATCTGGGGTGCAACATACACATTTTCACTATTGGTTTAAATATGCCAAAAGTTAATTAATTGAGAATATAAATAATTAATGCCAAATATGAGAGCAAATTTTCATTATACTAACAGTTGACTTTTCTAAGCATCTGAAATTATAAAAGAGGTATTTGACTAGTGGATAAATGATGACTGATACATTGCCTCTAAAAAAATAGCCAAATGTTCTTTTATTGTCTCTTCCAGTTTTCTGTCTTTCTTTCTATCTGAAATAAACACACTTCATATGTTGAAATATCCAGTTATCTCAGAAACAAGGATATAGATATAGATTTAGCATTCTGGCAAAAGAATTAAAATAAATCCACAGGCAGCTACAGCAGCAATAGAAAAAACATTACCCATGTGCTTGATCACAAGGCTACAGTTTGCTTTGATAAAAGGAAATGTAATCTTTTACAAAAAGGGACAAGGTAATTATCTGAAAAAGTCCAGAACTTAATTGGAAGACAAACTTCCTTGTTAAATGTAAGAATAGCAAAATTATAAATTATAAGGAATGTGCACTGCCTTCACTGGCTATATATTGTACATTTTGCCTTCAGATTGCTTTAAAAGCCAATGTCTTCTAAAACAGACATACTGTATGTAACGAAATTAAGAGCATTCCTCAAATATGATATTCTCAGGGAACAGTTTCAGGTAACTTTTAATAAAGTAGTTCTGCTTACAGCAACATAGCTCTGGCTATAGGTGGTGCTATTGTTAATGACTATCCTACTTAGAAGAAGACTATCCTACTATCCATTTGAAATTAAAAAAGCAACAAAATAGCCTGATCCTCAAACTTATGACTGTTGCAGCATCCCCAGGGTCATATGATTGCGATTTGGGTGTTTCACAATCAGTGAGCATTTACAACCATCACAATGTCCAATGGTCACATGATCCTACTTTTGAACTTCACAGCTGGCTTGCAACAAGCAAAGTCAATAGAGAAGTTGGCAAGTTGCAGCTGGCTTTATATAGCTTTAATATGTACCAGAGTAGTCAACCTACAGTACATTTGTTTCTGTCTTTTTTATATTATCTGGAAGATTATTTCTACCACAATATGCCATCCTAACAAGTTTGGTGTCCTGCCTATTAGATTACTATTCCTAGTTCTACTCTTTGCCTATTCTCAAACTAAACATCTTCATCGATAAAAAATTATCCAGGTTGCTGCTCACAGTAACTTGGTTATTCTCTGTTGGACTACAACCTTGCAATGTGCTTTACATGGCACTGCTTCTGAGGACCATGCAGAAATTATAGCTGACAGAGAACACAATATTTTGTGGATACTGGGCTCCTTTTGGTTTGCCCGTGCTATGGCATCATTATATGAAATGCACTGGCTCCCAGTTTCTTTCTGGGTACAACTCAAGGTGCTGGTTATAACCTTTAAAGTCCTATAAGGTACATGGCCAGATTATATCAGGACCACTTCTCTCTGCGGGTATCTGCCTATCTCACTAGATCAGATAGAATAGGTATGTCCCAGATCCTCAAATGTTGCCATCTAGTGGGATCTTAGGAAGCTTGGCTTTTCTGCAGGGGCCCCTACCCTATGGAACACTTTCTGGCCAGTCCCACCCTCTTAGTTTTCTGGGAAACTATTAAGAGCTGGCTTTCCCTCCAGACTATCAAGGATATCAGGGTTGGAGCCTGAAGGCTTGTGTAATTATAAAGATGATCTTGATTGGGTAAAGTATTATTCTTGTTAGATTGTTGCTTTATTATTACTGCTAACCCAGAGTTGTGTCTTTCAAAATAGTTGACCATACATATCTTTTAAATAAATGGTTGCTATTTTTTCCGCTCAAGTTGTTTGTAATTGGCTTTATAAAATATTCTCTGCTCAGTTCTTTAAGAGGCATAATCTGGAACAACCACTTCACAGAATGTAAAAGGAAAGCTGAATGAGAGTTGTATACCTACCCTGTTTCTCCAACAATACGGCTTCCCCCAATAGGAAGTCCCAGCATGTTTTATAGGCGTGAAATGAAATTAAGCCCCTCCCCCCAAATTAAGGCCTATATTAAAAAATGCGAAATGGGGGGAATGGTGGGGGGGGCTTGCCATTAGGAAGTACTTTTGTTGCACGCCCGGATATGGTTCTGCCTGCATTGACCCCGATATGAAGTGCTCTACCAATGCTGAGGTCAACATCCAAGCCGTTACTGCCTGCCCGAAGATGCAAGAGGGGGGAATTAAGTCACCCCCGAAAAGATGGCCTAGCTATTTTTTCGGGGCTCAAAAAAAACAAACAAACCCGGCCTTATTATATGAGAAACACGGTATTGCCTAGCAAAGAGTATGCAGCCCACACGCTATAGCAAGCTACTGTAAAAGTTCAAAAAGCCAAAATATTTTTTGATCTTGGGAAGTTTATACTGATATATCTCTATCAGCTCCAGCAGTGATTTTGATGTCTAGATAAAAGTTTCTGTACAGCAGAAACTATCTCTTCTGAACTGCAGTGTAGCCAATAATTATATCAAACCAGAAATGATTTTAGAGTATTAGAAATAAATTAGAAAACCTGGAAATGGCAGAAACTTCAGACACTGTTTCTAAGTTTTCCATTATCTTTGCATTCAGTGAAATTTTTCTTGTGCATGTCCTGTTTGTACATGTCTTAAACCTGTTAACTGGTACTCAAACTGGCCTCCAATCCTTATTGCTAATTTTCAGCCAGAATCTGCCACTGTTAACTTTTTCCTAAATTCATATGACATTTACAGCAACTGAAGCTTTTATAAGCATGTACAAAAGCCTCTGGAATAGGTATGTCCAACCCACAGCCCGGATAACCAGTAATAAAAGTTTACAAGATCATAAACTTTTAATATAATCCAATGATTTATATCCGTTCAATATATTATATATGTTTTATATGCAGTCCAAGATAAATCTGCATTCAATGCAGCACAGGTAAGCCAAAAGGTTGGACACCCATGCTCTAGAACATGGTTGACTGGGGAATTCTGGGAGATGAAATCTACTAGTCTTAAAGTTGCCAAGGTTGGATACTTCTGTGTAGTCAAAAATAAAACCAAACGAAGAGTAACATGATATATCATTAAACCAAAATGAATAAAACAGAATGCTAACCTTACTATAAATTGGCTATACATCTTTTATCTGAAATCCAGACCTGACTTAATTGTCCTTCTTCTCATTAATGTTCAATCCTTTGAGCTATGCTCAGACAATGTATTTCATGGAATTGATGAGATTAGGATAGTAATTTATTAATGAAATTTCTAAAGCTTCCCATCTATCCAAAGAAACTCTTGGGGGTGAACAACACAAAACATATCCCAATCCATTAAACACCAAAATACAGTAAATCCCAAACTGACCCTGTTAAGTTCTGTGCATGGGTGCGAGGGTGGAGACGAGCCAGTGAAACAGTGAACTTCAAACTCTTTATTTACATGTGAAAACAGCTTAGCTCAATGGCCACGATGGGCCCCTTTATATCGGCAACTCTTAACTTATTTAATCAATGAAAACACAGGGAGCGCTAGCTCCATTAACCAATGGGAGAGGCTCGTTAACAGCCAATCAGATTCTCCTGAACGGACCAATCCGATGTCTCTATTATCAGCCAATCAGAAGTGCAGGGCCAGAACCCTGCACTTTGCTTCAAGCTCTTAATAATCTTTATCAAGTATTTATTGATTCACAACAGACCCTACTATAAAAATACTACTTCTCCCCAAACTGCCTGTATACCAGGTACAGTATTATCACAGTATAGCCAATCTGGCTTCAGACTGGGATATGGCATGGAGATAGTGTTGGTGGTGCTTAATTTCGACTTGTCACAGAATTATAATAGAGACTACATCCATTTTTCTGCTACTTAATTGCTCAGCAGATTTCAAAACTGCCAACCCCAATACAGGTAGTTGTTGACTTACAACCACAATTGAGCACAAAATTTCTGTTGCTAAGCAAGACAATTGTTAAATTTATAACCTTTCTGGCCACCATTGTTAAATGTGAATCACTGCAGTTGTTAAGTTAGTAATCCAATAGATAAGTGAACCTGGCTTCCCTATTCACTTTACTTGTCAGAAGGTCGCAAAAGGCGATCACATGACCCAGGGACACTGTAACTGTCATAAATATGTATCAGTTGCCAAACATCTGAATTTTGATCACATGACTATGTTGATGCTGCAACAATCACAACTGTGAAAAACAATCATAAATCTCTTTTTCAGTGCCGTTGTCACTTTGAACGGAACTGCTGTAAGTTGAGGACTACCTGTATTATTCTTGGTTGACTATGAAGGTTAGAAACCAGGGGCACTATATTGCAGTGGTTCACTTCCTTCCTTAGTGGTCTGTTCCGATCAGTGTTGATGGGAGTGGAGAGACCGTACCTATGTCTCTTCATGTATGGGATGCCTCTGGCCTTAATGCTTTTCCTCCTGTTTAATATCTACATGACAGTGCTGGATGAAGTCAGTGCAGAGTTTGGTGTCTTCAATAAGCTTTACATCTCAAGCCTGAGCTGCACAGGTGAAACTGTTGATGTATTGACCAGAGCATTTGGAGGACATTCGAGTTTGGTTGGGGAAAAATAAACTGATCATCCTGAGTGACTTTAGTTGTTTGGCTTCCCTAGTGAACACATTCTCATCACTAGTCTTGGATGGCGGTCCCATGTGTAACGGAAGGGGGAGGTTTCCTCCTAAACTTGCTATTCAAAGAGGAGTTGGCAGTAGCGCCTAGGATGATATTTGCATGAATAAATCTTATATGCAAGTGGCATCCCTTCCTCAACCAGAAGGCCCTGCAGGCTGCCACTCAAATCATGGTCCCCTCACTAGTTGACCACTGTAATGCAGTCTGTGTGCATTCCATTGATATGCATCCACCTAGAGTCTTTTGGAATGGTCAGATACAATAAATAAATGAATAAATGAATACATACATACATGTTGGCGGTCCAAATACTGAACACCTCGGCCTCAATGTCTGGGGAAAGGCTTCAGTGGTACCCCTGGCTAATTAATTAATCCTCATGTGACACTTGTGATTGTCGTAACTATGTATCATTCATGTGATTGCAACTGTGTATCATTGCAACTATGTATCATTCAAGCATTGCAACATTGTATCATTCACGTGTAATCATTAACTTCTGTCTCTTCAGTGACCTTTGCAAGGCACGTACGAGAGGCAAGGAGATAGATGTTTGTTAAATAGGCTTATCCACTTTGTAAATAATCTGTCCGGTATGCAGCTTTGTAAACATGCACATCCTGATGAGATTAACATGTTTGACTTGAGCTTTTTAATTAAATCATTTTCTTGTAAGAAAACACAATAAAAGAGCGTGTGCCAAGACATTCGGGGCGCACTCATCATCAAGAGGAAACTTCGCTTCCTGTCGTTTCTCTTCCCTTCGCTCCCTTTCATGAGCCGCCCATCAGATGCGGGATGGCAGATACCGCATGTGATGATTTGTCACCTCTGACTAACATCTTACTGAAACAACAATATTATGCAATATGTGTAATAAAGACTGTTTTCATATGTATTTGTTAATAAGATATTTTAATAGCTCTACAGCATCTATCGAAGTCCATTAATTTTTCAAGGAGGACTCTGGACATGCCTTTATATTACTAGCTTTGAAAATTCACTTATTTTTGTATTGGATTAAATCGACAGCAAGCAAATTGCTCCACCTGGAATGGTGAGTGCAATATATAAGTTAGTTAACTTCTTTCAAACTGCCTAATTTATTATTTAATAACCTCTCTGTTGCAGCACGCAACACTGAAAAAGAGAAGAAGCAGAAGATACAAATATCTCAAGTGGTCTAAAATTAATTAAGTCTTGTTTACTTTAATAAAAAACATTTGGTAAATATTTTTTTTCAGGACAGATCCCCAAATTATACAGTAAATTGAGAAATCCAATTTGGCAAATACCCTGACATTCAATCAATATTCAGTTATTTAATGATGAAACTCTTTTCTTTGCCTTCAATGCATTGTTTGGTGGCCTTGAGAATTATTTTCAGCCATTTGCTATTTATATTACAAAAATGCAAACCAAGCTGTCCAGAATATATTATATAGATTCATTTGCACTAAGGTGTTTTCTGTTCATTTTGTAGTTTCTCCTGTCTTGTTCTCAAACCAATTGTAAAAGTGGTTTAAAGGAACAATCCAATACAACTGTAGAACTCAACTGCTGAAAAGATGCAAATGTCCCTTTCATAGTAAGTAAGAAAAATTATTTTTATTTGATAAAACAAATATCAATTATGAGAAGAGATAAAATTTGTAATAATAGTTATCAATTTTCTGCATTTAAGTATCCCCAAAAGACTGTCTCCTTTGCCTCAAAAAATTTCCAATTTTTACCTATCTCCTCTAGATTACACATAGTCCTCGACTTACAACAGTTCATTTAGTGACTGTTCAAAGTTACAACAGCTCTGAAAAAAAGTGACTTATGACCATTTTTCACAGTTATGATCTTTGTAGCATCCCCATGGTAATGTAATAAAATTCAGATATTTGGCAACTGGCTAGGACTGTTGCTGTGTCCCCAAGGTCATGTGATCCCTTTTGCAACCTTTTCACAAGCAAAGTCAATGCGGAAGCCAGATTCACTTAACAACCGGATTATTAACTTATCAACTGCAGTGATTCACTTAACAACTTTAGCAAGGAAGGTTGTAAAATAGGGTAAGCTTACTTAACAAGTGTCTCACTTAACAACAGAAGTTTTGGGCTCAGTTGTCATCGTAAGTCAAGGACTACCTGTATTACCATTCAAATCAGATGTTTCATTCTGAATATCTGCATCAACAACCTAAGAGACATTCAAAAAGATTAACTGGTGTGACTGGAACTAACAAACAATTCACAAGATTCGTATGCAGATAATTTAAGATATGCAGTGGGATAAAAATGTTCATAGTGTTTCAATCATCAATTACCTTTTTATATCTTTAATGTTTTGTCCTATCATTTAAAAATCCAGCAAAAAATGTCTGCATGCATATTTCTATCCAAATTCAAGCATGTTTCTCCTAATGTATGCATTTGAGTCAATATCCTCATTTCTGCATTATCCCCACCCCCCGCGGAAATTGCAGTTCTGTACAAATTCTTTCCATTGCATCAATATTTTTGTGCACCTCTTCTGAGTTGCCAATATAAGATATGCATTTCAGGATATGACTGTGCTCTGAACACTCTGAAATATTCTAAGGCTTTGATATTCATTTATGCATATAAAGCTTCAAATGCAAGCAATATTTCAGATATCCATATTCAGTAGTCCTGACCTTTACAATGGATTCAACCAAACACAACAAAAGGAGAGAATTGTCACCACAGTACCAACTAATGAGATTGTCAAAGAAATCCTTCTACAATATTGGTCTCGGTGATGCCTAATATGGTTTCTTACCTGCATTAAAGAAAGAACATTCCCTGCCCCACTTTTGGAATATGAAGTAAATTCTTTGAACAGTCTAGAGCATTGGTCCCCAACTTTTGGGGCACCAGGGACCGGTTCTGTGGCAAGAGGTTCTTCCACGGACTGGAGGGGGTGTTGTTTCGTGTGGTGCCTGCAACCTGCAGATGGGGCTTTCTGGCATGCCACAGCCTGCTGCTAATCCACGGACCAGGGATTGGGGCCCCCTGGTTTAGAGCTATAAGCTAGAATGGGAAGACAGGAACTGCAGACTGCTTCCATACTCTTGCCAGGATAATCAAATGATCACCAAGAGTTATGTCTGATGTGAAGGTAGCTTTACCTATTATAAATTATATTTGTTGGTGTTTACTGATTTTATTTTTCTGATAAGCCATTTTGAATACTAGAAGAGGCAGATATAAATGTTAAAGAAACAAACAAGTACATGCTTTTCTTATAAATGATTCATTCTGCATACTTCCTCATTGATTGCACTTTTTTGTGCTTATGGAGGTGGGGTACACCAATACAAGATACTGATCCCTGTCTTTTACAACTAAGTGGCACATCATGTTTTTCATACTTGAAGAGAATATTTTTATCAGGCCGTTAATTTGTTTAAGGGTCATCAATACAGGTAGTCCTTGACTTACAATAGTTCATTTAGTGACCATTCAAAGTTACAACGTCATTTCAAAAAAGTGACTTATGACCGTTTTTCACACTTCCTGCATCCATAGGGAACAATTAGTTTGTTTATTGACCACAGTGTTCACTTTACAAATGTGGATTCCCTTAATGACCATGGTATTCACTTAATGAATGTTGCAAGAAACATCATACAATTGGGTTTGTCACATCACCATTTTATGACACGTTCTGATTGTGACAGGCAGGTTCCATTATGGTCATACTCAAGGACCATTTATTTATTTGCCGCCCATCTTGTAACTAATGACTCTGTACAGAACTACCTGTATTCGGATCATGGGATCCAAAATGGGCTGATTGTTCCTGCCAATATAAGAAGTTTTAATTCTTGAGTATAGATCCACCACATAAAACATCTCACTTTCAAGTATAATACATCTACTGGAGATAGAAAATATCCTAAAAGATATTTTTTTCTTTTCTTTTCTTAATATTCTAAGCATGCACAAATATTCCCCAGAGAATGCTGTCTAAATTGATTAAATATTAATAACATGATTCAGGCACACCTGCTCTTTTCTGTCCCACTGTAACATAACAACTGCAGGGAGGACGAACGAAGGCATTGCTTCACATAAAATAAACCAAATATTCATTTTCTATGGCCAATCAATCTGTCTCCAAACAAATGGCATTGCTGAAATTTGTCAAATGTGTTTGGTTCTCGGTGGATGACCTTTTTGTTCCACATATGACTAAATGTTGTGTCTTGAGAAAGATGCAGTGTCAATGGGGAAACAAGGCTGCATATCACTGAAAGGCATTGTTACCCAAGCTAAAAGTTACCGTTCCTTGAAAAACTTTCTGGAGCTAGACAAACCTCTTTCTGTTTTGTTGAATTTATGTTTTACTGACAAATAAATTCAACATAAAAATAGTTTGTTGTGAAAGCGACTGCCTATGAAGGCTTCTGGATTGGGGCTGAAAGGCCAAAGTGGAAGCAGTATGCTCCATCCCTTATTTGGATAGACCAGGTTGCCCCAATAGAC
Source organism: Hydrophis major (assembly GCA_033807585.1). Classification (NCBI taxonomy): domain Eukaryota; kingdom Metazoa; phylum Chordata; class Lepidosauria; order Squamata; family Elapidae; genus Hydrophis; species Hydrophis major. Next base: position 186,070,753 of record CM066329.1, on the reverse strand, counting down.
CAGTCTCACTGGAAAAACACACTCTCTCTATTCTCAACAATCCTAAGGGAAGACTAAGGAAATCATAAGGGGAAAATACCAATTCGTCATCTACAAAAATAGGCATTTCTCAATTTCAGATTTTTTCCCTCTTGAGTCACATCCAAATTTACCAGGCACTGGATTTTTAATTATTCATGCTGGAGCACACATTATGCATAGGAACTGCTGGAGCTAACAATAAATATGACATAGAGTAGGCGGTATTCAACCCAGACGACTATGATGAAAAATGTATGAGACATGGTACAAATAGCAGGAAAAGGGGAATTCTGAGGCGTTCAGTAGTAGTGTAACTGAAACGCAACGTGAAAAATCTGCACAGCTTTTAAGGTAAGGGTTGAAGGTTATATGTAAAACAGTTGCCAAGTCAAATGAAAGGAGCTACACTTGCTGTGCTGTTTTCCTATTTATTTTGCCCACCGATTTCCAAACTTACTCTTAAGAGTGAGCATCCCTTTCAAATATGACAAGTGGAAGAAAATTGCTCTCTTTTATACCCCCCTTACTGAGAAACCTTATTTATTCTGCTGGCTTTAGTCAGTCCAAGTAAGATCTGTGTTGAGCAAAAAAAAGCACCTCTGTTCTATGGGTTCTGTTCTATTATCGAGCAGGTCATGCAGAAGCCAATCTTCAAATCCTATCCTGTGATTTAACAGTAGTCAATCCTGCCAGTGTAACAAGTTCTCTCTTTGTAGGGCGACCAAAGATTCCATGTAAAGGAACCTTTGCTTCGTAAGAAGTCCTCAATGCACTTTGAGTAGTGATCTAACAACTTAAAAACTTTGCAGAACATTTGTCAGATGTCTATGAGGGAGGAAGATGAAAAAGAAACATGAAGCAGTAACATTACTCTCCTTTTATCCAGTTGCCACATTCTTAGCAAGGATTTATTGAGACTAGAGAATGAAGTGCATCCAATATATGTTTATTTCTTTATTGTGTGAGTATGTAACTTTCAATTGCCATTGATCCTTCATTCTGCTTCTGGTGTTAAGTACATTTTACCCAATGGTACAAATGTCAGTTATGTTGTCAATGTAATTGGCAAGCAACAGACTAAATGTCATACATAAAAGTTAATCTGAAAGCCTTTCAGATTAAAGATAAAACTGTTACTCATTGAATGAAAAAATGTGTTGGGGGAAGGCAGCCATATTTTCCGTTACTGTGGTTTTCAGGGACAAATATTCTCTGGTGCTGAAGGGTATACAGGTGATACAAAATGATTTATTTAAATATGTTGCTTCCATTACATGATGTTCATATTAGATATAGCACTAATTATGAATATCCTCCAGACATAAGTTTCATATACTTTTATTGGATTTGGAGGCCTTCTTATTCCCCCCAAACAAGAACATTTCCATACCTGAATGTGCGTGCACACACACACACACACACACACACACACACACACACACGGGCTGCGCAGCTTCTCTACTGAAAAGCTTGGGGAAACAATCATGTTTTAAAGAACTCTGGACCATCATAAGGGTGGGAACCACAAAAATATCTATATTTTATTTAATGATGTAGTTTACAAAAAAACCCATTATATACACATATATACCTATGCACATACACACACACACACGCACACACACTTACACACACACAAAAGATCCACAAATCAGTTAAAAAAAGAATAAAAATAATTAACAAAGTCAAATTCTAAATGAACCAAGATTGAATCATGTGCCTAATGGGAGAGCCCCATTTTGAGCTGCTTCTGGAAAATAGTCTGATGGGAGCTGATGGAAGTTTCCTGGGGAGGTTGTTACGAAGGATTGGTCCTGCCACTGAAAAAAACACTATTGAGCCTTGCCACCATCTCCCCTCCACTCCCATGCCTAAAGTGGAGAACTACTTGTAGATTCCCCTAGGATGATACTGACAGGGCCAATTCCAATGAGTGAATGCATGTAGGACATCATAGTGCTTTAAATTATTACATCTGGAAGCCTACTGGTAAACACTATAGGGACCGTAGCACTGGTATGATATGCTTTCACTGATGCATGCTGATTATAATACGGCTTTTGCATTCTGAACCAATTGCAGCCTCTAAGTGGTCTTTAAGGGTGACCCCATTTACATTGCATTGCAGTAATCTAAACAGGTGGTGATTACATTGTGAGTCATATAGAGAGGTTCTCCTGCAACTGGCACATCGACTGAAGCTGGGCAAAGTTGCACCCTCCAGCTGCAGTTCCAGGAGCAGCTGTGAGTTCCTAAATTATGGATCAACTCCTTCAGGGACAGGGCCACTCCGTCAAGAGACATTGCTGGAGCATTCTAATGGACGGTGAATAACTCCAGCTTGTAAGGTTCAGCCTCCAAGTAAGCTGCAGCCTCCAGGCATCTGGGCCAAAGTTCAATGACATCAGTAGACTAGGCTGAGATAGTGATGTAAAGCTGGGTATCATCTGCACAGTGTTGATACCAAACCTAAAAACATTGGCTCAACTTTTCTAAGTCATTTAACTAGAGAAAAGCCACATGGCTAATCTGGCCCACCTTCCTTTATTGGAACACCTACTTAAGAGGGAATAGAACCAATGCCACACAATATCCACTGTTCTCGATCTCTAAACTCAGTAGATGGTTTGGAAGATATTATACTTGATGACATTGAAAGTTATGGAGAGATCTAAAAGGAACAGGATTCCTTCATCTAATTCCCTCATCTAGGTTGTGAAAAAAGTCATCCATCTACTAATGCTACCAATGCTGTATCTGTTCCAATACAATTAACATTTTTATTAGAACATTAAAAATGTATTTGCCTCCATAGAGGTGCAAAGGAGAGCTCTGTCTTGTTTCAAGCAGAATTCATTTATCAAATTGTTAGATTTATATCCCACCTTTCCACCAAACCCTGATTAATGTAGTCAATAAGAATTGGCAAATAATAAAATACAATAAAAACCACATAGGAAAAAAATGCAAAGTGAAAAATAAATAAAAAAGATAAATCTGGAAAATTCCAGGTAAAGTTAAACATATTAGCCATATTTCTAAGAAACAAATATTTAACTTCTGTTTTAACTTCCAAAATATTACTGCATGTCAAGTAGTAATAGTTTAGCATGGCAAATGCTAAAATATAATGGACAACATCCAGATAGGGAGAAAAAGAACCAAATCAAAGATACTATTTGTCAGGCCATATTTTAGCTTCTTGTCTCCAATCTGAACGATCAGTATTTTTTTCCTATTAAATACTTGATAAAGCCTCATTTTTTTCAAGTACAATTTACAGAAGATTGACTGGTACTGAAGTTTATAAAGTCATTAAGATGACAACTTTCCATTTTGGAACTTGTTCTAGGACAAAATGGACAAATTGTTCAACAGGGAGTATTTCGAGAAGGCAGTATTTCTGCAAGGCAACTTGGAATTTCTTGGTAATATACTCACACCGTATTCTCATAAATGTGGATTGGAACAATATTATATTAGTGCCTGTTGACTGGCAAAGAATTCTTGGGAGACTGCTAAAAAAATTCCTGCCTGTCTCCTGCTGCCTCCCTCCTCTTCGTCCTTTTCTCCTTTCCCTCCCTCCTTCCTTCCTTCCTTCACTCACTCACTCACTTATCACTCACTCACTCATTGCTATACTAGGGAAAATTAGAGCCTTGTGAATGTTCTTTATACTTAGATGGAAAGAAATTATTAATGCACTTCTTACTGAACACCAAAAGATTCAGAAAGTTGATAGTAAGAAGACAATGCACATAGCTGATGTCCTGTAGGTTTTTAATCACAAAACCAGATGCAGTAACATAAATGCCATTTTTTCACCAAAGCATTCCAGTTCCATTCAAGTAATATCAAGTTTAACTGATATGTAGGTTGCTTGTTCCCTTTGTGATGAAATTTTTATCTGATGAGAGCTTTGACAATACAGTGTTAGATGCTAGAAAACAACACACAATTATTAGGATGGGGTAGTTGTTGTTCATGTTGCAGTTCTATTTATCTATTATCATTGAAACTTTGGTTTTGGAAGTTTTGGAAGACTGGAGCTGGCTGCTAAGATTTGGGACATAATCATAGTTGTTTTCTGTAAGAATTCTATCACAACTCTGCTAGTTTGCCAGAGCTAAACAGCACTGCAAAAGAATCTGCAACTAAACATGTCAAGATTGATTAACATTTCAAGTTATGAATGCATGTACATGCATAGCTATTTGTTACAATTATAGTATATTTTGGGCTTCATTATTATACATTTTTACTAGATCGATGAACATTGTTAATTGCTTATGAACAGGCACTCTGAAAATCTAAATGAGTCCATGGCCTGTTTTTCCAAATGAACTTGAATAAAATGCATCTCAAGAAAAGGCATCTTGGAAATCAAATTTAGGTGATTAACTGCTCCAACTAAATTGTATTTAGGTACAAAGCAACATTACAGGGAGGTGAACTGAAAATTCATTAAATGCAAAAGCTTCTTTGAGAACTGCAAAAATTCATGCTAAGGAAAGCTTAGCTTTTAATACTTAGATTTGAGTTGCACCAGTACAGCTGTATTTTAAAAAGAAAAAATATTGTCATCAACTTGCCCTGCTCTGGAAATGCACTTACAGAAATGCACAACTCAAATGGAAGGTTTCTAAATATAAAAGAAAATGTTATATTTTAAAAAGAACTAATGTGCCAGAAAAATGGAAAACAAGTTTAGTTTGCCTCTTCATGGGTTTTTGGCAGATACTCAATGTGCGGTATGTATTTTAGACTTAGTATTTAAGACAAAACGACTGCAGTGCCTGGGAAGGGGAAGAAAGTCATTACTTAAGTCATTGCTTAAATAGATATTGTAAAAACTTTGAGTCTGCAGTGCTGCAGAGATGCAACTCACACCAAGATCTATTTCGATGCACTTCATTTGGGCTGCAGTAATGCTATGCTCTGTCAGTGCGTATTCAGCTGCAAACATGCCGCAGTGTCAGCAACATTACTCTTGTCAATACAAATTTTCATGAAGCACAAACTTTGCACCATCTCTTTAACACCTTTCAGACTCCTAATGTCTGTTTTACATTGCCCACAAAGATTGGGTAGGAAATAAATGATGGAACATCATTTTCCAAATCAACATCCATTTATGCTTTACTACTCTCCATGTGAATATTGAATGCAAATTCTCTTATAATTTGATAAGCAGAGGCTTCTTAACATATGAAGATTCTCTTGTACATATTCATTAAGAAAACTATAGATCCTTCTAAACTTCTAGATTAAAAAAAATAAGTTGTCATCCATTTTAACACCCTTGTATCAGCTTTCATTAAAAATGTTTAATTTACTCAATAGAAAGTAATTTTCCCTAGGCATTATTTATGAATGATAAACATAATTTTGAGTCATATTTTAAGGGATTTATGTATTCTTTTTGTCACTGAAGTAAATAAAATAACTTAAGTGATCAATATCATCAATTACCATCAATAATTCGTATACTAGCTGGGATAATAGCTACAATCACAGGATCATATGGTTTATTTATTCATTGATCCAATTTCTATAGCTGCCCATATCAATCAATGACTCCGGGAGGCCCATAATTCCAAAAATATACAAAATTTAAAACAGTACATTTTTGTTTACATACAATTAAAAACAATAAAACATCCAAAATAAATATGCATAGCAGGTGAACTATTAGGCCAGTTAGCAATGCAGCCAGGAAATGGTACCCTTAACACATTCAGTGCCCCAAGTTTTTAAAGCCTTATGAAAGGCCAACGGGGTTAGGCTATTCTAATCTCTGACAGGAGGATATTTTCCAATATTTCTAATTGTTGACATGAGGATCTCTCACAGAGCAGGGGCTACTGCAGAAAATGTCCATGTTCTACTCCCTGCCAGCTGACATTCCTTGGCTGATGAGATCTGTAGCATGCCCAATCTGCTAGATAGAATTGAACAGGTAGAGACGCTTGGAAAAAGGCGGTCCCTCAGGTAACATCATCCCAAGCTGTATAGGGCTTTAAAGGTGATGACCAGATTGAACTGCACTTGGAAACATACTGGTAACCAATGAAGCTCAGGCAGAAGTGATATTATGTGTGCTCTATATTTGGTATCACTTACTACCCATGTAACTTAACTGCCGCATTCTGCACCAGTTAAAAGTTTCCAAATGCTCTTCAGGAGCAGCTCCTGAAGTAGTGTGTGTTGTGGTCTATACAAGAGGTTACAGATGCATGGACAGTGACCAGGGCCTTCCAGTCGAGGAATGGACACAACTGACACAGTATCCTAAGGTGAACAAAAAGTCTCCTAGCCATGGCCATCACCTGCTTTTTGAATAGGAAGCATGAATCTAAGAGGATCCCCAGCCTGCGTACCAGGTATGTCTAAGGTAGCACAAACCCATCCAGAACTAAAGATGGAAGAACCTTGATTCTGGAAGGTCCAAATACTCAGAAACACTCAGTCTTGCTAGGTTTGAGTTGGAGACTGTTTACCCCATCCGTCCCCAACCGCCTCCAGATATTGGGATAGGGTGTTCACAGCATCACTCAAGGGGCATAGGCTAGAGATAAAAAGCCGGGTGTCATCCATATATTGATGATATTGCTCCCCAAACTGAGAGATCACCTTACCCAGCAACCTTATGTAAATGCTAAATAGAAAGGAAGAGAGAACCAACCTTGAGGTATCCCATAAGGCAGGGGCCACAGGCTGGACCTCTCTCCCTCTATTGTCATCAACTGATAAGCAGAGAGAAGAAGAAAACCAACACAATACAGTGTTGCCCACCTACAGTTTCTGCAGCTGGCCCAAAAGGAGACCATGATCAATGGTACTGAATGCCACTGAGTGATCAAGAAAAGACAGGATGGATACACTACTTCCATCCTGCTCCTGCCAAAAGTCATCCATGAGTGCTATCCAGTGATGGAGTATCTACAAGTCCAGGTGGCAGGCTGTTCCTTCAATTGCTTAATACTTCTTGAAATCAAGAAGTTCCTTCTTTCAAGTTTGGAGCTTCTCCTTTAACACTTCCTTCTGCTGGCACTATGGAGAATAAATCCATACCCTCTTCCCTGTGCTAGTTTTCAAATATTAGGAGACTGCTGTCGTATATTTCCTTAACCCTCTCTTCTTTAGGCTAAAACAACTCAGATCCTTTAACTGTTCTTCATAGAAGTTAGACTCCAAACCTTTACCAATTTTCATTCTTTGCATTTTCTCCAGTTCCCAGCATTCTTCTTGTACCGTAAAACCAGAACTGGACACAATATATTATATGTGATCTGATCAGTACAGCATAGAGTGAAACCAGAACTCCCCATGTCTCTGATACAGGTAGTCCTCAATTTACAACAGTTTCCTTAGTGGCTGTTCTAAGTTATAACAGAACTGAAATAAACGATTTATGACTATTTTTCACATTTATGACTGTTGCGGCATCCCTATGGTCATGCGATATACACTGAGAAGCTTGACAACTGACTCACATTTATGATGGTTTGCAGTGTCCCAGGGTCATGTGATCCCCTTTTGCAACCTTCTGACAAGTAAAGTCAATGGGGAAACCAGATTCATTGAACACCCCGTGTAACTAATTTAACGACTGCAGTGATTCACTTAAAAATTTGTGGCAAGAAAAAGTAATAAAACGGGGAAAAATTCATTTAACAAATGTTTCTCTCAGCAACATGAATTTTGGGCTCAATTATGCTCATAAGTTGAAGACTACCTGTACTGTATTTCTGTTGATAAGACTCAAGACGCATTGGCTCTTTTGACTGCTGTAGCAAATCCATTCATGCTGCTGGCTCATGCTTAATCGGTGGTCCGTTGGGACTCTCAGATAGTACTTCTCTCAAGTATACTACTGAGTCAGAAACCACCAGTCTTTAGATGGTGTGTCTGTTTTTTTCCTATCTAAGTCCAAAAAGAATCCATATTTCTCACCAATACACAGACTATTGCTGGATAGGGCTCAAGGTTCAAATCCACTGAAATCTTTTTGAAGACCTAGAAGATCTTTTTTAACCTATTCTTTGAGGTGCTAGCAATCCCTAAAGTTTTGTGTGACCTACAAATCTGATGAGCATCCTTTCTATCCTCTTACATAAGCCATTTACAAAAATGCTGAATGAGTACTGGGCTCATGATAGACTCACAGGATACCTCCTTTCATACTGATACCTTTCCTAGCTAGTCACATCATAATAATCCATGCATTGATGCTGGGTAATGTATTATGAGTGGAATAAATACTTGTGGAGCAAACTTCTAATGAAGATTAGGTTGGCCTTTAATATGCTTTTTTTTAAAAGATTAGAAATTGAAGCTTATTTATCCATCAGACTTTCTGCTGATTTTATTTGTTGAACTAATTACTGTTTATTCATTATTTAAATGGTTAAGCATTTTTCTTCTTCTAGTTTTTTCTTCTATATTTTATTGCATCCACTATAATTATAATTGTAACATCATTTTAGTATTTCTTAATAAACAGTAGTTTAAAAATGTGAACAAATAAATAAGCTGCAGCAATAAGGAGTGTGAAAAAGACCACAAATTGACTGCAGAGAGTTTATTGTATGCACAAAGATGGAAAGATTTGTCACAGTGGTTGATAGGAATGATTGGGAGAGATGATGGAACTTGATGGGGATGTCTAAATTGACTTCTTTGATCAGAGGAAAGATGATATTTATATTTATTATTGATAATAAATGGACTTTTTGTGTAAAACTGAAAAAAATAAACTCATGATTTATGGTTCTGATTATTGGACCTGATAGATTATAAAAAAGAGGATTTTATTTTAATCATAAAGAGGAAAATTTATAATGATATTTACAATTGTTTTAAAGAAAATTGGAAGCTACTTTTTTGTATTTGGCTTTCTCTTTTATTTATTTCTTTTTTCCTAGTTTGTATTGGATTTTATCTTCCTATATGTACAGTATATGTACAATATGTACAATTTATACTGATACTCCACGTTTGAACAGAGCAGCAATTCTATTGCATTTTGTTATTGTAGCATGCCTTTGCTCTAAGGCAGGGGTGTCAAACTCAAGGCTCAGGCCTGGATCTGGTCCACGGGGTGCTTAGACCTGGCCTGCAGAGCCACCCTGGAAACAGCAAAAGATTGGCCCATGGTGCCTCTGCCAGCAAAAACAGAGCTCAGAGAGGCCGTGAAGGCCCACCTAGACTCCATTTTTGGTTGCAACGGCCTCCCGCAGCCCTCTTCCAGTGACAATGGAGCTCCAGGGAGGCCGCATGCTCCATTTTTGCTGGCAGAGGACTGCAAGAGGCCATTACAGTCAAAAACAGAACCTTGATGAGTGACGTTGAGTTGGCCATGCCCACTCTGGCCACCCCCACCCCACCCCCTGAGATCAAACACAACCCTTATGTGACCCTCAATGAAATTGAGTTTGACACGCCTGCTCTAAGGCTATTCACATTGTGCATAGCAATTAGCCATTGTATAGATCTCCATTGTATCTCATAGTGCCTTGATTCTTGGATCAATTACCAATAAACACATTTTCTGTCAAGGAGCAAGCTTTTACAAAATTGAATGATGAAATTCTAATTTCAGGATTTTTTAATTGTTTTAGCACATATTCAGAATGCAAGACAAAATAATTTTAGCAAGTTTCAAAATTAGAATAAAGAAAGTTATAAACAGAATTCCTGGAACACATGAAAATCAGATTCCAAACATGGCTACAATTACCATACAACTTCAAAACATTGCTTTGTTGCAGAAATACAGATATCTTGATGCACAAAGGATGAAACTAGGTTTATTTGGCTTACATTCCTGTTTTTTTATTAGAAAGTATCTAGAAGGCATTACGGCTATCCCTTGAGGCCATGAACATCTTTCAACTTTGTAATCACAATGAGCCTTAGAGATAAATGCATGTACTAATATCTAAAGAGAAGAACTTCCTAGATGTGATGAAATTTATATGATTCAGATTTAAATCTAACAAAAAGAATGTTAAATAAGAATAGTTTTCAAGTCTTAAAATAATAATGCTTACTTTTCTATTAAATCCAGCGTTACTCCTGGTACCAATCTCACACTCTTCTGCATGCAAAACCTGTAGAGAAAAGAAGAGATCAGAAGTAAATCACACTAATTAAATACCTAAGGATATGGGTAATCCAATATATATATATGTATATATATTTTCTGAGGTTCTCGCGGATATTTGTATGTGGATCTTTGCTTATTCGGGTTTTCTCCCGCGTAAGATTGGAAGTATCTAGGCAACATTTCGATGAAGTCTCATTCATCATCTTCAGGATTGGTCTTCAGCTCTGCGCTTCTCAGCGTGCTTCACTCAACTTTAAAAGCACCACTACTATGACATGGGAAAATACCCGAACAAAGCTGAATGCCATAGATGTAAGTACCCGCGAAAATTTAAGAAAACAAATATCAAACCTCTACAGGGAGGGAATAAACAACCAGATCAAAACCTACGAGAAACTGGAAATTAAAAGAGCAGGAATACTATGTGATCTCCAATTCCTACGCAGCTGCAGAGAAAACAATACTACACCAACCTGCTTCAAATTAACATTTCATCAAAGCACAGCAGCCACTAATCGTATCCTGAAAAGAACTGAAATGGCTCTACTAAGGAACGAGCTCCACAGTAAGAGATTCCAATTAGATCAGTTAAACAAAGATTTGCTAGCACTACATCTGGAATTGAGCAGCAAAATCCACCCTCTACTTTAGGACAAGATAAAACAACTTACAACTTGGAGAGCTGAATCTGCAAGCACTTACAAACAGGAAAAGCTCTTGAAAAAATTAAAGAAATTAGAACATGACAAGAAAACCCCCAACAATTCACAACAACACCTGAAACAATTAGTGTACAATGTTTCCAACAGAGAACTCACCAAAACAGAAACAGAAGTCCTAACCAAAGGATTCAATTATGCTATAGCACCCCATAAAATCCCCACAGAATCCATCATATGTGCAGTAGAATCCAGCCTAACTAAATTAAATACAGATGAAGCTGATAAAATAAGACACCAAGTTACCAACATCCTATGCACAAGCAAACCATCCAAAAGCAACTTGCAGCAAAATGAAATTAAAGCGCTACAAACCCTGAAAAGAGACAGCAGCATAATCATCCTCCCAGCAGATAAAGGGTAATGTACAGGGGACTTCATATATGCCTTGAAATGCACTGTAGTAATGGACAGAAAAGACTATGAAACAAAATTGACAGACCTACTCCAAGACTCCACATACAAACCCATAAACACAGACCCAACCACATATCTGGAAAAATTAACCAAGAAGAAAATTATAACCAGCCACATAAGCAAAGAGATCCAACACATGATCATACCCAGAGAGAAATCTTCCAGATGCCCCAAACTATACGGCCTCCCAAAAATACACAAAGAAGGCATACCTCTCAGACCCATTGTCAGCTCCAGAGGAGCACCACTACAAAACCTAGCTAAACACCTAGCAAAAGAGCTACAGCCCCATGCTGAAACAGCAGCTTCTCATGTACAAAACTCATACCATTTCTTGGAAATGATCAAAGATCTACACGTGGAGCAAGAAGATCTGCTTGTAAGTTTCGACGTGGTTTCACTATTCACTCAAGTCCCGATAAAAGAGATCCTTGAAATCATCAAAAATAAATACCAACCAGCTAAACACCTCATGGAACTAACAGAACACTGCTTAACCAACACATATTTCATATACAAAGGACAAAGATACAAACAAATTGAAGGAGCCCCCATGGGATCACCACTGTCACCTGTCATTGCAAACCTGTTCATGGAAGAATTCGAATCCAGAGTCCTGGCCAATGCCATCCTCAAACCCAAACTATGGTTAAGATATATCGATTCGTGATTTGGCCCCATGGACAAGAAAATCTAAACAATTTCCTAACATACCTAAACAGCGCACACCCCAAAATCAAGTTCACCATGGAAACAGAAACAAACAAACAACTACCATTCCTAGATGTACTAATCTACAAAAAAACAGATGGCACACTAGGACACACCATATACCAGAAGAAAACACACACCAACCGCTACCTCAACGCCCAATCCCACCACCACCCAGCACAGATAAACTCCATGGCTAAAACACTAATTACTAGAACCAAACGCCTGGCAGACAAGACACACATTAAGACTGAACTATGCACCCTGACTAAAATATTGACAGCCAACGGCTTCCACAAAAGCAAAATCACCAACTTGATCCACAAAAACACACTGAGACATAATAGAGACCCAGAAGATGAACAGACCCATGGAACAGCTTCCTGCCCTAAATAAGAGGTACTACAGACAAAATTAGTAAGATACTATACAGACACCACATCAAGACTGCCTTCAAAACAGACAGAAAAATAGCAGCCATCCTCAGAAACCCCAAAGACAAAATTGACCTGGAAAACCAAGGCATATATGAAGTCCCCTGTGCATCATGCCTGGCCACATACATTGGACAGACCAATAGAAGAATAAGCACCCGCCTGGATGAACACAAAAATGCAGTCAAAAAGCTGGAACACATTTCCTCACTAGTCCAACACATGGAAGCCACAGGTCATAGCATCAACTTCAATGGCACCAAAACCCTAGCCACTATAGAAAATCCCAGCCACAGAATCATCAGAGAAGCCATGGAGATTGAAAAAAGACCAGAAAGCATGAACAGAAGAGATGATTCCACCAGGCTGTCAATCATTTGGAAGCCTGCACTCACAAACAAAAAAATCTCCACACCACAAGCCAGGCAAACACCTGGGCACAAACAGATTCCCCCCTGATACCTCCAGCTCAAACACACCCCAACCATGCACCCAGATGAAACCTAGCTTCCTAACTAATGATAGCCGTCCATTTACCCAAAGCTAAGCTGCACTAAAGGCCTCCAATAAAGTAACACAATGTTGCCAGCCAATCAAGATACAAAAAGAGCCAAAAAAACAGACAGAAGATATTAGAAGCAGAACACAGCAAACTCCAAGACCAATAAACACAGACCAAGACTCTCAACCAATCAGGATGAAGAAAAAACCATTCCGGCACAGCAATAGGCTGCCCCAAATTTAAATCTGTCAAAGTTACAATGGTACTGAAAAAAAGTGATTTATGACCAGGATGACCACTGCAGCATCCCCTATCATGTGATCAAAATGCGGGTGCTTGACAACTGGCATGTGTTTATGAGAGTTGCACTGTCCTTGGGGTCACGTGATCACCATTTGTAACCTTCTCAGCAGAGTTTCGACAAGCAAAGTCAATGGAGGGAGTCAGATTTGCTTCATGACCGCATAATTCGTTTAATGACTGTGGTGGTTTGCTTAACAACTGTGGCAAGAAAGGTCATAAAATGGAGCAAAACTCACCTAACAACTGCCTTGCTTAGCCATGGAAATTTTGGGCTCAATTATGGTCGTAAATCTAAAACTACCTGTAGTCTGCTTATATAAGAGCCATCAACAGCAAACAGCTTAAGAAAGTACTAAACATTGGCCTGTAGCTATGAATTACAGCAACCCTTCTTCCTTCTCCAGTCTGTTTCCATGTGTGCTTTATCATTCTTCCACCCTTTTTTCTTCCTTTGCTTTTTCTTTGATGTTCCTCCTCTCTGACTTTTTCTTCACTGTTCAGGAGCACTTCCTCCAGGTAGTGCTTTAATTTTTCAGAAAAAGCAGCATTACAATTTATGCATATACATGTGCAAACTAAAGGCTGAATTCAAGAGAACGCATGCTGTACACGATCACACACAGAGCAAACTTGGTCTTCTAACTCCCTAGCTTTCTGTTTTGAAATTCTAGAGACTTGTTTGGTTGCTGTGTCCTTATTCACAAATCAAAACAGTTCTGCTACCACTGGGAATGGGAAGTCTTTCTGTGAACCTAGAATTTTTAAGTAGTTCTGCCACTTAATGTCTGTTTTACAACATTTCTGCATTCTTTGATCATCATAAAATATGATGTCCTTGATTAAGGAACATAGAAATCAGCCTGTTACTTTCTTCAGAGGATCATGTTCCTATAAAATTTGGAAGTGTGCTTTTATTTTATATTTATGCTAATTGTCCCCCTTTATTTAATTATCCAATTCAGCAATTTATAATATCACTTTCAACTTTTTTTGTCTTGCTTAACCAAACTTCAAATGCTGTGAAATATTTTGTGACTACAACAACAATCTGGGAGCCATACTAAATGTTGAAATGAAAGATGTATTCAAAGTTGATTTACAAATAATTTGTACTTGTACATCATACAAGCCTTCTTGCTGGGTAGATTTCTTTTTTAAATATGTCTCCAAGAAAGAAAGAACAGATTGGATGTAGATAAGGGAAACAGCAGTTAGATGTCAGAAAAAAAAAACCACAGTAATATATGTAAGTGCTTTATATACAATTTTTATTTTAATATGTTTTAATTTAAGCATCAGGTATCATGTGTTCTGTCCTCTAAAATATTATAAATCAGATTTCTAATGTAAAACTGCAACATGCAATGAAATTAAATGAGTGTATTAGCAATGTTTGATTCTAAAGCCTCAATACTCAATCTTCCTGTTCAGCACTAAATTTCCAAAAAAGAGATTAAATGAAGTTTAGCTCAGGTACAATCATTGTTGCATTGTTACAAGCATCAGAAAACTTGAAAGAGGATCTAACAACAGTGCTCCAGGTTAGCATGGCTGGAATGCAGATTGTGAAAAGTTCTGCACAAAAATAAGGTCCCTTTTTCGTTCTTTTTTACCACCTTTGCATTCTTAGTAACTTGGCAAAGGAATTGAATCCTGTCACAACTAATGGTATGTTGTCCATGGATGCCGATTACGATATATTTGCAAGAGGAATTTAAAAAAAAAACTTTTCTCACCTGCATTCCACAATGAGGCCAATCCAAATGAGATACTTGATGCCCTATCAGAGCCAGTTTCCCTTCTGGAGACATGAGGAGGGCACTTGGCACTTGACTAGCTTTTTTTTTTAACCACGGCCTTTCATGGCTAATTTGATCAAGCTGAAAGAGACTGACTGGACAGATCTGGTGTATGGTAAATGGATTTTTGTAGTAAGGATCACAATGCTATGTATACTGAAAGAGATAAGAAATCCACTCTGAACTTATAACTGATAGTCACTGTATCCTTTCTTAAATAAAGCACTCAAGTTGATAGTGCTGAAAATCTCCAGGTGCTTTTGGAGGAAGGCAATCCAATATGGCGAATAGCTTCTACAAGAGCCAGGGTGAGTGGTGGTGATTGTATTACTTCATCTTATTCTTCCAGCAGCTTTTGGGATTGTCAATTATTATATTATTTTGGGTTGATTGGGAGTTACTGAACTCCTAGCTACTCTGCTATAGCCAAAGAAAAGCAATGGAGAACAATAATGTGGAAATTAAGCTAAACAAATTAACAGCTCCACATAAAGAAAACAGGTATAAGAATAATCCAAAGGACATTTTGCCAAAAGAATATCTGCAAAGGCCAGTTTGCACTGCAAATTCTGAAAATTATGCAGACTTCAGGTTGGAGTGAAAGAGGAAAGTATAATCATAAACAATCCCAGTCATGTGCTGGATGACGATAATCCAGCCTTCTAAAAATCAAATGGATTCCGTCGTAAACTGTAAGCTATAACAATGAAGGGCAAGGAGAACCATTTGTTTATTTGTTTGTTTAATAAATGTTTATGGAAATTCATCCAATAAAAGGAATTTGGGCGGTGAATAAAAATAAAAATACAATGTAATTGAATGAAAAACATTAAAACAAGTAAGACAATGTTGAGACCCCAATAAAGTTCACATTTATGGGCCAAACACACTATGCCAGCTCCATTAGCATTCTGGCCCAAGTGATTGTGGGAAAAGCCAGATCTTTACTGCTTCCCTGAAGGTCAATGGGATCAGGCAATCCGGGGAGAAGCTATTTCATTAAGGCAGGTGCCATGACAAAGGCAAACTCCCAAAGTCTTGGCAGCTGACAACTGTTTTACTGAGGGGAGCCAAAAAAATCTAGTGGGAATTGGCAGAGACCATTAGGGGTACGCTTATTGCCATGTAGAACTTTAATGATAAAAAACAGCACTTTGAATTGGCACTCAAAGCTTACTGGGAGTTGGTACAGTTCATGTAGCAGTAATGTTATATGTGAGCAACTGCAGTGTGTGCACTACCGGTAGTCTTTGGCTTAACCATTAATTATCATTTACCACACCACTGGAAAAAAAGCTATTAATGACCAGTCCTCACACTTACAACTATCATAGAATCCCACAGTCACATGAACAAAATTTGGTTGTTTGGCAACCAGCATGTATTTACAATGATTACACATCATCTAATTCATGTGATTGCCATTTACAACCTTCCCGGCTGGCTTCCATCAAGCAGAGTCAATGGGGAAAGCTGGATTTGTTTAATGACTGCAGTGATGCATTTAACAACCATGGCAAAAAAAAAGATTGTAAAATTGGGCATGACTCACTTTAACAAGCGCTTTGCATAGTAATTGTCTACCTGTATGACTGATGCCTCTGCATTCTAATCAGACTAAAACTTTCAAACACTTTTCAAGGGCAGCTCCATGTAGAGCAGGGCTGTCAAACTCGCGCCCCGCAGGCCAGATGCATCACATGCTGACCACATTCACACCTGGTTTAGCAAAGGGGGAAAAAAGACACGATACATCACGAGATCACGATACATCATTACACTGCAAGTATGACACCCAGATGTAGAGCATGTTGCCATATTATGCCATAATCCAGTTGGAAGGGGATTAAGACTATGAGCGGTGCCTTCCGATCTAGAAAGGGGAAAAACTAGCACAAAGGATGTATTTTTGTCCTTCAAGCAGAAGCTAGGAGTCTAAGATGACCCCCAGATTGCATACTAACTTCGACTGGAGAAATGTAACCCTAGTTAGTTAAATATTGGCAAATCATTTTAGGAGCCCTAAAAGATATTCGCTTCGTCTAATCAGGATTGAGTTAAGGCAAGTTTTCTTCATCAAGATCCATCCGGGCTCTATATAGGCACTAAGAAAGCACCTCAGCAGCATCACTTCGACAGTTCAAACAGAAATGCACAATTGAATGTTATCAGCACATGATGACACTTGACCCTAACTCACCTAGTGGTTTCAGGTAAAAGCTATATCACAGTAGGAAGAGAGTCGAGCCCTATACCCTCCCTGCAGTACCAACTGGAACCAGACTTGAAGGAAGGAGGAAAACCATGCCTCCTACTACCAACTCCAGAATGAACGATAGTATCTGATCAATGAGAACTGCTGAGAGAACAAGTAGAAGCAAGATAGATACACTCCTCCCATCTCAAGCCAACCAGAGGTCATTTACAAGCACAATCCTTTGAGTAAGGATTGCTGCCTAGCTAGGACAAGCCTCTCACATTCTTAATGGAGAATGGCCCTATGTCAAGTGCTTTCCTTGGGAAAGGAAAATATCTTGCACATCTAGGGTCAGGTATAATAAAGTATTGCCACCCATTACAAAGCTCTGATTTTGGCACAAAAACATAGGAGCAGGGGGGAAATAAAGCTGAGGCTTTAGAAATTTTAAGGTGATGTCAATTGTGCAAAGGAAACAGAATCATCAATTATATCAGGCTGCTTTTGATGAATAAGGAAAACATCCTTTCTCAGGCAAAGCCAGTTCATTGTGGCTCAACTGCTTTGGATTCAGACTAATGGCATACTTTGATGGCACAATTCATAACTTTCATTAAAATCTATCTTTTTTTAACATGTACTCCAATATCCCAGGTGTCCAATCATAATTCTGAACAGATTAGTAAAGGAATGATTCAAGTCCTCTTCTTCAAATTACTGTTTCTGTCTCCAAACTAATTTCATATTTGACAAACTATTTTATTCTATGTAAGTTCTCTTATGAATAGAAAGATACAATAAATTAGTTTGCTTAAGTTGCGTTCCTTACTACATCCATAATTTTTAAAAAACAAATACATAAATGGACACATATTTTGCCTTTTGGTATTCTGATAGGAGGAAATATCATGAGCCAAAGCATTGTACCAATACTTTAGAAAGCATCAATAATTTGAAACATGGTCATAGAGGGCACTGTAAAATCTATGCTGGCAATTTGTTATTAAATAGTACAAAAATGAAATTATTTAGTGAAGTAAAATATGGCACACTCAGCAAATACATTTCAAAAATTTTTATAATACCTAACAGCAAAAGTTTTGTAATCAAGAATCTTATACTGCAATCTTAGCAGTATCAACTTCATACAAGCTATAACTCTGTGATTACACGGGGAAAATAATTTAAAAATAGTGCAGAAAGTAAACATTATCTTTATACAGTATATTAAGTTGGAACCTCTAGATCAGTTATGTCCAACCTGCAGCCTCTGGGATGCATACAGAGCTGTACAGCTAATAATGCAGCCCCACAAGATTGTAAAGTTATGTGATTTATATACTGTATATTAACTATATGTTTTATATGTGGCCCAAGACCATTCTTCTTCACTCAATGTGGCCAAGGCAAGCCAAAGAGATAGATATCTATGTTCTAAATCAGGGGTGTCAAATTCGCAGCCCGTGGGCCAGATGTGTCACATGTTGGCCTCACCCCCACCCAGTTTAGCAAAGGGGGAAAAAGTCCCAATATGTCATGTGACGACACTGTGATGATGCAAGCTTGACATCCCTGCTCTAAATTATACCTGTTGTCTACTTTGAAGTACTATTTGACCATAAGCAAAATGCTAGTGCCATGCGTACACACACACACACACACACACACACACACACGTATATAACCTATCTATAATTTTTGCATTTATACAATTTTTTTACCCTGATGATTATAGCTGTTATAATAAAAGTACTGACTTACTTGGCAATGGTTTTGAAGTCTAATGTACCTTGTAGGACTAATGTATACATTATATGTGGATTTATGTTTTTTCATTTTAAATCTTATGCTGAAATTGATATTGATGAAATTGAAATTGATTTAATATTATAATATATAACTCTGTAATGTTATAGGTATATCCAGTTCAATAGATCTTTAATAATCTGAAAAGGTCCCAAGCTGGTACCTATTATTATATCTGAAAAGAAAGGAGTCTATAGACTATTAGATTAGACAGACTTTGAGCACGATTTTGTATAGTTGTCATAATTCATTCTTGATTACAAAATTATTATTTAAGATCCTCACCATAGGACATAAATCTCAGAATGCCATATATTATTAGTTTAGATGGCTATCTTATTTATTTACAGTTATATGCAAACCTTTAGGAATCTCTGGTCACTGCATGTTTCAATAAATCCCTAAATCAGGGGTGTCAAACTGGCGGCACATAGGCCGGATGCTTCACATGCAAGCCACGCCCACCCTAGCTCCATGAAGGAAAAAAAAATCACAAAACATCAAGTGACAGCAACGTGAGTTTGACACCCGTGCCCTAAATGACCAGAAGCAAAGAATTATAAGCAAATGAAATCACAAAGAGCACTTTAATCTTCCATTAAAAATTAGACTACGGTAGGTACAGATTCATGATAGGGTTATCTATGGCTTAAAAAAACTAAGATAGAATAAAATTACAAGAACTCAGACTGTATCAAATTCAACAAATAAAAAAGTTAATGCAGATAATTCTTAGAAATAATCAAAAGAAACAGTCCTCGGGGGGGGGGGGAGTGGAATCCTAACAGTATATCCTGGTCAAAATAATATCTGTTATTATGAACCTTGCTTTCTGTACATTTCTAACTTTTAATTAGGTCTTAGAAATAATTCAGCCATAATTCTTTATTTTCCTGGAGGCTTCTAGGTCTTGGTTAAGAGAACCTTCCTTCACCCTCTATTTTCCAAAGATAGTAGCTTAGCTCTATTTACCATGGATCCAGACAGATTTATTTCTCCATAAATCTGGAGAATCCTCTTCTTTAGGAAACTGATCTTTTCCCACTAATTTCCTAGTGACTTCTGGGGGCTGGATCCCTCACCGTGTTTCTTTTCTAGCATTTTCTCCTTTATCTTCCCCAAACTCTTGCTTTATCACCTATCATGATAACAGTTTTTAAACAGAAAGTGTGGTGCTGGGGAAAAATATTTTGGTTTTGCTTGGGCCAAACTATCTTCCTCTTGCTGTCCTTCTTGAGGCTAGGATTTCAAAATGATGTTTTACAGGTACTCCTTGACTTATAAGTACAATTGATCCCAGAATTTTGGATGTAAATCATTGCAGTCATAAATTGAGTCATCATGTGACTGGACTCAAGTTTCTTGCATTTTTATGATAGACATTAAGTCACCATGGTCATTAAGTGAATCACGTGGTCGTAAATCCAATCCATCTTATCTGATAGGCATGTTTGTTTTGTTAAAACAGCAAAAAAAAAAAAAAAAAAGCATGGCATAATGTGACTGCCAGATGCCGCAGCTGGTCATAAATGTGAGCCAGTTGCCAAGTGCTCAAAATGTTATCATGTGTCCACAAGGATGGTGTGGCACTTGCAACGTCAAGGATGGACTATAAAGTAATTTTTTTTAACTCTATGGTGACTTCAAATATTAATGCAGTATCAGGGGTTTTCAATTCAATGTATAGAATGTGAAGGATGCATGTTTGTGTTTATTTTCATAGTCATAATGTACCCTGAAGTTGGTATTTACTTTCGTTGTACAAGGTGCAATGACAATAAAGTAAACTAAACTAAATGGTTGTTAAGCCACAGGTCCTGAGTCAAGGGATACCCGTGTTCTCTGTAGCCCAAAAGTCTTTGGGTCATCCTGTATTTCAGTCTACATATTATCAAGGATGTTCTGCTTGGAAAGTAAAGGTATTGATTCCCTGTTTGATAGATATTGTACAGGCGACCTGGGGTGAGAGAGCAGGTTTTTGGGGTTAATCTTCTTGGAATGCATGCAACAAACTCTTGGGTGAATGATGATTTGTTCATTCACTATCCCTATTTTGGTCTCTCCTTTTCCCAGTTTTCAGAATAGTTATTGTCTTCATTGAGTTTCAATTTATTAAAAAATGTATCTTATTATTTTTTAAAAATATTTATTAGTTAATTTCCACGATTGTTTAATATGTAGCAATAAAGACATCTGAAACTCACTAGGGGACAACTGAATATTCTATATGAATAGGTATTCCAGATGTATTGTTCAGTTAACAAACTCTTGTGTGACTTTATTCTTGATTTAACTTCCTAATCAGAAGTCCCAGTAACACCCAGTAATTCTATGTGGGAATTACTTTAGCTCTTCCTGCTGGCAGGAAATGCCAAGCAGAAGGAATTGCAAATTATATCCCAGCAAGTTACTCCTGAATGATGTAATCAGAATTCTGTTGTCAGGCATGTCTGTTCCAATCACATAAAACTGTTAATTCAGTCAGCAGGGACCATTTCGGTCCCTAGGTTGTTTGTTCTATTTTTTAAATAGAACTGATTCTTTAATTGTAGATAAGGCAATAACCTAAGCCCAGGGGCTGCAGATCAATGACTAGATTGTGTAAATGCAGAACTTTGTGTTTTAAATATAGCAATATGTTCTGGCTACTGTCAGTTATAATTCCTTATTTTTGAAATTCAAATCCATAAAACTTCCATTTTTTTAAAAAGTGAGTATTAAGATTTCAAATTCTTCTCCATCTTAGATGCATTCCTAATAGAAATGGGGAAAATTGCACAGTGTTCCACAGATTTCCAATACTCTTTACTTCTGTTTTTCTTCTGTTTGTGTCTGCACTCCACACTGGAGAAAGAAGAAAAAGAATGCTCTCTTTTCTCTTTTCTATTGCCTAATGCTATTACAGAGGGGAGTTAGATACCAGGAGAATTTGGAAATATAGTTCCCCCACTTTTCACTCTTACAATATATTACAGAAATGGCAGCATATGTTGCAGAAATGGGAGGATAATTTGAAAACAGATTGTTGGGTAAATTGAGAGGTGGGACTCTGCTGACTAGAGAGTCTGTGTTTCGGATCAGTTTAGGGAACATTTGTTAGCTACTGCTCTACTCGCCAAAGAACATAATATATTAAAAGGGAATATTCCTCCCTCTTCCAGAATATATTCGGTGAAATGGCAGAATTTAAAAAAATCAGATGCATTTTCAAGATTTTAAGATTAAAAAAAAACATAGGACAATGTACTTTCAAGAAGCAGTTTGGAAGCATTTTCTCAGACTTGGCCTAAGATCTAGACCCAAAATGTTCCATAGGATTCTTGTAACAAACATTTTAAAAGATGATATACATTAATAACCTTACAAGTGATCTTTGTACCAAATAAAACTATACAGCAGAAGCTACTGGAAACCAGAAGAAGCCATGACAGTGTGACTGAAAGTTACCTAGAAAAATACAAATTCAGAGTAGAAAAAAAATCACCACCTTAATGGAAATAATATCTGAAGATATAATTCAAATTAATCCAAAGAGAGTAACAGCAATCTCAAACACATCATTCCTTACTAGACAAGAAAGGGTTTAAGGATGGTCATTCAAGTAGCAATGTATTGAAAACCTGTCAGAGTAGCTTAATAGCTTTTAAATTGTCATTAAAAATACTCAGTTCATCTGGGATGCCAACATAAAAAAGCTTTTTTCCTAAGTTAAAGAGGTTAATTGAAACAGGTCCAATTATCAGATGTTTTGACAACAAAAGATCTAGCTGTACATCCAGGAAAACTTCTGAGGCTGAAACTGACTTCAAGCTCTGGTAACTATTATTAACTATCTTTCTATTATCTCCAAAGACCTTTTTTTGTTATAGTTGTATAACAGGAAACAGTAAAGCAAATCTGAAAAGGGGCTTGGTGATTATATGCCCTATTCCAGGGCAGCTGACAAGACTGTTGATGCTAACAAACTTGACTTAAATATTATGGATGCCAGTGAGATGAAACAAATTTGCCCATCACTGAGATGAAGCAAAACTGTATTTCCTTGATGTTTTCAGAAGGAATTTTAGATTCAGGGAGGGGAAGTGTAGAAAACAAGCCCCAAGTAAAATGTAAAATTTTGTTTTAAAAATTTTCTACAATTATATCGTATCCAATTACTACTTATGGCTACAAAACTTGGATTCTGAAAAAGGCAGATAGGAGAAGGATGGACACCTTTGAACTATGGTGCTAGAGATGACAATTATGCCTCCCACAGACTGAAAAAAATCACAAAGAAGACCTAGACCAAGCCTCACCAAAAATATCACTCAAAGCCAAGACCTCCTATCGTATTTTGGCCATGTCATTCAAAAGGCTATCGTATTTTGGCTGATTCATCCAAAAAGTTAATCATGCTGGGAGTGGAAAAAGGAGAAGGAGCAGCCATCCTAGTACCTCTTGGCTGATACTATGAGATCAGGATGACCATGACCTTCTCCCTCAGAAGGAGGTAGCGTGAGTCAGAGGGACATGAAAAATGCCAATTCATAGAGTGGCCGAGGGCCAAACTCACTGAATCGCTGACTATGAGGACAGTAACAATTATACTTACTGGGCTAGTTACCATGTTGCAGTCTAATCTACTCACAGAATAAAACTGGGGAAACCAAATTTGGACATTACTCTGAATTGTTTGAAAGAAAGTTAAGTGATGTAATAAATAATAAAATCAATGTGTGTGACTTTAAGAAAACAGACAGAATCAGATTTACTCTGTTCTTCACTTAAAACATTAAACCAAACATGAATACTTCTTTTTTCTCTATAACTTCAAAACAGCAACATAGTTTGCATACAGGCCAAACACAAAACAAGATACCGTATATACTCGAGTATAAGTCGAGTTTTTCAGCCCATTTTTTGTGCTGAAAAACCCGCCCTCGGCTTATACTCGAGTCAGATTCCCCTCTGTGGTGGTGGTGGTGGGATTTTAACAGAGGGAAGATGTAGGGAGAAGGCAAAAGCGAGGCTGAGAAAACAACGCGAGCCGAGGTTGCTTCGGCTCCACTCAGCTTCCCTCTCTCTCTCTCTCTCTCTCCCCGTAATACAGTCAAGCCCTTTCCAGCACGCGGGATCTGCCCCCGCCGCTTTGCACCTTGCAAATGCAAAAACCCCAGGATTTTGCATTTGCAAGGTGCAAAGTGGCGAAGTGAGTGTGTGTCTGTCTGTCTGTCTCTCTCTCTCTGTGTGTGTGTGTGTGTGTGTGTCTCTCTCTCTCCTCTCTTCCTCGCACCAGCGCGCCTTCCTTCCACTGCTACGCGTTTGGGCTGCTTTGTGCCCCCCTCCCTCCCTGGCTGAAACTGTGGAGGCTGCTCCGGAGGCAAGTGCGGTAGCTCCCATACAACAGGTGGTAAAGGAGCCGCTCGCCGCCAAGTCTAGAAGAGCGAGAGAAGGAGGTGAGGAGGTGAGGTGAGGCGTGGCCCAGCTCGGTTCTGCAAAAGGCTGTGCCTGCAATGCCGCACTGAGCGAGGCTGACTAGCAGCGCCCGGGCTGTTCGGGAGTGGGAAGCGGCTGTGCCCCTGGCCGGCCAGGGGAATGGGGACCCTGCCTGAGCGGGAGGTGGCGGCGGCAGTGGGGTCTTTCCAGTTAGGATCCAGGGGTGGCAGCCACCCAGGCATCCTCCTCTCGTCTTTCGTCCAGCCGTTTGCAGGGCTCAGCGAGTCACTCGGACTTTGGGCCAGTCTGCGCCAGGAGTTGCCCCGCCGCCGCGCACCGGGGAAGTGGTGGCCGCTCGCCTTCACTGCAGTCGGAGCTCTTCGGGGGCGCCCCTCGTCTCTGTCTTTGATCTGTCTCTGATCGCGGCTGAGGGTTGGCAGGGTTTGTTAGCAAGACAGCAGAGAAGCTGTCTGTGGAGTTGTCGGGGGAGCCCAGGAGGAAAGCGAAGGGCGGGCTGGGCTCCAGCAAGGCTTTTCCTTCCCTTCAGACTGCAGTGCGAGCTGGGAAGGGAATTGCCTCGGCCGCGGGTTTCTCCCAGCGCGTCAAGCAGCCACGAAAGCGCGCGGGGGGAGGGGGGGTTACTCGAGCAGGCTGGAAGGAGGAGGTGTGCGCCGGGTGACTTCCCACACAGGGAGTCATCTTAAGTCACCTCCGCCGTCACAAAAGCGGTCAGTATTCTCATTCACACTCTTTCTCATTCACTCTCTCTTTTTTTTTGCAAAGCCCCCCCCCACACCCCTCTGGCAGCAGCACTCTTTTTTTTTAACTCTCCTCCTCCTCCTCCTCTCCCCTTGTTGTCTGGTCTTCCCTAAGGAAACTCGAGGGCTCACACTTCCAGGTGTTTCTCCCTGTCTTTCTCCCTGTCAGTGATCTTTTCTTCCCTTCCCTTCTCTCAGCCCCATCCTCCTTCACCTTTGTCACCACAATCCTGAACAGATGAAGTTTGTACTTCTCAAGAAAGGTTGGATGTTCCTTTCAAGGAGGGAACCTAGTGTGACATCTGTATGTTGACCTACTACTGAGCCATGGCATGTGTGCACATGCAATGGAGGCATGAGGGAGAGCTGTGAAAGAGATGGTGGCTCTCCAAAACAGGATGTCTCTTTCAAAGAGGAAATTGTGAACATCAAACTTATTCTCAACTGTCCTAGTGAAAGTTTTAATTAGACAATAATTCCCTCCTATGGCATTATTATGGATTATTTGAGAAACACTTTGCCATGGAAAAAATTTGAGATGTTAAGAATGTGAACATGTTTGATTTTAAATGTAATGCCAGTTAAGATCTAAAGTTTCCTAAGAGGACTTTCATCTGTCAGGCACTTCATCTGTTATGCACTAAAAAATTAGTGAATGAATATCCACTTTTGTCCATAAATAATATGAGTGCATGCGTACTGTTCAAAAGTTTTCAAAGTTTATTTTTTTATCCTGTTAGAAATGGATCCCAATACATCTAATCCTGGACCAAAACAAACACGCAGGTCATATGAAGCTGGTTTCAAACTTAAGGTTGTGTCAAGAGCAGAAGAGAGCAATAACAGTATTGCAAGTAGGGAATTTTGTGTTGACGAAAAACTAGTGAGGGACTGGCGGAAAATGAAAGCTGACTTGGAAAAGATTCCAAAGGCAAAAAAAGCTCGACGTGGTTTAAAGCCTTCATATGAAGCTCTAGAGACTGAATTGTATAAATGGGTTATGGAGTGTCGTCAAAATGGTTACTGCGTGACACGTATGGGAATTCGCTTACGTGCCCTTCAAATGGCTAAAGATGACAAATTAAAATCACCAGGAATTAAAAATTTCGTTGTGTCAGCAGGATGGTGTACCCGCTTTATGAATAGACATGGCTTATGTTTGCGGCAAAGAACAAAGATTTCACAGAAGTTGCCAAAAGACCTTGATGAGAAAGTGATGTCATTCCATTCATTCATCATAAAACAAAGAAGGATCCATAACTTTGACCTGGGAGATATTGGGAATATGGATGAAACACCTATGACCTTTGATATTCCTAGCAACAGAACTGTGGCAAGTTTGGGAGAAAAATCTATTTTACTCAGAACCACAGGAAATGAAAAAAAACCATTTCACAGTCGTTCTATCATGTTTGGCTAATGGAACTAAGCTGCGGCCTGTCATTATTTTCAAAAGAAAGGCCTTGCCTAAAAAGGTCAAATTCCCACCACGAATTACAGTACGTGCACATATTAAAGGTTGGATGGATGAAGACGGAACAAAAAAATGGCTGGAAGAAATTTGGAATGGACGTCCAGGAACAGCCTTAAAGAAAAAACCATCATTGCTAGTTTGGGATATGTTTAGAGCCCACACATCTGATGACATTAAAAAATTGGCAAAGTCTTCTCAAGTTACTTTGACTGTTATTCCAGGTGGGCTTACATCTGTATTGCAGCCCCTAGATGTGTGTTTAAACAAACCTTTTAAAGACCGTGTGCGAAAAATGTGGCATGAATGGATGTCATCTGGTCAAGCCCGATTGACAAAAGTTGGAAATCTGATGAAGCCCAACATAGAATTAATAGCAAAGTGGGTTCGTGATGCATGGGAAGAGATTCCAGAGGACATGGTGCAACGTGCCTTCAAGAAATGTGGCATTAGTAATGCTATGGATGGCAGTGAAGATAGCGCTTTGTATGAGAACGACAGCAGTGATGGTGATGACTGCGAACTCAGTGATGATGACAATGTCTATGCTGATAGCCTCACACCAGATGAAGTTGAAGCTCTGTTTGGACAAACAGATGAGGAGGAGGAATCCAGTTTTGAAGGATTTTAACTCTTGTGTTTTAGCTTGGTTGCTGATTGAGCTAAGGTTTTTGTACTTTTAAAGTTATTGTTGATACCATATTGGTTTTGTTGGCTCTCTTTTCACTTACAGAGCTAGTTTACTGTTTTTCTTTGAAATAAATATTCAAAAACATTTAACCTACTGATGCCTCAATTCATGTAATTTTATTGGTATCTATTTTTATTTTTGAAATTTACCAGTAGCTGCTGCATTTCCCACCCTCGACTTATACTCGAGTCAATAAGTTTTTCCAGTTTTTTGTGGTAAAATTGGGTGCCTCGACTTATATTCGGGTCGACTTATACTCGAGTATATACGGTATTCAGATTTGTGCAAGAAATCAGGTCAAATAGCTAGTGTTCAGCAGTATTTTGCATATCAGAAAAAGTAGCATCCTAATTCTCCAACGAATTATCTGAGTAGTAAAAATATGCTAATACAATATGCAGATCTACAAAAAAAAGTAATATGGCAGTTAAATTTAAATATTGTCATTATTTATTTGCCATAACACTGGCTCTGGTTTGCTTACTCACTGTTCACTAATATAATACTAAAGCAAATTAAAGTTATATAAATACCATTAAACTGTTCCAAAAAACTAGATGGAGAAAAATAATAAAATATTCAAGAAGACTATACCAGAATGCTAAAGGCACCGAATTGCCAAAAGTGTTATCTTCATTACATCAATTTTGTATTTTCAGCAATTTTAGGATGTCCTTGTCAGGCAGTGTTGGCAAAGTTTATCTCCTTTTATCATACTGCCCTTCATAATTCCCTTATTAAATCACCTGGGAATAATGAATAAAATATCCCAGGGCTGTAAAGACTGATGCATTCAATTGGAATATAAAACTAACATTAAACATCTACCATTCTTTTAGACTCTCAACTTTAGCATTTGCATAATACCTACCAAGGTAAAGTACCTACCAAAGAATGTCATCCAGGTGAATGAATGGGGCAACAGGAACATACCATTTATCCTTGACAGCCAGGACAAAAAAAAACACTATTGGAGGAGAGAAGTGCAGTTAGCACAGGAATGAAAGGGAGAAGGACCACAGCTCTCTATCCTTCCTACTATCTCCCAGAAGGCTAATAACATCTGTGGGTTTGTTGACAAAGCTGTTTCAACATGTAATTTGTCCAAACATAAAAATAAAAGTAATAGCAAAGGTAGCATGCCAATCCTTTCCAAAACTTTAAAGGCTGCATGGAATAGGTTGGTGAGAGCATTAATTTGGCCCCAGAGATCTTTCTTCCATCTCTTTCAAGGATTGGCCATGAGGCTGACTTAATTAACTAGCTAAAGGAGCAAGAAATACTTCCCCAGAGAAAAATCAGATATCATGAAATCTTCAAAGAGAGCAACTGGTGGATGGTCCAGAACCAGAAGGATAAATGCTTTAGAAGAACAAAATGGACAATCTTCTCATCTCACCCTATCTTTTAGAGGGATTGAAAGTTTATATCTCAGGATGGGCTTTTTTCAATAATATGCTCCTCACATTTGCTGGATGAGATATACTGAAAACTGCAATGTGCAACTCTCATTTGAATCCCCAGGAGAACTATAGAGCCCAGAAACAAGGGAAAACTACATTTCAACTGATTTATAGGTTATATTTCTCAACACATTACAGACATAATTTGTAGTCCTGATGCATAATGACATGAAAAAAAAAACCCACCATAAACAGAATGTTTGCTTATTGCACTAGCCAAAAAAGAAGACAGAGTTATAATTTACTTTTACCTGTGATTTATTTATAGAACTTCATTAATACACGAACATCGTAAAAACCTTTAGGAAAATTTTGGTGTAAATAATCTCAGCATATACACATTACACAAATATTCATTTCAAATGACTAGATGCTTTTGACAGAAATCACAGTTACTTTCTTCTGAAAACGTCTATGGAAATTCTCGCTCATCCAGGTCCTAGTTGTCTCAAAGGTGCTTTTTCAAAAGGCATCTGGACTGTTTTTTTCTTGAGGAGGAAGAAGCAGAAAATATTTCACTTCTCATACAAGAAGCTCTGTCAGTTGGACAATGGGAACAGTGGTGGGATTCTAATTTTTTCTACTACCAGTTCTGTGGGTATGGCTTGGTGGGCGTGGCAGGGGAAGGATACTGTAAAATCTCCAGTCAGAGGTGATATTTGCTGGTTCTCTGAACTAGTCAAAATTTCTGTTACTGGTTCTCCAGAACTGGTCAGGACCTGCTGAATACCACCTCTGGATGGGAGGATGGAAGAGTTAGTTCTGAGAAGATGGAAGGATTATATTTCTTTGCAGTCATCTGGTCCTTAGCACTCTCTCTGTTGAGGTCACTTGGGGGTTCAGCTTCTGCTTCTTCAACTTCTGCCCATCTTACAAAATGAGACCTCATATTAACAGTTGGACCAAGGGACTTTTGGTCAGTGGCAGACTTTACACTGGCTGCTGCTAAAAGCAGCAGCCCTTTATCTTTTCTCTTTTTCTTTCTCTATTTCTTTCTCTAAATATAATTTCTTCATTTCTTTCTTTAAATATAATTCTTCTTGAATTATATTTAATAATTCCAAAATTGATAAAACTTTGCAAATCAATGCTGTGAATTTCTGGTTCTGTTTTGTTTCACTGACTGCCACTTTTTGCAGCCAATATACAGCACAGCAACAAGCACAGCACAGGGTTTATCAAGCAAAAAATAAAATAAGAAAGATACTGTTTTCAGCAATAACCATTTACACAGCTCATATAATACTCAAGTTGAAGTATTCTGGAGGTGAAATACTATAGCTTACTTTTGCTATCTCAGTAGTTGATTAAATGCCAGAGATACAGTCAAAGCTGGCCTCAGGCAAATGTTGTAAAAGGGTAATATATTGGAAAACGGGATTTTGCAGTCTAGTCTGACTGCCCTTCAAATTCAAGTTAAGTTAGACCCTCAGGTAAGGAAAAATATTTCCAATACCAGAGTTGAAGTAAGTTTCACTTTATGGTCCCATAATCTGTGAAGTATACTGTCATGTCATTTGCCTTAGAAGACAAAATACCTTGGAGCTGCAATAAACATAGCCAATTGCTATCATCTGCCTTGTTCTTATTAACCCTTTAACTGAGGCAGGTGATAGCAATTGCTCAACTTTACTTTATTTTCTACCACAAACCATTCAACATAATATTTATGTTGACTCAGTTTCTCTTGCTCAGGAAGTCGAATTCAGCTTCCATATTTTTAAAATTTGTTCCCAATGCCTTCAGCAGATAACCTCTTTTCCTCTACTATCCTTGAAATCCCTCTTTTTAAATGAAGGCATTATTAAACCAGCAGGCCAATGGTAATGGAGATGAATGATTAAGATTTATTTAAACCTTCTCACTGTACATTTTGGAGAATTAGGAACAATCTAATTTATTTCTTTCCATTTACACTTTACAGCAAAATTAGCAAAATAAACATGTCTCATAAATGTTGCAGCTATATCTGTATATACTATGCATATATCCACTAGTTAATAGTATGTAGGTAACTTTCTAAATTACAGATCCTATCTTGTATAAAAAAACTGGAGCATGATTTAAGTAAAACTGAGTGTTGGTTATGTTTGTGGCATACTGGACAAAATATGCAAATACTAATTGACAATGTCATTATTAGCAGGGAATGTTGTACAGGATGCAGACATAACTAAACTTGGCAACCTTTGTATATATTTAAAAAAAAATATGTGAAAGTCATGATGGAAAGCTGAATTCAATATCTATGGACACATCTGATGACAACCATGACATATAGAAGACTAAGACTTGGAATCTAAGAAAAGTAAATGATGGACGGACCTCTAGAAAATGGCACACTGAGCATTGGAGCAATTTTTTTCTCCTGCTGACAATCAGCTGATTTTGCTGCTAAAGCCAGTTCTTTGGCAATGTGTTATGAAAAACTTTTACTTTTGCAACATGGAAGGTGATGGTTGAAGATTTTTCCTCTTGGTAGTGAAAGTGATCTGATTTGATATACATTTATACCAGATTTCTTTTGCAAGGGTTTTGTATTTCACTAGTTTTTAAAAGAACTTTGCTGTTTTATTTTACTTTTGTATGTATCTCTGATCTTCTCCCTCCCCCCCCCCCCTTAACTAAAACTTTCTTTTTATTCACTTTCTATTGTGGGAAATATTATCTCAAATTTTCCTGTGGTCATTTTGTTACTTCCTTTGTCCTTGAGAAGAATTACCAATGTTTTGTTGTGCAGCCATAAAAGAGATTTAGACTATATCCAAATTGAAAAAAATAATAAAATAAGGTTTTGAATATTATATATCATATACTCTTTACAATGTCCACAAAAAGAGATACAAAAACTGTGAGAGGTAGATCAAGCTAATGTCAAAACCAGTGGTGTCAAACTCGCGTCGTCATGTTCTCATCACGTGACATATCGTGACTTTTCTCCCCTTCACTAAACAGGGGTGGGTGTGGACAGTGTGTGACACATCGAGCCTACGGGCCATGAGTTTGACACCCCTGGTCAAAGCCTTCTTGGAAGCCTTTGGGGGAAAAATGTTTTTCAATTTGCACGCTCTGAATGAAAATTCAGATAAAAGGGTTAGTAGATTAACAGCAGTTATAAACCAATTTAAGAATGACACTCAAATACAGGTAACAGCAATTAAATTAAACTTGCAATTGAGTTGATTGGAAGTTAATTTGTTGTTGATATCGTAGACGAGAAGAAATTTTGTTTAAGATTAGGCACATTGGAGAAGGCTGAAAGGGGCATGAATTCAAAAGACTTAGAGATTACAGATTGGATCAACGATGAACTGCACTTTCTTAAGAAAATTCATGGGGATTGTGGAATAGACATTTTGAACAACTAATGCTGTGGAGATATTTGTAACAGAGATCTATGACTTTGGGGAATGAAATGTAATTGTATGGAAAGATCTCAGTCATAACTTTAAAGGAAAGCTTTATTATTAGGAATCCATTGACGATATTTGATCTTGGACGGATCACAAATAATGATTGCTGTGGGTTATGGTAGATTAGAAGCTGTTGTGGAGTTTCTGTGAGTTAAATGCAATATACATTGTTAACAGAGGGTTTGAAGTTTATTTTTGCTGTTAGGTTTACCTGTTAACTATTTTTTTTTGAACAGTAGATAGATGGTAGATCAAATTGGCTGAGTAAACAGAGGTGTAAAATTTCATAAATTGTAGACCTATTTCACAAGAGGAGGGAACACTACTATTGTTGACATCGTTTTAAGAGTATTCAAGTAGAGGGGACAAACTAGGAGTGAACTTTTCTTCTTTTTAATGCACTTTTTTCTTGCCTTGTTTAGTTTTGTTTTGTTCTTATTTCATTTGGAGTTTGTATTTTATCTTTGGAAATAAAATTAAAAATACATGGGAATTATTATGAATTAATAAAGGCAATGAAGGAAAAACGTTATGTGATCTGTCTGCACAACTAGGGGAAAGGGGAATGATATAATAGATATGAATAAAGGTGCTCTGATCTTGTGGAGCAGGCAGAGAAGTGAATGCAGAGCTTGAATTATGTAAGAAGGAGTTAAAAGATGTAGATTTCATAAAATATGAACTGCTGTCATCTAAATTATTGTGCTGAATATAAAAATATGAATTGATAGGTTGGCACTAATTGCAAGTTATACTCCAGTACACTGTAATCATGGAAGTATCAGATGAGTTTGAAAAAAACAATTTGCAACATACTGAATGGATGCAAATTGGAATGGGGAAAAATATTCTGCTAGATGACGTGAATAGATAAATAAGATGAGGGATTACAGTATAAGCGTCCTGTGCCTTATAGGGTAGTCCTCATTTAGCAACCACAATTGACACTAGTGATGTGGTCCCTAAGCACTGCAACTGCTAAGCAGAAAATGACATGGCTGGGACAAGCTTTCAACCTTTTCTTTTTTCAGAATGATAAGTGAAATATTTATGCTAAGCAAAAATCATATGACTATAACTTAAGATTTTATTTCTGCCTTCTCTATTAACTCTGCTTTTGAGAAGCCACGTATAAAGCACCTGAGTGGTGATGACATGACTGTGGGAAGTATTGAAGGATTGATTGCAAACTGTTTTTTTTTTTAACAAGGTTGTACCTTTAAACAGGCCCGTTTCCAGCCTCCAGAGGCCCTCCGGTGCCAGGGGAGGCCATTTTTGCCCTCCCAGAGGCTCAAAGAAAACCCCCAGAGCACGGGGAGAGTGAAAAACAGGCCTCCCGGAGGCCCCAGAAAACCAGAGGGCCTCTGGAGCCCAGGCAGGCCATTTTCATCTTCCCAGAGGCTCGAGGAAAACCTCTGGAGCCCAAGAAGTGCAAAAATGCCCCCCCCCCACACCATGGTGCAGGAGGTCGACTAAGCCATGCCTACCATGGCCATGCCCACCCAGCAACCAGGCAGAGAACGATTGCTAAATTTTTTGAAGCCCACCCCTGGGCAAGTTATTTGACAGTTTAGGTCTTAAACAGCAACTTAGCTAGGATAGGAGAAACCTGGGAAGAAGCATTCAGAGATACATCCTTGCCAGTGAGGGTGGGAAATTCTTTTTCTCGTGTGAAAGATTCTGTGTTTACTCCAGAGTTCCACTAAAGTTACCTTAGACTCTTAGAGCATTCTGTTTAATTCTTGCTTCCATGATTTCGTTGGCCTAGCTGTTGCTTGATAATAGAAATGAAAACAAGTGTGTTAGTGTCCAAGAAGAAACTGAAGTCATTTGTGCTATGCAAATGTTGAAAAATAGTAAGGCTGCAGGTGTACATGATGTAGGATGAATGTGTAGCATGTTAGGTGATTTGTCGAAGATTGCTGTGAAGATTGCACTTGTATATCTCTACTTGGGAATTGTAGAATGCTGCATTGTTTCCTGATACAAAAGGGGGAAATGAGAAGAATCACTGCCAAAAACAACAGTGGGACTGCTCTGTTAAACATCCCCGCTTGCCAGAATTCTGATTAAATGTACATGAACTTTAAGAATGCCTTGAATCTAGACATGCAAAACAGATTTGCTCTTCAGCAGGTCACAAAGAAATGAATATAGAAAAGGAACGTGTAGGAAACATTGTTGATTTAGAGAAAGTTTAAAGTTAACACACTTGAATATAGAAATGAAAGTTGGCTGCTGAATGTAAGAAAGGTATATATTAGAAATAAATCTTACATGAGAACAAATACTTAGGTGTGATGACCCGTAGTCTCTCAAAACCTAAAACATATAT
This sequence comes from Hydrophis major, assembly GCA_033807585.1. NCBI lineage: Eukaryota > Metazoa > Chordata > Lepidosauria > Squamata > Elapidae > Hydrophis > Hydrophis major. Next base: position 186,036,184 of record CM066329.1, on the reverse strand, counting down.
TAAAGTCTGGTAAAGCCTTCAACTTAACTTCACAGTTTTATTAGGCACAATTTAAAGTCACAAAAGCAAATAATGAGGCACAAAGAAAACCAAAACAAATCGCATTGATGAGAGTTCCGAAGCAAGCCAAGATAACTCCAGGAAAATAACCAAGAAAAGTCCATGGGAAGAACACCGGCAAAGATAAGCCTCTTTCAAGGTAAACACTAATTGACTTCAGCAAATCTAACTGCGCAGTTGCAAACTTATATACATACAGGATCATGGTAATCTCCTCTTAAGTAGACCTCGCTTTTTCCTGATCCTCTCCTCCCTACGTGACCTAGGATGGATAGGGGATGGGCCTGGATCCACCTCTGACTGCTCAGCCAGCCTCTGCCCTTCCCCAGCCTCCTCCACCACCTCTAGAGCCACACTCCCACTCCCTGTTGGCTGTTCCTCCTCTTCCTCAAAGTCAGACTCCACCAGGGGTATGACATTAGGAAATGGTTCAATGTTGAAAGTAAGACAGGAGTGTGGGTGCCTGTGTGTATATTTAATAGGTATAAGGCAGTGGTGGGATTCAAAATTTTTGACAATCGGTTCTGTGGGCATGGCTTGGTGCGCGTGGTGTGGCTTGGTGGGCATGGCTTGGTGCACATGGCAGGGGAAAGACATTGAAAAATACCCATTCTTTCCCCATTCCTGGGGGAAGGTTACTGCAAAATCTCCATTCCCTCCCCACTGCACTAACCTGCTTTCCAGCTCTGTTCTCCTGTGCAACCAAAGAAGACCCAGCCGATCAGCTGGGACTTGGGATGCAAAGAAGAGATGGGGAAGGGCCAGTCAGAGGTGGTATTTGCTGGTTCTCTGAACTACTCAAAATTTCCGCTACCAGTTCTCCAAAACTGGTCAGAACCTGCTGAATAGCACCTCTGGTATAAGGGATGTTTAGGGTTATGTTGAAGTGTGTTCAGTGGTGGGATGCTACCGGTTCAGCCCAGTTCTATAGAACCGGTAGCTCTAAAGAGCAGCAGACACCAAACCAGTTCGGTGTCTGTTGCTCTGTTTGGCCCAGACACCCGCCTGGGCTCTTGGCTGTCCTTTATTTTCTGCTTTTTCAACCTCTGCATGGCACAGGCTGAGGTTGAAAAAGAGGAAAGAAGAGGATTTCAAACATTGTGCACCCTCATGCAGCGCTTGTCAACTGTCTGGGCAGCACAGCTGAGGTTTTTTGGAAATAGTCTACACACACGCATGCAAAACGCACTCTCACCAGGGGTGGGATTTTACCTGCTGGAGAACAGTAAATCGCACCACTGGCTGGCCCCACCCACTCACTCCTTATCTGGCATGTGTGCCATCAAGCTTGCCTGCTAAGTTGCTGTTTTTCCTCCCCCCCGCCGACCATCAGCTGTTCTGCTGTGCCAGGAGATTTAGAAATTGTCAGATTTCTTGCTTTCTAGATAATCTAAAAGCAGAGCTGAGCCTGAAGCTTCTATTATTCAGTGCAGACTCAGGTACCAGATGGCAGAAACACAGATCTCTAAGTGAATCTGTGATTTTGTGAGCAACTCTGCCTGCCTGCCATGCCTGATTTTGGGTAAAAGTTGCTCTTAAAAAAATCAATATTTACATCTGTAGTATGTTGTGAGTTAATTTTGTGAGTTTGCTTGCAAGCAAATTTTATGTGACAGACTCAGGTAGCTGATTGCAGAAAGATAGATCTCTGAATGAATCTGTGATTGAGCAACTCAATCTGCCTGCCTGCTTTGTCTGATTTTGGGTAAAAGTTGCTCTTTTTTAAATAAAAAATTTAATATTTACATAAATATTTATAATATTTGCATATAAACCATGCCCAGTCAGCAACCCATGCCCAGGGAAAGGGAAACTGAGTGCAATAGGAATAGGGCAGGGTGGGATAAATTCATTTGTATCCATTTTTTTTAAATTTGAAAGGCATATAATTTAACCCAACCTTTTCCCAAGCAAGAAATTTTTTTCTGCACTTAATATAATTTAAAAGGTTTTACTTGGAATTGCATATTTATCTGACATACGACAAAACACAAACTTATTTTTATTGTTCTCAATTTTATGTACATGTAATTTTTAAAATAGGAAAAAATTACTAAGGTTAAGCATCAAACTGCCAAGGTTATAGTAAAAATAGGACCAAGACTCACATCTTGGTTGAAAATGGTTAAGTAAAAGAAAGCAATAAGTCAACAATTCAGCGGAGACATGGCATTATTGGTTTTCTGATGGCTCATGACAATTATCAAGATCCATCATCATTTCCATTCTGATTATAGTTCGAATAACTGAGGTTAGTATGTTGAGTAACATTTATGGAAAATTATCTGAAGTCAGAAGGAAAATTGGATTCAGAAAGAAATCACACTATTCTTGTGATACCATGACTTGGAAAGAAAGAGACAAGAGGTACAAAAAGTGTGAAACCTCTAGCTTGAGTTTATATACAATGGAATATGTAGGCAACACTTTCACACTTTAGAAATGACTCAATAACTTGTGAAGAGTCAGGATCCCATTTATAATTATCTGCCAATACTGAAGGTGAAAGAACACATTTTATATCAATAATCTTTCATGCAAATTCAACTGAACAAGTATTTTGCGATCTGACTTTTCTTGGGACAAGACCTCAACACTTATAAAATCACAAATAGCAAACTGTTTCCCTAACCTTCAAATTCTTACTTAAGCTAGTAAAGCCACCCCAAAATAATCAGTCTGATTTTAATAACACAGAAAACTTAAATTGCTGTATGTTGAACATTTGCTTTCAGTATACTATAATATACAGTGGTATATACAGTATACACTATAATATACAGTGGTATTTAAAAGTTTGTGAACCCTTTTGAATTTTCAGTATTTCTGCATAAATATAATCTAAAATTTGATCTGTCCTTATGTCCTAAAACTAGATAGAGAATCCAATTAAACAAATGAATCAAAAGCATTATATGTGCTCATTTATTTATTGAGGTAAATAATCCAAAACTGGCTTATTTGTGTGTACAAAAAGGATGTGAACCTCTGGGATTACCAATTAATTTGAATGGGATTCATTAGAGTCAGGTTTATCCATCAATAGGATAAAAATCAGGTGGGAGTATGCTTTCTTTAAAGAACAGAATTGTGGCTATTCGGTGTCAAAGTCATAACATAGGTATGAGCTCAAAAAACAAAGGAGATTTCTGAAAACCTCCAAGAAGCAGATGTTCACCTGAAAAAAAGTTACAAAATTATTTTCAAAGAGTTTGGACTCTAGCAGTCCACTGTCAGGGAGATGTCTACAAATGGAGACAATTCGACACATTGTTATCCGCCCCAGGAGTGGATAACCAATCAACATAACACCCAGGGTAACATGTAAGAAACTAAAGACCTCTCATGCATGGGGGAATGTCAATGTTCAAGAAATCACCATCAAAAGTACACTGAACAACAATGGTGTGCGTGGCAGTTGCAGCTGCAAGGAGAAAGCTGCAACTCTCCAAAAAGAACACTGCTGCCCATACAGTCTGCAAAGGACCACATGGATAAAACAGAAGGCTATTAGAAGAATGACAGGTGAGATCAAAATAGAATATTCTGGTTTGAATGTTAAGTGTTGTGTGTGGTGAAAGGCAAAGACACTGCATTCCAGCATTGAGAACCTTAACCCATCTGTGAAACATGGCAGTAGCAGTATTATGGTAGTATCATTGATGGAACTATGAATTTTGAATTCTACCAGCAAATGCTATAAGAAAATGTCAAGGCACTGTCTATGAACTGAAGGTCAAGAGAAAGAGGATTATACAGCAAGACACTGATCTAGCAGTGGGATTCTACCCGTTCTGTCCACCTCTGTAGAACCGGTAGTTCTGAAGAGCAGCAGACATAGAGCATACATAGAACCGGTTCTATGTCTGCTGCTGTTTTGGCCCACCTGCCTGCCCGGGCTCTTACCTCATCTTTATTTCCTGCTTTTTCAACCGCAGCTGCTTTATACGACACAGCTGCGGTTGAAAAATCAGGAACTGGCGCAGCGGTTGGAAAAGCCCAACCTCTGCACACTTATACACAGCGCTGCTCAGCTGTCTGGGCAGCTCAGCAGGTCATAAATTGCACTCACGCGACTCGTGCAACTGGCGTGACTCATGCATGAGCACGCGACACAGAGTGACAGAACTGATCCCATGCCTGCACTTATCCAAAATACGAAGTCTTACAACCAAAGAATAGTTAAAACAGAAGAAAGTTTATTGACTTGGAATGGCCAAGTCAAAATCCTGACTTTGATCTTATACAAATGTTGTGGAAGGGCTTGAGCAGGGAGTTTGTGAGAGGAAGCCCACCAACATTCCTGAGCTGAAGTTGTTCTATTAGGAGGAATGGACTAAAATTCTTCCAAATCAATGTGCAAGATTGATCATTAGTTATTGGAAATATTTAGTTGTAGTTATTGCTTCCCGCATTACTGAAAGGAAAGTTTCAAATACTTTTGCTTACACACAAATATGTAGCTTTGGATAATTTTCCAAAATAAATATATAAACAAATATACTCTCGAGCTGTGATTGCAATTGGGATCAGGATTGCTGTCAATACCCACAACAGTTATAAAGCATGATACCACATGACCACATTGCTTAGAGACAGCAATCCAGGCAGTCCTGGATGTTGTCCTAACCCCAAGACAGGTGTGTTGTTAAGCGGAAAGCAGAGAAGTTTTTATTTCTCTTTTCCTTAACGGATAATCCTATAACTTCAAATTCCTTTTTAAAAAAGCAGTTTAATTTTTTCAGTATACTACTTCTATTACTTAACTAGCTCATTCAAAACATTTCTGTAACATATGGATCCGCAGACCAATTCTCTCAATCCGAACCAATTAAGCTTTTCACTGAAATGTACAGAGCAGGCGCAGGTAAAAGATCTTGAGGACAGGCACTAGAGCGTCTCTGAAAAATGTAGTGTGCTCATATAACATTGTGCTGCACCATATGGTACTTCTGATTTGTGAAAAGGCAGCCTATTTTAATTTCCAGCACACTAAGTCCTTTAATCTGAGCAAACCGAAACATCCAGATACAAAACAAATGTAATAAACAGAAGTATAAAAAAGCCAAGAAGGACACAGTAAACTTAGAGACAGCCTCCCAGGTGATTATATCAAATTCTTCTAATTTAAGATCTACAGAGAAATATCAGGGCAGCTGAAGCTTCTGAGTCAACATCATTGTCAGACCCATAAGCAAGTCTCAGAAATCGTGCATTACACACCCAGATGGCAAGCGAGTCACTTACCATCTAAGTGCTATCTTGATTGGTGTGGTAAGGCAGGACGTGAACAGGTCAGCTGGTAAGTCAGGGATCATTGGTAGCAACTCAGTAGCTTCACATGCTGCTAGTTGAATGCAATTTTTCATTGAAGGAGGCAAGGGCATCTGAGCAAGTGGATGGTTGGGATTAATTGCAGCCACCTTCACAGGAGATAGAAAAGCCAGCAGTTAAAATTCCTAATGATAAGCTAGCAATATGTAAAAAATAATAAAATATATAATTTACAAGACGTCAATGATATTCCTCGACCATGTTGATTCACACTCAGACTTATAAATCAATTGTTCAACATTATATGTAACTATTCATCCAGAACGTCCTGGAGTTCTTTTATTTATTATTACCCATCTTTGATCTGTTTTGTCTTAAAACTCAATGTAATCTTTCAATACTGTATCATCACTATACATAAATGATTTGCTGAACATTATTAGGAAAAAGTATATCATTTGCAATAGTTTAGCAAACTAAAGTATTGGAACCCAACAGTTCAGCATCTATGTCTGATCAATAGCATTTCTCTTTAAAACAAGTTACTCCTTTTTGTCAGGATTTCTAATTTTGAAATTCTGACTGCAAGCAAAAACATCTGCTATAGCTCACAGAGATTTGAATATAGCTTCCAAAGCCTGACTATAGAGACAAGAGATGCTAACTGGTTACAGAAATTAAGATTCATTTATATTTAGATGATTTATTATAAATTATGGGGGGAGGGAGGGAGGGAGGGAGGGAGGGAGGGAGGGAGGGAGGGAGGAAGGAAGGAAGGAAGGAAGGAAGGAAGGAAGGAAGGAAGGAAGGAAGGACAATCTTAAACACAATTATATTGATGCAACAAGGCAAATGCTAAGTTATCCCAGGACAGACTCTATGTGAAGGGCAAGTGAAATAGAGAATTTGTCACATTATGTAATCCTGGTTGTAGGTTAAATATAGGGATCATTATTAATCTCCATTCCATAATGACATGAAGAACTGGAATGCTGAAAATAAATTGAATTTCATTCTACAAGATAACAATCAATTTGTGACACAGTGAGTTGCTATCTTTGCAATTAAGGCAGAAAGGCTAAGGGGGAAAGAAATAGTAGATTCTGCCTGACATGACAAATTACAATATGTAATATTTGTATTCCCTAAACTGTGGCAAGGTGTTGTCCTACCCCACTCCATTAAACATTTAAATGTTTATGGAGTTAATATTGTGTTACTATGTTAATATTATTATTGTTTAGATTTTAGATTTAAATTATATCTGCAATGTATTAGTTTTAGATTTTAATAATAAACTGTCATTTTAAGTCATAAACATATTATGTACAATGTTACCTTTGAACCTCATCAAAATTAGTACTCAATCCATTTTGATGCAAACATTTTGTCCCTTGCCATTTATTTGGTACTCAATGTACGAGCTAGAACTTGTCAGTGTCAGCTACCTTGTGACTCACTACATTATTCCTTATGGGAAAAAATTGTTTGGTACTCATTGTGCCTCCTGGTACCAATTAATGAGTACCAAAGTACAAATGCATATTGTTGTCAATTATAGTATACTTGAAATGGTCTGGAGAATTATTCAATAAACTACTTATTTACTTAACAAAGTTACAGCTGCATGCAAAACTTTTAGGCACCCATGGTCAAATTATATCCTTCAATAATCCTTCCATCAATTGAAGATGACAAAATTCTATATGATTCAATATTAAATATCTTTCTGCAAATCTGAATATATACTTTCTATTTATATGCAGTTATCTATAGCAAGATTCCCAACCCCTGGTCCATGGACCGGCCAGAAATCAGGCTGCGCAAACAAGCGAAGCCCCATTCATGGGATGCAGAAGGCACATGAAACCACGTCCCCACTGATCCAGAAGAAAATATCTCTCTGTGGAACCGGTTCCTGGTGCCCAAAAGGTTAGGGGCCGCTGAACTATAGAATCTATTTTAAAATAATAACATGGCACATGCAGAAATTTAGACATCCTTTCATGCAGTAATTTGTGATATCTTCTACAGCAGAAATGATATCTTTAGAGGCTTTATTCTTGCTTTGGGGATTTTCCCCCGCTTAAGGATTAATTAAAATAGAAAATTTGTCCAAAGATGTCTCAACTTTGGAATGCAATTGTATCTGACAGTAAAATCTACTGAACTTCAATTAAGTTCTATTTACTTACTTCTGTACATCCATGCACTGTAACTGTTTTCCTCAGGGGACATATGTCTACAAAGATTGAATTTAGGACTAGTAATGGCAACTAGCATGTGAAAAGTTAAATTTCTGACCATTGCAGGTCATTCAATTGTTACAAGCAATATAATTTCATCTCTGCAAGATAAATCAAGACAAGTCAATCTACTGAATCTGCTCCCAAGAGGAAATTGCTTTCATGGTTTTTAATGATACCTTCACTACAAGTTATGAGTGCAAATCTGTGCCAAAACAGCAACAGAAAAGTATTTCACTTATGAAGCATCAAATGAGAAATACCCTATCCTAACAGCACCTGAAGATTGTAATAACAGTGTGCAAAGTATTCAAAGTTCAAATTCCAAATTTGAAACATCCTCTTTCAAACCTGAAACAACTATCTATTTTGGCAATGCTGGAAGTATTTCAAGAGAGGTTGCACACCACAATGTAATCAGTTTGTTATGTCAATTTCTTTTACCAGAAATACTATTTAACAAGGCATCTATTACACAATATAAAATTTTGAAAGATGCAAGCAGAGAAGGGTGTACAATATTAGAAACTAACGAAGGTTGGTCAGATCAACTGTAAATATAATTGCACATTTCTTTATTTGCTTTGGACAAAAACAGAACGATACAGAGAAATATTTATGTAATATATCAGGTATAACCCAAATGGCCAATAAAAAACATAATTTGGTAGTCTGATTTCCATTAATATATAATTTTAATGTGATACCCAAATAATAGAATAATGGACAAACATTATTAGGGAGATGATAAATAAACGGGTCGCCATCATCAGGCTTCTGTATGGTGTTTGTCTTGAGTCAGACTTTTACAGTGGTTTCAGATTTAAATTTGGGGCAGCCTATTGCTGTGTCAGAATGGTTTTTTCTTCCTCCTGATTGGTTGAGAGTCTTGGTCTGTGTTTATTGGTCTTGGAGTGTGCTGTGTTCTGCTACTAATATCTTCTGTCTGTTTTTTTTTGGGGGGGGGCTCTTTTTGTATCTTGATTGGCTGGCAACATTGTGTTACTTTATTGGAGGCCTTTAGTGCAGCTTGGCTTTGGGTAAATGGACGGCTATCATTAGTTAGGAAGCTGGGTTTCATCTGGGTGCCTGGTTGGGGTGTGTTTGAGCTGGAGGTATCAGGGGGGATCTGTTTGTGCCCAGGTGTTTGCCTGGCTTGTGGTGTGGAGATTTTTTTGTTTGTGAGTGCAGGCTTCCAAATGATTGACAGCCTGGTGGAATCATCTCTTCTGTTCATGCTTCAATGGCACCAAAACCCTAGCCATCATAGAAAATCCCAGCCACAGAATCATCAGAGAAGCCATAGAGATTGAAAAAAGACCAGTAAGCGGGTATTTGTATGTGGATCTTTGGTTGTTCGGGTTTTCTCCCGCGTAAGATTGGAAGTATCTAGGCAACGTTTCGATGAAGTCTCATTCATCATCTTCAGGCTTGGTCTTCAGCTCTGTGCTTCTCAGAGTGATGTGAGTTTGCAGCTGCTTCTTCCTTTTAACTGCTAGTGGGGGTGTGACTTGATTGGGTGGGGGCTTGGCTGTGTTCTGATTGGGTGGGGGTGTGTTCTCATTGGTTGGGGGTTTGGCTATGTTCTGATTGGTTGGGGGGTTGGCTGTGTTCTGATTGGCTGGAGGCGTGTTCTGTTCAGGTGGGGGCTTGATTGTGCTCAGGTTAGTCTTAGTTGCTGGAGGGTTTGAGCTGGTGAGCTGTGATCTTGCTGTTTGGCTTCGAGTTCGTGGTCGTGCTGCATCTTCATGGTGAAGGTCAGTTCGCTTCAAGTATGGCTCAGAGGGGTTTGAGGTGGGTAGTGATGCAGCTGCAGTGCGGCTTCTGGTCCGTGGTCGTGTTTCATCTTCTGTGTGTGTGTGAGTCTGCTTTCTATGTGGAAGTGGGGTGGTGGCATCTTGTGTGGCTCTCAGGGGTGTGGGTCTGGTGTCATTCTTCATGTTAGGTACGTGTCTGTTCATGAGGGCGGGTTTCCAAATGGCTGGTAAGCGGGAGGTATCATCTCGTTTATTCTGACTACCAATCCAAGTTAACCAACCTACTCCAAGACCCCACATACAAACCCCTAAAGACAGACCCCACCACCTACCTGGAAAAAACCACCAGATCCAAAATAAAAGCCTCCCCCATCAGTGAAGAAATCCAGCAAAGAATCATACCCAGAGAGAAATCATCCAGATGCCCTAAACTTTATGGTCTCCCCAAGATACACAAAGAAGGAACCCCACTTAGACCAATAGTCAGCTCCATAGGCTCACCTCTACAAAACCTAGCCAAATTTCTCGCCAAACAACTACAGCCCTATGCAGAATCCATCAACTCACACGTAAGAAACTCATTCCAGTTCATCGAGATCATAAAGAAACAAAACTTACAACCCAGTGACCTACTAGTGAGCTTCGATGTCATATCCCTCTTCACCCAAGTGCCAATAAAAGAAGCCTTGACAGCCATCCAAAACAAATACAACCCCCCCCAAGCACATCCTAGATCTGACCAACCACTGCCTATCCAATACATACTTCACCTACAATGGACAAAAATACAAACAAATAGAAGGAGCACCCATGGGATCACCCCTCTCACCTGTCATCGCTAACCTCTACATGGAACACTTTGAAACACAAGCTCTAGAAAAATATGATCACAAACCCAAACTCTGGCTCAGATACGTAGATGACACCTTTATAATCTGGCCACACGGGAAAGAAAAACTGAACAACTTCCTCACACACCTCAACAGCCAACACCCCAAAATACAATTCACCATGGAAACAGAAGCTAACAACCAACTTCCCTTCCTAGATGTCTTGGTATACAAAAAATCCAATGGCTCCCTAGGACACACCATCTACCAGAAGAAAACACATACAAACCGCTATCTACACGCACTCTCACACCACCACCCAGCACAGATCAATTCCGTAGCTGAGACACTCATCTCCAGAACAAAATGCTTAGCCGATGAACAACACCTAGAGACCGAACTACACACTCTCACCGGCGTGCTGACAGCCAATGGATTCCAAAGAAAGAAGATCACCCACCTAATCCAAAAAGAAACCCCAGCCAAAATCCAAGACAAAGAACAAGAGAATGGCAAAGCCCTCCTCCCATATATAAAAGGTACTACGGACAAAATCAGCAAGATCCTCCAAAAACACAACATTAAGACAGCATTCTGCACAAACAGAAAGATATCCACCATCCTAAGAAACCCTAAGGACAGAATCGAGTTGGAAAATCAAGGAGTATACGAAATCCCTTGCACTGCCTGTCCCACCACATACATTGGACAGACTAACAGAAGAATAGGTGCACGCATTGAAGAACATAAGAACTCAATCAAAAAGGAAGAACCGATCTCTTCCCTGGTCCAACACCTCAAAGCCACAGGACATGAGATTGACTTTAAAAATACCAGAACTATCGCCAAAACCGAACACTTCAGCAGCAGAATCATCAGAGAAGCCATAGAGATAGAAAAACGCCCACACAGCATGAATAAACGAGATGATACCTCCCGCCTACCAGCCATTTGGAAACCCGCCCTCATGAACAGACGCGTACCTAACATGAAGAATGACACCAGACCCACACCCCTGAGAGCCACACAAGATGCCACCACCCCACTTCCACGTAGAAAGCAGACTCACACACACACAGAAGATGAAACATGACCACGGACCAGAAGCCGCACTGCAGCTGCATCACTACCCACCTCAAACCCCTCTGAGCCATACTTGAAGCGAACTGACCTCCACCATGAAGATGCAGCACGACCACGAACTCGAAGCCAAACAGCAAGATCACAGCTCACCAGCTCAAACCCTCCAGCAACTAAGACTAACCTGAGCACAATCAAGCCCCCACCTGAACAGAACACGCCTCCAGCCAATCAGAACACAGCCAACCCCCCAACCAATCAGAACATAGCCAAATGAGAACACACCCCCACCCAATCAGAACACAGCCAAGCCCCCACCCAATCAAGTCACACCCCCACTAGCAGTTAAAAGGAAGAAGCAGCTGCAAGCTCACATCACTCTGAGAAGCACAGAGCTGAAGACCAAGCCTGAAGATGATGAATGAGACTTCATCGAAACGTTGCCTAGATACTTCCAAACTTACGCGGGAGAAAACCCGAACAACCAAAGATCCACATATATATATATATATATATATATATATATATATATATATATATATATATATATATATACATATATATATATACATATACATATATATATATATATATATATATATATATATATATATATATATATATATATATATATATATATATATATATATATATATATATATTTCTTTTCTGAGGTTCTCGCGGGTACTTGTATGTGGATCTTTGGTTATTCGGGTTTTCTCCCGCGTAAGATTGGAAGTATCTGGGCAACGTTTCGATGAAGTCTCATTCATCATCTTCAGGCTTGGTCTTCAGCTCTGTGCTTCTCAGAGTGATGTGAGCTTGCAGCTGCCTCTTCCTTTTAACTGCTCCTGGGGGTGTGACTTGATTGGCTGGGGGCTTGGCTGTGTTCTGATTGGATGGGGGGGTGTTCTCATTGGTTGGGGGTTTGGCTGTGTTCTGATTGGTTGGGGGGTTGGCTGTGTTCTGATTGGCTGGAGGTGTGTTCTGTTCAGGTGGGGGCTTGATTGTGCTCAGGTTAGTCTTAGTTGCTGGAAGGTTTGAGCTGGTGAGCTGTGATCTTGCTGTTTGGCTTCGAGTTCGTGGTCGTGCTGCATCTTCATGGTGGGGGTCAGTTCGCTTCATGTATGGCTCAGAGGGGTTTGAGGTGGGTAGTGATGCAGCTGCAGTGCAGCTTCTGGTCCGTGGTCGTGTTTCATCTTCTGTGTGGGTGTGAGTCTGCTTTCTACGTGGAAGTGTGGTGGTGGCATCTTGTGTGGCTATCAGGGGTGTGGGTCTGGTGTCACTCTTCATGTTAGGTACGCGTCTGTTCATGAGGGCGGGTTTCCAAATGGCTGGTAGGCGGGAGGCATCATCTCGTTTATTCATGCTGTGTGGGCGTTTTTCTATCTCTATGGCTTCTCTGATGATTCTGCTGCTGAAGTGTTCGGTTTTGGCGATAGTTCTGGTATTTTTAAAGTCAATCTCATGTCCTGTGGCTTTGAGGTGTTGGACCAGGGAAGAGGTCGGTTCTTCCTTTTTGATTGAGTTCTTATGTTCTTCAATGCGTGCACCTATTCTTCTGTTAGTCTGTCCAATGTATGTGGTGGGGCAGGCAGTGCAAGGGATTTCGTATACTCCTTGATTTTCTAACTCGATTCTGTCCTTAGGGTTTCTTAGGATGGTGGATATCTTTCTGTTTGTGCAGAAGGCTGTCTTAATGTTGTGTTTTTGGAGGATCTTGCTGATTTTGTCCATAGTGCCTTTTATATATGGGAGGAGGGCTTTGCCATTCTCTTGTTCTTTGTCTTGGATTTTGGCTGGGGTTTCTTTTTGGATTAGGTGGGTGATCTTCTTTCTTTGGAATCCATTGGCTGTCAGCACGCCGGTGAGAGTGTGTAGTTCGGTCTCTAGGTGTTGTTCATCGGCTAAGCATTTTGTTCTGGAGATGAGTGTTTCAGCTACGGAATTGATCTGTGCTGGGTGGTGGTGTGAGAGTGCGTGTAGATAGCGGTTTGTATGTGTTTTCTTCTGGAAGATGGTGTGTCCTAGGGAGCCATTGGATTTTTTGTATACCAAGACATCTAGGAAGGGAAGTTGGTTGTTAGCTTCTGTTTCCATGGTGAATTGTATTTTGGGGTGTTGGCTGTTGAGGTGTGTGAGGAAGTTGTTCAGTTTTTCTTTCCCGTGTGGCCAGATTATGAAGGTGTCATCTACGTATCTGAGCCAGAGTTTGGGTTTGTGATCATATTTTTCTAGAGCTTGTGTTTCAAAGTGTTCCATGTAGAGGTTAGCGATGACAGGTGAGAGGGGTGATCCCATGGGTGCTCCTTCTATTTGTTTGTATTTTTGTCCATTGTAGGTGAAGTATGTATTAGATAGGCAGTGGTTGGTCAGATCTAGGATGTGCTTGGGGGGGTTGTATTTGTTTTGGATGGCTGTCAAGGCTTCTTTTATTGGCACTTGGGTGAAGAGGGATATGACATCGAAGCTCACAAGTAGGTCACTGGGTTGTAAGTTTTGTTTCTTTATGATCTCGATGAACTGGAATGAGTTTCTTACGTGTGAGTTGATGGATTCTGCATAGGGCTGTAGTTGTTTGGCGAGAAATTTGGCTAGGTTTTGTAGAGGTGAGCCTATGGAGCTGACTATTGGTCTGAGTGGGGTTCCTTCTTTGTGTATCTTGGGGAGACCATAAAGTTTAGGGCATCTGGATGATTTCTCTCTGGGTATGATTCTTTGCTGGATTTCTTCACTGATGGGGGAGGCTTTTATTTTGGATCTGGTGGTTTTTTCTAGGTAGGTGGTGGGGTCTGTCCTCAGGGGTTTGTATGTGGGGTCTTGGAGTAGGTTGGTTAACTTGGATTGGTAGTCAGATGTGTTCATAACCACTGTCGCATTGCCCTTGTCTGCTGGTAGGATTATTATGCTGGTGTCTTCTTTCAGGTTAAGTAGTGCAGTTTGTTCTTCTTTGGATAAGTTGCTTTTGGGTGGTTTGCTAGTGGAGAGGATCGAAATCACCAACATCCTCTGCACTAGCAAACCACCCAAAAGCAACTTATCCAAAGAAGAACAAACTGCACTACTTAACCTGAAAGAAGACACCAGCATAATAATCCTACCAGCAGACAAGGGCAACGCGGCAGTGGTTATGAACACATCTGACTACCAATCCAAGTTAACCAACCTACTCCAAGACCCCACATACAAACCCCTGAGGACAGACCCCACCACCTACCTAGAAAAAACCACCAGATCCAAAATAAAAGCCTCCCCCATCAGTGAAGAAATCCAGCAAAGAATCATACCCAGAGAGAAATCATCCAGATGCCCTAAACTTTATGGTCTCCCCAAGATACACAAAGAAGGAACCCCACTCAGACCAATAGTCAGCTCCATAGGCTCACCTCTACAAAACCTAGCCAAATTTCTCGCCAAACAACTACAGCCCTATGCAGAATCCATCAACTCACACGTAAGAAACTCATTCCAGTTCATCGAGATCATAAAGAAACAAAACTTACAACCCAGTGACCTACTTGTGAGCTTCGATGTCATATCCCTCTTCACCCAAGTGCCAATAAAAGAAGCCTTGACAGCCATCCAAAACAAATACAACCCCCCCAAGCACATCCTAGATCTGACCAACCACTGCCTATCTAATACATACTTCACCTACAATGGACAAAAATACAAACAAATAGAAGGAGCACCCATGGGATCACCCCTCTCACCTGTCATCGCTAACCTCTACATGGAACACTTTGAAACACAAGCTCTAGAAAAATATGATCACAAACCCAAACTCTGGCTCAGATACGTAGATGACACCTTCATAATCTGGCCACACGGGAAAGAAAAACTGAACAACTTCCTCACACACCTCAACAGCCAACACCCCAAAATACAATTCACCATGGAAACAGAAGCTAACAACCAACTTCCCTTCCTAGATGTCTTGGTATACAAAAAATCCAATGGCTCCCTAGGACACACCATCTTCCAGAAGAAAACACATACAAACCGCTATCTACACGCACTCTCACACCACCACCCAGCACAGATCAATTCCGTAGCTGAAACACTCATCTCCAGAACAAAATGCTTAGCCGATGAACAACACCTAGAGACCGAACTACACACTCTCACCGGCGTGCTGACAGCCAATGGATTCCAAAGAAAGAAGATCACCCACCTAATCCAAAAAGAAACCCCAGCCAAAATCCAAGACAAAGAACAAGAGAATGGCAAAGCCCTCCTCCCATATATAAAAGGCACTACGGACAAAATCAGCAAGATCCTCCAAAAACACAACATTAAGACAGCCTTCTGCACAAACAGAAAGATATCCACCATCCTAAGAAACCCTAAGGACAGAATCGAGTTAGAAAATCAAGGAGTATACGAAATCCCTTGCACTGCCTGCCCCACCACATACATTGGACAGACTAACAGAAGAATAGGTGCACGCATTGAAGAACATAAGAACTCAATCAAAAAGGAAGAACCGACCTCTTCCCTGGTCCAACACCTCAAAGCCACAGGACATGAGATTGACTTTAAAAATACCAGAACTATCGCCAAAACCGAACACTTCAGCAGCAGAATCATCAGAGAAGCCATAGAGATAGAAAAACGCCCACACAGCATGAATAAACGAGATGATGCCTCCCGCCTACCAGCCATTTGGAAACCCGCCCTCATGAACAGACGCGTACCTAACATGAAGAGTGACACCAGACCCACACCCCTGATAGCCACACAAGATGCCACCACCACACTTCCACGTAGAAAGCAGACTCACACCCACACAGAAGATGAAACACGACCATGGACCAGAAGCTGCACTGCAGCTGCATCACTACCCACCTCAAACCCCTCTGAGCCATACATGAAGCGAACTGACCCCCACCATGAAGATGCAGCACGACCACGAACTCGAAGCCAAACAGCAAGATCACAGCTCACCAGCTCAAACCTTCCAGCAACTAAGACTAACCTGAGCACAATCAAGCCCCCACCTGAACAGAACACACCTCCAGCCAATCAGAACACAGCCAACCCCCCAACCAATCAGAACACAG
This sequence comes from Hydrophis major, assembly GCA_033807585.1. Taxonomy (NCBI): domain Eukaryota; kingdom Metazoa; phylum Chordata; class Lepidosauria; order Squamata; family Elapidae; genus Hydrophis; species Hydrophis major. The sequence goes on along the minus strand of CM066329.1, from coordinate 186,019,874 downwards.
CCAAACCCCCAACCAATGAGAACACCCCCCCATCCAATCAGAACACAGCCAAGCCCCCAGCCAATCAAGTCACACCCCCAGGAGCAGTTAAAAGGAAGAGGCAGCTGCAAGCTCACATCACTCTGAGAAGCACAGAGCTGAAGACCAAGCCTGAAGATGATGAATGAGACTTCATCGAAACGTTGCCCAGATACTTCCAATCTTACGCGGGAGAAAACCCGAATAACCAAAGATCCATATATATATATATATATATATATATATATATATATATATATATATATATATATATATATATATATATATTCCTCAGAAATGTAAAATGTAAATAACATTTCAAGGTGTGCTATTATTTTTCCAGCATAGTTATTCTTATCAAGTTGAAATTAGTAATACTGATAGAAAAGGCAGACTACAACCAGTACTAATCTGAAACAAGAACAGCTTATTCAATATACATAGATATAAAAATTTTATTTTTCAAGAAAAATTCATAAAACTATGGACACAATTAAAGCTCGTCCCATATTGTAAGCATCCTGCAGATTATGTAAATATGCCACATTGTTTTATTTTAGCATTATTTGACTCTTGAATCAAACAAGAGTGGGTATTTTTTCAGTTCTGGTTTTCATGCGTCCTGAGAATTTAAATACATTGGGCAATAAATTCCGTTGCAACTATATGCTATTCCAGTAACCAAAATCACATACTTTTGTTATAACAAGAAATTCTTTCTATGCCACAAATATTGCAATAACCTATTATATTATTATTCTTTTGGCATCAATGCAAACTTCCAAAAGCCAATAATAATACACAACAACCCTTACATTTGAGTTTTTAAATTTACTTAATTACATATTAGGGAGAAGATTCCAAAATCCAATAATAATATAACTACAGCTATTTAGTTTTTAAATTTGCTCAGTTACATATTAGGGATAAGGAAGGGATCAGTAAGAATTAATGACTATTCTTTTTAAGACTATTCTCAGATATACTACCTTAATATCAATTCAAGTTAGTTGCTGACTATAAGGGGAAATACTTTCATTTTCCTTTTTTCTTTAAACTATGCTCTGTACATAAGGAATTATGAAGAAACATTCAGAATTAGTTATCTGCCTCAATGCTGTTTTTGATAGAAGGAAAGATTTTCTGATGGTACAGAATCAACAATTTCAATAAACTCAACAATCTGGACAGTCCATGTTCTAGTGCTGACAGCTTTCCAAACCATCTTTAATTTTGTTTGGATAACCTTCCATTTGCTAGGACATGCTTAATTTTGTAGACTTAAATATAAGGATACAAGTTTACATTTTCTTTATATTCTAATACTACATAGAATCAAAAGGAAATTCAATTATTCTAATTCTCTAATTAAAAGTAATTATTGCTGACAGCATTCTTTCCTTAATCTCCCTTTAATAGATGTAGGTGGGTATCATCTTGATTTAATGTTATAGTTTTGCTACCTTCTGTTTTTACTGGATTTCCTATTAATTTATGATATCAATGGGACATTTGAACCCCAACTACCTTCAGCTTTGAGATTCTTTCTTCATAATTCACTGTTGTCTCAGATCCTATCAGTAATTATAAAACATGTTTTTCAATATGTATTTATACTTAGGAAAACATTGCTTTTATTTAGTTGCTTAATTCTCCAATCTCCATCCTTACCCATCTAACTTCTAACCATAATTAATAAATTTAAAATGCTAATATTAATATATGGTCTGAGTTCTTACATTTGTCCATTAGGGAAGTGCCCTTTTATCATTACAATCTACTTCTTAACCTTTATATTATACATATTATATCAAAAGAGATCTCAGTTGTGTTAACTTAAGAACCTTTGCTGAAGGAATCTCCAAAGCTTTTAGAAAGTACATGCATATATTATTTCCACAAATTGAGGAACTCTGCATTTGATCTCTTGACTAAGCATTGCTGGGTATTGTGTTTCTATAATATTTGCAGAGTCTTAGATTACCATTTTTTTAGATTTTCCCATCACTAAAGAAAACCAAGTTATGCCTGAAATGTGCTTAATGACTGTTACCTTTTTATTTCATATCTGATTTACTTTAGAGATCCTTTAAGCTCCTTTTTTAAAATTTACACACTTTTGTAAAATGTCTGTCAAATTATGATACAGCCTATTTAATTGGTGGTGATTGTTATTGTCAACAGCTTCCTTTGGTGTTCTGATTTGGCTTAGAGTCTTAATGATTTCTCAGAATTGACAGCATCTTCATTTTTCATCTCAGTGTGTTAACACACCTAAACCAAAACAATTCCTTCTTTTCAACAGTTGACAGATTAGGAAAACGCAGCACTGACATACCATTGACATACAGCGTAATCGTCATCTAGACTGTAATGGCAAAGATTAATCAATGTAGAAAATGGAAAACCAATCAAAACTATACATTTGATTTTGTCAGTTCTGATCAGAAGCAGTTAGGCACGTAGCTAAAAGAACAAGCACCCCCACTGTAGCATTTAATTCTCCACATATAGAAGGAATAAAAACAAGAAACTCTACTGTTCTATCCAAAAATAAAAGTAATTGCAGTGAGAGACTGAAAATAATGCCAGATATGAGTAGAAGCAACATATCTAAAGGTGACATGTATTTCTATCTACAGTCTAAGTAATATTCTATAATACTCTTCTCATTCTATTCATCACACCCCCACTCCAAATTTGTCTGGACTTGTATTAAGGAGTTTTAGATGTTATGTGGGGAAATAAAGGAAGATTAAACTATTGTAGTTTTTTTAAATAATGTACAACTGACTAACTCATTTAATTATCTAGAATTATGATATGTTTACATATATATTCTGAACATAATGAATATATATACAGTAATTAGATAACTAAGAGTTATATCATAATGCTTTTAGCTTTCAGTATGAGTGGGCAAATGTGTGAAAGCTAAGTATATGATATTCTGCTTTGGAATCACAGTCTTGCCAATAATCTGCATATGTACAGGATACCTATTGGATTACCAGTGGCTTCAGTTTCATCTAATAATTTTGAAAATAGGATCTCTCTGGGCCTCTGCTCTTACAAAGCATGCATCTTCAAATGTCATAAAGATGAACCTTCTCTATTGTTGCAATGATGAGGCAGTCGAAGTGTTTGACCATGATCAAATGAATCGTGATGACTTTATTGGAGTCTAGTCTTGCATTTATACACATTTCTAGTAATCCTCTAACATTGGTTAACTTTGGTTGTTGATCAGCCTCTGTTACTGTCTAGCATAGTAATTAACACAATTAATTATCTCTAGTCAAAGTCTAACACGTTTACTTCCTCTCTTTAATCCTTACTTGCATTAGTGATTTTGTTTGTCTGAGTTGTATTTGCTTTTGTCCTTATCTGAGGTTTGCTATCCAAGATAAGAGGTTCCTACAATTACAACTCTACACTCTTATCACTTCCCTACTGCTCTGAAATAGCATTTCTATCAATACTAGATTGGCTCCAGCCTTATTGTTATTTGGAATCATGAAAATATGGCTTTGAAATAGATTGTAAATGAAAAGGAACCTCAGTCTAAAGAATGGAAGTTGTGACTCTTTTGGGGGGCATTACTGCTTTTTCTATTGGTTATGATTTTTATTTTAGTGTACTTTTTTCTTCTGAAAGCCACTTTGAGCCTTGCTGTACTGAACAATATATAATCTGTAGCAAATAAGCAAACAAACATCATACCAAATTTTCAAAGACAAACATTAAATCCCTCCTGCTTTCATGAGCAACTAAGTAAACCTCCAAACTCATTTTTAGCAGGACAAGGAACATTCAAGAAAGGGAAAAAGACAAATTATTTAGCATCATCATAATCCTTATAACTTTATATGTTTAACAGTCAAGGATGTGTGAACCCATCCCAAGAAGAACCCAATAAAGCCTCAGTAAATGGGCTTACATATCATATTTATTTTAAAAAAGGTTCACAGCTTATTGTTACCCACCATATTTTCAATGATGAACTTTGCAGCATATTGCTGAAATGAATGAAACTCATAGAAGGTAAACAAAACCAAGCTTTATTTTTAAAAAAGAAAATATGAAATAAAACAAATAGAGAGCTCTGTACCCAGATTTTCCATAAATTATACACCAATCACACTAAAAACAATTTATGAACACAGCCTGAAGTATGAGTAAAATATGACATTGTATCAATTTCCCTGATGTACAGAGACTTAGAACATAAAACTTCACATTATATTGCACACAGAAATCACAACACCTAGTAAAAATTGACATCTATATAAACTGTATTCGATAAATTGTATTTGATAAATTGCATTTGAGGGGCTGCCACAGAGAGGAGAGTGTCAATTTATTCTCCAAAGCACTGAGGGAAGGACAAGAAATAATGGATGGAAGCTTATCAAAGAGAAATCCAACACAGGAATATGGGAAAAAAATCCTGTCTATGGAAACAATTAACCAGCGGAACAACTTGCCTCCAGCAGTTGTGGGTATCCCATCACTGGAGGTTTTTAAGAAGAGATTGGATAGCCATTTGTCTGAAATGGTATTAGGTCTCCTACTTGAACAGGGCTTTGGACTAGAACAGGGGTCACCAACCTTTGGGACCTCATGGACCACCAAACTCATAATTTTAATTTCCACGGACCACTAATATGAATTTTGACTGACGGTGACTTGATGACATTGGTGGGAAAATCGGTCCCATATTCCAGAGCTGCAGTAGTCACAGGACTAGCTCTTTGGTCATCCCGGAGCAGCTGCTCCTCCACCCGGGTGTACCAGGATGCCATGGACTGGAAGAGCTGCTCCAGGATGACCAAAGGGCCAGTCTTGTGACTACTGCAGCTCTGGAATCTCGAACCGACTTTTCCACCAACGTCAGCAAGCCACCCTGGGGCAAATTTCCCTCCCCCACCATTGGTCTTACTTTCCAGTTCCAGCTCACATGGCTCTACTCAAGGTAAGGTTTGCACTCAGCTGAAGGATGGGGGCCAGCAGGTGGGCAGGCCATGTGGGCAGTGCAGGCTTGTGTTCCCACACAGCCTGGATTAATTGCTTTGGGGAGATGCTTGAGGGGGACATTTCTCTGCAGACCACCAAAATTTTCTCACCAGTGGTCCCCGGCCCACCAGTTGGTGATCACTGCACTAGAAGACTTCCAAGATTCCTTCCAACTCCATTATTCTGTAATTCTCTATTTATCTGTTACTATAGTATGAGAAAGTTCCTGAAGCAAATATTCCTTTGATTCAATTATCTGGATTTCCCCAACTTCTTTGAGATTCCAACAAGTTAATCAGAGACTGCTGAAAGTTGGGAAATCCTGTTCTTCACTAGTTTCTATCCTTGAAATTCTCCTAAGTTCTCTCCTTTGTTTTAAACAAACCAACACTTCTATCTCCAGCAGAGCAATGTGCAGGCTATTTAAACTTTGTGTGGATGGCAGAGAGAATATGAACGGTATATTGGAATGCCAGCTGCAAACTGCATTCAGAAGACTGTCTTAAAAAAAAAGGCTACAGAGAACTCTCCCAAAGATCAAGCAGATTGTACTGGAGCAAAACAATCATGAACTTTTGATTCTGTAAGATTGTAGAGCTATTAATCAAAATTACAATATAAATCCATATTAGCACAAGAACAAAACACTGAGTCATTAAAGCTATTTTACCCTTTTCATGATGACTCTGTATGACTGCTCCATTTCTGTTTCTGTCCTGACAAAGAAGAGCACATGTTCTCCTCTTTCTTCCTCTCTTAATGTCACCAACTATTTCCCTGAACCTGTAATGGTGTGGCAATTGAGGCAGAACTATCTCACAGTTTTCTTCATTGTTTAGGCAAGGCAGATGTCTTAGGTCTGAACATTCAGGTCCACGATCATTCGATATGGAATGTAACATCTTTGCACACGGCAGATTAGACTTTTAAATTAAACCAGGCAAATACAAATTACTTCTGACAGTTTTTTTTTAAACTGTAGAACTGGAGACTGACATAATGGGATTATAACCTGGATCCTGGGAAAGTAAAGAAGCCCCTCATTTCTCATTTGTTTCTGATTCATCTCCTGCATTGGAAATGTTAAATTGATTCTGGATTGGAATCTAATATAGATCTTTATTGTATTTTTTGCTGACATAGCTTGAGAGACTATTGTCTGTATTAATGTATAAATATTTATACCTATCAATTCCATTTTGGTATAAAAACATTATGTAATGTGCAGAAAAGAAGTAGGAAACAGTAAGACTAAGAAAAAGAAAATAAAAAACACAGATAAAATTAGGTCTATTATACTTCTCAATACCTTTCTATCCATATCGTACATTTTTCCTCCCATCTCATGTGTCAAAATAGTTCTATAAGCATCTTAGTCATCAAGATACTCTGTATTCTATGATACATCAGTCGTTTGTTAGGAAAGCAGCATAGGGAGAAGAAAAAGTAACAGCTTTTGTTATGTGCACAAACCTAAATCTTCAGTTGTAGAGGATCCTCAATAGAATTGAGACACCGTACAAAATTTTATAGATGGTGGTAAGTGTTGAGGTAATTCCCCATTAGAAGATTGAGCGCACACAGGGAGGCGTAGTGAGAGTGGTGAGGAATAACACACAACCAGAACACAGATACACTGTATAGTAAAATAGGTTAGGTTTTTACTTCCACTAAACGGTTAAGCAAAGTCCATCAAATAGTCCAAGTCATACACGGTTAAGACAGTCAGTTTTTCAGTCCAGGGATAATCCAATAACAAAGTCCAGTATCAAAAACAGTTCAGTAATAGATTCACTTCAATCCAAGAATAACGATGATCAGTAACAGTCAATAGGTAAATGCAGAAACAGCAACACTCTCAACAACAGGACTAAAACAACCCAGGTTTCTGGCTCCATCTTATGGCTGTTTGAGGAATCACACCCAATTACAAGTTTAGCATTCCCTTAAAGAGACCGTATTAAATTGTCTATCCTGGTTTATATATTTCCAACCCAACTGTTAGGTGACTTACATTCCTAACATTCTCCCCTTTGGGTAGGACAATATATACAACCTTACATTCTAAGTCTATAATCCTCACAGCAAGCCTTATGCTTTACAGAGCCTTGGGCTTTTGTAAAATGATCTGCGATATTATTTTCTGACATACAGTATTCCGGCTTAATCATCTTTGCACACATTGTCTCACACTTAAATATCTTAAATCTCTGTGTTTTGATCTTGTCTTTACAGCAAGATTGGAAGCAATTTGTATTGCTGATTGATTGTCTTCATAAACAACAATAGAATCTGTTACATTAATTCCCATATCGATCAATAGTTGCTTATAACAAACTAAATCTGTACATAATAAAGACAAACATGAGGATTCAGCCTCAATTGTTGATAAACTTAAATGTTTCTGTCGAACAGACCTCCAATCAACACCTTTCCCAATAATACTACAGTACCTGATGTAGATTTACATGTATTTACATCTGTAGCAAAACTTGCATCGGCATATGCAGTTAGATTTAGTTCACCCTTAGGCCCCAAATACAATGCATAATGCATTGTTTGTTTCAGATATCTTAACACACGCTTAGCAGTTTGCCAGTGCCTTTCAGTTGGCTCAGCATTAAACCTCACTAATTGGTTAACACTGTATGCTATATCTGGCCTTGAATAATTACTGAGATAAGATAAACTACCAATCAAGGACTGATAAATGTTCTTATCAAAAACAGGACTCCTGGCTCATTGGTGTTTTAGCCGGTTTACAAAATTCCATTTTAAAACTTTTTAGTAATTGATTAATTTTATCTGCCTGTGAGATTTTGTTTCCCCTAGTTCTAACTATCTTTAAACCAATATATTGTTTGATTTCTCCTAATTGTTTTATCTTAAATTTCTTCTCTAACAGTGACATTATTTTAGTAGCTTCTTGTTCAGTTTTGGTGATTAATGCTATGTCATCAGTGAACAATAGCAACAATGAAATTATACCATTATTTTCTTTTTTAAACAAACATGGATCAGCCATGCCAGCTACAAAACCTATCTTAGTTAATTCCTTAACTATACACTGGTTCCACTCATATCCTGATTGCTTCAAACCATAAAGACTCTTTTTCAATCTCCAGCAATCACTTGTATTATTATTTTTGATAGCTAAAGGTTTCTTTAAATATATAGTGTGTTGCAATGGTGCATGCAGATATGCCATCTCTACATCTAAATGATTTACAATGTATTTCTCCTTAGCTGCCCACACTAAAGCTGCTAGTAATGTAGCAGCCTTCAGACTAGGCGCAAACACCTCATCGTAGTCATTTGCTGTCTGATTGAACCCTTGTGCTACTAACCTGGCTTTATGGGTAACAGTCCCATCCACACCTGTCTTAAGTTTATAAATCCATTTACATCCTACGGCATGTTTACCAGATGGCAACTTAACATTGTCGTATACCTCCAACCTTTGGACAGATTTCAGTTCCTTATCCATTGCTTCCTGCCAAGCAGCCTGATCCTTAGCAGGATACAGTTTCAGTTCATTATAGTTACTAGGAACTGTATTCACTTGGCATACAACACTACCCTGATATCTATTAGGTAGCCGTGTTACAGGGGTTGAATGTCTTGGTAATACAGGACTTACTGGTGGACTCACCTCTGCCACCTGCTCCTGTTCTCCTACCTCCTCCTGTGCCTGTTCTCCTACTTCCTCCTGTGCCTGTTCTTCCTCTTTTATGGCAATTCATGGTTTACTTATTTCATCTTTAGGGACTACTTTGGTTTCAATAATAATTAATAAAAACTGTTCCAGTTTATTTCACCCAACGTGTTCAAGAAATTTTGCACTAGCGCAACAATAAAGATGAGCTGGGCCTGGATCCCAGAATCTAAACAATCTATGGTCAGCCTCGTAACCTACAAAAAATAATTTCCTAGCTCTGTGTTGCCCTTTCAGTCTTACTTGTGAGGGAATATGCACCCATGCTAGTGCTCCAAATGTGTGTAGATAATTTAAATTTGGTTTTCTGCCATGCCAACGAGTGAATGGCAATTCACCAGTTGTTGTGTTCACCACATTGTTTAATACATGGTTATTACATATTATGGCCTCACCCCACAGTGTTTCAGGCAAATCTGAATCAGATAACATAGTGCGAGCCATGGCCTGTAACATTTGCCCTCTTCTTTCTACAAATGAGTTGTGTTGTAGCCTGTAAGGTGCAGAAGGTTTATGCTCGACACCAGCCAATTTTAGCATCATTTGGAATCTATTGTTAATAAATTCAGTCCCATTATCAGTAACTAAAGTAATTACCCTATGTTTCATTTTCTCAGCAAATCTTAGCCAATTAAAGAAATGTTGGAATGTTTCTGTTTTGTTTTTCATGAGATAGCAGAAACCATATCGTGAGTAATGATCCATTATACTCAAAACATAGCAGGCACCTCCCAAACTGGGTTTCTTAGGGCCAATTATGTCAGCAAACACAACCTCTAAAGGTTCTTTGGTCTTAAACCCATTCAGTCTGTTTGCTGGAGTAATCTTGCTTTTCTCCTGGTTACAGGCATTACAGTTTAAATTCTTACTACAGGGTTTTAATTTTACTTGCTCTGACAATTCAACAGTTTGTTTGAGCATTTTGAAATTAATGTGCCCCAGACGTCTACGCAGTAAATGTATACATTCATCATGTGGCTTAACATTATTATAAATTGAGTTAGGCATCTTCAACTGGTCATCATGTATCACATGTAAATCATTCTCTACAACAGCAGTAACACTTTTACCCTCTTTCTCTATTATACAGTTATCTCCCCTAAAGGTTACTACATAACCAATATTAACTAAAGCCCTTACTTATAGCAAATTAAATTTCAGTTTAAGTACATATAACATAGATAAATGCTCGCTTATACATGAACAATATGCAGTACCTTCACCAGATGCTTTCATCTTCCATCCATTTGCCAATGATACATGTTGCTTACTCATAGACATCTTTACAAATCTCTCTCTATTTTTAGTAATGCACTGTGATGCTCCACTATCAACAACCCACAAATTATCGTTTACAGTTGAATTGCTAGACATAATTAAATTAACATTCTTCTTAACCTTCTGGTGATTACCAGTATTCTGTTGTTTTCCCTGCTTACAGAATTTAGCTATATGTCCACCTAGCCCCACAAGAAAAACATTTCGTAACAGTATAGGCACTTGAAGACAAATCCTCTTCTTGTGGTTGTTCCTTTCTTAGTTGGTTCCTATCCAGCCATCTTCTTGTCTCTCCTAACAACCTTCCAGTTATGTCAGTCAATGTCAGTTTATCTCTGGTCAGGACTTCCAGTGAAGATACGTAATCATCATAACTTTCATCCAATGAGGAAAGAATGATATAAACCTGATGTAGCTCTGAAAATATCAGTTCTTTTTCATGTAGCTCTTGAAAAGTTCTTTTCATGAAGTTCAAATGAGCTAACATATCTCCACCTTTCAGAAGACGTGTTCTAAACAGTTTACGTGTAAGATGTATGTGTGCACCTACACTGTCACGAACATAAATCCTCTCCAAATTCTCCCAACACTTAGCAGCAGACTCTTCTCCATGAATATGGACTAGCTGCTGGTCACTCAGTTTTAGTCCAATTGTACAAAGAGCTCGTTTGTTGTTCCATTTAAAGTCAGCTAACTTCTTGGCATCATCCTCATCATCTGGATCCCAAGCATTTACATCCAGTGGATCTTGAACTGTATTCCATAACCCTTCTCTACACAGAAGTAGACTTCATAGACCAAGAAACATAGTTTGTTCCATCCAACCGGGTTATCAGTGATAGACTTGTTGATGGGTCTTGTGCCAGCTTTACCAGGACAGTAACCCACAATTAAATAGTAAACAGTTGTCTGTATAAGGTACTGTGTATTCACACTAACTCTCAGTTATCTGAGCCTGGTATGGCCTGGGCCCATAACCAGTGTTGAGGTAATTTCCCGTTAGGAGAATGAGCGCACACAGGGAGACGTAGTGAGAGTGGTGAGGAATAACACACAACCAGCACACAGATATACAGATGTAGGTTTTTACTTCGAGTAAACGGTTAAGCAAAGTCCAACAAACAGTCCAAGTCATAGACCATTAAGGCAATCAGTTTTTCAGTCCAGGGATAATAACAAAGTCCAGTATCAAAAACAGTTCAGTAATAGACTCACATCAATCCAAGAATAAAGATGATCAATAAGAGTCGGTAGGTAAATGCAGGAACAGCAACACTCTCAACAACAGGACTAAAACAACCCAGGTTTCTGGCTCCATCTTATGACTGTTTGAGGAACCAATTACAAGTTTAGCATTCCCTTAAAGAGACAGTATTAAATTGTCTATCCTGGTTTATATATTTCCAACCCAACTGTTAGGTGACTTACATTCCTAACAACATGCTTAAACTACTTTATGTACTGCCTACTTTATGTACTTCTCTCTTTCTGGGGATCATATCATGTGATAAAATATGTAATTGTCAGCGACAGAACTGTGGCTTTCCAGGGAGGAGGTAGCAGATTCTAGAAAGGGGCCCAGGCAAGAGACTGCATAGCTTTGAACAGGATGGCAAGAGAGGAAGAGATTCAGGGTAGCCCCACTCTAGAACAGGAGTGTCAAACTCAATTTCATTGTGGGCCACATCAGGTCTGTGTTTGACCTCAGGGGCTGGGTGGGCGTGACCAGGGTGGACATGGCCAGCACAACATTACTCATGTCAGGGGTGCCTATGGTGGCCCGAGTGCTCTGCCAGCAAAAAAGGAGCTCAGGAGGGTTGCTCTGTTGGCAGACAGTTGGCAGACAGTTGCAGGAGGCCATCGCAGCTGAAAACGGAGCTCTGTTTTCACTGGCAGAAACACTGCAGGCCAGTCCTTCACTGTTTCCAGAGTGGCCCCATGAGCCAGATCTAAGCACAGGCCTTGACTTTGACACCCCTGTTCTAGAACCTCCAGGTTATAACTATGAGGTTAGAAGGCTATAGATTTAGTCTGATGAGATTCAATTAGGCAAGAGCAAATAAAGGACTGAACTTGATTGGATTTCACTGTGTTGTCTTTACCCTTAGGCCTGACACCTCAACCGTATTCAACCAGAACTTGGTTAGCCTTTCTATTCCTCACAATCAAGTCATTCTTATTTAATAGATTTATTTTGCATATTGAACTACACTTAAGTTCTCCCTATGCAACAAAAAACCTTATATATTTCTTTTATGGTGATCACTCAGTTTTATACTCAACCCTCATTGAATGCAACATCCACTATTTCACATATTTCTTCTTATTGTACCATCCACCCTTATAAAACATTATTCCTATTGTATTCCATTTACCTTTTTCTTCTGACATACCCAACTCTCACTTTTATACAACAAAGTAGGCAAAAACATACTCTCATACACAGTTATATTCACTTATTTCAACAAATATTCCAGTGGTGGTATGCAGGGGTGGGATTTAAATTTTTAACAACCGGTTCTGTGGGCATGGCTTAGGTGGTGGGCATGGCTTGGTGGTCATGTGACTGGGTGGACATAGCTTGGTGGTCATGTTACTGGCTGGGTGTGGCCAACTCAACATCACTTACATCGAGGCACACATCTTCTCGCATAGCTTCTCATGACTGTGGGGATGCTGCAACAGTCGTAATTGTAAAAAATTGTCATAGGTCACTTTTTTCAGTGCCATTGTATCTTTGAATGGTCACTCCACACAAGCAAAGGACCAGCAAAGGAGGGGGAAAAAACTCCAGAGACATTCCTAAGACAGGAAGTCTAGTCCTGCCAAGAATATAATAAGGGTTAATGGAGAGGCAGTTTCTGTAAGCAACACCAGAATGTTTTCTTCCTGCCTTCCTTACAGGATTAGGCCAGTAATTTCTTCCAACAACCAGTTCTCCAAACTACTTAGAATATTAACAACCAGTTCTAGCGAATAGGTGTGAACTAGTAGAATCCCACCCCTGGTGGTATGCTACCAGTTTGGCCCAGTTCTGGCATACTGGTAGCACCGAAGATCAGCTGGCCGATAACCAGTTCACTCCGAATCTCAACGATGCACTGCAGTTGGGCCCACCCACCCGGGCTCCCATACTGACCTTTATTTCCTGCTCTTGAAGTGCAGCTGCTTTGCGCAGCACAGCAGATTGACGTGCTTCAGCTGTTGAAACTACAGGGAGAGTGCAGGATTGCAGGAGGTGAATAGAAAAGCCTCTGCGCATGCACAAAGGGCATGTTTGGTGTGCATGTGCACACAAAGTGTGTGTGTGCGCACAAAGTGTGCCCACCAAGCCATGCCCACTGAACTAGTGGTAAACCACTTTGAAACCCACCACTGAAACATTCAATTCTCACAACAAACTATACACTACCAACTGCCTTTCTCCCACAAGCTGTAGGATCAAAATGTCTCCATTTGCTTTCCCCTGATTAATAAATATTCTACCAAGGTACACATATTTATTTGCTTGCTTTACTTTTTCAGCATTTTCCAATTGTTCACTCCATTTTCCATGTTAAATATCATTACCTTAGTTTCTGATGCATTAATTTTCAGATCTGTATTCTCAGTGCATTACAGTCTATCTAACACTGGCTGCAAATCATTTGGATTCTCAGTCAACAACACAACACTGTCATAAAGGGAGTGAAGGGGAAATACATTCAGTCTTGCAAGATTCTGTTAATATAACCTTATAAAAAGTAGCATTAGCATATATGACTGTTTCCTAAGAAGGATCATCTTGAAGGGCTGATAACTGTCTGCATGCTAAAGTAACATACAATAAGGCTGACCAACATAGCTTCAGTATCACCAAAAGTATTTCTTATGCATTTATCCACCAATACATTAAACAGCCAAGGGAATATCACCTATCCTTGTCTTATTCTGTATTCATTTCTGAAATATTCACTAGGCATCCCATCTATTCTCACATATCCATTATTTCCTTTACATACCATATTTAATCACATTCAGGAATCACTTCATATTTTCAAAAGATAAGAGAAATATATGCTTTTGCTAAATAAACAAATGAAAAATAAATTTTCCCAATGACTTGCTAAAAAGCAAAACTCTCAACATTCAGCATAAAGCCCCAGTGCATGTTCCAGTCTACTTTTATTTCTTGTTATCTCTATTATCCTTTCAATCCAAATGCTGCTAAGCACTTTTCCTAGCATGCATAAGCAAAATAATTCTATCTTTCCTTTTAATATAGAGGAACCATAATAGCTGCTTGTTCTCCTTTAATATAATTTTTAGTTTTGAGAAATGATGGCCAATCTCTAAAATAATTGTTCCTGCAACTAAAATGTATCCTAAAATACTGTATATCTAGACAGAGAGGCAGAAAATTAGCAGAACATAGCCAAGAACGCCAACTAACAGTCAGAAGACATGATGAAAACGTCTTAATTTTACAATTGTGCGGACTCAACCATAGTTTCAACTGGGAAACAGTGAGCAATCAAGACCAAGTTTAATCCAAAATGGTTGGGAATTTCTAGAAGCTCAGCACTCAGACAAATCAGCCATCAACTGACACATAGAGATACACAGCCTTTACACACCATTCAAAAGAGACAATAATTTTTTTAAAAGCAAATAAAAAGACCAAAACATTTTCTCAACAGCAATCAGCACCAGAATTAACATCAGACAAAAATAAAGCAAGCAGTAAACAATGCCGCAATCCAGGAACTACAAACTCAGGCAGACAAGCAGTAAACAACCCAATGAAGAAACTGCCAAAGAGAAAACAGCATTTCTAACAACAGAGGAAGCTTCTGTACATAAAGTGAAAACAAATCCCACTCCTTTCAGGCACTGAAGATGTTATTTAGTCTGGTAGCAAAATGTTTGCAAACAAACAGCCAAGCTCAGAGAGCTCTAATGATTCCATTAAATTCATCCTTATATAAATCTTTGGAGTTAATTGATCCCAAAGTAAAGTCTTATTGCATTAGAAGAGGAAAAGAGAGGATTGTATTTTGGCTATATTGGTAGTCCTCGACTTACAGCAGTTTAATTAGTGACTGTTCAAAGTTACATGGCACTAAAAAAAGTGACTTATGTCCAGTTTTCACACTTATGACTCTCCATGATCATGTGATCAAAATTCAGATGCTTGGAAATTGACTCATATTTATGATGGTTGCTGTGTCCCAGGGTCATGTGATCCCCTTTTGTGATCTTCTGACAAGCAAAGTCAATGGGGAATCCAGATTTACTTAACAATTGTTTGACTAATTTAATAATTACAGTGATTCAACTGTGGCAAGGAAGGTCATAAAATGGGGCCAACTCATTTAGCAAACATTTCACTTAGCAACAGAAATGTTGTGTTCAATTATGGTCGTAAGTGGAGGACTATCTATCCACAGACTGACATCCTTACACTACCTCAGGGTCAAGAAACAAAGTATTTATTCCTTTAACTCTACTCTCAAAATTACTGACCTATAGTTCATTTTCTTTATTTGGTCAAAACTTAAAATAGGTGAGGAAAAACAAATTTGGGTATGAAACTGATTTGCTGTTTATAAAGTACTATACCTGCTGCCTTATAACCTCTTTGATTATAAGAATTTTTTCTTTATTTTAAGTAGCTACTTAGTGTGAGTAAACTAAGGTGTTATATTTTCAGAAATACTGGTAGTTCTGAATCCTATCTTCAGTTCAAGGAAATGCCTCCTGTCTCATGAAAATACACTTCTTATATTTGGGTACAAACAGGATACACTGAGCTTTCAGGTTTCTTGAAACATTGCCTCACTATTTTGTTGACAATATTTTCTGAAAGCACCTGAAATGTTTGCATGCCACTGCTTGCCATAAACCTTTTATTTATGATCAGTGATTGCTGAACCTTATACAGAGCTTTGAAATATGAATTGGGATTCTGTAAAATCAAGAAAAAAATCATGAAATTCCTTCTAAGTGATTAGAAAAAGTACTAGTAATGGAGTAAGAAAAAGGTGCTTTCACTTTTCATCTTTAGGGAAGGAAAAATCATCATAGAATATAAATACAGCTGAATTGGCAGTTAACATTTATAGAACACTGACTTGGCATTTCTGCACTTTTATGTCCCAAAAGAACATTATTCATGCCGACTTCTTCCTAACCGAGGTATTTCCAGTGAGATTTAAAGACTTAAGAAATACTCCCAATCAGCACTGTGGAGGAGGAGCTTCTTTCCATAGTGCTGATACTATATTCAAGAAGCACACATGTTGTCTGAATTCATAATATAATATGGAATGAATCATAGCTTTTATTTTGAAAACTGTTTCTCAAAACTCTTGCTTTAACATATAAAGATCAATTTTTCATGGCAGCTGATCGTCCAACACTGCTAAAAATTAAATGCACCTCTTTTGAATTCAGAAAGTGAGGCTCACACATAAGAAAATATTAGAGTAGGATAACCTTGCCAATTTTGACTGATCTAGAAAGCTAATCAGAGTTAGTTCTCATTATTATAAATCTGGGTGATAATGTAGGCCTTATCTTCAAAAGCAATCTATCTAATACTCTCTCTCTCTATTCCCCTCCTCAAAAAAATCTGGAGAGAAGGCAATCAAAGATACCTCTGTACCCTACCAAAAAAAGAGCATGGCTGCATTTGTGTAGGCCATCAAGAGTTGAATAAAACTTGAACGTGACTTGCTACTAATAAAGACCTTGAAAACAGACAATCAATCCTGAATTGTACAAAACTCTATGGCAGCTTAGTTCACTGGTTAGTGAATAGTAGAAGCAAAATCTAATCATATTACTATTGTTATATATAGATGATAATCTAGTAACTCAAACTATTAGATACCAAGGACAGAAAATACAATTCGAATATCATCGAATAGATACTGTATATTTTCCTAAATTTCTAAATAGTAGCAATTTGATTCTTTTAATATTCAGATTATATTTACCCAAATAAGTATTCCACGATATTAACGCTGAACAGATTCAAAGTTTTACTATCCACTATTTATTCAAGCAAATGTCTGAACAATTGTCCATGTCATTAAGTCTACTGGCATATAAATGGCATTTCTTTATTTAAAATAGTCCCAAGATTAAAATCTATGTTCACTAAACATATATATGTTTATCTACATATTTTTAATGTTGATATTATATATTTGTAAACTTAAAATACTAATAGTTTAATCCTTACTACATTGTAAAATAGTAGATGCTGTATGTGTTTTATCAGGTTGAATAACCTCTCCTATGAAAAATAAATACATAACAGATTTGAAAACCACATGTCTTAGCCAGTGAATCCCCAGAAATACTTATGAAGCTCTTGAAGAAAGTCATTATACCTTGATAAAAAGTTACCAAAAGCTCTTCCCAGCTCATACATTTTCAGAGTCTTTGTTAATATGGGACAGAATAGTAATTCTATGTAGCGAGGGCCATAAATTTAGAAGTATCATTATAACTAGATGGAGATATGATGTTCCATCTATTTCAGTAGGCAGCATGTTGGAACATCCGCTGGTCACAACCCAGGCAACGTCTAAATATTCACTGCTTGCTTGCTTACCGTATATACTCGAGTATAAGTCGAGTTTTTCAGCCCATTTTTTGTGCTGAAAAAACCGCCCTCGACTTATACTCGAGTCAGATTCCCCTCTGAAAAAAAAATGGTGTGGAGCTCCGAAGCTGGGCAGCCGCTTCCCTGCTTCCGTGTTTCCTTTGCAACTTTTAAGCATGGGAGGGGGAGGCTTTTCTGAGCTCTAGGCTGAAAAAGCAACGCAAGCCGAGGTCGCTCCACTCAGTTTCATTTCCTCAGCTCCAGCTGCTTTCAGTCCACTCGGGAGGAGGGGGAGGGGGAGGAGGAGGGGGAGGCTTTTCTGAGCTTTAGGCTGAAAAAGCAACGCGAGCTGAGGTCGCTCCACTCAGTTTCATTTCCTCAGCTCCAGCTGCTTTCAGTCCACTCGGGAGGAGGGGGAGGGGGAGGAGGAGGGGGAGGCTTTTCTGAGCTTTAGGCTGAAAAAGCAACACGAGCTGAGGTCGCTCCACTCAGTTTCATTTCCTCAGCTCCAGCTGCTTTCAGTCCACTCGGGAGGAGGGGGAGGGGGAGGGGGAGGGGGAGGCTTTTCTGAGCTTTAGGCTGAAAAAGCAACACGAGCTGAGGTCGCTCCACTCAGTTTCATTTCCTCAGCTCCAGCTGCTTTCAGTCCACTCGGGAGGAGGGGGAGGGGGAGGAGGAGGGGGAGGCTTTTCTGAGCTTTAGGCTGAAAAAGCAACGCGAGCTGAGGTCGCTCCACTCAGTTTCATTTCCTCAGCTCCAGCTGCTTTCAGTCCACTCGGGAGGAGGGGGAGGCTTTTCTGAGCTCTAGGCTGAAAAAGCAACGCGAGCTGAGGTCGCTCCACTCAGTTTCATTTCCTCAGCTTCAGCTGCTTTCAGTCCACTCGGGAGGAGGGGGAGGGGGAGGGGGAGGGGGAGGCTTTTCTGAGCTTTAGGCTGAAAAAGCAACGCGAGCTGAGGTCGCTCCACTCAGTTTCATTTCCTCAGCTCCAGCTGCTTTCAGTCCACTCGGGAGGAGGGGGAGGGGGAGGGGGAGGGGGAGGCTTTTCTGAGCTTTAGGCTGAAAAAGCAACGCGAGCTGAGGTCGCTCCACTCAGTTTCATTTCCTCAGCTCCAGCTGCTTTCAGTCCACTCGGGAGGAGGGGGAGGCTTTTCTGAGTTCTAGGCTGAAAAAGCAACGCGAGCTGAGGTCGCTCCACTCAGTTTCATTTCCTCAGCTCCAGCTGCTTTCAGTCCACTCGGGAGGAGGGGGAGGGGGAGGAGGAGGGGGAGGCTTTTCTGAGCTTTAGGCTGAAAAAGCAACGCGAGCTGAGGTCGCTCCACTCAGTTTCATTTCCTCAGCTCCAGCTGCTTTCAGTCCACTCGGGAGGAGGGGGAGGGGGAGGAGGAGGGGGAGGCTTTTCTGAGCTTTAGGCTGAAAAAGCAACGCGAGCTGAGGTCGCTCCACTCAGTTTCATTTCCTCAGCTCCAGCTGCTTTCAGTCCACTCGGGAGGAGGGGGAGGGGGAGGAGGAGGGGGAGGCTTTTCTGAGCTTTAGGCTGAAAAAGCAACGCAAGTGGAGGTCGCTCCACTCAGTTTCATTTCCTCAGCTCCAGCTGCTTTCAGTCCACTCGGGAGGAGGGGGAGGAGGGGGGGGAGAGAGAGAGAGAGATCATAAGAACGGCTCTTGGTTTTTTCTTGCAAGGGAGAGAGTGACTCCTGCCTACCACTGTCATCATCATCATCTTTTGCGTTAGTGAATCAATCAAACCTTTCATGATAGTGAGATCGTTTCCCAAATTTCCCTTAAATCAGGGAAGAAATCAGAAACAAACCTTTGGGCTGAGAATAAGCCTGTTCCTATGATGCCATTTTTGTTCACTTCAGTGTGAAAAGTGTGAAAAAACACACTTCTTTTTCTTCATCTTCTTGTTCCCTATTTACTGGTCTCTTTCAAAGAGGAAATTGTGAACATCAAACTTATTCTCAACTGTCCTAGTGAAAGTTTTTATTGGCATCTATTTTTATTTTTGAAATTTACCAGTAGCTGCTGCATTTCCCACCCTCGACTTATACTCGAGTCAATAAGTTTTCCCAGTTTTTTGTGGTAAAATTGGGTGCCTCGACTTATATTCGGGTTGACTTATACTCGAGTATACACGGTACTTATATCTCTCCCTCTCCCCTCTCCCCTCTCCCTCCTTCAAAGAAAAAGTTTTGCTAGGATTGCTCTTGGCTCCCCTCCATTTGTATACTTTGCATTGTACATTTAGAATAAATCCTGTAGAAACTGGCCAGATATTTCATTCTCTCTGAATGGAGATAGGGAGCCCGAGATGAAGGAAGAGGATAAATCCAATTGCATAACCACATGAATGATGAACAATTGCCTTTTGGAAGTGAACTTATGATCTGATCTATGGCCAGACATCTGAATCATGTCAATTGCTGGGAGATTTCTGAGTAAAAACCAGATTCCCTGCAGTAAGAAAAGATAACATAAATATTGGCCCCACATACAGGTCGATACATTTCTATCCCAAATCTATGCAATGTTTACATACAGGCAAGAGTGAGAGATAATGTCCTGCAACAGACTATAGCATGTTAATCAGAATAACTGGGTCACTGAATATTTTTGAGAGATTTGCGTGTTTGTGGGTGGGTGATAGGTGAGTCAAGGATTGGAGGAAAAACATTCTAACTAATGACTGAATGCATGCTGCTAAGAGGACTAAAGTGAGCCTCTTATAAAACTAAACCCGAGCGTTATAGCTAATACTGACACACTCAACACACACTTTACTTCACAGATAAAGTGCAGTGAACTTAAACACCCAGAAGAAGAGAACTTGTCATTTCTTCAATACCACCACTATTACCAACCACCCCCATCACCACCAGCAGCATATTACATATGGACAAAGGAAACAAAGGATAAAAGGAAAGAACTTCCTATTTACACAAGGGACTGTTTTGTTAGTGAGGTTTCCTGGTTCAGTACTCCCTGAACATGTCTATCCTGAAATAACCAAGGGCTCTAATTTCCATGTTGCATAATTTAGGTTTCTTCATGATTCTTCCTAAACTGTATGGAGCATGATTAAAACTAAACACTCACCTGCTGTGCTCACATTGTGCCATCTTTTTCGTCCATAACATTTGCCTTTCTACATTGAAATGTCTATCAAATACCAACAGTTTTCATGCTTTACTTTTATTTCAAAATGATTAACCTTCACAGCATGTTACCCTAAAGTCTTAATGTTCACTGTATGTACCTAAAATATATTTTCAAAATTAACCAGAGAATGACCTAATTAAAATTTTTTTTTTAAGATTTAAGATGACTTGTGATCTTTAAAAAGAAGCCAGTTTGTGATTACCGCAGCAAACATGAAATTAAGGTTAAGCTCTCCATTTTGCCTTAGAGTTGCTGTGAGGTCTCCAGCAAGCTTTGCAACTTTATCTTTCATCAACAAATTTCTGACTTTGCATTAGTTTCCAAGGTATCTCAGCTTTTGTCTTCCTGTTGCCAAGATTAAAATGACTAATGCTGGGAAGCAGCAAGCAAGAGAGATTTATATTGAGATGCTTGGGTAAGATAGCACAGAAGCCACCCATCTTTCAGAAAGAATTATGGATGTGGAAGTTCTTTGAAGTCATTGAGTCTAAGTCAGACCTCAGACTGAGCCACCTTTCCATTCAGCTACAACTTTACTTCAGAGCAAATAATTAAACTCGATGTTATGTTGGATAGAAGCAGAGAGACAAGCACTGGATACAAAGCAACCCTGACAGATGAAAAAGTAAGGATCACAATTAGAAGAAACAGAGAGAACCTTTCGAAAGGAGTGATAATGAATACTGACTTTAGGAATATTGATTTTTGAAATTCTAGGCTACAGCTCTGCATTACCCTAGAAGGTAATACAGTCTTTTGCATTCTAATTTCTCAGGTTAAGAAATGAGCAGCCAGCAGCAAGATTATTTTGTGTGACAGCTGGAATGTCAAACTGCACTATGCTGCTAGTAACTATGTCGCTAGTACGGTTTTGCAACAATTAAGGGCACAGGATTTTGCAGAGCTACAATTAAAGTTACTTTACAGCACTATGATACATGTACACACAAGGATAGCACATTTCTATGAGCTGGAAAATAATTTGCATTTATCTGCATAACTGGGTTATTTACATGATTTCTACATTCCAGCTGTGCAATGCAACAGTTTTTATTGGTTGGCTTGCTTCAATAAAATTTAAAAATGACTTTGTTAATCAGAACTGCGTTCCAATATAATATGCTTAGTTGTTTGCTTTTAAAATGAAGTTTAAAAGGCAGAACAAACTGAACAACATAAAATAAGAACACATCTTAGACAAGAACACAACTTTCTCATTATGCAGTAGATTAAACCTATCAGGTCAGATTCAGTTTCACATGGCAGACGTGAAAAGGGTTTTGTTTACTAGCTTCATTTGCCGCAACAAATTTAAGAAATCACCCAATGTCCGTCCTCTTTTATTAACACCAAGATACTTCTCAGTTCTGCAGAATTAAGACTAACAAAAACAAGTTTCTTCTTTGTGCATCTTACAAAGCATTTAGATTAGTGACTAATAACTGACTACAAGAGAAAGTGGCAGGAATAGATAGATCACTTGGAAGTCCTAAAGTATAGTGTAAGTAACTAATAAAGACTTTTACCATTACAGTCTTCATTTCAGTTGAAAAGCTCTAAGATTCTATTAAATGCTACAATTTAATTAACATTAGGTGTCTCTACCATTGGATGGAAAAACAGACTAAATTGGAATGGCAAGTCTTTTTCCAAATTAGCATTGGATTTCCATGGTTTGTTACCAGTCATCTATTTTTTTTAATGAAACAGATTCTAAACAAGACAGAAAACATTCGATCTTCTTCTGCGAACTCCCACCAATCTATATAACATGAGCAATTCTCAGTCTCCTTTTTCCTGCAAGCTACTAAATTATATGTAAAATTTTAGAGGACCACCACATAAACCAAAACATAGCAGTTTTGCCCGACAGGCAACAAGGCCCATGTTTTCCCCATCAGGCATATATCTGCAAAGTGAATAATACATAATAACATAATGGCAATATTATTATTGTCTTAGTGAATACTATTTGTTATTGCATATTGAATAGGATAATTATAATAAATATAATTGATTTAATCACATTTAAAATCTCATGACAAATGGCAAGGTTCCTGCCAGAGAAAACCTACATATTTAAGGCACCATCACATCAGAGGCTCCCTTTAGTATCTACCTTGGACTGTATGTTTGGAACCATGACTATCTAATTCTCAAAAAGAAAAAAACTCACCTCCAGTTCCTGTTCCCTCTGCAGGGCAAATTGTTTGAAAGACTTGACAATAAGGCCAGCATTTGAGCAATCATACACAAAAATGGAGGGGCTGCCCATCCACGTTTGTAGATCATATATGGATAACGGGATATATTGAGTGTAGTTCTGTGAAAGAAAAAATAAGTTCAGGTATAAGTAGAGTAAGTAAACAGCCAAAATACATATTTACCTAGAAATTAATATGGGATTTCTTTATGTCACATTTTAATTGAAATCAACCTAATTGATACTTCTTGAAACGAGATGTAAAAACCCCACCCCTTCTTACATATTAAAGTTTGTTTGTTTGCGTGTATGTAGCTGTGTGTATGCATCTGTATCTGTGCTGTTAATAATGAAAATTATGTATAAAAAAAGAGGGAGCAAGAAAAATTTAAAAATGCAAATGTTATGAAAAATCATCCATCCCTACTTTCACATACACATCCAATTACAGAAGCGCTCAGGAAAGAGCAACTATGTTCAGGATGTTCATACAGCTCGTTAGGTATTCTAAATAAAATAAAATAAGTGGTGGCATCACCTGGACTGTCATGCTACTTCTAATACAGGAGGTAATAAAGTAGCCATAATGATTAGTAATTATAAATAGCCTATTTATAACTATTTATAACATAACTGCAATTGCCTCCTCCTCCATGCTGAATAAACAGAGGAAAAGCAGAAGATGATTACAGGATAAATGATCCGAGGCATAATTTCACATGTAAAGCTCAGTAAATACCCAGTAAAATTATATGCTCGTATTATAACCATGAAGGAGAAAG
The DNA here is from genome assembly GCA_033807585.1 of Hydrophis major. Taxonomy (NCBI): domain Eukaryota; kingdom Metazoa; phylum Chordata; class Lepidosauria; order Squamata; family Elapidae; genus Hydrophis; species Hydrophis major. Next base: position 185,996,108 of record CM066329.1, on the reverse strand, counting down.
AATTTTTAAAAATGGTCAATTGCAAGAAATGCCAGATGCAACATCCAAAAATGGATATAGAGCTGTTAATGCAGGGATATTTAGGATGGGAGTTCAATAGTGTCAAAGTGGTGAGCATTTGAAGTCTCATCCTTTATCTATATGCCTACAATTCATGTGACACACATTAAAAAAAATTGGCATTTTGATCTCCCAGATGCAACACCAACATTTTGGTGTTGCTGGCATCACCACACTATCACGCCCATCCAGGGGTGGGATTCAAATTTTTTAACAACCGGTTCTGTGGGCATGGCTTAGGTGGTGGGCGTGACTGGGTGGACATAGCTTGGTGGTCATGTTACTGGCTGGGCATGGCCAACTCAACATCACTCACATTGAGGCACGCATCTTCTCGCATAGCCTCTCATGCCTGTGGAGATGCTGCAACAGTCATAAGTGTAAAAAAGAGTCATAAGTCACTTTTTTCAGTGCCACTGTAACTTTGAATAGTCACTCTACACAAGCAAAGGACCAGCAAAGAAGGGGAAAAAAACTCCAGAGAGGTTCCTGAGACAGGAAGTCTAGTCCTGCCAAGAATATAATAAGGGTTAACGGAGAGGCAGTTTCTGTAAGCAACACCAGAATGTTTCCTTCCTGCCTTCCTTACAGGATTAGGCCAGTAATTTCTTCTAACACCCGGTTCTCTAAACTGCTTAGAATGTTAACAACCGGTTCTAGTGAATAGGTGAGAACTGGTAGAATCCCACCCCTGCACCCACCCCACAAATGCCTCTGTGTGAGTGGCTGAAATGCAAAAATTGGAGCAATAGAAGAAGCTAGTATCACAGAAACATTTGAGTTTGGTAGACATAGTAATTCCGGAGGTAGAATACAGATAGTCCCCCTTTAATGACTATTCAACAATCATACGAAGTCATAATGACACTGAATAGTAATAACAATAGGACTTAGACTTATATACCTCTTCACAGTGCTTTACAGCCCTCTCCAAGAGTCAGCATATTGCCCCCAACAATCTGGGTCCTCATTTTACTCACCTCAGAAGAATGGAAGGCTGAATCAACTTTAATCCAGTGAGACTTGAACTGCCAAACTGATGGCAGCCAGTAGTCAGCGGACATAGCCTGCAGTACTGCATTGTAACTACTGTGCTCACTGATGAATCGCGGTGAGACTTAAGAGTGTTCCTCATACTTGTGGCCATTTCAGTGTCTCTGTGCAGTGGTGTGATCACAATTCGGGCACTTGTCAACTGGCTTGTGATTATGATAGTCACAGTATCCATGGTCACGTGATTGCCATTCACTGCCAAGTTCCAACAAGCAAAGTGAGTGGAGAAGTTGGCAAGAGGCCACAAATGGCCATTATGTAACATTATACTTAATGACCATACAGGATTAACTTAACAATTGCAGCTGGAACTGCAAAACTGGTTATCCTCAGTGAACACAATCATATGATGTTATACTTTACAACCGTGTTGCTTAGCACAATTGCCAGTCACAATTACCATCAATAAGAGAGGACTACCTGTAACATAACTTTTCATAGTTGACACTTGTTTCAAGCTATGTGGGCATTGGTTATGATGTATGTAGACATAACCAGATGATAAATATTACAATGACATAGATTTTATGGAAGTATGATATTTCAGACGCAGACATTAAAGTGTACTGTAAATTACTGGTACATGTTGAACTAAAAAAAATAAAGTAAACCTGGTAGCAAGATATGATCTCAAGAACATCAAGTCGATGTAGGGAATATCTTAATTATGCTTAACATGCACAGTAAATGAACCTGAAGGTCAATGGGAAGAAAGGAGAGACATTGTGAACACATTTCAAAACAGAAAAGATCCATTTAATCTCCAGAACAAGCTATCATGCTAGCCATGGAAAAAAGGAAGATGAAAGCCTTGGGCAACAGTGCAATGACTGAACACACACTTACAATTTCAAGCAAGGACAAGGAAATGCATTTCAATCAAGAATAACAGGAATTAGGAGAATGTAATAATAAAACTAGAATAAAAGATCTTTTTTATGATCAGAAGAATCACAGGCAAATTTGCATCTTGCATAGGAATACTCAAGGATAACTACAGAACAGAATAATTGAAGCTAAATTAAGGTTTATAAGGCAACCCAAAGTTGTTATAAATAAAATATGATAAAATATAAAATGGAAAAAATGCTGAAACCATCCACAAAGAAGGATTATTAAATAACTGAAACCTTTGCTGACAGAATACATGTTCAAGATCCAGTGGTACTAAAAATATGATACCAAAAGCAATAGATGTTAAATAAGAAAGTACAAGACACAAACTGAATACCACCAACCCTTTAACTAACTTCAGCAACTTTAAAATGCTAACATTTCTGTAGCAACAAATATGGAACAAGATTTTTTTGCCAAGAGACTGAAAGAGGTCAGTTACATACCTAAATAAAAGAAACCAGATGTCAGAAAATGCAAAAACGGAATTATTGAATTTATTCTTTATGCAAGCAAATATTTCCTAAGATCTTTCAAAGACAAAGTCCAAGAAAGAAATACAGAACAAATGGGCAGGTTTTAGAAAAGACAGAAAGACAGGAAATCAGATAAATAATATAAGATGGATAATGAAAGTAGCAACAGGAAAAGGAAATATATCAGTTTCATTAACTACTACAAGGGGTATGTGTTGACTTATGGTGGCTGCCTGGACATTTTCTTGACAAGATTTCTGTGTACATCATGCCATAATAACGATTTATTAAATTGATACACCATCCAATTCCCATTCATGAATCTTTCAAACATAGTAATAGTAGTAGAACTGAAAGTAATAATAATCTCTGTGGTATATAAGAAACTACTTCAAGAATAGGTTTCCGGTTTTGCATGGCTTCGACAGCAGCAGGAATTTGCTTGTCTGCAATTCCTGCTGTGCTTGCTGCCAAGGTGCCCCCGATCCAAATGGGTCTGGGGGATATGGCTGCCCTGTAGAGGCAGCCGAAGAGAGAGGGGATCTGGACAGGGGTTTGGGGGTGTCGCAGACCCCCTGTCCAGCCGAAAAAAACCCTTTTTCCCAAGGTGGTGGAGTGGCGGTCAGTGATGGCCGTCACAAAGAAGCCTGCAGCCGGGTAAGATTTGTGCTGGAGGTTGCAGGAGGAAGTGAATATTTGGCTGAGCCGAGACAATAACAACTCTTAATTACCCTGGAAACTGAACTGTTTGAATTGCCTGAGGATACATTGTTTCCCAAAGAAGACTGGAAAGCTGTGGTTAAAGCTATTAAGGGGAAAAAATTTTTTTCTTAACTCTCCCTCCCCATAGAAATAGCAGACGGAGATCTGGAAAATCTACTTGAGCACGGAAGGTAACTCAATTTGAAATTTAAAGCCAAGGGATAAAGGATTTCTGGACATTGGATTTAAAAAAAAACCCAACAACTTAAAATTGATTTGGTTTGCTTTGTGACTTTGAGATCTTTGTGAAATTTTGTTTTTTAAAAAAAGGGACTAAAGACATTAGGGTTGTGTTAAAAAAGAAAGAAAGAAAAAATGGCATTATCTTTTGAAGGACTACAAATGGAATTTCAAAAACTGAAAAACAAAGATAAGGGCTCTTCTGGATCTATCTTTCGCTTTTTGGAAATGGCAATTTCTACCTACCAAGAAATACTACAGGAAGGCTGGGATGAAGGAGAAGAAACCATCTTTAATGGACAAACACACTTAGTGGAGAAAGAAAAGCGGAAGGGGGGCAAGGAAAAGATGAACTTAGAACTTAAAAAAGCAACCAAGAAAAAGAAAAAGGAGATGAAAAAGCGATATGATGTCAGAAAGCAACAGAAAAGAGAAATACAACAGAGAGGGAAGATTAAGAGAGTGAAATTGGAGAGATGGGGGCCCCAAAAAGTTAGAATGGAGAAGAAAGGGGGAAAGGAAAGAGAAGTCATAAAAGCTTTAAACAAGATGCAAAAAAATGTGTTTTTTTTTCAGAGATAAGGGGTGAGATAATCTTCTTTTAAAAATGATTCTGCAAAAGTACATAAAAATGCATTGTAGACATTAGAATTTGAAGTTGAGTTAGAAAATTAGAATATTATATGATTTAAAAATGTATTAAAGCGAAGTCATGATTTAATTATAGAGTTTAATTTCTTAATTTCATAATAGTATTGTTTAAGAATTAATAATAGAATTTAATTTCTTATGAAACATTGCTTTTGCTATATTATAAATTTAATATTTCTTTTTTACTTGTTTTTAGTTTTATTATTACTTATTAAACTCAATATTATTTACTTGTTTTACTATTTTGAAATGTAATACTTTGAATGTACGGAACAGAATCAGCACGGAAAATATGTATTATTTTAAGTGTTATTTAGGGGGAAGATAAAAAGTTGTCATACTTCAATCTGGGTTTACAGAAGAAATATTGTATTAGATAAAAAGGATAAGTAGGTGATTGAAAGAAAACAGACAAAAGATGCAAATATAATTATTTAATTGAGATGGAATAAATAAAATAGAATTAAAAGAATGAGTAGGAGAGAGGAAATATATGGAAAATAGAGAATGCCAAATAAGATATGAGATAGTATATTAAGTGAGTATAAATTTTGATTGATGTCTGTATAAAAGGAGTTAACTCTGGGTAAGCCGCCTTCCAAAAAGAAGTTTTATGTATTTATGTTTTGTGTAATGTTTGTTTAAGTCTGATAGGATGTGGAAGAATACTAATGAAAATATATATATTTTTAAGACAGAAGAAATATGACTAAATAGAGTAATAAAGAAAAGTTTTGAAAAGATATGAAGTTGATTAGATAAGATAAATATATATATAGAAGTGTGATAATTTGGAATTATCTTCTTTTTAAATAAGATTTGTTTCTTCTAGAAAAGATATTTTATGTTACTACATCCTATGTTTTGTTTGTGTGTGCTAAAAAAAATTAATAAAGTTTGTTATAAAAAAAAAAAGAAACCACTTCAAGAACTACACTTGGAGAAACAGAATGGTTTAAAATAAAGGACACAGCTGTTCAATTTACCCAGCAAACATAAAAATGACAGTACTGGAAGATTAACAATTGGAGATATGCAAGTGACACCACATTTTTATTTAAAAGATGTAGAAAAACTAATTCTGGAAGTAAAACTGGAAATTTAAAAAAATTGGAATAAAGTTGTGGTATTGAGAAGACAATTTAGTTAAACTGCATATTGTAGTTAGTGAATCTGTAACTGAAACTGAAAAAGTGAACTACTTTCCTTCCTTGAATTCAAGAATAGATAATTATAGACTATGTTGAAGAGGTATGAATTTAGCCTAGATCATGAAAGAGGCAGATATCCATGACAGATATATGAAAAGTACACAAAATAAAAAATACAAAGGAGGTAAAAGGGGAAAATATATTAAAAAAGAAAACTTATATTTAAAAAGTACTTCCCACTTCATCAAGACAAGTACAATTTCAATAATTTACCACTTTCTCTACCATTTCAAACATTCCACATCTTATTTTTTAGCTATTAACAAATAAAACATTATCATTCAATTTTAATCATCAAAAATCCATAGTTACCAGAATAATTATATTTTCTCTAATATAACAAAAAAAATCTTTTCTTCCTATATCTTATCTTGTTATCTATAAAAAAAACTCTTTAAAGCCTTATTATTCAACCAAGAAAAACTCTCTTAAGAGCTACCAGAAACAACATATTGAAAATCTTGATCTTTAATCCCTTCAAATAGTGTCTTACAAATTAATTTCCTATCATTTTTGCTTCATCTCTTCTCAGAAACTCCTTCTCAAATTTAACACTCCCCTTCAATTTTAACACCACAGTTTATCACTTTCTCTAAAAATACAACAAAAAATCTCTTTCCCATATCTTATCTATAAACAAAGCTTAAAAGCTTTATCATACAGTCCTGGTGAAGAAAAAAACATTAAAATCTACTATGAAATACTTCATATATATTTTAAACTTGATTACATAAGCCAACTTTATATTCCTTCTCTTTTGGTTTTTGATGTTTATTCCTAAATTTTAAATAGTGTTCCAAAAACTGAGTTCTTTTCATTTTCCCCTTTCAAATTCCTTTTCTCTTTTATCAGAAATTCCTTTTAAGTATAACACATCCCTTTTATAAGTCCAAGATGAGAAGTGAAATCTGCACATCTAAGTCACTCTTCTGATTTATTATTTGTATGCCCCTTTTAGCTATTAAAGTATCAACCAGACTTCCGGTGGCATTCTTGTCAACGACGGATCAGAGACCACGATTGTGTGTGGCTTTGATCCTGTTGGAGGGGTCCTTAAAGGACTGGATCCATCTGACCCACCTCGTAGGGATGGGGGGAAGAGGGGAGACCGCCAGCTGGGTTGAGGAGAGCTGCATCTGCCCTCCCTGGCTTGGTAAACTCTCCTAGAAGACAGGGAGAAGCAGCAGTCTTTAATGGCTGCCCTGAAGAAGGGAAGCTGCCAGAACACAAGTTTTATGCTGGAGAGTGAAAGTGGTAAGCAACATGTAATCGGATAAAAGACTTTGAATATTCTTTTTGAAAACCCCGAAAAAGCCGAAAGAAGGAGCCCTCATTTGAAAGAGTGGTAGCGGCGAACGAGAAGTGGGGAGGAAAATATAAGGTAAAGAAAAAATCCAGAACTAAAAGAATTATATACATTTAGAGACTAAATTTGGAACAAAATATAGAATTGGACATTAATCAGGCATTAGATAAAATGCTGGACATTTTGAACTGATAAAATTTAATATTAATACTATGGAAAAGTGATTTAAAATAAAAGAATTCTAAGAAGAAAGTGATATAGAGCACCACCTACAGGTTAAAGATGTCCTTCTTTTATGTTTCTATGGAAAACTATCGGTTGTATAAACAAGATCCCCGGAAGCTCAAAAAAAAGAAGGGGGGGTTATAGTAAAATATAAAAAAAAATGCAATACTTTGGGATTGTTGGAAGTTGATTGTGATAAGAAAACAGAAGAAAGAGAAAATGAGATAAATAGAGACTTTTGACAAGGTCTTTAATAGAAAAATTTGACTTTTAATAAAATAAAAAATAACTTAATAGATCAAAGAAATGGAAGAAATAAGCAAATAATTTAAATCGGAGCTCCAAACTGTGAGAGAGATGGTTAAAGAAAAAATTGAGATTATGAGGAGTAAAGTAATGGAGTCACAGCTCGCAGAAGAACAAAGGCTCAGAGAGGACAAATTAAAAGAGGAAAATAACAGCCTTGATGAATATGAAGAACAAGGACGCACTGTCAAAAGACATAAAAGGATTTAAAACAGAGACATTGACAACAGACACAGAGATAAGACACCCAAGATTAAGAAGAAGAAGGGAATATACAAAAGACTCCAAAAAAAAAGAGAACTGAAATGGGGGGGAGAAACATGGCTGACAGGCAGAGGGAAATTAAAAAAAACCAGAAGGAAAAAAGAAGAAAGATTGGGGAAATTTAGAAAAGGGAAACCTAGCCAAAATTAAAAGGAATGTTAAAGCTACAAGATTTCAAGATAAGGGTTAGGGATTGTACAAGGGGGATACCACATGGAAATGTATATTGACATTTAGTTTAAAACTTACTGGAAATTATTTTAGGATTATGTATATATATCTATATATCTGGATCTTTGGTTATTCGGGTTTTCTCCCGCGTAAGATTGGAAGTATCTAGGCAACGTTTCGATGAAGTCTCATTCATCATCTTCAGGCTTGGTCTTCAGCTCTGTGCTTCTCAGAGTGATGTGAGCTTGCAGCTGCTTCTTCCTTTTAACTGCTAGTGGGGGTGTGACTTGATTGGGTGGGGGCTTGGCTGTGTTCTGATTGGGTGGGGGTGTGTTCTCATTGGTTGGGGGTTTGGCTGTGTTCTGATTGGCTGGAGGCGTGTTCTGTTCAGGTGGGGGCTTGATTGTGCTCAGGTTAGTCTTAGTTGCTGGAGGGTTTGAGCTGGTGAGCTGTGATCTTGCTGTTTGGCTTCGAGTTTGTGGTCGTGCTGCATCTTCATGGTGGAGGTCAGTTCGCTTCATGTATGGCTCAGAGGGGTTTGAGGTGGGTAGTGATGCAGCTGCAGTGCGGCTTCTGGTCCGTGGTCGTGTTTCATCTTCTGTGTGGGTGTGAGTCTGCTTTCTACGCCCACACAGCATGAATAAACGAGATGATGCCTCCCGCCTACCAGCCATTTGGAAACCCACCCTCATGAACAGACGCATACCTAACATGAAGAATGACACCAGACCCACACCCCTGAGAGCCACACAAGATGCCACCACCACACTTCCACGTAGAAAGCAGACTCACACACACACAGAAGATGAAACACGACCACGGACCAGAAGCCGCACTGCAGCTGCATCACTACCCACCTCAAACCCCTCTGAGCCATACTTGAAGTGAACTGACCTCCACCATGAAGATGCAGCACGACCACAAACTCGAAGCCAAACAGCAAGATCACAGCTCACCAGCTCAAACCCTCCAGCAACTAAGACTAGCCTGAGCACAATCAAGCCCCCACCTGAACAGAACACGCCTCCAGCCAATCAGAACACAGCCAAACCCCCAACCAATGAGAACACACCCCACCCAATCAGAACACAGCCAAGCCCCCACCCAATCAAGTCACACCCCCACTAGCAGTTAAAAGGAAGAAGCAGCTGCAAGCTCACATCACTCTGAGAAGCACAGAGCTGAAGACCAAGCCTGAAGATGATGAATGAGACTTCATCGAAACGTTGCCTAGATACTTCCAATCTTACGCGGGAGAAAACCCGAATAACCAAAGATCCACATACAAATACCCGCGAGAACTTCAGAAAACATCTATATATCTATATCTATATATCTATATATCTATATATCTATCTATATATCCATATATATGTATATATGTATATATCTGTATATGAATTATGTTGTTATGAACCCTTATATTGGAGGAATAAAACAGGGGAATGGAAATGTATTAAAAATATATAGACAAATTTTGGATAAGTGGTAAGAAAGAAAAAATATGATTATTAATGATTATAAGAAAAATGAAATGTATTAAAATATATAAATTTTGGCTAAATAGAAAAGGAAAAAATATGATTATTAATGATTAAAAGAAAAGTCAAGATGAAATGATATATATTAGGAAGTTATTCCAGCGATTCTAGGAGGGGAAATCTTAAAACAGGGGTCACCAACCTTTGGGACCTCAGGGACCACCAAACTCATAATTTTAGATCCCAGGGCCCACTAACCAGTTCTGTGGGCATGGCCTAATTTGTGGTTGTGGCTTGGTGGTCATGTGACTGGCTGGGCATGGCTTGTATGTAAATATTATAAATATTTATATAAATATTGATTGTTTATATAAAAAAAGAGCAACTTTTACCCAAAATTAGGCAAAGCAGGCAGATTGAGTTGCTCACAGAATCATTCAGTGATCTATCTATCTGCCATTGACTAGCTCAGTCTCTCAAATTTGCTTGCTATGAGTCTGCACTGAATTTGCTTGCAAGCAAACCTTCAGTCCTAAGGAAGGTTTGGTTGTGCTGAGCTGAAGATCTAAAAACTAGCTAGAAAGCAAGAAATCCAGTTTCCTGCTTCCTAGCTAATCTAAATCTCCCGGCACAGCAGAACAGAAGATGGTCGGAAAAAGGAAAAATAGCAATTTAGCAGGCAAGTTTATAGGGTAAGGAGTGAGTGGGCGGGGAGGGTTCCCGTGGGCCATGTGGGCGGTGCAGGCTTGTGTTTCTGCACAGCCTGGATTAATTGCTTTATGGGGGTGCTCTGGGGGTGAGATTTCTCTGCGGCCCACCAGTTGGCGACAGCTGCCTTAAAATATACATGTATTAAAATATACAGTTGATTATTTAATGTTAATATGCTTAAAGTTGGGGAATGAATTATTAAATTAGATAGATTGAGGGGATGTACCATGTGGATCCTAAATGTATTGGTTTTGTTTTAATCTTGCTTTTTTATAGATTGTTTATTATATAATTGGCTTAGGAAAAATTAAGGATAAGAATGATGTGTAATAAAATAGGTGGTAAGCTAAAAACGGAAATAATAGGGGATAAAGAGCTGGGAATCTGTATTTGGATGAAATGATATTAATATTGAATTAATGAATTGAAATATAAAATGGAAATTTATTTAAAGATAAGCAAAATGGAAAATGATATGAGATGATATTATATAAGATTGGTGGAAATGAAAGTATAATTATGTATAAGTGTTATAATTTGGAACCACGTTGCTCACATAAAAAGAAGTGTAAAAATTAAAAAATTAAAAACTTTTTGGGGAAAAAAAAGTATCAACCAGTTTCATTTGTAAGTCCTGTGTAACATCTTGGTCCATATCATTCTTGTAGTCTGTGTTTTTTTTAAAATCGACATTCAAAACAATCTGATTATAGCACTTAGCACTAGCACTTAAACTTATATACCATACCGCTTCACAGTGCCCTCTTTAAGTGATTTAGAGTCAGCCTATTACCCCCAATAATCTGGGTCCTCATATTACCAACCTCGGAAGAATGAAAGGCTGAGTCAACCTTGAACCGGTGAGACTCGAACTGATGCAACAATTATCAGTTGTGTCCTCTTGTTTTAAACCCATTTTTATATTAGAAGACAATCTTATTTATTGTTCACATTGAGTAAGACGCATTTTTGAAATTATGCCACATAGATCCCTGTGGGTACACAAATCTGACATAAATAAAGCAGCTGAAAGCTGGCTTTCTTGGCTGAAACAAATCAGAATAAAATAATACACCCTCATAGTTTATTCCTTTTAATCTAAGTATCAGAACACATTATGCTTAATCTATCATAAAATACAGCACTACAGAATATGACAGGCCTGCAGATTTGTGTTGATCTATTGCAAATTCACATGCTTTCCGCTGAAGGATAAAGTCATAATTTTGCAGCTTTTCTAATCAAGAGCTGCAATTCTATAACTATGTGGAAGGTCACAGCCATGGCACAGGGGTGGGTTTCTACCGGTTCTGTCCACCTCTGTAGAACCAGTAGTTCTGAAGAGCAGCAGACATAGAACTGGTTCTATGTCTGCTGAGGTTTTTGCCCACCCATCCACCTCTTACCTGATCTTTATTTCTTGATTTTTCAACTTTCAGCTGCAGTTGAAAAAGCAAGAAAAGGGGGCTGTTTCAAAGGCTGCTTCTCTGCATGCTGCATGTTGATGACGATTTACAGATGCGTGCAAGCAGCATGCAGGGAAGCACATCGTAAATCAGTGAACCTCGTAAATCATTGAACCACCCTGTCATATCCCATCCCTGCATGGCACTATCACCAAGGGCGTCTCACAAACTGTGATGATCCGGAGTGTAGCACAAATATAACAAAAACCAAAGCATAAATAAAGGTCCTTTAATGCCTTCAACTTGGCTTCACTGTTCAATTGTTCACAGTTGAAGATTAAACTATTTTCAAAATAACATTCCAATCGAAAGAAATACAGTTCAAAATCAAAGAGCAGATAACAAAGCAAAAACCAAAAATAAACTGCACTGAAGAAAGTTCCACGACAGACCAGGATAATTAATTACAAACTTTAAGAAGATAACTAGGTAAGGTCCGTTGGAAGAACGCCAACCAAGATAAACTTCATCCAGGAAAAACCACTCTTTGTCTTCAGCGTTTGCTAACACGCAGGTCCAAACTCTTATGCAGATCTGACACCTGCAACCCATGAAGAGGATCATGGCCTTCTCCTCCCAAGTAGACCACATATTCCCCTGATCCTCTCCTCCCTACATGCACTGGAATGGATAGGAGATGGGCCTGGATCCTCCTTTGACTGCTCAGCCGGCCTCTGCCCTTCTCCAGCCTCCCAAAATCAGGCAAAGCAGGCAGATTGAATTGCTCATAGAATCACAGATTCATTCAGACATCTATCTATCTGCCATTGGCGAGCTCAGTCTTCACCCTCTCCTCCTGAGTAGACCACGTTTTTTCCTGATCCTCTCCTCCCTACATGCCCTGGGATGGATAGGAGATGGGCCTGGATCCTCCTTTGACTGCTCAGCCGGCCTCTGCCCTTCCCCAGCCTGGAATGCCCTGGAATGGATAGGAGATGGGCCTGGGTCCTTCTCTGTCTACCCGGTCTCTGCCCTTCCCCAGCCTCCTCCACAACCTCTGGAGCCACACTTCCACTCCCTGTTGGCTGTTCCTCCTCTCTCTCAGAATCACTCTCCACCAGGGGCATGACACAAACATTCAACTGCATGCCAATCTAATTGCTGGTGATAGCACACGCAATGGGTTTCAATCTACGACCCAAGAGGATCACAGACATCAATGCACTTTTCTACAATTATTGGTTGCTTTAGAACAAAACAGTAATATGCCAGATACCATGCTACTGCCAATTGTTTGGAGGCAGGAGGCAAGTCCAATTTAAATACATTTTAATATATATGAATATGTATGTGTTAGCATATGGATATAAAAAACCCCCAGAACCTTATGGTATCTTACAGATTAACTAATTCATTATAGCATATGGCCCATGGACTAAAGCATCATTATGAATTAGACTCCATCACATGAAACATATGGGACAGTAGATTTATTAGTATCTAAGGTCCCGAATTTTTATCTTTCATTTATATTTTTGTACAATATTCAAATACTGTATGCATATAAAGTTGCCATTTTTTTTATTTCTGCAGAAACACAAGTATAGTGTTAGCAATCACTGGTGCCTTAAATAAGGTTTTTAGAATCCAAAAGGGCTTCTTTGATTTAAGAATAAATCAAATTTAAACAAAAATTAATGTGGTGTTCAGGACAGCCACTAACGCTATAATCAGAGGTCACAGAATCAGAAGCACAAAAGTTGAAAGAGCTTTGGACTTCAAGCATCTTGCAGCGTGTGCCTCTCAATTCTTCCTCCAGACTCTGGGTCCTTGATTGCCAAATGAGATGCAAAAGTTGCTCTCATCAGAAAAGAGGACTTTGGACCACTGAGCAACAGACCAGGTCTGTTTTTCTTTAGCTCAGGTAAGACGCTTCTTACATCGTTTGTTGTTCAAGAGTGGCTTGACAAGCCCATGTCCAGGATCTGTCTGTGTGTGGTGGCTCTTGATGCACTGACTCCAGCCTCAGTCCACTCCTTGTGAAAGTCCCCATCACTTTTGAATGGCCTTTTCCTGACAATCCTCTCCAGGCTGTGGTCTTCCCTGCTGCTTGTGCACCTTTTTCTTCCACCCTTTTCCCTTCCACATAACTTTCTATTCATGTGCTTTGATACAGCACTTTGGGAACATCCAACTTCATTTTCAATAACCTTTTGAGGCTTTCCCTTCTTATGGAGGGTGTCAGTGATGGTTTTCTGCACAACTGTCAAGTCAGCAGTCTTGCCCATGATTGTGATTCCTACTGAATCACTGAGAGACCATCTAAAGGTTCAGGAACCCTTTGCAGGTGTTATGGCTTCATTAGCTGATTAGAGTGGGACACTTTGAGCCTGGAATATTGAACCTTTTCACAATATTCTAATTTTCTGAGATTGTGGATTTGGGGTTTTCATGAGCTGTAAGCCATAATCATTTTAATTATGACAAATCATGGCTTGAACTATCTTGCTTTGCATGTAATGAGTCTATCTCCTATATTAGGTTCACCTTTTAAGTTGCATTACTGAAATAAATGAACTTTTGCACAATATTCTAATTTTTCAAGTTTTACCTGTAGGCAAAATATTCAACAGGTTGAAAGTCTGTAGAGATTCTCAGTCCTCCAGGTCATGGTTGCCCCAAGGGTTCTTTTTTTCAGGAGGCAATTGGATTTTCTTGTTTTATCTTTTGAAGACATTTCACTTCTCATCCCAAAATCTTCTTCAGGTCTGACAATTCCCCACTATCCTGTCAGAGCTGAAGAAGCTTCTTGGATGAGAAGCAAAATATCTTCAAAAGAAAATTTATTATGATTAACAAGATGTAAAAAACATATTGGAAACTATAGTTTTCAAGGACTATAAATGCAGGGATAGTTTTCTTTTTAAGATGTCTTTGTCCACCTGTGACTCAGATCTTTGTCCCTTGGCTTCTTTGGAAAATTGGGAGTGGGGGAAGGGGGGTGGATATTGGTATCCTGGATCAAAGTGATTATTAATGCCTCATTATGGAAATGGTAAATGCCAGCAGCACATACACTGGTGTTCGTCATCTTATGCCTGAAGAAGCCTTCTCTTGATCCAGAGGTGTTAGATTACTACCATCCAGCCTGCAATATTCTTTTCTGGGTGAAAATTGTTCAGATGGTGGTTTTATAGACAAAGCAGATTATGTGCACTCAGAGATGGATATGTGATGGAGGCAACATTGGTTGTTGCTATTGACAATGTAGAGTGCATGTTCTGATCCTCTTGGACCTCTCAATAGCCTTTTATATTGTCAACCATGGCATCTTTTTGGAATAGCATCAGGGTCTGGGAATTGGGCTACCATATAAATTTTCTTAAGGGGGCGTGATGGCTCAGCAATTAAAGATGCTGAGCTTATTAGCTGGAAATCTGACACCCTGGGTTTGAGACCTGAACAGCACATGTTAGGATGAGTTCCTGTTACTTACCCCAGCTCCTGCCCACTTAGCAGTTTGAAAACATGCAAAAGTGAATATATAAATAGGTAACATTTGGTAGGATACTAACAATGTTCTATGTGCTTCAGTATACAGTCATGCTAATCATATGAACACAGAAGTGTCTTTGGACAATGCTGGCTCCCTTGGTTAAGAAACGGAGATGATCACTTCCCCTAGATTCAGACTTGACTTTATCTTTCTAAATTTTCTTAATAAATAAATAAAAATTACCAATCTTTTGTAAGAAGTTAAAAATAGCTTTCCAAGAGGATTTTGGGGCTCTCATTCCATACATTTTTTAGGAATGTTTTAATGTATCTATAAGGATTTTGTTTAATTATTGGGTTTCTGGAAAGTGTTCTATTATTTCAGTGCGATATATATTTAGCAAATTATTTATTAAATTATAACATTATTGCTCTATGTTATTAACTTGTTTATAACTTTTGTAATTTACATATTATTGTGGATATCTTCGGCTTAAACATTTTGTTATTATCTTTATACCACCAAGAGTCTGTAGAGTGAAGTACTTATGAGAAGTTCAGACTTGAAGATATTTTCGCTAACCATTTGGGTATAAATGACTTTTCCTATAATCTATCTCTCTAGAATATTTCCCTAGACAGAATTTACTCATCCAATAAATTCCCCTATTTTGTCAATGATGTAAAAATACTTGCTGGCATTTCCTCAGCAACTGAAATGGGATGGGGAAGAAATACTTAATGAAAAAGCCTCACTAATTATTTGTTTCCCCTGTAGATGGCTATTCCCTGTGGATCAGGCATCTCATTAAGAGTTACAGTATGTCTGCAATAGGTATTCCTGCATTAATGTGAGAAACGCAAAAATATCTGTTACTTGGTAAGTGAGCAACATGACAAAGCAATCAAGAAATAAGGATTTCTGATTTCGGACCTAGTCAAATAAAGGCGGGGGTTTTCAACCAGCATCAAAACATAGTTATTTTATTGCCAAAAATAAACAATAGATGCTAAAATAAATTGTCCTTTGTGCTCCCCCCCCCGCTACCCCAAACACAATAGACGCTCAAATTACCATTACTCTAAATAAACATGAGTGGAGAATATTTTAATTATCTGTCTATTCTAACAATACTCAAGGCAATTAATAAAATTAGAAACAACAAAAAGTTAACAACATAACATAAATACTGAAAGGGTTAGAAAAAAATAGTTTAACATTTAGAACCTGGCAAAAGAGATGCGCATTGATAGGTTGTTAAATCTTTGGCTAAAAGGAGACAAAGACAATTCCCAAGTGAATGTGTTCCACTACCCTGCAGCTTTCATATCAGAAAGACAGGTCTCAAGAAAATGGAGGCTTCTTCCAAAGGAATTCTTGTCAAGATCTTAACAGCCAGACAGTCCCCAGGGAGAAGTGCTATTAAGCTATTTAGCTATTTAGAACTTGAGAAGTTAACACCAACAATTCAAAGTGTGCTCACTTTAAAGTAGCTGGAAGATAGTGAAGGGTTTTTTTTTAATATAGGCACTATCTCGTATGGGTCAGTCAGAACAGCCAGATGCAGTTTTTATCAACTTTTTAGACAGATATTTGTAGCTAAGTCAAACAGTGGGACACTGCTGGCTTATGCTCATTCCTTACAGTCAAAATACTCTTAGGACCGGGGTGGAATTTTTTTTCTACCTTGAGTATTTTGCCATTTGTATTGGGAAGAAGGCATACAGAGAAGCAAAGATACTGCAAAACAGTTATTCATCATAGCCTGGATTTGAAATCTTTAAAGGAATCCAAATAATAGCTAAAACAAACTTCAGCAGACCTGACCAATATTGGCAAGCTAGTTAGCAAATAGGTAATAAAAAAATGCTTTGTAATGCAGATGGTACAATGTCCACTTTAAAATATACTCCATTTGCTTTTGTGACATAATCATAATTTTGCTTCAAGGTACACAAAAATGAACAGCTAGATAATAAAACTTTAACATTTTGCTTTTCATTGTTTTATACTGTATTGAATTCCCAGGAAATACAAAGGTACAAGAGAGACTGCAATTTAGCTCAATTTGTAATTCATATACCTTATTAAAGACCCAAATTTCTCCATTCACTGTTGGCCTGGGGACACCATGTCCATTATAATGGAAAAGGACTCTTTCTTCTTTGGCATTTCGACGCAATGAAGTACAGAGTTTCTTAACTTCATCAACTGTAGGATCTAGACTCTGTTTGTACCGGGCCTAGTTGCAAACAAAAAACAAAAAAAACAGAAGAAGAAGCAACGAATGAATTTTGCTTTTGCAAATGGAAATGCACAATCATTTTAAATTATCTGAAATACTATGGGATGTACCAGAAAGGACCATGCATTTATCTATCTAAAATACACATATGTATGTACCAATCATACTATTTTCTTTTAAGATTAGCAACGTTAAATCAAATGCAGAAAAAAAAGAATAAGAAGCAATAAGTAGAAAAAAATAAGTGTCTAATTAAATCTATACTTACGCCATTTACTCTTTCTGTGTATATTTGTTCTGCAATTTGATTCTCATTCATTCTCCCTATTTATGAACATTCCTTGGCCATTTATTCTTGATCTATTCCTCTTGTTTTATTATCGGCATTTCATAAATATTCCATGCCCTTCCATTCTATTTACTTTTATGTTTCTTCTGAGATATCCACTCTCATATAACAAAATTCATTTTGTTTCTGTCTACAAACATTCATCCCTCATTATATACTACATGTTACCTTCTACCCTTTCTACAAAATTTGCATATCTTAAAATTTCTCCATTCATTTTCTAATATTTAAGAAAAAAAAATCTACCAAGGATAAGATCAATAAATGATGTATGCATTATTGGTATGTCACTTTGACAATTTTCCATTTTTATTATTAAACAACTCAATCCAATAAAATAACTTCAAAATATCCACCAATATAACAACAATTCTCTTCAAAATATAAAGAGTCAAAAGAACTATAACAGTTAAAACAATTAGAAAAGTAAAGATAAAAAAAAAAAGATTTTGGCAAGTACATTTTTTTCTTCCGGGTGTTTTTCCCACAATGGCAAGGTCCACTTTTTTCCAGATCAACCAAGTGTTGAACCATTGATCGTGACAAGAATTGACCAACCAGTTTGTTGCCCAAACCTGATGTTGTGGGTTGAGAAGGAGTGACTGGCCTAAAGCCAATCTTCATGCCGAAGGTGGCACTAGAACTCAGAGTCTTCTGGTTTCTAGCCTGGTGCCTACTGTACTACAAATAACACACCTCTTCTTGCAAGACCTAGGGAACACCTCAGAAGCTTTCTGAAAGCTTTCTGAAGTATCATGTGAACAGGCCACACAGGACAATGGTGTGAGTGGCCTCAGGAAGAAGGCTTGACATAGCCAGCAGCTCTACCTCACACATAGTAGGGTCAGGCCAAGGGTGCCTCATCAGCAGGAGGAAAGTGACGAAGAGCCTGTGAAGCACAGGGAAGCTGAAGTTTCCCAGGAAGCGGTGGTTTCCTCCATGCTGCTGGCCAAGGCTGGGGCAGCTGAGGCTGTATCTTTGTACCCCAATGTGGCTCAGGGTTGTTGTTTTTTTACAGCCCCAGAGCTTCAGCACCCCTAGAGGCCTGAGACACAACATTTCTTTCTTTGCCTCCCTGCACTTGTGCCACACTGCAGTGCACACACATCAAACTTGCAGCCTATATTGGGTCCCCAGGGCCTTCCCTACCCACTGAAGCATCCCCCCCCCACTCCTTATCTGGAACTCCTTCCATTTAATGAGCCTGACATCTGGAGTTACGACAACAAGGCGTGTTGGGATTATAGTTGCTAAGAGATGTTGTCACATGACTTCTCTCTTTACAAACACATTGCTTAGCAATGGAAATTTCTGTCCCCATTGTGATTGTAAATTGAGAACTACCTGTACACAATAATTTTATTTTCCTGTAAGGCACAACTGAAACTGCTATGAACCAGACCAATTCCTGTGTGATGCTTTACCTCTCTAGAGAAATATCATGAGAAGACAAAAAATGACTGAGCTGCCTAAACTGAAATACTTTTTACTAAAAACTTACTATCAATTGAAGATTGTAATATTGCAATTAGTCTTCATATTTAAGTCTCTTGGAATTTTTTTCTCAAGGAAGAAGAATAACTGATCTACCCTGGGTCATGCTTGGCTTTGTATCAGCCTCAACAGTTTTATTAAATGAAGACTAAAATGAATGAAGACTAAAATCAATTCCTATTCATTCCTGCATTGGAAAGCCTGGTCAAAGAGAAGGAGCAGGAAACAGATCACTCCAAGCAATAGCAGCATGAAGTATATCCTGCATTTAAATGAAGTTATACAACCCACTTATCTCAAGTTACAAAATATCCCTTCACAATATTATTTTACAGGCTACCAAAATGAAATATATTTTGTTAGATCCGAAATGGCCCAGCAATCTTTCGCTGCCTATTTTATCATTTAGGTTCTTGCATTTTTAAAGGAATAAACAGAAACTGAATGCAGAGATGATCCTTAGCATTACAGGCTATTGCAGCACAATATTCATCTATGTTCATGAACAGGCAGCTGCAAGAAAGACACTGCAGTTTGTCACTCAGTAATGCCACTCATAGGGGACTGCACTAATGCAAGCATTGCCTTGTATCTTACAATTTCATTATGAAGAAGTTGATTTCCAAAATTTATGTCCTAAATCCCATTCTTCCTTTTGGCATCTTTCTAAGACATGATCACTAAAATCCTCGAGTGGCATGCAGTTTTTCAGTTGGGAGAAGGGTATTTATATGGGCAATTTCCTCACTTGAATTTCTATCATATGCCTAACATACACTTCAAAGTGAGCTCACAATTAGTAAAAATGAATGGATATTTTAAAAAGAAAGGAATCCCACAGCTGCCAGAACTCTACAGAGAAAACATAACATTTTCATAGAATTCTAAACATACAATTGCAAGAGGGAAAAAAAAAGGGGGGGGGGACAAAGAGCCTCTAAATCAGGGTGGGCTGGATGCCCAGGCCATGCCCACTCCAGCTCTGCGAAGAGGAAAAACATTGCAATATGTCACGTGATGCTGTGAGTTTGACACCTGTGCTCTAAATAAAATTGATATTATGTTGATCATCACTTTTCTTTCCTTCTGTACACAGAGCAAATGTATATTTATCTTGCCCTTGAAAGGCATAGCCAGCAATTTGGGTTTTGACAGCACTATAATATTCCTTTTACTGGAAAAACAGGAAACAAATGAAGGAAATGTAGGAAAAAAACTTGCCAAATTTTACTTCCTAATCTCTCTCCCCCTCCCTCCCTCTGTTGTGCATGCCTGTGTGCTTGTATAAGGGCAAAAACTTGGGCAAAACCTGGAAAAGATAATTCTCCAACATCAGAATTATTAGGCCTGCACTTCACCTAAAATGTTCTCTGTTTAAACTGCAGATTACTCACCTCTTACTGTTAGGAATGTAAGTCACCTAACAGTTATTTGGGTTAGAAATATATAAACTAGGATAGACATTTTAATACTATGTCTTTAAGAAAATGCTAAAACTGTAATTGGGTGTGGTTCCGCAAATGGCCAAAATATGGAGCGAGAAACCTGGGTTGTTTAGTCTCAGTGAATCTCTCTGTTCATTCTGTTGGAGAGTATTGTCGTTCCTCCTAATGACTGTTACTGATCGTTGATGTAAGTCTGTTACTGAACTGTTTTTGATACTGGACTTTGATATTTGGATTATCCCTGAACAGAAAACTGACTGTCTTAGCTGTGAATGACTTGGACTGCTTATCTTGGACTATGCTTAAACGTTTATTGGAAGTAACAACTTACATTTACTGTACAGTATATCTG
This sequence comes from Hydrophis major, assembly GCA_033807585.1. Taxonomy (NCBI): domain Eukaryota; kingdom Metazoa; phylum Chordata; class Lepidosauria; order Squamata; family Elapidae; genus Hydrophis; species Hydrophis major. The sequence continues at coordinate 185,975,570 of CM066329.1, read as the reverse complement.
TGTGCTGTTTGTGTGTTATTCTTCACCACTCTCATTACATCTTCCTGTATGCGGTCATTCTCCTAATGGGGAATTACCTCAACACTTACCATCATCTATAAAATTTTGTACAGTGTCTCAATTCTATTGAGGGTCCTCTACAACTGAAGATTTAGGTTTGTGCACATAACAAAAGCTGTTACTTTTTCCTCTCCCTGTGCTGCTTTCCTAACAAACCACTGATGTATCATAGAATACAGAGTATCTTGATGACTAAGATGCTTACAGAACTATTTTGACAGTATGAGGCTTTAAGAAAGCACCTGTCACAACTATTCTGGTGAACAAATTACAATACAAATGTCTTGAGGTGGAAACACAGCATCTGGGGGCATCACTGAACCTCTGAAACCTTATCATTGAACAACTTTATCTTTGGACTTTATCACTGAACAAGAGCATTCCAACTTGCTGCAATCCAACTCCTATATTTCCCCCTTGTCTAGAATACTACATGGCACAGAGAAACCTTCAGAATTGAACTGGACCAGGCACCTGCAGTCAGGAAGTCTGGTGTTTATCAGCAAACTGATGATGAAAGGAAAAAGGGAAAGGAGAAAAGTGGCAGGAATGGGGATGCTGGTAATAATTGGATGGCTGCGTGGTAGCAGAGAGACTACAATAAGAAGGGGAAATAGCCAGAATGAGGCAGGGTGTGAACAGGTAGAAAGAAGGTAAATCCTCAGTCTTATCTGAAATACATTACCTGAAGCTCCTATTGATGTTACATGCCTCCTCTACAGAAAAGAGAGAAAGTGTGTTTTAACCATTTAGGTCCACCCTCCACCCCCAAATGGGGAAGAAAACAATATGAAGAAGTCAGTTTGTTTCTTGTGATTCATGCTGGTTTATCCCAGATGTTATCCTATCAAAACAAATTCTCCAAATTAATCTTTGCAGCTGTTGCACCGTTTTAATGACAGCACAAATATTGCTCTGTCAATAAATTAGGAGGTAACATTTCACATAAGCAAATAAAACCCATTTTTATGGCTTGGAGTTTCATATCCTTTCAAATGAATGTTTTCTTGTGCCATAGGGCACCTTGATCCTTTTGTATGTAAATCACAACCAATGAGACCTATTCTCCCAGTAAATTGGTTATAGGATATATGAAACAATGGAGGAAGGGATGCAATTTTTCTCTAGCCATAAAAGAAAAACCAAGCAGCTAAAAAAAGGCATCAGATAAATTGTATCTAGTTAGAATCTTCTATGAAAGATAGTCCTCAACTTACAGCCACAATTGTGACCAAAGTGATGAGGTCATTAATTGAGTTGCCCCTGATTTTACCTTTTTTTGCCATGGTCACTAAGCAAATCATCATGGTCGTTAAGCAAATTCAACCTCCTCCTGTGCAGTCTGCTTGTCAGAAGTCCCTTAGGAGGGAGACAAATTGTGATCATATGACCCTAGGATGCTGCAACTGTCAAGTGCCTAAATTTGTATTCTGTGACTGCAACAATGCTAAATGCAAGAACCAGTCATAAATTGCCTTTTTCAATGCCGTCATAACTTCGATTGATTGTAAATTGAGGATTACCTACTCTTATCCCATGCCTCCTTACAATGACCTCAGGGGAATATTGACGGGACTTAATAGATTCTTTCAACATATTAATTGAAGCAAACTGCACAGCTCAACAAGAATTGGCAAGCAGGTTTCTCATTCCTAAGTCCAACCATAGAACCAGCCACCATAAGACAAGCATTAAAGAACAGCTCAAATATTTTTACCAAGTAACTTCTCCCACGTATCTCACTTCTCCGTGCTGAATTATCTATTTTGTAAATCCCAGATTTGAAAACAGCAAGAGAGGACATTTGAGGGGGCGAGGCGGGGGATGTACAGCATCTACTCCGTGCAGGATGAGTTTCTGCCATTTGAGCAGCCTCCCATAAATATCATATGCCAGAAGGCGCTGAGGAGTAATACTTTCCATTAAAACTCATTCCATCATTTAGATATGGCCCAACAACCTTAAATGCTACAGAATGTCTTTGATTTATAGAGAATTAATGGACGCTTCCAAACACTATGCCTACAATTATTGTTTGTATATCATTAAGTTATTGTTTATTGTTGTGGTTGAATTATAAGTGGTTAAATAACTGTTAAAGTAATAGAAGTTTTCTGCTAAACATTTGAGAACATAAGGAACTGACTTGTGAAACGAACAAGATTTGCTTCAGAGAACAATTTGTGCCATGGAGGCCACGATTCAACTCATTGAAGTGAAAAGGCCACCCTATTTCCCCTGGCAAAGCAAATCATGTGGCTTCACCTTGTCTTAGGAATTGTCCTTGTTTCAGGAAAAGGGTCTATTCAGACTAATCCCCTCCCTTGGTGCTGGCAAAAAATACTACGAAAATGGGCCATGCCTTCCTGGTTAAATTCTAGTCAGGTGCCAACTGAGGACATCAAAATTCCATTTCTGGAAAATATCAAATTGCAGTGCTGCCAACTCTCACGCAATCAGAGTGAGACTCATGCAATTCAACCAATTTTGACTGTCTCACTCTGATAAACGAAATCTCACGCTAAACCCCCAAAATGGAATGTACAAAAATAAATATATCTCTACATTCTCTGATATTCCGAATATTCCCCTTAGGAGAAGGATGAGCTCCCAGCGCCGCCCCGCCCTGCCCAGCCACCCCACCGCGCCTCTTTTCCCGCCTTAATCCTCGTTCTGCCTTGGAGTCCCGTAACTGTGCATGATGCCGATTAGCAAATTCGCTTCAGGAAAGCGAAGAGCAAGAGGCTTCTTCCTGCCCGGGGCGCTCGCAGCCACTTTGCCCCGCGCTCTCCCTCTCTGCAATGTCCTCCGGGACAAGCCAGCTGCCCTTTTCAAAGAAGGACACGAGGGGGCTGGCAAAGCCTCTTTTGCAGGCAACAGCCTCGGCCAGTAATAACCCTGGTAAGCAAAACTGAGAATTGTCCGCTGCCAGAGATGTAACTAGAAGCTGGGGCGTCTCTCTCTCTCTGAAAGACATTTGTTCCAGAGGATCACATCCTGTCAGTCCTCCAACTTTCTATTTTGCACAAAGCTGCCCAGCCCCTTTATAGATCAGCCTGGCGCGCTTCTCGCCTTGCTGGTTTGGGAAGACTCTTTTGGATCAGCTAAAAGAGAGCATAAGGTGTGTAAAGGGGTGGTGGTGGTGGTGGAAGTTTGCTCATACACCCACATGCTAAAAGCATTAGGACAATGTTCTGTTAGGACAATGGGATCAACCAGGATGAAAGGTTATGTATTTCCAAGCGATCGCATGACACTCCAGCATTGACAGTGCAGTTGGGTTCCTTTAATAACTTGGATTTGGTTTAGTAACCTTCCCCCTCTCCCCCTCCGGTTTACTCTGGGCCTTGGTAGCAGGTGAGTTTTCAAGACGGCATTTTTGAAAATACTTTAAAAACAAGGTTAGGGTTTCCCTTTTTCTAATATTGGAAGCAGTCTCCTCCAAATGGTAATTAATTAAACATCTGCTTAATTCTTCAGCCAAATAAAGTTGCTATAATGGCTCTTTTAAAAAAGTAATTTTACGAGCACCACCCTGGGGTTTACACTGTGTAAGATACAAGGAAAGGAGAGGAAGGTGGAAGAAAAGAAGACTGATGCAAAATATAATGTTCACAGAATTTTATTCAGAGTTGTGTTGGATCTCTTTTTGGGGGGGGGGGGGGGTTGTCCCATTCTTTCTTGGTGTTCTTTCTGTTCTTTCTGTCCTTTTTGCTTTTTTAAATGGTCTTTCTCCCCTGGGTCAGAAATCCAGCCAGAGAAAATAAAGAAACATCTTTGGTGGTTAAATGGAAGCCACTCCGTAATGGCTTTGTTTCAGAAGAAGGAATCACTTTTTCCTCTTTCTCCTTTGAGTTTAAATCCTAGGTCTCCATGCACCAGATCGACAGGACTGTACTACATTATTATCATATTTTCAAACCCTTAGATAAGGACTCAATAAGGACTTTTTTTGATGCCAGTAGGCTTCTCAGCCCCAAATTGGGATAGCCCTGACTCAACTAGAACATATTCTAATCTTAACACAATTTACCATCCAAAGAGCAGTAAGACCATTAAGTTCAGAATCTAAACTTACCCAATAAATATTGTACGGCCGCACAGCAGGCCGCCACACCAGAAACCCGCTAAATTATTAGAGTTGACAGTTCATCTGTGATGAAGTGTAGTATTTAACCTGTGGCATTCAACTACTATTCCAGAGTTTCCTTGTGAATCAAGAGCTGCACTTGCTGTATTTTTTAGTCTCTACCAGGGCTTTGTTTTGGTTCTGTAGCTTCTATGATGAAAGCTAGGGCCAAGCTTCAGAATACAGTAGATGAGTTTTACAGTTAACAATATGTATATTTATATGAAGCACTCATTATTTGATTAAATGTTTAGTTTATACATGTCTGAAATTATGAACCCCTATTTCAGTCAACAAGTTAGTATATAATTAAAGACTGAGACTATAGCATTTGATATTGGCATGTAGTATGGTATTTGATACAGAAAGAAGAATACCCATTGATGTATTTGCATTATCTCTGTAGTTGTTTCGGGTTTTTTGTCTTTTTTTTTTTTTTGAAACAAATTTTTATTAATTTTAAAGATAAAACAACACATCATTAACCATTAAATACATAAACACATAAAACCTCTTAACATTGTAAATCCTTACAAGTCAAACAAAACATTATTTTTATACAGCATAATTCCAATTTATCCCATCTCCATATGGACACACAAATATCTTTCAGCAAATTTCTCATTATTTCTCTTTACTCCTATTCAATTTCATTTCTCTTCCATATTTATCCATTTTATAGTCATCATATTCTTTTCTTTCTGGCTTGTTTAAATTATTCTCGTCTAACATTCCTCCAAGGTTTTATTGATTCTTTTTTCCTTTTTTTTTTTATAAAAAACAAATTTTGTTAGTTTTACTATAAACACAATACACAAACATACAAACACAAAACATAAACAAAACTAAAAGATCTTTTCTGAAGGTTGTCTGTTCCCGGGTTAAAACTCTTTACACAGACACAAATTCAAACATCATATTCAACCCATATCTCCTTCCATATCTTATTATCATTTTCTTTTATATATATATATATAAAAACCATTTTTATCAGTTTTATAAGAACAATGCACAAAGAATCAAGGCATAACAGCTTATAAATTCTTTTCTAAGAAAAAATAATAATAAAAGACCAATAAGGCATAACATTTCCAGATTATAATATCAATATTTCATATAATATTAACTTCATATCTTGTCCCTACTTCTCTTTTCCATCCAAATTATTTATTAATTAAAATTTTATTGCCTTTTATCAATATACAAAATCCCAAAAAAAAAGCATATATATCCTTCCATATCTTATTACCATTTTCAACAACATTTTCTTTGTCTGTTTTATTTCCAATTATCCATTCATCTTTTTTTTTCTTTTACTATACTTCTCCTGTACACCAATTGGAGTAACATCTATAACTCATTACCCTAACTTAGAAATACTACATATAGCAATCTTTCTTGGGATTCTGTTTAAAAGATTCTAAAATTACATAATAAATTTTATATTCTAAATATACATATAAAAACACACTCTTATAAACCCTCCAGAATCCCTCTTTTAATCTAAATTAAATTCACCCATTGTCTCTAAATAAACTTTTTTTCTTTAGGTCTTGCTTCCCCCCATTAAGGCTTCTCCTCCCCCCCTTTCTCTCTTGCTTATTCTTCTCCTTGCCCTTTCTACCCCTTTGCTTTTTCCCTTCGCTTTTCTTACTCTTTTTCCTTTGCTTTCTAACCTTGCCTCCATCTTTTCGCTCATCTTTCTCTCTTTTGGTTGTTTTTATAATTCTTAAAATCCCCTTTTTCTTATCCTTTTTCTCCTCCTCTCCGGAATGGACCCATTGTTCATCAAAAATGGCTTCTTCTTCCTCTTCTTCCTTGTCCCAGTCCTTCTGCTGCGTAATCAACTTTTCAACAGAACATAACGCCATTTCTAAGAATTGAAACAAAGCGCCCAAAGTATCTTCTTTTTTATATTTTTGGTATTCAATCTCTAGTTCATCCACAAACAATGCCATTATAAAAAGGGAAACTTTTTCCAAAACAACCACAAGTATTTTTAATCAAAGATAATCAAAAGCAATTAAAAAAAAAATTCCAAAAGTTAATACTTTTCTTCCTTCTTCTCTTTCTCTTTCTGGATTAATTTTTAATCAAAGAGGTCCAATTACCATATATCTTCTTTTGGGATCCACAAAGACGTTCTAGACAATCTCCTCCTTTTTCAGCTTCTGCTCCAATTTTTTTTTCTCCTTTCCCACTTGCAATGACAATTTTAAATAATCAAAAATCCATACCTCCAGCAGAGATTTTCCAATTTCTTAAATTATTCAATGTCCAAAAATCCCTTTGTCTCTTAGCTTCAGCTTTCAAAGCAATCCACTTTCAATGTCTAATATATCCAAATATTTCTGCTTTTTCTGTGGGGTGGGAGAGTAAACAAAAAAAAAAAAAAGTTCCCTTTAACAGCTTCTCCGCCGCTTTTCGCTCTTCTTAGGGATACAATGTATCCTCCAGCAATTCAAGCAGCTCAATTCCAGGCAATTTAAAAGGTGTTACTTGACCCGGCTCAGACAGAACTTTCACTCTTCACACTTCCTCCAGCACAGTTCTTACCCGGTTGCTGGCTTCTTTGTGGCGGCCATTGCTGACCGCCGCTCCACCGCCTTGGGAAAAAGGGGTTTTCCCGGAGAAGGGGGGGGTCTGCGACACCCCCACCTCCCTATCCGACTCCCCTCTCTCTTCAGCTGTCCCTACAGGGCAGCCATATCCCCCTGACCCATCTGGATCGGGGGTACCTCGACGGCTAGCACAGCAGGAATCGCGAGCTGTCGCGAATTCCTGCTGCCCCGAAGCCACGCAAACCGGAAGTCCCGGGTTTTTTGTCTTTTTGTTGCACATTGAATTCATCCTATAGTGGTCTATAGTACATCACTAAGCTAATAAAGTCAGTTGAGGTAGAATACTGCAGTTACAAGTCAGGAACTTCAATTATTCATGGTCAGTGAACTGCATTATTAATATCTTACAAATCCGGTTCAAGTACATTGGTGCTGCTTGCATGTATGTATGTATGTATATGTCCAAATCATGACTAAAGTATGCATCAGATTGCACCATTTAAAATGTAAAATTGTCAAAGCTCCCTACCGTGGAAGGGGGGACACCCCCCTTCCACACCATCCCCCCCTCGGTCGCTTCGCTCCCTCGGGCTTGGTCGCTCCGCTCCCTCACAGTGTCTCACTCCGAACTATCACTCAAGGTTGGCAGCCCTGAAATTGATATGTTTTTCTTTTAAATGTCACGAGTTGATCAATAAGGGAAATTTCATTATCTCCAAATCAGAGGTGGTATTCAACCGGTTCGCACCGGCTCAGGTGAACTGGTAGCGGTGATTTGGTGTGGGTCGCTGAACCGGTGGCAACCCCTGGCTGGCCACGCCCCCAACCCAGTTGCCCGGTCGCTAACTTGCCCCAGTCACTCTCCTAGCTTTTCCTACCACATGGTGGCTGGGTGCAGCTCGGGTGGATATCCCACAGCTGCTGCACATGCGCACTGTGAGTGCAGCCACTACATATGCAGTGCGCATATGCAGCGGTTCTGGGACATCTGCCCACTTGCCTATCCGCCCGGAGCACGGAAGGAAGGGAACAGCCGTCTGTTCGGTTACACTGAAAAAGGGGTGGCTGGGAGCAAAAAACCCACCTCTTTTGCAGAGCCAGAAGTCTCTCCCAACCAGCTGACTACTCTCTTCCTCCTCAGCCATATAGAACAAGCAGGGAGAGAAGGAAGGGAACAACAGTCTGTCCAGTTGCGCTGAAAAAGGGGTGGCTGAGAGCAAAAAAAAGCCATTTCCAACCACCTCTTTCAGAGTGCTGCACCAGCAAGTCAATGGGGTAGATCTGCGTGGCCAGTGGCTAGGATGCAGCAGCGGCAGCAGCAGGTTGGAGAAGCGCAGAAAGCCTCTTGAAGAAGCCTATAGCCACTGTGTTGTTTTTTTTTCAGTGTGGAAGGAAGTAAGTTAAGGTTTCAGGCAGTCAAGAAAGCTGCCTGGCCCAGAGCTGCTGGGGGTGGGGAAGGCTGCAGCACATGCCTCGCTTGAATTTCCCAGCCCCAAAAGTGGGAGGAAAGGAAGGCTTTTTCATGCAATGCAGGATAGGAGACTGGCTGGGATGAACCCTTGTAATAAGAGATTCTGCCGGGCACTTGGAAGCTTGTGTGTGTTTCAGATGGGTCTCCTTTCCAAGAGGGAAAGGAGGAGGAAGAGAGGAAGAGAGAGAGACAGAGAGAAAGACAAAGGGAGGGAGAGAGGGAAAGAGAGAAAGAGGGAGAGAGAAAGAGAGAAGAGAGAAAAAAGAAAGGAGAAAAGGGAAAGAAAGAAAGAAAGAAAGAAAGAAAGAAAGAAAGAAAGAAAGAAAGAAAGAAAGAAAGAAAGAAAGAAAGAAAGAAAGAAGGTAGACAAAGAAAAATGGGATGGAAGGAAGGGAGAGAAAGAAAGAAAGAGGGAGGAAGGGAGGGAGGGAGGAAAAAATGAAAGATATATGGATGAGTGGATGGATAGATACATGGAAGGAGGGAGGGAGGGAGAGGAAAAAAGGAGAGGAAGGAAGGATACAAACCCTGGCTTCAGAAGACTCTTTGAAACAGCACAGCAATCTAGGGCTGGAAGGGATCTCCGAGGAAATTTTCTTGTCAAACTTGGCAAGTTTAAGACTTGTGGACTTCAACTCCCAGAATTCCTGAGCTAATATGACTGGAAGAGGAATTCTGGGAGTTGAAGTCCACAAGTCTTAAAGCTGTCAAGTTTGAAGAGCGCTGTTCTAGTCCAACCCCCTGCTTAGGCAGGAAAACTCTGAGGATGCCAAAATCTGACTAGAGGTCCTGGGAAAGGTGTCAGAATAACAGAATAACACTTAAAAGAGACCTCGGGGGGAACCCTATACTATTTCAGAGAAATGGCTGTCCAGTCTTTTGTTAAAAACTTCCAGTGTTGGAGCACTCAGAACTTCTGGAGACAGGCAGTTCCACTGGTTAATTGTTCTGTCAGGAAGTTTCTCCTAACTTTTAGGTTGCTTCTCTCTGTTCAGTTTCCATCCTTCTGGTGCTTTGGAAAATATATTGCGCCCCCCCTTCTTTCTGGCAGCTCCCTAAAAGCCTGTTGCCTATTACCCTCTTGGGCAAAGGATGTGAGCCATTTCCTCCTTTCAGTGGTCCATGAAAGTGCATCTATAGTACGTAGATAATAAAGTAAAAAAAAAAAGGTGAACAACATTTTTACAGAACTATAGATATGTTGAGGCTGGGATGTGGACAAGGAATGGCTGGGAGGGGAAGGGCCAGGCGAGGCACCCCTTGACGTGAGTGTCATTGAATTGGCCACACCCACCCAGTCACATGCCCACCAAGCCACGCCCACCCAGTCACGTGACCCTAAATAAGCCACCAAATAAGCCATGCCCACAGAACCAGTAGTAAAAATTTTTGAATTCCACCACTGCTCTAAATATGTATGCAGCTAAACAGAGCATGGAAGAAGAAATGCTTTTTTCTCAAGCCTTGAAGACCATTAAAATTGATGATATTGCTGAAAATGTGCTTAAATTCTTTGAAATAAATAAGAATTCAAATGAATTGGCTGGAATTTATATTGATGTTCTTCCAACAATTATAGCTAGATTTGGGACATGATGAGAGGTTTCAATTAAAAGCTTCAAATTTAACTACAAAAGTTAAACATTTAATTTAGTAGACAATTACAGGCCAGAAAAAAACCTTGTTTCCAACAAAGTAAGGAAGCCTCTCCACAGGATTTAAGAATTAACAGTCAAATCACACAATGCAAAATTGTACACAACTTCTTTTTCTCTTAATATTCAATGTTCTTTCCTTCTGCTACCCAGTGTTGTGACTAACTATTTGCTATCATACAGTTTCCCATCTTCAATTGGAAAGAAACTAATACATTTATGCTGTTCATCAGCAAGGATCGACAGAGTTTGCTCATTACAAAATGCTGCAATGTATAAAACAAATCATTTGCAAATCTACAAGAACCATTTTTCTTGTTTATGTTAGATTGATTGTGATATATGTGGTCTATATGGTACTAATCAGTTACTAGCTAGTTATAATAACCAATTTATTGGTTGAGAACAGATGGTATAGTTTAATCCTTCTGGATGATTGCAGTCATGGATCTGTTGGGTATTTAATTGTAGACTTACATTACTTTAAATTCTGAAGGTGGTGGCTGATACCAATTCACTGACTTATTCCGTTGCGCTTTAATTCTGATAAGAATGAACATTTCTATGCCCATTTATATTGCCTTTTATTATGAACCCCGGGGTGTTGGAATACAAATGGATGAAAAACCTCTGGAGGCACAAGTTATCCAGCCTGGTAAAATTGGGGGAACAATTACAGTGGTAAGATAATTTATATCTTTCCTAACATACAATCACTACTTACTACAAAAGATGCCAGACAGATCATTTTTGGAAAAGGTACATAGAACAGAGCCTTCAATTATCACCAAACAGATGTATGCTCAGATTTTACCAAGAAAGCTTTCCTCTTGCTGTCAGCCAAAATACTTTGTTGATCATACGCAGAATAATATCTAACTGGCAACATAATTGGAAAACATCAGACTGCACGCCCCTAAACATGAAATGGGCAAATTATTGCACAACAGAAATGGACACTGCTGTCACTATAATCCAGCACAAACCTGATGATTGTACTCTGCAGGTCACAGTGTGCAAACTGGAAGCTGCTTCAGGAATTCATGCTGCTTTCTTTCATACAGCCTCACACAAATTTCTGTTTGATTCTTATCAGTCTAAGGCACACCTAAGCATGATGCTTGTATCACTGTTTCCCACAACAAATGCTAACTGAGCTTGAAATAAAAGAGCAAGCTTCATTTATGATAGGAACATTTGTTTGTATGCTATACTTGTACTTTACAAAATTACTGCATCTATTTATTGGATTTTTAAAAAAATTATTTTGCTGATTTTGTAACCCACCCCCAACCCATGGGTAGCATACAATAGAGAAAAATCACAGAGAAAACCAAAACAAAAGTTATAATTAATAATAGCTCATTCCTTCAGCTAATATGGCTGCCATTATATTTAATTCTGATTGAAAGTGTGGTGGAATAAGGTATTCTTAGAGTCCCAAATGTGCCAGGAGTGATGGGGCTGCAGAAACCACTAGGCCCAAGTATGGGCCACAACAAAAAGCATTTGTTACTTAATGCATGTCCCTCTAATCACACATGGAACGGGGACTTCCTGCAGGATTTCTCATGATACTCTTACTGAATAGGGCAGATTCAAGCTTAACAAGGTGGTACCCAATGCCATGAAGATCTTTGTAGAGAATAACCAGCTCTTTGCCTTGATCCCTGATTCCTCCCAGTAGATAGTAGAATGACTTCAGTTTTTCCACCAAATTAGTATGATATTCAAAATATAATTACCACAAATATATTGCATTAATAGAGAAATTTGAGGAAAAGTTTTCGCATCTATGTCTTAAGAGTAGATTTGGATTTACATCTATCTTCACATGATTCATTTCTTTTCTTTTTGCAGGTTTTGAAACCTGGGCCTCGTCATCTTGCATTTTTGAGTCAGCAGTCATATAGATTATTTCACAGCCTTGAAAGTTTCTGCACTGGGTCTAGGACAACTCACCACAGTCAACTTGCCATGGCTAACCCTGCACAGGAAAGATTTAAACTAATATTGAAAAAATGGTGGAATAGAATAATTAAAGAAAGGATGCTAAAGGAGGGACAAAATGAAAAGTGTGAATGTCAAAACTTAAAATATTTTTTATTTATTTTAAATAATTAAATTGAATTGTTGAGTTGTCCCATAGCAAGTTGGCCATGGCATGTTGTCCCACAGCAAGTTGGCCATGACGAGATGTTCATTCCTATTTAACAGATAATCAGAGTTGGAAGGGACCTTGTAGGTCATCTAGTCCAACCCCCCCCATCCATCGACACCTCTACCTTGCTAACGTTTACCCTTATATCTCCATTGATGATAGGTTCTTAGTATGACAGTTGAGATGCAATGAAATCTGTTGCATGAGTATTAAAACAGCTTTTGATATTGAAAAGAATTTATTTTACAATCATTTTTAAAATTAATTATATTCATTTCATTTACTTTACTTTTTCATTTCCTGCTTGTTCCTTTTACAATTATTGTAATGTGGATGCTATGCTCTGTCTTTCTTTCTCTGCTTCTTTTTCTTTTGTATTAGTCATTTTTCATGGCCTGGGGTTCCAAAATGATAGTTTCAAAGTGAACACCTAATTTTCACTTAGGACAAGTACACTTTTAATCCCCAAACAAATTTTCAATAATAAAACTGTAGTGTAATGAATAAGGTTCCCCAAAGTATACTTCAGCATCTCTTGCTACTTCCAAGACACAGATGAGAAACACAATTTGACAGTGTTTATATGCTCTAGAAAAATTCTTGCTGATTATTTCTGTAAAACATCTTCTGCTCAGGTTTCCCTGATGATGAGAAAAACAAAGTTTGACCACTGATTATGGTTATCAAAAAGATTAACCTAAAATGCAGTAGTTTGGGTGGTGGCAGCCGATGACCTTGTATCCTCTGGGAAGGTCTAGGAAATAAGCTTTATCTGTCATGGCACTTACCTTCTGAACAGGTTCTCCTTGGAAAGACAGGATCTGCCTATTGGCCCTTCGTAATGCGGTACAGACATGTTTTTCCCCAGACACTGGAACCAGGATATTATTGGAGCTTTAGTATGGTTGTGTGAGATCTAAGGCTGTGAATTGTTTATTGGGGCCGCAACTTTGCCTTTTTATTTTTATTTTTTTAAGTTGATTTTTGAAAACTCTTATGTCTTTATCTCTGTTTACCACCCAGGTTCCTTTCACAGATGGGAAACTATATTAGGCTGGGAGGGGAGGGGAGGGGAGGGATGAGTAGAGGCTGGTGAGGCGTCCCTTGGTGTGAGCGACATTGAGTTGGCCATCCTTACACAGTCACATAACCACCTAACCGTGCCCACCCACCTGGTCATTAGGCAGATCATATTAATGGTCTGCGGGATTTAAAATAATGAATTTAGTGGTCCCTGAGGTCCAAAGGTTTGGTGACCCCTGCTCTAGCCCACATTTTGCAATCAGAGACTTAAAAGGTTTACTCTGAAATGGACTCATCAAGTGGGATTCAAAGTTAATTACATTTGAAACTCACACATGGAAATCAATGAGATTTGCTTGCAATGGTAACTTGAGTCTATTTGCTTTTTATGGTTCTGCTCTAAATGTCTCTAAATCTGGATCCAATGTACTAGTGAAATACAAATAATGATGACAAGTAAAACTGAATTGCTAGAGGGGAATATAAACTTAATAAAATCCCAATCCTGAAATAGACTGTTCCATTAATTTATCACATTTATAACCATCCCAAGCTAAAAGTCTCTATGCAATTTACAAGAAGAAAAACAAGATTATAAAATTAACATACTACAACTCTCAAATCAACACTTACCCTCAGTGCCATCAATCAGCCGTTCAACTGCGCCAAAAACATGCTAAAACAACATAGTTGTTACTTGTTGCAGAATGCCAACAGGGCAGAAGCTGTGCTATGTCAAGGAGGGAATATTCAGAAAATGGCAGCTCCACTAAAGACAAGGTCTGATGCCTAATACATCTCCCATGGACTTTTTGCAGAAAACATTTTCATTAGCCTTCTCTTTGACTGGGCTTGACAGAATGGTTTGATTCTGGCAAGGTATGACCTGATGAATCCCAGCGCCACTCCACAAAGGTGATAAGCAGCACCAAATGTTACGCTACCTGAATCTTCCAAATCTTCTCCCACAGGAACTGCACATAAATTATTGAAGGCTACTTAGATTTAAATATCAGACTACAATTTTTTTTATGTATGCTCATGAAGAAAGGCATTTACTTTAAATGAAGTTTCTCTTATTAAACAGCATGGAATCAAAGTCTACTTCACTTGTTCAGAACTTCTGCGAGCCATTTCTTTCGAGATAATTTGCCCAAATAAGTCTTTTGATCAGAAACAAAGTTTAAGTAATTTTTTTTTTTTTAGTAATTTTGTTGGTCTAGTAGATCAGAAAAGTAGGTAAAGTAAAAGATCTATAAAATAAAATATATACTTTGAAACAAAATTAGGAAAAGTTTCCTTAGAAGATCTGAGTCAACATCTCATGCATTTATTCAAAACACAATTACACAATATCTATTTGGAAGGTCTGAGGTAAGCCTAATTTGAAAACAATGAAAAAAATATCCTATTGTCATTTAAAATCTCAAAGACCATATTAACCTAGTTTATTAATCAACATGGGTATTTGTTTCAACATTTCTTGCATATAATTTAATTCATTTGGAATATGAAATACTCCTCCAAAGTCTTTGGAATGAAGTAATTAAGAATCTAAGTTTATAAATAATCAATGTTCTTGTAATGAACTCATTGTCTGACACCATTCTGCAGAATTATTGGGACTAATATTATAGAAAAATCTTCTTTTAGTCCACTTTCAGTCTGACACTCATTTCCTGGATGCCACAATTTAGATAGCTTTTAAGGATAAAAATATAAGGATAAAGGGTGGGGGGAGGAGAGGGAGCACATATTAGAAATAAGAACATAAAATACAAGAAGGGAATATTCTGTGCAATAGCCAACTGCATTTGGAAAGCTCCTTAACCTGAATTGAAGGATAAAAGTCCTCTGCCAGGGCAGTGGTCTAACAACCAATCAGGCCCTGAAATCTCCTTGCATTTAGATCCATAGATTACCTTGAGTTATTAACAAGATTGGGGGGAGGGGTGCTTTCTTTTTCTCAATCCACAGGTCATGCATGATTATTATGTCTCCCTCTCCCTTCTTTGCTGCAAACTGAAGCGTTCTAACTTTTTTAGAGGTGTCTTAGAGGGTAGCTGCTATACCCCCTTTTTTCATAATATTCTTTAGGTAGGATGATGAGAACTACGCAGTATGTTCTCACTATAGGTTTGTATAAGAGCACTATTAAATTATTTATTCTATCTTCAGTTCCATTCTAAGTGATTCCAAGTATGATGTTTTTCTTTTTTAACAGCAGCTGCCCAGTGCAAATTCCAGGAAATACAGTGGGTACTTCATCACATAATCAAAGAGGTAGGACCAGCATGTGATGAAATAAGTTTGGGTGAAGAAAAAGCTAAGATCTATTACACAAATGTGCTTAGGAAGTAGTTAGTGGAGAGCCCAATACAGTATAAGTAATTCAAAATCTAGAAGCCAAAATGCTCGAAGAAAAGAAACCAGGTTTTTCTGCAGGTTAGCCATGAATTATCCAAATCTCAGGCATGGGATTTCAAAGAATGTTTTGAAATGTGGTGTATACAGATGCACCAGAAACAATGCATTAACTATAGAATAGATATAGCATACAACTGTCCAATTAGGCAAGCATTATACAGGTGCCTCTTGATTAGCATGATTAAAGAATCTCATGAAATGGGTTCATCATTCAAATTCACATTATTCAAAGTGATATTTCTATAGAAAATATGTTAATTGGTTCCAGCTTGGGGGAAACGGACAATGAAAAGTTTAAAATTATATTTTAAAGCAACAGATTTAAAAGAATGTACCTATACTTTAAATTTATGGTTCATAATAGAGTCACGGAGTAGTTATAGAAAGAAAAAGAAAAAAGCCCATAGACATTCCAACATTTTGTCCTATTTTAGTGTTGCTATGACCATGTTCATATATTTAGCTAAAACAGATTTTTGTTCTAATGTACTAACAAACTCCTTCATTTTTTTAAACCTGTACTGTTTTCCTCCGACAGAATCATTCTTTTCTCCATTTTGGACACACACAATGTATAAAAACCCAACTGCAGCAGTACATGTGCCAGCCTCAACTGCAATGTGAGGCTAGGCATAAGCTGGCCTCACAGTAACTGAATGCTAGGTTGCATTAAAGGTGACCTAGTATCAATTTACAATTCATGCTAAATTGAAAGGTCCTTACAGATGTCACCCCCCAAAAGGAACCAGCCAAAGAAACAAAAGTCATTATGCACAGAAGAATTAAATTACAGTTGTCCTTTCATTTTACACGTGACTTAGGAGCTGCCCTGATGCAAAGTTATCATGATGAAGATCCTATTTATTTTATTTTATTTTAACAAGGATAAAATGGCAGTTCACAGAAGGTAGAGTAAGCTTTGAGCGGCAGTTTTAAAATTCAAACAAATAAACATCCAGAATTGCTCTGTTGTAGCCAATAAAACTTAGCAAGGTGCTAACAAGCTATTCTTCTGCCTCTGCTTCCCATTCAATGAATTCCAACTATGATGGGATTACCTAATGCCACATTTCACTTGGCTGTCCTGTTATTCTATGTTTTTGTGAGGGGATTCCATACTCTCCTCCAAGCAGTTATGACAATTAAGATTTGTTTTTCCTATTGATCAAATAGCCTTATTTACATCCAATTCTAGCATTCGCTTGAGTTTTACCTTTGCGATACTGACCCACCACTCTATCACAAATGAATTGGAACCAGAAAAGATTTTGTGAGCTGCAGATCCAGATAATTTGGTTTCGCTGGTAATTTCTCCTCTTGGTGCCAGCTGTTCTCCGGTAGTGAGGGGCAGAGACTGACTATTCCCTGCTCTGTCTCGCACAGTGTCTACCTCTAATGAATGCATCAGGCTCAGGGCTGCACCTTATCTAAGCACTGGGTGCATTCAGTATTAAAGTTTGAGTCCCAAGCCATAATATCCTGAGGGAAAAGGGAAAATTATTTTCTCCCTCGAGCCGCTCGGAGCATCCAGAGAGTGGGATGTGCTTCCGAGTCCTCTTCTTGCAGGCTGAGCTTTAGCTGAGGAAACGCTCTGCCCCCTCACGTGACTCCATGTAGCGTTCCCCCAGTCTTTTGCTCAGCCTCGAAGAGGCAGGCTGTTTTTGAAAGGAGCTCCTTGGCTGATTGAAACTACATGCTTTACTCTGGATATTTCTTCAATTTCAAGTCGCATAATTTCTCTCCTTCCTCCTGCGCAAAGGGTTGGGACTTAGGGGAAGTCTCCCCTCGCCCCTAGGGGCCAAGCGGGCAGGTTCGCAGCGCTTCGCCCGACCCCCCTCATTATTAAATCGCGTCGCTGCCTCCGCGCTCCATTGTAGTACGAAACTCTCTGGATTCCCCCCCACTCTAAACGCCGACCGGGAAGGGCTAGTCACTCCTTAAGAGCACCAGGCGAGCTGAGCCAACCGGACAAGCCCTCCTTGCCGTCCCGAAGGCGCCTGACATAGATCAGCTTGCGGCCGCCATCTTGGGGCCCGCATCGTGGTTGGGCACCATTTTATTCCTGATTTTGGCTGCTGCGGTTGAAGTACAGTCCAAGACCCCTTTGGTCAGAGTTAGTGGCTTTTAGCATCCCTTCGGGCTCGCTTGCATTATTTTTCTGTTGGCCTCCTGCAGCCTCTATCGGGGCAAAGTTAGCAGCACCCCCCCCCGGCTTGTTGTCTGGAGGCCTGCTGCCAGAGGCCTCTGTCCCTCTAAGCCTCAGGCGTTTATTTGGTAAATCCGTCCTGTACTGTGGTAACCCCTTGGTTCCTTTCCTACTTCTGTTTATAAAATAAAATAAAATAAAATAAATATATAGATATATATATACAAGAAAAGAAAAGAAAGTGAAAACAATTTACAGATGAATTTATACGTTTTTTATACGTATACGCATAGATAACCTTTGCATGCAGATAGCATAAAAAAAATAAAAATAAAATAATATTAATAAATAAATCTCCATATCATATATATATATATAAATATATATACTATTCACTCAAGTCCCGATAAAAGAGACCCTCGAAATCATCAAAAATAAATACCAACCAGCTAAACACCTCATAGAACTAACAGAACACTGCTTAACCAACACATATTTCATATACAAAGGACAAAGATACAAACAAATTGAAGGAGCCCCCATGGGATCACCACTGTCACCTGTCATTGCAAACCTGTTCATGGAAGAATTCGAATCCAGAACCCTGGCTAATGCCATACTCAAACCCAAACTATGGTTAAGATATATCGATGACACATTCGTGATTTGGCCCCATGGACAAGAAAACCTAAACAACTTCCTAACACACCTAAACAGCGCACACCCCAAAATCAAGTTCACCATGGAAACAGAAACAAACAAACAACTACCATTCCTAGATGTACTAATCTACAAGAAAACAGATGGCACACTAGGACACACCATATACCAGAAGAAAACACACACCAACCGCTACCTCAACGCCCAATCCCACCACCACCCAGCACAGATAAACTCCGTGGCTAAAACACTAATTACTAGAACCAAACGCCTGGCAGACAAGACACACATTAAGACTGAACTATGCACCCTGACTAAAATATTGACAGCCAACGGCTTCCACAAAAGCAAAATCACCAACTTGATCCACAAAAACACACTGAGACATAATAGAGACCCAGAAGATGAACAGACCCGTGGAACAGATGTCCTGCCCTACATAAGAGGCACTACAGACAAAATTAGTAAGATTCTATACAGACACCACATCAAGACTGCCTTCAAAACAGACAAAAATAGCAGCCATCCTCAGGAACCCCAAAGACAAAATTGACCTGGAAAACCAAGGCATATATGAAGTCCCCTGTGCCTCATGCCCAGCCACATACATTGGACAGACCAATAGAAGAATAAGCACCCGCCTGGATGAACACAAAAATGCAGTCAAAAAGCTGGAACACACTTCCTCACTCGTCCAACACATGGAAGCCACAGGTCATAACATCAACTTCAATGGCACCAAAACCCTAGCCACCATAGAAAATCCCAGCCACAGAATCATCAGAGAAGCCATAGAGATTGAAAAAAGACCAGAAAGCATGAACAGAAGAGATGATTCCACCAGACTGTCAATCATTTGGAAGCCTGCACTCACAAACAAAAAAATCTCCACACCACAAGCCAGGCAAACACCTGGGCACAAACAGATCCCCCCTGATACCTCCAGCTCAAACACACCCCAACCAGGCACCCAGATGAAACCCAGCTTCCTAACGAATGATAGCCGTCCATTTACCCGAAGCCAAGCTGCACTAAAGGCCTCCAATAAAGTAACACAATGTTGCCAGCCAATCAAGATACAACCCCCCCCCCAAAAAAAAAACAGACAGAAGATACTAGTAGCAGAACACAGCAAACTCCAAGACCAATAAACACAGACCAAGACTCTCAACCAATCAGGAGGAAGAAAAAACCATTCTGACACAGCAATAGGCTGCCCCAAATTTAAATCTGAAACCACTGTAAAAGTCTGACTCACAGAGAAACACCATACAGAAGCCTGATGATGGCAGATGAGATTCTGCGGGTACTTACATGTCTGGCATTCAGCTTGTTCGGGTATTTTCCCACGTCATAATAGTGGTGCTTTTAAAGTTGTAGCAACGTTTCAGCAGAATCTCATCTGCCATCATCAGGCTTCTGTATGGTGTTTGTCTATGAGTCAAACTTTTACAGTGGTTTCAGATTTAAATTTGGGGCAGCCTATCGGTTACCACGTACACATTAAATTCCAAAAGGGGAGAGCGGGCCAGTTCAAACGTCACCAGGCCCTACTCAGGCCAATTCCAGGCGAGCCAACCGCCCTTTACTATTTACACTGTTATTATTACAGTTATCATAATTATCAAAATGGCAGATGACAATTTCTCTAAACGACCTTCCTTGAAGGCTAAGGCAAAGTCCCACTACTTGCGCAGGCAGGACAAGGAACCCTCCAAGGCCTCCCAATGAGACGCCCTAAGGCGCCCTAAGGCGCCATAAGGCGTTGGAAAAGGAGTTTGATAGGCGTTCAAGGGAGTCCCGCTCGGGGCCTACAGCCCTTCCTTCTCCCGCCCCTGAAGCTACCTTTACACCTACGGCCGCTGGTCTGCGTCAGCAAGAACCCTCTACATCTGAGATTCCAGCCTACATCAAGGCTTGGATGGAATCGGCTATCCGCCAGGGCATTGCAGAAGGCCTGCAGCACATGTCCAGATCAGGCTTCTCTCCACGGGCTCCCGACCACGACTCCCTATCCATCAGATCCCTTCCACAGCCGGATCCCCCGGTTGGTCAGGTACTCTCCCAGAGGGACAGCCCTCCTCCCGTAGGGGCCCAGGAGGAGGAGGAGGTAGGGGACTTTGGTGACTTCAAGGAAGAGGAAGAGGATTCCCGGATGGGATCCTCCCATTATAGTGAGCCCCTCTTAGAGGCGGACCTCATGGAGGGGGAGATGTTGGAGGACGAGAGGGCTTCTCCCGACCAACCCACATTCGGGGGGCTGTTCAAGCCGCACTTGTTTAAATCCCTCCTCTTTAAAGCCAAGAATGTCTCTGGTCTTCTTCCCCAGTCTCCCTCTGACTGCCCCCCCCGCCTCAGAGAGACCAGAGGACTCCATTTTCACACAACCAGTGGTGGAAGCTGAGATCATCCCAACCCCACCCATCTTCGTAGACCTAGTGACGAAGCAACTTGCTTCCACAGGAGCCCCCCCTACACTCTCTAACCTAGACAAGAGATTCTTCAATCTCGATTCGGCAATGTCTACCCTGCTAAACATCCCGGAAGTCGACGATCCCATTGTGGGCCTTGCTTCCTCTTCTACCCCCAGTGAGGCCCTAGAGGCCTTGAAAACTGAGGACAAGCGGACGGAACTGGCATTGCGCCGAGCCCATCTATCCGATGCTTGGGCCATTAAATCAGCTACGGCCGCTTCATTTTTTACGAGGTCCTCTATCCACTGGCTCCGGCAGCTGAGAGAACACGTCCCCGCGTCCAATGTGAGGGCGCACCAAGACATAGCGAAACTGGTGGCCGCAGCCGAGTTTTCAACTGATGCCACTTACCAATCGGTAAAGTTCTCTTCCAGAGCAATAACATCCTATGTCACAGTTCGTCGCCTACTGTGGCTCAAGCACTGGCAGGCGGATATGAAAAACAAGGTCAAGCTGGCCACTGCTCCCGTCAAGGGGGACAAATTGTTCAGCCCGGCCTTGGAACCCCTGCTGGTCGAGGGTCGCAGCAAAAGGAAGTACCTGCCCTCCTTTTTTCGGAGGCCAGACACAAGAGGCCCCCAGCCCTTTCGGAGGGGCTTCCCCCATCCCTCCTACCAACTCCCCTTCCCGCCCAGATACCCGAGACCCCCTTCCTTCCACTCTCAGGACCGCTCGGATTCAGGTGACAGAAACAGACGGGGCGGCAACTATAAGAGGTCCTTTAGGGGATCGGGGGGAGGCCCTACCACCGACCCAGATAGATTTTCTTCCTCCCTCCCCATCGGCGGCCGCCTTAGACACTTTGCCACTCAATGGGACAAATCCACATCCGATGCATGGGTTAGGGACACTGTCAGGTTCGGTCTCGACCTTGAGTTCCGGTCCGCCCCCCTGATTTCTTTATGACATCCCCCACCTCAAGAGATCCCGCCAAGCGGGCACTAATGGATGCAGCCATCCAACACCTGCTTGACATCCAGGCCATTCAACCCGTTCCACTGGCCCAGAGGGGACGAGGATTCTACTCCCACCTCTTTGTGGTGCCCAAGCATTCTGGGAGATGCAGGGCTATATTAGATTTAAAATGGCTAAACCGCCACCTTATCCAGCGCAAATTCAAGATGGACACCCTGCAATCGATTCTCTTGGGTACCAGGCGGGGTGACTGGTTATCCTCCATAGATCTCTCGGAGGTATACCTACACATTCCAATTCGGCCCTCTCACCACAAATTCCTTAGATTCTGTTATAATAACCATCACTATCAATACGTGTCCCTCCCCTTTGGTCTGGCCTCGGCCCCTAGGACCTTCACCAAGGTCCTCGCGGCCCTGGCTGCTCACCTCAGGAGCGTGCCCGTCCGCCTTCACTGCTATTTGGACGATATCTTTATTCTCTCGCCGTCCAAGACTCAGGCAGTCAGGGACACCAGAGCCACCCTCTCCGCCCTCCTGGCACATGGGTTCCTTATTAATTGGAATAAGAGTCAACTGACCCCTTGCACCCAAATCACCCACTTGGGAGCCATAATTGATTCAGTTACAGAAAGGGTCTTCCTCTCTTCGGAGAGGTTTCTCAGCATTCAAGCTCTGGTCAAACAGATTAGGCGATCAAGGAAGGTGGCGTTACTTGACCTTTCTAAATTATTGGGTAAGATGGTTTCATGCATCTCAATTATTCCCTGGGCCCGTTTACACAGCAGATCCCTCCAGTGGTTCCTGCTCCCATTCCAAAGATCCGGAAGAAGCAACTCGAGGTCCAGAGTCAAGGTGCCTCCGAGGGTCCTCACGTCTCTCCTCTGGTGGACCAACCCTGCCATCAACAGGGGCCACCTCTTCTCATAACCTCAGCAGCTAACCCTCACCACGGACGCCAGCCTATCCGGTTGGGGCGCTCACGTGAACTCGCTCTCGGCACAGGGCAAGTGGTCGCCGATCGAGCAAAGATGCAGCATCAACTGGCTGGAGCTTCACACCGTCCACCTGGCCCTGCGCAGATTCCTCCCCTTGGTACGTGGGCGTCACGTCCTTATTCTCACAGACAACGTCACGGCCAAAGCTCATATCAACAGGCAAGGAGGCACCCAGTCTATTCTGCTGATGAGGGAGGCCGAAAGCCTTTGCCGTTGGGCAGAATCCAACCTCCTCTCACTCAAAGCCGAGCACATCTCCGGAATCTCCAACATCCAGGCGGACTGGCTGAGCAGGACCACAGTGGATCAAGCAGAACGGCGCCTTCATCCATCCCTATTCAAGGAGGCATCCAGAATATTCGGCCTCCCGAGGGTGGATCTCTTCGCCTCCCCGTCCAACGCACAGCTCCCATGGTTTTTCTCCAGGTATCCGTCTCACGGGTCGGAGAACCACAATGCGCTACGATGCCCATGGCCCCCAGGGCTCTTATATGCCTTCCCACCGCTGCCGCTGATTCCCAGAGTCATAAAGAAACTCATTCACGAGAGGGCAGACCTGCTCCTGGTGGCTCCTTATTGGCCCAGGAGACCGTGGTTCGCGGACCTCCGCAATCTGTCGGTAGCGCCCCCATGGAGGATCCCCCCGGACAGGATCTCCCTCTCTCAGGGACCCCTTCTGCATCCGGAGCCCCAATGGCTCCAGCTAGCCGTCTGGAGGTTGAACGGATCCGTTTTACAAGAGAAAAACTCTCCAGTCAGGTAATCGACACTATTTTGGCTGCCAGGCGACCCTCCACCACACGAATTTACGATGCCACTTGGAAGGGCTTTTCCAAGTGGTGTAGTGGGTTCCAAGTTGACCCCCTCTCTCCCTCTATTGCGCAGGTCTTGGAATTCCTTCAAGAAGGCCTACATAAAGGACTTGCCCCCAACACCCTGAGACGGCAGGTCACTGCCCTCTCAACTGTTGTTTCTTGTGATAACTTCAGTTCTCTCTCTCATCACCCCCGGGTTAGAGCTTTCCTTAGGGGCGCCACCAACTTGTGCCCTCCGACTGTTCACAGGTTTCCCACATGGGACCTCAACAAGGTCCTCATTTCACTTACAAAGCACTCGTTTGAACCCCTGAAGGAGTCCTCCCTTCAATTTCTAATGTTTAAAGTAGTTTTTCTAGTGGCCATTACTTCTGCTCGTAGGGTCTCGGAAATAGCAGCATTGTCAATCAGAAACGATTTATGCATGTTCCACGCTGATTGGATGGTCCTTCGGCCCAACCCCATCTTCTTACCTAAGGTTAACTCACCCTTCCACAGATCTCAGGAACTGGTCCTCCCAAACTTTTGCCCCAGACCCTCAAGGGACAGGGAAGCCCTTTGGCACACCCTGGATGTTAGAAGGGCCTTGCGCATATACATTAAGCGCACTCAACCCCTGAGAAGATCAGAATCCCTCTTCCTCTCTTTTCAGCCCAGGACATTGGGGCTCAAAGTCTCGCCCTCAACCATCAGTCGCTGGATTAGGGCGACTATCGCCAGGTGCTATCTATCACAATCTCTACCCGCTCCTGGGGGAATAACCGCTCATTCCACCAGGAGTGCAGCTACTTCGGCGGCTTGGGCCACACAAGCCCCAATTGCCGACATATGTCGGGCAGCCACTTGGGCCTCTCCATCCCCATTCATCAGACATTACAAAATAGACTTATACGCCTCAGCAGAGGCCTCTTTTGGCCGACAAGTCCTACAGAGGGTCATCAGTGACCCGGAAGGGCTTCCGGCCCAGACGGAGTCCCACCCATAGGACAGCCAAGCTTTGGTATGTCCCACTCTCTGGATGCTCCGAGCAGCTCGAGGGAGAATGGGCGTTGGTTCTTACCTGATACGCCCCTTCTCGGCGAGCTGCGAGGAGCATCCAGCCCCACCCTAACTCCTCCGTCTGGCGGGTACTCTAGTTTCAGCCAAGGAGCCAATAGTTGTTTAGAAGGATTTCTTAACCTTTCTTCTCGTTATCGCAAAAAACTGGGGGAACGCTACGTGGAGTCATGTGAGGGGGCGGAGCATTTCCTCAGCTAAAGCTCAGCCTGCAAGAAGAGGACTCGGAAGCACATCCCACTCTCTGGATGCTCCTCGCGGCTCGCCGAGAAGGGGCGTATCAAGTAAGAACCAACGCCCATTCTGTTACAAAAGATAGAACAAAGATTAAATTAAACACTGGGGGTTAAGCCACTGCACTTTTTCCAAGAATCGGGAGGATGCCCTTCAGAGCAGCCAGGTGATCTTACGAAAAGAAATGTCTAGCTTAAGGACTTGCAGATCAGCGTTACAATGCACCTTCACATGCCCTAAGGCATTTTTCTACCTTCAAATACATAGTAATGCATCGCTTTAATTCCTTCTGTTTCTTGTTATTTAACTAAAACCATGGGTTGGATTCTACTGGTTTGCACCAGTTCTATAGAACTGATTGTTAACATCATCAGTAATTCTAAGAACTGGTAAAATGGACCCCTGTCTGGCCCTGCCCCTCTCCGCTGCTCCTATGCTCCAAAAAATGGGTTTTTTAGTGCAGATGCATGACATTTTTCACGCATGTGTGACAATCCTTGCCTCATTCTCCCCCACCCGCCCTGCTCTGCCCCTACTTATGGTGCATATGCGCTACCTACAAAAATTTTCCTGCCCGACGCCATTGCCCACACCAGCAGCAGCAGCCGAGACAGGCAGCCAGCCAGCCAGCCGTCGCTGACTGCCTTCTGCCACCCTGCTACTGTGAGTGAGAGCAAGCCGTAAGCCCTGGTCACCACCATCACTAACTGCCCTCACCTAGCCGGCCTGCCTTCCAGGCCCTGCCTTGCCCAGCCTGCCTCTCAGGCCTGCCTGCCTGCCTTCCCTCTACTGCCTCCAGTGGCGGCTAATGTTAAAGAAGATGCAAGCCCCAGCCACTGCCGCCAGTAGCCATCCTCGCCCTCCCGGACTGCCTACCCCAGCCTCCGAAGACACGGATCGGTAAGTACGACCTCCAACCCAGTCACCTACCTACCGCCGCCAGCCCCGGTCAAATGCCAACTCCCGGGACACCCACTGCCCTCACCGACGCTCCCTGCCTTGCCCGCCTATCTTCCCTCACCTGCGACCCTCCATTGTTGATGCCTTGCCTTCCCACCACAGATTGGTGAGTGAGAAGGCAAAGCAACAAGTCCTGACGGTCCCCTACCTCCTCCTTCCGCTGCCGCCAGCCCCAGTTGAGTGCTGACCCCTGGACTGGCTGCCACTGTCTCGCCCACCCAGTGGCCGCCATCTTGGCTAGGCTGGATGAAGGTCATCATCTTGACTAGGCCAGCTCCACCTTCCCTCGCCCACCACGGCCCAAAGGTTGCTGCCTTGCCTTCCCACCACCAATTGGTGAATGAGGAGGGAAAGCAGCAAGCCCTACTGGTCACCTACCTTCTCCTGCTACCGCCGCCACCAGCCCAGTCAAGTGCCAACTCCTGGGCTAGCAGTCCTTGCCGCAGCAAGCTTGAAGACTGAGGAGGACCCCAGTGTAGCTGGCTAGCCAAGTTGCCTGCCTCATTTTTGGTAAGTTGCTTTTTTTATTTATGTATTTTTTTATTTTTTTAGTATCTATTTTTGTTTTTATTAATCATAAAAACAAAACAGATACTAAAGAAATAAATAAATACATAAATAAAAATTATTTTACTATTCATCTTGATGTTTCTTTCTCCCTTGCTTTTTTCTATTAGGAAAAAGCAGGCACAAATATCTATATATAACATCAATATAACATATTGCTGTTATAGATTTTTTTATTTTTTTTAAACATAAACAAAACAAACATAAAACATAAACCATCTTCAGTTACATACAGTGTGTCGGTTGGTACAAATCACTTGTGCACAATCTCTGCAGTCTTTCCCTTCCAATTTGCATTAATCCTTATATCATAAATCCACTATATATATTTATATTATTACTGTTATTAATTACTTACTAGACTTTACTAATATTACATCATTTTATGCAAGCAAATCACCATTTTTACTTAATCTACTTTATAATGTTCATTTCATCATCACCAATTTATTCTATAACAATATATCCTTACTTTACCTTATCTCTGTAATTCTATTATACTTATATTATAAAGATAAAATATTTCATAAATGAACATTGTTTTGTTACACTGCTGTTACATATTGATACAAGTATCAATAATACAGCAGTGTAACAGAAAAATTATTTAAATTTCTTTGTATTGGCTTATTCCTAATTTTGTTAATTGTATCAACATGTTTATAATTATCAACCTTCTGTATTTAATTCATACATAGCAATGATCATTCTCCACCTAATTTCTACCTCTTATCTCTATCCATTTCTGCACATTGTAATTTTTTAATTTCATTTTCATCAATGGGGATCTCTTCGTTTTTCCACTTTTGTGCAAACATAATTCTAGCCGCTGTTAACACGTGTAACATTAAATGTGTATTGTACTCCCTTTATTTATGGGTACCACACAAAAATATTTCTGGTTTTAAAATTTAAATCTATAGCTTTACCATTTTTGTTAACCTTGACACTACATCCTCTTGAATAGCTACACTATCAGAGCCCAATGCTGAATTTATATATTTCAGTTTTTTAAACTGAGGAATAAATTTCAGAAAAAGAATTCAGTATTGCTCTGTGAATGTGCCTACCAATTCCATTCTTAATCTAACTTCTTAGATTATTTTGTACTATTATCTTTTTTTTTTTGTACTATATATATCTGCATAAGGCTGTAAAAAGCTTCAGTACATTTTAAGCTGCATTCTAAAAAGGTTAGGCGATCAAACATAGCTTTCCCTGGCTTCTCTCTCTCTGCTATAGAGAGAACATTCCATTAGGGACTATTGGTCCAGGTAAGTAGTCTTGGCTAGGAAAGATTTTTGTGCCACCTACTGGCACAAAATAACAAACTCCTTTGGTTTGTTAATAGTATTTCCATTTTAAGTGTTTCTTTTCCAATTAATGAATTGTAATTATGAAAATATCAGCCATTCTTTTATATACACAGTGCAACATCTTTTTTATAGACTATCATTTTCAAATCTACTTTGAGTTCCCCATAGCTCCCTGTAGCTCCTCATAACTGCCTGGGCCTCGCCCTGCCCTCTCCAGGCCTTGGGAACTGGCAAAAAATACTTTCTAAGCAACTGGCCATTAAGCAAGGACCTGGTCATTAAGCGAGGACCACTTAAATTTGGTTTGCCAGTCACATGGCCACATGGCCACACCCACCCCAGTCACCTGACCACCTAGCCACGCCCACCCCGTCACATGATCACCTAGCCATGCCCAGTCAGCAAGCCACTCCCATCCCAGTCATGTGACCACCAAGCCACGCCCACAAATTAGGCCACACCCACAGAACTGGTTGTTAAGAAATTTGAATTCCACCCCTGACTAAAACTAGTTGACATTCTCTGAACTGAACGCATCTATTTTCTTATTTCCTGACAGCTTAATTTGCTGAATTTGCTTTCTATATGAGAGACTTAACAAAGTGTCTTGGTTTGTCTACACTGTATATAGCATCTTTGTGATTACTTATATGCTCACTGAGACTAATAAAGCTTAGAAATTAGAGAAACAAGCCATGTTGGATTATTTACAGTAGAGGTTATTTTTCTTGAGTAGTCATGAACTTATTTTTCCTCCAGAACAGATGTGAAGCTACCTGGCCCATAGTCTCTTTATCACTTTAATCTCTCTTTTAAAAACTAGGATGGGATTGTCTGTTTTCCAATTCTGTGTTAAAGTTTCATATTTTTTGTGGAAAAAAATCAGCAATTTCAAAGTACTTTAACAACTTTTGAGTGTCACCATCCAGACCTGGGGATTTATATTTAGTTTTTCAATGTGACTTATATCCTTGCTCATTGCTTCTATTTACGTATGTTCTCTGATCTTCTGTCTGAAAAAAGCACTTAGTAACACAGCCATCTGCCCTAGGATCTCAGCAATGAAAGCAGAACCAAAAATGTACTCAATTATTTCACTATAATATCCCCATTGTCAAATGTCCCAGTGGTTTCCCTGGTCAGTGAGTAGATGTGAAGAATGTTCTGATTTTTGTCTTAATGTTCCTTGCTGTGTACTTCTCAAAGTCATTCTTTCTTTCCATTTTTTTCCTTTGCATCTTATCAGCTGCTTATATATCTGTAAGTGATAATCTAAAATCTACTGAATTACTGACAATCAGGAAGCCATTGTTCTTGTTTCATTTCTTTAAAATGTACATATTAAATTGATTTACTGATAAGAAGTATTTATAAAAAGTAATGGGAGCTGTGCTCATGGTCACTCCTAATAATATAACTCTGAAACTAAAATTATAGTTTACTGAACTTATTTTGTAGTTTCTATTTACTGAAAACCTCCAACCCTTTTTGAGAATTTTACAGCACATTTTAAAAATACATGTTACTGTTGTAGTAGATATAGCAATTTGAGTACATCATAATTTATTTATTCTAAATCACAAAGAATTGCAGTTCTATGGAACTGGATATAGCTATGGCAATACAATGTGTAATTATATACTCCATAACACACACACACATACACAAATATAAATATATACATAGAACTATTCATAATGATCAGTAGATGATATATTAATATCACCACAATTGTTCTTTACTGGCTGCAATAATACCACCATCATTACCCCCCCCAAACCCTAAATCATTAATGTTACCATTAAAATATGTTTTGTGCTGTACATTAAGTTATGTCCTATTTGAGCCCATTTAAGTTTTTAAATAATACTATTTAAATATTTTACAAAATGTTCTCTTATCATCCCATCTGAATTAACTGGGTATTTTCCAACCAAATTGTTTGCTTTATACAAGAAGTGTTTGGAAAGATCTAAAACTTTACAAAAGGTTATGTCGAGAAGGGAATTAAGGGGAAAAGTCAGAACTGCTGAACACCTTTGTTCCTGTTTTCCCTCAAAAGATAGAGAGAAGTCTTCATATGAATGAAGTTCATTCTTGAATGAAGTTCAAGACTTCCTACTGTGATAGGAATTCATCTTCTTACCTCAGATGAATGCAAATTCAAATACCTAGGCCAAACAAACTAGTGTGTTGAAAGATAAGAGAAGTAATGTAATCTTAGAACCACTAACTATCATCTTCAACTCCTATAAAATTAGTGAAATGCTGGTGACTAGAGAAGAGCAAACTAGCAAAATATTATCCCAACATTTTAGAAGGGGGAGAGAGAAGACCTGGCAAACTAAAACCACGTATTTTAATGTCTATTCATGGGCAAAATACTAATACAAATGGTCAAAATAATGCTTTTGGTTATCTGAAGCCAATATAGATTTGTCAAAAACAAGTTATGTCAGACTAATCATATCTCCTTATATTATCAGGTGATTAGTGCAGTTCTAATCAGTTAATAACCACCTGTTCAATGACCATTTGAAGTTCTGACAATGCTGAATAAATGGTACTTATAACTGGTCCTCAAAGTTCTGGCCATTGCATCATCCTCATAGTCACATTTCTGTGGTCCAGACGCTTGACAACTTATGATGCAGCATTCCACAAGATCCACAGTCAAAAGTCAATGAGGAAGCCAGCAGGGAAGGTTTCAAGTCACTCACGTCGCTTTTTCTCCTAGGGTCTCCTGTTACAGAGTATGAGAGCCCAGGGATTGTATTCTGCAGATTTTGCTGTGCTGCAGCACCCCAGCACACATACACTTACGCAGTATATAGCACTCCTTCCCCAGCCGACATCCATTCACTGCAATCCCTCCCACTTTATTCCCTGTACTCAACCACCCTGCAGCCTGTTTGTGAACTACCCAAGACTTCCAGCCAATTTCCCCACTGATTTTATTGGAAGCTAGCAGGAAGTTGCAAGTTACAGTCACATGACATCTTCACTTAATGACTCACAAATTTCACTTGTGATGACAATGGGGCTTGTCAGGATTGCCATAACTAAGCGATGCAGTCACATGATGTTGCGCTTTATGATCACACCTTAGTGACAGAAATTCCAGCCCCAGTTACCAATGTTAAGTGAGGGCTACTTGCAGATCAAGGAATAGTGTGGATTTTATGTATCTTGATCTCAGCAAAGCTTTTGAAAAGTTTATCATGATACTCTTGTAGCAAAAGCTAAATTGAATATACTTAGTTTAGATCAGTGGTAGTCAACCTGGTCCCTGCCGCCCACTAGTGGCGTTCCAGCTTTCATGGAGGGCGGTAGGGATTTTGTCCCCTACTTTATAAATCACCATCACTGTGGGACCGGTGGGTGGTTAGAGAAAATTTTACTACTAACAGAGATACAAAAGTTGGCGGTAGGTATAAAAAGGTTGACTACCCCTGGTTTAGATGGTACTACAATCTGGTGGATTTACAGCATGGCATAGGGGCCCATAACCTTGAAGGACTGCCTAAATCCCATAATCTCTGGCTGATCCAATCTGCAATGGGACAATTTGCCCCTGTTGTCTTACCATGGCTGACTCACCCTGGTCAGCTCAACATGGGACAATTCA
Source organism: Hydrophis major (assembly GCA_033807585.1). NCBI lineage: Eukaryota > Metazoa > Chordata > Lepidosauria > Squamata > Elapidae > Hydrophis > Hydrophis major. The sequence goes on along the minus strand of CM066329.1, from coordinate 185,944,315 downwards.
ATGCTGGATAACTCAAGAGAAAGACAAGTGAATTGCAGTGGGTCTTGTCTTGCTTTAGGTTTGAACCTTCTTAAGGTTGGGGTAAGCTAGAGTATGGAGTCCCAGCAACTCAATTGTGAGTTGTGAAGTTGCCTCTGTAATTTGTCCCATGGTGACTGAAACAGGGCGAGTGGGCTGAGGTAAGATGGCTGGGGTGAGTCGGCTGGGGCAAGTCGGCCAAGTGAGTCAGCAAGGGCGAATTTTCCTAGACCCCTGGCAGGATTGATCTTGTCTGGGTTCCTTCAGTCAGTTCCTTCCTGGAATGAGATTCGTCCTGAAATTCAAACAGTCCCTACTGGTGCTTTGAAGGCCTCTAAAGACCTGGCTTTTCACCCATGTCTTTAGCAAAACATGATTAAAGCCCCCTTTTCTCCTTTTAATTTTCTCCCACCTGGGTTAGTTATCATTGCCATCTTTGGTCTTTTTTGTTTGAAGTTGTTTTCTTGTGTTAAGTGTTTTTTTTTTAAATATTTTGTAGATTTCCCAGGATCACTGGGAAATTTCAGATAGGGTACTCCAGGTCAGCGTTATCAGTTTAGTGCTAAACAATATCTTTACTGGTCTAGAACATGGAACACAAGAGATATTTATCAGTTTTGCAAATATCCAAGGTAGGGGGATTGGTTAATAAATTAAAGGACAGTTCACAATTCAGAACAACCTCAATAGATCTGAACATTGAGCAAAGTACCACAAGATGATGCTCATCTGTGATAAATAAAATCTTGCACTGGATAGAAAAAAATAAACTGCATACATTTAGGTTTGGAACAACCTGTCTTGGCAGCAGTGAATGCAAAAAAGGAAGCAGAAGAACTAGATTACTGGATATGAGCAGGCAACGTGATATGACTGCTAAAAAGAGGTGCTGGTTGTCACATTAAAAGACCCTCATGGCATGGGGCCAGGTTACTTGTGAGCCTATCTATTTCTCTGTATTGGGTAATTTCTGTAGTCATTACAGCACTTTTAGAAGTAACTGGGCATGTCTATGACTCTGCTCATTAAATAATCCTTCCTTTCCTTTCTTTCTCCTCTCCTTTCCCTTTTTCTTCTCAGAATGATAGCAAATCTCCAAATATGGAGTTGCCAGATATTTGAAAAGATTTAGAGGGAAGAGGGGTAAGAAGAGTTTAGTATCTGTGGATTTTCAATTATATTGTTAGAAATATAATATGGTTCATAATTGTGCTCTGGAGCAACTAAGCTATTTTCTTACTCTTAAGGAAATATCTATGTTCAGTGATGAATAAAGTCCACATGGATACATCTATCAGCAACTGAGTTCTACAACTGCTTATTTATTGATTCATTTAAATATTTGTATGGCCACCCATCTTAAGCAACTCTGTCCAGTTCACAACAACCAAAACCAACTTAAAACTTTGCTTCCTTATATAATAATTTCTGACTAACTTCTCTTTTTAAAAAAAAATCTTTTAAATAGGAATTTCAACCGATTGTTCCTGGTTTGAAGCATAACTGCTTTCTTCAGCCATTTTAAAAGTTACATAAATCACAACATGTTGCATAATTTTAGCTCAAATTTCTTAAAATAGTTAGAAATGTTACAAATGGTTGAGCAACTTGCACTATATTACATGTCTTTTTTTTTAAAAGACAAGTTTTATTAGTTTTACAAAACAATACACAAACAAACAAGGCATAATAACATAAAAGATCTTTTCTGAAAAAACCAATAGAACATACAAATAATTCCAAATTATAATATATATATTTACGTTATCTGTTCATCTTCGTATCTTATCCCAACTTCTCCTTTTCATTGTATTATCCAAATTATATTTCTTGCTAATTAAAATTTTATTGCTTTTCAAAAACAATACACAGACAAACAAAACATGGAACATAAAAACATAAAACATCTTTTCTGAAAGTTGCTTGATCCCGGATTAAAACTTTTCACACAGACATAAATTCAAAAATCATATTCACTTTATATACCATTCCATATCTTATTACCATTTTCAATTTTCTGTATAGCTTCTTCCCTCTTTTATCTTTCTTAGTTTAATTTTATTTATCTCATCTCAGTTCAATTCATAATACTTATCATTCTTTGTCTGTTCTATTTCCAGCTATCCATTCATCTTTTCTCTTTAAACAAACTTCTCCTGTACACTGATTGGAGTATGACGCCTTTAACTCTTTCCCCTAGCTTAAAAATACTTAATACAACACTTAACTTATATTGGGATTCTGTTTAGTCCATTCTAAAATTACACAATAAATTTTATGAGAAAGAAAAAAAACACAACAATAACAAAGAAAAAGCATATAAGACCACCATCAATGCCATTAAAAAACTAATCATACATATTAATACTCATTTATATCTTAAGCATTTTATTCTAAATACACATATAAAAACACAATCTTATGTACCTTACAGAATCCCTTTTTTCAATTAAATTTACCCATTATCCCTAAACGAGTTTTGTTTCTTTAAATCTTGCTTCCCACCATTAAGGCTTCTCATCCCCTCCTTTCTCTCTTGCTTATTCTTCTCCTTACCCTTTTTACCCCTTTGTCTCTCCTCCTCCCTTTTCTTCTTCTGCTTTCCCCCTTTCTGTTGTTTTCTAACCTTGTATCCACCTTTCACCTCATTTTTCTCTTTTATGGTTGTTTTTTCAAACCTTAAAATCCCCTTTTTCTTTTCCTCTTTCTCCTCCACCCCAAATAGAACCATTTGTTCATCAAAGATGGCTTCTTCTTTGTCCCAATCGTCCTGCTGCACAGTCAATTTTTCATAAATGCATACCGCCATTTCTAGAAATTGAAAAAGAGTGCCCAAAGTATCTTTCCCATCTTGTTCTTCTTTTTTATATTTTTGATATTCAATTTTTAGTTCATCCACAAGCGATGCCATCATGAAGAGAAATTTTTTTTTCTAAAACAACCACCCAAGTGTTTTTAATCAAGAATAATTCCCAAAAGTTCCAAAGTCACCAAAGAATCCAAATAAACTATTTCTTTTAATGTTTTTTTCTTTCTTCCATTTCTCTTTCTGGGGTTGCTGTTTGATCAAAGAGTTCCAATTAAGATATATCTTTTAGAAGCCGTATTAATATTCAAAGCTCTTTAAAATTCTAGGCAATCTCCTGCTTTTTCAAATTCTGCTCCAATTTTTTTCCCTCTCCCTTCCCACTTACAGCAACAATTTTCCTTTAAATGTTCAGAAATCCATACCTCCAATGCGGGTTTTCTGATTTCTCTTAAGGTTCTATTGCTGTCACGTTCGGAAGGAGAGTGAAAAGAAAAAAAAAAGCTTTCCCTTTAATTTACATTCGCTGCTTGACACATTCTGGAAACGATGTTTCTTTAGCAAGTTTCAAATTCCAGCGTACTTTCACTATTACTTGTCCCAGTCAGCAAAGATCACTTTCAATTCTTCACAGCTCCTCCTGCACTTTCTTTTTCCAGCTGAGCTCTTCTATGTGGCGGCCATTGCTGACCGCCGCTCAGCTGCCTTTGGAAAAGGGGGTTTCGCTGGCCAGGGAAGAGGTGCGATATCTCTCGACCCTGCCAGACCCCCCGTCCCCGTCTTCGCCACCTTCTACGGAGGTGGCTTAGCCCCGAAACCAAATGGCTCGGGGCACTTGGGCAGTGAACACAGGCAGAAACTGCGCACAGTCGTATTACATTTCATATTTTTAAAATGTCAAAAAAAAAACCACCAAACTCCAAAACAAAACAAGGTTCTCTGATAAACAAAGATTCCTATACGAATCTCTCTCTGGTAAATATCTGTAATGCATATCATGACAATTTTGAGAACATACAATTGAGTATTAAATTCAATACACATTAATGAATATATGACGTGGTTGTTATTTTCTATTATTATTACATTCTTTTAAAGTCATCTAGGTTTTCTGGGGGGTTTCGGGCCATTTAACACCTAGCCTGAAGAGTATATATACTTTAATATAATTGCCATATGCTAAATCTGCCATAACTATATTATGCAAGTTCTCCAACGGTGGATAAAATACTGCCAGATCTTGTATTGATGAATTTTTGTTTCTTGGACATGTGGAAGAAGTTATTCGATAAGGTTGAGCCTACCATGAGTTGACTCACTTTTGCTCCTAATCATAGCCTAAAAAGAGGATATTGGTATTTCAATACCTGTTAAATCCTTTTTAAGAAAGATTTTGCTTCAGTTTACCATAAAAAAACAAGATGTGCTGCAACAGCTGAATCTAAAAAATACATAACTAATTATAATTAATTACCACCTTGAAAGATCATCTTGAAAATAATGCCACAATTACTGGACGTCAGCACGGATCTTACAATAACAAATCTTGCAGACCAATTTTAATTATGTTCTTAAAATTGTATACATTTCTTCATAAAGTCCTTTGACACCAGCGATTAAACACTATCTTTTATTGTCATTTCTACCATCTTTATTGTTTTTTGTTGTTAATCTTTGTAACAAACTGGAAACTGCAGGGACTTGAGTGGCATATAAATTTTACACTAATACATTAAAAATGTGGGGATGCTGTGGGCATAATGTACCTTGACTCAAAGAAATCTTTATAAAGTCCCAATGAAACGCTAATTAGCATTCTAGAATAAGTATGAGCTGGATGGCATGACAATTAAATCTATGCATAGTTAGCCAAAACAGTATATTCAAAGAGTGCTCATCAATGGTACCTCAATAAACTGCAGAAAGGTATTCAATGCAATGACACAAGAAGCAATCCTTGTTCCTCAATCTATAATGTTTTGATTAATTCTTTAGCTAAAGATATGGAGAAACAATTTATTAAATGTGCAGAAGATACAAAATTGGCGGGATAACTAATACCTTCATTAAATCTATATTAGTGAACAAACCATATTTGGGGTGGTTTCATTTTGATTCCTTAACTAAACAGGAGTTTGAATTTGATACCCAAAAGGGCCCTTCTAGCTCTGTGTTTCCATGATAATCCTAACCAAACCCAGGCTTTTATGGGGCGATGCTGGCTTTCTGAATCCAAGATTCACTGATGTTAAGTCTTTGATTCTCTTTGGATTCTTGATAGCTTTGATGCAATTATATTCTTCAGAGCCATTGTCAGAATTCAATCTAGAAAAGTTAGGCAATATTTCTATTATAAACCAATTAATAATGCTTAGAGATTTCTCCTTGACTGTGTTCCATTTTAACATCAATATCATGCAACTATATGAAATAATTGGACAGATCTTTTGTAAGACTCTAATGGGTTGCAGATACCAAGCAGTGCAATCTCTTCACTTCAGGGCCAGATAATGATGCAACTGGTCAACCCCTAAATGTTGTAACAGCATAGAATGTGTTAAACTAAGTAGACTTTTATGGTACATTTGAGAATTACTTTACTTCAGAGAAGAAATATATAATTAATTGACACAATATAAATTTGTCTTTGATTTCTAGCAGTAAAGGCAAAATTAGTTTTCAATATCTCTCCCCGCACCATGTCTAAGGAAACAGAATCATATTATTGTTGCAATTATATTGTCCTGTACAACTATTCTAATGAACTATGACAGCCAATCTGGTATAGTGGTTAAGGCATCAGGTTAGAAACCAGGAGACTGTGAGTTCTCGTCTTGCCTTAAGCACAAAGCCAGCTGGGTGCCTCTGGGCATAATTCTCTATCTGTCCCAGAAACATGGCAATGGCATAACACTTCCAAAAAAACTTGCCAAGGAAGCAGGGACAGGGACTTGTCCAGGCATTCACTGAGAATTGGACACAATTGAACAAAAGGGAGGAAAATTCCAACAAAATGCTACACCTTTTCAACAATAAATTGAATATAACATTTATGTCACAATACCAATTGCAGTTAATTATTCTTTTTCTCTAAACCTTCCTTCCAATTCAAGAAAATACAAATATTGGAAAAGTTTTTAAGTTACCATATACTTTTATTGCAATAACTGCTATATTTACTGAATAAGAATAATATTGCAATGCCATGGTTACTAAAAGAGCACCCCGGGACCCCAGAGTTATTTGGATTTATTTCTCTAAAGTTAGAAATAGATCTTGCAGGCAGAAATCCAACATCAGAAACCAACGATTGTTTCCTTACCTTCAGTCATTAGATCTTTGTGATCCCTTGTCTGGGAGGCAGACTCAAAGACCACACAGGCAAGTATGAGATTAAAACCTTATAAGCCTCTGATCCATCTATAATCTGTACTTGCTATGAAGATAGCATACATTTATTCCCTCTTCCTGATTTCAGGAAGAGGCAAATCCTCTCCTCTGTAATCCTTCATGTAATTGTCACATGCTATCACAGCTTTGCAACTTTCAACCACATATGGCAGAATATTAGATGCTGTATATTATAAATGGTGTACCAAAATTGTTTTATTTCTCTTCCGGACGTGTTTTGTTTAATTAAATTGATAGAAAAATTATCTGGATAGACTCCAGGCTGGAAGATCTTAGAAGATACAGTACAGGTCTCTCTGATTTGCTGATCAAAAAATGTTATCCAAATTTGAAAGATTGGGTTCGCGCATCAATGCTATGAAATAAATGGGTGAATGAGTGAGTACATATGCACATCAAACCTCTACCAATTTGAACCAGCAAGGCTCTTTTTGGAAATCTTTACAAAAATGTCATGTCAGCATTTTATAGGAATATGTTGGCAAGAACTGAATAGTGGTTAGCAAGCCTTACTATGCTTAGCTCAGATAATCCTCGTAATGTCAGAGTAACATTATAATGTAACACTGACTGATAAGTAATTTCCTATTGGCATTTTCTATACATTCTTTTCAAGAAATTATCCCAGCCACTTAGGAACAGTATCATAAACATTGCTTGGATTCCATTGCTTTTGAGAACCATAAATCAACCTTATCTGAAACAGGAGGATGTAATTTATCTGCCATTTACTAGTCAAAAAAGAAACCAATCAAGTCTTCAAAACAAACAAACAAAAAAAAGAACAAAAGGTCCAGGGTGAAAAAACCCATCCCAGAAAAATAATAAGAAAAATAATGCTAATAAGCATGCAATTTAAACTTTATAGTGGGGCTGAATGGGAGTTATAACTGCCATGGGAACCATAAAGAGCAAACAACAACATTTTGAAGCATCTCAATTATCTATGATGTAATTATTAAACATATTTCAACTGGACCAAAATAACAGTAATGGTAACAATAACAATTGCCAAATTGCTGGGAATATATTAACGTTTCATAACATGAATTAAAATATGTTTATTGTTTACAAAGCTAGGCTTCAGAGTTTGACTAACTGATCCACAGTAGTTACATTTTTAGATGTATTTTTAAATAATTCGAATGTTAGCTGTGAGCTGCTTGACAGTATTTTTTAAACAACACAGCTTGCTAGGAATGGAATAAAGAGTTCATCCTAGATCTCTTAACACTAAGGGCATGCTTTCTGTTTTGTCAGATGCTGATTGCCATGTTCTAGATATTAATAGGACTTTATGCATTCTTTATGCACAGTTGATGCCACAAACCAATCAGGACAAAACTACAAGATTCCCTACAAAAAAATTCAATCCAGATTTTTCTGGAGTTCAACAGTATTAAAAGTAGTGAAAGGGAAAACAAGGTGATTGAAAGTATTCACATTAAAATCATATAAAACATTCTTCAATCAATATGATTAGATAAGCATCATATTTCAATTTCTTTTAAAATGTAATTAGAAAGCTTTCAAGATGCATTCCTAGCTAAACAAAGTTTTGTCCTCCATAAATAGGACTTCAATACCTACAGGCAAGAACACTCAAAAAGGGCACAGCAGTTTAATTATGCGTATCTCTAGCAACCTTCTAGTCACTTGTAAAAATTATTATGCAAGCTAAAATAATGCAGTTTCCATTAAGAACTGCAGTGCATTATATAGAATGTCAATAGATGACACTTCAGCACTGATCAAATTTAGAGAATTTGTATCAGAGCCATTTAGTCTACAGATATTTATAAACTTTTGATAAAGAAACCTTGAATACTTATTTGATATCAATTAAACTTAATATGCAAAGCCACTTAGGAACAAGTAGTTATCAAAAGTATTGTCAAGAAACAGTGATAAATGTCCCACTTATACAAATTTGAAAGACATCACAACCATTTAGTTATCTGAAAAGAAGCAGTTACTTTGATAAAGGATATATTTGTGAAATGATTTGAAACCAAGACATGAACAGAGAGACAAGAAACGTAACACTCAGATGACGTCTCATGGGGGCTTCAATGTTTTTATGCACAGACTTGAATTCTTTAAAAAATGATACGATTTCTATCATGAAGTGGCAACTGTGATGGTACAGGCCACAGAAAAAAGCATATTTCACAAGAGAAAGATATATAACTTGCACATTAAATAAGGAAATACACATGTACATACAAGTTCCTATTAATTTTACAGAAGTTATTGTATTTATTTGAATTTATTCCAAAAGCAACTAGCTCTTTCTCTGATTCCTCTTTGCTGTATTCTTGAATAAAAATACTAAATTGAAAAGTAGAATTATTTTGTGCACCTAACCTAAGGAATGGCCTTATCCACATGCCAGATTTCTATGCATGCATGGCTTATACGGAAATTAAGAAAACCTTTGGAAAATGAGTCTGTCTTCCCTCATTGGTACAAGCCATAATCTTGGATTCTCCTGAGTTCAGGTGGAGATTTATAATCATTAATCAAACAAGTAGAAGGAATTTTGGCAGCTTATCCTAGCAAGTAGGGTTGCAGGTGCAGGTTATTAGTTTGGGAAATGTGGCCACAGAGAAGCCTGAGGCTTATAAAAATAATAAATATAAATAAATGAGGACTTGTGGAAGGCAGAAGCATGAAAAAGCAAGACGGAATGTGTGTCATTTACCTTTTAATGTTTTTAACACAAAAAATTGAAAGAAAAACTAACTATAACAATATCAATGAGGATAAAGCAAGATAGATAAAAAACAGAAATAGAGGGAGGGAATTTGGTATTTGTAATATTTGATTATGCTTTATTCTTGCAAAAAATAATCCCTAAGCAGCCCAGCTCTTATTTAACTCTGTTGTACTTGTGCAAAAATTGGCCAATAATGAAGGATACATTTTAAAAAACTGTTTCATTTTATGAAAAACAAAAGGATTTTATTCCTGAGAGGCAAAACACAGGATCATGAAGGAACACAAAGAAAAATTAACACTTCGGTATTAGGGGGAAAATAAAAGGGACAAAAGATTATTCCTTCTAATGGTGTCATCTTCCTGCATCATGTTTACTTGGCAGAGATAAAAAATATAATAATAACATCACTACAGTTAATCTAACCTTATTAAGTGCTCACAGAAGGCAAACTATCAATATCCAAATCAGGACTATAGTATTTTTGCTTTATCTAAGGGTTCTCAGAATGTTACTTAATTCAATACAAAATAAAACTTCCAGAAAAAGAAATTAAGGTTACCAACAGGAAAGAAAAGCACCCCTTTATGTTGAAGAAACATGAAGTAGAAAAGAAGAAATCCCAGAAGAGATCCAAAAGGCATTTGCACAAAAAACAAAATTATTGTCAAACCATTTGAAAGGTGAAATGTGCTTTATATATAAAGCATTACTAATGACTGAGTTACAACAAATCTAATAAATGTATTCTTTCCAAATGACAAATGCCAATTTGAGCAACTCTAAATGTCTGACTGATGCTTCCTTTCATTAATTGCCTTTAAATGAAACAACTTGGTGATAGGGGACTGTAGATGCAGAGGGAATAAGTAAAATACATCAAGATCATCAGCTCTGTAGAAAGGTTTGTCTACATCATAGCCTGAAATGAAAAGAGAAGGAAATGCCAATGGCACTATATACATCTTACTTGATATATTTTATCACAAACTACTCCAAATCGTATTATATATTAAGTCCCCAAGGAAACCAGGATCTATATAATTTAAACAAACAAGATGTTCAGTGGAGTTGGGCAGCCAATAAATTGAAATAAATAAAAATAAATAAGTAGTCATTTTGTTCTGTTGAGACAGAAAAAGGTAGCAGTTTGATCATTTTCAACTCTTTAATACTTTAAATATTTTCTGCTTCTCTGTCCACATCTACAAATACCGCAAAATGTGGATCCTGTACAAACAATTGGAAAATTGTTGAGAATATCATTCCTATGCATAATGATATAATGTCTACCCTATCCCAAAATTTAATTAAAATCAAATGTGTTCCTCAATTATGTGAGGAAGTTTTGAAAATATTGGGTAGAAGCTTACAGAACTGGTTAATTAAATCAATAGAAAAATTATCTGGAGAGGCCTGAAGATTTTAAAAGATACAGTACAGGTCACTCTGACTTGCTGATCAAAAAAATCCAAATTTTAAAGATTGGGTTGGTGTATCAATGCTATGAAACAAAAGGATGCATGAATGAGTGAATATGTACATCAAATGTCTACATCAAATTTATACATATGTACATTAAACTTGGGCCAGCAAGGCTCTTTTTTGGAGGGAAATCTTTCCAGAAGTGTCATCTCAATATTTTATTGGAATACATTAATAAGGGGGAGAAGGTGGGGGCAGAGAGGCCCTATTTCTTACCATGCTTAGAAAATCCTGCATAATGTCAGAGCAACAGTATGATATTAAGCACATAAGCAATTTCCTATATTGGTATTTTCTATACATTCTTTTCAAGAAATTATCCCAGCCACTCAGGAATAGTATTACAAATACTACTGGATTCTGAGTATATCAGAGGTGGTATTCAGCAGGTTCTGACCAGTTCTGGAGAATCGGTAGCAGAAATTTTGAGTAGTTCGGACAACCAGACCTCTGACTGGAGATTTTACGGTCTCTTTCCCTTGCCACGCCCACCTAGCCACGCCCACAGAACCGGTAGTAAAAAAATTTGAATCCCACCACTGGAGTATATGTGGCAATAATAATGGTAAATTTCTCACATGTGCTTTTAAAATGACTATTGTATACTCAATGTTAATCGAGTTTAATAATTCCAATTGTTAACAACTCAAATAGTCACTGTAACTAGGAAGCTGTTACTCTTTTTCTGGGTGACCACTTTTAAGAAACTTTTAAGAATGTTGTAAAATGCTTATTGATAGCTATAGCTGTTTAAGGTCTAGGATTTTAGTCTGTACATATTTTAAAAATGAAGTTGGTGTATTTAGTTATTAAGTAACATATTTGAAACTATGTTGTCCTTGCCCTAGCAAATAATTAGGGATTGGTCTAAAATAGTTGTCATTGGAATCTATTCACATGACTTGCAGTCATAGGAAATTTGAAACTAAATGGAGAAGCAATTGTGCTGGATTTAGCTAGTCTGATGGGAGATTAAGCATTTTACAGGTTGCCTGTGCTGTCCATTTAGCACCATCAGACATCATACACATAATCCTGTCTGAAGTAAGGACCGTAATGGGGCCTGCCCATAAAGTCAAGAACTTGTGATGGTTGTAAATCAGGTCATCCATATGATCAACCTAATTTTATGACCTGTTTTGTGGTGGTCATTAAGCAATTCCATAATTCTCTATATTGTTCATCTGGGACCCTTTTCCAATTTTGCATCTTCAGAATCTATATAATGTAAATATGTAAGATCAGCAGCCCTTCACATCTATAAACATATCTTTAATGCTATCTAATGGGACTAGGAACAGACTTGATAAAAATGGAGACTCGAATGTGGTTGACCATACTCAACTCTTGGCTCTTTTGCCCTTGGCTTTGCCCCATTAATTATGAGTGATGATTTTCAACCCACCTGCAATGACAGTTAAAACCTCATATTTGGCCTCTCTCCTGATGTTCTATTCAGCATGGGATATAGTCAGGCAAAGCACTTATTTTCCAGACACAGAGCACCAACTGAATCTACCTAGCAGCCCAAGCTTTATTGCTAGGGAATCCAATAGGTATTCTCCCTCCCTTATGGCATACTTAAACTTGAAGTACCTAAGTACAGAAGGGCCTTTATTCTGGCACATGTCATGCCCTCTACTCAGTTGTCTTCAAGTGTAATACAGATAGTCCTCAACTTATGGCCACCATTGAGCTCAAAATATGTGTTGCTAAGTGAGACAGTTCTTAAGTGAGTTTTGCCCCACTTTATGACTTTTCTTGCCAAAATTGTTAAGTGACTCACTGCAGTTCTTAAATTAGTGACATTGTCAAAAAAAAGTGAATCTGGTTTCCTTGTTGACTGTGTTTGTCAGATGGTCTCAAAAGGTGATACTGCAACCGTCATAAATATGAGCCATCAGCCAAGAGTTCAAATTTTGATCAAGCATCATTGGGATGTTGCAACGGTCATGTGAAAAATGATCATAAGTAATTTTTTTCAGTGCCATTATGTCTTTGGACACTAAATGAAAGGACTATCTGTACAAGAAGATTGTTTACCCAGAGAGATAATGCCCCTGTAATTCTGGATGACAGAAACCACAGAGCATGTGTTTTTCCAGTACCTGCACAACAGAGACATTTACATTAGCCTCATTTCACTATTACTGCATGATTATCCAGGGCACACAGGGCAATTTTACATCATCTACTTTTTGCTTTCAAATACCAATCTGGCTACAACATACTGGGCTGCCAAGTTCTGTGCAGCAGCACTCAAAATTCACCAGATGATGACCTGTGCTATAAATTAGATTTAATGAACACCTAGTTTCCCATAGCATAGTGCTTTGGAATTCAATAGCTACATTCTTCTGCATCCTAACTTTTTATGTTCCCCGACACACCTATCTAATGCTCCTACCCATTTTTAAAAGTTTTTTTTTTAACTTTTACTTTTGTGATATGTATACTTTTAGTTTTTAATTCATATATTCTATATATCTTCTGGTTTTTCATATATTTCCAGACTTAGATTTTTATTTTAATTGTTAATGTATTCTTTTCTTTTTTTTAATGACAGTACTCCGCTTTCTTTGTACTGGCTGATGACTGTTGTAAAGATTTGATTTGATGACCTCTAGGGACACAACATTCAGCCTTCTTGGCAAGATATGGAACTGTTTTCCTACTGATCTCTTCAGCTTTGTTTAAATTTCCCAATCCAGCTTTCTTTTAGTTTAGCAGAGTTTGTTGATATACAGATCTAAGACCCAGATCTGAATCTGAATCTGGATATAGATATAGATTCTAGAGGGAAGTATATAGTTGAAAATTCAACTTGTTCTATCCTAAGTACAATTTTAATGGACAATTCTGCCTTGAGTCTCCCAGCCTTGTTCCTCCCTGGAGTAGCCCAGCATCTCAGTGGCCCACCCCATCCTGTAACTGAACAGCAAAAGCCTTGATTAGGGCAAAGAGGCACTGATTAAGGCATTCAGAACTGTATATGTTAACAATGTTGAATGTACATGAATCAATCAAATATTTTATGGTCAGAATGTTGGAACAGGATTTTTTCTCTCTCTCATTCATGCTCTCCTCTCCCCTTCTGTTTTTTTTTAATCAGATATTTATAAAATCATACTATTAGAAGAGGCCATTAGATCAGGGATGTCAAATGCAAAGCCCATGGGCTGGTGCTTGGATTTGGCCCATGGGGCCTCTGTGTAAACAGCAAAGAACCAGCCTGCGGTATCTCTGCTAGCGAAAATGGAGCTTGGAAGACCACGTGTAGCTCTCCCAAACTCCGTTTTTGCTGGCAAAGTGCTTGGGCCACCACTGGTGCTCCCAACACAAGTGACATAGAATTGGCCATGCCCACCCAGGCCCTTGAGGTCAAACACAACCCTGATGTGGGTCTCAATGAAATCGAGTTTGACACCTCTGATGTAGATCATTAGGGTCAAAGCCCTGCCCAGGGCAGAAATGATAGTGAAATTTTTATCCCCTCTTTCTCCAAGTGATAAATTTTACATTTAACAAAATACATTGTGCTATTTTAAATTACAGTGATCTAGCAGAAAAAAATTCAAAGTTTCTGCTTAACTTGCTTATCAAAATTTATGCAATTATTAATTTGGTTGGATTATGTCTTCTTATTAAAATACAGCTTTGAAAGATAACATTTCAATGATGTATTTAATATTTAATGTTTTAGTTTGCTTAACAAACTAAATTTTGATTTGTAGGGAAGTATTGAACAATCTTCATTTCCAACCGTTACAAGAGAATCAACTATCAATAGCACTGTAGAAAGATTATGTTTTACCAATATATGTTTTAAAGAAACTCTTGAATAGATATAGATTGAATAGATATATGTAGAATAAATATCAGAATACAACAAAGGAAAGCCAATTTATTCTGAGCAAGTTATCTATAGAAGTCCACAGTAATTGGGCATTCTGGTGCACTTGCAAAAAATGTCATTATTTCATCTAAAACTGCTATTGCAATTTAAGCTAGCCTTTAGTTTATGTATCAGAAATTAATTACCCTTACATCATTGACTACCATTCATAACTTTTAGCAAAAACATAATCAACTTGTCTCATTATAGACAAAGATGATGTGAATTGAATGACTCAGTGTTTTTCTTCAAAAGATGCAAAATAGTTTCTTTTTGCAATAACCAAAGAAAAGAAAAGGAAATTTTTATTCATATAATGTATGTGTTAACTGTTCCTAGCAGGAGCCATTATTTTCATTATATAATTACATGGGGCTAAAATAAATCGTTCATGGGACAAATCTATATGGAAAACACTGTATATCAGCCAATTTGCCTACTTCTTTGTCACTATCTGATTAGAGAGATTATTATGAATTTTGACATAGAAACAACAATTGTAGCTCAACTATAAGAAGTTTAATTGTCCATTTAGGAATAACACACCCAGGTAAGTATTAATAAGTATGTGTATTATCACAGCATTCCAACTAAACGTGGATCCAAGGTCTGACTTTAGCAAAATGAGATGGAAATGGTGGATGCAAAAGTCACATGGCTCACATAATGATATTTCTCATTCTCGCAAAATTTGTTTAAGAAGTGCTATTATCTTTAATGGTACCCAGTACAGGAAATAATCACATAGTGCTTTATATTTTTTGTGAGTTTAAGTGAGCTCTAACTGACCTAATTATTGAGTTAAAATTCAAATATATGGAAGATGAAGAAGGCAGAACTACTGCTTGTTATATCTTCCTATCAACTCACATAATGGATTAATTTAATCTTAATTTGTAAGGAATTTTTCTCATGTATGTATGTCTGCCTGTCTGCATGAATTCTCTGCAGATCAACCACTCAAAGACTCCAAAGCCAGGGGGAAATCTTGCTTAAATGAGCTCATCCTAATTATCCAACAGTGAGAATTAGAAGCAGTAAAATGATTTAATGCTCGAGATTTTTTCCCTCTTCAATGGATACACAAAACATCATGATTAAACAAGGGAGCAGGCAGACAGGTACTTCCTTTGAAAGGATATATTTTCTAAACCAAAACAGAAAGGAAATAATAAAGATTTTGGTACTGCAGAATCCACCAATATGGCATTTATCTAACCTTCCCTGCATCTGTTTAAGCAGCCCTGGCAAAACTGCTGGGAATTTGTGCTATTATTAAATCAATGCAGCACAGCCTCATTTTTGTTATGTAAAATCTTCATTTGGGGAATAAGTTCACTTTTCTTACAAACATATTAACTATTGACCACCTCTCAACAGAGGTTTCTGCACAGAATCTTTAAGAAATGGTACTTTTCAGGTTTTACAAATAACTGTAAAGAATACTATTTGAAAGAGCAAATTCTACTGAACACAGTGGAACTTGCTTCTGAGTAGTAGTCTTGGCATAGGCAAGGCAAGAATCCAAAGAGCCCTGTGGGTTTGGGCCAATTTAAATTTGCAATGGGGACAGGGGTGGGGAGATCAGGCTCCAAATGGCATTAAAATGAAATTTTAGATTTTACACATAGTTGTTTTGATCTATCAGCAAAATGGATTTGATTACCAAAGGCAATGAACTATAGAGTTTGGATAGCTTTAAAAAAATAGGATTGGAAGGGAAAGTTATTCATTTGATGCCTCTTATATTAAATTACTGTTGTATTGATAGATAAAGACTTTCACACACCCCAAAAATTCCTTGTTGCACCTTTGGTTTCTTCCCTCTAATCGTTCCTTCATTTAGGAACAATTCGCATTATTTAGGATAATAAATTCATTTATTCTTCCTCTACCTACTTTTTTATGGGTTGCAAACAAAATTTTCTACTGTCCCTTGAGTATACAAATTACTTAAAACATCTAACATCCATAGTCAAAGATGTAGAATAACCACAGAAAATAATAACCTAGACTTTATATAATTTTAGCTTCTCTATTTTTCCAGTTGTATAAGCAATGTTTTGTAAAGTAAATTTTCCTTTCCTCTTTTTTTTTAGAGGACACACATCATAAAGTAAATAATAAAGCTTAGCTTTTGTACAACAAAATATTACTAGGTTGCCTGTAAATGATTGATTAATCTACAAATTGTATTCAAGTGTGTGCTGAGGTAATTTTTACACTTGTAAAAGAAACAAGTGCTCATGTTCTATGAATTATAATTTAGTACAAATTAATCAGGCTACAAAGACAAAACACTATCTACATGATAAGGATAGAAGGATATCTTTTTTTTTTGAAACAAATTTTATTAATTTTAAAGACAAACAACACATCATTAACCATTAAGTACATAAAACCTCTTAACATTATAAATTTTTACAAGTCGGATAAAACATTATTTTTATACAACATAATTCTAATTTATCCCATTTCCATATGGACACATAAATATCTTTCAGCAAATTTCTCATTATTTCTCTTTACTCTTATTCAATTTCATTTCTTTTCTATATTTATCCATTTTATAGTCATCATATTCATTTCTTTCTGACTTGTTTACAATTATTCTCATCTAACATTCCTCCAAGGTTTTATTGATTCTTTTTTTTAAAAAAAAACAAATTTTATTAATTTTACAGAAGACACAATACACAAACATACAAAACACAAAACATAAACAAACCTAAAAGATCTTTTCTGAAGGTTGTCTGATCCCGGGTTAAAACTCTTCACACAGACACAAATTCAAACATCATATTCATCCCATATATCCTTCCATATCTTATTATCATTTTCTTTTTTATATATATATATAAAAACCATTTTTATCAATTTTATAAAAACAATGCAAGGCATAACAGCTTATAAATTCTTTTCTAGGAAAAAATAATAATAAAAAACCAATAGAGCATAACAATTCCAAATTATAGTATCAATACTTTATCTATTTAACTTCATATCTTATCCCTACTTCTCCTTTTCATCCAAATTATTTCTTATTAATTAAAATTTTATTGCCTTTTATCAATATACAAAATCCAAAAAAAAAAAACCATAACAAAACCTTTATATATCCTTCAATATCTTATTACCATTTTCAATAACATTCTTTGTCTGTTCTATTTCCAACTATCCATTCATCTTTTTTCTTTTACTATACTTCTCCTATACACCAATTGGAGTAACGTCTATAACTCATTACCCTAACTTAAAAGTACATCGTATAACAATTTTTCTTGGGATTCTGTTTAAAAGATTCTAAAATTACATAATGAATTTTATACTCTAAATACACATATAAAAACACAAACTTATGTACCCTCCAGAATCCCTCTTTTATCCTAAATTAAATTCACCCATTATCTCTAAATAAACTTTTTTTCTTTAGATCTTGCTTCCCCCCATTAAGGCTTCTCCTCCCCCCCCTTTCTCTCTTGCTTATTCTTCTCCTTGCCCTTTTTACCCCTTTGTTTTTCCTCCTCCCTTTTCTTACTCCTTTTCCTTTGCTTTCTAACCTTGCCTCCACCTTTTCGCTCATTTTTCTCTTTTTTGGTTGTTTTTATAATTCTTAAAATCCCCTTTTTCTTATCCTTTTTCTCCTCCTCTCCGGAAGGGACCCATTGTTCATCAAAGATGGCTTCTTCTTCCTCTTCTTCCTTGTCCCAGTCCTTCTGGTGCGTAATCAACTTTTCATAAGTACATAACGCCATTTCTAAGAATTGAAACAAAGTGCCCAAAGTATCTTCCTTTTTATATTTTTGATATTCAGTCTTTAGTTCATCCACAAACGATGCCATTATGAAAAGAGAAACTTTTCCCAAAACAACCACAAGTATTTTTAATCAAAAACAATTTAAAAAAAAGTTCCAAAAGTTAATACTTTTCTTCCTTCTTCTCTTTCTCTTTCTGGGGTTAATGTTTAAACAAAGAGGTCCAATTACCATATATCTTTCTTTGGGATTCTAGGCAATCTCCTCCTTTTTCAGCTTCTGCTCCAATTTTTTTTTCCTCTCCCTTCCCACTTGCAATGTCAATTTTAAATAATCAAAAATCCATACCTCCAACAAGGGTTTTCCAATCTCTTAAATTTTTCAATGTCCAAGAATCCTTTTGTCCCTTAGCTTCAACTCTCAAAACAATTCACTTTCAATGTCCAATAAATCCAAACATTTCTGCTGTTTCCATGGGGTGGGAGAGTAAAGAAAAAACAAAAGTTCCCTTTAACAGCTTCTCCGCCGCTTTCGCTCTTCTTAGGGATACAATGTATCCTCCAGCAATTCAAACAGCTCAGTTCCAGGCAATTTAAAGGATGTTACTTGACCCGGCTCAGACAAAACTTTCACTCTTCACATTTCCTCCAGCGCAATCTTACCCGGTTGCTGGCTTCTTCGTGGCGGCCATTGCTGACCGCCGCTCCACCGCCTTGGGAAAAAGGGGTTTTTCCGGAGAAGGGGGGGTCTGCAACACCCCCACCTCCCTGTCCGACTCCCCTCTCTCTTCAGCTGTCCCTACAGGGCAGCCATATCCCCCTGACCCATCTGGATCGGGGGTACCTCGACGGCTAGCACAGCAGGAATCGCGAGCTGTCGCGAATTCCTGCTGCCCCGAAGCCACGCGAAACCGGAAGCCAGGATAGAAGGATATCTTGAATTGAATTTGACTTCTAGTGATTATGTGGAGAGGTTCATTCTTGGCATCATTACAGATGTTGCCTTCTTTCCCAGAGATTTTTAGGACTTCCTAATCTAGACTAGAGCTCTGGGATTTCTTGGTGATGGTCAGATTGGTGACTGGACCAAAGTTACCAAGGGATTCAGAGGGTGAGGATTTTCCTGGTTCTAACCTTAGGACCTAACTTTAGATCTTTTGTGCCCCCAAGAAAAATTAATAAAAATGAGGTCCCTTGGCTACAAATTCTAATATTATACGTGCTTTCCTGGCGATATCTAGATTACATTTAAGAGCCCAAATAATGTTCTTTGAACTATTCAGAATTGACAATTCTCAAAAGTATTTATTGAAATGAAATCCTTGAACGAAGAACTTTAGGAATCTTGACCTCATAGCAGTTTTAAAAGTTACCAAAAGTTTGACATTTTAACGCAAACTTCAATGGAAAAGTATTTAACAGTTTATGTAAAAATATTTGTAACAAGAAAAGATACTTTTATGCCTTAAGAATTCATCAGAACTAACAAATACTTATCTTAGAGAAAGAAATCTCTTTATCTGAAGGCTTCAAGGACTATTTTTAACAGCATGGTTGAGTATTGATTATTCAATTCACAAACCTCCTTTGTAATTTGAAAAAGGTGAAAGAAGGTTCATGAAAACTTGGGTTGTTGCTTTGGCAAAGGATTTTTGGTCTTTTAAGCACAAGAGTTTGCAGAAATCTTTCAATATGATAGATTTCTTCTTCAGCAGTTACAAGGATGGGATAATAGATAAGGGCCTTGAAACAGATGAAAGCTGAAGCCCCAATAATTACATTTTATCAGTACTATAGTAACACCTGCCTATTTCTTCTTACTGAAGGGAAAATAAAATTGATTTTGTTATCATATGCAACTAAATATTGAAAGGTTTATGAACAATTAATAATTCCTAAAAATGCTAACTTTATATGGATGTAGAAGTCAGCAAGTGGTACAAGCATTGAAATATATTTATCACGCTATTATCTTTTGGGGTAAATGCAAAAATAAAGTAAGAAATAGTAAACTAAAAAAATTTAAAATCCTAATAATAATACCAAAAACTGTTAATCTCTATTCAGAACTACTCATCACCTTTTAGTCTTCATTATTCCTCATAATCTTTCATCATAAAGACTCAAATCAACCATTCTTTTAGATGAATTTTCATTCTTTTGACATTGTACATGAACAGCCTTCTGCTACATACTTGAATCAAGAAGACTCTAAGCCAATATTCACAAGTCACCACTTCATTCATTTGGGGTTTTTTTTGAAGATCCAAATTACTTTTTGCCTACTCTCTCATCTCCTCCCCGCTTATCTAATCCAAATAATGATTTCCTTTGAACCACATTCATTCAATATTTTGTATAATTTCCCTCATAACTCATGTCTGGTTTTTTAAATACATATTATCATCATTTACTGGAGGATATCATGCCACTATCACTAATAGATTGGCCTAGATGTACTGTAATAAACCAGAAATCATCAAGTTATACTTTCCAACTTAAATTTTAGTCCTTTCAGTCATAATTATAATTATACTTCCCTGCTTGTATTAATCAATTCCATGCTATAAAATCAGACCATGTGCATTCAGAATTACTGTAACTTTACTAGTAGTTTCGTGGACAGGTGACATTCCCATTTGCATTTCATTTAACTGTTTACTTCATGCTTTTTATCACATATTCTTCTTACTTTAACACATAACCTTCTATATGCCATAGTCATCAGTAGATGGACCCAGAGATATCCACCATCTGTCATGGCTTTGCTCTGTCAACAATTTCATCTGAGTCTTGATTCCCAACTTAATCATACTTGTGTCACATAGAATATTTCTTACTTACAGTATCCGCATAAGTGATCAGTTTTGATATTTTTTGGTTATATGCCCTTAAAAAGGAGGTAAAAGTTTCCCCTGTCAAGTCATGTCCAACTCTAGAGGGTGGTGCTCACATCTGTTTTCTAGCTGAGGAAGACAAGATGCTTCTGTGGTCTTTTGAGTTCTAATTTCCAATTTACTTCACTTAGGCCAGACAGGGATGGCCAAAGGGCCGGATATGGTCTGTGGGCTGTAAAATGACCTAATAGTGGCCACAGTCATCTCTTCATCTAATGCAATTGTGAGTCTAGGAGAAGCCTCATGATCCAGACACAATTATTTCAATTACTCCATCCAGATACAAGTTCTCCAGACAAACACCAACCACATCTTATAACAAGGATTTAAGGATAGTTCTTGCAGCGTCCGGCCACCGGGTCAAGACTTCCACAGATCTCTGATCTTGACTAGGGAGGAGATATATAATTATGAAAGATCAATCTGCTAATGACACTTGACTTCTAACCAACAGGTACCCTCTTCCAATAGCTTCATGGAGGTCTTAACAATCGGGCAGGTGCACCAAATTCTGAGGCATCTGATCTGATACTCTATATTACTGTAGCAATATTATATGATTCAGGGACTATTGTCTACTTTATAGACAATATTGTATGAAGAGGTTCAGAAATTTGCAGCGTTCTCCTTTGCTTCCTTCAAATTTCACCTTTTTACTGATGATAAGCAAAATACATTTTCAAGTTCTGACACAGCAACTTTTCTCTTCTTTTCCTGAGGCAGAAAAAATCCAAACCACTTAATTTACTTCTCTGTGTCAATATTCTATTGCATCAAAAGCATTAAAGAGTTTAAAGGAATGCATCATAAAACATTGTTAATAGGATTTTAAAATAATTTTAAACACTCTTAGTCAACATATTGCATAAATCGCATACAACTCTGTCATTTTATCCTTTCTTCTTCTTCTTTTTTTCTATTTTAAGAGCTCTTTAAAGTTTCAGGCTACATGTGGCTCCTTATTTCTTAAATGAAGATTCATCAGTACAGAAGTTGAATTCCGGCTGTGAGACAACAGCGATGCAAAAACACAGCTCACGAGGGAGTTATTTTTATCTCCTTAGGTAACAAGGTGGACTAATCTATCATAGATTTTGATTTTGGTTTTGAATTAGAAAATGCACCTCAGCATCAACACCAGAGACTCCAAATTAGCTGAATATGCAATATGTGCATTGTTGGTGATGGGGAATAAGGTATGGAAAGGGAAAAAATGATAACACTGAAAGAGAAAACATGGCTGAATGTACTGCCTGAACTTTGATAGCAGGAGGATAATATTTGTTCCAGCAATACTATGGAATTTAAATAATTTTTAAAAACTCTTAGTTTCTGGTTTGCGTGGCTTCGGCGGCGGCAGGAATTCGCGACTCTCCGCAATTCCTGTTATGCTCGCTGCCAAGGTGCCCCCGATCCAAATGGGTCTGGGGGATATGGCTGCCCTGTAGAGGCAGCCGAAGAGAGAGGGGATCCGGAGAGGGGTTTGGGGGTGTCACAGACCCCCTCCTCAGCCGGAAAAACCCCTTTTTCCCAAGGTGGTGTGAGCGGCGGTCAGTAATGGCCGCCACAAAGAAGCCTGCAGCCAGGTAAGATTTGTGCTGGAGGAAGTAGGAGAAAGTAAAAGTGTTGGCTGAACCGGGACAATAAGAAACTCTTAAATACTCTGGAAATTAAATTGCTTGAAGGATACATTGTTTCCCAAAGAAGAGGAAAGCGGCAAAGAAAGCTGTTAAGGGAAAGTTGTTGTTTTTCTTCACTCTCCCTTCCATAGAAATAGCAGATGGAGATCTGGAAAATCTCCTTGGGCACTGAAGGTAATCCAATTTGAAATTTAAAGCCAAGGGATAAAGGATTTCTGGACACTGGATTTAAAAACTTAAAATTTTTTCTATTTGTTATAAGGAGAAGGGAAGAGATAAAGACTTATTATAAGATTGTACTGGAGGAGACTGCTTTGAGTCTATAAGAACAGAAATAAAAGACATTACGACTTCTAGAAGATTATCTTGGAACTGTGTATTTGAACTCTACCCTAGGAGGTGAAAATATAGAAAGAAGAAAGTGCTAAATGAAACTGTTTGCTCTGATTTGTTGCTTTGTGACTTTGGGATTTTTGTGAATTATTTTTTTTTAAAAGGGACTAAAGACATTAGGGTGGCTTCAAAAAGGAAAGAAAAAAAAATGGCACTATCTTTTGAAGGATTACAAATGGAATTTCAAAGACTGAAAGAAGAAGATAAGGACTCTTCTGGATCTATCTTTCACTTTTTAGAAATGGTGATCTCTACCTATCAAGAAATACGACAATGACAGGAAGGCTGGGATGAAGGAGAAGAAGCCATCTTTAATGGACAAATATACTTAGTGGAGGAAGAAAAGCGAAAGGGGGGCAAGGAAAAGGTGAACTTAGAACTTAAAAAAGCAACCAAGAAAAAGAAAAAGGAGATGAAAAAGCGATATGATGTCAGAAAGCAACAGAAAAGAGAAATACAACAGAGAGGGAAGATTAAGAGAGTGAAATTTGAGAGATGAGGGGGTCAAAAAGCTAGAATTGAAAAGAAAGGAAGGGGAAAAGGAAAGAGAAGTCATAAAGACTTTAAACAAGATGCTAAAAAAACGATTTTTTTTAAGAGATAAGGGGTAAGATAATTTTATAAAAATGATTCTGCAAAAGTACATAAGAATTTATTGTAGATATTAGTATTTGAAGCTGAGTTAGAAAATTAAAATATTATATGAGTTAAAAATGTATTAAAGGGAAGCCACGATTTAATTATAGAGTTTAATTTCTCATGAAATATTGTTTTTATTGTTTAAGAATTAATAATAGAGTCCAATTTCCTATGAAATATTGTTCTTACTATACTATAAATTTAATATTCCTTCTTCATTTTTCTTTAGTTTTATTATTATTTATTAAATTTAATATTATTTGTTTGTTTTATTACTTTGAAATGTAATACTTAGAATGTACGGAGCAGAATCAGTACGGAAAATATGTATTATTTTAAGTGTTATTTAGGGGAAAGATAAAAAGTTGTCATACTTCAACCAGTGCTTACAGGAGAAATATTGTATTAAATAGAAAGGATAAATAGGTGATCGAAAGAAAATGGGCGTTAGTTCTTACCTGATACGCCTCTTCTCGTGGAACTGCGTAGAGCATCCAGAGAGTGGGAGGTGCTTCAGTCTTCACTTCTCACAGGCTGAGCTGAAATTGAGGAATGCCCTCCTCCTCCACGTGACTCCTCCATGCGTTCCCCCAGTTTTAACGAAGACGAAAGGACAACAACAACCCTCTAATCTTAAGTATTATACAACTTGAACTACAACACTAGAAATCATTGGCCGAAACAGGATTTCCCCCCCCTCAGACGGACCAATCAGGGTGGGGCTGGATGCTCTACGCAGTTCCACGAG
The DNA here is from genome assembly GCA_033807585.1 of Hydrophis major. Classification (NCBI taxonomy): domain Eukaryota; kingdom Metazoa; phylum Chordata; class Lepidosauria; order Squamata; family Elapidae; genus Hydrophis; species Hydrophis major. Next base: position 185,919,910 of record CM066329.1, on the reverse strand, counting down.
AAGAGGCGTATCAGGTAAGAACCAACGCCCATTCTCCATAGAACTGCTGCGAGCATCCAGAGAGTGGGACATACCAAAGCAAGTTTGTCCTACGGGTGGGAGTCCGTCTGGATTGAAACTACCCCAGGATCTCTCACCACTTGCTGCAAGACTCACCTGCCAAAAGATGCTTCAGCTGAGGCTTAAATATCAATCTTATAATGTCTTATAAAGGGAGATGGGGAAGCCCAGGTGGCCGCCCGGCAAATATCAAGAATAGACACCTGAGTAGCCCAGGCTGCCGAAGTAGCTGCACTTCTGGTGGAGTGAGCGGTAACCCCACTGGGAACTGGAATAGCTTGAATTAAATAGGCCTTGGATATGGTAGCCCTAATCCATCTGCCCACTGTGGACGGAGAGACCTTACAGCCTAGCGTCTTCGGCTGAAAGGACAAAAATAGAGACTCTGTCTTCCTGATGGACTGCGTGCGAGAAATGTAAATACGCAAAGCCCTTCGAACATCAAGGGTGTGCCACTGCCTCTCTTGCTCGCGCAGAGGCTTCAGACAGAAATTAGGCAGGACCAACTCCTGTGTCCTGTGGAACGCTGAATTGATCTTTGGCATAAATGCTGGGTCTGGTCTCAGAACCACCCGATCAGAATGAAAAATACACAGGTCTTTTCTCACGGATAGAGCTGCAATTTCAGATATCCTTCTAGCCGAAGTAATAGCCACCAGAAATACTGTTTTAAATGTAAGAAATTGAAGTGACGCCTCTCTGAGAGGCTCAAAGGGAGATCTAGTCAAGGCCAGGAGAACTTTATTAAGGTCCCATGTCGGGTATCTGTGCACTACTGACGGGCGCAAGTTAGAAGGCCCTTTAAGAAAGGCCTTGATTCGAGGATGGTGGGAAAGGGGACCGAAAGGGCCGCCAGCAACCACCGTTGAGAGAGCCGCGACCTGCCTCCTTAAGGTGTTAGGTGATAAGCCTCCATCTAGGCCATCCTGTAAAAAGGCCAGGATCTGTGCAACTGAAGGAGAGTGTGGATCGATGAATGATTTGTGGCACCAGTTACAGAAACTGTTCCAGGTCGCATCATAAATGCGAGTGGTAGAAGGCCTCCTAGCCGCCAAAATGGTGTTAATGACCTGGGCTGATAAGCCTTCCTCAATCATCCTTTCCCGCTCAACCTCCAAACAGCCAACTGTAGCCACTGTGGTTCTGGATGAAGCAGCGGGCCCTGCGACAGCGAAATCTGATCTAACGGGATCCTCCATGGCGGAGCTACCGACAGATTGCGAAGGTCCGCAAACCATGGCCTTCTGGGCCAATAAGGTGCCACCATGAGGATTTCTGCTCTCTCGGCTATCAATTTCCGAATCACCCTGGGAATCAACGGAAGTGGAGGGAAGGCGTACAGTAGTCCGGGAGGCCACGGGCAACGCACGGCATCATGATTCTCTGCTCCGTTGGAGGGATAATGGGAGAAGAACCTTGGTGTTTGCGCGTTGAGCGGAGATGCAAAAAGGTCTATTAGGGGCTGACCGAACCTGGCTGCTGCCTCTCTGAACAGGTGTGGGTGCAGACGCCACTCTGCCTGGTCCAGTGTTGCCCTGCTGAGCCAGTCTGCTTGGATGTTGGAAGCTCCGGAGATGTGCTCCGCTCTGATGGACGAAAGATGCGCCTCCGTCCATCGACACAGCCGCTCGTCCTCCCTCATGAGAAGGATGGAATGGGTGCCCCCTTGCCAATTGATGTGGGCCTTGGTTGTAGTATTGTCCGTTAGGACCAGGACATGGCGCCCTCTCACCCGATGAAGGAATGCTCGCAGGGCCAGGTACACTGCGCGAAGCTCCAACCAGTTGATGCTCCGACCTCGCTCCGCATGAGTCCAAACTCCCTGTGCCGAGAGAGACTGCAGGTGGGGCCCCCATCCGGAAAGACTTGCGTCTGTCGTGAGAGTAACCCTTTGAGGCTCTTTGAATAGCTGTCCTCTGTTGACAGATGGTCGTGTCCACCATAGGAGGGAGGCGAGAACCTTCGGTGGGACCTTCACTACGAACCTTGATGTGCTTCTTCCTGAACGCTGATACGGCAGGAGGAACCATTGCAAAGATCTGGAATGCAAGCGAGCCCATGGAATAATGGAAATACAAGAAACTAGCTTCCCAAGCAGCTTGGATAAATTGAGCAAAGATGTTTTCCCAGTTTACCGGATATCCCTGATAGTGGTGCGGATACTAATAAGTCTCTCCTGAGAGAGGAAAACCTTCCCTTCAACAGAGTCAATCACAGTCCCCAGATGGGATATACGAGTGGAGGGGATAAGCTGACTCTTCTCCCAGTTCACTAAGAACCCGTGGGACTGAAGTACCGAGAGGGTAGTGCTAGTATCACTCTCGGCCTGATTCGGAAAGGGGATACAACCAGGATATCGTCAAGGTAACAGTGGATCCGGATAGGAATTTGTCTGAGGTGAGCCGCGAGAGCTGCCAACACCTTAGTAAAAGATCTTGGAGCCGAGGCGAGACCAAAGGGAAGGGCTACATACTGGAAATGCTGATTATTATAGCAAAACCTGAGGTATTTGGAATACAAGGAATGAATGGGGATATGGAGATAAACCTCGGAAAGGTCAACCGACGTAAGCAGTCCCCTTCTCTGATGTCCTGTAAAATAGACTGGAGAGTCTGCATTTTGAACTTATGGCATACGATAAAGTGATTTAACCTCTTAAGATCTAAAATGGATCTCCAACCCCCGGAATGTTTAGGCACCAAGAATAAATGGGAATAGAAACCCCTTCCCTGTTGGGAGGGGGGTACAAGTTGAATGGCCCTAATATCAGACAGATGTTTGATGGCGGAGGCCATAAGGGCCCGCTTAGCAGGATTCCTAGAGATGGGTGAAAACCTGAAATGCTCAGGAGGGGGATGTGAAACTGCAGGGTCAAGCCAAAGCGCACTGAATTTCTGACCCAAGTGTCTGAGGTGGATTCCTCCCACTTGTCGGCAAAATGCCTGAGGCGGCCGCCTATGGTAGGAGAACCTGCAATCCTACCTGGGTCGGCGGGCACCCCTAAAGGGCCTTCTGTAACTGCCCCCTCTCCTGCTTCTGTCTCCCGAGTCACCCTGGTCCTGGTAAGACAACCAGAATGATGGGGAGCCCTGAAACCTAGGAGTGAATGATGACTGGAAAGGGGGACAAAAGGAGCCCCTCCAAAAGGGCTGGGAACCCTTGGCTTCCTGCCTACGAAAAAGCGAAGACAGAAACTTTTTCTTATTTCGAGTTTCCAGAAGCAATGGCTCAAGAGCAGGCCCAAACAATTTCTCCTTTGATATGGGGGCTGAAGCCAACTTAGACTTATTTTTAATATCAGCCTGCCAGTGCCGAAGCCAAAGCAATCGTCTGGCAGTTATGTGGGAAGATATAGCCCGGGATGAGAACTTAACCGAATGAAAGGTGGTGTCGGCTGCAAATTCCGCCGCTGCTGTGATTTTTGCAATATCTTGATGGGCTCTGGTGTCAGCTGGGGGGATATGTTGCTTCAGCTGTCTGAGCCACCTGATGGAGGCCGGGTGAAGAAAGAAGCGGCCGTGGCCGACCAGATAGCCCAAGCATCAGCGTTGTGAGCCCGCCGGAGCACCATCTCCGCTCGCCTATCCTCCGGCTTCAGTGCCTCCAGTGCATCGGTAGGATTGGAAGAGGAGGCAAGTCTTACAATCAGATCATCTACTTCCGGTGTGTCTAACATTGTGGAGAAATCCAGATCCAGGGTAAACAACCTCTTGTCCTAACTAGAGGGGGCCAGAGAAGGACCCACCGAAGCCAACTGCTTTGCGACCAGATCTGAGAAGATTGGGGGGGCCGGAATAATGTCTGCTGCCACCGCCAGCTGTCTGAACATAAGGTCATCAGGACCTTCTGGGCTCGATGGAGGAGGGTCAGAGGGAGACTGCGAGGCCAGACCTGAAACGTTCTTTGCCTTAAATAATAAGGACTTAAATAAATGGGGTTTAAAAAGACCCACAACAGCAGGTTGCTCGGGGAAAAGGCCCTCATCTTCCGACATTTCTCCCTCCATTAGATCTGCCTCCAGAAAGGGTTCAGAATACTGCAAGGAACCTCTATCAGAACCTTCGTACTCTCCGAACGGTTCAAGGCCCACTACCTCTTCTTCTTGGGTATCCTCCCCCTCTGGGAATGGGGCATCCATGTGAGGAGGTACCTGACCATGTTGAGACGCTGGTGCAGAGAGAGACCTTCCGGATAAAGATTCAACCTCGGGAGTCCTCCCTCGGGAGTCCGGTCTAGACAGCTGCTGCATTCCTTCAGCTATTCCTTGACAGATGGCAGACTGCATCCATTCTCTAATGTCATCAGGTATAATGGTTGGAGTAGGATCTCCAGAATGTAGGCCTGCAGCGGTCGGCGTGAAGGTCGCCTCGGGCACACGGGAGGGCTGGCGGCCTCGGGTGGAAGTACCGCACCTGGAGGAAGAGGATTGGCTTGGCAGGGGGGGGGGTAGAAGGTAAAGCAGGTGTTATAGAGTGTGACTCTTTAGCCTGCTTGCTAAACTCCCTTTCCAGGGCCTTATGACGCCGTAAAGCATCTCTTTGAGAAGCACTGGAAGATTCCTTGTCCCTTTTGCGAAGGTAGTGCGTCTTTGATTTGGCCTTCAGAGAAGAGCCAGTAGGATTAGTCTCTGCCATGGTATTGAAAAAAGGAATGGCGGTTGGCACACCTAGGAGTTTGGCCTACTTACGCAAGCCGGTTTTCCTAAGATTGGGTCACGTCCCCCTTTTTGAAAGAAATTTTATTCTAGAACAGTAATTGATTAATCTAACTATCTATCTATTTAATGTTCTCTTTTATTTTTTTTTGAACTCTATGCAATAAAAAGGAAAAAAATCTACCCAAGGTTATTAAATATATACACTGAATATATACACTAACAATTATTGTTATTAAATTGAGGGTCGGGTTCAAGTAAGGAAGACCAAACAGACCCAAGGAATAACAGCAAAAAAACCTACTAGCAAAGACCTAAATTCCAAATGGACCAAATGAACGCTGAGGCCAAGCAAATATACAAAAGGCAAGACAAAAAGGGCCTCTGTAGGCAGCCCCCCAACAATAATGGGGAGTACGTGACTGCGTCTCTGAGCTAGCTGCAGGCAAAGGAAGAAAGCCAACAATGTCTAACCAAGAGGGACAACAGGGCATGGAGCCACAGTGCCCTCCAGGTAAAAACAGAGGCTCCACGCAGCCTGACGGTCCCGCTAAGGGCCTACAAAGGCCTTGCAGCTCACAATTAATTCGAAACAATAAGGGCCTTACTTGATGAGGGAACAAAATGGCGCCAGCCACGAGGCGCACCCAAAATGGCTGCCCGGCTCAGAGCGCACAGCTCAGAGGCGCACCAGCCCAACCGCAACTTCAAGGTACGAAAAGGAGAAAAAAGGGCTGGGAGAGGAAGCGCTGCTTCCCCTGAGGTGTTCTAGGGGGGAAGACGCAATTGCGCGCTAAAATATAGCATGGAGCCAAGCGGCTGAGCCCAGCGCACTTGGAACAGCAGAGGAAGAATGAGGAGGGGGGGGCGAAAGGGCTCCAAACCCCTTACCTCCCTCCTGAGAGCGAAATCGCTCTGTAAACTAAATTTGGGACCGCACTACAATGTGCAGGGACAAGGAGGAAAGAAAGAAATCAAACCTGAAACGGCCAAGGAACAGAAGAAAAGCTGCCTGTCTTTCTCAAAGGCTGAGCTAAAACTGGGGGAACGCATGGAGGAGTCATGTGGAGGAGGAGGGCGTTCCTCAATTTCAGCTCAGCCTGTGAGAAGTGAAGACTGAAGCACCTCCCACTCTCTGGATGCTCGCAGCAGTTCTACGGAGAACAGACTAAAGATGCAAATATAATTATTTAAATCGAGATGGAATAAATAAAATAGAATTAAAAGAATGAGTAGGAGAGAGAAAATATATGGAAAACAGAGAATGTTAAATAAGATATGAGATAGTATATTAAGTGACTACGAACTTTGATTGATATCTGTATAAAAAGAGTTAACCCGGGGTAAGCCGCTTTCCAAAAAGAAGTTTTATGTATTTATGTTCTGTGTAATGTTTGTTTAAGGTTGACAAGATGTGGAAGAGAACTAATGAAATTATATTCAATGAGTATATATACTTTAAGGCAAAAGAAATATAATTAAATAGAAGGAAAGGGAGTAATAAAGAGAAGATTGGAAAAGATATGAAGTTGATTAGATAAGATAAATATAAATATTAAATTATAGAAATGTGATAATTTGGAATTATCTTCTTTTTAAATAAGATGGTTTATTTGTTTCTTTTAGAAAAGATATTTTAGGTCATTACATCCTATGTTCTGTTTGTTTGTGTATTGTATTTAAAAAAAAAACTAATAAAGTCTGTCCAAAAAAAAAATAATAATTTTTAAAAACTCTACAAGACTAGTATGTTAGAAACAATTAATGCTATTTGTCAATGATCTAAAAGTAAAAAGCTAGCCGAGAAAACAGTGGGTTGCTTGAACAATTAAGAAAGTGAATTATTTAAAATAACAATGAAAAGCTAAATAATGTATTAAGAGTACTGCTTTGATGTTATCAGTTAAATGAGTAATATTGACATCACTATTGGGCAGAACTTTTATAGATATTTGATATAAAGGAGCGGTTAATCCAGAACAGCAAAACTATCAAACTACCTCCCACTATCTAGCAGGCTATTCAAAGGACTCAGCTGATACTAGCAAAGGGCAACATCACATTGAAGAATCTTGAATTGCCATTTGAAGATGTTTAAAATAACAAGATCACAGATAGTCCTTAGCTTACAATCACAACTGGCATCAGAATTTCTGTTGCTAAGTAAGGCAGTTGTTAAGTCACACTTAATTTTATAATCTGTTTTGCTACAGTTGTTATGAAAATTACATACTGGGTGCCAAGTGCCCAAATTTTTATCTTAAACTTCGTGGAAATTATAATATGTGAAGGATATAAAGTTGTTAGCTACGTAAAATTATCCAATCTCTATTTTGTAGATGCTCCAACACTGGAAGATTTTTAAGAAGAGATTGGACAACTATTTGTCTAAAATGGTATATAAGGTTTCCTACCAGAGCAGGGTTGGACTAAAAGATCTCCAAGGTCCCTTTCCAACTCTGTTATTCTGTTATTTCCCTCATCCCCACAAATAAGAATGCCCATTTTTACCAAAAATTTATATCACTGCTTTATGGCTCTGAGTAACCCAGTACTTATTTTTAAACTGGATTCAAAACAACTTCTAAAAGGTTTTATTTTAAGGATTTTGTAGCAATTATGTAGTTATTATAGATATATTTTAATATCTATAGGCAAACAGGTATCAACAAATTATGCCATACCCTGATGACTATATGAACAAATGTATGTATATCTCAATATATTTTCTATGTGTTATTAATACATAATTCACCCAAGGAGATTTCACTGAATTCCTTGAACGCATCCATCCACTTCATCTGTTGTCTTTCTTAACCTTCCATAACCTTGCTTTGGAATATTCATTTTTTATCAACTTGCATCAAATGCCTAAGTATACAATTTTCTGTTTGCTGATTATTGCTTCAAGGAAACATCAGTTTTTCTTTTGTCAATGATCAATTGATTACTTCTTACAGTTCACAGTACCCATAGTAAAAAAAAAATTAGATCTGTAATTCAAAGGTTTCTGTCTTCTTTCTCTTGTCTGTTTGTTCAGCTTTCACATAACATTGTTTGCTCAGCTGTACATTACCACTGGAAAAACATTACTTTATCTATTAAAATTATTGGTTGCTATAGAAATACAGTATCCTTAACCTTCATTGTCTAGATGTGCTATAGTCTTCTTTCCTGGGATTAATCTTTTTACTTCTTCAGTGCACTATCTACGTATATTTAGTCCTAAGTGAAAGGGAAAAATCCTACCACCTTCATTTTCTTCACCATTAATTAAGTGCTCGCTAAGCATGCTAGTTGACATTTGCCCGGATTTTCAACTTTTCATTTTACCACCATAATGAACATTTCTAAGTCTGTAAATCTAAAATCAGGCTTACAATAGCCAACCTCAGTAAAAGTAGCTTTAGCCTTCCTTGATTGGATCTACCTAGTGGAACTAACATCAGACTTTAAAGTCAGATTATATTCTTCCTTCTCCTTATACTTTAGTCTGACTGAGTCATTTCTGAATATTATCTATCTGTTATGAACTTAAAATGTAGTTCAGCCTTGTTGCCCTAGAGACATGCCTTGCGTACTTTGTGAAGGCCATCTTCCTTACCCTCTACAACTGATTATCAGCACCTTGAATTGAACCCGACCCTTCTGGCTTTCTGGAAAAACATCAAAACCAATTTTTACCAATTAGCATGGGGATCAGAGAGTAGGGGTGATTGGTGGCTAGAGGATACTCCCCATGCCTCTTTAACTTTTTAATCTTTCTAACCTCTAATTTTAACTTGGTTTTAATTCTACTTTTAACTCTGATTTTAATTATGTATGTTTACATGGCTGTATGTTTTTCATTTGTAAGCTTCCCAGAGTCACGTAGGAGAGATTGGCAGTGCAGAAGTTTGATAAATAAATAACTAAACAAACCTGGATGCACCCTGGCAACCAATGAAGGCCACAGAGCAGAGATGTATGTACTGTTTGGGGAGCATGCATACTTACCTGTGCCACTGCATTTTGAACCAGCTGCTCTTCAAAGGCAACCCCACATGAAACACACTGCAATATTCCATTTGGGAGCTGATTAAGGTTTGTGTGTCTTATACTAGTTTCTAGTTCACTATAAAAATTCATCTGTGAAATATAATAAGATGTTCTGGTGTGTTCATATCCTTAATATGGACCATATTCTGGCATGATCTACATAATTAAGGGTCTTGTTTTAGTCAATAAAGCAAAAGTATAACACTCTTAGGCTTTCTTGTTCTCACCATTATAATCTTAATACCATCTGTTTCCATGCCTCTTTGCCTCTTCTGAAACCTGTCTGCTCATTTGACATTTCTTTCCACAAAAGGCCTCATTTTATTTTATTTTTTTGCAACATCTTAAACAAAATCTGCCTGCACAAGGAATATGTGCAATGATTTGGCAATAAGCAAATGCTCCTACATCTTCTTTCTCTGATATATAGCCACAATATTTTCCAATCTCTTGGACACACGGTCTTATTCCATAGTAATGTATACATCTGATAAAACATACACATTTCATTGATAGGTGATATTCGGCTTGAATCTGTGGAATTTTATGCTAGATTATTAGGATTCAAGACGCTATAAGCACACCCTGAAAGTTGTTCTCAGGAGGACTTGAAAAACAATTAAAGCAATTCAGAGGGCGGAGCTGGCATCGCGACAATACGGCATGTGATCTTGGAGGTCTGAGATCGCTGCCAATATCTTTGCTCCTGGACGATCCAAATGGATCTAAACCGTCCCGAAGAGACAGTGAATGTAAAGAGCGCATCCTGTCGATCCCAGGGACACCGCAAAGTCCCTGGTAGATCCAGGAGAAGCTCTTTTGCCAGCAGCAAAGAGGCAGCCATTAAAGCTGCTGAAGCTGGGACAGCTCCGAAAAAAAAAAGAACGGAAAGAGAAAGTGTGCTAGTTTGGTGAGAACTTTTTCTTTAAGATTTGAAAGGACATCCTAAGGAAAAGAAAGAATCTGTAAAAGTTTTGACAGAAGTGATTAAGCAGCAATTTAAACAGGAAGTCAAAGTAATTTTTTTTCCCTCATTGCTGGATTTTCTACACATGATTTTATATTTTGAAACTGGACTGGGTTTTTTTTTTTCCACCTATCCTTTTTCTCCTTTTTGACTTTATAATATTCTAGGCTAGAAACTCCCTTCTAGTCATCTTTTTAAATATCTTTTTCCCTTTTAAATTCATTTTTATTATATCTTGTTTGGAAAAGGAGGGTGAAAGTAAAAGCAGAAGAAACTTTGTAACACTGCCAACTAGAGGCTTGGAAATATTGTATCTCTTCTTTATTTATTTTTTCCTTGACCAGACAAAGCTGAGAAAGAACTGAGATTTCTTTTCAAGGACATTGCCTGTTTGATAAGATAGAGGGAAGAGCATGGGAGAGTATTATTGCAGGTGCTCTTCTGGGTTTCTATCAATAGCTGAAGTCTGGTGTTGAAGTTTATAGAAAAAAAAGGTGATAAGACTCTGGAGAAGAGAGTTATAAATTTTAACAAAAGCCTTGGATAACCAAACAAGGTGCAGTGTGCTCTTTCTACTTTTTTTTTTTAAGCTGGGCTATTTCTTACTTTAACAAACCTCCTCCTTACTAGCTTACTTTTTGTAACAGCTATTTGGATTTTTGGCCTTTTGGAACTTGTTTTTGTTTTTAAAGTCTAGTTTTTATGTTTGCATTTTATTTTAAAGGGAAAGCTTTAGTATTAATGATTTCCTTCCTTTTTTTCTTCTTTTTAAGGGAGTAGTCTCTTTTCTTTTCTTTTCTCTCCTTCCCTTGTATTTTTTTTTCTATTTATCTTCCATATTGGGGTTTGTTTGTTTTTTGTGGCTTTCTTTTTTTTCTTATGCATTCTTTTATACCTGAGACTTTTTAATTGGATTAAGGTGTCGAAGAACCTGAAGAACTTTTCTTTTCTCTTCTTTAGTTTTTTATTTTCTACTTTTCCGCCTTTTCCAGGATTTAACAATTTTTTCTTTTTGTGTGTGTTTATGGTCTTTTCTTCCATTTTTGAGTTTTTACTGCTATCTAACCAATCGACTGGATTAAGGTATACAAGAACCTGAAGAATTTTTTATTATTATTATTATCTCTGTTATTATTTGGCTTCTTTTTTCCCACTATTTTACCTTGGAATTACAATTGGTTATTTCATAAGTGGATTAAGGTCTAGAAGAACCTGAAGATTTTGAATTGTCCTAAATGAGTAGGAAACTAACAGCCCCTGGTTCCTCAACCTCTATTTCTTCCTCTTCACCAATCTGGAGGACAACGCTCAATACAGATGATGTTACAGCAAGAAAAAGAACAGGAAAAAGTGACGCTGCAGATGATTATGCAAGGAATTCAAAATAATAGCTTACCAAGAGAAGTTCACATCAGATTTACAAAGAAAGCCATTAAAACGCAAATATTGCTCGTGGCAAGAGAGAAAATATTGAGATATAAAGATAAGGAGATTGTGGTCCTGAAACAAATACCCAGAAGAATGAGAGAGATGAGAAGAGAATACCGATTTCTGACTAAAATTCTACTTTAAAAAGAGGTGAATTATAGATGGCTGATTCCAGAAGGTTTAATGTTCACATGGCAAGAACAGAGACACAGAATTGACTCAATTGAGAAAGCTGAATCATTTTACACAGAATATTTTGGAGGGAAAGAGGAGGAGGCAGAAAAAGAAATTTCACTAATTGAATTCCAAGAGGATTGCCAAATGGCAACTGAAAAAGAAGAAGGCGCAGTAGGTGGAAAGGTGGAAGTCAAAGAACAACGCGAACCAAGATCTACGAGAACTGCTTAAACCTAACTACAAAATATAACCATGGAAGAGAAAAAACTGATTACAATGAACATAAATGGACTTAACTCAGCTGTTAAAAGAAGGAAAACTTTCCATAAATAAGAGAAATTAAAATTTGATATAATCTGCCTACAAGAAGTACATATTAAAAAGCAACATGAACAATTGCTGATAAGCCAAAATTAGGGAAAATATTTACTTCTTTGACACAATGCAAGAAAAGAAGAGCAGTTTTATACATTAAAGATATTATCCCAGCGAAATTGATCTATACCGATGACAATGGAGGATTACTAATGGTGGAAATAATGGACAATAATATGAAAACACTCCTGATTACAATCTATGCCCCGAATGACAATCAAGAATAATTTAATAAAAAAAATTACACATGAAAATAATTGAACTGGACTATGCTAATATAGTTATGATGGAAGATTTTAATAGAATTGTAGACAATAAACTGGACTATACAGCACAGAAAACAATAAAGCAAAATAGAACGACTCTCCCTAAATCTTTTTTTTTAAATGGTAGAGGAAATAAACTTAAAAGATACATGGAGAGAAAGAAATGCTAAAACTAAACAATACACCTTCTACTCAAATAGACACTTATCATGGTCCAGAATAGATATGATATGGATGTCAACAGAATTGTTAGCTAATATTCAAGAAATAAATATTGAAATAAGTACTTGGGCAGATCACAATCCAATGACAATTAAATGGAAAGGACAAAGAAGAAGATCTAGATGGACGTTAAATAATACTATTTTAAAGGAAAAAGACTTTAAACACAGTGGATGACACAGTGGATGGAGAGAGAACTGGCCTTTTTCTTTAGAGAAAACAAAAAAGAAGATACATCAATCCAGAATGTATGGGATACATTGAAGGCATATGCCAGAGGCTTGATAATGGACTATACAAGGAAAAGAAATACCATGAAAAGATTAACTTCTAAGGCATTAGAAGATGAGTATAAAGGACTTGAAAAAGAGCTACAGAAAATGCCACAGAAAAAGGACACTAAGTTAAAAATGGATATAATTAAACATAAAATGGGACTAATAGAAAAAGAACTTGCACAGAAAATCAGAGGTGCGAAACAGAACTTCTTTGAAGATACAAATAAACCAGGTAGATATAAATTGAGAAAGGAGAAAGAATCAAGGAAAATATTGCAATTTATAGATGACCAAGGCCAAGTCTGCTATGGTAGTAAAGAGAAGAAGGAAATTATACGAGACTATTATGGGAAACTATACACACAAGAGAATATTGATGAGGAAAGAGTTAAACTGTATTTACAGAATGCTAATTTACCCCAGATACCTAAAGAGATTGAAACAATGTTAGAAAGCAATATAACGATGATAGAATTAACTGAAGCACTTAAGAAGCAAAACAATGGAAAGGCACCAGGCCCAGATGGACTTCCGGCAGAATTTTATAAAACACTACAAGAATCGCTGAATCTTCCATTGCTAGAAGTTATGAATGAAGTTATGTTAAAGAAGAAGATACCCAAATCATGGTCAGAAACTTATATTACACTTGTCCCAAGAGGAGGCCAATCCATTACAAATCAAGGAGTATAGACCTATTTCCTTACTAAACACAGATTATAAAATTTTTGCTTCAATATTGGCAGAAAGACTTAAAAAATACTTAAACAATTTTATCCACCCTGATCAAAATAGATTTCTGCCAAGAGACAAATTAAAGACAATATGAAAGTAATCTTGGACACTTTGGAATACTACGAGGCACACCCTGAAAAACAAATGGCTTTGATATTTTTAGACGCACAGAAGGCATTTGATAATGTGAATTGGCGATTCATGTTATTACAGCTGGAACAGATGGGCTTTGATAAAGAATTTATTCAAGCAATAGAAGCTATATATTTTAACCAAACAGCAAAGGTAATGACAGAGGGAGAACTGACAGATTCTATTGATATAAGAAAAGGAACAAGACAAGGGTGCCCACTATCGCCTCTGTTGTTTGTGTTAACTTTGGAAGTGCTAAATGGAAATATTAGAGATGAAAACAATATAAAAGGGATGAAAATTAAAAAGGAAGAATTTAAGTTGCAAGCATTCGCAGATGATCTGGTTTTCATTTTAGAAGACCCACTAGAAACAGCATCAAAATTGATAGAAAAGATAGAGGTATCAAGACAAAAGGAAGAACTGGCAGATGTATTGAAAATTCAGGTCACGAATAAGATCAAGTACTTGGTTATACATTTCACAGCAAGATGCAGTACACTAAAAGAGAATAATTATATCAAACTTAAGCAGCAGATAGCGCTAGATTTGGCGAAATGGGAAAGTTTACAACTGTCATTAATAGGGAGAATATCAACAATCAAGATGAATATACTACCCAGAATTTTATATTTGTTTCAAACAATTCCAGTTAGGCTTGGAAAAGATTATTTTGAAGATTTTGAAGAATAAAATTGTGTTGAAATATATATGGCAAAGTAAGAAAGCAAGAATAAAGTTAAAACTTTTGCAAGAGGCCAGAATAAGAGGAGGATTTGGTTTGCCTAATTGGGAGTTGTATTACCAAGCTACAAATTTGATGTGGGTTAAGGAATGGATAACATTAAGAAATACTAGATTGTTGACATTAGAAGGACATGATCTGTTGTTGGGGTGGCATGCTTTTTTATGGTATGAAGGAACTAAAACACAGGGGTATTTTAGAAGACATTATATATGGGAGTCTCTGTGGTTAAACTGGGAGAAGACTAAAAGGCAATGTTATTTGAAAATTCCAGTCTGGTTATCGACTATTGAAGCATTTTCTTATCCTATAGTATATAAAAAGGAACTAACAGTTAGATATGTGAAATATTGAATGAAAAGGGTGAACTTAAATCTATACAAAAACTGGAGGAACAAGGTACAAAGATGAATTGGTTTTCATATGCGCAAATACATTCAAGGTATGACAACAAACCTTCTATAAAACAGAAGGTTTCTATGATAAACTGACTGACTTAAATAAGATTTTGACTGGTACTGATGAAAAAGTGATTAAAAAATTGTATGGATATTTATTAGAAATTAAACTAGAAGAAGAACAAGTTAAAGAAACTAGGATTGCTTGGGGGAAGAATTTTGGATATGGGATTGATCTAGAGAAATGGCAAAAACTGTGGTCTCAAAATTATAAAATGACAACGTCAACAGCATATAAAAAAATTTTGTATAAGATATTTTACAGGTGGCATTTTTCCCCAACAAGAATAGCAAGAATGTTCAAGAACAAATCTGAAAAATGTTGCAAATGTCATCAGATACCTGGCTCATATTACCATATGTGGTGAACTTGTGCGGGTGCCAAAAAATATTAGACTAAAATCCACATGTGGTTGGAAAAAATGACAAAAAAGCATGCAGACTTGAAACCAGAGATATTTTTATTGGGAATTTTACCTGAAATATATCGTAAAGACTTGAAATACCTGATTGTAAATGTATTAACAGCGGCTAGGATTGTATTTGGCAAAAACCAGAAAAATGAAAAAAAACCATTACAGGAGGAAATCATTAAGAAAACACTGGAATGTGCTGAAATGAGTAAATTGACATTTGAAATCAGAGAACAAGATAATAAACAATTTTAATAAATTTGGGATATATTCTATCAATGGTTAGACAATAAAACATGGTAATGAAATATGTAGATTCTTAGAAAATAATAAATATATAAAGATGTATTCTTTTCTTATTATATCTACAAAATGATTGTAGGATAGACTTGAGATGATAATATGAACTGTCATAAAACAAATTAAGTAAAATATGGATTATTTCGTAAAACACGAATGAATAAAAAAGTATAGTCAAATGTTTAACAATGATATTAATGTATTTGATATTTGACTGAAAATATGAGAATATATACAAAGTAATTGTAATTGAAGACTACAAAATGGAAGCATAAAACAATCTGTAAACCAATTGACACACTGTATGTATATATATGGATGATGGCTTGATGTTTTTATGTTTTGTTTGTCTATGTTTGTCTTAAAAACCAATAAAAATAAAAAAAAAACAATTAAAGCAATTTGTCAGAGGGTTGATTTCTGCATTAAACCAGCCAGGAACAAAGAAAAATGATTATATAAAACATATTAAGAAAAGTGGGACACAGACATTAAATTTGCATGAGTATGCATGTATGTGTTCATAATCATTTTTACTTTAATGAGGAATAAGTGAGAATTTCAACATTCAGCATGCTCGTGACTCTGCTGTGAATCAAAGCAAACAGAGCCTGTAAGATGCAAAGGGGATGCAACTGAGTATCAAAAATTTACTCAAGTAGCTAATATATTTGATTTTTTTTAAAAAAGAGACCCTTTTAAATATTTTACAAATGTTACTCTAACTTACAAAAACTAAGCCAAAAGAAAATCCTGGGCAGCATGAAGAGGAATGATTTGTGGCTATTGGTTCTCTGTCCTTTTAGGTTCTGGCACCAACCTTCCTCTTTGTTCAGTTTCTTCTGTTCCGAGGACATTTTGTTCGTAGTTCTTGCATTGTCAGCCGGATGGCAAGACCCAAAGGATTTCACCATTAAAATCATTGTTACAGAATGGCAGGTCATTGCTACAGAATCCCAATGCTTGTATTTTACCTGTCATATGACTCAACTGCTCTTTTCAATGTAATCTTCAGAAACATTTTCATTTATATGTTAAACCTACAGAATACACAAGCAAAATATTTTGCTCTGAATGCATTCCCCTTCCCCTCATATCTAGTGCACTATTAAAAATAGCCATGGAGAAATCATTGCTACCATATGTACTGTATTTAAAGACGGTGGCAGCTTATACTTGTATACATAATACAATTTATACTTGAAAGAAAGGAAGGAAGGAAGGAAGGAAGGAAGGAAGGAAGGAAGGAAGGAAGGAAGGAAGGAAGGAAGGAAGGAAGGAAGGAAGGAAGGAAGTTAAAGTCAGCTCAGATATCATAATACCCAATAGTTTGTCAAAATGAATGTTCTTCTTATACTCCCCTTCCTGCTCCAGTACACCATGGGGAAAATAGGTCTAATTTCAATTTACAAGAGTTTCACAATATATTATAGATAGTTCTCAAGTTATAACCTCCTGAGGACTACTTGGAACCAAGAATCAAAATTCCAATAGCCACCACCCCTCTCAAGGTGAGGTGAATATATTTTGAGCACTCAGCAAGTGGCCCACTTTGCAGGCATTTGTAGTGTCCTACATGGTCATCTGACTGCAATTTACAACATTGCCTTCAATTGAGGACCTGTATACTGCACAAGTCAAAAAGAGAGCTGTGAAAATATTTACAAACCTCACACATCCCGGACATAAACTGTTTCAATTCCTACCTTCAAAAGGACGCTATAGGGCACTGCACATCAGAACAACTAGACACAAGAACAGTTTTTTCCCAAACACTATCACTCTGCTAAACAAATAATTCCCTCAACACTGTCCAACTATTTACTAAGTCTGCATTACTATCACTTCTCATCACTCCTTATCGCCCATCCCCTCCCACTTGTGACTGTATGACTGTAACTTTGTTGCTTGTATCCTTATGATTTATATTGACTGTTTCCTAGTAGGATTTGATTCCTTATTGTACCCTATGACTATCATTAAGTGTTGCACGTTAAGATTCTTGGTTCTTAATGAATGTATCTTTTTTATGTATACTGAGAGTATTTACACCAAGACAAATTCCTTGTGTGTCCAATCACACTTGGCCAATAAAGAATTCTATTCTATTCTATTTTTTCCTGGAAACTAGTATTTACTATGAAAAAATTACAGATCCACTTACACCAAAAGAGCCCCCACCACAAGAATATTTCTGTGATGTTGTATTTCCTCCAAAATCAAGGAAGCCTAACTGTAACCCTCCATGAAGTTTCCTCTAATGAGCTTTTCCAATCCATTTTTCCTGGCAAGTAAACTGAGACATCTTACTTTACTTCAGTTTACCTCCAAGGTAAAATGCACTGGAAAACTCTCTTGGAGGAAAAATCCCACCTAGGGCTATGATTAGGCTTTTTTGAATTCCAGGAGAAAATACAACATCATAGTGAGATTCGTGGAAGCTCCCCCTTAAAAAAAAAAAAAAAAAAGAATAATTACTACTTGCTACAGGCTTAAGAGCCAAACGCCTACAACAATAAAGAGAAAATAATGTTTTGAAGAGCACCCAGTAATTAGGTCATATGCTCAATTAATTTTCATGCTTAACTACTAACACTGTAGGAAATCCTTGGCCTTTGATGTGCAGAAGGCAGTTCACTGCTTAATTAGGAAGGGAATCAAGAATAAAGCAGAACTTCAGAACCTATATCAAAGTCCACACATATATCTGATAAGGGATAAAAAACATCAACAGATGACAGTGTACAAATAGAAGAGGGAAGCAACTTGCTAGTTCAACTGCTCTAAAAAAAATTAACTGAATTAATTCAGATATTAAGAAGAAACAGACATTGTATCTTTTAAAATAAAACAACTGGAATCATATAAACCAGGCCTCATACAATAGACTAAAAAGAACTAAACGGCTATCTGCATGAAGGAAAGGTGAAAACTTTATTTGCCTGGTGCTCAATGCATGAATGGAAACATCAAACATAATTAAATTTAAACCTTTCCCTGCTATTATTTTTTCCATTCTCGAGAGGTATGTTACTGTGTTATAACAGATTTTTCTCCAGAATTATTTTATAGCAATGTCTTTAGGATTGGCTTTCTGCACAGAGAAAACTAGAAAGCCAAAACACTGCAACATCAGTGTTACAAGCAATGCTCGCTTACATATTTTGGAAAGAGACTCAGATGCTAGCATGGTAAAATAATAGATGGCTTTCAGTGTGCTGAAACTGCAGCAAAACATACATATTAGAATAGTCATGAGATGAGCTACATCTCAACTGCACACCATAGCCTATTTGGAACAATATTAACTTTGCCTCCTTCATTATATTATATTTAAAAACCTGTAACACATATTCTTCCAGGATTACAAATTTATGAAATCTATCTTTCCAAATTTACAACCATCCACAGACACATTCCTCTGTAACACAGTAAATTTAGATTCTTAGTTCTCTAAACAGAGAACCATAAAGGGGAGACACAATTAGTAGAATAATTGGAACATTTATTATATAATACATGCTATCTAATTTCATCATGAAGGACAGGGAAGGTTATTGTTAGCAGCTAATTACACACAAAAAGCATTTACCTTGACCTTTGTACTGCTAAATAGAGAATGCACAGAAATCTTCACAATTTGTTTATATTCCCAAACAACGTTTGGATTTCTCCAAGTCCAAGACTTCTCCAAGTTTAGGCAAAACAAATTCTATTGCCAAATACACTGTGGGAATGTAATTTTAAAAAGACAAACATTCCAATTACCTCTATTTTCTATATCTACAATAAGACATATTGCATATCTACAATAAGACATATCATATTTCTACAATAAGACATATCAGCATTGCAAGCACAATATCACAAAAGTTTCTTTTAATAACACAGAAATCTATTTTCCTTCCCTTGAGGATATTCTTGCTATACAAGTAAAAATAGGTTTGTCATTTTTGGCCTTCTCTCCCATTCAGAGCAAGTTTCATTAAGAGTCCAGTAGAGGTCCCCAAGAACCTGACCTATTCCTCCTACAGAATGTCACTCTCTGAACAAAAGAACGGCCTCCCCCAAGTTCAAATCTATTCCTTTGCCAGGGTCATTTTGGAGCACAACTGGCTGTTATCCTTGGCTGCTTGTTCATCTCCAGAGAGCTAGCTCAGAAGCTCCATCATGGTCCCAGAATGGTAATAGAGTAATGAACAAATGAAGCAGGAGGCTGCATGAGTGAAGCTAGCTGGCAGTTTGCATTCTTTCCAGCCATTCTGCTTGCTTGTGCACTTCACAATCCTCCAAACTTCAGCAGTTTGTTACAGCCATCAGTTAATAGCGTAGTAAACTTCCCTAAAGCATCTTCCAGGCTAAACTTCAAATGCTACTTAGATGAGGTCTATTTTAGATGTTATCATTTTCAAATACAGGGAATAAACTGCATTTTTTAAAAATGTCATGTTTGTACTCAGGGCAGAAATGCATACAAAAATATATATAGCTTTCACTCGTTTTCCTTAAACAAAATATTTTCTAATTCAAAAAATTGTAAATGGTTAAACAGCACCTTTATTACAGAGGACCTTAATAAAAGCTCCGGGTATTCCTAGCTGCATCATATACATGTCTCCATTTGATGGGGGAAAAACCCTATCACCAGAAATGCTCTGGAATTATGGGGGTCCTCGCTTAATTTATCAGTTGGCTTAAGGGCTGTTCGAAGTTACAGTGCACTCTGCAAAAGCTACTTATAATGCTACAGCATCCCTCACTCATCTCCCTTATGAGCTCCCCACAGGGCTTTTCTCCCCCATCAGGGCCCCCTTAGACCTGATTTCCAACCCACCAGTCCCTACTACACCCTCCTCCTCACTTAACTGGAGCATTCTGCAGCACTGGGACAGATTGCTTCATCACATAGCCAGATGGCTCAACCCCAGAAGTAGCTGATATGTTCCCAGGATCCACCTGGTTGCTGGGCATATGGCGGCTGCTTCCAGAATCATGCCGCATGATTGTGCAACAAAGTGTTCTATTCTGCTTCCCTAACAAGTTCTGCACAGCGCTGTGAAAAGCATTGAGGACTACCTGCATACAAAGAACATCACAACTTCTAAATCGAAGCCCATTTACACACCAAGCTCTGTGTGGTATATACTGATGGAACTTCAGCATTGTTTCTTAATCACAAATGTCTACTTATAAAATCTCACAAAATCCCAACAATAAGTTAGACAAAAGTTGTAAAACCCTCTGCACATTAAATGAAAACAGTAGCAATTCATATTAAACTATTTTATTGCTTCCTTACCCCCAACTTCATACCCTTTAAACAAATTAAAATGAACATCATCTCTTTTGTACTCAGGCTATATTTAGGAGATAATTAATAAAAGTTTTACTTGATTAAGTAATATAGACAATTAATTTTTTGAAAACCATTTCAACTATATTGCCAGACTTGAACAATATGCCTACACTGTTTATAAAACTGCTGTCAGTACTGCACTTCATCAATTAAATTCCAATTAAACATACACATTTAACGGCTATGATAAATGAACTTATTAGTTGCACCAATTAATCTCCTAATTACTTCAGACTTGGATGCTATTGAAAGTAGCTTCACGACAATATTCTAAAATTGCAAAAGATGCATAAGTGCATTTCAAGAATGTTTACACTATTAGCCACCACAAAAAATATTGGTAAGTGTTCTGTCCCTAATTAGCATTCTTGAGATCCCCACGCTTTGATTGGCTAAAGCGCGGGGCACTCTGATTGGTCAGGCGAGCCGCGCCGATTGGCTCGCTAAGAATCTCCCGCGATTGGTCTGTTCGAATCGCGGGAGATTCAAAGCGGTGCCATTGGCCGCGGCCGCCACGGCTAAAAGAATAAAAGCCGCGAACGTTTTACAAAGAGCCAGTTCGGTTCCTACTTTAATAAAAGAGTATGATTTGAAGTCACCGACTCCTGGCATCATTTTCGAGGACACGACAGTAAGTTTTTGGTTTTTTTCCACAATAAGCTAGTAAATATACCAGGGTATTTGGTTATACCAGGGCTGATTTACATCAGCTGGCAAAGTAAACTGACAAATTTACCTGAAATAAGAGCCTCAGTTTAAAGTGTTCCCATCTTCAAAGAATGTTTGACACAAACTAACTAACTCATTTACCTCTATTAATATATTAGAAAAATTATGTTTCCATTTGAACATAATTTTTGGGGGGGTGAGCAGGGAGGACAATTTTTCAGAAAATTATTGTACTTTATTTTTTTGCATTGCAGTTTCTTTCTTTTCTTTAATTATGACTTCCCCAAGGATTAGAAAAGAGAATCATATATATGAAATAAATGATAAAACTGGGTATCAGACTGAGACAAAATTTGGAAGTTTACATTTCTAAAGCATGTTATTCTTCACAAACATATTTTCTGACTATTAAAAATTACAGTTGATGGCAGGGGCCTTCTGGAACACATAGAGATCACTAGAAATAATTTCAATGCCAAGCTCCCAATTTTCTTTTTGCAGTTGAACAATAATTCTAATGCATCCGTCAGATATTTGCTTATGTTGTAAAATCTGACACTGAAAATATAATTCAGAAGATTAAACCAAAGTTTATTTTGGTCGCTACAATGGCATCCAAAAGCAGAGTTTATACTATTGTCTTTCTGACATGTTTTTGTACCAATTTATTATAGCATACACTACAGTAGCTTCTCAATCAAAAAGATCATGCAATCAAGCTACAAATTATCCATTTGTCATGATCAGAAAAATACTACATCAAACACTAATGTGTAATTAAATTATTAATCAAAGTATGTGGGGAATATATTCTATTTCAGTTCTTAATAGAGAGCCAGCATATTCTGATTACTCCCTTCTGGAGCTGAATAAAATATATAATTATAATGGCTATTTTTCAGACATTCTGCAGTCATTATGTTGAACTGGGAATTTTGCTTATCTCTGAATCTTTATTAACAAATATTCTATCTGCTGTTCATACATACAATGGCACCAATTATACCACAAAAATGTGGCTGCAAGGTTTACACCCTGAATTGTCTTAAGTCAACTTTAAGGCAATCAGATTTTAAAAGTCTATTGGAACCAATTAACATCTATTGAAAATGGGGAACATAAAGAATATAGTAGTTCAAAAACCATGAGGGTAGAAGCAGGATGTGGGAACATAGTGACAGGATCGAAGTTACTTATTTCTCTATTCTTCCCACTTTGAACATAAGCAATTATCTTCCCACTGGGAGTGGTCTAAAACTCTACATTTCTCAGTTGAAATATGGAGCTCTATGTGTATTTTTGTCAGTCCAACAAGGTAGATTAGACCACAAAACTGGTGTGGTATAGGACAGGACTACATTTATTGTAACAGCTGTATCAACAGAATATTGCAAGTGTGATTGTGCTTCCCCACACACACCCATTTTTTTTATCTTCAGGTAAACTAAGGAGCAGTTTCTCTGAAACATTTTCTCAGATTAGCTTCTTGGTCCAGGCTCAAGCCCCACTTATCTAACCACTGCCTTGGTAGCAGTTCTTCCTCCTGTCCTTCAAAGCCATTTGCTATGCTCGTTACAATTTCCCATTGATGAAAAACGGAAGCTGCAGGAAGCTGCCATTCAAATTCAACTCTGATGTGCAAAAAATATTCTACCTTGGTCTTCATTTTTTCTGACATATCAGTAAATCTGTGAAAGAACTCTTAATCAGAAGCAACAGTGTTTCACAGTGTATTTTTCTTACCACTGAGCAATTGCAGCCTCCCCTTCAACAGTGTAAATTAAGACCTTACGTATATTTAAAACTAATATGCTGCTATCGAGAAAGTAAACACTGATTCCATTTGCAGTGCCAGCAAGCTGCATGCAGAGACGCCCTCTTTTCTTCTCTGCACTTTGATCTAGTGTCCTCTAGCAATACAACTCCTTCTTGTCTCTTTTACTCATCCCACTTAAACCAAAATTTTACCAGGGTCTACTTTCAATATCAGAAAGCCCTGGAATATATATTTCCTTGTTTTTTTCTGCACTTGTCAATTGATTCAATTGTTTACAGCAGAATTTTAAAAATGAGTTATTACTGAGCATATGTACACAACATTCTATCTCTTGCTTTTCCGTGTAATTATATAACAGATTGCCTCAGATAATGTATTGAGACAGTTTTTGGTGATAAAGCTGACCTATTTTCCTTATAAAAATGATCCATTCCTGGTTTTCTTTTTTTCCAGCATGAGTTTCAGTATTTATTTATTTCCTTCTTTCTTGCCCCTCTCTTTCTCTTCCCCTCTTGTCATTATAATCACTTGAGAGTACAAAAGAAAGTATTTTTCATTTATAAAGTTTTGTCTTTTCTCCTAATTTATTACTATTTAATTAAGCAGCAAGACCCGAACTACAAATATCAGGAGTTATTTATACCCACTTGTATCAATAACAAAGTCTTCTTGTTATATATAACTTCAATTTAGTTACATTTTGACATCTTAAAGATGAGGCTATAATGTTTGACTGAGGTGACATGCAGACCCAAAATACCAAAACCATATTTAAGACATGTTTCTTACAATAATGTTTAAGACCTCACACTTCTTTCTTTTTATTCTAAGTACAATATCTACACATCATTTGTTTTTATAAACAGGCACACTCTCTCTGAATATCTGCACCTGCAGAAAAGGAGGATGCAAAACCTAATGTATGGCTTGCTGGTGGCTATAGTAGATTGTTCATATGGTAATATTATTAAATCTTTTAAAATCACAACTATGGCCAATTCACATCTAGCCAAATCACAAAAGTGAAAAGTTAATTAAATAGGAAAAATCTTCAATCTCATATTTTATCTCTTGATAAAATTTGGCTCCGGAGATTTAGTATTACAAATGACAAAGTAAATATATATTGTATTTTTAATTATGATCTCCTATACCTACCAAATAGCAAGACATTACATGGGTAAGCACCCAAGAAATAATATCATACATATTATCAAAATCATACAAAGAAAGTCCACCAAGACATCCAACACCCTAAGATACCTTTGAATACATTATATTTATTTCAGTTGCAAAATATCCAGTAAAGCACAATCACTTACTGCCTATCTAATTGAGACATAACACTTATCCAGTAACCTGGATCTTTATGGAAAGATTTGTGTTAAAACCTAATTGTATTCATGTTTAATAAAACTAAGTCCCATTTTTTCAATGGACTTTGTTTCTAAATAAGCATACAAAAAAGTAGAACAATGCTATCTGTGTCTTGAAACTATTAAAGCATAAATTAGACCCAATTCTGAATTTTAAAAAAGTGAAGAAAGAAATACGGAACCTACTAGATTTAATGGAGGTAAATGAGTCTTTCAAGAAGATGAATACCATGAAAAAAAAACAGATATTGACCTATCAATTATAAAAAGAATAGAATAAAATAATTACTCCTTGTATTTGGATTAAAGTAAACCCAGTGAGACAATGCAGAGAATTTGTTAACAAATGTTCCAGATCGTACAGTAAACTGATGTCAACTTCAGAAAAGATTGATCGTTTCAATAAAGCATTACTTATAAAATTTAGAGGATCAACAAAAAGAAATCTTTGATCAACTCATAACTGAAGTCAGAACTAAAAGATAAAACTGATTAATGTTCAAAAGATTTGGGGGGGGGGATTTTTATTATATATAAGACATTCCAAGAAATTATGCTTAAAACTTTAACTTAGATAATAAATATGATTCAGTAATTAAAATAATTTTCTTTGGCACAAAAAAAAACTTTTATAAAGAAAAAAAGATCCAGAATCATACAAATCTGTTTCATCATTGAATGTAAATAGTACACTTATCACAACAATTATAGAAAAGAGAAATATGTTTTTAAACAAAAATACATCCTGATTAAATTGGATTTGTTATGAAGAAATATATGAGAGACAACATCAGACACATCTGGAATTTTATGATGAGAATTTTTTTTAAGTGGCTATTATTTTTCTTGAAGCAGAAAAAGCCTTTGACAACATGGAAAGGCCCTTCAAGCTTGCAGTTTGGGTGGGAGACTGAATTGTAACCCTTATTTTTTTTCCCCATGGGATTAGGGTAATTATAAATAACTAAAAGCCAGGATAATAGTAAATGACTCTTTATTATAACAATACAATATGCTAAAGAAGACAAGGTAAAGTAGTCCCTTTCCTCTTCTTTATTTCTGCTTGCCTTAGTAACAAAAATATGAAAAGAAAAGAAAATATCACAGTTAAATTGACAGTTCAAGAACATAAACTGAAATTACCTTATGATGTTGTATTCACAATTACTCAGTCAAAAGACTCTTCAGTACTTTTAAGAGAATATACACAACAATATAGTTTTGTGTCAGGTTTTGATAATCAATAAAGAAAAAAAACCAAATTATTGACATGAAATTTAGCAAAAGAAGAAAAGCAATATGTAGAAAGGTCAGATACTTAGGAATTTAACTTGATAAAAATAATGATTTACTTTAAAATCTGCTCAAAGGTCAAATATGGCCATTCATACAGAAACTGACACAGGAATGAATAACATTTAACATAAAAAGAGTGAGTGATAGAATTTTTTTAATGTATTCCCAGATTTAAGAAAATATAAAACATTCCAAACTTGAAGTATTTTGAGTTTAGAACAAACATTTTGAAACCAATGCCCCCAAAAGTGTATCCAACCAGTGATTCTGCTCCAAGCTTGAGGCAAAAAGAAGTCTATTTTCAGTGGACATTATTTTAAGTGTTGTGAGAATCTGGAATCTTTTGTTGGGGGCTGATTAAGATAAATAAATAAAGTCTACCACTGCCAATACTATTCAGCAGCCTATCCCAGCTGCCATACTCCAAATCTAGCAAAAGAAAAGGATAAAGGTGAACAAGCTTAAGCATATAAGCAGATGGTGATCAGTCTAGACATCAACTTGGTAGGGTGCTAAATCTGTATTTAGAGCAATTCTGGATGTCTAATCTGATATATAATAACTGAAACAAACTCTTCCCAGTTAGTTGCTTTGTAAATAGGTTAACTAAAGAAAAAAATCTTTTCTAAGGAAAAATTCATAATTTGGGTTCAATGTTTCATTGTATACATGCTTTGTGTAGCTTTCTTCTGGATATGAGTATATATTAAGCAAATAAAAAAATCTGGAATGCAGTAGGCATTATAGAATGGGTCTAGGTCAACTTTCCAGCTTCTGTCACCACACAGCCCTAGAGTTGCTGCAGTGACAGCAGCTGCAATGGGTGTGAAAATGGGAAGTCCCCAGCCACCACTTCCTTCCTACTGCCTGCCCTGATGCATTGCCCATTTGCTTGCTCACCCACAAGCCCAGCTCTTCCTCTGACCACCCGCAGCAATTTGGCCATGTGGAATTATCCTATGGTGAGCTGGCAGTAGCAAGTTGGCAGAGGCAAGCTGGTGGTGGCGAGTTGGTAGCAGCAAGTTGGCCATAGCTGGTAAGCCGCAGCAAGTGTTCCATTCCATTATAGAACTACTGCTCATAATGCTGTGAAGTTTTCAGCAATGTAACTTTGGATCATTTTTCTCAATAAATGAATATACAAGTATAATATTTTTGAATTATTTATTTAGTTGGGCTCTTTTTAGTTTTAGGACTTGTACAGAAAGCAGATCATGTGTTAAGTCATAATTATGCAGAAATACAGAAAATTCGGAAGGGTTCACAAACTTTTAAGCACCACTATTAGTATATTTAATGGACTTTGAATTTCTAATGTGTAATAGAATTGGCTCAATGTACTACATATTTAAATGTAACAGTAATTTTAGACAGCAATAAAAAGTGAATTCTTCCCAATATACTTTTTATCCTTTCCTCTGCATCATTGGAGGGAAGATATAATCATATTGTTTGGTAGATCAAATTTGTCCCTAGGTTCTGGGGCAACTTGAGATCCTGGTCAACATGCTTCTTTAATTGTCTCCCCCCCACCCTTTTTCTTTTACAATAACCATTGTTTCATTCTTATAGTTCCATCTGCCAACAATATCTTTTCCCTTAAAGTCAATGCCATTTCTTACTTGTCTGATCAGAAACTTAACATCACCAGGAAAGATGCAAAATTTCTCCCAGCTGCCATTGCCCTTTGTGGGAAACTATTTTTCTTAATTTTCTAATTTTATTAATATACAATTCTATTCTTTCTTCTATGGTTTTATACACTGCAGCTTGGTTTTATCCCCTGTCATATCTTATTCTCCGTAGAACTGCTGCGAGCATCCAGAGAGTAGGAGGTGCTTCAGTCTTCACTTCTCACAGGCTGAGCTGAAATTGAGGAACGCCCTCCTCCTCCACGTGACTCCTTCATGCGTTCCCCCCAGTTTTAACTCAGCCTTGGAGAAGCAGGCAGCTTTTTCTCATTCCTTGGCCGTTTCAGGTGATCGTTGAGAGTTGGATCAGGTTTGATTTCATTTTTTCCTCTGCCTGCAAGGCTAGTGCGATCCCAAATTTAGTTGGTGGAGCGATTTCGCTCCCAGGAGGGAAGTAAGGGGTTTGGAGCCTTTTGCCCCCCACCCCACCCCTTCTAATCTATCCTCTGCCGTTCCAAGCGTGTTGGGCTCAGCCGCTTGGCCCTGCGCTGTATTTTTAAAAACACAATTGCGTCTTCCCCCCTAGAACGCCTCAGAGGAGGCAGCGCTTCCTCTCCCAGCTCTTTCCTTCGCTCGTTTGAAGTTACGGTGGGCTGGTACGCTTCTGAGCTATGCGCTCTGAGTCGGGCGGCCATTTTGAGCGCGCCTCGTGGCCGGCGCCATTTTGTTTTCTGAATAAGTAAGGCCTTCTTCTTTTTGGATTGAGAGTGAGCTGCGAGGTTTTTTGTAGGCCCTTTAGCGGGACCGTCAGGCCGCGTGGAGCCTTTGTTTTTACTGAGAGAGCACTGTGGCCCCGTGCCCTGTTGTCTCTCTTAGAGTTAATATTGTTGGCTTTCTTCCTTGGCCCGCAGCTAGTTCAGAAGCGCAGGCACGTACTCTCCATGTTGTTGGGGGGCTGCCTATAGAGGCCCCTTTTTTCTTGTCTTGCCTTTTACAATTGCTTGGCCTCAGCGTTCATTTGGTCTATTTGGAATTAAGTTTTTTTTTTGTTTTGTTTTTTGCTGTACCTTTTTGGGTCTATTTGGTTTTCCTTACTTGAACCTGACCCCTTTTTTTGTATTTAATTGCCAGTGTATATATTCAGGTTTTTAATTTAGCTGCTAGAATTTTTTCTGTTTTTTTATTGCATAAGGTTCAAAAAAAAAAAGAGAGAGAAAGGAGATTTTTTTGAATAGATAATAGCTAGTTCTAGAATAAAATTTCTTTCAAAAAGGGGGACGTGACCCAATTTTAGGAAAACCGGTTTACGATTGTAGGCCAAACTCCTAGGCGTGCCAACCGCCATTTTCTTTCAATACCATGGCAGAGGCTAATCCTACTGGCTCTTCTCTGAAGGCCAAGTCTAAGACGCACTACCTTCACAAAAGGGACAAGGATTCTTCCAGTGCTTCTCAAAGAGATGCCATACGACGTCATAAGGCCCTAGAAAGGGAATTTAGCAAGCGGGCTAAAGAGTCTCACTCTATAACTCCTGCCTTTCCTTCTACCCCCCCCCACCGAGCCAACCCTCTTCCTCTAGGGGCGGTACTTCCACCCGAGGCCGCCAGCCCTCCCGTGTACCAGAGGCAACATTTACGCCGACCACTGCAGGCCTACGCTCTGAGGATCCTGCTCCAATCATTGTACCTGAGAACATCAGGGAATGGATGCAGTCTGCCATCCGTCAAGGTATAGCTGAAGGAATGCAGCAGCTCGCTAGACCGGATTCCCGAGGGAGGACTCCCGAGGCTGAATCTTTATCCAGGAGATCTCCTTCTGCACCAGCGTCACAGCATGGTCAGGTACCTCCTCACATGGATGTTCCATTCCCAGAGGGGGAGATACCCAAGAAGAAGAGGGAGTGGGCCTTGAACCGTTCGGAGAGTACAAAGGTTCTGATAGAGGTTCCTTACAGTATTCGGAACCCTTTCTGGAGGGGGACCTAATGGAGGGAGAAATGTCGGGAGATGAGGGTCTTTCTCCTGAACAACCTGCTGTTGTGGGTCTTTTTAAACCCCATTTATTTAAGTCCTTGCTATTTAAGGCAAAGAACATTTCAGGTCTGACCTCTCAGCCTCCTTCTGAACCCCCTCCATCGAGTCCAGAAGGTCCTGATGACCTTATGTTCAGACAGCCGACAGTGGCAGCAGACATTATTCCGGCCCCCCCAATCTTCTCAGATCTGGTGGCAAAGTAGTTGGCCTCGGTGGGTCCTTCTCCGGCCCCTTCTAGTCAGGACAAGAGGTTGTTTATCCTGGATCCGGATTTCTCAGCTATGTTAGACACCCCGGAAGTAGATGATCCGATTGTAAGACTTGCTTCCTCTTCCAATCCTACCGATGCACTGGAGGCACTGAAGCCGGAGGATATGTGAGCGGAGATGGCGCTCTGGCAAACTCACACCGCTGATGCCTGGGCTATCCGGTCAGCCACGGCCGCTTCCTTTTTCACCCGATCCTCCATCAGGTGGCTCAGACAGCTGAAGCAACACATTTCCTCAGCTGATACCAGAGCCCATCAAGATATTGCAAAGATCACGGCAGCGGCGGAATTTGCAGCCGACGCTGCCTTTCATTCGGTTAAGTTCTCATCCCGAGCTATTTCTTCCCATGTTTCTGCCAGATGATTGCTTTGGCTTCGTCACTGGCAGGCTGATATTAAAAATAAGTCTAAGTTGGCTTCAGCCCCCATAGTAAAAGGGAAATTATTCGGGCCCGCTCTGGAGCCATTGCTCCTGGAAACTCGAAATAAGAAAAAGTTTCTTCCTTCACTTTTTCATAGGCAGGAAGCCAAGAGTTCCCAGTCCTTTCGGAGGGGCTCCTTTCGTCCCTCCTTCCAGTCATCATTCTCTCCTAGATTTCAGGACTCCCCCTCATTCCAGCCGTCCTACCAGGACTGGGGCGACTCGGGAGACAAAAGCAAGAGAGGGGGCAGCTACAGAAGGCCCTTCAGGGGTTCCAGGAGTAGAGCGGCCCGCTGGCCCAGGTAGCGTTGCAGGTTTTGTTACCATAGGCGGCCGCCTCAGGCATTTTGCCGACAAGTGGGAGGAATCCACCTCTGATACTTGGGTTACAAATTCAGTGCGCTTTGGCTTGACCCTGCAGTTTCTCACTCCTCCCCCCGAACATTTCAGGGTTTCACCCATTTCTAGGAATCCTACTAAACGGGCTCTTATGACTTCTGCCATCAAACATCTCTCTGATATTAGGGCTATTCAACCTGTACCCCCATCCCAACAGGGACGGGGTTTCTATTCCCATTTATTCTTGGTGCCTAAACATTCCAGGGGTTGGAGACCCATTTTAGATCTTAAGAGGTTAAATCGTTTTATTGTACGCCATAAATTCAAAATGCAGACTCTGCAGTCGATTTTACAGGGCATCAGAGAAGGGGACTGGCTTCCGTCGGTTGACCTTTCTGAGGCTTATCTCCATATTCCCATTCATTCCTTGTATTCTAAATATCTCAGATTTTGTTATAATAATCAGCATTTCCAGTATGTAGCCCTCCCCTTTGGTCTAGCCTCAGCTCCGAGATCTTTCACTAAGGTGTTGGCGGCTATTGCAGCTCACCTTAGACAAATTCCCATCCGGATCCACTGTTACCTTGACGATATCCTGGTTGTATCCCCTTCCCGACATCAAGCCGAGAGCGATACTAGCGCTACCCTCTCGATACTTCAGTCCCACGGGTTCTTAGTGAACTGGGAGAAGAGTCAGCTTACCCCCTCCACTAGTATATCCCATCTAGGGGCTGTGATTGACTCTGTTGAAGGAAGAGTCTTTCTCTCTCAGGAGAGACTTATTAGTGTCCGCACCACTATAAGGGATATCCGGCGGACCGGGAAAGCATCGTTGCTCAATTTATCCAAACTGCTAGGGAAGCTAGTTTCCTGTATTTCCATTATTCCATGGGCTCGCTTGCATTCCAGATCTTTGCAATGGTTCCTCCTGCCGTATCAGCGTTCAGGAAGGAGCACGTCAAGGTTTATAGTGAAGGTCCCGCCGAAAGTTCTCGCCTCCCTCCTGTGGTGGACACGACCATCTGTCAACAGAGGTCAGTTATTCCAGGAACCTCAAAGGGTTATTCTCACAACAGACGCAAGTCTTTCCGGATGGGGGGCCCACCTACAATCTCTCTCAGCACAGGGAGTTTGGACTCATGCGGAGCGAGGTCGGAGCATCAACTGGTTGGAGCTTCGTGCTTTGTACCTGGCTCTGCGAGCATTCCTTCATCGGGTAAGGGGGCTCCATGTCCTGGTCCTAACGGACAATACTACGACCAAGGCCCACATCAATCGGCAAGGGGGCACCCATTCCATCCTTCTCATGAGAGAGGCCGAGCGACTGTGTCGATGGGCAGAAGCGCACCTTTTATCCATCAGAGCGGAGCACATCTCTGGGGCCTCCAACGTCCAAGTGGACTGGCTCAGCAAGGCAACACTGGATCAAGCAGAGTGGCACCTGCACCCACATCTGTTCAGAGAAGCAGCAGCCAGGTTCGGTCAGCCCCTAGTAGACCTTTTTGCATCTCCGCTCAACGCGCAAACACCAAGGTTCTTCTCCCGTTATCCCTCCAGCGGAGCAGAGAATCACGATGCCTTGCATTGCCCGTGGCCTCCTGGGCTACTGTACGCCTTCCCTCCGCTTCCATTAATCCCCAGGGTGATTTGAAAATTGATAGCCAAGAAAGCAGAGATCCTCATGGTGGCACCTTATTGGCCCAGGAGGCCGTGGTTTGCAGACCTCCGCAATCTGTCAGTATCTCCACCATGGAGGGTTCTGTTGGATCAGATTTCGCTGTTGCAAGTCCCGCTGCTCCATCCAGAGCCACAGTGGCTACAGTTGGCCATTTGGAGGTTGAGCAGGAAAGGATGATTGAGGAAGGCTTATCAGCACAGGTCATTAACACCATTTTGGCGGCTAGAAGACCTTCTACCACTCGCATTTATGATGCAACCTGGAAAAGTTTCTGTAACTGGTGCCACAAATCATTCATCGACCCACGCTCTCCTTCAGTTGCACAGATCCTGGCCTTTTTACAAGATGGCCTAGATGGAGGTTTATCACCTAACACCTTAAGGAGGCAGGTAGCGGCTCTCTCAACGGTGGTTGCTGGTGATCCTTTCGGTCCCCTTTCCCACCATCCTCGAATCAAGGCTTTTCTTAAAGGGGCTTTTAATTTGCGCCCGTCAGTAGTGCACAGGTACCCGACATGGGACCTTAATAAAGTTCTCCTGGCCTTGACTAGATCTCCTTTTGAGCCTCTCAGGGAGGCGTCACTTCAATTTCTTACATTTAAGACAGTTTTTCTGGTGGCTTTTACTTCGGCTAGAAGGATATCTGAAATTGCAGCTCTATCCGTGAGAAAAGATCTGTGCATCTTTCATTCAGATCGGGTGGTTCTGAGACCAGACCCAGCATTTATGCCGAAGATCAATTCACCGTTCCACAGGGCGCAGGAGTTGGTCCTGCCTAATTTTTGTCCGAAGCCTCTGCGCGAGCAAGAGAGGCAGTGGCACACCCTTGATGTTCGAAGGGCTTTGCGTATTTACATTTCTCATACGCAGTCCATCAGGAAGGCAGAGTCTCTATTTTTGTCATTCCAGCCAAAGACACTAGGCTGTAAGGTTTCTCCGTCCACGGTAGGCAGGTGGATTAGGGCTACCATATCCAAGGCCTATTTAATTCAAGCTATTCCAGTTCCCAGTGGGGTTACCGCTCACTCCACCAGAAGTGCAGCTACCTCGGCAGCCTGGGCTACTCAGGCATCTATTCTTGATATTTGCCGGGCAGCCACCTGGACTTCCCCATCTCCCTTTATAAGACATTATTAGATTGATCTTTACGCCTCAGCTGAAGCATCATTTGGCAGGCGAGTTTTGCAGCAAGTGGTGAGAGATCCTGGGGAAGTTCCAATCCAGACGGACTCCCACCCATAGGATACACTTGCTTTGGTATGTCCCACTCTCTGGATGCTCGCAGCAGTTCTACGGAGAATGGGCATTGGTTCTTACCTGATACGCCTCTTCTCGTGGAACTGCGTAGAGCATCCAGCCCCACCCTGTTGGTCCGTCTGTAAAGGGGGAAAACCTGTTTCGGCCAATGATTTCTAATGTTGTAGTTCATGTTGTTTAATACTTAAGAGTAGAGGGATGTTTTTGTCCTTCAATAAAACTGGGGGGAACGCATGGAGGAGTCACGTGGAGGAGGAGGGCGTTCCTCAATTTCAGCTCAGCCTGTGAGAAGTGAAGACTGAAGCACCTCCCACTCTCTGGATGCTCTACGCAGTTCCACGAGAAGAGGCGTATCAGGTAAGAACCAACACCCATTTTCACTGACCAATATGCAGTTTTACTGTAATAAAAAATAGTTGCTATAACATTTCAAATATATTAGTTCACAACCAGCACCTTAATGCATATCTAGAAACTAAATGCCAAATTTGCGCTCATGCATCGCGCTCAACTTCTGCATTAAAGATTCCATGTCCACTCGAAGATACAGAATAACTACTATAACATTACATTTTTCCATTCAGCTCTGCTTAGATGCAGGTACATAGAACAAAAGCACTTAACTAAAGATTAAATGCTAAGGAATTTTCAGAAACAAATGTCATAGAAATCCCGCCCCCCCCCCCGAAAAAGAGGAAGTACATTTAGTTAGAACAGGGATATCAAATTTGATTTCATTGAGAGCTGTATCAGGGTTGTGTTTGATTTGGAGGGGGGCGGGGGGGCGTAGCCAGGGTGGGAGTGGCCATCTTGACAGCACTCGTGTTAGGTGTGCCCGAACGCTCTGCCAGAGAAAACAGGCTCCTGAGCTCAGTTTTCGGCTGTGATGTCCTCCTGTAATCCTCTGCCAGGGAAAATGTAGCTTAGGAGAGGCACATGCGGCCCTCCTGAGCTCTGTTTTCAATAGCAGAGGCACCGCAGACCAGTCCTTTGCTGTTTCCAGAGGGGGCCCATGGGCCAGATCTAAGCACCCCACAGGCCAGAATCGGCCTACAGGCCTTGAGTTTGACAGCCTTGTGTTTATAGCCCATTCTGGACTAAAAAGAATTGATTTTTTTTATTTTACACTGCCCAAAGTCATATATGCATTGCAGTAAAAGAATTCTAACTGGATTAAATATAGTTCAGCAATATTTTGGGATTATAAACCACAACCTAATCATGACTATTTTCAACAAATCACAGTTTAAATTAGTTTTTCCAAATGAATCAAGGAACTCTGATTTCTTTAAAACCAATTCTATTTGCCTCCTCATAATCATGTGGCAAATGGGACTGGAGAGAAGTCTATATAAATCTAAGGTCTCAAGTGGGATATTCTGAGTGTTCAATTCAAACTGACCTCCAAAACAATGTGTGACTCTCTGAAACTGTATATAGATTCTTGATTTACTAATTTGTCAATTTACTTGCATAAATACATTTTTCAAAAATAGCATTCTGCAAAAACCCTCCAAGAACAATTTAAATGTAATAACAATAACATTACAGGTAGTCCTTGACATATGACCACAATTGAGCCCAAAATTTATGTTGCTGACACAGTTGTTCAGTGAATTTTGCTCCAATTTACAATCTTTCTTGCCACAGTTATTAAAGTGAATCACTGCAGTTGTTAAGTTAGTAACATGGCTGTTAAGTGAATCTGGCTTGCCCATTGGCTTTGCTTGTCAGAAAGTTGCAAAAGGGAATCACATGATCCTGGGACAGTGCAACCGTCATAAATATGAACAACTTGCTGACATATACAACATATATCAATTGTTGTCCCTAAAAAGGAAGATACAAACATTTCCATTGGAATTTCCAACAGTCCACTCCCATTCATTAACAGGGAATGCCATGTTCTGAGACAAAAGAACATCCTCATATTCAATGCATTACCTTTCTGGACAGCCTCTGAGCATGAACAAATGTCCTTGTTAAAGAAAAATACAGTGCTAAAAGTCACACAAATACATCTAGCAAAACCACCTTTTTTACACATCAATACCAAAAGTGGTCCATGTCTTTCTTTGACACAAAAACTGGATAAAAATAATATGTAATCGTATTTCACCATTTTTTGAGATATATTGAGATGAAGCATTTTTTCTATGTAAAAAAAAAAAAGTCAGCACAGGTCTATGGATTCATCTTCAAGAGATTTCACACTGATGTAGTTTAATTTCGAGTTTGCATGAAAGCAGAGATAGATTCAAACATTTTCCAACATTGTAATAATCAGATTGATTTTTCCTAATCCTTTCTTTTAACATCCTGTTCATAATCACAGACATGGAAAGATAAGACTCAGAGAGGTTTGAGTGTTGACAGAGCTGGTAGCAATTCAGTCTGCTTTCATACACTTTGCAACAGCAACTGTCAGGAATATCACTTGAAAATAGGTCAAACCACACGCATATATGAGCTTGAACAATTTTCAGAGGGACCTACAAAGATATGTGTGTGCATGTATTTGGCATGCATGCTGATGGTTATATTCTTTAGCAACAAAAAAAATCAGACCCAGCATTCCTTGAAAGGATGCTGAGATATTTTAGAAGCCCAGCATACATTGATTGCTGTTTCATTAATAAAGCTTGTAATAGTTATTAAGTGGTGTCTTATCATTTGGCCATTTTAAATACTCATAAGATTGAATAATGATTACTTCATTTTTAAGACAACAAATACAAAGCCAAGATTATTGTGTGTGTGTGTGTGCGCGCGCGCGCACGTGTGTGTGTGTGTAAAAAACCCGTTTTACTACTGCTGCTTGATTTTAAAAATTCTTCAGACCAGTTTTTCAAAAGGGGAGCTTGTGCTGGTGAACAGCTTTTTAATAATTAGCAATAAAAAAAGATGGAATGCCTGCTGATACTTTCAGGCTCTGGGAGAAAAATCAGGGAGCTGTGGAACCAACTGCACCAAAACCAAATGGTGCAACAAAAAAAAAAGTTTTTTTTTCTGTCAATGTATTCACCTGCCCACTCACCTATATCCATACTGTCAACCCCGACAAACTTAAGCTGGAGCATAATATGCTTTGCCTAGTTATAAAATCACAAATTGTATTTTTGTATCTGTATTCTTGGAGCCACTAGATAATCTGTCTCCATTGAGTTTCTGAATATAAATGCAATGTTTGTGCGCAGGGAAAGCACGCATGTGTATGTATATGTGTATTACAGAAATGTGTATATTCTGGATACTAAAACAAAATAAGGATGTATGTTGTCCATCAAAATATCAAGCACATACCTTTGCAAGAGTCTCCTTCATAGCATTCAATCAGACAATAGATTAAAAGGATATTTAAACGGACACTCTCCCAGAAGTAAGAATCAGCTTCCCATCCAGCCTTGGGTAAACTACCATAATTGGTGCCAATATTGCTAATATCCTGAGAAGCTTCCTAGGTAATGTAGGTGAATGTTTAGAATAACAATGGCCAAATAAAGGATCTCTCTGCTATTGTTACACTGCATGTCACAAGGATTCTGTTACCATTGGAGTTATGGTTGTCCATATATAAAATAATATCTCAGTAGCTCTCACGGAGTTGTCATAGTGTGAGAACTGCTGTGCATTATATGCAACTGATTAGATTAATGTTAACACTATCATGTTACTGTCTAGAAAAACACCCACCTGAATTGTCACCCGAAAGCAAAAAGATACAGAATGTTATCTGCACTGAACAGCGGACAAATTATTTCTGTGGTATTCAATATATTATTAAAAAAGAATATCTTTCTTGAGTTTAAAACACATTTAGGGCAGGGGGAATTGAATCCCAGTTAGTAACAGTAATATTAGAATCTGGAAAATTAACTTTCTTAAGAACTTATAATTAAGAAAATATATTGCAATCATTATGGCCATTGGAGGAATATGCCTGACGGAAGGAAGAAATGAGGAGAATGGAAAATTCCTTTAGGGTTATAGTTAGATCAGCAAAAACATCCACTATGGTATCTGTTCAAGGCATAATAGGTAGAATAAAGAAGAAAGTAGTTTTAAATCCAGAGACACATTAAACACAATTGATCTTGACAGAAAAATAAACTTAAAACATTGTGGAAAATTCAAATTCAAAAATGAAACAGTAAAAAAATAATAAATCAAAGGGGGGAGACTAATTTCACCCAAATTTAAGAAATATACCCTGCAATGTGATCCACAGCAAATTCTGCATTATGTAAATTGAATACCACCCATCCAACAATTTTGCTTTTGGCTACGTGACCTCATTTGCAATTGTCAGAAATACACAAGCAGCATGAACTCAAAAGCTCAGGATCCAGCAAAAAGGAAAGGTATGACCATTCTAGCTAGAGACAAGGCAGCACTTGGTTCTCTGAAACACACCTGTCAATGGCCATGGGAAGACCTATTGTAAAGCAACTTCTGTTTAATGTTCAGTACTCAACCTGCCAAAATACAAAAAAAAAAAAAAAAGTTCAATGGTTTTGAAACAAACACTTTAATCCAGTTCCAATACTGCAGTTTCAGAATGAGAGAACAGCAATGTTCTGTAAAGTCTTGGTACTGAGTAGGGAATGCTGCCATATAAAAGGAACTGAACAGCACGAGTAATTCATCTTCTCTTCTAACTGCATTGCTCCAATTGTTCTCTTCATGAAAGAGGCTTATTTGTGGTGTGCAGGAGAATAAATATTGCTCTTGTTTTTTTTACATTTATGGGCATTAATATAGATGCAAATAGAATCTGCTAGAAATTACAGGTAGTCCTCAACTTATGACAATTCATTTAATGGCAGTTGGAAATTACAAGTGTGCTAGGAAATGTTATTTATCTTCAAAGTTGTGATTGTCATACTCACATAATACATAACACCGTAAACAAATAAACACTAAACTTGCAACCTTTCGTTTAGTGACCATTCAAAGTTACAGCAGCACTGAAAAAAGTGGCTTATGACCATTTTTCACACTTACCACTGATGCAACATCCCTATGATCACGTGATTAAAATTCAGGTGCTTGGCAATTGACTCATATTAATGATGGTTGCAGTGTGGATCATGTAATCACCTTTTTTGATCTTCTGACAAGCAAAGTCAATGGGAAAGCCAGATTCTTTTACAACCATGTTACTAATTTAACAACTGTTGTTATTCACTTAACAAATGTGGCAAGAAAATGCATAAAATGCAGCAAATCTCATTTAACAATTATCTTGCTTAGCAACAGAAATTTGGGGCTCAATTGCGATTGTAAGTCAAGGACTTAAAATTATATTATAACAAGGCTTCCATAATATTCAAAAAAATGGAACTCTAGATATATTCAGACACAGGGGTCCTCATCCAACTTTTGTACAATGTACAAGCTGTTGTATTTTTCTGGATTTGAAGGCAACAAACCCAACACTGAGGATTGCCACAGGCAACCTGGCTGATTTGTTTGAAGCCATCACTAAGAGCTCAATCCCGTAATTTTTGAGCCCTCTAAAGATTAATCCAAAAATGATATTGCCCCTCAGTACTGATGACATACATAAAATGCATTCAGAAAGTATTCAGAGCCTCTTCACTTTTGTCAATTTTGTTATGCTGCATCCTGATTCTCCAGTGGTTGAAATTCATTTTTTTTCTCATTAATCTACACTTAGTACCCCATAATGACAAAGTGAAGCCAGAATTTTAGAAATGTCTGTAAATGTATTTAAGAAATCCTGAAATACCACAAAAGGCATAAGTATTCAGACCCTTTGCAACAACACTTGAAATTTAGCTCTGGGGTCTCCCAATTCTCTTGATTGTTGCTGACATGTTTCTGAGTCCACCTGTGCTAAATTAAATGGATTGGACATGATTTGGAAAGTACACACCTCTCTATAGAAGGCCCCACAGCTGACAATGTATACTGTAGCAGTGCAAAAGCCATGAGGTCAAAGGAACTGCCTGCAGAGCTCAGAGACATGATTATTGCAAGGCACAGATCTGGGGAACACTGCAATAAAAATTTCTGCTGCACTGAAGATTCCTAAGAGCACAGTGGCCTCCATAATTCTCAAATGGAAGAAGCTTGGCACAAGCTGACCAAGCTCCAGAGTTCCTGTGTGGAGATGAGATAGACAATCATCACTGCAGCCCTCCATCAATCTGGCCTTTATGGCAGAGCGCTAAATGGAAGTCTTGTCTCAGTGCAAAACATATGAAAGCCCGCTTGGAGTTTGTAAAAAAGCACCTGAAGAGCTCTCACACTACGAGGGGGCATTGATCTTACCTGAGACACATCTTCCTGGTGCGTCTTTCACCAAACTAAGTCCACCTTCTTATCCTCACCCCTAAGGACATTGTCTGCATCGTTAAGTGTGGCAGAAGAGGAAGCGAGTGCTAAGACAGGGTCATTACCTCCAGAAGATGTAGAGCTTCTAAGAACAGTGTGTCTACATTGTAGAAATGCTTGTCGAAGGCAGTAGCCTCTGGACAAGATCCTAGTAAATCTAACTGTCTTTGGACCATATTGAAAAATATCTCATACAAGGGAATTACCTCAGCCTCCTCCTATGGATCTGTGAATAGTGCCTCATTACCCCCAGCCTTTTTCGTAAGGATTGGGACCTTTGTGTTAAGATCTACCCCAGTCGTACTCTTGGCCTTGGCTAAAAATGGCTTAAATAAATGGGGTCTAAAAAGCCCTTTGAACGCAGATGTTTGAAAGTTTGTGGCCAGCAGATTGTTCTAAAAGTCGCTTGACAGACTGATGAGTTGAATTTCCAGCCAGGCGGATAAATGGCAATAACATGGCTATCTTAATCCTCCTAGCCACGGATTGTGTCAAATTAATAACGAGTTACAGCATTGTAAATTGTCCAGCTCTGGCTTCTGTTACTCTGAATCTTCTTCACTTCAAAATGGCGCTCCCACCAAAATTAACCACTCCTGTGACAGGCAGTGAAGCCAGGGAACTGTCACAGTGATCCACTGATCTGACTGGGCAATGCTCCCTGACTGGGCAGGCTGCCTATCAGACAGGTCAGCACTAGACACCCCAAGTACCTTTCTCTAGGCGCTGGGTGCGATATCATCGAAATTGCAAAAATCCCC
The DNA here is from genome assembly GCA_033807585.1 of Hydrophis major. NCBI lineage: Eukaryota > Metazoa > Chordata > Lepidosauria > Squamata > Elapidae > Hydrophis > Hydrophis major. The sequence goes on along the minus strand of CM066329.1, from coordinate 185,879,441 downwards.
AAAACTGATGCTCCACTAGCCGGCTGACAGACGTGAAGTTGGTTCCTTTGGTTTGCCGCTGTTCTGAACATTTTCCTCTTTATCCTGTTGGAAGGAACCACGAAGGCAAACTAGAGTCTCTCATGCCTCTAGTCTCTTCAGAACTGTTGGTGGAATATATATCCAAGGACATTTAACCTGACGGCGTCCCTCTATTTATTAAAAAAACAGAGGAGCTATCAAAAAGGCAGGTCGAGTTCAGTCGAGACTGAATAAAAGAACTGGAGATGGTAGCCCGGGGGGGGGGGGAGGGGGCGTCTTCAGTTTTTCTATTCAATCTATAGCCAAGCAGAGCTGAATATATCCCATGCCTGGATCCTGTCAACACCACTCTGAAGAAGAACAAGATTCTCTGGTCTGATGAAATCAAGATTGAATTATTTGGCCTCAATTGTAAACATTATGACTGGAGAAAACCAGGCACTGCTTATATCTGCCTAATATCATCCCAACAGTGAAGCACAGTGGTGGCAGCATCATGCAGGGGGTATTTTTCAGCAACAGGGGCTGGGAGACTGGTCAGGGTTGAGGGAAAGCTGAATGGAGTGAAGTACAGGGATATCCTCAGTGAAAACCTGTTCCACAGCACTCAGGACCTCAGACTGGGCTGAAGGTTTACTTTCCAACATGACAATAATCTAAGCATGACAATAATCTAAGCCAAAACAACACAGGAGTGGCTTAGGAACAACTCTGTGAAGAAGCACTGAGTGAAGGCTCTGAATACTTATGAAATGTTATCTTTCAGGTTTTTTTTTTTTCTTTTTAATAAATTTCTAAAACTCTATTTTCACTTTGTCATTATTGGGTACTGAGTGTAGATTAATGAGAAAAACTGAATTTCAACAACTGCAGAATCAGGCGGCAACATAACAAAATTGACAGAAGCAAAGGGGATCTGAATACTTTCTGGATGGACTGTACATAGGAATAATATGTAATAATTATTCTATAGAGAATGAACACATTTGGGTCTTTAATTCACAGAAGTCTAAAGCATCAGGCTAGGTATTCCATGGACTGGATTATAATTTCCATTTTCCCCATGATAATTAAACATTTAATTATTTATAGTATCATGCAATTGAATAGGCTGAAACAGTTTCTAGTCTTGCAACGGGAAAAACATCATACCATATGATAGTTTTAATTTTTTAATTGTTTTGAAGCAGAATTTATTAGCAGAATACTGATAAATTTTCCAATTAGCAAACCTCTATTCTGTCAATATTGTATCAGTGAGAAGCATGCCAGCCAAACAATGTACATCAGAATTGTTTTTGCAAACTAAGACTTTCCTCAATATTGTTTCTCATAAGATTACCTTCTACGGCTTCTTTATATGTGTTCAAAATAGACAACTATTTCTAAAAATGAAAAAATTGTAAGAAAAGCGGTAGTAAACATTGAATTTCCATTATATTTAATTGGATAATTCTTCCAGCAAACCTCGTACACTAGTGCCCCATTTTTTCAATAATCAGTGCTTGTCAACGTCATATATTCTTAATGAGCCATTTTCAGTCACTGTTTCCTACTCTGTTTCAATAATCTGTCATTTGCTTCCCTGACCATCTGCAGCAAGCTTGGGTTAGGGGAGAGGGGAAAGAAAGACAAGAAAGAAAAAAAGTATGTCTTTTAGAGCAAAGATCTAGGAAATTCAATCATTCTCCTATTGTTTTATTGTGGATAGCCCAACGATTTCTCTTTATTATTGCAGAAAAACGTAAAAGCTAGCAGAGTGCAATAAAATGGCACGTGTTCAGCTTTGCAATGCTTCACAGGACAGTGATTTAGTGCTACGAACCAATGCACACAAAACATCTTGTACACAGAATATTGCCTCATGTTCTGTGCAAATTATACAAAGCAGCCCAGTCTGCTCACCCACATAAAGTACATGCTGCTATCAGAACCTCCTCCCTGAATCCCCTTCCCCCAGTTCCATGGGCTATGTTATTAAAACAGCAAAGAGACTGCTTTGTTTGATTTGGCTTCCAAGAGTTTATTATACTGTTAAGGTCTACATATTGCATTAAACCTTGTATCAGTGAGCCAATAGGCAGTTTTCCGAGGATTCATTATGCATCGCAATGCTGAAAACAGGAGAACTCTGGAATGCACACAGTACAGATATTTGAATGGCGTGACTCATCAATAAATGTAACAATGTGGCATCATTACAAATTTACTCATCAAAACCATCGTGGTCTTTCATGCAGCTGTAGAAGTTTCTGTTAATGGAATCAATGATCTTACACCAAAGAGAGCTATAGAGATCATATTTTCAAGCTCTGCATTGAAATGTTATTTTAAATAACTATTATGTCATCTGTGGCATCTGGACAGAAATAAAGACAGGTTAGGGTTAGGGTTAAGCAAGAGAAAGATGAAAAATCCATTCTTCTTTTATTAATATATCCAGTTCAATTCTGAGAATTTAAAAAAAAAAGAATCCAGTAGAATTTGATCCTGATTTCTGGAATCAAACAATACATATTTTGTGCACAAGTACCGTATATACTCGAGTATAACTCGACCCGAATATAAGCCAAGGCACCCAATTTTACCATAAAAAACTGGGAAAACTTATTGACTCGAGTATGTCGAGGGTGGGAAATGCAGCAGCTACTGGTAAATTTCAAAAATAAAAATAGACACCAATAAAATTACATTAATTGAGGCATCAGTAGGTTAAATGTTTTTGAATATTTATTTCAAAGAAAAACAGTAAACTAGCTCTGTAAGTGGAAAAGAGAGCCAACAAAACCAATATGGTATCAACAATAACTTTAAAAGTACAAAAACCTAAGCTCAATCAGCAACCAAGCTAAAACACAAGAGTTAAAATCCTTCAAAACTGGATTCCTCCTCATCATCTGTATGTCCAAACAGAGTCACTCTCACCTTGCAAGAAAAAAGGATGTGTATGTGCTGCATGTACATCCTGTTTTGGAGAGCCACCATCTCTTTCACAGCTCTCCCTCATGCCTCCATTGCATCTGCACACATGCCACGGCTCAGTAGTAGGTCAACATACAGATGTCACACTAGGTTCCCTCCTCAAAAGGAACATCCAACCTTTCTTGAGAAGTACAAACTTCATCTGTTCAGGATTGTGGTGACAAAGCTGAAGGAGGATGGGGCTGAGAGAAGGGAAGGGAAGAAAAGATCATTGACAGGGAGAAAGACAGGGAGAAGCACCTGGAAGTATGAGCCCTCGAGTTTCCTTAGGGAAGACCAGACAACAAGAGGAGAGGAGAGGAGGAGGAGGAGGAGGAGAGTTAAAAAAAAAGAGTGGGAAGCCAACTCACGCGTGCCATCAAAGCGGGTTGCTATGGTATCCAGGACTGAGAAGGATGGGAGCCGAGACGGGGCCCTTCGCTTCTTCTCCCCGAGACAGGCCAGGGGGAAGCGGGGCTTTCTCCGCCTGCTGCTGCCAGAGGGGTGCGGGGGGGGGAGTGCGGGGAAAGGGGGTTCGTGCCGAGGCTCCGCAAGCCACTGCCGCCTCCTCCAGATGAGCGCCCTGATGGGAGGCGATCGCAGCTGCGACGGCAGAGACCGCGAGGTCAGACAGAGACGAGGGGCGCTCCCGAAGAGCTCCGACTGCAGCGAAGGCAAGCGGCCACCACTTCCCCGGTGCGCGGCGGCGAGGCAACTCCTGGCGCAGAAAGCCGAGAGGAGGACGCCTGGGCGGCTGCCACCCCTGGATCCTAACTGGAAAGACCCCATCAGAGGGATCAGGGGGTTCTGCCTGCCCTCGTAAAGAGGCGATTACCAGATTTGCAGCTCCGAAAGTCTTTGGCGGGAACATGGCTGCCCGGGGCAGCGTTGGGGACTGAACAGGAGAGCCGCAAATGCCGCGCTCCCCAGGAGAGGGCGGCCCTCTTCCACTCAGCGGCTCCCGCCACAGTGCAGCCAGGCACTTTGTCTTGCTGCCCCCGGAGCGCATGCGCTCTTCGCCGCTAGGGTAGGGGGCGGAGGAGGCTGCCTGAGCCTGGCGGTTTGTTGGCAAAGCTGGAAGCGCGCAACGCAGGAGCTCGCGGGGGGCCCGGGCGCCCGTTAATGGGGAAGGAGAGCCCGCTTGGGGTCACCTGTGTGGCCCTCAGCGGGTAGACAGCCGCGGCGGCGATGCTGCCCTGGAGGCGCGATCGGTTGCAACCACGCCAGCGCAGGCCAGGCATGGTGCCGTAGCGGCTGTTGGAGGAACTGCGCCGAGGCGGAGGAGGAAGGAAGGCGGGCGCGGACGGGCAAAGCAAGCAGGGACCCCCTTCTCCAGCCCCACTTGGGGTGAAGATTAATCGCATGGGCAGCAGGTCAGAGGGGAATCTGACTCGAGTATAAGCCGAGGGCGGTTTTTTCAGCACAAAAAATGGGCTGAAAAACTCGGCTTATACTCGAGTATATACGGTAGTTCAAATCACTTTGAACTTTATTACTACGAAATAAAGTAATATTAGAAAGTAGAGACTGGCTTGTGCCGTTTCCCATTTCCAAATTTTGAACAACTTTCCAATTTCCCCGAAATGGAACAAGAATAATCTTCCATCCCACTTTTTTAGTTCTCTTGTTTCCCTTTTCCCATACTATCTTTTACTTTCTTGAGGAAGGGGAATAAGTGTGAATGTTAAAACTGTTCATACTTTGTCTTTGAAAGAAATAGAGTTCAGCAAATATACATTTAAATAATTCGGACATTCAAACTAAGCTTAAATTCAGCTTGGATTCAAATTTTAAAATAATTTGAACAAATAAGATTTTAAGAAAAGAATGAAATGCTCATGTTAAGACAAATGAAATTGAGGAGTGCTCTCTGAAAAAGTTTGCAGAATTGCAAAAATGTTCTCTGTAGATTGATGGCATAACACAAAAAAAGAATGAAGTTCTGCCCAAAGAACATAAAATGATGACCTGGGATGCAGTCTTTGTTGTGAGTTGATATTGTCCCACTATGCAAATCTAGTGGGCTGCTTGTTACCATAACATCATATTCCCTGTACAATTGCCGGAGATAATGAGAAATAGATATTTTTAATTTAAAATAAAATGGCATAAAAATCAAGCCTTATCAGAAAATAAAGAACTTTTGGCTCTCATGAATGTCACCTCTATTCTAGCAAACTCTACATAATCAGCAAAGCCCCTGAACCTTCAAAATTAAATTTTAGAAATTCAGTGACTGAAGCCATCAATTTCTCTCCAATTATTGCTATGATCCTCCTGCTGAAAACAAACCCCTCTATGTACAAGAATTCAAATTAAAGCATTCCTAAAAACTGACAGTCCATCCTTGGCTAAAATACATCCAGAAAAGAGATGACTTTGCTTCCGCTACTGAATTGTTCAATACCACTCATGTGGATAGAAGCCAATATGATCTCAGCTTTTAGTGACTACTACATCATAAATCTAAAGTCTGATGCAACAGACTCAAAAAATAGTCATAAGCAGTATTATCTGACTATAAAACCTGTGCATATACATCAAAAGCCAATGATGCACAAAAGAGTTCTATCTACTGGAATTAATTGCCTTGCTAATTTTCCTTACTAACTACTTGATAACTATAATACTGCATCACACAACCATCAATGTAGAAATTTTTGGCTGTAAAAATGACTCTTCTCTTTCTGGAGTATTAGTCTAGTTGAAGCCTAATCATTTTTGAGAACCTATAATATTCTATCCACATGAACACATAGAAAAGCTCTGAATTTTGCCTAATACAATATATAAAAGATCACACAGTATGTATCCAATATTTCAAATGAAATATTTTCTAGAATTAATATTATTAACAGAAGTAAACACAGATTTTTTTTGGGGGGGGGGCTTATCTTACAAGAAGGCAAAAAGGTACTTACCCTTGGTTGCCAATTTTCATACTGTTTTTGCAAATTTGCACCAATGGTTTCTAGAGCTTTCTGTGGCCCCATTGACAGTGGATCTAAGACACATAAAAGATCCATCAGATTTTGGACAAACATGTAAAATACACTGAAATCAGTTCTATGTGCAAACAAAATCCATGTAGCATATTATTTGTCCTGTTGTAGCAAAGTGCAACGATAGAAAATGCATATTTCTTCTGCAAAAATATTGTTGCCAGAGATCCAAGTGTTTTCCTACAGCAATCAAGTCAATTACAGGGAAATAGTAGAATCTACGGTATGCTATGGCTCTATGGAAAGTACAAAGAACCAACATTGGATGGAACCAATGGAGGAGAAGCACCTGGGTCTGACAAAAACTGGGAACTTTGGAAATTATTGAATAGACTTGCACAGGTACAACAAGATCCAGAGACACTCTGAACAAATGAGGCCATCTGGTTGCCTCTATTGTTTGCTATTGTGGTGACATGCCAATAACAACACATACTGTATGTATACCTGTTCTGTTCCCCAATCAGTGTACACTTGTGGACCTCGTGGCAGCGCGACAGAACACAATGAATGTTGCTAGTTTCTGGGCAAGATCTGTTGAATTTGCACATATTTTAATCCTGTATTGTATTTTATGTTACACAGTATGCCTTATTTTCATTGTGATACTTCTGACATTAATAAACAAACAAATCAGAATCTAAAATCAGAACTGTAATTTGTTTCTCCTTATAGAATGTAAGTAAAATAGCGTTGGTAGAAATATGCAAAAACAACTACCTAAGCAAAAGGGACTGAAACATTTTTTAAGTCGAGAGTAGACATGTCAAACTCATGGCCCATGGGCCAGATGCATCCAGCCCTGGTTGGATGCATCAAGCCCTGGCTACGCCCACCCCCGGTTTAGCCAAGATGGAAAAAGTTACGATACATCACATGATGACAACGTATCATCGCAAGTTTGACACCCTTGGCCTAGAGCAATGAGATAATATTTGGAAGCAATTCAGGCAAATGCCTTGCTAATTCACTAACCTGTAAGAACTTTAATCAGATTTGCACAATTCTGTTTTCATAGCCAATCTCAATAAAAATAGATTTAGCATTTTTATCAAGCTGGTTTCTTGATCTGGGCTACTTAATGGGACTGATATTCCTGGAAAAATGCAACAATCCCAAAACTGAGATTAGAAAGAAAGCCATTTCAATTTTTGTCCTCTAAATTAATTTCACACAAGGGCAAAAAGTTAAATTATGTTTCTCTTAATCCAGGACAGTGCCCTGCACACTTTTATTAGTTAAAAAAAAAAATCAAACATGAAGGAGACAAAATAAATATTTAACACCATTTCAAATATGGTTCTAATTTGGGCTATAAATTAATAAAAACAGACATTTGGAATATCTTTGGTTCATTGGACCATTTAAAAATCATGTAGAATTCTAGAATAGAAAGTTAATATTTTTATTTCAAATATTTAGTATTATAATGTCAGAACATGGCAATTCTGACAGGCATAATATTAAGGTTTTTTCTGTGTGATCAATCTATTTCTTAAAGGAACAAAGAGTGGAAGGTAATATTTGTAAATATGTAATGCTTTTCTGGCCTAATCCAAATATGTCAAAAGATACAAAACGCAAAGCAATCTCTTGTTCTATTTTTCTCATATTTCATTGAAACAGAAGTCTATGGAGAAGCCTATGGTCAGATATAATCAAGGCTGCTACTGCAGTACAATAATGGAATCTAGTATCAGGGTAAATTGTGTTGAAATCAATACAATTTGTAAGAAAGAAAAAATATTCTCATGAAAAACTATCCATAGTTTATAGTTTTTGAGAAAATATTTTAAAACCGTAGCAAATAAAATCATAGAAAGGGGGGGGGGGGGCGGGGGGACGACAACCATGCATGGTCTTCCAATGATTTTATTTCCCTAAATTAATGTCTATGTTTCTTATTTCTACAACTCACTTTCCTATGGTTTCCTTTAGTGATCCAATCTGGGTGCTAATTGCTGTCAGAGTACCTATACTACTATAATCCCTGTTGGAGATATTTGTTCTGGTTGTAATTTTTGAATTTAAGTTGTATAACAGTCAATAATCTTGTTTGTACTTCTGTAAATTAGGCAAGAAGTAGGTTTAGCTGATAACTGTAATCTATTAATAGCAAGAGCAAGAGCACTTAGACTTATATATCGCTTCACAATGCTTTACAACCCTCTCTAAGAACTTTACGTGAGCCTGGTGAGATTTGAACTACCAAATTGCAGTCAGTCAGCAATCAGCAGAAGTAGCCTGCGGTACTGCATTCTAACCCAGTGATGGTGAACCTTTTCAGCACTGAGTACCCAAACCAGAACGTGCAGGCATGTACGCATGCCAGAGCACCAGAAACCCAAAGACCAGCTGGTCAGCGCATGCATGCTTGTTTTTTGGCTGTTTTCAGGCTAGTTTTGGGCTGGTTTTCGGGCCAATGAAAACGGCCTGAAAACAGCCTGAAAAACAGCCTGTTTTGGGGGGCATTTTTAGGCCATTTTCCAGTGCTCCGGCACCCACGAATACCAGCTGGCAGAAAAGCTGCTGGCAATGGCACCTATGCCCACAGAGAGGGCTTTGTGTGCCACCACACCTTGCCATCACGGAGTTAAGTTTTTATTTCCACTTCCATGAACTCGTCCTTTGTCTAAAGAGTTTTGATCTACTCAAAAATAATACCTATTGATCACAGCAATACATCAACTTCAATGCAATGATATTGGGAACCTTTTTCCTGAGGAAGAGGGAATATAGCCCTGGTCCATGACTGTCAAGGCTGCTGATTTTGTCTAAATTGTAATATACTAAATAAAAACAAGAAGGAGGTTAACATATGCCAATCTGATTTGGCAGCAAGTCATTTTAGGTGATGCTGCATTGTGCCTTGAATTAAAAAAAAACATAATCCTTCCTAACCTTTGTTACTGCAAACTGTAGGAAAATCTGCTGTTTCATTTATGCCTTTAAATAAAACCTAACAGTAACTATGCAAGAGGAATAGTTCTTTATGGAGTTACAGATCCTGTAAAAGAAGGGGAAATTTATGTGCTTCATTGATTATTTTGATTGTGTCAACTATATCAAGCTGTGGAGATTGCTGAGAAAAAATGGAAATATCCCAGAATATCTCATTGTCCTCATGACAATATAAAAGTCAGGAAGCCACAGTACACGGTAAAACAGATTGGTTCTGTGTTGGCAAAGGATTGACAAAAGGTTATAGGCTCTTCCATTATTTATTAAGAGAAGCCGGGTTGAAAGAAGACGAGGATGGTTTTATAAATGGAGGAAGAAATATCAACAACTTGCACTATGCTCATAACACTACTTTGATAGCTGAAACTGCAAAGGATCTGCAAGCTATAGTAATGGAATTAAAGGAGAATAGCGAAAAAATGAGACTAAATTTAAATATAAAGAGATCAAACTAATGATAACAGGTAGAACAACTGGCCTTAAACTTGATGATATAATATTGAAATGGCGGATTGTTCTGTCCTGAATTTGCATACTCGAAATCCCCGCGCCTTGATTGGCTAAGGCGCGGGGATTTCTGATTGGCCAGGCGAGCCGCGCTGATTGGCCCGATTGAAGTCTCCCGCGATTGGCTCGCTCCAAGAACGGGAGACTTGAATCGCTGCCATTGGCCGCGGCCGCCGCAGCGAAAAGGATAAAAGCCGTGGGCTTTTTCCTTTTCGCCGGTTCGGTTCACAACTGTTAATAAAGAGCTTGAATGATAGTCACCGACTCTGAGCGTCTTTTTGCGGACACGACACTGGCGACGAGGGTGGGATACCGACCCTGAACCGAACCCCGTGTCCAACAAGAGCCAGTTCCAGCGAAAGAGATGGCGAAGATCGCACCGCCCGCCCCCTTCAACCCCGCCACCGAGGACTGGGAATCGTACTCAGACCGGTTCCGTATGTACCTGGAATGCGCCGGAATGAAGGACGCCCCGGGCCCGCTAAAACGCGCCGTCTTCCTTACTCACTGCGGACCAGAGGTCTTCCAGATGGCCAAAGCATTGGCCAAGCCGGCAGACGCAACCGCCATGGACTGGGACGTCCTCGAACCCATACTGCGGCGCCATTATGCCCCCGAGGTCCCCATCCTGATACGGCGCAACGAGTTTTACCACCGAAACCAGAAACCAGACGAGAAATTGAGCGACTTCGTCGCCGAGTTGCGGCGCCTAGGAGGACTCTGCGAGTTTGAAGGTCTGAACAGCCTCATAAGAGACCGGTTCGTGCTCGGCCTATGGGACCCTACACTCCAGAGCCGGCTTATGGCCAAGGGCGACATCAGCCTAGCAGACGCCCTCACCGCAGCCGCAGCCGCAGAAGCAACCCGCTCATCTGCTGACAGCATGCGAAGATCTGACGCGAAGGGCAGAAACAACAACCCGGCAAGGTCGGCCGACCCCAGAAGCGAATCAACCGCACACTACAGAGAATTCCAGTCAGCCTCCAGCACGTCGGAAGACGAGGAGGACATACATCGCGTGCAGACAGGACGCAGCGACCAATGGAATCGAAGAGGTCGTAGGTCGAGGACCAACTGTGCCGGGTGCGGCGGCGACCACCCCAGGTCAGAATGCCGATTCTTTGACTCTATTTGTAGACATTGTGAACGACGGGGTCACATCGCCCGAGTTTGCCGCCAAAAGAAGACCCGCAGCCCGCCCAAATGGGAACAACACGACTGGAAGAAGGAAAGCCCCCCGCCCAGGACCAGAGAGCGCCAACCGGACAGTCGGTGGGACCGTGCCCAACGATCTTCAAGAGGCGGCGACGGTCGACGAAAGGAAGAAACACACCAGACGGTGACTATCGGCCACGCCATCTCCGACGGCGCCAGAAAGGTACACGTCGAAGTCCATATTGAAGGCCAACCATGCAAGATGGAAGTGGACTCCGGGTCCTACCTCTCCATGATTGCATGGCGTGAGATTAAACGGCTAGTACCCACCCTCCATAAGAGGAACATTCATACCCAGAAAATCATTATAAAAGACTACCAAGGGAATCGCGTCCCGGTAGTGGGTACCAAGAGCTTTAATGTAACCTACAAGGGCCGCACCGAACAACTGCCACTCACTATCGTCGATCGCGACCGCCCAAGCCTACTGGGTTTACAATGGTTCGCCCCGCTTGACATCGCGCTGACAGGAGTCAACCACGTCGCAGACGACGGTTGGGAACAGCGGCTAGCCCAGGAGTTCCAGGAAGTTTTCGATGGAAGCTTGGGCAAGTACCAGGGGCCCCTTATCTCATTTGATCTAGACCCTAGCGTCCCCCCCAAGCGGCTTAAACCTAGAAGGGTACCATTCGCCCTGAAGCCTAAAATTGACGAGCAGATCAACAAGCTCGTTGAACAGGGGGTGTTGCAGCCGATAGACCATGCCCGATGGGAGACCCCTATAGTGACCCCAGTCAAGCCAGACGGGTCCGTGAGAATTTGCGGGGACTATAAGGCCACCCTAAATGGCGCATTACAACAAAGCGCCTACCCAGTCCCAATCGTGCAACATCTGCTGCACTCACTGGGAGGGGGCAAGGTCTTTGCCAAGCTCGATCTCGCCCAGGCATATCAGCAATTGCCAGTAGATGAGAAAACGGCGGAAGCCCAGACCATCGTGACCCATCGGGGGGCCTTTAAGTGTAACCGACTCCAATTCGGAGTCAGCGTGGCACCAGGCATCTTTCAAAGCCTGATGGAACGTTTGCTACAGGGCATCGAGGGGGTGGTGCCCTATTTCGATGACGTATTAGTAGCGGCGCCAAACGAAGCCGAATTAGAAAACCGACTCAGACAGGTCTTAACAAAATTTAAAGTGACAGGACTTAAAAGTTAAACGAGAAAAATGCCAACTATGCACAAAGCAAGTGGAATTCTTGGGCTACCTTCTAGACCGGCATGGCATTCACCCTACAATTAAAAAGGTGAAAGCCATCAAAGAAGCCCCCACCCCAAAGTCAAAAACGGAACTACAAGCGTTCCTAGGATTGCTGAATTTTTATAATGTTTTCCTACCCCAAAAGGCTACGGCGGCGGAGCCTTTGCATAGACTCCTGGATAAGGCGGCAACCTGGACTTGGGGGAGACGAGAGCAAGCCACCTTTCAAAAAACCAAAGACCTCCTCACCTCCGACGCCGTCCTGATTCAATTCAGCGAAACCTTGCCTTTAGCTGTCACTTGCAACGCATCACCTTTCGGCGTCGGCGCTGTCCTCAGCCATACCCTCCCCGACAAAAGAGAAGCACCCATCGCTTTTTTCTCCAGGATTCTGACTAAACCGGAGCGGAACTATAGCCAGCTGGACAAAGAAGCTTTGGCTATAGTTGCCGCCGTTAAGCGATTCCACGAATACCTGTATGGCCGCCCGTTCACCATCGTGACGGATCATAAGCCATTACTGGGAATCCTCGCCGGAAACCGAGCCACCCCGAACATTTTATCACCCCGGATGAAAAGGTGGTCCGAATTCCTGGCAGCCTACAGCTACGAACTGTTACACAAGCCAGGTAAGAAAATTTCGCACGCGGACGCCTTAAGCCGTTCCCCCTTACCAGACTCTGATCCTGACCCAGCACCAATGACAAACACCCTTAGCATTGAGAACCTACCCATTACCGCATCGGACATTGCCAGGGAGACTATTAAGGATAAGCGTCTGGCGCGAATCCTACATTGGCTAGAAAAAGGGTGGCCTGAAAGGGACAATGACGAATCCATTAAAACATTCAGAAACCGCCAGACTGAACTCTCACTGCTTAAAGGATGTATTTTGTGGGGTGACAGGGTGGTCGTCCCGGACAGATTGCAAGGGAGGGTCCTAGAGATGCTGCATAAAGGTCATCCTGGCATCGTCAGGACTAAAGCCCTGGCCAGGAGTTACGCTTGGTGGCCAGGGATGGACAAACAGATTGAGGCATGGGTCGCCAAATGCCATCGTTGCCAGGAGACCAGACCCAGCCCACCCGCAGCACCCATCCGAGACTGGGAAATCCCAAGGGGGCCCTGGTCCAGAATCCATTTAGACTTTGCTGGCCCAACAAATGGGCATACTTTTTTGATCACAGTTGACGCTTACTCCAATTGGTTGGAAGTAAGCGACATGAAATCCACTACCACGGAGGCCGTCATCAAAGAACTGTGTAAACTGTTTTCCACGCACGGCCTCCCAGACGTCGTCGTCTCAGACAACGGGCCCCAGTTTACTTCCCTCGAGTTTGAGAGGTTTTTGGCAGAGAGGGGTATCCGCCACGCATTAACAGCACCGGCGCATCCGGCGGCGAACGGTAGGGCGGAACGGATGGTTCAGTTTACCAAAAAAAACCCTCCGGAAAATGGACCACGGGGAGATCAATGACAAAATCAATAAACTCCTATTCATACAACACATCACTCCGAACACCACTACCAACAAAAGCCCAGCCGAACTACTAATGGGCAGGAAGCTGAGGTCCCCACTCGACAGGTTACACCCAACATACAACCCGGAGCGGCCCCCAGACTCCAGTTCCAAATACCGGACATTTGCCCCCGGTGACTTAGTCTACGCAAAAAACCTGACGGGGAACCCCCTATGGATCCCAGCCGTCATCACTCAAATCACAGGTCCACGGTCGTACCGGCTCCAACCACCGACGGGCGAGCCTGGAAACGACACATCGACCAGCTCAGGTCACGAACGGCAACAGACCTCAACCCCCAAGACTCGAACCAAGGGGGGAGGGAATACCCGAATAAAATAGCGCAAGAAAAAATCCAAAAGTACTCACCGGAACGCAGCCATCGCGAGTCCCCTCCGGAGAAGAACCACCTGGCCAGCTCAACCGACTCGGAGAAACCAAGCGGGAGCGGCGAAACCCGTAGCTCAACCGACCCGGTAGGCCCAGGCGGGAGCCACGGAGAACGAACCGGCTCGATCATCCAGCCGGTTCACACAGAGGGAGGAGCAGCCAAAAAGATGACCGCTCCGGCCGAGATACAGCTTGAAACTGAGTTGCGCAGGTCAACTAGGACTAGACGGAGCCCCGCCTACCTGCGTGACTACGCTACGTGATGGACCATACCAAGAGGGGAGGGGTGTTCTGTCCTGAATTTGCATACTCGAAATCCCCGCGCCTTGATTGGCTAAGACGCGGGGATTTCTGATTGGCCAGGTGAGCCGCGCTGATTGGCCCGATTGAAGTCTCCCGCGATTGGCTCGCTCCAAGAGTGGGAGACTTGAATCGTTGCCATTGGCCGCGGCCGCCGCACCGAAAAGGATAAAAGCCGCGGGCTTTTTCCTTTTCGCCGGTTCGGTTCACAACTGTTAATAAAGAGCTTGAATGATAGTCACCGACTCTGAGTGTCTTTTTGCGGACACGACACGGATAGTTTCTGCTTTTTAGGATCAACCATCAACAATAAAGGAACATGTAGTCAAGAAATATGCCAGTGACACTTCCGGTTTGCGTGGCTTCGGGGCAGCAGGAATTCGCGACAGCTCGCGATTCCTGCTGTGCTAGCCGTCGAGGTACCCCCGATGCAGACGGGTCAGGGGGATATGGCTGCCCTGTAGGGACAGCTGAAGAGAGAGGGGAGTCGGATAGGGAGGTGGGGGTGTCGCAGACCCCCCCTTCTCCGGGAAAACCCCTTTTTCCCAAGGCGGTGGAGCGGCGGTCAGCAATGGCCGCCATGAAGAAGCCAGCAACCGGGTAAGAACTGTGCTGGAGGAAGTGTGAAGAGTGAAAGTTCTGTCTGAGCCGGGTCAAGTAACACCTTTTAAACTGCCTGGAATTGAGCTGCTTGAATTGCTGGAGGATACATTGTATCCCTAAGAAGAGCGAAAAGCGGCGGAGAAGCTGTTAAAGGGAACTCTTTTTTTTTTTACTCTCCCACCCCACGGAAAAAGCAGAAATATTTGGATATATTAGACATTGAAAGTGGATTGCTTTGAAAGCTGAAGCTAAGAGACAAAGGGATTTTTGGACATTGAAAAATTTAAGAAATTGGAAAATCTCTGCTGGAGGTATGGATTTTTGATTATTTAAAATTGTCATTGCAAGTGGGAAGGGAGAAAAAAAATTGGAGCAGAAGCTGAAAAAGGAGGAGATTGTCTAGAACGTCTTTGTGGATCCCAAAAGAAGATATATGGTAATTGGACCTCTTTGATTAAAAATTAATCCAGAAAGAGAAAGAGAAGAAGGAAGAAAAGTATTAACTTTTGGAATTTTTTTTTTTAATTGCTTTTGATTATCTTTGATTAAAAATACTTGTGGTTGTTTTGGAAAAAGTTTCCCTTTTTATAATGGCATTGTTTGTGGATGAACTAGAGATTGAATATCAAAAATATAAAAAAGAAGATACTTTGGGCGCTTTGTTTCAATTCTTAGAAATGGCGTTATGTTCTGTTGAAAAGTTGATTACGCAGCAGAAGGACTGGGACAAGGAAGAAGAGGAAGAAGAAGCCATCTTTGATGAACAATGGGTCCCTTCCGGAGAGGAGGAGAAAAAGGATAAGAAAAAGGGGATTTTAAGAATTATAAAAACAACCAAAAGAGAGAAAAATGAGTGAAAAGGTGGAGGCAAGGTTAGAAAGCAAAGGAAAAGGAGTAAGAAAAGCGAAGAGAAAAAGCAAAGGGGTAGAAAGGGCAAGGAGAAGAATAAGCAAGAGAGAAAGGGGGGGAGGAGAAGCCTTAATGGGGGGAAGCAAGACCTAAGGAAAAAAAGTTTATTTAGAGACAATGGGTGAATTTAATTTAGATTAAAAGAGGGATTCTGGAGGGTATA
This sequence comes from Hydrophis major, assembly GCA_033807585.1. Taxonomy (NCBI): domain Eukaryota; kingdom Metazoa; phylum Chordata; class Lepidosauria; order Squamata; family Elapidae; genus Hydrophis; species Hydrophis major. Next base: position 185,863,691 of record CM066329.1, on the reverse strand, counting down.
TAAGAGTGTGTTTTTATATGTGTATTTAGAATATAAAATTTATTATGTAATTTTAGAATCTTTTAAACAGAATCCCAAGAAAGATTGTAATATGTAGTATTTCTAAGTTAGGGTAATGAGTTATAGATGTTACTCCAATTGGTGTACAGGAGAAGTATAGTAAAAGAAAAAAAAAGATGAATGGATAATTGGAAATAAAACAGACAAAGAATGTTGTTGAAAATGGTAATAAGATATGGAAGGATATATATGCTTTTTTTTTTTTTTTGGACTTTGTATATTGATAAAAGGCAATAAAATTTTAATTAATAAATAATTTGGATGGAAAAGAGAAGTAGGGACAAGATATGAAGTTAATATTATATGAAATATTGATATTATAATCTGGAAATGTTATGCCTTATTGGTCTTTTATTATTATTTTTTCTTAGAAAAGAATTTATAAGCTGTTATGCCTTGATTCTTTGTGCATTGTTCTTATAAAACTGATAAAAATGGTTTTTATATATATATATATAAAAAAGAAAATGATAATAAGATATGGAAGGAGATATGGGTTGAATATGATGTTTGAATTTGTGTCTGTGTAAAGAGTTTTAACCCGGGAACAGACAACCTTCAGAAAAGATCTTTTAGTTTTGTTTATGTTTTGTGTTTGTATGTTTGTGTATTGTGTTTATGGTAAAACTAACAAAATTTGTTTTTTATAAAAAAAAAAGGAAAAAAGAATCAATAAAACCTTGGAGGAATGTTAGACGAGAATAATTTAAACAAGCCAGAAAGAAAAGAATATGATGACTATAAAATGGATAAATATGGAAGAGAAATGAAATTGAATAGGAGTAAAGAGAAATAATGAGAAATTTGCTGGAAGATATTTGTGTGTCCATATGGAGATGGGATAAATTGGAATTATGCTGTATAAAAATAATGTTTTGTTTGACTTGTAAGGATTTACAATGTTAAGAGGTTTTATGTGTTTATGTATTTAATGGTTAATGATGTGTTGTTTTATCTTTAAAATTAATAAAAATTTGTTTCAAAAAAAAAAAAAAGAAATATGCCAGTGACTATCATTTGTACCTGAAGGTCTTAGAAAAAGCATGCAAATACCATGATGTATTTATACCTACAAAGGTCAGAGTTCTGCAAGCCATGGTATTCCCTGTGACATTCCATAGAATTAAACTAGACTTTGAAGAAGCAGGATGAGAAGAGTATTGATGCTTTTGAACTCTGGTATTAGACAAGACTCATGAGAATATAAAGGGAAACACCACCACCTATCTCCTGTTTATAACAGTCTTTTCAGCTCTAAGTTCCAAAAAGCTTCCACACCCATTTGCACTATTCAGATGACCCTGAAAGCACAGTTAAACCTCCAAATGGCCTCAACAACTCTCAAAAAGAGCACTAATGACCAGATAACTGTAAAGATTGTAAATTCTTCCATCCTCCACCATTCAGTCAGAACTGAAGAAGCTTCTTGCAAAAAGTCTCCAAGAAAAAACAAAGTCCAGTTGCCTTTTGAAAAAGCACCTTTGGGACAACCATGATCTGGATGACTAAGAATCTTCATAGATGTGGATTGGTTCGGTTACAGAAACAATCGATATAATGAATACATAGTTGGAAGACCTGAAAGACTAGGTTAGGGACACATCCTCATGAAAAAAAAATCTATTTATCTTGTGACTAAGAATCAATAACGACCTGATGGCACATAATCATTCAATCCAGTAATCAAAAGGAGAGAAGAGGGTTGTGCTCAGCACAAAAAGCCAACATGAATACATTTAACACAAATAGAAAGATAGAAAAGCTAACATTTATCTGCATATTCAAAATAGTATGCTAAGTCATGAAGGAGCTCACATATTTGTCCCTACTGTCCTCATCAGGCTTTTATTTTCTTTGAGAATAGAGTTCAAGACATTTCTCCAAAACAGTACTGACAAAGTGAAGGTTTAAAAACTGGACCCTTTCCAAATTATCCCCTGAAGCACGATGAGAAGTTTGTAAAAATGCATGCAAAGAGAGATTAATGAGATACAATGCAAGTTCAGCCCCCCCCCCAAATCATGTATTTTGAAATGTCAAGGAAAAATGTGTATTTTTAATGAAATCTATCTGACACCATAGACAAAAAAGGGATACATTTAGTATTGACTGGAGAAGCTATAGCAATAGCTCTAGGTAAAAGGAACCAAGAAAATGGAGCAGACATCTTTCCCTATTCAGAGTGTTAAAGTACTATTAATGATTTTCAATATCGCAAATATCTGCTATTAGCCTAGTGCAGTGATGGTGAACCTTTTTGTTGTGGTGTGCCAAAATACAATGCACCCCCCTGTGCATGCACACGCAAAACCCCTGCCCTGTCCCCTCACCTTCACTGCACATGCACGTGGCTCCCAGGTGATTTTCAACTTGTTTGAGGCAGTTTTCGCCCTCCTGGAGGCTCGAGGAAAGGCTCTGCAGTCTTGGGAGGCTAAAAAACGGGCCTTCCGGAAATACCGGAAGTGAATGTTTTCAGCCTCCAGGGGGCCTCTGGAGCTTGGGGGAGGCCGTTTTCGCTCTCCCAGAGGCTTGAGAGAAACCTCTGCAGCCTCAGGAGGCTGAAAACAGGCCCATTTCGGCACTTCCAATATTTCTGGAAGGCCTGTATTTCGGCTTCCCGAGGCTGCAGAGCCTTCCCTCAAGCCTCCGGGAGAGTGAAAATAGCCTCAAACAGGCTAAAAATCACCTGGGAGGTGCATGGGTGCGCAGTGCAGGTAAGTTTGCCTAGGGCTTGCATACCTGCACAAAGGCCTCCACGTGCGACCTGTGGCACGCGTGCCATAGGTTTGCCATCACGGGCTTAGAGCTTCCTTTCTCTATTCAGTTCATGCAAATAAGGCTACCAAAGAAATTCTATTGCGTTCTAACAAATAGAGATAGTCAAAAGAGATCACAGAAGCAACAATCCATCTTAAGGCCATGGAAGTCGCCGAATCTGAAAATGACTTAAACAATAGCTCCATATCACAGAGCTAGATTACTTTGAATCTACCTTTTTTTTTTTGGCTCTCTTCAGGTTATCATTAAAAATTGAGATCAAGGTGACTGTCCATGTAATCTTACAGTGATTAATGAGCACAATTTTTAATTGCTTAACAACTTGGATGTTCTTTCATGGCTATTTTCCAGTGTACCAAAATGTTCAGAAAATATACAGAACACATTGTTATGTTGAATAAACGTATCAGGAAAGATTTGTAGTCAAAAATAAACGTATCAGGAAAGATTTGTAGTCAAACAGTTTAATGGAAGAGATTAGCCAGAGAACACAAACAAATGTTAGTGAAATGATTTAAAAAATTGATTTCCTTTGTAATTCCAGCTATTAAAGTTTTGCAATTTTTAAGTATAGTTGAGTTCAGGTCAAATCAACAGTTTTGGGCATATGAGGTTTATATTATAGCCATTGCTTTTCACATTCTGTAACACTATATACGCTGTTTGTTAATTGGCTAAGCTGACAATGGAAGCCAAATATTTGCTCTAAGAAAACTGGACAAACAGACAGACAGACAGATTCTCTCACACACACACCTTAATAGACACAAAATTGTTGTTGAACAACAGTGCTATGCAGCGTTTCAGATTCAAAAGTCATTACAAATCTGAGAAAATAACGTGCTTGATATAAAGAGTTGCTAATAAGTATTATAAGCACACATATGCATTCCACAGTGTATTTTTTCCTTTAAGTATAAAGTACTGCACAAGTCTAAGAGATAAATATGCATATGCATATAGAGAGAGCTGAAGAAGCTTCTTGGATGAGAAGCAAATCGTTTTCAGAGAAAAAAACAGAAAGTTCAGTTGCCTCTTGAAAAGCACATTTGCGATATAGAGAGAGGGAATATTAGTTAGAACAGGCATGTCCAAAGTCCGGCCTGGGGGCCAATTGCGGCCCGTTTTCAAATTTCAAGCAGCCTGCAGCCTCTTCTCCCTACTGGCTCAGCCTATAATTCATCCCCATTGGCCAGCATTTTTCCAGCGAATGTCAGGTTCAATGGTTCATTTTCACCTCACCAAATCTAGTTCTCTTTGCAAAAAGTTTGGACGCCCCTGAGTTAGAGTAACCTACTTATGTTTTAGAGGGAGGATACAGTTTCTATTTATAGGAAATTGGCAGTTCACATATGCATAGAATACTCATTTAAAATACACTGTATGAATTGATCACTAGTCAATACACAGCATAACTGAATCTATTACTATATTTAAATTAAAATACATTGGCATGGAAACTTCAAAGTGGTGTGTTAATAAATAAATGTTTTCTGACTAATGGCTTTATTTTTGCAATCCTAACCATAGCAAGAATATACTCAGTTAAGAGTTCAAAAGTTGCAACAATGCATCATCAATGAAGGACGAGGGGAAAGAGAGCAAATTCTATACATATACATGTACATATATATACATATACATACACAGACACAGACAGACAGACAGACAGACAGATAGATAAAATGAGAGATGTGACTCTTCTCACAATGATATAATTTAAAATACTGGATATAAATATACTTTAACATGTACAATAATCATGCAACTGTTCTTTTAAAAAGGTTGTGATTGTGATGGACCTTTTTATTGACAATGGAAACCCAATTACAATATCCTCCAAAATGTAGTAAAATGGCTAATTTTGAATAGATGCTTATCACTAATAGGTTTTCTTCTATATTTCAGTATTTATTTTACTGTAGTAAAGGAAAAATGCATTGCATTTATTCTAGTTCTCCTTGCATGTGTTTGTTTTTTTTTTACACAACCACTATTATATACCTTGACAGATAAGGTTCCTAGGCAGGATGGAGATTTGCTGTCACTTCTGTGTCTATGATTATATGTCTGAATGATTTTTGATGCACTGTGGAATTTTAATTCTATTGAAAGGAAAAGAGTCAAGTCTACCTTTGCTTTAGTTAGCCAATCTCCAAAAACTCTGGAAAACCTTTCTGTGTTGCTTGCCTTAAGACTGATACACAGCTTCCATTATAGGCTGTATAAAAACAAAAATTTCTATTGAATTACACTGATATTCAACACATTTCTAATACCATTAAACAACTTTCTGGTTCAGAATGCTAGAGGGCATACATCCTTCTTAATGACATTTTCTTCCCTATTATTGTGACATTTCACGTTTGGTCATAAAGCAACCCCAAATAAAAGATGGATCTTTTTTTCTATAAAACGTAAAGGAAATATTATAGTAACAACAACTTTTGCCTGGAGGAAAATCAGGAGACACACTACTGCTTGGCAACCTGTGTAGAGGAAACAGAACTGTATATTGCATCTCCTCATTAGGATGTAACTATATATTTTTATTTTAATTCCAGAAAGGATAGATTTAAGGATAAGCCAGTGAAATAGAGACCAAGAGCACAATACAGAATCCACTGGCAGAGAGTAGATACTGCAAAGAGAAGCCACTATTTCTCTAAATCCCAAATCCCCAAACTGGGACATTCAAAATGGGAGTCAAGAAGTGACTTTTTTATCTTTTTGCTGAGAATTTATATTTTATTTATTTCCCCTTCACTTCAATGGCTTCAATGGAAGAAAAAATAATTCTGTCAGCTCCAAGACTAATGCTTGTTTCCCACTGTCTGGGACATATTAGAGAAACAAAGAGATTAGAATATAATCCATACCTGTCTTGCTTTTGCACATACAACACACGAAGGCACACGTACACACAGAGAGCAAAAAAAAAAAAGTAAGAAGAGATTCCCAACATCACACAGAGGTGGCCCTCCGCTACAGAAAGAAAGCCTCAATGGTGAAGAAGGAAGACCTAAACATGTCAATGTTTCTCAGCAGTATTCTCTGATGGCTTACGTTTTTTTTTCTACCACAGTTGTTAAAATGTTATCTAAAATAAACATCACTCAGAGTAGTAACTGCAAAAAAGGGGGAAGGGGCTTCATCACCAGTGTAGCTTTGTTGCAAAACCCCTGCCTTTCTTTCTCTTCTTATTTTACATGATGAAAATTCTGGAGCACAGACAGCATGGAATGAAGAAACATCACACCTTACTGCTCCTCCTGCCATTGGCTTTTGGACTGCAGATGTGATGGACACTTAAACTATTGCGTCTTCTACTTTTCAAAGCAAAATGACTACAGAAGGAATTTGACATTTTTCTAGCATTCTTTTGTTTGGCTAGCAAACAGCAGCCAGCTGGTGCAAAACATGTTCAAATCCTCTTGGACAATGAAAAATTGTGCAGAGCAACATTATTGAGCTGGTTATCTGCTACCTACATGGCACACTGAGCAAACAAGTGCAGATTGAGAAATATTGCAATACAAAACTTTAGGAAGAGGTGATCGGCATGCTAAGTCAAGGGGAAAGACAACAGTCATTGCAACTGCATGTTAGAGCACTGATTTCTATAAAATTAAAATGAAAGTTATTAAAATTCTCCAACCACCAGAGTTACTCCACTGTTATTTTTAAAAATGTGTTTGTGGGATTTAGACCAAACTCTTAAAAGCAAGGAGAAATCTATAGTTACTGCCACAAAGCTGAACAAACATGCATCAAATTATAAGCCACTATTAACATCTTTGCAGTAAATGCCAAAGTTACTTTTTAAATCCTTTAAATCTAAAGTCCTCTTAGCTACTGCATTAAATTTGATGCTGCAGTAACTTTATGGGCTAAGAAAATAAAGCAAATATAAATAAAGCAAATATAAATAAATAAACAAACAAACAAATAAATAAGGCTACTAAGACAAAAATATCCAGAAAATGGCAACAGGAAAGCCTTTGTGCTGCTGTATTTTTTTAAATAAGTATCTTGTATTTATTAAAATACTGCATTGGCTTGATGTAGCATTTTGTTCATACTGTTAAAATACTTTATCTTATTAAAGCCAATGAAGCACATAACATTTTCCTAAGCAACATTAGTCATACTGAAAAATACAATGAAATAAATCAACTTTGAATGATGTAATAGTATTTAGAAAGAAATGAGACTTTTTCTCCTATCTGATAAAATTAACTGACCAAAATCACATTCTTCTTTTTAGCCTCAAGTACTGTTTTCAGAAACTATACTTTGAGGCCTAAGAAAGAAATTTTAGTAATTAGAATTTTAATCCTACCTTTATTACTTTATGAATAACTGAATGCAGCAAAAATATCTAATACTTCTTCCTCCTCCTATTTTCCCCACAACAACCCTGTGAGATAGGTTGGGCTTAGAGTGAGTTACTGGCCCAAAGCCACCCAGTTGATTTACATGCCTAAAACAGGACTAGAACTCACAGACTCCTGGTTTCTAGGCCAGCACCTTAATCACTACCACAAACTGGCTTAATGTTATTAAGACACTATCTATGGATTTATTAAGCATTTTTTAATTATCTGCCACTGTAAGAAACTTCCAGTGAAGGAATGGAGGACAGAAAAACAGCTCCACTAAAAACAGAACTGACAACTATGGCAGTATGAAGAGCTAGTAAGTAGACTGATTCTTTGATAAATTCCTCTTTGGATAGGAAGAGGTTTTGTGCTTGTCCATAAGTATTTCAGATAGCTGCTGCTCCCAAGGCACAAGTTCTGGGAGATAAGAGAATAGTCAAACATCCATCGTGCTAAAAGCAGGGTCAGTGCCTTTGAAAAGACATTGGGTTTGCATATTTCCTTTACTCATCACTTTCAGAAACTAATTGTTAGCTGCTTTTCAGCTGTTAGGAACTTTTAGACTGAAACATTTTACAATACTGATCTTTAGAAAGAGAAATTTTAAATACAGGTAGTCCTTGACTTACAATTGATAGCAACCATTTGAAGTTACAATGGACCTCCCCGGGGCTACTTATGATCCAGTATCCCCTTTGCGGTACTCGACTACCAGCCTGTTTTTATGTCTATTCACCATGACCCGGTTTTATGATATTTTTTGCTGGAAACCAACATCTACTTACAGTTTCCAGTAAAAAAAACTTCCCTTATGGACAATGGTTGTTGAGGTAATTCCCCATTAGGAGAATGAGCACACACAGGGAGACATAATGAAAATAGTGAAGAATAATACACACAGAGATTTAAGATATTTAAATGTGAGACAATGTGTGCAAAGTAAGATGATTAAGCTAGAATACTATATGTCAGAAAACAATATAGCAGATCATTTTACAAAGGCCAAGGCTCTATAAAGCATAAGGCTTGCTGCGAGGATTATGGACTTAGAATGTAAGGTTGTATATATTGTCCTACCCAAAAGGGGAGAATGTTAAGAATGTAAGTCACCTAACAATTATTTGGGTTGTAAATATATAAACTAGAATAGACATTTTAATACTATGCCTTTAAGAGAAAACTAAATCTGTAATTGGGTGTGGTTCCGCAAATGGCCATAAGATGAAGCCAGAAACATGGGTTGTTTAGTCTCAGAAGAAGTCACAGTGAGTCTCTCTATTCCTTCTGTTGGAGAGAGTTGCCATTCCTCCTAAATGACTGTTACTGATCATTGATGTAAGTCTGTTACTGAACTGTTTTTGATACTGGACTTTGATATTTGGATTATCCCTGAACTGCTTACCTGTGAATGACTTGGACTGCTTCTCTTGGAATTTGCTTAAATGTTTATTGGAAGTAAAAATCTAAATTTACTGTACAGTGTATCTGTGTGCTGTTTGTGTATTATTCTTCACCACTCTCACTACATTTTTCATTGCTCATTCTTCTAACGGGGAATTACCTCAACAATGGTTTTGCTTAATGATTGCCTGTTCATTTAATGACCATGGTGATTCACTTAATTACCCCCAAAAAAGTTTGTAAAATTGGACAGTGTCAAATGGCAACCCACTTAACAATCAGCATGGTTTATGTCCATAATTCCAGAATCAATTATGGTCATAACTCAAGGATTAACTGTTCGTTTACGGAGTTAAAAATAATGGAATAAACAGCAAAACTTTCATTTTAGAAAGTTACAAATGGACTAAGGGTACAGATAAATTTGAAATAAGATCTTGGAATTACAAAGAATCCTTCTCCTGGGACAATGTTTTTGTTTTGAATTATTTTAAAAAACATAAGAAGATAAGCCTTTACAAATTGGGCACCAGAAAGAACTAGAAGGAAATAAAGATTACTATTAAAGGAGAACACTCAGATTTAGCTTATAAATACAGAATAAAGCAAAACATTTTTACATTGACTATGTTGAAGAGTATTTTTGAACAAAGGACACAGAAGTTGAAGAGCGTTTGCCTGTGTTTAAAAGATATTATGCAAGAAGAACAAGTTTTGCCTGATGAGACTGAGATTGATTTGAAAGTAGATTTTAGAAAGACAAGCTACAAGAATGACATGGAAAAAGATGTTCCACTGGACATACAAAAGGAATGAGCTGATATGTTAATAATTAAAAATAATTAAATACAAAACCAAGAGACTGATCTGAATAATTTTCCTATAAAAATGAAAAGGTATCATGCTCCAGGATCTTATTTAAAGGAATTAAAATCAAGATGGTTAGAAGTAAAAGGAAGGAATATAAAGTTGGTATGAAGTATGTTATTTCAACTTACCAGAGAACGCATTTGGTTTTCACTAGGGTTGTTTGAAGCTAGTTTTCTAAGGCAAAATGCAGCATGCTTTCTAATTTTCAAGTCATCTGCAATGTTCTACACTAAACAGCAATGATTCCTACCAGATATAAAGTGGCAACATATAAACCGAGATGGTGATATTTAAATCAGTCCTTTTTATTGTAATTAAAAATCTTGAAGGAAAATTATAGGTGTTTTATTCCATGATATAAAACCCAAATCATAAGATACAAACTCACACTGTTTAACTTAAAATAGCATAACTGGAAAAGGAAGTCTTGTGTAGCAATTAAGGCACTTATAAACTGAGAGATTGAATTCTCTCCCAACCTGAGGCACGGAACCAGCTGGGTGACCTTGGGCCAGTCACTCTAAGAAGAAGGCAATGGCAAATCACTTCTAAAAATGCACTGCAGGGACTAGTCCAGGTAGTCAGACACTCAAAGGCACGTAAAAACAATCAGGAAAAAAATAAAACATTTTTGTGTTTATGATTATAAACACAAAATTTTATGATTATATTCTGGATAATGCACAATAAAATGAATGTTGAATAAATATTCAATAAATATTGATTATTAAATAAAGACAAAATAAGAACTTTCAAAACTTCCAGAATAATCGATTGGTATCTAGTTTACATTTCTAAAGAGCCGTAGTGAAGCAATACTTAAGAGTGCAGTACTGCAGAGCTTGCTCACTGGTCACTCCAGGAGTTCAATTCTGAGTGGCTGAAGGTTGACTCAGCCTTCCATCCTTCCAAGGTGGATAAAATGAAGACCCAGATTGTTGGGGGCCATATGTTAACTCTGTAAACCACTTAGAGAGGGCTGTAAAGCACTGTGAAGCAGTATATAAGTCTAAGTGCTAATGCTGTTGCTAATGAGCCTATGGCAAAATTTTCAGCATTCATTTCACAATAGAAAGAAACTATGGTACATCCCTTCCTCAGGAAACATTATATGACCAAAAGGTACTGGACGATTATCATTCAATTCCCAACCTTCACTAGGTGAAGAGGGGGGTTGGCCTTCAGTTCCAGAGGAGCCTGGAGGAAACAGATTATTTGACTTGTAGCAAAGCCCAGATGGAAGTAGTGTGCCCACCTCTCGTTTGATTCTTGATTTCTTAGCAGCTTTTATTGCTGTCTACCATAGTATCCTTTTGGACCAGCTTCAGGTTTGGGTGGAATGCATTGTTTTAGGTTTTCTCTTCTTTTCTCTGCGGCCAATTTAAAATTGATGTTGACAGGTAGGAAGAAATCATACCCACTGCCTCTCATTAGTGGGGTACTGTGGAGTTCAATTATTTTGCTTAACATGTACATGAAACTGCTGAATGAGGTCAGCAGCCAATATAGTGTATAGATGTTACCTAACTATACATTGCGAGCCCAAGTTGAACAAGGGACACTGCTGAAGTCTTGACCCAGTGCCTGGAGGACATACAGACCTGGATGGGACTCAGACTCAATAGTGACAAAATTCAGGGATTTAGTTTGTCTCACCAGCATGGTTCCAGAGAGTTTCCAATTTGGACATCACTTTCTACTTGTAAAGCAAGTGGAAGTTGTTCCCTAGAGAGTTTTTTCACGGGTACATGTAATGCTCCAGTACTGTCCTTGCCTGGATCAGGAACCACCTCAAATGGTTACATCTACCTGGTCACCTCATGACTGGATTATTGCAATGTACTCTACATGGGACTGCCTTTGAAGACCAGTTGAAAACTATAGCAGGTCTAGAATGCAGTGGCATGGACAGTGACAGAGCACCATGTAATATGAGCATGACTCTGCTGATTGCCACATGACAGGTGCAATTCAAGGTACTTATTATCACTGTTAAAGCCCTTCACGGCATGGGTCCTGACTGTTGGGGGGGGCACTCCTAATGCCTATACTATTCAATTCAGTCCAACAGGGTAGTTGCACTCCAGGTGCTATCAATTAAAGAATACCATCTTGTGGAATCCAGAAGCCTACTCTACTGTAATTCCTGCTCTCTGAAATAATTCCTCCTCACCACCATCAAAGATCTGTGCCATTCTTATGTTGTTCAGGAAATTATTGAAGATTGTTTTCCCTGGCCTTGGAGACAAGATGACTATGGATCCAATCCCTATTTGTTTTATTTTGTTATGATCTGCTTTATTTCTTTTTGCATTTTCCTTTTCTGATCTGTTGTATTCTTAATGGATATTTGGGGCAGGGGTATTAATTGTAAATACAGAGTTGTTTAGGAATTGGGCAATTTCATGGTGTGTATGAGAGTGCATGATGTAATGTTATTCTTGTGGATATTCACCTAGGCCTGAGGACAAATCTTTTTAAGAAGCACAACAAACTATTTTTTATGAGATTTGCATTTTAGCACGTTAAAAATAAGCCAATTAACAAACAGAGGCCAACATGCATTTTTGTACTAGTATTTATTCCAATCTTTATTTAGTACAGATTTCCACTGAATATATTGTCACCTTTACCTGGCATTGAGAGACAAAGTAATTCAAACTTTTTAAATGGATAAATAATGTTCAAAGGGGCTTACCTATCCAGCATTCAAGTCGAGCACATGGAGTTGTCTTTACCACATCAGGAGGATCCACCCCAACATTCAGGCACAGTACTAAGGCAACACTAACAGTCTTCATCTAGAAAATTAAATAATATATTTTGGTAAGCAATATGTATTAAGACGATTCTATAACACAGCTGCTTTTATTTATAAATACTAACAAGAAATAAACCGATACTGAACTTTTGATTGAATCTGAAAAAAATCATTTGAACTACAGTATTAGCAAATTCTGCTCTTTATTTATTTAGGAGATTCACATGGCCTCTTAATTCATTCATGGTGACTTCAGCTGCTTACAAAGTTAAGATCCCAAATACAAAACCTAATACACTCCCACCTCCTACAACATTCAGAAAAACCACTTGATGGGCTCTGTATCAGCCTGTGATCTCCAGTCATGCTGACAAAACTATATCCTTAGGGCCTTTCAAAAAAAGTATTAAGTTGGAGGGCAATCTTATCTGACTTGCAAACCCCCCCCCCCCCCCGCAAATTTTGCACTAAGCAGTGTAACCTCATCCTGGACCAAAGATGGCAATTCTCCATGAACCAAAGAATCCCAAACCCATTACCATTTTGTCTTACTAGGGTTCATGTTCAGCCCATTGTTCCTGATCCATCCCTTAACAGCTCTGGGCAAGCAGGAACTTACCATGGGCTGAGCTATACAACTGTCTATCATCAGCAAACCGATATCTCATAATGGATGATCTTACCCAAAGGCTTCACATAAATGTTAAGCAGAAGCAGATAAAGTACTGAATCCTGCTTAACCCCACAAAGCTGGGGTGAAAGGCCAGACCTCTTACTCCATGTCATCACCAACTGGGAGCTCCTAACTGATGTGTTTTTGTTCTTAGTTTGCTTCCTCCCCAAGAGAACAAATTATATCATATCTACCATGGAATGGAATGGAATGGAATAGAATGGAATAGAATAGAATAGAATAGAATAGAATAGAATAGAATAGAATAGAATAGAATAGAATAGAATAATAACTTTATTGTCACTTTGAATGTACATTAATTAATATACAATAAAATGAAATTTTATTACATACAGTTCTCAAAGGGTCACCCCCTTCAATATATACTACATAACCATGACAGAATGAATGACAGAATAAATGAATGAATGCAAAATAATAAATGCATATGCCCACATATATTATATAACATAGAGAAAAAACACAATCTAGTTCGGATGTATACATATATATGGCAAGAAAAATGAATCTTGAGAGTTTACCTGGTGGGTGGCATAAAGAACAAAGCTGTTACAGAATCTGGTGGTCCTTCCAGAAATACTTTGAAATCTCCCAGAAGGGAGCAACAGAAACAGTCTGTAAAGTGGGTATCCGTAAAGCTCTAAACACATCGCGCTAATAAGCAATATCCTGAATGATGGGAAGCAAGCTTCCTACAATCTTCTTGGCTGTCCTTACCACTCTCTTTATGTCCTTTCTATCCAAGACACTGCTGCCACCAAACCAAACAGTGATTTTTTTAAAAAATACTATTTTTGAATTTAAATACATCTCCATGATTGTCTATGCTTAAATATGAAATACAATGAAAGACATGTGTAACCACTGCTAGAATAGTTTAGTAACTGAAGATCATTAATAAAGTGGAATAATAGTCTAATTAGGACCACCAGTTTTAAAGGATCTTTTCATTGAGTTTTATTGGCCTATCCTTGGCTTTTAGCTGCAATTGCACATAAGATTTTAATTCTGTCTGAACTGTATATTATTACCGCAGATATTACCAAATTCATTCATTTGTGCTGTTCAGGATTTTATTATGTAAACATCCCCCTGAAGGTTTTAACTGTTAAAGATAGCTGAATCCTTATTTTAAATAAATAATATACATTAATAAATTATATAATTATATACATTAATTATATACATCCAACTTATTAAATATATACTCATAGTGCCAGTACTTTTACCTGAACTAAATATAAAAATAGGTATTGTGATAGCAAGAAAGAATAATTTCCAGTGTCTATAGGGAAAGATTTATGTAATGTGAAGTTGATTTGTTCTTTCAGTGTATTGAAATAATGTCCTAAATTAATAATTAATTTAGCAGGTTAATGCACTACTAAAAATATTATCACCATTAATGAATTTCTTGGCAAGATTGATTAGACCCTTCTGAAACTTCAAATGTAGCATCGGATTTTCTTAAATAACATTTTTTCCAAATGAAGACAAAATCATATTGACTTTTTTCAACATTTCAGAATAAAATATAATCAGATCTATTTCTACTCATATGACAAAACAAATACAAAAAGAAGCCTGCACTTGAATATGCTGATTTCCAATTACCTTTCCTTTTCAAAGATTTGGTTCTTTCTTTCTTTTTCTCAAAATATTACACAACTTGTATGTAATTTTCCTAAACTCTTCCTTCCATAGCCCTTTGTGCAACTCCATAGAAGATTCTGACAAGCCTCATGGATTAGGCAAGTCCCACTGAAATGCTTTATTAAAAAATAATGATAACACATTATACAACATTTCTATATCAATAATGCAACATAGCAAATCTTGCTTAAGTGGCTGCCCAGGAAGCAAGCAAAACAAAAGAGCTTAATTTCTTTTTATACTAACCCTCAACAGTAATCTCTTAAAATAAACAGCATCTTCTTCATGGAACTATCTCAGACTAATCATACATAAGAAAGGAGTTTTATTCTAGCACATTATATATTTTCAGGAATAAATTCAGAACTGACAGGGAAATCAGAGTGCATTGCTTTGTCCACATCTTCAAATAAACAAACCTAACATCGTCCATGACTGTACACCAAGAAGAATAACAGTGCAGTATTTTTAATTGATTTTCAGTAGTTCTTGCTTCAGTAGTTCTGTACAAGAATGTGCTCATAAAAGAGAATGACTTAAAGGAATGTGTCCTTTAGGAAAAATGTATACTAAAATTGATGTCCCCTGCCAAAAGCCCTTTCTTCACTGAATATTTTGGTGTCAGAGGGGCATGCAATAGAAACTATGCTATGCTTTTTTCTTTAAAATGAATTGGGTTTCCTGAATGATAAGCAGTCTGCATTGCCCAATGAGTTTTGGCATAATTTACAAATGAAAAAAAACTAAAGAAAATGCTTATTAAATATGCCAACACAAACACCTGTGTACTGGAAGCAAAGTGACATATGATGATAGGCAATCTTGCAGTTCCTTCTCTAGGAGGCATCTTTTATTGTGGAACATCCTAAAATTATTCTGACATTCTATATAGATGGTACTTGTTTTAAGGATTACAGACTATCAATCTATAAAGATCCTACTTTTCTAAACTTTCCAGGTGGTAGAGCATTCAAACATGGTAGAGCAACACGTAAGCTTAAGACCTCTCAAGCTGGATATATCAAACACCTTAAGTAAGACTAAAGATAAAATGCAAGTGAAGGGATAGATAACAGATAATCAGAGTTGGAAGCGACCTTGTAGGTCATCTAGTCCAACCCCCTGCCCAAGCGGGTGGCCCTACACCATTTCTGACAAATGGCAGTCCAATCTCTTCTTGAAAGTCTCAAGTGACGGCGCTCCCACAACTTCCGAAGGCAAGCTGTTCCATTGGTTGATTGTTCTCACTGTCAGAAAATTTCTCCTTGTTTCCAGGTTAAATCTCTCCTTGTTCAGTTTCCATCCATTATTCCTTGTCTGGCCTCCAGGCGCTTTAGAAAATAAAGCGCCTTCCTCCATGGCAGCCCCTCAAATATTGGAAGACCGCTATCATGTCTCCCCTGGTCCTCTTCACTAGACTAGCCAAGCCCAGTTCCTGTAACCGCTCTTCGTATATTTTAGTCTCCAGTCCCCTAATCATCCTGGTTGCTCTTCTCTGTACTTTTTCTACAGTCTCAACATCTTTTTTATAATGTGGTGAACAAAACTGGATGCAGTACTCTAGGTGTGGTCTTACTAAGGCTTTATAGAGTGGTATTAGTACTTCCCTTGATCTTGATTGTATCCCTCTGTTAATACAACTTAGGATTGCACTAGCTTTTTTGGCTGCTGCTGCATACTGCTGGCTCATATTTAGCTGGTTGTCCACTAAGACTCCAAGATCCCTCTCACAGTTATTGCTATTGAGCCTGGTTTCACCCAGTCTATATGTGTACTTTTGCCTAAGTGTAGGACTTTACTTTTCTCTACATTGAATTTCATTTTATTAGATATGGCCCAGTGTTCTAGTCTGTCAAGATCCATCTGGATCCTGAGCCTACCTTCTTGGGTGTTAGCTATTCCTGCCAGCTTAGTATCATCGGCAAATTTGGTAAGTTCCCCTTCTATTCTCTCATCTAAGTCATTAATGAAGATATTGAAGAGTACTGGGCCTAAGATGGAACCTTGTGGCACTCCATTGCTTACTTCCCTCCATGTAGACTTAGACTCATTAAGGACTACTCGTTGAGTACGGTTTGCCAGCCAGTTGTGAGTCCATCTAGTGGTGGTGCTATCTATTCCACTTTTTTCTAGCTTACTAAGAAGTAGGTTGTGGTCTACTTTGTCGAATGCCTTGCTGAAATCTAAATATATTATGTCCACAGTATTTTGCTGGTCTACTAATTTAGTCACTGTGTTGAAGAATGAAATAAGATTGGTTTGGCATGATCTGTTCTTAACAAATCCGTGCTGACTGCTAATTATTACTTTACTTGTTTCTAGATGTTGGCAGATCTATCTTTTTATTATCTTTTCCAGTATCTTCTCAGGTATTGATGTTAGGCTGATTGGTTAATAGTTTCCTGGGTCTGTTTTTTTTCCTTTTTTGAAGATGGGAACCACATCAGCTCTTTTGCAGTCCTCTGGTAGTTCCCCGGTGCTCCAGGATTTTTGAAAGATATGGTGCAGTGGTTCTGAGATGACCTCTGCCAGCTCCTTTAAAACTCTGGGATATAATCCATCCGGCCCTGGTGATTTGTGTTCGTCAAGATCAGACAGGTGTTCTCGTACTATTTTTTTGCTTATTTTAACTTTTATTTCTGGTCTGTCTTTTACAGTTATATTTTTGGTGGGTTGAGCTATGGTTTCTTTTTGTGTGAAGACCAATGCAACGAATGAGTTAAGCAGTTCTGCTTTCTCTGTGTTGCCTGTTACTTCCTTGCCATCTACTCTCTTTAATGGACGGACTGTTTCCTTGATTTTTTTCTTGTTATTTATATGTTGGAAGAAACTTTTTTTATTATCTTTGACTTTTGTTGCAAGTCTTTGTTCATTCTGAGCCTTTGCTATCCTTACTTCGTCTTTGCAAATTCTGGCTATCTTGCTGATATTCTACCTTAGTTGTATGACCTTCTTTCCATTTTTTGTACTTGTCCTTTTTTTCTTTCAATTTGCCAGAGAGATCTTTGTGCAGCCATGCTGGTTTCTTCTTGGATTTCTTGTTTTTCTTAGTGGTATTGTGCTGATCTGGGCTTCTATGATCATACTTTTTAGAGTTTCCCAAGATTCTTGAGTTGTTTTCCCCTTTAGGATTTTCATCCATGGAAACTTTCCCAAGTTCTCTCTTGAGTTTATTGAAATCAGCTCTTTTAAAATCCAAGAGTCTGGTGTCATTATATTCTGTTGCTTGTGTTTGTGTTTTGTTGAATTCTCGTATGACAGGGTCACTCTCACCCAGGGTTTTTGCAGTTTCAACTCCCTCTATCACTTCTTCTCTGTTTGTAAGAATTAAGTCCAGTATGCCTGTCCCTCTAGTTTCACTCTCTACCTTTTGGACAACAAAGTTGTCAGCAAGGTTGGTAAGGAACTTATTTGATTTCTCACTTGGTGCAGAATTAGTTTCCAATTGATATCAGGATAATTGAAGTCTCCCATTACTATTGTTATGTGTTTCCTGCATATGTTTGTTAGTTGGCTGGCAAAAAGGACATCTATTTTTTCTGCTTGATTGGGTGGCCTATAATATATGCCTATGGCCATGTCATTCTTTTTTTCTTTTATATTGACCCATATGCATTTTAGGAGGTTTTCATCTTTGGTTTCATGCATTTCTGTAGCGATATAGTGGTCTTTTACATACAGTGCAACTCCACCTCCTCTTTTATGGGGTCTGTGTTTTTTTTTTTAAATAGTTTATATCCTTCTACCAGTATATTCCAGTCATGGGTTTCATCCCACCAAGTTTCCGTTATTCCAACTATATCATATTTACTTTCATGTATTCATAGTTCGAGTTCACCCTGTTTGTTCCCCAGACTTCGTGCATTTGTATATAGGCACTTGAGATCTTTATGTCTGACACTATGTTTACTGTCTACATAACCTCATATCATAGGCTCATATCATTCTTTTCTCTTTATCGGGCTAAAATAAATTGGATTATTGTTAATTAATTTCAACAATTTATTTAAAAGTATAGAAATTAAAGTAAAAAAATGAATTTTAAAACATTCATAATTTTAACTAGTCCAAAGATATAATTATGGATAATAATACTTTTTAATAATCTTACAAGATTGTTAATGACAGCATAGAGAAATAAAATGGTAATCTACTGTTTCAAAACTCATTGAATTCGGTACTCAATACATTTTGATAAAAAATATGTTGTCCCAGTATTTGTCATTTGTTTGGTCCTTGAAGCACAGCAATAGGAAGAGGGGGACAGATACAAAGTCAGCCATGCCGGGAAGATCACTGCCAAAGGAAGTGGGGAATGATCACAGAGGGCAGACAGGAAGTTGGCCATGCTGAGAAGGTCACTGACATAGGAAAAAGGGCAGATGGGAAGTCCTTCCCAGCCAATACAAAAGGTCACATGATAAGTCACACTTTATTTGGTACTCATCATTTTTAGTATTTGACATGCCTCCTCAATTAACGGAAAGTATCGAAGTATCACTGTAACAGATATTCTTGCTGTCATGTTCCATAGTTCAGCATCAAGAAACACAGTTCAGTTTCACTTTCATTCTAAGATATTATGACAATAAAGATCAATGAACAGGAAGGTGAGCGAGTGGAACAGAAGAGACAGAATTTTCCTGACCATTTATATTTATTTAAAATACATCATATTCATCCTCACATAAATACTTATCATTCTACTACAGTGGTGTAACAAGGGGAGGAATATCTTGTTTTGTTTGCATACAGTGCCTTGTAATATTCCGTGTCAAGGATTGCATGGAAGCTACTTAAAACCAATATAATCTTGCCTACCTATCTTCCTACTGTATGCAGACTCATCCTGGTTTGAAAATCTTCTTGGAAACATCACCATCATCAACAACAATAACAACAACAAATGCATTGTATACATATGAAATGTAATCTACTTCCAAAACAAATTTTAAAGTCAGGTTTACATGGTACACAGGAAAGATTCCACTGTTTCTCATAGAAAGTTGTTCTATGCAATAGTCAAGCTCAGCACTATAGCTGGTGATATTAACACTTTTTTATTAAAACTATTAAACAAGTGGCTTTTACCTATAGTTACAGTTACTAACAGTTTGAATTATACAGTTTGGTATAATTCAGTAAAACAATTAGGTACACTAGCAACTTAAGGGCTAGATAACCTCAAGGGAAAGCAAATTCTTTTATGGAAACCCCTATCTTCATAGTCAGAGACATGGTGCCTTATTATTTTCCATACCGATTTTCAAGAAATAAATTTGGTTGATACCAGTATATATCAAATGCCATGCCTCCATGTGATCTAAGTATGCAGAACATTGAAAAAAATGGTATGGGAGGAGCCTAAAAAAAATTACCATGGAGAGTAAGTCACACTGTATGATATCAGCTTGCTCTGGAGCCTCTCTGTAGGCAAAAAAATAGAAATACTTGAAAACAATTCCTTATGTGCCAGAGAGGTCCTGCAGGTATGTTGTTCTATTTGACAGATTGTACCAGGGGTGGGTTTCTACTGGTTCTGTCCACCTCTGTAGAACTGGCAGCTCTGAAGAGCAGCAGACATAGAACCGGTTCTATGTCTGCTGATGTTTTTGCCCACCCACCTGCCCGAGCTCTTATCTGACCTTTATTTCCTGCTTTTCCAACTTCAGCTGCCGTGTGAGGCACAGCTGCAGTTGAAAAAGCAGGACAAAAGTACTTTTTCAAAGGCTGCTTTTCGGCACATAGTGCTGCTCAGCTGTCCAGGCACCAGGCTGATGACAATTTACAGGTGCACCCGCAGCATGCAGGGAAGCAAATTGTAAATCACCGAACCTCGTAAATCACCGAACAGGTAGTTAACCCTGTCGGATCCCACTCCTGGATTGTATTAAAAGCTGGAGGAAATTCTCTAGCAGTGTAATACTGTACAATTTCCATATTGGTCACCATGTATAGTATATTTTGTTTTATTGCACTTTGTTCTGCCCTTTAATTCCTAGCTGAATATAAGGCAGACAGATAATTCTACAAGGCATCCATACAAAGTTTCTTTATTGGTTCATCAGGTATCCTCATATATAACTCACTCTTACATCGAGATTCATCTCAATGTCCAAATTTTTGCATAGCTGAATTCATAGTGTAAAAGGTTAGCGCTATTTTTATCCCCATAATGAAAGATCAAGGGGGTGAGGCACCAGCACGCTACTCGGGTCCAGGCAAGAGTGAAGCAACCTCCCCCAACCCACCAAGGGTCAATTCAGTGACCAATCAGGATTACAGACGTGACCACATGACATGGACTACATAAGGTACAGGATACCTTAACTCAGGGGTCTCCAACCTTGGCTCCTGGAAGCCTGGCGGACTTCAACTCCCAGAGTTCCACAGCCAGCTTTGCTGGCTGTGGAACTCTGGGAGTTGAAGTCCGCCAGGCTTCCAGGAGCCAAGGTTGGAGACCCCTGCCTTAACTCCATTTACCATGATGCATTCCCTTAAGGGGACAGCTCTCAATTCCTAACTATCTCAATTCCCATTACCTATAAACTGTCTGGACAGCACACACTTCACTTTATTGAGCTTTGCAGATACTGCATGTATTTACAGCAAAAATATTATATCTGTGAAGTCTCAGATAACGATTAGCATTTTTTTAGTAATACAGTAATTTTTAATTAAGGTATGTACATTGGGTTTTCTTTAGATATATAGCTATTGCACAATTAATAGACTATAGTCTAGTAGTGTTAACATAACTTTTATATGCACTGGGAAACCCCAAAAATTGTATGACTTATTTTATTGCAATATTCAATTTATTGAGATCATCTAGAATTAAACCCACTATATATCTGAGACATGCCTGAAGATATCCTAACTAAAGCTATAAATACACTCTGTAGCCAAAAAAGCAAAGAAGACTGTTAGCTGTCATCTGTGAATCTGATGGTATTCAGACATATAAGGAACTGAAAATTCAGTCATTGTCAAGAGAAAGACAAATGGTTAGCCAAGGAATATTTGAAAAAATTAC
The DNA here is from genome assembly GCA_033807585.1 of Hydrophis major. Classification (NCBI taxonomy): domain Eukaryota; kingdom Metazoa; phylum Chordata; class Lepidosauria; order Squamata; family Elapidae; genus Hydrophis; species Hydrophis major. The sequence continues at coordinate 185,842,056 of CM066329.1, read as the reverse complement.
AATATCAAACAACCACAAATTTAAGCCCACTCGTACTAATGTCTCATCATTAGCATTAGTACCCATTTCTTGTACAGGTACATAAATGGCTCATATTTCAATAATCATCAGTTATGTTTTACACTCTCGTTCGAAGATAAGCATACAAGGAGAACCTTCTTAATCCATTCATTTAAATACTTTCAAATGAAGCTCCATCATACACATAAAGAGGTACAATGGGCTATGTATATTCTAGTTGCCAACTTGTGGGCCATGGAATGTCCCCCCAAAAGCACCCCCCAAAGCAATTAATCCTGGCTGCGCATGAACACAAGGCTGTGCCGCCACATGGCCCATCCACCCACTGACCCCCATCCTTCGGCCAAGCACAAACTTTACCTTGAGTAGAGTCATTCAAGCTGGAACTGGAAGGTAAGACCAACGGCGGGGGAGGGAAATCCGCTCCAGGATGGCTTGCTGACATTGTGGGAAAGTCGGCCCCATATTCCAGAGCTGCAGTGGTCACAAGACTGGAGCAGCTCCAGGATGACCAAAGGGCCAGTTTTGTGACCACTGCAGCTCTGGAATATGGGACCGACTTTCCCACAATGTCAGCAAGCATTGTCAGTCAAAATTCATATTAGTGGTCCATGGGATTTAAAAGTATGAGTTTGGTGGTCCCTGAGGTCCAAAAGGTTGGCAACCCCTGTGCTAGAGTACTTCTGGTCATTTATAAAAAGATAAAGTAACTTTTAATTGTACTGAAGATATATATATGTACAGAACTTTCACAGAATACTTTTTCTTATTTGGGTCTTGCACATTTGTATTATCAGTGTTAAATTACAAAGATGAAAAGCTATTCAAATGTGCTTTACTGTGCAATACAGATCTGTAGTATCTAATCAATAATTGCCAACTGGGTTTGTACCCCTAGCTTTTCCAGGGCTTCTAATTCAGTGTTAATAACAACTATAAAATCTGGTCAAACATGACATATCAATTATAGGAAAACAAAACTCAAGACCTAAAAGTGATTTGTTTTTAAATGACCCCAATTCCATGAACATTGATTACATAATTCTTTGTGCACAATTCCACAGGGGAGAGGGGAATCCTCCTCCAATGAATACTTTTGTAAACAGAATTCATCAATCCCATTCATATAAAATAGAAAAGCACCTCTGTATCCCTTAGGTGTTCATTAAAGTGCACAACATCAGACAAGGGGAAAAAAACTTGAAAGCAAAGCTGCAGGCACACAAATGTATAATTTATAAAATATAAAGTAAGCAAAAAACTAAAACACACTGAAAAAATATTGCCTGGGCAGACTAAATGGAGAGAATCCCTAGTGCTTGGGGGGGGGGGGGAATGTTACAGTCTTTACTATCTCCTCCAGGTTCTAACCATGTATCTTTTTATCAAATGCAAACTGATATATCCCAAAATGAAAGAACGAATTCATTAATTAATTAATTGGCTGCCTATCTTATCTCAGGGTAACTCTGGGCAGCTTACAATAATAAAAGACATAAATAAGCTAATACAAAAAGAAAGGGAAGGCAGAAGCAGGATGGGGGGAGGTTGTCAATCAAAATGTATTACTTAATATGAATACTGTGAAACTTCCTCAATCCTGAAATTTCGATAACAAGATATTAAATGATGTTTTTTAGGATGCAGAAAAAGATAATGGGCGTTGGTACTTACCTGATACGCTCTTTCTTGTCGAGCTGCGTAGACCATCCAGAGTGGGAGGTGCTCCAGTCTCCTCTCTTACAGGCTGAGCTATAATTGAGGAACGCTCCTCCTCCTCCATGTGACACCTCCGTAGCATTCCCCAGTTTTACGAAGACAAGAAGACAAACACTATTATCTCCTTTAAACTATTGTAGCACCTCACAACTACTTAACTGATTGAATCATTGGCCGAAACAGGACTCCCCACCAGACGGACAATTTAGGGTGGGGCTGGATGCTCTACGTAGCTCGACGAGAAAGGGCGTATCAGGTAAGGCCCATTCTCCATAGAGCTGCTACCAGCATCCAGAGTGGGACATACCAAAGCATGGCCTGTCCTATGGGAGGGACTCCGTCTGGGTTGGAATATCCTCTGGCTCGCTTGCCACTTGTTGAAGGACTCGTCTGCCAGGGATGCTTCTGCTGAGCAAAAACACATTGATTTTACAATGACGAATAAAAGATGACGGAGACGCCCAGGTGGCTGCTCGGCATATATCATGTATCGAAGCCTGGTTAATCCAGGCTGCCAAGGTAGCCGCACTCCCTGTAGAATGTGCGATTATTCCACTGGAAACAGGAAGCGCCTGAGTTAGATAGGCCTTGGAGATTGTCGCTCTAATCCAAGTGCCTATAGTAGACGGGGATACTTTGAAACCCAGCGTCTTTGATTGGAATGCTTCTGACTTTCTGATAGGCCAAGTGGGACTAATATAAATACGTGACGCACATTTGACATTGATGGAATGCCACTGCCTTTCCTTCTCGGAGAAGGCCTGGGTCAAAAGTTAGGAAGAATGAATTCCTATGACCTGCAAAAGGCTGAGTTAACCTTGGGCAGGAGGAAGGGTCTGGTCGCAGGACCACCCGATCAGCAAGGAAAATCACAGAGATCCTTTCTAATGGACAGAGCTGCTATTTCAGATATCTGTCATGCAGATGAAACCGGTATGAGAAGCACTACCTTGAACGTAGGGAATTGAAATGATGCCACTCTTAGGGGTTCGAAAGGCGGTTTAGACAGCGCTGTGAGAACCCTGTTAAAGTCCCCGGTTGTATATCTGTGTATCACTGGAGGATGAAAACTGGTGGCTCCTCTAGGAGATGCCCGGATATGAGAGTGGTGTGAAAATGGTTCATCGGATCACCAGAAATGACCGTTGATCAGTCTGCCACCTGCCTTCGCAAGGTATTGAGGGAGAGGCCCTTGTCCAGTCCTTCTTGCCAGAAGGCCAAAATTTGAGCAGCCGCTGGGGGAGCGGATTAATGCGTGATTTGTGGCACCATTTAGAGAAAATGATCCGGGTAGCAGTATATATCTGGGTAGCTGAGACCGTCTCGCTGCTGAGATGGTCTCAATGACCTGATTGGAAAAACCCTCCCTTCTTAGACGGTCCTGCTCAGCCTCCAGACGTCTAACTGAAGCCACTAAGGATTTGTGCTGAAGAGGTCCTGGACTGGCAAAATCCTGCCCGGTGGGATCCTCCAGGGAGGAGCCACTGAAAGGGTACGAAGGTCTGCAAAAACCACAGTCTCCTGGGCCAGTACGGGGTAACCAGGAGGAGTTCCGCCCTCTTGTGGATCAGCTTTAGGATCACTTTGGGGATTAGCGGTAGTGGGGGAATTGCATAAAAAGAGCCCGATGGGCCAGGGCCAACGTAGGGCGTTGTGATTCTCTGTCCCTTGGGGGGTACCTGGAGAGGAATCTCGGAACCTGGGCATTGAGCAGAGATGCGAATAGGTCCACTAGGGGGTGGCCTAATATCACTAAGGCCTCTTCTGCATTATTATTTTAAACAGGGAGGGATGAAGGTGCCATCCTGCCTAGTCTAAGGTGGCCCTGCTCAACCCGTCTGCCCGAATGTTGAGACTCCCGAGATGTGATCTGCCCTGACAGACAATAAGTTGGTCTCCGCCCAACTATAGATATGCCCGGCCTCCCTCATGAGACGGATGTCATGTCTGCCCCCCTTGTCAGTTGATATGCGCCTTGATCGTAATATTCTCTGTCAGGACCAGTACGAGGCGCCCGCATACTTAAGGAAAGTGCGTAAGGCCAGGTATACTGTGTGAAGCCTCCGCCAGTTTATACTGCACCTTTGCTGACCAGGTGCCCTGAGCTGAGAGCGAGTGGATATGGGCCCCCCCCATCCGGGTAGGCTGGTGCCTGTCGCGAGGGTAACCCCTGGGGGCTCCTGAAGAGATGCCCTTGTTGATTCCGGAGCAGTGATAAGGTAACAGGAACCACTGTATAGTTCTGGAATGGAGCCGGGCCCAGGAAAACAATGGATATGCATGAGACCAATTTGCCCAGTAATCTTGATAAGACTAGTAATGGCGTCTTTCTTGTTCGCCTAATATTTCTGAATACTGAGAAATCTTTCAGGGGAAAGGAAGACCGTCCCTTCAACTGAGTCAATCACTGCCCCTAAGTGAGCTATTCGAGTGGGAGGGGTAAGTTGACTCTACTCCCATTGTGCAAGAAGATCATGGGCCTGAAGAACTGAGAGGATGGATCTAGTGTCCCCTTCAGCGTGGCATTTGGTAAGAGAAAAGATGAGGATATCATCCAGATAATAGAGACTGTGAATGGGGAAGTCTCTGAGGTGAAGTGGTGGGACTGCCAGAACCTTGGCAAGGATCCTCGAGGTCGAGGCTAGACCAAGGGGAAGGGTCACGTATTGAAAAAGTTGACCAGTGTAGCCAGGTCTCAGAAATTTGAAAAACGAGGGATAAATGGGAATGTGAAAATATGCTTCTGAGAGGTCAAAGGAGGTGAGCCAGTCTTCCCTCCTAGTGCCCTGCAGAAGGGACTGAAGTGTAAGCATTTTGAACTATGATGGACCACATTAAGCCTCTTCAGTCTAGGGTGGGCCTCCAGCCTCCGGAGCGTTTAGGAAGTAGGAAAAAGTGGGAATAGAACCCCATTCCTCGGTGCGAGGATGGTACGGGCTGTATAGCTTCGATTTTGGTGGGGTGTTAATAGTGGTTTCTATGAGAACACGCTTGGTGCGGCCTCTGGAAAGAGGGGAAACCCTGAAATGCTCCAGAGAGGGGGACAGAAACTCAAGGGAGAGGCCAAGTTTAACAGTGTCCCTAACCCAAATATCAGAAATGGGTGATCCCCATTGGTCGGCAAACTATATGAGTTGACCACCAATGGGGTGGGTGGCTGGAAGCCTTACCTAGGGCGCCGGGACGATCTACTTCCTGCGCCCTGGAATGGTCTCCCATAGTGGACCCCCCTCATGTTCCTGATAGCCGTGTCGCTCCGGTCCTGAAAGGCCGGCCAAAAGGGCGGGGTTCTCTGAAATCTGGGGAAGAAGGGAGCCTGATAGGAGAAACGAACGGATCCCCTTTGGAAGGGTTGGGACACTCTGGACTCCTGTCTGTGAAAGGGCAATGGGAGAAATTTCTTTTATTTAGGCTCTCCATGAACAGTGGTTCCGGAGCCAGATCAAATACTTGCCTCCCGAAATGGGAGCAGAAGCCAATTCAGCTTTAGTCTTAATGTCTGCCTGCCAGTGTTTAAGACAAAGCAGCCGCTGGGCTGTACCGTGAGAGGAGATAGCCCAGGAGGAATTTTTCGCAGAGTGGAAGGTAGCGTTGGCCACAAATTCCGCTGCAGCCATAAGCATGGCAATGTCCTGGTGCGCCCTGGTGTTAGAGGGGGGGACATACTGCTTCAACTGACGGAACCATCTAATAGAGGATCGGGTGAGAGGAATGCGGCTGTGGTCATGGCTGATCGAACAGCCCAAGCATCGGATTGATGCGCACGACGAACGTTGTCTGGGCCCGCTTGTCCTCTGGCTTTAGGGCTTCCAGAGCGTCAGTTGGAGTAGAGGACAATGTTAGACTTACTATGGAGTCATCCACCTCTGGGGTGTGTGGCAAGGAAAGGAAATCCGCATCGAGATTAAAAAATCTCTGTCCTGACTGGAGGGAGCGAGGGGGGGTGGGGCTGACAAAGCCAACTGTTTTGCTACTAAGCCGGAGAAATGAGTGGAGTAGGAATGATCTCGGCCTCCACGACCGGCTGAAAATAGCATCTCCCGAGGCTGCTGGGGAGGTATTAGAGGGTAACTGGGACATCAGGCCCGAAATATTGTTCGCCTTGATTAGCAAGGACTTAAACAAATGGGGTTCAAACTGGCCTATGAATGCGAGCTGGTCAGAGGGAATACCCTTCTCCTCTGACCTTTCTCCTTCCATCGGTTCCAACTCCGACAGGGGTTCAGAGTAGTGTAAGGATTCCCTATCCGATCCTTCCACTTTCCTGAAGGGCACGTGGCCCATTTCCACTTCCTCCACCCCTTCTGGAAAGGGGATCTCCCCTTTGGGGAAGTACCTGACCATGGTGAGGTTCCGGTTTGGGGAGGGATCTGCCAGAGACTGATTCAACCTCAGGAGCCATTGCTGAGGACCTGGTCTGGTCATCTGTTGGATACCCTCCGCGAACCCTTGGCAGATGGCCAGCTGCCTCCATTCCCTAATGCTGTCTGTAATAAAGACCGCGGATGGTTCCTCTGGTCGCAAGCCAGCAGCAGTCGTGAATGTAACCTCAGTGTCCAGGAGACCTAGAGGCTCCGAACAGGTGAACTGCACCTGGGAGGAGAAAGTTTTTCTGGCAGAGGGGTGGTTTATGTGGAAGCAGAGGGAAAATTGGGAACTGGGGTTACAGATTGAGAGCCCTTTGAACGTTTATAAAATTCCTTCTCCAAAGCCTTGGTCGCCTTAAGGCGTTTTATCTTTTTTCCTTTGAGAAGCCTTGGATGAGTCCTTGGCCCTTTTGTGCAAATGGTGCGTCTCCGACTTAGCCTTCAAGGAAGGACCTCTGGGATTGTCTTCTGCCATGATAAAATGCCAGGTACAGAGCAATATTAAATAAAGAGGCGGTTGGCACGCCTAGGTGTACGGCCTATAATGTGGGCTGGATATCCTATCCTTGGGCCACGTCCCCCTTTTGGTAAAAAAAAAATGGGGGGGGGTTGTTTCGTAATGTATATGTCCAATTTAAATTTATTTTATTTTATTTTATTTTATTTCATTCTTTTTATTTTTTTTTTATTTTTTTATTTTTTTGAATTAACATAAGAGGTAAGGCCAAAAAAGGGTCTAACTAAACTGCAGAGTATGCTAATAGAAGAAAAAATATATTACTATTTTATTTTACTTGTGAGTAAATAAAAAGGAATATCCAAAAGCCAATAGACCGAATGAACGCTGAGGCCAGATAACAACAACAAAAAAGGAAAAATAGAAAAAATTAGGCAAAAATAGGCCTCCTGAGGCAGCCTCCCAAGCAACATGGGAAGTAGGTGCCTCTCCTTTGCCTCTGAGTAGGCTGCAGAACAAAACCAACACATAAAATAACAGGGCAACAGGGCACAGAACCACAATACCCCTTCAGAAATGAAAAATCCAAACAGGCCTGCCGGTCCTGTTATAGGCCTGCGAATTGTCGCAGCAAACTGTAAAGCTTAACAAAATGGCGGCCGGCCATGAGGCGTGCCCAAAATGGCCGCCGGAACCAGCACGATATTCAGAGAAGGAAGGAAAGCCCCTCAACAACAACAAAAAAACTGCCAGACTGCAGACAAACGAGGGGCCAAAGAGAAGAGAGCTCGCCCTCTCTCTATTGCGTTCGTGGGGGGAAGGCACAACAGAGTGCTATTAAGCGTGCAAATACAAGCCGCTGCTTAAGAGCAGAACGGCTTAAAGAACGGCAGGCACCAGAGTGGGGGGGTGGGGGGAGCGAAAGGCTCTAAAACCCCCGTATCTCCCCCCTCAGGGGCGAAAAATCGCTCCTTTCACCAATTTAAGACAAGCCAAATGCGCAGGGACCAAGGAGGAAACACAAGGAAAGATCAAACCTGAGATTTAAGGCAAAGAAACCTGGATCGGCCAAGGAGTAACTGCTAGAGCTGCCTGTTCTTGCAAGGCTGAGTTAAAACTGGGGAACGCTACGGAGGTGTCACATGGAGGAGGAGGAGCGTTCCTCAATTATAGCTCAGCCTGTAAGAGCGGAGACTGGAGCACCTCCCACTCTGGATGCTCTCAGCAGCTCTATGGAGAACAGTGGGTTCGATGAAGAGATTATTTCTTGTAACACTTCACAAAAATGTCCATAGAGTTGAAAAGACTTCAAGGAAAGTGGGAAACTGTGAAACTGTTTCAGAGATATTTCAGTTTTTCAGCATTTAAAATACAAATAAAACTGAGCCAAAATCTTCCTTCCTTCCTTCTTTCCTTCCTTCCTCACTCCCTGTACCATTCATTCTTCTAGTGGTGACTGTGTGAATTTACCATGTACTGAAGTCTGGCCAATGGGAATAAACACTTAATCCTGGACATAACAACCAGGCCAATTCCAATACAATTATATCACATTTTCCTTTAATTAGTTTAATCTTTGAACTTCTTGAATATTGAATGTCACGAAGCTAGTTAGGAAGTTAGACCATACCACTGTGAAAATGGCGAAACAGATTCTATTGCCAGTTTTATTTATTTATTTTTAGTGCAATTTGATGTGTTTGGCAATTCTGCCAAAAGGGAAGAACTATTACCTTCCTCTTTAGATAAATGAATACCACTTTTGTGGGCAGCTTAACGGGGACATGCAAGGAGCCCCCAACTGGGTGTTCTCCAGGCAACAATGTCACCTACTAATTCTTTCAATTTGGAAGCGCTTCGGTACTCACAACATGACTAATACTGCACAACTGAGCCTGTCCTGTAAAAACATAAAGGAAACTCTTTTACCATCTGAAGCAGAGTTAATGAGGTCTGCTGTCAATTCAGAAACCTTTGCTCCTGCAAATCTCTGGTCCAGTTATGATTTGTTATTTTGCTTTCTTGGAGTTTAATGCTTACTGCTTTCAGTTAAGTTTTATCAGTTTGGTACCTTTTTATTATATATTGTTTTGAATCTGATGATAAACTGCCTTGAACCTTCCATTTAAGAATGAAAAAGTAAACTGGAAGAACTGGAAGAAAAGCAATCGACGAACCATAATGGAGAAGGCAGGTATCTATTTAAACTGTTCTGTCCTCATTTACATACTCGAAATCCCCGCGCTTTGATTGGCCAAAGCGCGGGGCTTTCTAATTGGTCAGGTGAGCCGCGCCGATTGGCTCGTTAAGAATCTCCCGCGATTGGCTCGTTCAGAGCACGGGAGATTCGTAGCGCTGCCATTGGCCGCGGCCGCCGCGGCGAAAGGAATAAAAGCCACGGACTTTTTTCCTTTCGCCGGTTCGGTTCCCGTTTTCCAAATAAAGAGCATTGCATGAAATCACCGACTCCTGGTGTCATTTTGCGGACACGACACTGGCGACGAGGATGGGATCCAGACCCTGAACCGAACCCCGTGTCCGACGGAAGCCAGACAAAGCACCGAGATGGCAAAAATCGCACCGCCCGCCCCCTTCAACCCCGCCACCGAAGACTGGGAATCGTTCTCCGACCGTTTCCGCATGTACCTCGAGTGCACCGGCATGAAGGACGCCTCGGGCCCGCTAAAACGCGCCGTCTTCCTCACCCATTGCGGAACCGAAGTTTTCCAGATGGCCAAAGCATTGGCCAAGCCCGCCGACGCAACCGCCATGGACTGGGACGTCCTTGAACCTATCCTTCGGCGACATTACGCTCCCGAGGTCCCCATCCTGATCCGGCGCAACGAATTCTACCGGCGAGACCAGAGAGCGGGTGAGAAATTGAGCGACTTCGTCGCCGAGCTGCAGCGCCTAGGGGGGCTCTGCGAATTTGATAACCTAAACAACATCCTGAGAGACCGATTCGTGCTCGGTCTGTGGGACCCCGCGCTCCAGAGCCGGCTGATGGCTAAGGGCAACATCAGTTTAGCAGATGCCCTCACCGCAGCCGCAGCCACAGAAGCAACCCGTATTTCCGCCGATAGCATGCGCAGACCTGACACGAAGGACCGCGGCGGAAACAACAACCCGGCGAGGTCGACCGAACAAAAAACCGAGACAACTACACACCACGGCGATTTCCACTCTGCATCCAGCACGTCCGAAGACGAAGAAGACATACATCGACTTCAGACGGGGCGCGACCAACGGAACCGGAGAGGTCGTAAGTCAAGGACCAACTGTGCCGGTTGCGGCGGCGACCACCCCAGGTCGGAATGCCGGTTTTTCGATTCCATCTGCCGGCATTGCGACAAAAAGGGGCACATCGCCCGGGTTTGCCGCCTGAAGAAAAACTGCAGTCCAACTCGATGGGACCAGAACGACCGGAGAAGGGAAAGCTCACCGCCCCGGCCCAGGGATCGCCACTCGGACAGCCGATGGGACCGGACCGGACGATCCTCGCGAGGCGGCGACAACCGGCGGAGAGAGGAGACCCACCAGACAGTCACCATCGGCCACGCCATCACCAACGACGCCCGAAAAATCCACGTCGAGGTACACATCGAGGGCCAGCCGTGCAAAATGGAGGTAGACTCCGGGTCCTACCTCTCCATGATTGCATGGCACGAGATAAAGCGGTTGGTGCCTACCCTCCAAAGGAGGAACGTAGACAGCCAAAGACTTATTGTAAAGGACTACCAGGGAAACCGCATCCCGGTAGTCGGCACCAAAAACTTTAACGTAACATATAAGGGGCGCACCGAACAACTCCTCCTCACGATCGTCGACCGCGACCGCCCAAGGCTGCTGGGACTACAATGGTTCGCCCCGCTCGACATCACTCTCACGGGAGTCAACCACGTCGCCGACGACGGTTGGGAACAGCGACTAACCCAGGAGTTCTGAGAAGTCTTCGACGGAAGCCTGGGCAAGTACCAGGGGCCCCTTATCTCGTTCGACCTAGACCCTAACGTCCCCCCCAAACGACTGAAACCTAGGCGGGTGCCATTCGCCTTAAAACCCAAAATAGATGAGCAAATTGATAAGCTCGTCAAACAGGGGGTATTGCAGCCCATAGACCATGCCCGGTGGGAGACCCCCATAGTCACCCCGATCAAGCCGGACGGGTTGGTGAGGATCTGTGGGGACTATAAGGCCACCCTAAATGGCGCGCTGCAACAAAGCGCCTACCCCGTCCCAATAGTGCAACACCTACTGCACTCACTGGGAGGGGGCAGGGTCTTCGCCAAGCTCGATCTCGCCCAGGCATACCAACAGTTGCCGGTCGACGAGCAAACGGAAGCCCAGACCATCGTCACCCACCGGGGAGCTTTCAAGTGCAACCGACTCCAATTCAGAGTCAGCGTGGCACCAGGTATATTTCAGAGCCTGATGGAGAGGTTGTTGCAAGGTATCAAGGGGGTGGTACCTTATTTCGATGACGTTCTAGTGTCGGCAACCAACCAAGCCGAACTAGAAAGCCGACTAAGAGAGGTCCTAACTAAATTTAAAGAAACGGGACTTAAAGTAAAAAGGGAGAAATGCCAACTGTGCACGGAACAAGTGGAATTCTTGGGCTACCTCCTAGACCGGCACGGCATTCACCCCACAAGTAAAAAAATCAAGGCCATCAAAGAGGCCCCCACCCCTAAATCAAAGACTGAACTACAAGCATTCTTGGGGTTACTGAACTTTTACAATGTTTTCCTACCCCAAAAGGCAATGGCGGCGGAGCCTTTGCATAGGCTCCTGGACAAGGCGGCGACCTGGACTTGGGGGAAACGGGAGTAAGCCACCTTCCAAAAAACTAAAGACCTCCTCACCTCCGACGCCGTCCTCATACAATTCAACGAGACCCTGCCTCTGGCCGTCACTTGCGACGCATCACCTTTCGGCGTCGGCGCCGTCCTCAGCCATACCCTTCCTGACAGAAAAGAAGCACCCATCGCGTTCTTTTCAAGGACCCTCACCAAACCGGAGCGGAACTATAGCCAACTGGACAAAGAGGCTCTGGCTATAGTTGCCGCCATAAAACGGTTCCACGAATATCTCTACGGCCGGCCTTTCACCATTATAACGGACCACAAGCCGTTGCTGGGCATCCTTGCAGGAAACCGGGCCACCCCGAACATTCTGTCTCCTCGAATGACAAGGTGGTCCGAGTTCCTGGCGGCCTACAACTACGAACTCATACACAGACCGGGTAAGACGATCTCACATGCGGACGCATTAAGCCGCTCGCCGCTACCGGAATCCGACTCTGACCCAGCACCAACGACAACCACCCTCAGCATCGAGACCCTACCCAACCTACCCATAACCGCGTCAGACATTGCCCGGGAAACTAATAAAGACAGGCGTCTGGCGCGGGTTTTGCATTGGGTAGAAAGAGGGTGGCCGGAAAAAGACAACGACGAGTCCGTCAAGACGTTTCGGAACCGCCAAACCGAACTCTCGTTGTTAAAAGGGTGCATCTTATGGGGTGACAGGGTGGTCATTCCGGACAAACTACAGGGGAAGCTTTTGGAAATGTTGCACGAGGGGCACCCTGGCATCGTAAGAACTAAAGCCCTGGCCAGAAGTTACGCTTGGTGGCCAGGGATGGACAAGCAGATAGAGGCCTGGGTAGCTAGGTGCCAGCGATGCCAGGAGACTAGGCCCAGCCCACCCACAGCACCCGTCCTAGAGTGGGAAACCCCAAGGGGACCCTGATCCAGAATCCATATAGACTTCGCCGGGCCCACAAATGGACACACCTTCCTCATAACAGTTGACGCTTACTCCAACTGGCTGGAGGTAAGCGACATGAAGATAACAACCACGGAGGCCGTGACCAAAGAACTTTGCAAACTCTTTGCAACACACGGCCTCCCAGACGTCGTCGTCTCCGACAACGGGCCCCAGTTTACCTCCCTGGAGTTTGAGAAATTCCTGGCGGAAAGGGGCATCCGCCACGCACTAACAGCACCGGTGCATCCGGCGGCGAACGGTAGGGCAGAACGGATGGTCCAATTTACCAAAAAAACCATCCGGAAAATGGACCACGGGGAGATCCAAGAAAAAATCAACAGACTTCTCTTTACACAACACATAACCCCGAATACCACTACCAACAAAAGCCCAGCCGAACTGCTAATGGGTAGAAAGCTGAGATCCCCACTCGACAGGTTACACCCTACGTATAACCCGGAGCGGCCCCCAGACTCAAGCACGAAATACCGAACGTTCGCACCCGGGGACCTCGTATATGCGAAAAACCTGACGGGGGACCCCCTATGGATCCCAGCCGTCATCACCCAAGCAACAGGCCCACGCTCGTACCGGCTACAAACGACAGACGGACGAGCGTGGAAACGACACATCGACCAACTTAGGTCTAGGACAGCAAACGAACCCACCTCCCAAAACGCAAGCCAAGGGGGGAGGGAATACCCGGGTGACCGATTACAAGAAAAAATAAACCAGCAGTACTTACCGAGACGCAGCCATCGCAACTCCTCGCAGGAAAAGAACAGCCAAGCCAGCTCGACCGACCCGGAAAGACCGAGCGGGAGCGGCGAAACCCGTAGCTCAACCAACCCGGAAGGCCCAGGTGGGAGCCACGGAGAAAGAACCGGCCCGATCAACCAGCCGGTTCGCACAGAAGCAAGAGCAACCAAAAACCCGACCAAACAGGCCGGGATCCCGCTTACGACTGAGTTGCGCAGGTCAAGTAGGACCAGACGGAGCCCCGCCTACCTACATGACTACGCAACGTAAGGACTGAACCAAGAGGGGAGGGGTGTTCTGTCCTCATTTACATACTCGAAATCCCCGCGCTTTGATTGGCCAAAGCGCGGGGCTTTCTAATTGGTCAGGCGAGCCGCGCCGATTGGCTCGTTAAGAATCTCCCGCGATTGGCTTGTTCAGAGCGCGGGAGATTCGTAGTGCTGCCATTGGCCGCGGCCGCCGTGGCGAAAGGAATAAAAGCCGCGGACTTTTTTCCTTTCGCCGGTTCGGTTCCCGTTTTCCAAATAAAGAGCATTGCATGAAATCACCAACTCCTGGCATCATTTTGCGGACACGACATAAACTACCATTCTACTTCAACAATGGCCAGTCAGGTGTTGCTGGGAAGCCCAAAAATAAGACAAAAGGATCAGTGTGTCTTCTGTTTCCCTGCAGCTGCTACTGAGAGGATTATGGCCTGACATACATAACTATTATAGTTAGCACTCACTAGTATTTTATCCTCCATGAATTTACCCAATCTCTTTTTACAGCAATTGCATAGCATAAAAAATAGCTATGATATTTCAAGCACTCGTGATAAGGAAGTATTACTATGGTTTTTTTTTTAATATTGGCAACTTAATTCTGAATCTTCTTCATATTTCTCTTGATGTGTGCACATTAACATCAAATTACATACCAAGAGACTTTTGAACCATATGCATATTTATAACCATAAATACCCAAAGCAACATAAGTAATCATCATAAAAACATTTCTATTCTATTTTAGCTCTGGATATGGCCAAATCTGAAACAACTGTAATGAGTTTATAGCTGTAAAAGTGACTGAGACTTAGGATACCCAGGTTCAGAATAAACCCTATGGAAACTCACTAAGTAATTTTGGATTAGTCACAGCCCAACCCACAGGGTTTTGCTGTGAGGATAAAGTAAAACAAAATAATCATTTAAGGCCTTTAGAGCGCCTAGAAAAAAATGGCTGAATATTGTATTATTGCATGGTTTAATTTATTTCAAGAAATATATTTCTATCCTGCCACCATGAAAAAGACACTTGGCAGCTTCCATGGAGGATAAATCTTGCAAATAAATAACCAAAAAGATGCCTTCAAAGGACTATTTTTTCCAATATTTGATTCATTCAACTGATCTAAAAATGTCCATTTTCTATATATTTGCTCACATGAAGAATTCAGAGATAATTTGCATTTCTTAAGCTCATAAAACAATAGCTCTGCCAAAGAAATATATATACCTGCATAGCAAGTATGGCAACATAAAAGAAGAGCATTTGTTGATCAGTATACCTGCTGTATACAAATACTAAGGTCTAGGAACAAAACTCAAACTATTGTATCAAGTTGTTTTAAAAGCAGCAGAATCAATACAGAAAAATGCTCATGCTACTTCTACTATTAAATACAAATCTGAGCTCATAAAATAAACCAGGACATAAATTTAGCAAATATATAAGGAAAAAAAAATTAGCAATCCAAATCACTGTTAATGTCAATCCATAGATGAACTCTATAGTTTTATCATTTAACTAGCAATTTCCTCCAGGAAAGAATATTGCCAGATTTAGAATTCAAGACACAGTAAGAGAGTGAAGAACTCCAAATACCAAATCAACCTTTCATTCTAGTATTTGTGCACTAGAATCCATCTTCAAGTTCTACTATGCCATTTGAAGCTTCAGAAGCCAGTAAGAATGATGCTTTTGAGGATTCTCAAATGATATAAAAATGCCACGTTTTCAGAGGTGGCATTCAGCAGGTTCTGACCAGTTCTGGAGAACCGGTAGTGGAAATTTTGAGTAGTTTGGAGAACTGGTAGCAGAAATTTTGAGTAGTTCAGAATACAACCTCTGACTGGCCCCGCCCCATCTATTCTCTTCCTCCCAAGTCCCGGCTGATAGGCTGGGTCTTCTTTTGTTGCCCTGCATAGGAGAATGGAGCTGGAAAGCAGGTTAGTGGGGTGGGGAGGGAATGGAGATTTTACAGTATCCTTCCCCTGCCACACCTATCAAGCCATGCTTACCAAGCCACGCCCAGAGAACCGGTAGTAAAAAAAATTTGAATCCCATCAACTGCACGATTTGCACAAGAATCTCTAATCATAAATGCCTGTTTTTCTGGCCAAGTGCTATATCAGGTTTTAAGTAAGTGCAAAGGGCACATAAAGACTTTAAAATCGAGGTGAACTCTAAGAATAGAAGACAAGAAAATGTTGAAATGCAGAGACATTCAAAGATCTTGCAGCATCAGGGGTTATACATAAGGGACAGTGTCAGCTTTCAATGCCTCTGAAATTTGATAGCAGAATCTTGAGGGCATACATTTGTTCCTCTTTGCTTCAACAGTACAGGCCACAAAATCTGAGCCCTTTTCCCTAATACCGAATTTTTTTAGCAACTTTTGGACAGGTTTTTGGGAGTCAGTCATAAGTTCAAGCAGTCATTAAGCAAGGACTACCTGTACATGCATCTAATATTTTGATGACCAAATTAATGTCAATTTTTTTTTGCATGGGCAAAGAGATACGTTATCAAAATGCCACTGTACATAGCACAGCCATAATAAATTTCAGAAATCACTTAAGAACAGTTTATAAAGACAATAATGATTGCATTTTGGGCTGCTCCTAATACAGAATTTAATATGTCTAAGAACACTTAATCTGCCATTCAATACGGAAAGCAATGTACTAGCTAACAAACACATTTAAGATTTTACCCTTATTACAGACAAGGCAAGCAAAAAATTAGTTCTAAAAATCTTTCATAGAATTCTGGCTTCAAATAAACTATTGCCACAATAGTTACAGCAGTTTCTCTCCTGCTCCAGAGTTTCTGGAGTCAATGCTGCCCAAGCCAGAAAGAATATAAGCAGCATTGCAATTTAATCACGTTTTAATTAACACTCAAGTATATTGCAACTTGCTTTATTCTTATTAAAGAAAGTGTGATGGGCTATGACTAATACAGACTTGGTTTTGCTAATGAGGCACAATGATTTAATACCGCAGTAGCATAATGCAATTACATCATCGAAATCTAACAACTATGCCTCATATATACTACTTTCAGGTACTAACTTCTATTCATTAAGAAGCCCAAGACATTTTAATATGGGCATAACTCGTTTCATTACGCTTCACTTTATTGCGCTTCAGAGATACTGCTTTTTTTATTTTTACAAATTGAAGGTTTGTGGCAGCCCAGCATGGAGCAAGTCTGTTGGCACCATTTTTCCAACAGCATTTGCTCACTTCATGGCTCTGTGTCATGTTACCATATTTTGGTAATTCTTGCAGTACTTCAACTATTTTCATTATTATTAATCAGCTGATGATTAGCATTTTTAGCAATGAAATATATTAATTAAGATATGTGCTTCTTTCATATATAATGCTATTAGACACTTCCAAGGCGACAATATAACTTTTTGTATCCACTGGGAAACCAAAAATAATTATGTGGCTCACTTTATTGTGAAACTAGCTTTATGTTATGACCATGGAATCATAGGGTCAGAAGGGACTTCAGAGATCTTCTAGTCCAACCCCCTGTTCAAGGCAGGACATCTTATAAAGGTAGTTCTCTACTTACGACCACAATTGAGCCCATAATTTCTGTTGCTATAAGTGAAACTTTCTTGCCACAGTTGTTAAGTGAATCACTGCAGTAGGTAAATTAAGTGAACCTGGTTTCTCCATTGACATTGCTTGTCAGAAGGTCCCAAAAGGTAATCACATGATCCTGGGACACTGCAATTGTCATAAATGTGAACCAGTTGCCAAGCATCTGAATTGATTGCCTCACCATAGGGATGCTGCAATGGTCATAAGTGTGAAAAATGGTCATAAGTCACTTTTTTCAGTGATGTTGCAATTTTGAACAGTCACTAAATGAACTGTTGTAAGTTGAGGATTTGCTGTACTATCCCAGTCAAATGGTTGTCTAGTCTATTTTTGAAAACTTCCAGTGATAGTGATTATCTGGAAATGAACCTGCAGTATCTCCAAAGTATGCCTGTATTTTTCTTCTTCTACTATATCCGTCATCAGACACTGGCAATCATGTTGGCGATCCTATTTTTATCAATAGCCGCATGAAAAAGTGCTGCTGAGTTTTGTCCAAACCAGTCCCTTAGATTTTGAAGCCATGATATTCTTCTTTCTGCCTGGACCTCATTTGCCTTCAATCTTTCCCTGAAGGATTAAGTGAAGTATGCCGTATTTTTCCAGGTGTTGTATCGCATGTCCGAAATATTCTAACTTTCATTTTTTAATGGTTTTAATGATTTCCCTTGGCTTTTCCAGGTGGTTTATCACCTCATTTCTGATTTTGTCAACTCAGCTTATATGTAACACCTGTCTGCCTATATATAAAAGTAAGTCTTCTATTGTATTGTTTTACAGCAAGGCACTAAAGGAAAAGCTACACAATTCTTTGCAAGATACTTACTTCAACGACAGTGTATAAAATTCTATGTATTTTTTTAAAAAGTGGTATAGGAAATAAAGAAAATTTCATATACTTCTGTTAACTCTAATTATTATTAACACAGAAAGCTTCTCACTCTAGCCTGATCAGCAACTGCATTGCTGAAATCATAAATCTTTTACTACATTTAATAAAGATCCTTGTGTTAGAAATTACAAAGTGTGGTTTAAACTGCATAACCTGTTCAGCAGACCAACAGGAATTGTAAATATTTTCTTAAGAAAAGCATTCTGGAGATAACACAGGACCTCAAACAATAGCCAACCCTCTCTCTTTCTGGAGCTTACAAAAATGTAATCTTCAAGGCAGATGAATTACATATGGATAAGTAATCCAAAATACACACCGAGCATCCAAAATACAATTACATGATCACAGGGGAGGGTGGCCATTGGAACTACAGAACCGGGTTGCAAATACCTTTGGGGAGATCAGTCATAACTTCTTAAGTGATTGTTTATAAGTCAAGAATTACCTTTACTTGACCCCATGTTTCATTCAGGAGCCCAAGACAGTATACACTGCGTTCCCTGCTCCTAATTTTCCACACCACAGAATGCATGTGGGGTAGGTTAGCGTGAAACAATTTGACTGGCATAAAGTCATCCATTTTGATCTTAAAAACTGGGCAAATTCATTTAGGCATGTTCAAATTTAGCAGACTATTTCTTTAAAAAAATAGGGAAAAAATAAAATTGATCCGAGAAGAGTCTAAAGAAAGGATTGTGAGGAATAAGTCTGCTTCAAATATCTTCCCTTATGTTTCTGAACTCCACCATTAAAATTGGATGAGAAGTATAAATGAAAACCATTACTTTTAAAATACCAACATCTGTTCATTCGAAGTGATGTGCTCATCAGAGATTAAAATTCTACAGCACTTTATTAAAAAGGATGTGGCTTGCATCTGTAGTTTCCTTTCTTCCTGAAGTGGTAATATATTATTTACTAAGCATTCCAGTAAAACAGTTCTGATTAATCCTGAGCTTTTTGCTAGAATCAAGGACTGCCATGAAAAATCTCAAAATTAATCCGGGCAAAGGAGAATATTACCTAAATGTGATATTACAGTGACCTGTGAATAAAATGCTAGACATAGATCTTGTATGCCGAATTCAGGTCCCTGTTTAGTTATTAATTTCATTTGAAAATTAAATACTACTATGTCTCATTTAAAATTTTCTCATTTGTGCTTCCCTTGAGCATAATGAAACATATAAAATACCTTAATTAGGAACTTGCAACCACACTCTTACCAAAATAAATCCTGCAACCTTTTTCTTTTAAATACAGCCACGTGCTACTGCCTGCACTTATGTCTATCCCTTCTGACCAAGCCAGAGTCCTATTCACTTTTAAGCAACGGAACTAAAGCATTCTCCAAACAGGATTCAATTCAACAAAGGAATTATATAGAAAACTTCTTACTTTTTCAAATCTTCTCAGCCTTTCTACCAAATTTTGATACAGAAAGTATTATTAAAAATATGAAATACCAAAGTGGACAATACAACCCACAAACAAGTCTCCTTGAAGTTCCATAGATGACTAATATGTCCTTTTTCGAACAGCCTATTCGGCGGTCTTGAAAATAGGAAACAGGGAGGGAGGGAGGACGGACATCTGAAGGCTACCTGGCAAATTACTTCTGGTTTAGAATATTGTACTAAATTATTAAACAGTCATGTTAAATTAAAATGAGCAGGAAATGGCTTAAAAGAACACCAGAAAATATTAGCATCTTACAATTAATAGTAATATATTGAGAAATACTACAGGTAGTCTTTGACTTACAATAATTCACTTAGTGACCGTTCAAAGTTACAATGGCACTGAAAAAAGTGACATGACCATTTTTCACACTTATGACCATTGCAGCATTCCCATGGTCACGTGATCAAAATTCAGATGCTAGGCAACTGATTCATACTTATGAGAGTTATGATGTTCCGAGATCATGTGATCCCCTTTTGTAATCTTCTGACAAACAAAGTCAACGGAGAAACCACATACACTTAACAACTCTGTGATGAATTTAAGAATTGCAATGATTTACTTAACAAAGATGAAGAGAAAAGCTGTAAAATGGGGCAAAAATCAGTTAACAAATTTTTCACTTAATGACATAAATGTTGGGCTCAATTGTGGTTGTAAGTTGAGGACTGCCTATACTTAAAAGCCTACAATTAAAACTATCTGCCTATCATGAGAGATCCCCTTATTAAACTGGAACACACAAAGTAATTTTTGCAGAAAAAAGGGTGCCACCAAACAATCTTCTCTTCCCTCTCATTTTTATTACATCCTTTTTGCAACCTAACATCATTTCAGTTTTTCATATTTCATTTCAAGTGCTTGATTTGTTACTAGCGCTGTGCATGCCAATATTTATCTTCTATTCTTGAGTTTTATGTATTTTTTTAAAAAGATTTTTTTTAATATCACATATGAAACCAGGAAGGATAAGCAATAGTTCGCTGATTGTTCTTGAAGACAAATAGCATTATTTCCTCCTACGCTCTCTCCCTCTCCAAACATAATACTCCATACTGTCTCCCTTATAAATAACTTTTTTCTTATCAATAGAAACTCTTCTCTTTATCCATCCATTCATCCATCCCTCCTTCTGGCCCTTTTTTCCAGTGTGTTCAAATACAACAATTTAAGTATAAACAAGCTGAGAAGGAAGGTTTCCACTTCAGACTTCTAAGCAATTTTCCAGAAAAAGTAGTCTTGGTAAGAAAATACATGCATATACTTATACAAATACAATGAACCAAATATTGATAACATTTAGGAGCACCATTTCCTTTCTCTAAACATATTTTTTTGGGTATATTCTCTGGAAGGGCTTCTGGACTTTTATGCAATGATGCAGCGAATAAAATAAGAAGATCAAGAAAAGTGTTATACTTTTTTGTGAAGATAATCCAGCTCAGAATAGAAGACTGAAAATTCTAAACTTTATATTGTTAAGTTCTGCGCATGGGCACAAGGAACAGAGATGAGGCAGTGAACAGTGAATTTCAACTCTTTATTAATCATTCTGAACAGAGCAAAACCCTAGGGCAGCAGCAGCCCTTTTATAGGGCAGGCTGCTGACCTATTAGCCAATGAGAAACATGGAAGTGTTAAACCCTTGAACCAATGAGAGTGGCTCGTTAACAGCCAATCAGATTCCCCAGAACGGACCAATCCGATATCGCTATTATCGGCCAATCAGAAGTGCAGGATTAGAACCCTGCTTTTTCTTTAAGGTTTGTTAAAACTTTATTTAAGCGCTTTAAGTTATCAGTTCATAACATATATATATATATATATATATATATATATATATATATATATATATATATATATATATATATATATACATACATACTTAATTTGCAATCAATCCAGGAAACATTTATAGTTGAATAGGTTAAAATATAATAAGCTACCTTTTGAATGCCATTCTGTCTCTCACAGATATTATTATAGGCATGCGAAAACAGACAACTTGGCACCAAATAAAGATTTTTAAGAAGAGCTCACAGTTCAAGCACAAAAAGTAGCACAGAGCTGTCTGTAGCAAAAATGCAGCAGTGTTGGAAAATCAATAGTCTTGACTTTTGAATACAGATCTATTTGTTTCTCTAGAAGTACTCCCAACTGGCAATAGGTTTCAAATAATAGAAATAAAGTACATGGGTAGTTTATCAATAGCACTTGATTTGCAGCAGACTTCAACATTACTAATTTCAGCCCAAGTGCCCGTTAGGCATATGATTCAGCTCCTATTGGGTGAGGTAGAACAGGAGTTGTAGTTTAGAAGGAAAGAGGTCTAGGTGAACTTTCAGGCCCTTTCAATGCTATCTCAACTTTCTTAAGATAACATCCCCACAGTATAATTAGGTTGATGGGATGGTGGTTTATCACATGTAGAGGAAGAAAAATTGATGAAGACTAATCTGTGAAGTCAAAAATCACCCATATTTCAGGATATGTTAAGTGGACCATGGACCGGCACTGGGTTGCAGCATGCTAGAAATCAGCCCACAGCATAGCCCCATCTGTGGGATGCATGCAGCACATGGAACCATGCCCTAGAAAACCTCTCTCCACGGAATCGGTCCCTGGTGCCCAAAAAGTTGGGGGTCACTGCTACAGTCTATATAGAGAGAGACTATATATAAACAAATATAATGAAATAAGGGACTCATTTCTACAAAATACAATGGGTTAAAAAAGTGATTATATAAATGTAATAGAAATATATATGTATTTGAATATTTGCATTAGACAAATATACATAGAATCCTAATTTTTTATTTTTATGACTTTTTTGCTTTGTCATATTTCTTTCACTTCTTTGTTAAAGCACTTTTAATGTGTTCTGTTTTTCCTTCTCTTTGACAATGTATATCTCAGCCTGGTGTTTTTGCCCTTTTTTATTCATTAAAAGGCAATAAAATATAATTTAAAATTTCATTGTGTGCTTTGAACGCATTTTTCTTTTGGACCTAGGATTTCATAAAGCCCAATACTGTACTTTAATTATTTAGATTTAATTGTTATAGTAATGCTCCCAACATAGCTTTACTGCCTGTCAAGTGTTAAGCTAACATAAGAAGCTTGAAGGCTTCATTCTACTAAACCAATCTCTGCTAACATGACTTTGCAGCACCACATCCAAAGCCAGACTATGGGTTTGTAATGACAGTTACAAAATGTAGAATCATTTTTTAAATTATAAAAAAAAACAAAAAGAATAAGATCCTACATAAGTTAAAGCCCAGTTTTGATCCAGCCAAACTACCCAATTAATTTTACATATCAGAGTAAATGTAGAGATTTTGATAAAAATCATCATTACTACTAAACTGTTGGGACCTTGGCGTTGTACAGATAGATCTTATACAATTGCTGTCATTTTAACTTGGTATGCTTATACATCTCAACTTTATCTTGCAAGTTTAAGCCTTAAACAAAGTAAACAAGCAAATCCTTTAGCAATAAAATGAGTCTCTCACATTCTCTGTGGGTTTTATTTTTATTTATTTTTACTCAAGAGAGATAGTCCATTAAGTGACTCTATGCATCGTCCTGATTTTAAATTTTTATAAGCCAATTTAGAGTTTTGATTGTTATTCCAACATATCACATAATATTTTTCCAAATAAAAGTCCACAAGGTTAAGGTGCTGTGTAGATAATGTCTTTTTTTCCCATGTTATTTTCCAAAGTTTTCTAGCAAAAAAAAATTACATGAAGTTTAGGTCTCATTTAAGAGAAATTAAAATATTTCTGCACTGATGAACTTTAAAAATAGCACAGGTTTGAACTAAGTATGGGAAATATTAATAAATCATGTGTCCCTGCAGGCAGTCTATAATTCGTGTATCCTGAAAGGTCAGTTCTCACCATGACTATGATTACAATATGTGCTAGATTCCTACTATAGCTTATTAGTTGTACTTGTTTTTGTTTTTAACGTTTATGTTCAACAAAGTATGAATTTATCTTTCCTTTAATTTCCACCTTAGATTACCTAGTGCAACAAAGTTCCAAT
This sequence comes from Hydrophis major, assembly GCA_033807585.1. Classification (NCBI taxonomy): domain Eukaryota; kingdom Metazoa; phylum Chordata; class Lepidosauria; order Squamata; family Elapidae; genus Hydrophis; species Hydrophis major. The sequence goes on along the minus strand of CM066329.1, from coordinate 185,818,662 downwards.
TTCTCTGATATGATTCAGCTCAACTTTATTTTAAACTAAACAATGTTCAAGCATAGATCTAAAGCAAGTTTCTAATAAACAGCAAAATTAATAGTTCTTTTCCTGGTAAATGGCAAAATGAATAGATTTAGTTTAAAAAACTCTTTATGGACCGGTACTACTAATTTAGGAGCAAAAATGAAGATTCAAATCATACTTGAATATTCACTTTCCATTTGCTTTTTTCCATAATCTGACAATTCTTCAGACTATAACTGAACTATTTTAAAAATATTCATAAGGGTTATGAATATTTCAGATGTTTCCCACAAGTTTAAAAACTAATGAATTTTACTCCTCCACAGTGACTCAACTTCTTTAGACTGAAGTAATAAATATGGGTCCACAGTAAGGTATGGGGACTGCAGAAACATAAACAATAAAAATAATTTAAGAAGAATGTTGGGAAGTTGCCAACGACTATATGAAAAATGCATCAGAACATGCAATTCATCCAGGATTTTGAAGGTTCTACCTCTTGCTATTCATTCTCAACTCTGCAAAAAGGATAGTGTCACATAAGAACTGTACAGGTAGTCTCAACTTACCAACTTTTGTTTAGTGATCATTTAAAGTTACAACAGTGCTAAAAATAAAGTGAGTTACTACCAGTCCTTGCACTTAAGATCATCACAGCTTCCCCATAGTCACCTGATTGCAATTTGGGTTCCTTGGCAACCAGCATGTGTTTACGACAGCATCCCAGAGTCATAAGGTCACCATGCGTGATCTCTCAGGCCAGCTTCTGACAAGCAAAATCAACGGGGGAAACCAGATTCGCTCAACAACCATGGGATTCACTCAACAACTATGTGATTCACTTAACAACCATAGCAAAAAAATCATAAAATTGGGTGCAATCACACGACTCACTTAACAACCACAATGCTTAGTGACAAAAGTTCCAGTCCCAATTGCAGTCATTAAGTCAAGGACTACATGCACTTCATTAAATCAAAATGTTATAAGAAAGACTGCATCTTACTCACTATCTGTAATTACATAGCTGAAACATCATTCTTAAATAACAAATATGATCCTAGAGGAGACACATTGTCAGAGGAAATTATTAATTACATTAATAATGTTTTATTATTACCCTTACACAAGTTCATATTCACCCATTCCTGAAATATCATGGGAATATTAAAACTATTTAGAGCTTCTAAAGAGCTTCTAAACTGCCATCCCTCATTGCATATCTAGAGACTTGGACCAACCAAGAGAAAGCAAGGAAAATCATAATTACAACTGCAGAAACATTGCAATGCAGAAAAAAAAGAAGAGAGAATGAAGCTATGGTTTTAAATCAGTGATACTATTCTATCAGTTTATCATTTGTAAACCCCTCCTTTGCAATTCAGCCATCTGAATATTAATACACTATTTTAGTTAACCACAGCTCATTGCACTGTCAATAAATAATATTTAAGATCATATATACCTAAACATTTTGAATTTTTGAAAATTTAAGATGCCCCCGCCCCTAAAGATCTTAGTAGTTCCAAAAGGAAAGGCCATTTTGAAGATAACCCCCTCCCGAAGGCTCATCTAGAAAACTAGCTTGTCTTGTACAGGTCCCAATTATGAAATGTTTGCCGAGAATCTCCCAGTGTTTAGCAGTTGATGGAAACATATAAAACTAGCTTGGTGTAGGGGTTAAGAAAAACTAAAAATTGGGAAAGTGTGAGTTCTAGTCTGCCTTAGTCAGAAAGCCAGCTGCGTGACCTTGAGTCAATCACTTTCTCTCAACCCCAGACAGACAGCAAGGGCAAACCACTTCCAAGAAACCTTGACAAAAAAACTGCAGGGACTTGTCAGACACAACTGAATAGAAGAAAAATAAATCTTCTGAAAACCTTTAATTGTCCATTTATTTTATCAGAATTTTAATCTGATAAAATAATTATGATTATGATTTTAGCTTAACCTTTTTTTATCATTGTAAGCTTCCCTGATTATCAGACTGATAAAAAGGCAGGATATAAACTCAGCACACACAAAAGCTATAGTGACTGTGTACTTTATATGTATGTATGTATACATACATACATACATACACACATACAGTATATTAATCACACTATTCCCTTTCAGGGTAAACAGAATTATATAAAGTACAGTAAAAGACTAAACAGAAGAAAACAAAACAACAAAGTTGTTAAATCTACTTTAAATCTACTTTACGCTAATACCATATACTATGCCTCTCCATTAGTTTGTATCCTTCTCCTTGTTTTCATGTTATTGGTTATACCAATTTGTTCTTTAAACTTTTTGTCTGTCTGTCTGAGGATCTAATAAAAAGCCACTTTCTAAGTCTTTCCCTTTTCTCAAAGCAGTCATTCTTCCTCCATATATTTGTTTTGTCATTGTTAAATAACAATCAACAATAACAATAAACAATACTCTTTATTTATTCTCCCTGTATGGGGAAATATCTCAATGTATTTCTTACACAGCAGTCACTCACTTTTGAATTCAGTTCAGCACCCATTCATTCTTGACTCTATAACTTTGATTTTTCATATTTCAAAACTAGCCCATTCCCCAATGTTTAAGCTTCTGGTGACAATACTCAATTCTCACATTTAATGAAGTAGGAATAAGCAAGCTATACACAGTTATACACAGCCATCTGCACTTCTTTTCAGAAGCACTTTTTTATACCTGGTCAGAAATATCCACTACCAATCCAACAGCATTTGCATATCTTAAAATGTCTCCCTCCATTTTTCCCAATTTTTAATCAGCATTCTATCAAGGTATATCAATGAATCCACTTACTCTGGGTTTTTTTTACCACTTATATATAACTTGCAAATATTCATTCTATCTTCTCCATCAAACACAGCTGTCTTGTCTTTTGACAGCTTAATTTTCAGATCCATATTCCTCTATGCATCATACAATCTAATATTCATTGCAAATAATTCAGATTGTCTGCCAACAACACAACATCATCTACACACAAAGATAGAGATTGACTTCTCCAATCAACCAACATAATCCTAACATAACCCTAGGCTTTCCTTATACATTTAGCCATAAATATATTAAAGAAACATGGGAATATCATACACCATTGTCTCATTTCTTGAGTACATTGAACTATTCACTTAACATTTCTATTTGTTCTCAAATATTTTACTTTCATCCTATACTGCTATTAACATATTCAGTAATTAACCTCTAGATTCATACAAACTTTCCAAAATTTGAGTCTATTTGCTTTATCATATGATTTATCTAAATCAACAAACATACAATAAGCTTCTTTCTCACATGCATACATTTCCCATTTTGGCTTAAAATAAATCTGAAAAAGAGCCAGGTTATGTTTAATCAATTCACCAAAGAAAGAAAAAAATATATCTGGAGAAGAACTAGCTGTACTAGACCACAATGTACCTTGACCAACAGATCTCAATGGAAGGTGATACAATAAAGGAAATTGAATGGCATGTTAAATGTGGTTGGTAGGCATTCTGCAAGCTAAGCGTAATTTTCAAGAACAATCTCTCCCTATGCTTCAAAAGTATTCCATTAGTATGTGCTACCTGTTCTAACTTATACCAGAGAAACATGGGTACTAACCTCAGAATCAATACAAGACCTACGAGTAGGACGAAAAGCCATGGAAATATACACGCTTGTCATCACAAGGCAAGCTAGAAAGACCTGCACGTGGATTAGAGATCAAACGAAAGTATATAATATCAAGAGAGTGAAAGTGGAAATGGGCTGCTCAAATAGCAAGAAGAACTAATGGCAGGTGGACCAAGGCAGTCATAGAATGGATCTCACTTGATAAAAGTGTCAACAAGAGAGACCTAAAACAAGATGGATCGATAGCATCAGCAAGTATTGCAAGCAAAATTGGCAAAAGAAGCTCAAAACATGTGGAAGAGGTGTTCATCCTACATTGGACAATGATGATGATATTTATCATCAACCCATCAAAGAACAAAAAATGGTTCATATAACCCCACCTTGGCATAATATATTCCACTACCAGAATGTCTGTTATTATCCTCTCTTGTATTCTTCAAGTCAGAATTCTGCCAATCCTTTTTCCTTGCATTTTTAAAAATGTTATCCCACTCCCACCCTCATTTTTTAATTGATCTTGCTACATTTTTTTCTATAGGATATAGCTGTCATATCTAGGCTAAACAACATGGACATTATCTCTTCTGGCAGAATAATCAAAGGCAGTTTTTAGTTTCTGAATGAAATTGACAAGAGTTGTCCATTAGAGAATCATTACTGTCCCTAATAGGAATTGCCATTTTGGCAGCTCCATCTCTCAAGACTGCAAGGATAAATCACGCCTGAGTGCAATCTGTGGAAAACTTGCTCTTAAGGAAGATTATAGCTGAGTGATGAAAATCTTGCATCTGTTTGGGGATATGTCATAGTGGTCAGGTAAGGAGCCCACAGAGTGAAGTAATACGTTTAGAGGAGTAGAAATGGCAGGAAGCACACCCATGACAACTACATTTGATTGCTGAGCTTGCTCAAATAGCTGCATCATTTGGGTAACAGCAATAGTCCATTAACTCATCTGTGCATCTTTGATACTGAAATAAAATACTGGTAGCCTTTCAGCACTCAGCTGTATTCCCAGATTGCCATGGAATCAGCCACGAACAGGCAGCAAAGTAGCTTCCCTTGTAAGGGAAATTGAGGAATTGCTGAGATTAATGTCAATCTCTTGACAGCTGATCCAAAAGCAAGATTTTCACAAAGGCTTCTTCAACATATTTATTGAAATAGAAAAAGGCATATTGTTACAAAAATCCTGTCAAATATATATATATCTTTTCTTTAGCGCTCAATTTATTTCTAAGTTTGGTAAGGCCGAGATTTCTTCTTCCTCTTGTTAAAAGCCTTCCAATAAACAAAGCAGTTGGCTACCCACTTTTTCTGACAATGGAAGAATATGCAGGTGTTCCTAGCTGATAATATTTTCAGCCATCCTCTTTTCCAGGTTTTAATAAGACCAGTAAAAGATCCAATAATCACTATCCCAGAGAAAGCCTTTCTGTAAGCCCACAAAGTATGACTGAATTGCATCAATGTTTTAGATGTTCAGGGATACAGGATAATACAAAAATATAGCACTAAGGAAAAATATCATTGGAAAGATGCTAGGAATTAAAGTTTCCCTTGGCAAAAAAAAACCCCAAGATAATATACAGATAGTCCTTACAAGTTCATTTAATGACTGTTCAAAGTTACAACAGCACTGGAAAATGTGAGTTATGGCCATTTTTCACAGTTACAATCTCTGCAGAATTCCCATGATCATGTGATCAAAATCCAGATGCTTGGCAACTGATTCATATTTACGACCTCTGCTGTGTCTCAGGGTCATGTGATCCCTTTACAACCTTCTGACAAGCAAAGTCAATGGGGAATCCAGAATCACTTAACAGCCAGGTTACTAACTTATCAACTGCAGAGATTCACTTAACTGGCAAGAAAAGTCATAAAATGGGCAAAATTCACTTAACAAATGTTTCATTAAACTACAGAAATGTTGGGCTCAGTTGTGGTCATACATCGAGGACTACCTGTATCTAAATGACATAATAGAGCATACCTGATATATGGGATAGCAAAGCTTCAATAGGGATAAAAATATTCTGCCCCCACATGCACAAAAAAAAACAAAAAAAATGCATGAGAGATTATGTACATCAAGATGTACTGTTTATCCAGTGGAAGAGTTTCCTTTAGGAAAACTAGTGAATTGGATAATAGTACAGCGATTACAAAATATCATTAAAACTGACATTCAGAAGCATGAACAGAGTTAAATAAGAGAAAACTAGTAAAAAATGAGTAAAGACACATTCTCTGAGGGGAACAAATTGAAGAAGCACTGATATATCGCATTCAGCAGTTAACATAACTTTCACCTCCCAACTGAGGAAGGTGCAGAAGCATATCTTCAAATGTCATTTAAAATAAAACAGAACAGAGGCCAACCAAACTTTCCCCAGTGGTGAGTTCCATAATTCGAATAATGTTTACCATACTTTACTGATCTTGTTTTATTTAAGGTGCTTTCACAATTAAAGCAAGTATTTGAAAATGATTTTTTTCTTAATGTAAATACACTACAGACACTTTCTTGCAGATTAGTACCTATAACATTATATCAAACTACTTAAGTTATTTTTCCATGTTATTTACCCTTGTCTCACCTACCCTTAGGGTCTGAACTAAGTACACTTTAAAACCATTACATTCCCTTATAAGAAGAAACAAATACACTGACAACTTATTCACAGGTTTCTTTCCTATACATCTGAGTTCCTGTTCTTAATCGTTGCATGATCTTCTCCACAGAATTAATCAAGAGAAAAGACAATGGCCCTGCATTTAATCCCTTAAAATATGAATGCAGTGAAGTGGAAAAGTAGTTGGGCTTCTTTCCTTAGCACTGATATAAAGCAAACTTCTCCCACTGAGTCAAACTTAAATATATACAATCCTACTACAAAATATAGCAAAAACTGCATCCTTCCTCCTCAACCACTAAAATCCAATTAGAAGCATTGATCATAATACCCAGCAATAATCCTTGGGAATGATAAAGTTCTACCTGTATTTTTTTTTAAATTGCCAATAAATCTTCTAAATACAGACAGACTGTGTGTCGCTTAAATAAAAAGTTTTATTACTTTATAGTCATTTCTATAGTTTTGCTTTCCATTGGAAGTATAGCACAGGTAGTCCCTGCATTAGGACTACAAATGAGCCCAAAATGTATGTTGTTAAGTGAAACATTTGTTAAATGAGTTTTGCCCCATTTTATGACTTTTCTTGCCAGTTGTTAAGTGAATCATTGCAGTTGTTAAATTAATAACATGGTTGTTAAGTGAATCTGGTTTCCCCATTGATTTTGCTTGTCAGGTTTCAAAAGTTGATCACATGACCCTGGGACACGGCCATCATAAATATGAACTAATTGCCAAGTATCTGAATTTTGATGTGACCATGGGGATGCTGCAATGGTTGTAAATATGAAAAATGGTCATAAGTCACTTTTTCAGTCCTGTTATAACTTTGAATGGTCACTAAATGAATTGTTGTAAGTTGAGAACTACTTGTATCTGCTTAAGAAATTTCAATTTCTGGGTGGTTATTTTGTTTATCAAAACACCTCATTTATCTGGGTGACCTTCAGTGGATAATGAAGCAGCAAGAATAAAAAATTGTTAAAATAAAAACATTACACAGAGATTTTTCTTTCCCATATGCTTTAGAAATCAACCAGGGCAAATGTGGCTCAATTCTTATTTCAATAGCCATTTGTAAATTAAAATCCAACACATTCAGGACTCTAGTTTTAATGAGCTAGTAGAGCTGAGATTTAATTCTACATTTCCTACTGTCTATAAAATCAAAGGAGTTTCATTTTGATACCCTACAAATGCCATGAAGCATGCTGGGAAGAATAAACCCTTCATGACATTACAGAATTCTGGTAATAAATATATTACAATTAATCAGATTTATTAGAGTTCCTTTAAATATAGTTTTTCTCACAACCAGTAAGACATTGAAAAATCTATTCAAATAGCTTCAATATTCTTGTTACTAAAATTATTTACATGTAGTCCACGAAATAGGACCCCAATTGAGACCAAAATTTCCACTGCTGAACAAGATCATTGTTAAATGGGGTTTGCTCAATTTTACAAACTTTCTTCCCAGTTGGTCAGTGAATCGCAGTTGTTTTAAACTTCCTTCCTCCTTGACTTTCTTTGTCATGTATCAGCTGGGACAGTGTAACTCTTACAAATACATACCAAGTTGCCAAGTGGCTGAATTTTGATCACATGACCATGGGGATGCTGCAACTGCCATGAGTGTGAAAACTGATCATGCCATTTTTTTTCCATTTTTTGCAACTTTGAACACACACAAAATGAATCATTGTAAGTCAAGGACTCTGTATTAGCAAAATTTTAAGAAACCATCTCATCTATAATGATGAAAGGCCCTTATATATCTCTGCATGCCGTGTGGTTTCTTGTGCTCAGACAATCAACTTCAGAAATTAATCAGTTCAACTCCTAGTTTGTAGAGATTCTCAGTCATCCAGGTCTTGGTTGTCTCAAAGGTGCTTTTTCAGGAGTCAACTGGACTTTCTTGTTTTTTCGTTGAAGACGTTTTGCTTCTCATCCAAGATGCTTCTTCAGCTCTGACAGGATAGTGGGGAATGGAAGGATTTATATTCCTTGCAGACAGATTGTCATTTGCATCAGTTGAAGCACTTGGAGGTTTACCTGTGTCCTCAGGGTCACCCAAATAGTGCTCCTAGTTCCTCTAGTCTGCAACTTTTTTCTCTGGAAATCCATTCCTACTCCCACATCATTCAAAGGATGTTCACCCCAAATTATATAGCTAAAAGTCTATAGAAATTTTCAGTCATCCAGGTAAATAATTGCAGACTACAGGAACCAGGAGCATTACTGAGGTGACCCTGAGGACACAGATAAACCTCCAAATGCTTCAAGAACCCTCTAAACTGATGCAAATCACCAGCTGTCTGCAAGGAATATAAATCCTTCCATTCCCCATTACCCTGTCAGAATCGAAGAAGCTTCTTGGATGAGAAACAAAACATCTTCAAAGAAAAAACAAGAAAGTTCAGTTGACTCCTGAAAAAGCACTTTTGAGACATTCAGCTCCTAGCCCCCCCAAAAATCAGTGATACTACAGGATTAGCAGCTGCCCATTGATAGCCATCCCCATCTCATCCTGATTTCCTCCCCTTTTGAGATTAAGGTGCTATAATGCCTGCCTCACACAATGACCTATTGTGTCTTTTTTCTTACCTCAAAAAGCAAATACAGCAAGAAAAGATAAAGTGGGTGATGTTTAGTTGCCCTTTCTAGAATTACTCTACTGGAAAGCTGGAAGGAACACCGTCCAATTCAAGAAAAGGAAGGTGAAGAGATTTGCAGGCTGCCATGCAGTATTGTTGCTACATAGTTGAAATAGTGACTGGCACGAAAGGAGTCAAAGACAGTTATATCATTTCTCTCATATGATCCAAAAGGTATTTTCTCAAAAATAAATCCCACTTGTTGGAATGGAAAGCTTAAATAAAATACCCAGAGGATGCAGGTCATGACCTGACACTATTTGGATATTTATTAAGAGGTGTATGTATATGTATAAACCAAGCCTCTTCCAGAATATATGGATTCTCCCCATTTTTCTATTGGAATAGGAGGGAATTGAGAAACATTCACTTTTGGTTCTGCCCACAACTGGAATTGTAGCTAATATTGAATACAGATGGTTGAAAGCTCATTTGAAACTAATTAAACACTACACAAGAAGCTGTGTGTCTTTTCATTAACCAGAAGATAAATATACATTCCTTATCCCTGACTCTTCACTGTGAGATGGGAGGAGAGGAAGGAAGAACATGGAAGCACAAAATGAAACTACTTAAATTCATTCACATCTTGCTAAAATTAAGTTTAGCATAACACAGACAAATTTAAAAATAAATATTACCTGGTAAGCTGCATGGCAAGAAAAAACTGAGAAATAGCATATAAATTTAAATAAGCAACAATTACAGCTAGGTAATGCTTCTGGATTATAGAGCCAAATTCTGTTTGCTACTTTGATTTGCCCTGAGACTCACTGCAAAACTGCTGCAAGTTCCTTTCTAAAGTATTTGCAATGGCAAGCTGTACTTGGGCCACAATATAAGACAGATTTTGCGATATACAAAGTTCTAATTGACTTTGTTATTGCAATGATAGCCCATTTGCATAATATTGTGCACCAGAAAAGAGGGTCTCCTGGGCACTTGCACAATAGTGTAATCAACTAAACTCTGGCACCACAATAAAGGACTAGATTATATTTGGACAAATAGCCAAAGTATTGTCTTGTCAGTATAACCATTTGCTTTCTGTTATTAAACAGAAAACATAGGACTTGGGGGGAGGGGGACAGGTATGCAGACTGTAAACCTAGTCAGCCAGTTAATTTTCACAACATTGCAAACAAAAACATGAAGCCCAAAGTTACATCACTGATAAAACTTACTTATCGCATTGGATCACTTTTTAAACTACTGTTGGATGTTTTGATTGGTTAGCTGATAATTCCACTTCTAAAGAATTCAAATGAAACAAATTAATTTGTCACATATTATTTAAGGATGGTCTTCTCCCAGTCATATCTACCTGACCTAACCAGAGTGGGGAGGCAAGGAACGCTATGGGTCCATTCTTGTAACGAGGTACAGCTAGTAGGACCCAAGAAGAGCCTTCTCTGTGATAGCTCACTCCCTGTGGAACATCATCCCCACAGAAATAAGACTGACACTTACTTTGACATTCTTTTGCAAGACCTTAAGACCTGGTTTTGACAACTGACCAAGGGAAGCCAGAGTGGGATGAAGCCCATCAAGTGGTTTATCTGACTGTTGTTGCCAGGAGGACAGGGTATTGTCTTTATTGTTTTTATATGAGATTTTTATCTCTGTAAATCACCTGGAATTACTGAGAGTTTAGCGGCCATATAAATTATCTTAAATTAAAATAAAATGAAATATGTCATAAGAGCTAACATGCAGACTGTAAGTGTAATATCACTTTCAAAAGCAATGTATTTTATCCAAAGTCTCCTAATATTCTAAAGCTGTCAAAATATACAGCCCTTCCAATTTCTGTAGTATTATTAATGGAATCCGGTCTTGATTAAAAATATAAATACAATATGGTGTTCAATGTACGGCTAACAAAATAAAGCAATGAGGTTTATCAGAAATGCAAACTGCTTGACATACCTTCACTGATATTCTCCATCCAGATAATTTTCCAAACAGTAAATTATCATATTATTAAATATATTTATTATTTAAAAGACAAAGTACAAACTACTTAAATCTATCTTAACTGCATTCATGATTTGTTTATTGGCATGCACTGTGGCAATTTAACAAACTTTCAAGATTAAAGAAATCCCATGGTTAGAAAAACTTTGTGACTTCACTAAGGACAAGGTGTATAACTCAAATTAATCACAGTAAGAGAATCTCTTTTGTTTCCAAATAAAAGCTTCTGCTAGAGATCATTACCCGGTCTTTCATCCGCCAACTCTGAGCCAGTGATTTGGAGCCCTCAATTTTCTCACAGTGCCTCTTCTTCATAAAGGCCAAAGGCAAATTCCAGTCAGTCATGTCTGACTCATCTTCCTCCCCAAGGCCCAGGAGGGGTGACTGCAGCATATCAGACTCCATCAGGAAGAGTAGAGATCAGCCTTAACCAGTAGAGGAAAAATCACTACTCCAAGGAAATGTTTTAATAGAAGTAACTATGTTAGTTGTTGTTTAGCTTTACGTTTTATGAGATGCTTTTTTCAAAATAGATGCATGAATGTTATTGTTAAACTGTATGACAATGTTCCCAGTACAGCAGCTGGGAAATTCCTGGGCAGAATGGGTAATCTCAGGGAGTAATGTAATCACTATACAAGGGAAAACTATCTAGTAGTCAATGATCAATTGTTGTCTAGATGAAACAATGATCACAGATGTGCACATGGATCTTTTTTATCCTTCTTCAGAAGCAGGATATTATCTCAATATTCAAGAGATTTAGTGTGATCACAGATAACTCTTTTTATTGAAAAAAGTTCCTGCCCACAATACAATGATTTAGTTTAGGAGAAGACTATCAGACAATGCACACTTGAAATGAACTTTGATATGATCAGTCTAAAAGTATTTTTTAGATAGAAAACATGGCTTTCTAGAAAGCGGAGCACTTGAATCAGAACTAAAATGGAAACGCTGCAGTGAATGCCACACTTGGCTCTCTTGCTCAGAATAAAGCTGATGCCTTGCACTACATGCTGTAGAGAAACCGCAAGAAAAACAGAAGTTGAGAAATCAGGGGTATCCAAGTTGGGAGAGTCGGATAAATTATCACTTCTAAAGCCACTCTGGCAGTGCAGTTCAACGTATACTCTCGTTAAGGCAAGGATTTTTTTTTTCTTAATTTTTGATGGGACGTCAGAATATACTGTGAACTTCAGGGAGTGGATCAGGATTCAGACGTGAAGAATCTGAGCGCGGGATTCTTGGCACGGCGCAGCTACCAAGGACAGGCTTGCACTTTCATCTCCCGTTTTTGAAGCCAACGGGATGAATTCGGAAAGAAAGGAACGATTTGGCCGCAGGCACCTCTCTCTGTTCCAGGATTGACTGTATCTGTCTCGGAAAGCAGCTCGCAGCCGACAAGATCACCCCTCGGGGGAATCACTCCGGATCAAGCGATCTCCCTTCTGGGCCCGTTTCCGACAGCGTGCGGCCAGAGGGGAGTAATCGTCCTACCCCCGCGGAGGTGCCTGCTTTTTGCGCGGCTGCAGCGACGGGCTCCCAATGCGACCCATTATGTTCCCCGACTCGGGCAGCTGGTGGTTCCTCTTCGCGGACAAGTTCCCCAAGTAGCGGGGTTTGGGAAGCTGAAGGAAACTGTTCCGGAGAGCCAAATTCTCCTCAGCACCACACCAAGGAGGCAGCCATATTGCCGAAGACCAGAATGCATCGCAGTGACGGACCTTCAGGCGGCTCAAATCAAGTGAAACGCGTTCCGTACGGGAGAATACAAAAGAGGGAGGGTAAGAAGGGCCGAGCGTGAACAGGTTGCTTAGCAACCTGCTTGAGTGGTCTTCCCTGACTTTCATCTCCAAGTGTGCGGAACGCCGGGGAGGTTGCCTTTTTTCCCCTCTCCTTGAATGGTCGGAGTGGGCGCTCGTGGTAATCCGGAAATTTGGCCAGATGAAGAACTTCTGGTGTTTGAAACCTACTGATGTTTTTAAAGAAAGAAAAAAAAAGCATTATACAAGAAATCTAAAGAAAAAAAAAAGAAATTAGAATTACTTTGATTAAATATATCTCCTTAAAGAAAAAAGATAAATCCAGATATTTAAATATATTAATTAGCTGGGTGCTTTAACTATTTACAAAATTTTCGTGATTACATAGATTTGATGTTCTTCTGGTTAAACATATTAGTATTTACTTACTCATATTTATAGTGGATTAATTAAATATATATTGGGTTAATATTTAAATCTCTAAATCTTAGAATATTTGACCACTTAAGAAATTCAAATAAGATCTGTCTAGGATTACCTATAATAGAAAATTTTTATTTAACAACATATGTATAAATAGTGCACGGTATTTAAAGGAGAAGACAATATAACTCTACTAGGATAATTGATGGTAGATTGGAGAGAGCTTCTACAAATAGTTAAAATGGCAACAATAACTACAAATGTAAAATCAGGGAAGAAACCTACAACAGCGACATCTTCACCTCTGGGACAGAGATCGAGTGACGCAATGTTATTGGCGGAAAAGACAAGTTCTGCCCAAAGTTTGCAGGCAGTACAGTCAACGCTTGCCATGATGCAGGAAATGATGGTAAAAACCCATGAACTGATAGCGAGGAATCACGAAGACATGAAATTAGAAATGAGAACGGAAATAGGAGGAGTGAAGAATGACATACAAAATTTAGATAGTAAAATCAGAAAGATCCAGGAGACAATGACAAAAATTAAACAATTAAACACAATTAAACAACAATTAAACACAGTAGAGGCAAGAACTGAGGTGGTAGAAAAGAGATTAGAGGAATTGGGACAAAATTGGACAGTTTTATATTGTGAACTTCAGGATTCTGTGGTGCATATAGAATTAGAAAAAGCATCATTTTATTTGAGATTCCAGAATATTGTTGGAGATAAAAAGGAAGATCTACGTGAAATAATGGTGAATTTGATAGCAACAGCCCTACAGAAAGACAAACACAAAATTGAAAATGACATTGATGAGGTCTACAGAGTATACACGCATTACGCCCGAAGATACAGACTATCCCAAGAAGTCCACATCCGATTCGCGAGGAAGACGATATGAGACATGCTATATGGCAAGACCAGAGATGAGCCACTGATATATAAAGATCATGAAGTGGTAACGTTGAAGCAAATACCCAGGAGAGTTAGGGAGCAAAGAAGGGGCTACCAGTTTTTGTCATCTCAGTTAATTAAAAATGGTATATCGTTCAGATGGTTCACCCCAGAAGGGTTCCTAATAGTATGGCAGGATAAAAAATATAAAATTGACACAATAGAGAAAGCACATCAATTTCGTGAACAATATCTGGGACCTGAAGAAGAACATGAAAGTGGAGAAGATTTAAATACAAGAAGCCAGGAAGAACAATTATCTGAAGAGAAAGAACCCGTACCACAGTCAGAATCTCAGAAACCTAGAGAAGATGAGAACAACAGACCAAGTATAAGAGAACCCAGAACAAGGAAAGAAATAAAAAACACTACATAGACAGTAATATGAGCAGAGATATTACCTTATTCTCAGTTAATATCAATGGTTTAAATTCAACATTAAAAAGAAAACAGTCATTTGAAAAACTTAAAAAGCAAAATGCAGATATAACTTGTATACAAGAGGTACATATAGACAAACAGGCAGGCCTCCTAAAGGATACTAATTTGGGAAAAATGTATTGGGCTCTTTCAAATCAAAGAAAAAGGGGTATTGTGGTATATATAAAAGATTGGCTGCAACACAAACAAGTATATAAGGATGATGATGGAAGAATGTTATTCATAGAAATAATATTAAATCAGAAAAAGACCTTGTTAGTTACAGTATATGCCCCGAATATAATCAAAAAGAATTTTATAATAAACTCCATCATAAGACAGTAGAAAATGAATATACAAATGTATGTATTATAGGAGATTTAAATGCTATTTCAGACAAGGATAAAAACTATAAAAGTTCCAATAAAAAATAAAAAATAAAAGGAGACTATTCCCATCATCTTTTAATAACATGCTAAGGGAATTAAACTTAAATGAAGTGTGGAGAGAACTATATCCAACCAAAAGGCAGTATGCTTTCTTTTCCAATCCCCATCATTCTTGGTCTAGAATAGATCAGATTTGGATGGACCCAGGTTTAATGGAAAACATTGAAAACATTGAGATTTTGCCAAATGTATGGGCTGATCATAGCCCTATTCAAATTTAGTGGAAAGGAAAGAGAACGATTGGAAGGTGGACATTTAATAATAGTATATTGAAAGATGATGAATATATTGAAATGGTGAGAAAAGAATTGAAAATATTTTTTGAAATAAATAAGAAAGAGCATATGTCTCTTCAAAATGTTTGGGATACAACAAAAGCCTATGTGAGAGGTTTAACTATTGGTTATAATATTAAAAAAATAAAAAAGACAACAACAAAATGTGTGGAGAGAGAAGCTTAAAGATTTAGAAGTAAGTAGACAAGTTGATGCGAATAATCAAAATATTAGTAAAGAAATAGTTTTGCTAAAACATAACATAAATTTAAGTATGCAGGAAAACTTGGCCTAAAAAGTTAAATTAGCAAAACAAAATTATTTTGAAAATGCAAATAAGCCAGGGAGATGGTTAGCCCATAAAATAAAAAAGAACAAGGAAAAAGAATGATTGTAGCTCTCCAAGACCAAGAAGGGAAAGTATGTACCCAGGCTAAGGAAAAGAAAGATGTTGCCAAGGACTTTTTTACAAATCTATACAATCAAGAAGAAGTACTAGGACAACTTATTAACTAATATTTAGAAGAAAAAAAATTACCGGAAATTACGGATGAAGAGAAATGTATTTTAAATAATAAAATATCCACAGAAGAAATTAGAAAGGCAATTGGAGCCCAAAAACTAAATAAAACCCCGGGCCCAGATGGAATTCCATCTGAATTCTATAAGGAACTCCAAGAGTTATTGGAGGAATTAATGACAGATTTATATTATGAAGCCTTGGATAACGCTAATATACCAAAATCATGGACCTTATATAACCTTATTCACAAAGAGCAGTCAGACCCACAAAAAATTCAAAATTATAGGCCAATATCACTTTTAAATGTAGATTACAAGATTTTGGCCACAATATTGGTGGAAAGATTAAATAAAATATTAAGTAGGATTATCCATACTGACCAAAATGGGTTTTTGTCATATAAACAAATGAAGACAAATACAAGAATAATTATGGATGTTTTAAAATACTATGAAGTACACTCAACTAAAATAATGGCACTGATGTTTTTAGATGCTCAAAAGGCGTTTGACAATTTAAATTGGAATTTTCTTATTAAACAATTGACAGGTATGAAATTTGGTGAAATTTTTTTAGGATTCATTAAAACA
This sequence comes from Hydrophis major, assembly GCA_033807585.1. NCBI lineage: Eukaryota > Metazoa > Chordata > Lepidosauria > Squamata > Elapidae > Hydrophis > Hydrophis major. The sequence continues at coordinate 185,802,332 of CM066329.1, read as the reverse complement.
ATATACAACACCCAAATCGCAAAAATGTTAATAAATGGGGAAAATACAGATAATATAAGGATAAACAAAGGTGTAAGACAAGGATGTCCCTACTTTATATATTAGCAAAAGAGATACTATTGGTACAAATCCAAAAAAACCAAGAGATCAGGGGTTTAAAAGTTAAAAAAGAGGAGTACTGTTCTGTCCTTAATTTACATACTTGAAATCCCCGCGCTTTGATTGGCTAAAGCGCGGGGATTTCTGATTGGCCAGGCGAGCCGCGCTGATTGGCCCGTTTGAAGTCTCCCGCGATTGGCTCACTCCAAGAGCGGGAGACTTGAATCGCTGCCATTGGCCGCGGCCGCCGCAGCGAAAAGGATAAAAGCCGCGGGCTTTTTCCTTTTCGCCGGTTCGGTTCACAACTGTTTAATAAAGAGCTTGAAACGTAGTCACCGACTCCTGGCGTCTTTTTGCGGACACGACACTGGCGACGAGGATGGGATCCCGACCCTGAACCGAACCCCGTGTCCAACAAGAGCCAGTTTCAGCACCGAAATGGCGAAAATCGCACCGCCCGCCCCCTTCAACCCCGCCACCGAGGACTGGGAATCGTTCTCAGACCGTTTCTGCATGTACCTCGAGTGCACAGGAATGAAGGACGCCCCAAGCCCGCTAAAACGTGCCGTTTTCCTCACCCATTGCGGAACCGAGGTTTTCCAGATGGCCAAAGCATTGGCCAAGCCGGCCGACGCAACCGCCATGGACTGGGACGTCCTCGAACCGATCCTGCGGCGCCATTACGCCCCCGAGGTCCCCATCCTGATCCGGCGCAACGAATTTTACCGGCGAGACCAGAAACCGGGCGAAAAACTGAGCGATTTCGTCACCGAGCTGCGGCGCCTAGGAGGACTCTGCGAATTTGAGGGTCTGAACAGCCTCCTAAGAGACCGATTCGTACTTGGCCTATGGGACCCTGCACTCCAGAGCCGGCTTATGGCCAAGGGCGACATCAGCCTAGCAGACGCCCTCACCGCAGCCGCAGCCGCAGAAGCAACCCGCACTTCCGCTGACAGCATGCGAAAATCAGACGCGAAGGGCGGAAACAACAACCCGGCAAGGTCGACCGACCCAAAAAACGAATCAACCGCACACTACGGAGAATTCCAGTCTGCATCCAGCACGTCAGAAGACGAGGAGGACATACATCGCGTGCAGACGGGGCGCGGTGACCAACGGAACCGAAGAGGTCGTAGGTCGAGGACCAACTGTGCCGGGTGCGGCGGCGACCACCCCAGATCAGAATGCCGATTTTTTGACTCTATCTGTAGGCATTGTGAAAGAAGGGGACACATCGCTCGGGTTTGCCGCCAAAAGAAGACTCGCAGTCCACCCAGATGGGACCAACACGACCGAAAAAAGGAAAGCCCCCCGCCCAGGACCAGAGATCGCCAATCGGCCGGCCGGTGGGACCAAATCCAGCGACCCTCAAGAGGCGGCGACAGTCGGCGCAAGGAAGATACCCACCAGACGGTAACCATCGGCCACGCCATCTCCGACGGCGCCAGAAAGGTACACGTAGAAGTCCATATTGAAGGCCAACCATGCAAGATGGAGGTGGACTCCGGATCCTACCTCTCCATGATTGCATGGCACGAGATAAAACGACTAGTGCCCACCCTCCATAAGAGGAACATAAATGCCCAAAAAATCATTATAAAAGACTACCAGGGAAACCGCGTCCCGGTAGTGGGCACCAAGAACTTTAATGTAACTTATAAGGGCCGCACCGAACAACTCCCACTCACAATCGTCGATCGCGACCGCCCAAGCCTGCTGGGACTACAATGGTTCGCCCCACTCGACATCGCGCTGACAGGAGTCAACCACGTCACCAACGACGGCTGGGAACAGCGGCTAGCCCAGGAATTCCGGGAGGTCTTCGACGGAAGCCTGGGCAAGTACCAGGGGCCCCTTATCTCATTTGACCTAGACCCTAGGGTTCCCCCCAAGCGGCTAAAACCTAGGAGGGTACCATTCGCCCTAAAACCTAAAATTGACGAGCAGATCGACAAGCTCGTCAAACAGGGGGTGTTGCAGCCGATAGACCATGCCCGATGGGAGACCCCTATAGTGACCCCAGTCAAGCCAGACGGGTCCGTGAGAATTTGTGGGGACTATAAGGCCACCCTAAATGGCGCGTTGCAACAAAGTGCCTACCCCGTCCCAATCGTGCAACACCTACTGCACTCACTGGGAGGGGGCAAGGTCTTTGCCAAGCTCGATCTCGCCCAGGCATATCAGCAGTTGCCGGTCGACGAAAAAACAGCGGAAGCCCAGACCATCGTTACCCATCGGGGGGCCTTCAAGTGCAACCGACTCCAGTTCGGAGTCAGCGTGGCACCAGGCATCTTTCAGAGCCTGATGGAACGTTTACTGCAAGGCATCAAGGGGGTGGTGCCCTATTTTGATGACGTATTAGTGGCGGCGCCAAACGAAGCCGAATTAGAAAACCGACTCAGGGAGGTCTTAACAAAATTTAAAGTAACGGGACTTAAAGTAAAACGAGAAAAATGCCAACTATGCACAGAGCGAGTGGAATTCTTGGGCTACCTTCTAGACCGGCATGGCATTCACCCTACAATTAAAAAAGTGAAAGCCATCAAAGAAGCCCCCACCCCAAGGTCTAAAATGGAACTACAGGCTTTCTTAGGGTTGCTGAATTTTTATAATGTTTTCCTACCCCAAAAGGCTATGGCGGCGGAGCCTTTGCATAGGCTCCTGGAAAAGGCAGCAACCTGGACTTGGGGGAGACGAGAGCAAGCCGCCTTCCAAAAAACCAAAGACCTTCTCACCTCCGACGCCGTCCTGATTCAATTCAGCGAAACCTTGCCCTTGGTTGTCACTTGCGACGCATCACCTTTCGGCGTCGGCGCTGTCCTCAGCCATACCCTCCCCGACAAAAGAGAAGCACCCATTGCTTTCTTTTCCAGGACATCCCGGACAGGTTGCAAGGGAAGGTCTTAGAGATGCTGCATGAGGGGCATCCTGGCATCGTCAGAACTAAAGCCCTGGCCAGGAGTTACGCTTGGTGGCCAGGGATGGACAAGCAGATAGAGGCATGGGTAGCTAAGTGCCGACGATGCCAGGAGACCAGACCAAGCCCACCCGCAGCACCCATCCTGGAGTGGGAAACACCAAGGGGGCCCTGGTCCAGGATCCATTTAGACTTTGCCGGTCCCACGAATGGGCATACCTTTCTAATAACAGTTGACGCTTACTCCAACTGGAGGTAAGCGACATGAAATCCACTACCACGGAGGCCGTTATCAAAGAACTTTGCAAACTCTTTTCCACACACGGCCTCCCAGACGTCGTCGTCTCCGACAACGGGCCCCAGTTTACTTCCCTCAACTTCGAGAGATTCCTGGCGGAGAGGGGCATCCGCCACGCATTAACAGCACCGGCGCATCCGGCGGCGAACGGTAGGGCGGAACGGATGGTACAATTTACCAAAAAAACCATCCGGAAAATGGACCACGGGGAGATCAACGACAAAATAAATAAACTCCTCTTTATACAACACATCACCCCGAACACCACTACCAACAAAAGCCCAGCCGAGTTACTAATGGGTAGGAAGCTGAGGTCCCCGCTCGACAGGTTACACCCAACATATAACCTGGAGCGGCCCCCAGACTCAAGTACAAAATACCGAACATTTACCCCCGGCGACTTAGTGTACGCGAAAAACCTGACGGGGGACCCCCTATGGATCCCAGCCGTCATCACCCAAATCACAGGCCCACGGTCGTACCGGCTCCAAACCACCGATGGGCGAGCCTGGAAACGGCACATTGACCAGCTCAGGTCACGAACAGCAACGGACCTCAACCCCCAAAACACGAACCAAGGGGGGAGGGAATACCCGAATAAACAAACGCAAGAAAAAATAAACCAGCAGTACTTACCGGAACGCAGCCATCGCGATCCCCCACCGGAGAAGAACCACCTAGCCAGCTCAACCGACTCGGAGAAACCAAGCGGGAGCGGCGAAACCCGTAGCTCAACCAACCCGGAAGGCCCAGGTGGGAGCCACGGAGAAAGAACCGGCCCGATCACCCAGCCGGTTCGCACAGAAGAGGGAGCAGCCAAAAACATGACCGCTCCGGCCGAAATCCAGCTTGCAACTGAGTTGCGCAGGTCAAGTAGGACTAGACGGAGCCCCGCCTACCTACGTGACTACGCAACGTGATGGACTATACCAAGAGGGGAGGGGTGTTCTGTCCTTAATTTACATACTCGAAATCCCCGCGCTTTGATTGGCTAAAGCGCGGGGATTTCTGATTGGCCAGGCGAGCCGCGCTGATTGGCCCGTTTGAAGTCTCCCGCGATTGGCTCACTCCAAGAGCGGGAGACTTGAATCGCTGCCATTGGCCGCGGCCGCCGCAGCGAAAAGGATAAAAGCCGCGGGCTTTTTCCTTTTCGCCGGTTCGGTTCACAACTGTTTAATAAAGAGCTTGAAACGTAGTCACCGACTCCTGGCGTCTTTTTGCGGACACGACAAGTACAAACTTCAAGCATTTGCTGACGATATGGCCTTTATAGTGGAAGATCCCCTGGAAACGACACCTATTTTGATGAAAGAAATAGAACAATATGGAAAGGTTGCAGGGTTAAAAATTAATAAAGAAAAAACAAAAGTGATAACAAAAAACTGTACAAATGAACAAAAGGAAGAACTAACAAAAAAATTAGGGATACAGGTGGTAAATAAAGTAAAATATTTGGGGATATGGCTGACAGCTAGGTGCTCATCAATTAAAAAAGATAATTACGATAAATTAACATTTCAAATATTTAAAGACTTAGATAATTGGGCTAAACTACAAATATCTCTATTAGGCCTTATTGCATTAGTAAAAATGAACGTTCTGCCAAAATTCTTGTTTCTATTTCAGACGGTGCCAATCAAGTTGGAAAAAAGCTTTTTTGAAGAACTAATAAACATATATCCAAATTTATATGGCAAGGGGAAAAACCCAGAATAAAATATAAATTATTGCAAGATGATAGAAAGAAAGGAGGCTTTAGTCTTCCAGATTTTGAAATATATTACTATGCTGCGATAGTAACTTGGCTTAAAGACTGGGTTAATTTGATAAACAAAAGGATTTTAACACTAGAGGGTTTTGATCTCCAACTTGGATGGCATGCATTTATGTGGGATAGAAAGAGTAAACACCACTTTCAAAGCCATTATATAAGGAATGTGTTACTAAATATTTGGGAAAAAATAAAAAAGTACATTATTGCAAGGTCCCACTGTGGTTATCCACAATGGAGGCAGTTACACATCCAAATGTCTTAGATTTTGACAATATTGTAAGATATAAAGATTTATTACATCAAAATGGAGAGTTAAAGGCTAGGAATCAAATACAAATTTTAGGAAAAGAGATACCATGGTGGCCCTATGCGCAGGTACAATCGCAATACAAAAAAGATAAAGAACAATTTGGCTTTGACATGATCTACCAAGAATTAGATAAAATTTGGCAAGGAGAGGAAAAGAAGATGATTAGTAAAATATATAAATATCTATTGGATTATAAACTAAAAGAAGAAACAGTCAAAGAGTGCATGATAATTTGGGCAAAAAATGTGGGCCACAGTATTGAATTAAACAAGTGGGAACATATTTGGGAAACAAACTACAAATTAACTATGTTGGTCTCATATAAAGAGAATCTCTATAAAATGGTGTATCGGCACTTGCCACCTGCGAGACTGGCTAAGATGTTCCCGAACTGTTGGAAGTGTAACTGCATCCAGGGAACATATTTTCATATGTGGTGGACCTGTCCATGTGCGCAAAGGTTTTGGAAAAATATCAAAAATTGGATTTTAAATATAACTAAACAAGAAGTAAAACTTGAACCTGAAACTTTCTTGCTGGGTATGATAGATTCAAAAATGGAAAGAAAATACCAATATTTAATTCTATACATGATAGCGGCAGCTAGAATAAGCTATGCAAAAAAATGGAAATTGTCTACCACCCCTTCAGAGGAGATGGTCATCAAAAAAATTCACAAGTGCACAGAGATGGATAGCCTAACTAAACTACTAAAAAATAACCAAGATAGTGATTACTATAAAACATGGAATTACTGGTACGAATGGTTAAAGAAAAGGCAATATTTGACAACTGCATAAGCTATAAAGTTATTGAAGACGTGCGTTTAATCATAAAGCATTTTGTGAAACTAAGGCATTGAAAGAACGAAGAAGTTATTGTAACAAGGCAGATCACATCATTGTTAAAAAATGTTTAAAAATGTGTAATCATTACTCAACTTTTTGCTGCAAAATGTATATATGTATATATATCTGTTTATATGTTCATTTGTTTTTTAAATGTTTAAAATGTATGATTCTTAAATAAACTTTATTTTAAAATTAAAAAAAGAAAGAAAAGGAAAGTTCCTTATAAGAGGAAAAAAATAGTTGAATACACTGTAATTCCAATATATTTTGTCTCATTTAGTACAACCTATCTGCCTTTAATTTGAAGGACATGTTATTGCGCAGAATAGGGCAGATCCTGTGGGTTAAATAACTGAAGGAAATCAAACAAAAGCCAGTACTATTTGACTTACAACTTTTCATTTAGTGACTGAAGTTACAATGGCACTGGAAAAAGTGACTTATGACCGTTTTTCCACATTTACCATCATTGCAGCATCCCCATGGTCACATCATCAGAATTCAGATGCTGAGCAACTGCTATGTATTTATGATGGTCACAGTGTCCCAGGGTCTGTGATCACCTTTTGCAACCTTCTGACAAGCAAAGTCAATGGGGAAGCCAGGTGCATTTAACAACTCTGTTACTAACTTGACGACTGCAGGTATTCACTTAACAACTGTGGCAAAAAAGATAGTAAAATGAGGCAAAACTCACTTATCTGTCTTGCTTAGCATTGGAAATTTTGGGCTGAATTGTGGTTGTATAAACCTAAATTATACTGAGCCTTCTATATAAACTTTTTATAGTTACTCCACTCAGGTTACCTACCTTTCAGCAGGCTTACATCTAGGCTGCAAAAATTTTGGACTACCATGAAACAGCAGCAAAAAGAGTTTTCAGTATTTCTTTACAGCCATGTAATAATCGCCTGGATGTTTGCAACCCAGTCTCTTGCCTTGTTATTATACCAGGCCTGACTTTTTGCATAATCATAATTATGCAAAATCATAATCATAATCAGGGTTCGCATGGGTTCGGCTGAATCCTTTGCTCTGGCAATCAGTTAGTCTGTCCTTTATTTCTGCAGTTTTGAAGCTCTGTTGAGGCACAGGACACTGGATTACCGTGCCTCAGCTGTTTTACTCACCGGTGTTGCAGTGGAAAGTCAGTTTTAAAGCTGTAAACTTGTGGTTTTGCAATGTGCTGCGTGTGTACAAAGCGTGCATTTGCCACGTGCACACGCTCAGCGAACCCATTGTGAAACCAGTAGAAGCCCACCACTGCATTTAGGACTGGTCTGCACAACAACAGCTATTCTCGTTCTCATCTTCATACTACCCACATCTGACTTGGTATGTTTTGGGTTCTAGCATTATAAGGAATTGAATTAAAATGTCCTTGCTCTTGTGAATCATTTTTTTCGTTTTCTAGTTCAAATATACTATATGACAGACAGCAGTAACAATAGTAAAGTTTTATCATGTCTGTTAAGCCTGGTTTCCCCAACCAGGGTTAGGGAGACAAGCTAGACAGAATGTGCAGCGTTAGTCAGATAGGCACACAGATAAATGAGTGAGCTAAGCTTGTATGTTTATTAACATACAGTAAAAATAACAGATACGCTTGTGCTATCAAAAATATAGTTTATTCCATTATGAGTTCATAGCATAGTCAAAATAACAGTCCAATAGTCATGTATCATTTAGTCAGTCCATTCAGGGATATTCAGTTAGCAAAGTCCATGTAGAATATCCTATGTCAGTTCACTTACAAATCAGTCCTTTGTTTATCTCTCCCGTTTGAGCAATGCAGTCTTGAGTCCTTGCAGTAATCAGGGATCATCAAAGCCAGAGAGAGAGCAAGCTGTCGTCTTGCTTCTTTTAAAGTGCTTTCACAACCACTCCCTTAATTATATTCCCTATATTTAAAGCTGCAGACACTTTAACTAACAAACTATGATTACTTAGTTATTATTTTACCTAAACCAGTTAGGGTAAACAATGTTATCCCTAACATTCTCCCCTTTTAGGTTAAATAATAATATAACTATTTACATCTTTAAATCATATTTGTTACAACTCTCTTTAAACTTAATTACTCCTTGAACTTTTGTAAATTGGTCTGCAATGTTTTCTTCCGTCATGCAGTATTCCAATTTAATTAGCCCATTCTTTACAGATTCTCTAACATTTAAGTATCTTAAGTCAGTATGCTTTGATCTAGTTTTTACAGCAATACTAGTAGCTAACTTTATAGCTGCCTGGTTGTCCTCGTACACAATAATGGAATCTTTAACAGTTATACCCATGTCTAATAATAACTGTTTGTACAAAATTAAGTCAGTGCATAATAATGACAGACATGAAAATTCCGCTTCCATCGTGGACAAGCTGATATGCTGTTGTCTGATTGACCTCCATCCTATTAGTGTCTTACCAAATAATATAGCCATCCCAGATGTTGATTTTCTAGTGTTTATATCAGTTGCAAAACTTGCATCTGCATAGGCACTAAGACTCAAATCACCCTTTGGTTCTATATACAATGCATGGTTCATTGTTCCTTTAAGATATCTTAAAATTCTCTTTAATGATTGCCAATGACATTGATGTGGATCTGAATTAAAACGTGCCAGCTGATTTACACTATAAGCTATATCTGGCCTAGACCAATTGCTTATATATGATAAGCTACCAATCAAAGATTGATATATAGACTTATCAAATTTGGGACTTTGATCATCAGTTTGGCAAACTTCCTGACTCATTGGAGTCTTTGCCGGTTTACAAAGTTCCATTTTATACGTTTTAATTAATTGGCAAATTTTATCTTCTTGAGATATCTTAAATCCATTTTTTGTTTTGTTAATTGTCAATCCTAGATATTTTTTAATTTCACCTAAATGCTTTAATTTTATCTTTTTGGCTAATAATGATATAATTTCATTAGCTTCATTATTAGTCTTAGTTATCAAAGCAATATCATCTGTAAATAATAACAATAATGACACCGTTCCATTATTTTCTCTTTTAAACACACATGGATCTGCTAAACCAGATTTAAAACCTATATTGTTTAACTCTTTCACAATATATTGGTTCCACTCAAACCCAGATTGTTTCAACCCGTAAAGACTCTTTTTGAGTTTCCAACAATCATTACTATTTACTTTATTGTCTTTTATACCTACTGGTTTTCTTAAATATATAGTGTGCTGCAATGGTGCATGCAAATAAGCAGCTTCTACATCTAAATGGTTAATGACATAGTTTTTCTTAGCTGCCCACACTAATGCTGCTCTTAAAGATGTTGCTTTAAGGCTTGCTGCGAAAACTTCATCGTAATCAGATGCAGTTTGATTAAATCCTTGAGCGACCAACCTAGCCTTATGGGTAACAGTTCCATCATTTCCAGTTTTTACTTTAAATATCCATTTGCACCCAATGGATTTTTCTCCTGGAGGCAATTTAGCATCTTCATAAACTTTCATTACCTTTAATGAATTTAGTTCCTTTTCCATTGCCTTTTGCCAATTCTCCTGATCCTTAGCAGGATACATCCTAAGTTCATCTACACTAGTTGGAACTTTAGTTACTTGGCAAACTATACTTGCTTGATACCTATCAGGTGGTCTAGTTACACGTGTAGTACGTCTAGGTATTACAGGACTTACAGGTGGACTTTCATTTATTAACTGTTCTTGATTATCTAACTCTTCCTGATCAACTGTTTCCTCTTGTTCTGGTCCTATTTGCTCTTCGTGGACTTCTTCTTTAATTGGACTCTTCTTATAACTAGTCTGTTCTTTCTGCCTTTTGTAGGGTTCAATAATTACTTCATTATTTAAATCTTGCTCTAATCTATTCCATCCTACATGTTCTAGGAATTTAGCACTAGCACTGGTGTAAACTCTAGATGTACCTGGTTCCCAGAATCTATAAGATCTATGATTAGATGTATATCCTACAAAATATAATCTTTTAGCTCTATGCTGTCCTTTGTGTCTGAGTTGTGAAGGGATATGCACCCATGCTGATGCTCCAAATGTGTGCATGTAACTTAAATCAGGTTTTGTACCATGCCACAATGTGAATGGTAATTCACCTGTTGTTGAATTAACAACATTATTTAATATATGATTACCACACATTATTGCTTCTCCCCATAAATTGTCAGGTAATCCTGAATCAGACATCATAGTTCGTGCCATTGATTGTAATGTTTGGCCTCTTCTCTCTATAAAGGCATTATGTTGTGGCCTATATGGTGCAGACTTTTTATGTTGAATACCTAACATTCTTAGTCTGTTCTGGAATTTATTATTTGTAAATTCCATACCATTATCTGTTATAAGAGTTACTAATTTCTTTTTAGTTTTCCTTTCAGCAAATTTTATCCAATTAAAGAGATTTTGATACGTTTCAGTTTTGCTTTTCATTAAATAGCAAAACCCATATCTAGAATAGTGGTCCATTATACTTAGTATGTAACGAGCTCCTCCTACACTTGGTTTTTTCGGACCTATTAAATCTGCAAATACTACTTCTAAAGGTTCTTTGGTAGTAAATCCATCAACTCTATTAGCCGGTGTGACCCTGGCTTTGCTTTGATTGCAAGCATTACATTGCAAATACTTATTACAAGGTTTCAAACTTATTCCTTTAGATAATTGAACAGTTTTCTTAAGCATTTTAAAATTTAAATGCCCTAGCCTTTGGTGTAACAAGTGAATACATTCATCATGAGGTTTCTTATTTTCATAAACTGTGTTAGCCACTTTTAAACCATCATCATTTAACACATATAATTCACCTCTTAAAGATGCAGTAATTTTCTTATCTTCTTTCTCAATTATGCAGTTATCTCCTTTAAAGGTAACTACATATCCTAGTTTAACCAAAATTCTAACTGAAATTAAATTAAACTTTAGTTGTGGTACATATAACATTTTTACATTCTCTTTTATAAAATAACAATATGCTATACCTTGAGCTTTAGCTTTCAGTTTCCAGCCATTGGCTAACGATATCTGCTGTGTACTCTTGGACATTTTAATAAAATTTTTGTTATCATTTGTTATACAGTGGGATGCTCCACTGTCAACCACCCATAAATTATTTTTTACAGCTCCGTTACTATACATGGCTAACTCTAAATTTTTATTTTTATTTTGATGACTTTTAGTATTCTGGCCAGCGTTCTGGCGCTTTGCCTTTTTACAAAATCTTGCCAAATGTCCTCTTCCTCCACAATTAAAACACTTTTTAATTGCGTATGCAGTAGGAGTTTCATTATCTTCTTTTTGAGGTTGTTCCCTCCTTAATTCATTTCTTTCAAGCCTTCTTCTGACCTCTTCAATCAATCTGCCAGTTATATCAGTTAAAGTTAGACTTTCCTTTGGCAAAATTTCAAGGGAAGTTACGTAGTTATCATAACTTTCATCAAGGGAAGATAGAATTATGTAGACTTGGTGTTGTTCAGAGAAAATAAGCTCTTTCTTGTGCAGTTCTTGAAAAATGCTTTGCATAGTTTTCAAATGACTCAGCATATCACCATTCGTCTGGAGATGCGTACTGAAAAGCTTCCGTGTTAGATTTATGTGAGCACTAACATTATCTCGAACATAAATCCTCTTCAGCTTCTGCCAACACCCAACAGCCGTTTTCTCTCCGTGGATATAAACAAGCTGTTGGTCAGTTAAGGTTAAAGCAATTATGCAAATAGCGTGTTCATTTTTATGCATAAATTCTTCTATCTTTAGTTTATCTTCATCATCCTCTGGATCCCATTCTTCTACGTTTGGTGGATTTTCAATTATGTTCCACAAACCTTCTCTTCGTAGAAGCAGACCACATTTCATAGACCATGATACATAGTTTGTTCCATCCAACTTGGATATAAGGGACAAACTTTGTAGATTGACTTGTGCCATGTTTTCTTTTATGGATATAAAACTATAATTAATAAAACACAGCTGTCTGTTTACTGTAATGTATAACAACACAAACTCTCACTTTTACATAAATCTGTTTTATCCTAGTTAAACTGACTTTGCAGCCTCTGGGCCCATAACCAGTGTTAAGCCTGGTTTCCCCAACCAGGGTTAGGGAGAAACATACAAGCTTAGCTCACTCATTTATCTGTGTGCCTATCTGACTAATGCTGCACATTCTGTTTAGCTTGTCTCCCTAACCCTGGTTGGGGAAACCAGGCTTAACAATGTTTATAAAAGAGGCTCTTGAGTGAAAAGAATGGTATAATTTGTTTTGAGTTTTTTGTTATTGTTCTTTCCAACTTGAGTTACTAACAGTGGATTAAATGTTTTTATTAAGCATCAGACATGAGAGTTATTATCAGTTTGGAATGTGTTCTCTTGGTCTACTTTAGTAACAAAGGATTTAAAACCAATAAAAACATTTCCCCACATTTAGATAGCATAAACTGTTTATCTGAAAAAGATAGAAAGAAAGGCAAAAAGATTTACTAAGAGTACAAGACAAATTATGATATTGAACTTCAGCTAAAAAGAATAAAAGCAGAAACTGTTACGAACTAAACAAACTCATTAGCTTGTGATTCTAGTAGTTTTCTTTCCACGACAGGTTCGTAGCCTGCACTTCTGATTGGCCCGTTGACAGCGGATTGTGATTGGCCAGTTTTGGCTGATCAGATTGGCTGATAGCGGGTTGCTGCTGATTGGACGCTCTCAGCGCGGCAAACTCAAATCATTGGGTGTTGTGACAGCAACCAGCTCTATAAAAGGAGCTGCTGCTGCCCTAGTTTTTTGCTCTGTTCTGAAGTCACTAATAAAGAGTTGGAGTCACTATTCGATGCCTCGTCTCCGTTCCTTGCACCCACTCTCCCAGATCTAACAGAAACAATGTGCCCAAACTGATGAAAAAACAAGTGTCTTGGAAGAGCCACTTAAGAAAGACAATCTCTCACTAAGTTTTGCAATGCATATGAAGGGCATCTTTTTACTTGTTCCTTTCCAGCTGTTATTAACAAAATTGAATGGGTATACGTCCTGGATATATATATCAAGGCTCAAAGTGTTTTGTATTAAAATTATTCCAATTTGACAGGTTGATATAAGATAGGAAAATAAATTAGGTACACTAAAGAATATTGGTGTATATTCTTTAGTGTATATTTGAATATGACCTTTAATTTTCTAGATAACTAGAAGTTAATATCTTGCTATGAACGTCCCATTTCCCCTCCCCCACAATCACTTCACCCTTCTGATATCTTATTGAAGCCACAAAGACACAAAATGGAAGATTTATGTGCTGCAACTTCATGTCATAAGTCTAAGAACCATTGATTAGAGTATGTGTGGTCAAGTTCTTCCAGGTCCTGAAGCAGGTTTATGTAAATAGAGTGGTTGCTTATGGAGATGAAGAACATTAAATGTATTCCTATCTAGCCTGGATTTTATATCATATACCAAGCAAAAACATTACTTCAGATCTGTTAGCTCTTCCACCCAAACTGCTAACCACACTTCAGAGATCAACGAGTTAAAAAAACAAATGTAAGGATGTGAACTGATAACATTGTTGAATATTAAATGCACTGAGCCTTGATGTGAGTCAAGCAGCCTGAATGATTTTTTTCCTGCTGCAATTTTTAAGTGATCTTTTCTCAGTTTCTTATGGCACAAGCTGTGCCATCTGATCCATCTGACCAGTGGTGGGATTCAAAATTTTTTACTATTGGTTCTGTGGGTATGGCTTGATGGGCATGACAGGGAAAGGATACTGTAAAATCCCCATTCCCTCCCCATCCCACTAACCTTGTGCCTTGAGTGCTCCTATGGCTCTGGCACTTCACATCAGACTTTCAGGGGCAGTGCTGGCTGAAGTACTGGTTCCAAACAATTCTGCACAAGGCACTACAGTAAAGCTTTATCATGGGGAAGCAACTGAAGAGCTGCTTCTACAGTACCTCATCTAGATATGTCTTGTTTAATAAAAAAGGACTAGGGATGAAATTATAGCAGTGTTCTAATATCTCAGGGGCTGCCACAAAGAAGAGGGAGTCAATCTATTCTCCAAAACACCTGAAGGCAGGACAAGAAGCAGTGAATGGAAACTAATCAAGGAGAGACGCAACCTAGAACTAAGGAGAAATTTATATATGACAGTTAGAACAATTGGAATGACTTGCCTCCAGAAGTTGTGGATCCCCCAACAGTGGAAGTTTTTAAGAAGAGATTGGACAATCATTTGTCTGAAATGGTACAAAGTTATGGTAGAAGACCTCCAAGGTTCCTTCCAATTCTGTTATTCTGTTATCTCTCTTTCCCTGTGGGAAGGGAAGTAGCTTTTTAGCCATAGTCTGTTTGGAGCCACTTCCCACCCCTACTCCCACTTTTTATGTTGGAATAATCCCTGCCATTTTCAGAAAGAATATTGCTTCCATGTGCAAAAAGCCCCCAACCACCAATTTGTTTGTGCAGTTTTCACTCAACCTGAGCAACTTATATTTATCATACAATTCTCACATGAAAATAAAGTTGTTGATCAGAAAATTCAGAATCTTAGTCCAAAATTCTGCATCCAGTAATGAGCAATCAGATAGCTTTGAAATCCGATAAGGATGTGAAAGCAAAGGCCCTATATTATCTGGCCAAGGTATGTGGTACCTGTTAAGTACGGTCGGTGGGTCCCATGAATAGACGAGGCTTGAGTAGTGAGCAACAGCTCTTTATTAAACAGACAGATTCTGAGACGAAAAAACCCAGCGCGCGGCAGCTCTTCTTTTTGAGCTGGCCGTGGCTAGGCAGCTAATGACAACCCTTTGAGCTTGCTGTGCTTGGTTTCAGCCAATCGCGGCAAACCCTGTATGAGCCAATCAGGAACGTTCAAGCCATCCAATCACGATCTGGCTTTTCTGGACCAATAGGAACACAGGGTTTTAAGCCTGCTAATATGGAACATCCCTCCCCTCTTGGTTCCGTCCAAGGGGTGGGGTAACGTAGTCATGTAAGTAGGTGGGTCTTCGGACCTGCCTACTTGACTTGCACGGTTCATAATGTCTCTGGCCGTCGTCAGGTTCGGACGGGCTCTGCGTCACTCTCAAGCTTCTCGATGGAACCGCCTGGAAGGGTGAGCCAGGCCTATAGCTGCGACTCCCGCCTGGTGTATCCAGGTTGGTGTATGGGTTGGTTGAGTCGTTCGCTCTGTCGCTCCCGCCTGGATCCTCTCGGCTAGTTGAGCTTGTCTGGCTGCTACTTCCAGGTGAAGCACCCGTCTGCCTCAGTTCCTTGTTTGTAGGTAAGTATTGCTGGTTTAATGTTTGATTTTTATTTAATGGGTGTGTGGGGTGTTCTGCTTGCTGGTTCTTTTTCTGAGCTTGAGGTTTCCCCCCACCCCTCTGATTCCTTGGTTAGAGTCTTTGAGGGGAAAAGTGGCCAGCGTAGACCGTAGCTGGTCAATGTACCGTTTCCAGCTCCTCCCGTCGGTGGTCTCAAGTCTGTAGGACCGGGGGCCGGTGACTTGGGTGATCTTTGCAGGTAGCCCTAGGGGATCCCCGGTAAAGTTTTCAGCAAAAACACTGTCTCCCACGTTGAAACCTCGGTGTCTGCTAGTAGATCCAGGGGGTTTCTCTGGAGTGTAAGTAGGGTGCAAATGGTCTAGAGGTGACCGGAGCCTTCTGCCCATGAGTAATTCTGCTGGACATTTGTTCGTGGTGGTGTTGGGTGTGATATGTTGAATTAGAAGCATTTTGTTGATTTTTTCGTGAATGTTGCCATGTTCAATTTTTTTGGATGTTTTTTTTTTGTGAACTGAACCATGCATTCAGCTCACCTGTTTGCCACTGGGTGAGCAGGCGATGTCAGTGCATGTTGGATGCCATGGTCTGCCAAGTATTGCTCAAACGCCAGTGCAGTAAATTGAGGTCCATTGTCAGATACTATCACATCTGGCAGACCATGCATGGCGAAAAGTTTGTTTAATTTTTTGATAACAGCTTCTGTGGTGGTTGTTTTCATTTTGCTTACTTCGAGCCAATTTGAGAAAGCATCAACAGTGATTAAAAAGGTATATCCTTTGGTAGGCCCTGCGAAATCAATATGGATTTGCGACCAGGGGCCTCTGGGGGTTTCCCATTCTAGCGGTGGAGCTGCAGGGGGAGTCGAGCGAGTCTTTTGGCATCTGCTGCAAGTGGCGACCCAAGTTTCTATTTGTTTGTCCATCCCTGGCCATCAAGCGTAGCTTCTGGCCAGGGCTTCCATTCGTACAATGCTCGGGTGTCCATTGTGCAGCATGTCTAGAACCTTTTTCTGTAATGTGTCTGGTATAACCACCCGGTCTCCCCAAAGAATGCACCCCCTTTGTGAAAAAAGTTCAGTTTGCCAGTTCTTAAACGGTTTAAAGAGTTCATTTTTTCCGCTTTCTGGCCAACCTCTCTCTACCCAGCTGAGGACTCGCGCCAAGTATTTGTCCCTTCTTGTTTCGCGGGCAATGGCTTGCGCAGTCAGTGGTGGCGTGGTTACTGTTTCTCTTTGTAGAACTGATAATGTGGGTGCTGGGTAGTCTTGCACGTCTGGTAGGGGGGATCGGTTTAAAGCATCAGTGTGCGAGATAGTCTTGCTGGGTCGGTGTGCTAAATGGTAATTATAAGCAGCAAGAAATTCAGACCATCTCGTCATCCTAGATGATAGGATGTTTGGAGTGGCTTTGTTCCCAGCCAAAATGCCTAGTAGGGGTTTGTGGTCCGTAATAATTGAAAAGGTCCTACCATAACTGATTTCGTGGAATCTTTTCACTGCGGAGACGATGGCTAGGGCTTCTTTGTCCAGCTGGCTGTAGTTCCTCTCCGGCTTGGACAGGGTTCTCGAGAAAAATGCGATGGGAGCCTCTTTCCCATTCAGCAAGGTGTGGCTTAGAATTGCTCCAACACCAAAGGTTGATGCGTCACATGTGACAGTCAGCGGCAGGGTTTCATTATACTGAATAAGGACTGCGCTGTAAGTTAAAAGTTTTTTTATTTGTTGGAAAGCCTGTACCTCTCGCCTTCCCCAGATCCAGGATGCCGCTTTATCCAGGAGCCTATGCAAGGGTTCTGTGACAGTCGCTTTCTGGGGTAGGAAAACATTATAGATTTTTTTTTTTTAATAAAAGTTTTATTGATTTTAACGACAGACAAAAACATATAAGACATAAAACATAACATAAAAAAAAATCATTCTTCATAAATTTACAGTGTATTGGTTGGTTTACCACTCCCTTTTGTGCATCCATTTCATAGTCATCAAAATAGTTATATTACATAATAACTCACATTATCAATCATCAGTAAAATATCTTAATACCATTATTGAACAATCATTTGACTATAATTTTACTAATTCATACTTGAGCGAGATAACTATAATTAAGTTAAATTATTTTATGACAAATCATAAAATCATACCAAATCTATCTTAATAAGATATTCTAAAAAATTATCAAAACCAAGAAAAATTATATATTCATTATTTCCTAAATTTCTAAATATTCTATTACCATATTGTATTATCTAACCATTGATAAAAAAAGATCCCAAACTTCATAAAATTGTTTATCTTCTTGTTCTCTAATTTCAAATGTCAATCTACTCATTTCAGCACAGTCTAATATTTTCTTAATAATTTCTTCCTCTAATGGTATTTTCTCACTCTTCCAATGTTTAGCAAGTACAATCCTAGCCGCTGTTAATACATTTACAATCAAATACTTTAAGTTTTTATTATATATATCAGGTAAGATTCCCAATAAAAAAATCTCTGGTTTCAAATCTATGTGTTTCTTTGTCATTTTTTCCAGCCATATGCAAATTCTAGTCCAGTATTTCCTGGCCTCCTCACAAGTCCACCACATATGGTAATATGAGCCAGGTGTCTGATGACATTTCCAGCACTTTTCAGATTTATTCTTGAACATTCTTGCTATTCTTGTCAGGGGAAAGTGCCACCTGTAAAACATCTTATACAAATTTTCTTTATATGCTGTTGACATTGTCATTTTATAATTTTGTGACCACAATTTTTGCCATTTCTCTAAATCAATCCCATATCCAAAATTCTTCCCCCAAGCAATCATTGTTTCTTTAACTTGTTCTTCCTCTAATTTAATTTCCAACAACTGTATAGTTTTTTAATCACTTTTTCATCAGTACCTGCCAAAATCCTATCTAAATCAGTCAATTTATCATAAAATCCTTCTATTTTAGAATCTTTAAGATACCTTGTGTTGTGTCCGTCGGAAATGATTCCAGGAGTCGGTGACTTGTGCATTAGCTCTTTATTGGGTACAGGAACCGAACTGGATCTAAAGGCAAACTTCGCGGCTTTTTATTTCCAAGCCGCGGCGGCCGCAGCCAATGGCACCACTTTGAATCTCCTGCAATCCGAATGGACCAATTGCGGGAGATTCTCAGCGAGCCAATCGGTGCGGCTCGCCTAGCCAATCAGAGTGCCCCGCGCTTTGGCCAATCAAAGCGCGGGGATCTCAAGAATGCAAATGAGGGGACAGAACACCCCTCCCCTCTTGGTTCAGTCCTTACGTTGCGTAGTCCCGTAGGTAGGCGGGGCTCCGTCTCTGCTTACTGGACCTGCGCAGGTCAGTCATAGGTTGGATCCTGGCCGGTTCGGTCGGGGTCTCCGTTTCTCTGGACTCCGTCGTGGGAACCGCCTGGTCTGTCTGGCCGGGCCGCTCTCCGCAGCTCCCTCCTGGGCTTCCCGGGTTGGTTGAGCCGCAGGTTTCGCCGCTCCCGCTTGGTCTTCCCGGGTTGGTTGAGCTGGCCTGGCTGTCTCTTCCTGGCGAGGTTTCATGCTGGCTGCTTTCAGGTGAGTATGGCTGGTTTATTCCTTCTCGGTTTTGGTTCCCTGGGTATTCCCTCCCCTCTTGGTTTGTGTTGTGGGGGTTGGTTTTGCTTGGTTGCGCGTTGGTGGTCTCTTGGGTTGTCGTCCTCGATCTTAACTGGTCGATGTGGCACTTCCACGCTCGTCTGTCGGTTGTTTGTAGCCGGTACGAGTGTGGGCCTGTTAGCTGTGTTATGACAGCCGGTACCCATAATGGGTCTCCCGTTAGGTTTTTCGCATAGACGGCGTTGCCTGGTGCAAAAGTTCGGTGTTTGCTGGTTGAGTCTGGGGGTTTCTCTGGGTTGTATGTGGGGTGTAATCTATCAAGTGGGGACCTTATTTTCCTCCCCATTAGCAGTTCGGCTGGACTTTTATTCGTTGTGGTATTTGGGGTTATGTGTTGGATAAAAAGTAATTTATTTATTTTGTCCTGGATCTCCCCATGGTCTATTTTCTGGATGGTTTTCTTTGTGAATTGAACCATCCGTTCCGCCCTACCATTTGCCGCCGGATGCGCCGGGGCTGTCAGCACGTGTCGTATGCCCCTCTCCACTAGGAATTTTTCGAATTCTAGCGAGGTGAATTGGGGCCCGTTGTCGGAAACGAGGACGTTTGGGAGGCCTTGTGTTGCAAAAAGTTTGCCGAGTTCTTTGGTCACGGCCTCCGTGGTAGCTGTTCTCATGTTGCTTACCTCCAGCCAGTTGGAGTAAACGTCTACGGTTATTAAGAAAGTGTGTCCTTTTGTGGGCCCGGCGAAATCTATGTGGATCCTAGACCAAGATCCCCTGGAGGTTTCCCACTCTAGGATGGGTGCTGCGGGTGGGCTTGGCCTCGTTTCCTGGCATCGTTGACACCTTGCTACCCAGGCCTTGATCTGTTTGTCCATCCCTGGCCACCAAGCGTAACTTCTGGCCAGGGCTTTTGTCCTAGCGATGCCCGGGTGCCCCTCGTGTAACAGTTCCAAAACCTTCCCTTGTAGTTTTTCGGGGATGACCACCCTATCCCCCCATAGTATGCACCCTCTTAGTAATGAGAGTTCCGTTTGCCGGTTCCGGAATATCCTGACGGACTCGTCGTTGTCCCTTTCCGGCCACCCTTTTTCTACCCAATGCAACACCCGCGCCAGACGTTTGTCTTTATTAGTTTCTCGGGCAATGTCTGACGCGGTTATGGGTAGGTTGGGTAGAGTCTCTATACTGAGGGTGGTCGTCGTGGGTGCTGGGTCAGTGTCAGGTTCTGGTAACGGTGAGCGGCTTAAGGCATCCGCATGGTAGATAGTCTTACCCGGTCTGTGTGTGAGTCTGTAGTTGTAGGCAGCCAGGAACTTGGACCACCTTGTCATTCGGGGAGACAGAATGTTCGGGGTGGCCCTGTTCCCTGCAAGGATTCCCAGCAGCGGTTTGTGGTCAGTGATGATGGTAAATGTCCGGCCGTAGAGGTACTCGTGAAACCTTTTTATTGCGGTGACGATAGCCAGAGCCTCTTTGTCTAGCTGGCTGTAGTTCCGCTCTGGTTTGGTGAGGGTCCTTAAAAAGAACGCGATGGGTGCTTCTTTTCCATTGGGGAGAGTGTGGCTGAGGACAGCGCCGACGCCGAAGGGTGATGCGTCGCATGTGACAGCTAGTGGTAGGGTCTCGTTGTACTGGATGAGGACGGCATCCGAAGTGAGTAGGTCCTTTGTTTTCTTGAAGGCGGCTTCCTCACGTTTCCCCCAAGTCCAGGTAGCCGCCTTGTCCAAGAGCCTATGCAAAGGCTCCGCCGCTGTCGCCTTTTGGGGCAGGAAGACATTATAAAAGTTAAGCAGCCCCAGAAACACCTGCAGTTCTGTCTTTGACTTGGGTGTGGGGGCTTCTTTGATGGCTTTGATCTTTTTGCTGGTGGGGTGAATGCCGTGGCGGTCTAGGAGTTATCCTAGGAATTCAACCCGCTTCATGTATAATTGGCATTTTTCCCTCTTTACTTTGAGCCCGGTCTCTTTGAACTTGGTTAGGACCTCCCTTAGGCGACTCTCTAGTTCGGCCTGGTTGGTTGCCAACACTAAGACGTCGTCGAAGTAGGGTACCACCGCCTTGATGCCTTGTAACAGTCTTTCCATTAGGCTTTGGAATATTCCAGGCGCCACGCTGACTCCGAATTGGAGTCGGTTGCATTTAAAGGCTCCCCAGTGGGTGACTATGGTTTGTGCTTCTGCCGTTTCCTCGTCGACCGGCAATTGTTGGTATGCCTGGGCGAGGTCGAGTTTGGCGAAAACCTTGCCCCCTCCCAGTGAATGCAGTAGGTGCACTACTGGGATGGGGTAAGCGCTTTGCTGCAAGGCGCCATTTAGGGTGGCCTTATAGTCCCCACAGATTCTCACCGACCCATCTGGCTTAATCGGGGTAACTATGGGGGTCTCCCACCGGGCGTGATCTATGGGTTGTAGGACCCCTTGCTTGACGAGCTTGTCAATTTGCTTGTCAATCTTCGGTTTAAGCGCGAATGGTACCCGCCTTGGTTTTAGGCGTTTTGGGGGGACGTTTGGGTCTAGGCTGAATGATATAGGGGGCCCTCGGTACTTGCCTAGGTTTCCGTCGAACACCTCTTGGAATTCCCGGGCTAGTTGTTGCTCCCAGTTGTCGTTGGCGATGTGGTCGACGCTCGTGACTGCGATGCCGAGCGGTGCAAACCATTGGAGTCCCAGTAGGCTTGGGCGGTCACGATCGACGATGGTCAAGGAAAGTCTTTCTGTGTGCCCTTTGTAGGTTACCTTGAACTGTCCGGTTCCGACTACAGGGATGCGGTTTCCCTGGTAGTCTTTCACGATTAGTCTCTGGTTGTCTAGGGCTTTTCTCTAGATGGTAGGCACCAAGCATTTTATTTCTTGCCATGCTACCATGGAGAGGTAAGACCCGGAGTCCACCTCCATTTTACATGGCTCGCCTTCGATGCCTACCTCCACGTAGACCTTCCAGGCATCATTGGTTGTGGCGTGGCCGATGGTGACCGTCTGATGGGTCTCCTCTCTTCGCCGGGTCTCACTGCCTCGTAAGGATTGTCCGTTCCGGTCCCATCGGTTGTCAGTGGGGCGATCTCTGGTCCGGGGTGGTGTGGTCTCTCGTCTCCGTTCACTCTGGTCCCATCGTGTAGGGCTGTGGTTCTTTTTGAGATGGCAGACGCGGGCGATGTGTCCCTTCTTGTCTCAATGCCGGCAGATTGAATCGAAGAACCGGCATTCAGACCTGGGGTGGTCGCCTCCGCAACCGGCACAGGTGGTCCTCGACTTACGACCCTGCCGGTTCCGTGGGTTGCGGCCTGCCTGGAGACGGTGGATTTCCTCCTCCTTGTCGGAAGTGCCCGATGCTGAGTGGACGTCGCCCTGGTGGGTGGTCGTCTCGGGTTTGGCCTCGGTCAACCTTGCAGGGTGGTTGTTCCCGCTGCGGTCCCCGGCATTTGGTCTGCGCATGCGGTCGGCGGATTTTCGGGTAGCTTCGGCTGCTGTGGCTTCGGCGAGGGTATTGGCGAGGGCGATGTTGCCCTTGGCCATCAGGCGACTCTGGAGGATGGGGTCCCAAAGGCCGAGCACAATTCGGTCTCGCAGGGCTTTGTCCATGTTGGCAAATTCTCACAGCCCCCCTAGGTGTCGTAGTTCTGCGACGAAGTCGCTGAAACTCTCACCCGACCGTTGGTCCCGACGGTAGAACTCGTGTCGTCGGATGAGGATGGGCACGGCTGGAGCGTAGTGTCGCCGGAGTATTGGCTCGAGGTCGTCCCAGTCCATCGTGGTCACGTCAGCGGGTTTGGCAAGCGCTTTGGCCATCTTAAACACTGCGGGCCCGCAGTGGGTCAGGAATACGGCTCGCTTCTTCGGGCCGGTGGCATCCTTCAGGTCGCTGCATTCGAGGAACATGCGGAATCTGTCTGCGTATGATTCCCAGTCCTCGCTGGCGGGGTTGAAGGGTGCGGGAGGCGTGATGTTTGCCATCGTGGAGTTTCATCTGGCTTCCGTCGGACACGTGCTTCGGTTCAGGATCAGAATCCCATCCTCGTCGCCAGTGTCGTGTCCATCGGAAATGATGCCAGGAGTCAGTGACTTGTGCATTAGCTCTTTATTGGGTACAGGAACCGAACTGGATCTAAAGGCAAACTTCGCGGCTTTTTATTTCCAAGCCGCGGCGGCCACGGCCAATGGCACCACTTTGAATCTCCTGCAATCCGAATGGACCAATCGCGGGAGATTCTCAGCGAGCTAATCGGTGCGGCTCGCCTAGCCAATCAGAGTGCCCCGTGCTTTGGCCAATCAAAGCGCGGGGATCTCAAGAATGCAAATGAGGGGACAGAACACCTTGCATGATTGATCAGTCAATTTATCATAAAATCCTTCTATTTTAGAATGTTTAAGATACCTTGCATGTATTTGCGCATATGAAAACCAATTCATCTTTATACCTTGTTCTTCTAAATTTTGCATCATTTTAAGTTCACCCTTTTCATCCAATATTTCCCCATATCGAACTGTTTGTTCCTTCTTATAAGTTATAGGATACGAAAAAGCTTCAATAGTTGATAACCAAACTGGAATTTTCAAATAACATTGTTTCTTAATTTTCTCCCAATTCAACCATAACGATTCCTGTATATAATGCCTTCTGAAATAACCCTGTGATTTAATTCCCTTATACCATAAAAAAGCATGCCAACCCAGTAATAAATCATGACTTTCTAATGCCAACAATCTAGTCTTTCTTAACGTTATCCATTCTTGAACCCACATTAAGTTTGCAGCTTGATAATACAACTCCCAATTAGGAAGGCCAAATCCTCCTCTAATTCTAGCATCCTGTAAAAGTTTTAATTTTATTCTCGCTTTCTTGCCTTGCCATATATACTTCAAAACAACTTTATTTAATTCTTCAAAGTAATCCTTACTTAACCTAATTGGTATTGTTTGAAACAAATATAAAATTCTGGGTAAAATATTCATCTTAATTGTTGAAATTCTACCTATCAATAACAATTGTAGGTTTTCCCATTTTTTCAGGTCGGATGCTATCTGGTGTTTAAGTTTAATATAGTTATTCTCTTTCAGTGTAGTACATCTTGACGTCAGATATATCCCCAAATATTTAACTTTGTTCGTAACTTGAATTTTCAATAAATCTGCCAGCTCTTCTCTTTGCCTTAATAACATGTTCTTTGTCAGATTCTTTGTTTTGTCTTTATTTATTTTCAAACCAGCCATCTCACCATATGTCTCTATCTTTTCCAATAGTTTTAAAGCTGTCTCTAAAGGGTCTTCCAAAATAAAGACCAAGTCATCTGCAAAGGCTTGCAATTTAAATTCCTCCTTTTTGACTTTCATTCCTTTTATGTTTATATCCTCTCTAATATTTCTATTTAAGACTTCCAAGGTCAATACAAATAACAAAGGAGATAATGGGCATCCTTGTCTTGTACCTTTTTTTAATATTGATAGAGTCTGTGAATTCTCCATCTATCATTACTTTTGCCGTTTGCTTATAATATACGGCTTCTATTGCTTGGATAAATTTTCTAGCAAAGACCATCTGTTCCAATAATAATAACATAAATCTCCAATTCACATTATCAAATGCCTTTTGGGCATCTAAGAATATCAAAGCCATTTGTTTTTCAGGGTGCGCCTCATAATATTCCAATGTGTCCAGGATTACCCTCATATTGTCTTTAATCTGTCTCTTTGGTAAAAATCCATTCTGATCAGAGTGAATAAAGTTGTTTAGATATTTTTTAAGCCTTTCTGCCAAGATTGAAGCAAAGATTTTATAGTCTGCATTCAATAAAGAAATAAGTCTATAGTTCTTAATTTGTAATGGGTCAGTCGCTTCTTTTGGAATAAGTGTAATATAAGCTTCTGACCATGTTTTAGGTATTTTCTTATTTATCATAACTTCATTCTTAACTTCTAACAGTGGAATGCTCAACGATTCTTGTAATATTTTATAAAATTCTGCCGAGAAACCATCTGGTCCTGGTGCTTTTCCATTGTTCTGTCTGTTGAGTGCTTCAGTTAATTCCATCATTGTTATAGCGCTTTCTAACATTTTCCGAGTTTCATCAGGTATCTTAGGTAGGTTAACATTTTGTAAATACTGTTTAATTTTTCCCTCATCAAGATCCTCCTGTTTATATAATTGTCCATAAAAATCTCGAATGATTGCCTTTTTCTCCTTATTACCATAACAAATTTGACCATGCTCATTTATTAACTGTGATATTTTCCTTGATTCTTTCTCTTTTCTCAACTTATATGCTAACCATCTACCTGGCCTATTTGCATCTTCAAAATAGTTCTGTTTAGCACTTCTAATTTTTTGTGCCAGTTCTTCTTTCTCTGCTTGATCCATTTTATGTTTAATTATGTCCATTTTAAGTTTGATATCTTTTTTCTGTGGCATCTTCTGTAATTCTTTTTCCAGTTTTTTATGGTCATCTTATAGAGCTTTAATCATTTGTCTCTTCCTAGTGTTCTTTTTCTTTGTATAGTCAATTATTAATCCTCTTGCATATGCCTTCATTGTATCCCAAACATTCTGTATTGAAGTATCTTTTTTTTTGTTTTCATTAAAGAAGAAGGCCAATTCTTTTTCCATCCATTGTATAAAATCTTTTTCCTTTAGAATAGTATTGTTTAATGTCCATCTAGATTTTCTTTTTTGTCCTTTCCATTTAATTGTCATTGGATTATGGTCTGCCGATGTACTTGTTTCAATATTTATTTCTTGAATATTAGTTAATAATTCTGTTGATGTCCAAATCATATCTATTCTGGACCACGATAATGCCTGTTTGAATAAAAAGTATATTGTTGAATTTTAGTATTTCTTTCTCTCCATATACCTTTTAAATTTAGTTCATCTGTCATTTTAAAAAAGGATTTAGGGAGATATATATAATAAAAACTTAAAGTATTTGATTGTAAATGTATTAACAGCGGCTAGGATTGTATTTGCTAAACATTGGAAGAGTGAGAAAATACCATTAGAGGAAGAAATTATTAAGAAAATATTGGACTGTGCTGAAATGAGTAGATTGACATTTGAAATTAGAGAACAAGAAGATAAACAATTTTATGAAGTTTGGGATCTTTTTTATCAATGGTTAGATAATACAATATGGTAATAGAATATTTAGAAATTTAGGAAATAATGAATATATAATTTTTCTTGGTTTTGATAATTTTTAAGAATATTTTATTATGATAGATTTGATATGATTTCATGATTTGTCATAAAATAATTTAACTTAATTATAGTTATCTCGCTTAAGTATGAATTAGTAAAATTATAGTCAAATGATTATTCAATAATGATATTGGGATATTTTATTGATGATTGATAATGTGAGTTATTATGTAATATAATTATTCTGATGACTATGAAATGGATGCACAAAAGGGAGTGGTAAACTAACCGATACACTGTAAATTTATAAAGAATGCTATAATTTTTTTATTTATTTTTTTTTTATGTCATGTTTTATGTCTTATATGTTTTTTGTCTGTTGTTAAAATCAATAAAACTTTTACAAAAAAGAAAAGGATTTAGGGAGAGTTTTCCTATTTTGTCGTGTTGTTTTTACTGTATAATCCAGTTTATTGTCTACAATTCCATTGAAGTCCCCCATCATAAGTATATTAACATAGTCCAGTTCAATTATTTTCATATGTAATTTTTTATAAAATTCTTTTTGTTTATCATTCGGGGCATAAATTGCAACCAAGAGTGTTTTTATATTATTATCCACTATTTCAACTATTAATACTCTTCCATCTTCATCAGTATAAATCAGTTTGGCTGGAATGGTTTCTTTGATGTACAAAACAACTCCTCTTTTCTTACAATGAATCAGAGAGGTAAATATTTTCCCTAACTTTGGTCGTATCAATAATTGTTCATGTTGTTTTTTAATGTGTACTTCTTGTAAGCAAATTATATCAAATTTTAGCTTCTCTAATTTGTAAAAAGTTTTCCTTCTTTTGATAGCTGAATTCAGTCCATTTATATTCATGAATATAAATGGAAAACATTATAGAAATTGATGAGTCCAAGGAATGTTTGGAGTTCCGTTTTATTTTTAGGTCTGGGCGCTTCCTTGATGGCTTTTAATTTTTTGTCAGTAGGGTGAATTCCATGCTTGTCTAGGAGGTACCCCAGGAATTCAACCCTTTCAGTACATAGCTGGCACTTCTCTTTTTTTACTTTGAGGCCGGAGTCTTTAAATTTTTGTAAGACCACTCTTAGCTGTTTCTCCAATTGTTTCTTATTGGGGACTGCTACTAGCACGTCATCAAAATAGGGTACAACTCCTTTAATTCCCTGCAGCAGTCTTTCCATTAGGCTTTGGAAAACCCCAGGTGCGACGCTGGCTCCAAATTGGAGTCGGTTGCATTTAAATGCCCCTTGATGTGTCACGATCATTTGTGCCTTGGCGGTTTCAGCATCGACTGGCAGTTGTTGATAGGCTTGTGCCAAGTCGAGCTTCGCAAAGATTCTGCCACCCCCAAGTGAGTGTAGTATATGCTGGATTACTGGCACAGGGTAGGCACTCTGCTGCAGGGCATGTTGAGAGTGGCCTTGTAGTCTCCACAGATTCTCAGGGAGCCATCTGGTTTGATGGGGGTGACAATGGGTGTTTCCCAAAGGGCATGGTCGATAGGTTCTAATACCCCTTGCGCGATGAGCTTATTTAATTGCTCGTCTATGTTAGGCTTGAGTGCAAATGGCACTCGGCGCGGCTTGAGGCGGATGGGAGTGATGTCTGGGCTAAGATTAAAGGAGATTGGGGACCCCTTGTACTTGCCTAAAGTGTCATCGAAGACCTCTTGGAAGTCTCATTCAAGCGTCGCCTCCCAATCTTCTTCGTCTGTGTGATTGATGCCTGCCATATCGATCCCTAGTGGCGAGAACCATTGTAATCCGAGTAGGCTGGGGCGGTCTTTTTCCACAATTGTAAGTGGTAGAATATTGGTGCGGTTTTTGAAGGTGACCTTGAAATGCCCGATGCCAGCCACTGGGATGCGGTTCCCTTGGTAATCCCTCAGGATCAATTTCTGGTCACTTAGTTCCTGGCGGTGTATGCTGGGTATTAGATGCTTTATGGTGCACCAGAAGACCATGGAGAGGTAGGAGCCAGAATCTACCTCCATGGTACATGGTTGGTCTTTGATACTGACCTCGATGCATACCTTCCGTGCATCTATTGTGAAGAATGGGCGATGATAACTGTTTGGTGTGTTTCTTCTCTTCGCGGTGCCTCGTTGAATCTTTTGTTTCAGCCGTCCCGGCTCCACCGGTTGTCAGTCTGGCAGTCCTGGTTTTTGGTGGGGGTGCCATCTTGTCTTCTCGGGCTGTTGCCTCGACACTGGGGGCTGAAGTTTCTTTTATTGCGGCATATTTTAGCGATATGCCCCCGCTTCTCACAATGTCAGCAAACAGCATCCAGGAACTTGCATTCGGAACCCGGGTGATTTCCTCCGCAGCCGGCACATTGGTACCCCAACTTACGACCCCGCCGGTCTCGCCAATCACGTTCTGACTGAAGTCGGTGAATCTCTTCTTCTTCGCTGTCAGAAGGGGATTCGACGTCGCCATGGTGGGCGGTGGTTGCAAGTTTTTCTGGTGTGGTAGTTGCCTCGCTGGTCAATTGACGATCGGTTCCATTTGAATGCCGCATTCGGGCCGCTGATTTGTGGGTAGCTTCGGCTGCGGTTGCTTCGGCTATGGCGTTGGCGAGGGAGATGTCACCCTTGGCCATAAGTCTGCTTTGGAGTGCTGGGTCTTTCAGGCCAAGAACGACCCTGTCTCGCATGGCCTCATCTAGGTTAGCGAATCCGCACAAACCTCCAAGGTCCCTCAGGTCGGCCACGAATTCACCGATGTTTTCGCCCTTGCACTGGTCTCTTTGATAAAAATCATGCCTCCAGATAAGAGTTGGCACGGCCAGAGCATAGTGGTTTCGGAGGATGGGAGCTAGGTTGTCCCAATCCATCGTTTTGACATCTGCAGGCTTTGCTAGTGCCTTGGCTATTTTGAAAACGGCGGGCCCGCAGTGCATTAAAAATACCGCCCGTTTCTTGCTGCCGGTGGCGTCTTTCAAGTTGTTGGATTCCAAAAACATTTGGAAATGATCAATGTAGGACTCCCAGTCCTCGCTGGCTGGGTTAAATGATGCAGGCGGTTGTGGTGCTGCTGGCCATTTCGCTGGTCGTCTCTGCGCCGTTGCCATGTGCTGGTTAGTCTTGTTGTCTCAGAATCCCATCCTCATCACCAGTGTTAAGTATGGTCGGTGGGTCCCATGAATAGACGAGGCTTGAGTAGTGAACAACAGCTCTTTATTAAACAGACAGATTCTGAGACGAAAAAACCCAGTGCGCGGCAGCTCTTCTTAAAGAGCTGGCCGTGGCTAGGCAGCCAATGACAACCCTTTGAGTTTGCCGCACTTGGTTTCAGCCAATCGCAGCAAACCCTGTATGAGCCAATCAGGAACGTTCAAGCCATCCAATCACGATCCGGCTTTTCTGACCAATAGGAACGCAGGGTTTTAAGCCTGCTAATATGGAAGAGTACCTAGATATTTATAGCAACTGCATATGGAAAGCTAACACACCTTGTCATTTTTATTGCTATAAATCCATTATTTTGTCTTGCATGTAATATAAAAGCATGAGAAGAATTGGGTGAGGTTGGACCAGATTAAAGGCCTGTTTATTTATCAAAATATTCTGTTCCCACAGTGTGTTTTGACCAGATGCCTCTGGCCCCCTGCAATATCACGAGCACAATAGTACCTTCCCACTTGTGTTCAGCAGCAAATGGTATTATTCAGAAGCATCTGCCTCTGATGCTGGAGGTTGACATAAAGTACCCCACAAATTTGTCTACTCGTCTTTTAAAACAGCCCACATAACATGTTACTATAATTAATTTCATTACATGAGTAAAATGCCTCCTTCTCTTTGTTTTATTGCAAAAAATATCAGATAACTGTAACTTTTACATTATAAGTAAACAATTCTCTGTAGCTGATCTCTGTCGTGTTGCCTCCAAGTCACCTTTTTAGGAACAATAGTCTAGTTTTCTATACCAAAATACTCAAGTTCTTATATGAACAGCAATCATGAAGATTCCAGCTTGATTCACTAAATCACCAGAAAGATTGGCCCAAAAGCTATTGAAAAGATGCTTATGTTTATTGCATAATATTCAGTTGCTTTCCTAAGAATGAAGAATGCACAACTCTTTACCTCTGTGGAAAGAATGACACTGTGCCCTGTGTCCAGAAGTGGTGTGAATCAATGAACACTAAACAATTACCTTTATATTTAAATGGCATTCATTGCAGAGTGCCAGAAAATTGCAATGAAAAATTGGACATAGTGTTCATATTTACCTATTTGTTTTGAAACATTTGAAACCTGTTTCTCATTTACCCAGCAACCCATGGTCTGTACATAGACATTAGATTCCAATTCTGAAGCTCCCAAAAATTGTATTAGCAAACCTTGGCAGAAAAATGTGAATAAACACAGGTGCAATTTCTTACTACTTATGCAATAGTTTTTATATCCTTCCATTCATTCAGAAGCTTGGGATTAAGTATATAGCACTCTCTCCTACCAGTTTTCCCCCATAATTAACTCTGAGAGGTTGGAGAGAGAGAGATAAAGTCTGAGTGAGTAGCTTAAAGTCACTCAGTGAGCTTCTGTGGCTGAGAAGGGACTTGAATCTGAGCCTCCCTGGTGACTGTCCAACATCTGAACCAGTACCCACATTAGCACAGTTGTCTGCTATCTTTATGTAATATATCTTTACTTCAAATACAATTCTCTCTGCAAAAATTTCAACCCCACTTATTTGAATGCTATCAAATTCAAAGGAGAAAAGCTGCTTTGAAGAAGATGTGGGTGTGCATTCAGCACTCTTAGCAATTCCCTAAGCCGATGGTGGCTTTTCCTAGGATTCTACAGCCATTTTAAAGAGTTGCAAACTGAACATCCAGCCATGTGCCAAAATATCTTTTTTCCTTGAAATCTGAAGCACTGTGCAGCTCTACTTATAATAAAATTGCTTTTTAGGATTCTATTATAATTTTTCACTTTAGTGTCTGAGAATTTTGAAAATATATTTTTATGTACAGCATGGCAGGTCATATCAAATGGTTATTCTTTTACAGAGGACTGTCCATCACATTTAAAAAAAACAAACTATATATTCTATAGGAGCTCTGTGTTTCATGAAATACATGGAGGTTTTTTGAAAACAAACAAGAGGTGCTTGTTTTATTATACATTATGAGTATTTTGCTATATTTCATAAGGATTAAGATTTATCCTTCTTTGAAAGATTCAAGAAGGGTCCCAAAAGTTCAGTTGCCTTTTGAAAAAGCTGGATGACTGAGAAATGCCATAGAAATTTAAGAAGAGGGAGACAATACAGCAGACCAAGGAAAGAAGTGAAAATGCTTTTTAAAAATGACGAAATTAGTTAAACAATTCTGAAATACTTTATTAATTTTATTCTTCTGTAATAGTTACTGTTTCTTCCTTCAAAGCTTTGTCTTTCAAATCATTTTCTTTTTCTGTGCAAACTGGTATTTGGGTACTTTATGTAGAAAGTGCCTCAACAAAGACCATCCAGTGATAATCCAATGTTTTCATGGATTGGCAACTGATTACCTCCCATTGATAAAATAAGCATAATAGCATCTGATAGGGGTTGATATTGGCACTAGTCCTTTTTTACTTGGAAATACTTATCTGGATTAAGGTTAAGCAGCAAAGTGACCATGTGTGCTGAAAATATAGATGGTCAGGATAGTAAAATCCAAAAGAGATTGTAAAGAATTCCAAAATGACCTCAAAATTGAGGCAAAATATTCCATAACACAAAATAGATGCATCTAAGAAAACAAAATTTACCAAGGATTATGGAAGAACAAAGGCAAATTATGAATGGACCTATAACAATAAGGGAAATTTCATCTGCACTCAAAAAAGAGTAAACCAGAAAAGGTACTTGGGCCCGATGGACTAGTGGAATATATAATATATGTTTTGAGGATGAACTTTTACAGCCTTTACAAGACATGATGAATTCTATATTACAAGGAGGAAAAATGCCAGAAACTTGGAAAGAGGCTTATGTAATGCTAATATCTAAAGAAGGACAGGATTTAACTTTAGCAAGGAATTTCAGACCAATATCATTGATAAATAATAATTATAAGCTGTTCATAATGATTTTAGCGGAAAGATTTAAAATAATTTTGTGAGACTTTATTCGTGAAGATCAGTGTGGGTTTTTATTAACATTTAATCTAATTGTATCTTTCAAAACAGTTGAAAGATAATGTTAGATTAATTAATATATTGAATATTTTGGAATATTTGGAACAACATAATGAAAAGCAAGCTGCATTGATGTTTCTAGATGCAGAGAAGGTTTTTGACAACTTAAACTGGACTTTTATGTTTAATGTGAAGATATGAGTTGTGGAGATAATTTTATAAAATGTTTGAAATTAATTTATAATTAATTAATTAATTGTTTGCAGACAGTGCAAACAATTGTTAATAATGATTTAACCAAACCACGTGAGATTGAAAAAGGAGCAAGGCAAGGCTGCCCTTTGTTTCCTGCTTCGGTTTATTAAATCAAGATATTAGAAAAGATGAGAGGACATGAGCATAATTATTAAAACAGAGTAATATAAAGTTTAAAAAATTTGCAAATATTTTTGGTGTTGATTTTAGCAGACCCCTTAAACAGAATTGAATTTCTAATGAAATTTCTATATAGCTGCCCCGAATCACCTTATCAGGGGAAAAATTAATAATAAATAGAATATTTTGTTAACAAAAAATATGAAGACATAAAATCAAACAGAGTTGATGTATAAAATTGTCAAGCTCTAAACACCAAGAGATACATGTTGTGATTTTTCTAAGCAGTCACCTTTATTGTTTCTCACCTATAAATGGAAATTTTGATCTAACTTGAACTAAATTTTAATCTAACTTTAAATTAAAGCAGACTACTTGCATCATAACACATATACCCTGGGAATTATTATGGAGGAGCTATCCATGCCCTGTGTCTCTCACACAAACTATCTAAACTCTGTTGTCTTTTCCTTTAAATTACACTTCCTCCCTCCTGGAAATCCAAACAATATTTCATCACAAAAATGGGTTTTTTAAACCAAGAAGAAAGTAACATCTTTGGGTATAACGATGACAAACATGAATTCTACCTAACAATGACAAAATAATTTTAAAATAATTATGTGAAGATGTGGGATGAAGTTTAAAAAGATATGTAAAATGGTGCAAGTTACACGTCATTGTTAGGTAGAATTTCTGTGATTAAATTAATGTTATACCTAGAATGCTATTTCTGTTTCTCAACAATACCTGTTTTGACAAATGATGTACCATTTAAACAGAAGGACACATTTAAATTTGTATGGCAAGGGAAAAAACATGAGTTAAATATAAGGTGCTACAACATGTGAAGGAAAGAGAAAGATTAGCTCTACTGGATTTAAAATTATATTTTTGCTGCCTGTTGCTCAACTTGGATGAAAGAGTTGCTATTGTGAAAGAGTAGGAGGATATTAGATTTAGAAAGTTGTGATCTGAGATTCCAGCCAGCAATGTCAAGGTCATCTCCATAGGAACCCACAGTGGCCAGTGGGAATGACTTCTACAACCCATGAAATTACTGCGATGGGGAATGTGACTGATGACACATCTTGGGGGGAGGGGAAAACAGAGTCAGAGACAAAGCGTGAATTAAGTGAGATCAGAGTTGGCTCCATTTGGTCCGTGCTGACATGAAGCTTCTAATAAATAACTGGATTTCTTTTGAAGCTTGGCCTGAGGCTCATTATTTAATTAGGGCATCAGTCGGAATCCTGACATTGAGTTTGAAATAGGATTTTATACAAATGATGAATATGTGATTCCTAAAGTGTACACATTTTTGTTGAAATATTAAATATGAGGCAGAAGAAGAACAAATGAAAGAATGTATAAAAAATGGGGTAAAACTTTGGTTATAATATATAAATTGATCTGTAGGAAAATATGTGATTGAAAGGAATGGAATTCACCTTATATTCTAGCATTAAAGAGAATTTAGCATTTGTCACCAGAGCAATTATCTAAAATATAAAAATAAAAATTTGAATATTCAAATTTGAATAAATCAAATTTGCAGATGACACTAAACTGGCAGAAATAGCCAACACCCAGAAGACAAGCTCAGGATCCAAAAAGAACTTGACAGACTTGAACAATGGACTCTATCCAACAAAATGAAATTTAATATGGAAAAAAAGCAAGGTTTTACACCTGGGCAGGAAAAACCAAAGTTACAAGTATAGATTAAGTGAAACCTGAAGGGACCTTGGAGTCCTAGTGGATGATCACTTAAAAATGCGTCAGCAGCCAAAAAAGCTAAAACAACCCTTGGTTATATAAACAGAGGTATAGAATCAAAATCATGTGAAGTATTAGTACCACTTTATAAAGCCTTAGTAAGGCCACTTACTAAGGCCACAGGAATACTGTATCCAGTTTTGGTCACAACATTACAAAAAAGATGTTGAGACTTTGGAAAAAGCTCAAAGAGCAACTAAGGCATGGAGACTAAAACATGAAGAATGGTTGCAGGATTTGGGTTTTGTAGGTCTAGAGCACTGGTTCCCAACCTTTTTTTCGCCCCGCAGCCCTAAAGAAATTTCACTCGAACCTCACACCCCCTGAAATTTAGACTTTAGGAACTACTGAACGCATTAAATATATGGTAGGATTGAATCTTTTCAGCTATGTATGTGACGGCCACTAAATAACGATACTTAACTCTAAAATGAAAACAAAGTTAATCCATTGCATAATAAATAAAAATGCCAACATATAGCCAATATCCTATTATTTACCTGGACTTTTCTTGCACCCCCTGGAATATCATCTCGCACCTCCAGGGGGTGTGAACACCCCAGGTTGGGAACCCCTGGTCTTGAGGAAAGCAGGACTAGGGTGGACATGATAGCTGTTAAGTTCTGCGCATGGGTGCAAGGAGCGGAGACAAGATGGTAACAGTGAACTTCAACTCTTTATTAGGCATACTGAACAGAGCTAAACCCTAGGGCGGCAGCAGCCCTTATATAGGGTTGGCTGCTGACCTATTAGCCAATGAGAAACATGGAAGTGTTAAACCCTTGAACCAATGAGAATTGGCCCGTTAACAGCCAATCAGATGTCCCAGAAAAGGACCAATCCGATATTGCTATTATCGGCCAATCAGAAGTGCAGGATTAGAACCCTGCTTTTTCTTAAGGTTGTTAAAACTTTATTAAACGCCTTTATTAGTTCATAATACCCCTTCCCCCTAGGTTCCGTTTGAGGGGTGCGATGACGTAATCCCGTAGATACACAGGTTGTTTTAACTATCTATTAGATTTGCGCTGTCCCACCGGTTCCTGTCTATAGTCCTGTTTCAGTGGGACGTTTTTTGATCTATCTGGTACAGGCGGTTCCGCATCCTCACTAGACGACTCAGTGCCGCTAATTCTGTCGTTGTTGTCCTCTGATTTCTGTAGGCTCGCCTGATGTATTCCTCTGTGGCGAGGACAACCCTCTCCCTGATTCTTCTTCATGTAAGGCGCCCGGCTGCTGACTTCCTTCGCTTCCGCTTTCCACCATCTCGAATTCGGCTTCTTTGATATCCCCTCCCCCCTCAGTTTGAGAGTCACAGGAGTCGCAGGAACTGAGTTGTAGTCTAGAGCGAAGCTGATCTATATGGCATTTCCATATTTTTCTGTCCCATGTTTGCACACGGTACGATCTGGGCCCGGTGGTTTGAGTTACGGTTGCTTCGACCCATAATGGTTCGCCGGAAAGGTTTTTAGCGAAGACTAAGTCGCCCACCACAAACTCGCGGCATTTTCCGCTAGATCCACAGGGTTTCTCTAGCGCGTAGGACGGGTGGAGCCGGTCGAGGTGGGAACGGAGCTTACATCCCATCAACAGTTCAGCTGGAGTCTTGATGGTGACACTGTGCGGGGTGATGTGTTGGAGTAGGAGTATTCTGTTTAGTTTGTCGTCAATGTCCTCAAAGTCCATTTTGTGGAGAGTTTTTTTCACAAATTGGATTATGCGCTCGGCCCTGCCATTGGCCGCAGGGTGCACTGGCGAGGTTAGCGCATGGCGGATACCCCGGTCCACTAAGTATTGCTCAAACGCCAGGGTGGTGAACTGGGGTCGGTTGTCGGAAACGAGAACGTCTGGCAGCCCATGCGTTGCAAATAGCCTATTCAATTTGTGGATGACTGAATCGGTTGTAGTAGTCTTCATCCTGTGGATCTCAAGCCAGTTGGAATAGGCATCTACTGTTAGGAGGAACGTATGTCCCTTAGTAGGTCCCGCAAAGTCAACGTGGATGCAGGACCATGGCCCCCGGGGGGTTTCCCACTTCATTGGAGTTGCTCTCGGTGGGGCATTGCTGACTTCTTGGCACTTTAGACAAGTCTTTAACCAGGCTTCGATCTGCTTATCGATGCCCGGCCGCCACGCGTAGCTTCGTGCGAGCACTTTCATACGCACGATGCCAGGGTGACCGTCATGCAATGTTTTCAAAACTGCCTGTTGTAGCAGCTCTGGGACGACGACTCTGTCTCCCCATAGGATGCAGCCTTTTTGCAAGAAAAGTTCTGTTTTCCGGTTTCTGAAAGGGGTGAAGTCGTCAGGGGTTTGTTCTACTGGCCATCCTCGTTCAACCCAGCTGAGGACTCACGCCAGGACAGGATCTCGTTTCGTTTCGATAGCGATGTCTCTGGCTGTTAGCAGCGGTGAATGTAGTGTTTCAATCTGGAGTGTCGTAAGGGTTGGAGCTAGGTTGTCGACGGTTTCTGGAAGTGAGGCACGGCTCAGTGCATCAGCGTGGGGAATGGCTTTCCCTGGGCGATGTTGTCATTTATAGTTATACGCAGCTAAGAACTCCGACCATCGAGTCATTCTAGGTGACAATATATAGGGGGTTGGCTTGTCTCCCGCTATAATCCCCAGCAAAGGTTTGTGATTGGTAATAATAGTAAAAACTCATCCATATACATATTGATGAAACCACTTCACAGCGGATACAACAGCAAGAGCCTCTTTGTCAATTTGGCTATAGTTACGTTCAGCCTTCGATAAGGTCCTTGAAAAATAGGCAATAGGGGCCTCACTACCATTTGGTAACACATGACTCAAAATGGCTCCTACTCCAAACGGTGACGCATCACATGTGATTGTTAAAGGCAAAGTCTCATTATACTGCATTAAAACAGCATCGGAGGTTAGTAAGTTTTTCACTTGTCGGAATGCATGCTCCTCACGGTGTCCCCAGACCCAGGTGGCTTTTTTGTTGAGAAGTCTATGTAGGGACTCAGCTACGGTCGCTTTCTGGGGCAAGAAGATGTTGTAAAAGTTAATGAGCCCCAGGAAAGCTTGGAGGTCTGTCCTATTCCTGGGTCTTGGGGCATTTTTGACTGCTTTTAGTTTGCTATTAGTGGGGTGAATGTCTTGCTTATCGATTAGGTACCCCAGGAACTCTACTTTATCTGTACACAGTTGACATTTATTTTTTTTAACCTTAAGGCCGGAGTCTTTAAATTTCTGGAGAACCATTTTAAGATGCCTTTCTAGTATTTCTCTATTCGCGGCCGCAATTAAAACGTCATCAAAGTATGGCACGACTCCCTTGATCCCTTGCAAGAGTCTTTCCATCAGACTTTGAAAAATCCCTGGGGCTACGCTCACTCCGAATTGGAGTCGGTTGCATTTAAAGGCGCCTCGGTGCGTAACGATCATCTGTGCTTCTGCGGTTTTTTATCTACAGGCAGTTGTTGGTACGCCTGTGCTAAATCCAATTTAGTGAAGACTTTTCCACCCCCCAGGGAATGGAGAAGGTGTTGCACAACCAGCACTGGGTAAACGTTCTGTTGAAGGGCGTGATTAAGAGTGGCCCGGTAGTCCCCACAAATCCCTCACGATCCATCCGGTTTAATGGGTGTTACGATTGGGGTTTCCCAACGGGCATGGTCATTTGGTTTTAAAACACCCTGGGCTATTAATTTATCGAACTGCTCGTCGATCTTTGGTTTTAGGGCAAAAGGTACCTGATGAGGCTTAAGGCAGATGGGGGCTACTTCAGGGTTAAGGCTAAATGATATCGGGGTCCCCTTGTACTCGCCTAGTTTGTCTGCAAAGACATCCTGGAATTCCTGGACGAGGGCCTACTCCCAGTCATCGCCTCTGGCTTGGTGAATGCCGGCTACCTTGATCCCGAGTGGGGCGAACCATTGAAGGCCTAGCAAACTAGGCCGGTCGCGGGTCGACGACGGTCAGCGGTAACGATGCAGTACGATTTTTGAATGATACTTTTTTTTTTGAAACAAATTTTTATTAATTTTAAAGATAAAACAACACATCATTAACCATTAAATACATAAACACATAAAACCTCTTAATATTGTAAATCCTTACAAGTCAAACAAAACAATATTTTTATACAACATAATTCCAATTTATCCCATCCCCATATGGACACGCAAATATCTTTCATCAAGTTTCTCATTATTTCTCTTTACTCCAATTCAATTTCATTTCTCTTCCATATTTATCCATTTTATAATCATCATATTCTTTTCTTTCTGACTTGTTTAAATTATTCTCATCTAACATTCCTCCAAGGTTTTATTGATTCTTTTTTCCTTTTTTTTAATAAAAAACAAATTTTGTTAGTTTTATCATAAGCATAATACACAAACATACAAACACAAAACATAGACAAAACTACAAGATCTTTTCTGAAGGTTGTCTGTTCCCGGGTTAAAAACTCTTTACACAGACACAAATTCAAACATCATATTCAACCTAAGTCTCCTTCTATATCTTATTATCATTTTCTTTTTTATATATGTATATAAAAACCATTTTTATCAGTTTTCTAAAATCAATACACACAAAATCAAGGCATAACAGCTTATAAATTCTTTTCTAAAAAAAAATAATAATGATAGACCAATAAAACATAACATTTCCAGATTATAATATCAATATTTCATATAATATTAACTTCATATCTTATCCCTACTTCTCTTTTCCATCCAAATTATTTATCAATTAAAATTTTATTGCCTTTTATCAATATACAAAATCAAAAAAAAAAAGCATATATATCTTTCCATTATTACCATTTTCAACAACATTCTTTGTCTGTTCTATTTCCAAACATCCATTCATCTTTTTTCTTTTACTATACTTCTCCTGTAAACCAATTGGAGTTGCATCTATAACACATTACCTAACTTAAAAATACTACATATAAATCTTTCTTGGGATTCTGTTTAAAAAATTCTTAAAATTACATAATAAATTTTTTATTCTAAATATACATACATATAAAATCACACTCTTAAATACCCTCCAGAATCCCTCTTTTAGTCTAAATTAAATTCACCCATTGTCTCTAAATAAACTTTTTTTCTTTAAATCTTGCTTCCCCCCATTAAGGCTTCTCCTCCCCCCTTTTCTCTCTTGCTTATTCTTCTCCTTGCCCTTTCTACCCCTTTGCTTTTTCCCTTCGCTTTTCTTACTCCTTTTCTTTTGTTTTCTAACCTTGCCTCCATCTCTTCGCTCATTTTTCTCTCTTTTGGTTGTTTTTATAATTCTTAAAAACCCCTTTTTCTTATCCTTTTTCTCCTCCTCTCCGGAAGGAACCCATTGTTCATCAAAGATGGCTTCTTTTTCCTCTTCTTCCTTGTCCCAGTCCTTCTGCTGTGTCAACTTTTCTAAGGAACATAACGCCATTTCTAAGAATTGGAACAAAGCGCCCAAAGTATCTTCTTTTTTATATTTTTGATATTCAATCTCTAGTTCATCCACAGAGAATGCCATTATGAAAAGGGAAACTTTTTCCAAAACAACCACAAGTATTTTTAATCCAAGACAATCAAAAGCAATTAAAAAAAGGAAAAAAAGAAAAAAGTTCCAAAAGTTAATACTTTTCTTCCTTCTTCTCTTTCTCTTTCCAAATTAATTTTTGATCAAAGAGGTCCAATTACCATATATCTTCTTTTGGGATCCACCAAGACGTTCTAGACAGTGTCCTCCTTTTTCAGTTTCTGCTCCAATTTTTCTTTCTCCCTTCCCACTTGCAATAACAATTTTAAATAATCAAAAATCCATACCTCCAGCAGAGATTTTCCAATTTCTTAAATTTTTCAATGTCCAAAAATCCCTTTGTCTCTTAGCTTAGCTTTCAAAGCAATCCACTTTCAGTGTCTAATACATCCAAATATTTCTGCTTTTTCCGTGGGATGAGAGAGTAAAAAAAAAATAAAAAAAAAAAGTTCCCTTTAACAGCTTCTCCGCCGCTTTCGATCTTCTTAGGGATACAATGTATCCTCCAGCAACAAGCAGCTCAATTCCAGGAGATTTAAAAGTTGTTACTTGACCCGGCTCAGACAGAACTTTCACTTTTCACACTTCCTCCAGCACAGTTCTTACCCGGTTGCTGGCTTCTTCGTGGCGGCCATTGCTGACCGCCGCTCCACCGCCTTGGGAAAAAGGGGTTTTCCCGGAGAAGGGGGGGGTCTGCGATGCCCCCACCTCCCTAACCGGCTCCCCTCTATCTTCAGCTGTCCCTACAGGGCAGCCATAACCCCCTGACCCATCTGGATCGGGGGTACCTCGGCAGCTAGCCAGCAGGAATCGCGAGCTGTCGCGAATTCCTGCTGCTCCGAAGCCACGCAAACCGGAAGTCCCCATTTTTTTTTTTTTTTGAATGATACTTTGACTTGGCTGGAGCCGATGACCGGTATTCGGTTCCCCTGGTAATCTTTGAGTATAATTCTTTGGCCTCTGAGGTCTTGATGCCGGACGGCAGGGATCAATTGTTTAAGGGTTTTCCAGGAAACCATCGAGAGGGATGATCCTGAGTCGACTTCCATCATGCAAGGTTGGTTTTCGATGGCGACCCTAACTCAGATCTGGTGTGCCTCTTCCCGTCTTGTTGAAGTGGCTAGTGTTTTATTTCTGTAGGAGTGGTTGTTCCATTCGTGGTTCAAGTGTTCCCAACTCACAGGACGATTCCCTGTGGTCTGGCGGTAGTTGTTTTCCCTCTGAATTGGGCTGGATCCTTGCTTGCTTCTACAGACTTTCCCGATATGGCCTCTTTTTCCACAAGAATGGCAGAGCGCATCTAGGAATTTGCAATCTGATTGCGGGTGATTTGCCCCACAACCCGCGCATTGGTGCGGTAGTCTTTGATTCAGCTGGTTGCGTTGGTCGTGTTCGGACCAGAGCTGGTTGACCTCCTCCTCATCACTTTCTGATGGCGATTCGAGGTCCTCGTGGTGGGTCGCTGTTGTGTGCCTCTCTAGGCGAGGTGAGGTATTGCTGGCGAGTTGACGGAGCGGTGCGTTGGTGCGGCGCATTCGGGCGGCCAACTTCCTGGTTGCTTCTGCTGCAGTAGCGTCTTTGATGGCATCGGCAAGATCGATGTCCCCTTTGGCCATGATCTTGCTCTGCGCCGCTGGGTCATCTAATCCCAGAACTATTCGATCTCTCAGAGCTTCTTCGAGTTCTGCAAACCCACAGAGGCCTCCCAGGTTCCGGAGGTCTGCGATGAAATCTGCGACACTCTCTCCTTTCCGTTGGTCCCTCTGGTAAAACTCATGTCTTCGGACAAGTGTTGGTACGGCGGGTGCATAATTGGCCCGTAGAAGGGGCGTGAGGACGTCCCAGTCCATGGATTTCACCTCAGCCGGTTTCGCTAGTACCTTGGCCATCTTAAAGACGGCAGGCCTGCAATGGGTCAGGAACACTGCTCGCTTTTTTCCCGTAGTGGCGTCCTTCAAGTTGTTGGTCTCCAGAAACATCTGGAACTGGTCTATGTACGAGTCCCATCTTCTTGTGCCGGGTCAAATGGAGCAGGTGGTATGGCGCCGCCGGACATGGTTTCCGTTGTCGATGCGCCTTCAGCCACGTGCTCTGTTTGGTGCTCAGTCAGCTCTGATGTCTCTGCATCCCATCCTCATCGCCAGTGTTAAGTTCTGCGCATGGGTGCAAAGAGCAGAGACGAGACAGTAACAGTGAACTTCTTTATTAGGCATACTGAACAGAGATAAACCCTAGGGCAGCAGCAGCCCTTATATAGGGTTGGCTGCTGACCTATTAGCCAATGAGAAACATGGAAGTGTTAAACCCTTGAACCAATGAGAGTTGGCCCGTTAACAGCCAATCAGATGTCCCAGAAAAGGACCAATCCGATATCGCTATTATCGGCCAATCAGAAGTGCAGGATTAGAACCCTGCTTTTTCTTAAGGTTGTTAAAACTTTATTAAACGCCTTTATTAGTTCATAACAATAGCAGTATTCCAGTGTTTGAGAAGCTGCCACAAAGAGGAGGGGATCAATTTATTTTCCAAAGCACCAGAAGGCAGGAGAAGAAACAATGGATGGAAACTAGGCTAGGAAAGAAGCAACCTGGAATTAAGGAGAAACTTCCTCACAGTGAGGACAGTTAACCAGTGGAACAGCTTGCCTTCAGAATTTGTGGGTGCTTCATCACTGGAGGTTTTTAAAAGAAACTGGACAATCACTTGTCTGAAATGATATAGGGTTTCCCAGTGATGGGATTCAATTTTTTTTTACTCCCAGTTCTTCGGGCATGGCTTGGTGGGCGTGGCTTGGTGGGCATGGCAGGAGAAGGATACTGTACAATCTCCATTCCCTCCTCACTCCTGGGGGAAGGTTACTGCAAAATCCCATTCCCTCCCCATTCCGCTAACTTGCTTTCCAGCTCCAGGGCAACAAAAGAAGACCCAGCCGATCAGCTGGGACTCTGGAGGCAGAGAATAGATGGGGATTTCAGAGGTGGTATTTGCCACTTCTCTGACCTACTCAAAATTTCCACTACTGGTTTTGCAGAACTGGTCAGAACCCGCTGAATACCACCTCTGGGGTTTCCTGTTTGAACAGAGGGCTGAACTAGAAGACCTCCAAGGTGCCTTCCAGCTCTATTCTGATTGATTGATTGAAGATGCCTTGAATCTTTGCTGGAATTGTGAAAAACATGAAATAATATTTTATCATGTTGGTGGAGATGTAAAAAAGCTTAAAAAAAACATTACACATACATTCAATGCCTGGAATGCATTACCTGACTTGTTGTTACATCCTCTAACCACTCCTTTAACTTTAAACTATCCACTATTGACCTCACCCCATTCCTAAGAGGTCTGTAAGGGGGGTGCATAAGTGCACAATTGTGTCTACCTCTCCCACTGTCCCCATTTATTCGTACTTATTTCCTGTATTCTTACTCATGTTTATATTTATACCTATTATCTTGTAAGTGATTGACAAATAAAATAAATAAATAAATAAAAATAAAAGTATTAATCCATAAGCTTTTAAAGATTAAAGTACAAATGAAACCAGAGATCTATCTTTTGGGACTAATGGACAGACAACTAAAAAAAAAATCATATTTTTTTTACATTCCCTACAATAGAATGGCTGGTGAAGATGATATAATTTGTAGAGATGGCTACATTAACCTCTTTGATTAGAGAAAAAAATATTTATGGCTGACTGGAAACTCCTTATCGACATTTTTGCATGAAACAGGAAAAATGTACTCTTGATTTGTGGTTCTGATGATTAGAAAAAAATTTGGAGAATGAAAAAAAAAGATTTAGGTTAGTGTTATGTATTAAAATGGACT
Organism: Hydrophis major; assembly: GCA_033807585.1. Lineage (NCBI taxonomy): Eukaryota > Metazoa > Chordata > Lepidosauria > Squamata > Elapidae > Hydrophis > Hydrophis major. The sequence continues at coordinate 185,758,452 of CM066329.1, read as the reverse complement.
ACTCGAAATCCCTGCGCCTTGATTGGCTAAGGCGCGGGGATTTCTGATTGGCCAGGCGAGCCGCGCCGATTGGTCCGATTGAAGTCTCCCGCGATTGGTTCAAACCAAGAGCGGGAGACTTGAATCGATGCCATTGGTCGCGGCCGCCGCGGCAAAAGGTATAAAAGCCAGAGGCTTTTTGCCTTTTGCCGGTTCGGTTCAACTAATAGAAATAAAGAGCTGTTAATGAAAGTCACCGACTCAGAACCTTTTTTCGTGGACACGACACTGGCGACGAGGGTGGGATCTCGCCCCTGAACCGAACCCCGTGTCCATCTAAGAACTAGCGACAGCAAAATGGCGAAGATAGCACCGCCCGCCCCCTTCAACCCCGCCGCCGAGGACTGGGAATCGTACTCGGATAGATTCCGTATGTACCTGGAATGTGCCGGCATGAAGGACGCCCCGGGCCCGCTAAAACGCGCCGTCTTCCTTACGCATTGTGGACCAGAGGTTTTCCAGATGGCCAAGGCATTGGCCAAACCGGCAGACGCGACTGCCATGGATTGGGACGTCCTCGAACCCATACTGAGGCGCCATTACGCCCCCGAGGTCCCCATCCTAATACGACGAAATGAATTTTACCGAAGAAACCAGAGGCCAGACGAAAAACTGAGCGACTTCGTCGCTGAATTAAGGCGCCTAGGCGGACTCTGTGAGTTTGAAGGATTGAACAGTCTCATAAGAGACCGTTTCGTACTCGGATTGTGGGATCCGACACTCCAGAGCCGACTTATGGCCAAAGGCGACATCAGCCTAGCCGACGCCCTCACCGCAGCCGCAGCCGCAGAAGCAACCCGCACGTCAGCAGACACCATGCGAAGATCCGACGCGAAGGGCGGAAACAACAACCCCGCGAGGTCGGCCGACGCAAGAAACGAAGCAACCGCACATTACGGCGACTACCAGTCAACCTCCAGCACGTCAGATGATGAGGAGGACATACATCGCGTGCAGACGGGACGCGGAAACCAACGAAGCCAAAACAGTCGTAGGTCGAGGACCAACTGCGCCGGGTGCGGCGGCGACCACCCCAGGTCTGAATGCCGTTTCTTTGATGCTATCTGCAGGCATTGCGACCGAAGGGGCCACATCGCTCGAGTTTGCCGCCAAAAAAAGACCCGCAGCCCGCCAAGATGGGAACAGCAGGACAGAAGAAAGGAGAACTCCCCGCCCAGAGCCAGAGAGCGCCAGCCAGCAGGTAGATGGGACCAGAAGCAACGACCTCAAAGAAGCGGCGACAGTCGGCGGAAAGAAGAAACCCACCAGACGGTGACCATCGGCCACGCCATCTCCGACGGCGCCAGAAAGGTACACGTAGAAGTCCACATCGAAGGCCGGCCATGTAAAATGGAAGTGGACTCCGGGTCCTACCTTTCCATGATTGCATGGCGCGAAATAAAAAAACTAGTGCCTACTCTACAAAGAAAAAACGTGCTTGCCCAGAAAATCATCATAAAAGACTACCAAGGTAATCGTGTTCCGGTAGTGGGCACCAAGAACTTTAACATAACCTACAAAGGCCACACCGAACAACTGCCACTCACAATAGTCGATCGTGACCGCCCGAGCCTGCTGGGTCTGCAATGGTTCGCCCCGCTTAACATCGCGCTGACAGGTGTCAACCAAGTCTCCATTGAAGCCTGGGAACAGAAGCTAGTCCAGGAGTTCCAGGAGGTCTTCGATGGAGGCTTGGGCAAGTACAAGGGGCCCCCTATCTCGTTTGATTTAGACCCAAGGGTTCCCCCCAGGCGGCTTAAACCTAGAAGGGTGCCCTTTGCTTTAAAACCAAAAATTGACGAGCAGATCAACAAACTCGTCAAACAAGGGGTATTAAAACCGGTAGACCACGCCAGATGGGAGACCCCTATAGTGACCCCAGTAAAGCCAGACGGGTCCGTGAGAATCTGCGGGGACTATAAGGCCACCCTAAACAGCGCGCTACAGCAAAGTGCCTACCCAGTTCCAATAGTGCAACATTTACTGCACTCACTGGGAGGGGGAAAATTTTTTGCCAAGCTCGACCTCGCCCAGGCATACCAGCAACTGCCTGTGGACGAGGAAACGGCAGAAGCCCAAACAATTGTGACACACCGGGGGGCTTTCAAGTGTAACAGACTCCAATTTGGAGTCAGCGTGGCACCAGGCATCTTCCAGAGCCTGATGGAACGTTTACTACAGGGCATCAAGGGGGTGGTGCCCTATTTCGATGACGTATTAATAGCGGCGCCAAACGAAGCCGAATTAGAAAACCGATTAAGACAAGTCTTAACAAAATTTAAAGAAACAGGACTTAAAGTCAAACGCGAAAAATGCCAACTTTGTACACAGCAAATAGAGTTTTTGGGTTACCTCCTAGACCGGCAGGGCATCCACCCTACAACTAAAAAAGTTAAAGCCATCAAGGAAGCCCCCACCCCGAAGTCCAAAACAGAACTACAAGCATTCCTAGGCTTACTAAATTTTTATAATGTCTTCCTACCTCAGAAGGCAATGGCGGCGGAACCTTTACATAGACTCCTAGACAAGAGGGCAGCATGGACTTGGGGGAGACGAGAACAAGCCGCTTTTCAGAAAACCAAAGACCTCCTCACCTCCGACGCCGTCCTGATGCAATTCAGTGAGACTTTGCCCTTAGCTGTCACTTGCGACGCATCACCTTTCGGCGTCGGCGCTGTCCTCAGCCATACCCTCCCAGACCAGAGAGAAGCACCTATCGCATTTTTTTCCAGAACTCTGACTAAACCGGAACGGAACTATAGCCAGCTGGACAAAGAAGCTTTGGCTATAGTTGCCGCCGTTAAGCGTTTCCACGAGTACCTGTACGGCCGCCCATTCAAAATAGTCACTGATCATAAACCACTGCTGGGCATCCTCGCTGGAAACCGGGCTACACCAAACATCTTGTCGCCCCGCATGACAAGATGGTCGGAATTCCTGGCAGCCTACAGCTACGAACTGTTACACAAGCCAGGTAAGAAAATTTCACACACGGACGCTTTAAGCCGCTCGCCCTTGCCGGACTCTGACCCTGACCCCGCACCAACAACGAACACCCTGAGTATCGAGAGTTTGCCCATAACTGCATCTGATATTGCCAGAGAAACCGTTAGGGACAGACAATTGGCGCAAGTCTTACATTGGTTAGAAAAGGGCTGGCCGGAAAGAGACATTGACGAGACTTTTAAAAAATTCCGGCAACGCCAGACTGAACTTTCACTGTTAAGAGGTTGCATCCTGTGGGGTGATCGGGTGGTAATTCCGGGTAAATTGCAAAACAGGGTCCTAGAGATGTTACACGAGGGTCATCCTGGCATCGTCAGGACAAAAGCCCTGGCCAGGAGTTACGCTTGGTGGCCAGGGATGGACAAACAAATTGAAGCATGGGTGGCCAAATGCCACCGGTGTCAGGAAACCAGATCTAGCCCACCCACAGCACCTATCCGGGACTGGGAAATACCACGGGGACCCTGGTCCAGAATCCACTTAGACTTTGCTGGCCCCACAAATGGACACACTTTTCTAATCACAGTCGATGCATACTCAAATTGGTTAGAGGTGGCTGACATGAAATCCACCACCACAGAGGCTGTCATTAAAGAGCTATGTAAACTGTTCTCCACACATGGCCTCCCAGACGTCATTGTCTCAGACAACGGGCCCCAATTCACCTCCATCGAATTCGAACGTTTCCTGGCCGAGAAGGGCATCCGCCACGCATTGACAGCACCGGCGCATCCGGCGGCGAACGGTAGGGCGGAACGGATGGTCCAGTTTACAAAAAAGACCCTCCGGAAAATGGACAACGGGGAGATCAACGAAAAAATCAACAAACTACTTTTCATACAGCACATCACACCCAATACCACAACCAACAAAAGCCCTGCAGAGCTCCTGATGGGCAGAAAGCTGCGGTCCCCACTCGATCGTCTGCACCCAACCTATAACCCGGAGCGACCCCCAGACTCAAGCTCCAGGTACCGGACTTTTGAACCAGGCGACTTGGTCTACGCCAAAAACATGACGGGGGACCCCCTATGGATCCCAGCCGTCATAACCCAAATCACCGGCCCGCGGTCGTACCGGCTCCAAACCATCGATGGGCGAGCCTGGAAACGACACGTCGACCAGCTCCGGTCGCGAGCAATGACTGACCTCAACCCCCAAGACACGACCAAGGGGGGAGGGAATACCCGATAAGACAAACGCAGGAGAAAATTAAATTTAAAAACTCACCAGAACGCAGTCTTCGCGAGTCCCATCCGGAGAAGAGCCGTCCGGCCAACTCTACCGACTCGGAGAAGCCAAGCGGGAGCGGCGAAATCCGTGACTCAACCGACCCGGTAGGCCCAGGCGGGAGCCACGGCGAGAGAACCGGCCCGATCATCCAGCCGGTTCTCACAGAGCCAGGAGCAGCCAAAAAGATGACCGCTCCGGCCGAGTTACAACAAGGAAGTGAGCTGCGCAGGTCAACTAGGACCCGACGGAGCCCCGCCTACCTGCGTGATTACACCACGTGAAAGACCGTACCAAGAGGGGAGGGGTGTTATGTATTAAAATGGACTACTCGAAATCCCTGCGCCTTGATTGGCTAAGGCGCGGGGATTTCTGATTGGCCAGGCGAGCCGCGCCGATTGGTCCGATTGAAGTCTCCCGCGATTGGTTCAAACCAAGAGCGGGAGACTTGAATCGATGCCATTGGTCGCGGCCGCCGCGGCAAAAGGTATAAAAGCCGGAGGCTTTTTGCCTTTTGCCGGTTCGGTTCAACTAATAGAAATAAAGAGCTGTTAATGAAAGTCACCGACTCAGAACCTTTTTTCGCGGACACGACAGTTAGGTTATTATTGCTATTGCTATACAGATAATAGAAAAAAGTGAAGGTATTTTTGTAATCATAACATAAGAGACAACATTGTATTTGTATCTGTATTTGCTGTAGAAGAAATTGGAAGCTTTTTCTCTCTATTTCTTTTGGTTTTCATCTATATTTTTTCTTTTCTTTATCTTTTTGTTTGCTTTTTAGCTTGTGTTAGTTTTAGGTTCTTTGTGAACATTTAATTAAAATTTTATAAAACAGAACAAAGGACCTCTCTAAACTGGATTCACAATTGTAAATGCAGTTCAATATGAGTAAGTATGAAATAATCTATGCTGGCACAAACAAATTCTGCCTATATATTAATGGAATTTGAATTGGAGTAATCAACTAGGAAATGAATCTTGGAATCATGGTAGACAGCTTTGTGAAATGTCAGCTTGTGGGTAGCTGTTATAAAAAGGCATATTCCGTGCTTAGAATCCTTATGGAGGGAATTGAAGGTAGAAATTTTATTTGTTTGTTTGTTTATTAAATTAGTATCCATTTCAGAAGTTTGACTCTGAACAGGTCACAACAATTAAAACAACAACAATATAGTAAAAAGAAATAAGCACAACAGCATAAAACTATTATAAAATAATATAAATTCAGTAAAGCATAATTACACCCTGTGAATATACATCATACATCCATTTAATACACCGTAGCTACTGCCAAGGTTCACCACTACTGTCAGATGCCCAGGCATGATGGCACAGCCAAGTTTTCAGCTCCTTCCTAAAAGCCAAAAGGATGGGTACCAATTGAAGTTCCAAGGGAATGATGTTCCAAAGGGCAGGCACCATGGCAAAAAAGTTTCTCTTCCCAGGTCAAATGGCAAATGGCATTCCTTAGTAAATGGGAACTGTAACATGTCTCTCCTGCCAGATCTAATGGGATGGGTAGATATAACTGGGAAGAGGAGGACTAATATCCTAGTCCTGCTCTATAAGGCTTTATAGGTCATCATTACCAGCACCTTGAATTGCACCCAGAAGCGTACTGGTAGCCAGTGCAGCTTGTGGAACAAACATATTGTGTGTGCTACTCAAGAGGTGCCTGTACTGTCACATTTTGCACCAGCTGCAGCTTCCAAATGCTTTCTAGAGCAGCCCCATGCAGAGTATGTTATAGTAATCCATTCAGATTTTAGAAGGTAACCAGATGACAGAGAGCAGTTTCCTAGTGAAGAAAGACCACAACTGGTGAACAACATGCAACTGTGAAAAGGTCTTCCTAGTCAAAGCTTAGCATCAGCTCTTTGAGTTGGAGTTGTGAGTCCAGAAGGTGCATCAAGTCTGTTTGGGGCAGTGCAGCCTCATCCAGAATAAAAGGTGGTAAATCCCAAATCAGAAGGCCCTACAACACAAAACCTGGGTCAAACTGAACTTTGTTGTTCTGCATCCATATCTCAATCTCCAGACATTGAGACAGGCAACAGCAACAACAAAATTCAATAATGATACCATAAAGGTTATGTCAAGACTCTGTGCATAGAAAAGTTTGCAATTCTTTTTCTAGAACACACAGATGTCAAACTTGCCACGTCACGTTGCCATCATGTGACATTTCCAGGGATGGGATTCTACCAGTTCATACCTATTCGCTAGAACCGGTTGTTAACATTCTAAGCAGTTTAGAGAACCGGGTGTTAGAAGAAATTACTGGCCTAATCCTGTAAGGAAGGCAGGAAGGAAACATTCTGGTGTTGCTTACAGAAACTGCCTCTCTGTTAACCCTTATTACATTCTTGGCAGGACTAGAATTCCTGTCTCAGGAACTTCTCTGGAGTTTTTTTCCCCTCCTTTGCTGGTGCTTTGCTTGTGTAGAGTGACCATTCAAAGTTACAATGGCACTGAAAAAAGTGACTTATGACCATTTTTCACACTTACGACTGTTGCAGCATCCCCACAGTCATGAGAGGCCAGGCGAGGAGATGCATGCCTCGATGTGAGTGATATTGAGTTGGCCACATCCAGCCAATGACCACCAAGCAATGTCCACCCAGTCACATGACCACCTAAACCACACCCACCACCTAAGCCACACCCACATAACCGGTTGCTAAAAATTTTGAATCCCACCCCTGGATATTTCACATTTTCCCCCTTCGGGGAGCTGGGGTGGATGTGGCCTATATGTGATGCATCTGGCCCATGGGCTGCCACTTTGACATCCCTAGTATAGAACCTTGAAAACGATATCCCAGAGCTAGAAAAGCTAAATGGGGGGCATCCAAGCAGGTCCACAAGCAGTTCCACAAGGAACTTGGAATGAAGGAAAATAAAGAAGACACAAAATCATGCATGGTCCACATAATATGGAGATAAAGAAATTGTATTCCTCTCTTTCACAGTGTAGAAGAACTCGAGGTTATCCACTGAAACAAAATGCAAAGAGATTCTGAAGTACCAGAAGGAAATGTTTTTCTCACAATACATATTTAAACTGCAGAATTTGCTGCCAGCAGTTGTAGTAAAAGCAGCCAATTTGGATGGCTTTGAAAAGGGACTTGACACGTTTGCAGAGGATTAGGCTACTGATGGTGATTAACATTAATGGCTGTTTACTGCCTTCTCAATCATAGGCAGCTAGCATGAAAAACTGATTGCTGGGACGTGACAGAAGAAGGAGACAGTTGTTCGCAAGCTTATGAGCTTCTGAAATACATCCAGTTGGCCACTGTGTGAACAGAATGCTGGATCAGATGGATCTACAACCAGATCCAATAGGATGTTTTTATCTTCTTACATATGAGCTGGATATAACATTGGAATTTATCACTTCTTCACACCCTTTCCCCTATATTTTTGCAAAATATAGACCTCCATCTCAAGATTAGCTGAAGTTCGGGGGTGGAACGGTAGGCTGACATTTCTAACTCTAAATGTACTACTGACCTAATCATTGCGACTGTGTTGCAATGTTGAGCATACTGGACTTGCTAAAGAGCAAAAACCAATCTAGTCTTCGCATTTTTTTCTGCAAGAACATTTTACATAATGCAAATTATTTTGCACATGCTTCAGGGAACAATGCTACAAAAGAGAACCTCATTCAATAATCATGTGAAGCATTTTGCTGGCAGTGATAGCTACCATGCCCAACCAGATGGCTTTTGAAAGTTTCTTCTAGCAACTCTTCCTGCATCCATTTCTCTGGCTATAATTATTTTTGCAAATTAAAGAATATATCCTTGATAAGGTTGCCAACATGTAAAATATAATGAAAAAAGGTGGGGCCTAGTCCTCTGAATCCTTCATCAGAACTTAGTACTGAACAAGAGATAGAAAAAAGAGGATGAAATCAATGTTTTTCAATAGATCCATGAGTAAATCCTAATTGTACTAGTTGTACATTTAATTACTAAAAATTTGGCTACAAATCAGGGTATGGACAGATTTTGTCCTTTGTTTTTCTGGCATTCTAGCCTGAGGGAAATAAAGAACCAAATCTAGTTAAAGATCACCTGTAATTCTAGACTAATCTAATTAAACACTTGAACAGCTGATATTAGTAATCATTTATTTCATGATTCAGGTACTGTTCTTACCTCGATTTTTCCATCTATTCAATCATGAAATAGTTAATATGATGGGTGTAATTAACATCTGCACAAAACAGAAAATGCAGGGCGAACACAGCCTATCTGCATCATTTAGCTTAGCAGTGCTCTTGAAAGAATAGTGTAGAATATTAATAGTCTTTTCTCATGTATCCCAAACATTACCTGCAGTTACACAGCAGTGACACCCCTATATTAAAGGAGTTAAATGTATGCATCTAGCCTGGTTTGTTGGATAAAGAATGATTTAGGCAAGATGGGCAGCTATCCAATCTGAACAAATAAATATGTATTTATTCATATTTAGAGACTGAACTTTTATAATTTGCTTATGAGCTTCTCACTAAGCTTCTTTATAAATGGATCAGTTGGGCCTCTTGGTCTCTACCTGTGAGGCTTTTCTAACTATCTTAATTCTTTTCCTGAATAGAGTCATCAGGAAATTGCTTTACAGACTTACCGTGAAGCTGAGACAGAGCCATTTCTAGTGATTGGAGGCATCTTCATAAGATCACCTAGCATTATTAAAATGATATAAAATCTGCCCTTGTTTTGATACAATGGTTGAATGACTCTAGAAGATGTTACAAGTCACTAATGGGGGAATGATCTGCTTCTGAATGAGGATTCACCAATCTGCAGTCTATATTTCTCACTTAATTGTAATATAAAGTTTGTGGTAAATCTAGGCTAAAAAAATTTCTGTAATGTTTTATTTTCCACATGGGAAATCATTTATAATACATAATGGGAACTACTACTAAAAGGCATAGTCCCACAAATCTACAAATACTCAGGCATTTCATATGTTTTAAAATTAAAATTTGCTTGTTTTGGACCCATATATACAACATATTGGTCATAAACTAATTTTAATAGAGATACCTTCCCAGAAAAGACAAAGTAAATTAAAATATAACAACATGTTAAAGCAGGGGTGTCCAACCTTGGCAACTTTAAGACTTGTGGACTTCAACTCCCAGAATTCCTCAGCCAGCTGGTTGAGGAATTCTGGGAGTTGAAGTCCACAAGTCTTAAAATTGCCAAGGTTGGACACCCCTGTGTTAAAGGCTATAGAAAATGAGCACACCTATCACTTTGTCTTTCAGCCAGTTTGTTTTGTGATTTGCTGCACTCACTTTGCAACCATTTTGTGAATAGGAAAGCCCCTGGTAGCAGCCATTTTGTGAGACCAGTAATGATGTGCTCTTAATAATTCAAATGTGCCTAAAGGTCCAGAAATGTTGCTTGTTTTGTGTTGTTTGGTGAGGGTGCTGGACTAGGAACCTGGGAGTTCTAGTCCCAGCCTAGGCATAAAAAACAGTGGAGTAACTTTGGGCCAGACCTACTCTCAGCTCAAGCCGCCTCACAAGATTATTGTTGTGAGAGAAATAGGAAGGAATTTAAAATGAATTATAAGCAAAGTAATAAAGGTGGAATAAAAGTTTAATAAATAAGGTATCTTTCTAGTCTATCCAGAATCAAAACACACAATGTTCAGTTGGAGCGTACTTCCTGATTAAGTTCTACAAATGGTCCCAAGACACAGAATCGTTGTTACGTAAATAGAGCATTTCAGTGAGTTTTAATTGAGCAGTTCATATTAGTTTCTCCTTTTTAATTTCCCATGTAATAACATTTAAATATGTAAACCTGAAGTCAGATATAGTAGTTCAAATGTTAATTTATGGCTTTTACTGCTCTAATTAGGCCTGTGTCTATACCTATAACATAATCCAGGAAAGAGTTTATTTCCCACTGATTTCAACTGAGAAAAATGAAATATGAGTTTATATATCTATTGATATGATAGAAATATAGTCTGATTTAGCTGGAAAGTTGAAGGATGCCAAATTAGACTGATCTCTTGTGCAAGAAGTCCTACTTCATGAGTGATATATCAGACAGTTTCTCTTTCTATACTCATTAGCAGAACTACAATAACAGTAGCACCCATAGCAGGATTCCTTTTGCATCTCCTAAGGTCATATAAAAGAAATCAGTCTTCCAAATGGTCTAATCCCAAGCCGAATAAATAAGCATTTAAATTGTACCAGAAGTAAAAGAACAAGCAATGGAGTTGATGTAAAGCAAGAGCAATATTCTAACTACATAGACGGACAGTACCACCCCAGGTATTTGAAAGCCTGGAAAGAAATTAAGAAATTGCTCTTTTATCTTTACTTTGCTTAGCCTGAAAAACTATTTTGCTTTTCAGATTATTTCAAAGCAAAGTGTGCCAGATTCTGGTTGTTGGATTCAGCCTTTTTATTTAGAGTTCTCTGGTTATAAATAAAGAAACAATGCCCTAATTTCCTTTGTCGTTTCTTTTTAGAGACCTGCCCTTTACAACATACATTTTTCCAATTCCATGTTGAAGGAGGTCAGTGACCCAGTAACCCTTGATAATGTCATGAGTAATGAGATTTTTTTTAACTACTGCAGTGTATTCCCATAACAAATTTTCTTCCCGAGTTGTTAAGTCATATAAATTAGACTATACCCTAACAGAACTGTTGCTTATTCACATTTCAAAGGCTGCAGTAGATTTTTACAATATCCTCTTTTTGTAAAAGTCAGCAACCTCTTAAATCCACATGCAGCATATGGGGCAGACATGTGCTGCTTGCATCTTCTCTGTTAATCTAATACTTGCCCTTTTGTTTATAGTCTACAGCCATGCATCTGTAGAAACATAAATATTTCTTAGTGTTACTAAGAGTAAATTACCTCTACATATATAGGATCTGTGAAAACAAAAGTGTTAAGTTCTGCGCATGGGCGCAAGGAACGGAGACGAGATGGTGAAAAGTGAACTTCAAACTCTTTATTAAACATTCTGAACAGAGCAAAACCCTAGGGCAACAGCAGCCCTTTTATAGGCAAGCTGCTGCTCTAGTAACCAATAGGAAATGTGGAGTGTTAACCCCTTAACCAATGAGAGTGGCTCGTTAACAGCCAATCAGATTCTCCTGAACGGACCAATCTGATATCGCTATTATCGGCCAATCAGAAGTGCAGGGCTAGAACCCTGCTATTTTCTAAAGCTTTTGATAAACTTTATTTAAGTGTTTTATTAGTTCATAACATCCCTTCCCCCCGGGTTCCGTTTGGGGGGTGCGGTGATGTAATCTCTGAGGTAGGAAGGTTGCTTTGACTGTCTATTGGATTTATGCTGTCCCACTGGTTCTTGTCCGTAAGCCTGTTTTGGCGGGGCGCTTTTGGGCAAGTCGGGTGCCGGTGGTTCCTCATTGGAAGACTCGGTGCCGCTAATGTTTTCATCGTTGTCCTCTGGCCCTTGCGGGCTTGTCTCTGTTGGGTTGTTCCTCTGTGGCGAGGCCACACCCATCCCTGATCCTTCTTCACTTGTTACGCCCGATGGCTGACTTCTTTCGTTCCTGTTTTCCGCCATCTCGAAACCAGTTTCTTCGACATCCCCTCCCCCCTCAGTTTGGGAGTTACCAGAGTCGCGGATACTAGGTTGTAGCCTCGAGCGAAGCTGATGTATATGGCATTTCCATATTTTTCCATCGCAGGTTTTCACCCGGTACGACCTGGTTCCAGTGGCTTGAATAACAGTGGCCTCGATCCACAATGGTTCGCCAGAAAGCTTTCTGGCGAAAACTAAGTCGCTTATCTTGAACTCGTGACATTTTCTGCTAGATCCACAGGGTTTCTCTGGCTCGTAAGACGGGTGAAGCCGTTCGAGGTGGGAGCGGAGTTTGCGTCCCATCAATAGTTCCGCTGGAGTCTTGTTGGTGACGCTGTACAGAGTGATGTGTTGCAGAAGTATTCTATTAATCTTATCTTCAATGTCCCCATAGTCCATTTTGTAGAGGGTTTTTTTTAACAAACTGTACCATGCGCTCGGCTCTTCCGTTAGCCGCAGGGTGCACTGGTGAAGTTAGCACATGGGGAATACCGCGGTCCGCTAAGTATTGTTCAAAAGGAAGCGCGGTAAACTGGGGTCTGTTGTCGGATACCAGAACGTCTGGCAGTCCATGCCTCGCGAATAATCTGTTCAACTTCCGGATGACGGACTCGGTTGTGGTACTTTTCATTTCGTGGATCTCGAGCCAGTTTGAGTAGGCATCCACTGTTAATAGGAACGTATGTCCCTTAGTAGGTCCCGCAAAGTCAATATGAATGCGGGACCACGGTCCCCGAGGTGTTTCCCATTCTGTCGGAGTTGCTTTTGGTGGGGCATTGCTAACTTCCTGGCACTTATAACAAGTCTTTACCCAGGCTTTGATTTGTTTGTCGATGCCCGGCCACCACGCGTAGCTTTGTGCGACCACTTTCATTCACATGATGCCGGGGTGGCCCTCATGCAGTATCTTTAATACTCGTTGTAACCGCTCTGGGACAACGACTCTATCTCCCCACAGGATGCAGCCCTTTTGCGAAAAAGTTCCATTTGCCGATTCTTGAAGGGAATGAAGTTGTCAGGGGTTTGATCTACTGGCCATCCGCGTTCAACCCAGCTAAGAACCCGCTTTAAGATAGGATCGCATTTTGTTTCGATCGCGATATCTCCAGCTGTTAACGGCAGTGAATGTAGCGTTTCAATCTGGAGCGTTGTAAGGGTTGGAGCTGGGTCATCGATGGTTTCCGGAAGTGGTGCACGGCTCAATGAGTCAGCATGGGGAATGGCTTTCCCCGGGCGGTGCTGCAGCTTATAATTGTATAATTATAAGCCAAAAACTCCGACCAGCAAGTCATTCTAGGTGATAATATATAGGGGGTTGGCTTGTCTCCTGCTATAATCCCCAGCAAAGGTTTGTGGTCGGTAACAATAGTAAAAACTTGTCCATAAACATATTCATGAAACTGTTTAACAGCAGATACAATAGCAAGAGCCTCTTTATCGATTTGACAAAAGTTACGTTCAGCCCTTGACAAAGTTCTTGAAAAATAGGCAATAGGGGCTTCACTATCGTTTGGTAACACATGGCTCAAAATGGCTCCTACTCCAAATGGTGACGCGTCACATGTGATTGTTAAAGGCAAAGTCTCGTTATACTGCATTAAAACAGCATCTGAAGTTAATAGGTTTTTCACTTGTCAGAATGCGTGCTCCTCTCGGTGCCCCCAAACCCAGGTTGCTTTCTTATCGAGAAGCCGATGTAGGGGCTCGGCTACGGTCACTTTGTGGGGCAGGAAGATGTTGTAAAAATTAATAAGCCCCAGGAAAGCTTGGAGATCAGTCTTGTTTCTGGGTCTTGGGGCGTTCTTGATTGCTCTTAACTTGCTACTGGTGGGGTGAATGCCTTGTTTATCGATTAGGTACCCCAGGAACTCTACTTTATCTGTACACAGTTGACATTTATTTTTTTTAACTTTAAGGCCAGAGTCTTTAAATTTCTGGAGAACCAGTCTAAGACGCTCCTTTAGTATTTCTCTATTCGGGGCAGCAATTAAAACGTCATCAAATTATGGTATGACCCCTTTTGTACCCTGTAATAGTCTCTCCATTAAGCTTTGAAAGATCCCTGGGGCCACGCTAACTCCGAATTGGAGTCGGTTGCACTTAACGGCGCCTTGGTGCATAACGATCGTTTGCGCCTCTGCTGTTTTTTTATCTACAGGCAGTTGTTGGTACGCCTGTGCTAAATCCAATTTAGCGAAGACTTTTCCGCCCCCCAGGGAATGGAGGAAGTGTTGTACCACCGGAACCGGGTAAGCATTCTGTTGAAGGGCATGATTCAGGGTGGCACGATAGTCCCCACAAATCCTTAACGATCCATCCGGTTTGATGGGTGTTACGATTGGGGTTTCCCAAGGAGCATGGTCGGTTGGTTCTAAAACACCCTGGGCTATTAATTTATCAAGCTGCTCGTCAATCTTTGGTTTAAGGGCAAAAGGGACTCGACGAGACTTAAGGCGGATGGGGACTACTTCAGGCTTAAGGTAAATGATATCGGAATTCCTGGACGAGGGCCTCCTCCCAGTCATCGCTGCTGGTTTGGTAAATGGCGGCTACCTCAATCCCAAATGGAGCAAACCATTGAAGGCCTAACAAGCTAGGCCGATCACGGTCGACGACGGTCAATGGTAAAGATGCAGTACGATTTTTGAATGAGACCTGGACTAGGCTGGATCCAACGACCGGAATTCGGTTTCCTTGATAGTCCTTGAGAATGATTCTTTGGGTTCTGAGGTCTTGCCGCTGGACGGCAGGGATCAATTGTTTAAGGGTCTTCCAGGAAACCATCGAGAGGGATGATCCTGAATCGACTTCCATCACACAGGGCTGGTTTTCGATGGCGACCTTCACTCGGATCTTCTTTGCATCTAATGATGAGGCGTGACCAATCGTGATGGTTTGTTGTGCCTCTTCTCGTTTCGTTGAATGGGCTAGTGGTTTATTTCTATAGGAGTGGTTGTTCCATTGGTGGTTCGAATGTTCCTGATTCACAGGACAACTTCCTGTGGGTTGGCGGTAGTTGGTCCCCCTCTGAAGTGGGCTGGATCCTAGCTTGCTTCGACAGACCTTTCCGATGTGGCCTCTCTTCCAACAAATATGGCAGAGCGCGTCGAGGAATTTGCAGTCTGATCGTGGGTGGTTTGCCCCACAACCTGCGCATTGGTACTGCAGTCTCTGGTTATGCTGGTGGCGTTGGTCTCGTTCAGACCGGAGCCGATTGACTTCTTCCTCATCACTTTCTGATGACGATTCGAAGTCCTCGTGGTGGGTTGCCATTGCATGTCTCTCAAGGCGAGGTGAAGTTTCGCCGGTGAGTTGGCGGAGTGGGGTGTTGGTGCGGCGCATTTGGGCAGCCGACTTCCTGGTTGCTTCTGCTGCAGTAGCGTCAGCGATGGTATCTGCAAGGCTGATGTCGCCTTTCGCCATCAGTTTACTTTGCACGTGCAGTGCATCTAAACCCAGAACTATTCGGTCTCTTAGAGCTTCTTCAAGGTCGGCGAACCCACAGAGGCCTCCCAGGTTCCGGAGATCCATGATGAAATCTGCAACGCTTTCTCCTTTCCGCTGGTCTCTCTGGTAAAATTCATGTCTTCGGACAAGCGTTGGTATGGTAGGTGCATAGTGGGCCCCTAGGAGGGGCTCGAGGATGTCCCAGTCCATGGATTTCACCTCAGCCGGTTTTGCCAGTGCCTTAGCCATCTTAAAAATGGCAGGTCCGCAGTGAGTCAGGAATACTGCTCTCTTTTTCCCAGTAGTGGCATCCTTCAAGTTGTTGGTCTCCAGAAACATCTGGAACCGGTCCATGTATGAGTCCCAGTCTTCTTGTGCCAGGTCAAGTGGAGCGGGTGGTATGGTGCCTCCGGTCATGGTTTCCACCATTGATGCGCCTTCAGCCACGTGCTCTGTTTAGTGCTCTGTAGTGTTCAGTCAGCTCTGACGTCTCCGCATCCCACCCTCATCCCCAGTGTTAAGTTCTGCGCATGGGCGCAAGGAACGGAGACGAGACGGTGAAAAGTGAACTTCAAACTCTTTATTAAACATTCTGAACAGAGCAAAACCCTAGGGCAACAGCAGCCCTTTTATAGGCAAGCTGCTGCTCTAGTAACCAATAGGAAATGTGGAGTGTTAACCCCCTTAACCAATGAGAGTGGCTCGTTAACAGCCAATCAGATTCTCCTGAACGGACCAATCCAATATCACTATTATCGGCCAATCAGAAGTGCAGGGCTAGAACCCTGCTATTTTCTAAAGCTTTTGATAAACTTTATTTTAGTGTTTTATTAGTTCATAACAAAAAGCATAAGAGAAACAGGGTGAGGCATACTCTGTCCACCCTGAGAATGGAATTTAGATTCTTTCAAACATTCAGAAGATTTGCAAGAAAAAGGAGACTGTTGGATGGTGGGAAAAGAGAGACACGAGACCAGGGTGACTGTTCAGCTCTTTATTTGGTATATAGATCTGTGCTGGACCTGCGAGCCGCAGCAGCCCTTCTTATAGGGATTTTCCGGCGGCTCGCAACCAATGACAGCTCTTTGAATCTCCCGCGATCCACGCGGCCAATCGCAGTTGATTCCTTACGGGCCAATCACTGCTGTTCTTTCTGCCAATCACAGGGCGGTCCATTTGGACCAATCAGGTGAGGGTATCCCAAGAATGCTAATATGGAACAGAGACATTAAAAAAAGTAAAAGCAAAATGTGTTAGCCTTCAAAGTCAGCATTTGTAAAGTGCCAACAACCATCCTTTGCACATCTTTATTAGTGCCTCTTGCCTTTGGTGTTCCTTTCTGATTGAGATCTGTGCTTCCCATAAACGGAGGAATAGTCTAGGGTTTTTAACCTGAGGCCTTCTTCCATCTAAGCAAGACAGATCCTCATTTGCAGTTCTACCTTGGATTGCACAGTTCTCTAGCTATATCCTGCTACAGGGATTTCTATGTTTAGTTCTGCCCTCTTGCTGGTCTGGGTCTCAATGTCTATAAATTTAGTGAAAATAACTATCAGTTGCAATTTGGAGGAGGGGAGAAAATGGGCAGAATGGAAAGTATGCCTGACTCAATTGCCTACCCCTCTGAAAATTTACTACTAAATTCTTGGTTTAATAAAGACACCCAACTGAAGATATAAAGGAATGCTGTATCAATTACTTTTCTAGTTAAAAGTAATTTTGCAATGATTCCAAAGGCTTTGGTCTATTTTAAACCATTCTCTAACTGGACTGTGCATAATATAGAAATGATTCATGTGTGCTTGAGCATGCACCTATGGATGAGTACATTTGAGCAAGATTTTAAGCATTTTGTGACTCTACCAACTAAAGCTGTTACATTAACATTTAAAATTTGAATTAATTCTTCTGTCTGACATAAGGTAGACATCAACATTATTGTATGGGATGAGGATTCCTGGAAGAAGGGATTGAATTGTTTGTTGGCTATGATCCAGTGAAATAATTAGTTTAAATAGCAAGACTCTTTATTAAGCAACTATACATGATCATAAAAGGCATAAACATATTCATAAAAGACAAAAACTATAAACAGATGAGGCCCTGTTCATAAGCTAAAGGAAACACTTGGCACCGCAGAATGATTCTGCCCATTTATTTTATTGATTTCTATCCTGTTCTATTTTGAGGCATTCATTTTTCTAAGTCATCTTACAAACTGGTAGAACAAAACAGAATTACAGAACACGCTATGAAAGCAATGCCTGATGATGGTTTTGGGCAATGAATCAGACACTTTACAACTTCACCGGCTAGTTATATGAAGAACAGGTCTTTGTAAGTGGTATGCCATCTTGTATTGACATAATCCCTTCATTTGTAGATAAACATAGAAATGAATACCTATAAATTAATTTGCATATGGAAATTATATGGATTGGTAATCACCTCAGAAATCCTGTCCAATGTGCTTTCTAACCCATTAATCTGTTACCATGACAACTACTCTGCCTCTCGAGCCTAATAGCCCCATAGTGTTGCTTCCCAAAGAAAGGAAAGAACAGGGAATAAAGATGAAACATCACTTTGACCATTAGCCAGAAAATACTGCTATCCAAAAAGAAATATCTAAATAAATGGAGGAAAAAAACAAGACAATCTTTTTCTCCTCACACATTTATATATAATTCACTCATTTATCCATCCAATGTAGCAGTCCAAACAATGAAAGAAAATTGGTTGTTATGGGACCAAGCTTGGCAAAAACAACATTTTTTTATTTTTGTAATGGCTACATACCTTCTAATCTTTGACAAAGAATACAGGTGCACTTGTTTTACAATAAGAAAGAGAGTAGTTCATGGTTCATAAGGGAACAAAAGGAATGATTTTTTTCTTGTCTTTCCCAAAATGTTAGATTGTTTGTTTTTATGAAGAATTTTAGAAGCCAAAAGGTTCAATATTATGAATATGCTTATTTCTAATGACACACATTCAAATGCCAGAAAATGACACACATTCAAATGCCAATCCTTTTTAGAATTATAGGGGCAATCTATCAATACTTGAATTCATAGAAACTATATTTGTTCAATGCATGTTTGCCAGCAATACAGTTCCATGGATTATGGCCCTTCTAAAAAAACCAAGACAGTAAGGTAATAGAAATGAAGGATTAGAGCTTTCACCATGATAAGCTAGATATTTTATCAGATCACTGAAGATGCTCTAATATTAGATACAAGTAGTCCTTGACTAACAGCCACAATTGAGACTGGAACGTCCATTTCTAAGTAACACACTCAGTGATTCATATCCAATTTTTTAAACCTTTTTTGCCATGGTTGATAAGCAGATCCAAGTTTCCCCATTGACTTTGCCTGTTGGAAGCTTGCCAGCAAGATCACAAATGGCAATCTTGTGATTCTGGGATGCTGCAACCATCATAAATTTTGATCCTATAACCATGGGGATGCTATGATCGTCGTAAATGCAAAGACTGCTTGTAAGTCACTTTTTTTCAGCACCATTGTAACTTTGAGTGATCATTAATAAATAATCATGTTGAGGACTATCTATGATATTGAAGTTCTAGTATTAGCAAATGATACAACAGAATATATTGTTTTCTATCAGAGAAGGACAGAAATTTAATACTTCTATAATCTATCTTGTAGGATTGAGCAAGTTACAAAAATCAACTACCATTGCGTGAGAGATAATGAGTAACACTGTTAGGGATAACATTGGTTACCTAACTTAGTTTGGGTAAAAATAATATATAAACTATGTTAGTGAGTTTAAGTGTAAGTATCACTTTAACTGCAAAACATGTATTTTGGGTGTGGTTGTAAAATCACCATAAGAGGGAGCAAGAGAGCTCACTGTTAGCTGGCTTTTACTGTAGTAGCTGACAATGTTGGATTGATGGTGACAACTGCGTGTGTTTCCCTGCTATTGCTGAAACGAAGAAAAGGGGTTTGATTTTCTTCATATCTCTGACTGCAAAAGAGATATATTGCTGGACTGATTATTTGTAAGTTTACTGACCTCTATTTTCGACACTGGACTTTGCAACTGATTAACCCCTGGATGGACTGAACCAGTGTATGACATATGTGTTAAGCCTGTGTTCCCCAACCAGGGTTAAGGAGACAAGCTAAACAGAATGTGCAGCGTTAGTCAGATAGGCATACAGATAAATGAGTGAGATAAGTTTGTATATTTGTTAACATACAGTAAAAATAACAGATACACTTGTGCTATCAAAAATATAGTTTATTCCATGTAGAGTTTATAGCATAGTCAAAATAACAGTCCATTAGTCATATATCATTTTAGTCAGTCCATTCAAGGATATTCAATTAGCAAAGTCCGTGTAGAATATCCAATGTCAGTTCACTTACAAATAAATCAGTCCTTTCTCTCTCCCTTTCCAGTAGGAGAAAAATGCAGTCTTCAAACTATCCAGTAATTAGGGATCATCAAGCCAGAGAGAGCAAGCTGCCGTTGTCTTGCTTCTTTATGGTGCTTTTACAACCACTCCCTTAATTACATTCCTACAGTTAAAGTTGCAGACACTTTAACTAATAAACCATGATAACATATTTATTATTTTACCTAAACCAGTTAGGGTAAACAATTTTATCCCTAACAATATGGACTGTTTTGACTATGCTATAACTCTTGCTGGAATAAAAAACTATTTAACTGGCACAGTGTATCTGTCTTACTGAGTGTAAACTACAACAACGTTTATCTCACATCATTTGCCTACCTGCTAGACTGCCGTTGAACATTCTGCTAGGATGTGTGTTCCTAACAAACACCACTATCACCAGAGCTGGACTGAGAACAGCAGCAGCTGGAGGACCATGGGCTTCCCACTCCAGTACAATATCTGCTATTCTCTATCATTTTCTCAATAACAAGGTTGAACAGTAATTTGTTCAACTTCTACATCTTCTATGTTAGATTGGCGGCGCCAAGTAATTGTAGACTAATCTTTCAACAGTTAACAATGTTTATTGAACATAACTGGTTACCTGTGGCTGCCACTAGTTAATTGATTCGTGTGGGGTGCGGGCAACAGTTGACGCCTTCTGACAGCCCCTTTTATATTGCAGCTGTCAGACCGACCAGCCAATGAAACAACGACTTGAACTCCTGCCTGAATTGTGGACCAAGAAGAGAATTACGTTGGTACATAACACCCCTTTCCCCCAGCTAAAAATATGCATACTCTCACAAGTAGGCGGGGCATTGCCTGACTCATCCTGACCTACGCAGTTCGGTGGGTATAGTCAGTGTAGGAGGATCTGTTGTAATGCTGGCTGTCTCTGGCAGAGGCGACGTGAGGCAGTCAGATGCTGGAATCTCTCGCTGGACCGGAGTAGCGTCGGAAGGTAGTTCTTCTCATGCAGAGGCTCTGAGGTAATTGGAATGGGTTCAGAATTGTTGCCTTCTTTATTTGTTGGCCTGTTGCCAACTTGTCAGTCAGTCGTCATTTGGTCGGTGATCCGTGGATGAATCCCATCGACTCCATAATTGGTTGATGTGGCACCACCATATACGGCCATCCAATAGCCTAACTCTATATGACTTTGGGCCCATGACAGCAATTACCTCCCCCGGTAACCATAAAGGGTCCCCTGCAAAATTCTTTGCATAAACTGGGTTGCATAATTTGAAAACCCTAAACTTGCTGGAGGAATATAACAGACAGGTCAGGGAGAAATTTGGGTGCAATCTGTCAAGGTTTGTTCGCAACCACTGCCCCATCAGAAGTTCTGCCGGGGAACGGTTAGTGGCTGCACTTGGTGTCGAATGCTGGATTAAAAGGTACTTGGCTAATTTTGCATGCCAATCATCCCCCTCCATCCTCCCTAGGGTTTCCTTGGAAGATCTAATTGTCCTTTCAACCTGGCCATTCGACTCTGGGTGATATGGCGCAACCAAAACATGTTGGGTGCCCATTTTTGCTAAGAATATTTCAAATGTATTGGATGTAAATTGGGGCCCATTATCAGACACCAACACATCGGGTAGCCCATGTGTTACACATACCCTTGTTAATGCCCTTATTACAGCCTCTGATGTTACCGAGTGCATAATTAGCTCCACCCATTTGAAAAATGAATCCACTAAAATGTATGCCTCTTGAAGGAGCCCGACAAATCGATATGCGCTTTTGACCAGGGGGCTCCAGCCAATTCCCATTTGAAAGGAGTGGCCATGGGCAGTGCAGGTTTTGACAACTGACAAGCCTGGCAGGCCCCAACTGTTTCTGTTATTGCTAGGTCTAAACCAGACCACCAGACATAGCTTCTAGCTATAGCTTTTATGTTGGCCACCCCGGGATGCCCTTCATGAAGAGTTTCCAGAATCTGGGGTCTTAGTTTGCTGGGTATCACTACCCTACACCCCCATATCAGACAGCCCATTTGGGTAGACAATTCGTGTTGTTTGGCCTTGTAAGGAGTGAATGTAGATGCCAATGTCCCCAACCCCTCCTCACCCAGTCCAATACTTTGGAGATTAGCTCATCTTTACATGAAAATTGAGCGATGTCATATGCTGTAATAAGCAACTGGTTGTCTTCGATTAAAAGCACTGTGGATGTTGTAGTGGGGTCTTTGACTTGTACTGGAGGGGGCAGTGACTCAATGCGTTGGTGTGACTTATCAGTTTGCTGTCTTGATAGGTTAATGTGTAGGAATAGGCTGATAAGAACAGGGACAAACGAGTCATGTGTGGTGAAAGGATGGTAGGGGTTTGCCTGTTGCCTGCTAACAGTTCTAATAAAGGTTTGTGGTTGGTGATTATTTCAAAACAAAATCCAAACAGAAATCAGTGGAATTTTTTTTACACCAGCTACAATAGCGAGGGTGTCTCTGTCTAACTGGCTGTAATTTCTCTCTGCACTTGACAATGTCCTTGAAAAATAAGTGATAGGTGCCTCATGGCTGTTAGGTAGTCTGTGACTAAGGATTGTGCCAATGCCAAAGGGAGAAGCATCACATACAAGAATAATTGGAAGCTCGCAATCAAATTGAACTAAAACACTGTCAGAGGATAGTAATGCTTTGACAGCTTTGAATGAGTTTGCTTCCTTTTGGCCTCAAATCCAAGGTGTCTGAACGTCTAGAAGTCTGTGAAGCGGTTCAGCGACAGACACCTTGTGCGGCAGGAAGGAACTATAAAAATTAAGGAGTTTTAAAAAGGCTTGAAGCTCTGCCTTGCAGGTGGGTGTTGGGGCTTCTTTAAGAACTCTAACCTTTGATTCAATGGGGTGGATTCTGGTAGCATCAATGCGGTACCCTGGAAAATCCACCTGAGGGATGGCAAATTTGTATTTTTTTTAGCTTTAACCCAGCTTTTTGGAAACAGGATAGTACTTTCCTTAGACATGTGATAAGTTCATTGTGGTTGTTCGCGGAGATAAGGGCATCGTCAAAATAGGGTATGATGCCATCCATGCCTTGAAGAAGGCATTCCAGGCATTCAGATGCTCTGGAAAATGCCTGGTGTAGTATTATGCCAAATTGCAGATGTGTGTACTTAAAGGCTCCCCAGTGAGTGACAATGGTTTGGGCTTCGGCTACATCATTGTCCACGGGGAGCTGTTGATACTCCTGGGCCATATCTAACTTTGTGAAAATACACCCCTTTCCCAAAGAGTGTAATAAATGTTGGATAACTGGCACCGGTGTTAGGGATATACACCCTAGCAGAATCTGCACGGTAGTCAGGCAGTCAGGCAAAATATGTGAGATAAACATTTTTGTAGCTTACACTCAGTAAAATAGATACACTGTGCTAGTTAAATAGTTTATTTCAGTAAGAGTTTTAGCATAGTCAAGCAGTTCATATATCATACACTAGTTCAGTCTGTCCGGGGATTATTCAGTTGCAAAGTCCAGTGTCGAAAAAGAGGTCAGTAAACTTACAAATATCAGTCCAGTAATATATCTCCTTGCAGTAGAGATATATGAAGAAGTCAAACCTCCTTTCTTCCTTCAGCAGCAGCAGCAGGGAACATGCACTTATCAAACCATCAATCCATCATTGTCAGCAAGCAATTTAGTAAGCCAGCAATACAGTAAGTTAGTAGGCTCTCTTGCTCCCTCTTATGGTGGTTTTACAACCGCACCCAAAATTACATGCTTTGCTGTTTAAAGTGACACACACTTAAATTCACTATCATGGTTTATATATATTATTTTAACCAAACTAAGTTAGGTAACCTTGTTATTCCTAACAACCGGACAGGCATTTGGGTGCAAGGACTTGTTTAATGTACTCTGGTAGTTGGCACACAGGTGAATAAGAACCATCTTTCTTTAGTGGGGTAACAACAGGGGTTTCCCACCTAGAGAAATCGACTGGCTGTAAAATTCCCTGTGAAATTAATTTATCTAACTCCACATCTACTTTTGCTCACAATGTGAAGGGGACTCTCCAAGGCTTAAGATGAATAGATGCCATTAGAGGGTCCAAACTGAAGGAAATTGGGGTACCATTTATATTCGCCCAATTTTTCACTGAATACATCAGCAAATTTGTTTAACAAATTGTCTATGTCTTGGTACTGTATGGAATGAATATCAGTTACCTGCAGGCCCAGAGCAGAGAACCAATCTTATCCCAGAAAGCTGGGAAGGGTCCCTTCTATGACTATAAAGGACAGGCAACCAAGAAAATCCTTGAATTTAACAGAAAACCTGCCAGATCCTATAACTAGAATGGAATTACCTTGATAATCCTTGAGTGATAATTGGCAGTGTTTCAGTTGTTTTTTAGCGATGGCTGGAACCAAACGTTTTAAGGTGCTCCAGGATGCAATTGTGAGGGATGATCCTTTGTCTACCTCCATGCGACATGGGTTTCCTTCTACAAAAACAGTAATATAAATTTTGTTAGAACAAACTTTGCAAGAGTGAGAGGGAATTGATTTAGAAGTATGACAAGCCCTGGTGATGGTAAAACATTATTCTGATTGAGCATGTATCCACTGCTGCGGTTGATAAGGAGAAGATTGCTTTAAATTTCTGCTGTCCTTGCAAACCCTAGTTATGTGTCCTTTGTGTTGGCATTTTAAACAAAATAACGTTTCTAAAATGGCAATTTGCCCTCAAATGATTACCACCACAATTTAAACAGGATAGTTGCAATTGTGTAGGTTTGTTGATTTGAGCCCAATTCTTCTTTTGCTGGGTCTGCTGCTTGAGTGTATGTATGTCTTCCTTGTCAGTGACGATACCTTCAGAGGAGACGTCCTCTGAATGAACAGATGCTTTAGCAGTAGCAGGATTGACAGTATGAGGGTTAGAACTTTGAATCTCAGCAGCAGAGAGAGTGGATTGTTCAGCAGCTTGTGATTCTTCAATGGCTAATTTCAGTGTGAGATCAGATCTAGCCAGGAGACGATGCTGCAATTGTAGATCATGTATGCCATATACTAACTGATCTAGTAACATATCATCAAGGTCTCTGAAACTGCAATGTAAAGCAGAAGTTCTAAGGGTAGCCATGTAAGAATTGATGCTTTCTCCCTCAGCTTGGGCTCTCCTTCTGAAAGCCAGCCGTCTTGCTATACACAATGGTTTTGGAGAGAAATGATTGCTCAAAACTTCTTGTAGGGTTTCCCAAGACACAGCCTTAACAGTTTGAGGGGCTAATAAAGTGGTTGTGGTACTGAAAACTGTTGCATCACAAAAACTCAGAAAATAAGCTTTGTTCCTTTGACCGGGAATTTCTGACAAATCAGCAGCATCAAGAAAACAATCAAATCGGAGGAGAAGGCGGAGCTTCATTTCGGCGATACAGCTGCAATCTCTGGGCTCTGAGATCGCAGCCGATATTTTCGCCCTTGGTCGGTCCCAACGGACCTAAACCGTCCCGTAGAGACGGGGATTGAGAAGGGTACTGTTCCAGGATCCCAGAGATATCGCAAAATCTCTGGTTTGATCCAGGAGAAGCCCTTTTGCTGGCGGCGGAGAGGCAGCCCCCATAGCTGCTGAAGTCGGGACAGCTCCGGAAAGAAAGTGGCTGGAAAGAAAGTGTGTCGGCTGGGTGAGAAAAACTCTTTTGTGTTGTAAATTCGCTGAGGTTGGAAAGGACATCCTGAACAAAGAAGAAATCTGTGAGACTTTTTTTTTTTGACTGAAACTGTCTGAGCGGCGTTTTTTAAAGTGATGTCAAATTGAGGCTTGGGGTTTTTTTTTTTCTTTTCTCTATATTTTTTTGGGGGGATTTTAGTGTGACTTTGTAGGTAACCGGATTGAATTTTCTCTTATATATATTTTTATGCTCCCTTTGATTTTTTAACTTTCTTTAGGATAGAGGCTCCCTTTGGCTATTTTTTTTTTTGTCTCTGTATATATTACTCCTTTTTTCTGGCTGGGGGGGAGGAAGAGCATTAAGAAACTTTGCAACACTGCCAACTAGAGGCTTGAAAGTATTTTATTTGAATTGGAGAGAATTGCAAAAAGACCTCTTCTCAAGGACATTTTAACGTGATAAGATAGAGGGAGAGCACAGCAAAATATTATTGCAGGTGCTTTCCTGGACTGTTATCAATAACACTTGAGGTTTGGCTTTGAAGCTGCTGGAGAAGAGAGTCATAACAAGAGCCTTGGATAAATAAATAAAGTGCAGTGTGCCTTCGTATATATATATATACCCTATTCGCCAGCCTTTTTCTAAATTTCAATTCTAGTAATATTTTTATTTCTGCCTTTTATTTTAAAGGGAAAGCCTCAGAGTTTTTTCTTTATTTTTCTTTTCTTTTTTATTGGGACTTTTTTGCTTTTCCTATCTATGTTTTTGGACCACTTTGTTTTTCTTTTTTGATTATTGAGACTTTTCAACTGGATTAAGGTGTGAAGAACCTGAAGGAACTTTTTGTCTTTTCTCTTTTTGCTTTTTTTTTTTTTTGCTCTTAATCAATATTATTATTTTTGGATTTGTTTGTTTTTCTCCTTTCTATTTTTTCTTTTTTATGGTGGACCACTTCGTAATTGGATTAGGGTCTAGAAGAACCTGAAGATCTTTCTTCTTCCTTTTTTCCAGTTTCTTTTTTGGTTTTGTGTCTTTTATTATTGGAGTTTTCCATTTTGGATTATAATTGGCTACTCTACCAGTTGGATTAAAAGTCAAGAAGAATTTGAAGCTTTGGAAGTATTGAAATGAGCAGGAAACCAATATCATCTGGCATTTCTACTTCTACCTCTGCTTCCCCACCAGCTGGAGGACAACGTTTAATTCAGACAATGTTGAAGCAAGATAAGGAACAAGAAAGAGTAACTTTACAGATGATTATGCAAGGAATCCAAGATCTCAAGAAAAAATCAGACATCATTGAACAAAAAACAGGAAATATTGAACAAAGAACAGAAAATATTGAACAAAGAACAGAAAATATTGAACAAAGAATAGAGAAGACTGATGAAAAAGTGGAAAACATTAAACAAATGATGGTCAAGTATGAGGAGAGATTCCAAAAAATTGAGGAAGAAGGAAAACAAAGAGAGAAGAAGATTGGAAATATTGACAGTAGATTAACAGCGGTTGAACAAGAAAAAAGTAGGATGTTGAGGTGGGAGATGGAAAGGTCAGAATTTTACCTCAGATTTCAAAATATAGAAGAGGAAAAAGGAGAAAATTTGGCAGCGGTAATGATAGAAATTTTGGCAGATGCTTTGGAAATTACAGAGGAAAAGATGATGGATGGAATAGATGAGATATATCGAGTCTATACAAGGTATGCGATGAGAAATAAATTACCCAAGGAAATCCATATTAGATTGACCAAAAAATCCATTAAAACACATATATTACAAGTAGTAAGAGAGAAAACATTGAAATACAAAGGTAAAGAGGTTGTGGTTTTAAAACAAATACTCAGAAGAGTGAGAGTGATGAGAAGAGAATATCGATTTCTGACCAAAATGCTATTGGAAAACGAAGTGAATTATAGATGGCTGATTCCAGAAGGACTAATGTTTAGGTGGCAAGAGCAGAGATATAGAATTGATTCAATTGAGAAAGCGGAACTTTTCCATGCAGAATTTTTTGGAGGAAGAAGAGAGGAGGCAGAGAAGGAGGTCTCATTAATTGAGTTTCAAGAGGAACAACTGGAGACTGAAAAAGAGAAAGGAGCAGTAGGGGGACAGATGGATAGCAAAGAACAGCGTGAAGTGAGATCCACAAGAGCGGTTAGACCTAAATATAAAGCATAATCATGGAAGAAAAAAACTGATTACAATGAATATAAATGGACTTAATTCAGCTGTTAAAAGAAGGAAAACTTTTCATAAATTAGAGAAATTAAAATTTGATATAATTTGTCTACAAGAAGTTCATATTAAAAAACAACATGAACAATTGTTAGTACAGCCAAAATTGGGGAAAATATTTACTTCTTTGACTCAATGTAAGAAAAGAGGAGTGGTTCTATACATTAAAGAGGCTATCCCAGCAAAATTGATTTACACAGATGAAGATGGAAGATTATTAATGGTAGAAATAATATAAAAATACTCTTGATTGCAATTTATGCTCCGAATGATAAACAAGAAGAGTTTTATAAAAAGCTACACATGAAAATAATTGGACTGGACTATGTTAATATAATTATGATGGGAGATTTTAATGGAATTGTGGACAATAAATTGGACTATATAGCAACAACAACAAAGCAAAATAGAAAGGCTCTCCCAAGGTCTTTTTTTAAAATGACAGATGAATTAACTTTAAAAGATATTTGGAGAGAAAGAAATGTTAAAGCTAAACAATATACTTTTTATTCAAATAGACATCTATCATGGTCCAGATTAGATATGATTTGGATCTCAACAGAATTAATATCCAATATTCAAGAAACAAATATTGAAACAAGTACTTGGGCAGATCATAGCCCAATGACAATTAAATGGAAGGGACAAAGAAAAAGATCGAGATGGACATTAAATAATACTATTTTAAAGGAGAAAGATTTTATACAATGGATGGAGAAGGAATTGGCTTTTTTCTTCAGAGAAAATAAAAAAGAAGATACTTCAACGCAGAATGTGTGGGATACAATGAAGGCATATGCTAGAGGTTTGATAATAGATTATACAAGAAAAAAGAATATTAGGAAAAGGCAAGCTTCTAAGGCCTTGGAAGATGAGTATAAAATTCTTGAAAAAGAATTACAGAAAATGCCACAGAAAAAGGATATTAAATTGAAGCTGGATGTAATTAAACATAAAATGGAATTAATAGAGAAAGAAGAACTGGCACAGAAAATCAGAAACTCTAAACAGAATTATTTTGAAGATGCAAATAAACCAGGTAGATGGCTAGCATATAAATTGAGAAAAGAGAAGGAATCAAGAAAAATATTGAAGTTAATAGATGAACAAGGCCAAGTTTGTAATGGGAATAAGGAGAAAAAAGAAATTATTCGAGATTTTTATGGGCAACTATATAAACAAGAGAATATTGATGAGGAAAAAGTCAAACAGTATTTACAGGAAGCTAATTTACCAAAGATACCTGAAGAGACTGAAGAAATGCTAGAAAGCAATATAACAATGATGGAACTAAATGAAGCATTTAAGAGACAAAATAATGGGAAAGCACCGGGTTCAGATGGGCTTCCAGCAGAATTCTATAAAACATTTCAAGAATCATTGAGCATCCCATTGTTAGAAGTTATGAATGAAGTTATGTTAAAAAAGATGATACCCAAAACATGGTCAGAGGCTTATATTACACTTATACCGAAGGAAGAGACTGACCCACTGCAAATTAAGAATTATAGACCTATTTCTTTATTGAATGCAGACTATAAAATCTTTGCTTCAATCTTAGCAGAAAGACTTAAAAAATATTTAAATAATTTAATTCACCCAGATCAAAATGGATTTCTGCCAAAGAGACAAATTAGAGACAATATGAGAGTAATCTTGGACACTTTGGAATACTATGAGGCTCATCCTGAAAAGCAAATGGCTTTGATATTCCTAGATGCTCAAAAAGCATTTGACAACGTGAACTGGAGATTTATGTTATTATTATTGGAGCAGATGGGTTTTGCTAAAAAATTTATTCAAGCAATAGAAGCCATATATAATAAACAGACAGCAAGGGTAATGATGGAGGGGGAACTTACAGATTTTATTAATATAAGGAAAGGCACAAGACAAGGATGCCCCCTATCTCCTTTGCTATTTGTGTTGACCTTGGAAGTGTTGAATAGAAATATTAGGGATGATAAAAGCATAAAAGGAATGAAAATTAAGAAGGAAGAAATTAAGCTACAAGCTTTTGCTGATGATTTAGCTTTTATTTTGGAAGATCCGCTAGAAACAGCTCCAAAGTTATTGGAAAGGATAGAGACATATGGAGAGATGGCTGGTTTGAAAATAAATAAAGATAAAACAAAGATTTTGACAAAGAACATGCTATTGAGACAGAGAGAAGAACTGGCAGATCTTTTGAAAATTCAAGTTACAAATAAGGTTAAGTATCTGGGGATATATTTGACAACAAGATGTAGCACATTAAAGGAGAATAATTATATTAAACTTAAACAACAGATAACTACAGATTTGAAGAAGTGGGAAAACTTGCAATTGTCATTAATAGGGAGAATTTCAACAATTAAGATGAATATTTTACCTAGAATTTTATTTTTGTTTCAAACAATACCAATTAGGCTTGGAAAAGACTATTTTGAAGATTTAAATAAAATTATGTTGAAGTTTATATGGCAAGGTAAAAAAGCGAGAATAAAGCTAAAGCTTTTGCAAGATGCTAGAATTAGAGGAGGTTTGGCCTGCCTAATTGGGAATTGTATTATCAAGCTGCAAGTTTGATGTGGGTCAAAGAATGGATAACATTAAGGAAACATAGGTTGTTGACATTAGAAGGGCATGACTTGCTGTTGGGCTGGCATGCTTTTTTATGGTATAAGGGAACTAAAACACAGGGTTATTTTAGAAGACATTATGTCTTTGTGGTTAAATTGGGAGAAGATAAAAAGACAATGTTATTTGAAAATTCCAGTTTGGTTATCGACCATTGAAGCATTTTCCTATCCTATAATCTACAAGAAGGAACAAACAGTTAGATATGGGGAACTTTTGGATGAAAAGGGTAAACTTAAATCGATCCAAAACTTAGAGGAACAAGGTATAAGGATGAATTGGTTTTCATATGCACAGATACATTCAAGGTATGATGAAGATTTTAAAACGGAGGGATTTTATGATAAGCAGACTGATTTAGATAAGATCTTGATGGGTACTGATGAGAAGGTGATTAAAAAATTATATGGTTATTTACTGGGAATGAAATTAGAGGAAGAACAAGTCAAAGAAACTATGATTGTTTGGGGGAAGAATTTTGGATATGGGATTGATTTAGAGAAATGGCAGAAATTGTGGTCTCAAAATTATAAAATGACAATGTCAACAGCATATAAAGGAAACTTGTATAAGATGTTTTACAGGTGGCACTTTCCTCTGACAAGAATAGCAAGAATGTTTAAGAACAAATCTGAAAAATGCTGGAAATGTCATCAGATACCCGGCTCGTATTGCCATATGTGGTGGACTTGTGAGGATGCTAGAAAATATTGGACTATAATTCGCATGTGGTTGGAAAAAATGACAAAGAAACATATAGACTTGAAACCAGAGATCTTCTTATTGGGAATTTTACCTGATATATGTAGTAAAGATTTGAAATACTGATTGTAAATGTATTAACAGCAGCCAGGATTGTATTTGCTAAAAATTGGAAGAATGAGAAAATACCATTGCAGGAAGAAATTATTAAGAAAATATTGGAATGTGCTGAGATGAGCAGATTGACATTTGAAATTAGAGAGCAAGAGGATAAACAATTTTATGAAATTTGGGATCTTTTTTATAAATGGCTAGATGATAAAATACGATAATAGAATATTTAGAATGCTAGATAGTAAGAAATATCTTTATTTTGCTATTTTGCTGTTATTTTGTTATTTGATATTATATTTATAAAGGGTTTTTTTAGGATTGATTTGGTATGATTATATGATTTGTTGAATAATCTGGTTAAAGTATTGTTAGCTCATAAAGCATGAATGATTAAAAGTATAGTCAAAAATTTTTTTTTTTTTTTTTAGTGATTATAGGATATATAAGTTTGGATTGATAATATGAGTTGTTATGTAACATAATTGTAACTGGGACTACAGAATGAATGCACAAAAATGATGAACCAACTGACACACTGGATGTACATACGAGAGTTGAATGTTTTAATGTTTTGTTTGTCTTTGTTTGTTTGTAGAAAATTAATATAAAAAAAAATTTCAGAAAAAAAAAAGAAAACAATCAAATCGGTTAATATATGACTCCCAAGTTTCAGTAGTCAGATGGAAACACAAGAAAAATGGCGTCCAAGTCATTGTGAGGTGTTTGTGAGGAAAAAAATTTCTTCAAGCAATTCATGTCTCTGTCGGTAGGACTATGTTTTAAAGCAATCCCATCCTCATCGCCAATGTTAGATTGGCGGCGCCAAGTAATTGTAGACTAATCTTTCAAAAGTTAACAATGTTTATTGAACATAACTGGTTACCTGTGGCTGCCACTAGTTAATTGATTCGAGTGTGGTGCGGGCAACAGCTGACGCCTTCTGACAGTCCCTTTTATATTACAGCTGTCAGACCGGCCAGCCAATAAAACAATGACTTGAACTCCCGCCTGAATTGTGGATCAAGAAGAGAACTACGTTGGTGCGTAACAATCTACATCCTTGGAGTATGTCCTATTTTGAGCCAAATTATTGATTTATCTAGCTCAATGTTGGTGACTCAGAAATTCAGAATTACTAATCAAAGTGGTAACAAAAAAAATCTCCAGAGCGCAGCTACTTTAGACTTATCTAGAATAAATGAATCTGAGATTTCCTATATACAAAGTCACTAGGCCTGCTTCTTGATATGGAAGGTAGACTCCCTCAAATTAAGTCTAAATCTCAGTAATAGCTACATTCCTGTAGGGTTTTTTGCAATAATATTGATCTCTGCTTTCCTTTAAATTCACTATACCAGAAGGTAAAGCAGATATATTTAAGTAATGCAAGAGCAGCTGGAATTTGCACAGTACTGAATCAATTCTCCTGCTTGACATAACTTTCAGTCTGAGATTGAAAGCAGAAATGTTGGGGAGTTCTATACAGAATCTATTGTTCTTGTCCTATTATCGGCAAATGTCTTTTCTTTGATTGTGTTTGGGATTAGTTTTGGGTGACATGTTGTAAAGGAATTTAGAAATGATCTTGGAAAAGGTATGAGAGGCATTAAGGACAGGAAGAAAGGTGTGAGAATTTCAGAAAAGATAACACAGTCTTGAGAAAGAGAAAAATGTGAAATATATAATTGGAATTGCAATCCAATACATTTGAAGGGCCCATATTAGGAAATAATCCATAGCATTAAAAATATAGATAAGCAAGACATGTCAACCACATCAGTAATTAATTACAAATAACAAATTAAATAATCATCCACTTGAGCTGTTTATTACAGGTAGTCTTCAACTGATGACCACAATTGAGACTGGAATCTTCCATCATTGAGGGAAGTGCTTTTTAAGTGAGTGTCACATGTTCACTTTGCTCAGTGATCATCTCCCAGCTTTCCCAATGATGGTTCAGCAATTGCACAGGTCATTAAGTAGAGGGGGGTATGTGACTCAGGGGCAAGGGAGGCCCAATACAGTTTACAGGCTGACTGACACACAGGAAGCTACCACAGGCCAAGAGGCCCGAGCAGGCTATCTCATGGCACAGAAATCTGGAGCCATTCCTTTAATCATTCAAGAGGCTCCTTGTCTAAATCAAACAAAATTTGCAGAATGGGACAAAGAAGGCTGAACCATTGGCTAGATGCACCTGCAGGAGCTATGGAAAAATGAAAAGGTAAATGGAGCAATTACTGCATGTTAATGGGCCCTGTGGTAGCTGACATGGGCTTTCTGGGTATGGTGGGGTGGGGAATAGGCCCAGGTCCATAGCAGTAACTGTTTGCCTTGCTGGGCTGTGGAGAAGGAATAGGTGGGTGTGGCAGTTGCAGCACCCCCACAGTTGGTCTCATTTCCATAGTTTCCTGTAATTTTTAGCACTATGGCAGTGTTTCTCAGCCTTGACTCCTTTAACATGTGTGGACTTCAATTCCCAGAATTCCCAGGCTGGGGAATTCATGCTGACTGGGGAATTCTGGGAATTGAAGTTCATATATCTTCAAGTAGCCAAGGTTAAGAAACACTTCTCTATAGCATGGGCAAATGTTACATATGAAGTCAATTTATAAGAATTAAGCACAATAAAGCCAAGAGTGGGGGAAAGAGGTTGCCAGTATCTATAAAGAAGCAGCTACTCTGCAGAACTATATGTAACATGTAAGACAGTAGGACCACATTGCTGAACAAGATTTAAATTACAAAAATGTAACAACAAAAGCAAAAGAAAGAAAGAAAGAAAGAAAGAAAGAATTCAGCAAGCCACCTAGGAATTTGCAGAGCTTTTTCCATTGTTATGTTAACTGCCCCTGTCTTTGATGGCAAGCAAGGTCAAAGCTATAAATGGACTTTATTTTTTAATGGGTGATGAAAAGGGCATAATATTTACTTCTGCGTACTTCCATCTGGGGATCTGTGAACCAACCAAACCCAGCAAATATCAAGATAAAAAAGAAAAAGAAAAAAGAATGTTTATACCTACAGCCTTATTGCTGAGGGCAGCAATCACCTTTTCGAAAGGACATACACGATGAGGTTGGAACAGAGATGATGCCCAATTTGGCAGTGCTAAAATGAAATTAAAATAATTCACTTTCCTCAAATGGAGCATTGCCAAATATGCAGCTCAGTTCTAGTGTGCTTTTTGAAAATAAGCCCTTGCATTAATTCAGGAGTGATTTCTCCCGTTTTAAAGGTTGGAGAGTACATTTTTTTCTTCTATAAACTATGCTCTTCTAGGACTTGTTGGCTCATTCGCCTGTTCGATGGTTTGATTATTTTGTGAATTCAGCATTTCCTTTGGGGAGAATTCTTAATTCTTTTTTGATATTTAAATATGTTTTATTGGTAAAGTATAACAACTTTACAAGATGCTTTTATTCTTTTGAAAGGCAAACCTGGAGTAGAACTGCTCATTGCAGGCACAGTGAAAAATATCTGCAGTGGAAGAACTTCTGGGGAAAGAAGTCCATTGAGAAATTGAAATTTAAAAGACAAGTTTAAATAGAAAAAAAATGATTAATTTTTGCTATCACTGCTTTGTTTGTTATAAAAACAATAAGGAAAATTGTTGTTAAGCTTATATTGATGATTCTCAGTCATCCATGTAGAGTTGTCTGGAAGTTGAGTCATGGCAACTGGTCTTTTTTTCTTTTTGATTTCACTGCTTATCCAACTTAGTTCTTCAGTCTGGGCAAATTGATTAAGAGGACCCCATATAAATTGTCCAGGGTAGTTTCCTTTCTCACCTAATCTGAATAGGTTCATTAAGTGAAGGCAGAGGGTTATTAAGAGTAATTGCTCCTGCATCTTTTCTCCTGGGTGGGTTGTAAGTGTGAGCTCCCTGGTGAACTTGTGAAATGATATTAATCTTCCTGAGGACTAATGCAAGAGCAACATAAAGATTGAGGGACTGAATGCATCTGGGGCCTCCATCTCTATTGAGGGAAGGATTTTCCTCTTTGGCATAAATGGATTCCTTCACTCCTCTCTCAAACTATCTATCTTCCCTGTCCAAAATGTGAACAATATGGTCCTCAACTAAGTCATCTTAGTTGTTGTTAAGCTATTTTGTTATTTAAAAAAATTAATAGCCCAGAACACCCCAAAGCAACTTACAAACAATCCAAACTTGATTTTGGACAAAACATTTCAACAAGTAAAACTTGCTGCAAACCACAATCCTAAACTATTGAATTCAAACATGTTTATGAATCTCTTTTTAGAAAGCAGTCTTGCCTAGTACTGCTAACTCTTCTAAGTGAAGGGGTATATGGTTCACTACTAGTTGGTGCTAATTTCAGTATTCAGCAAGCAATGAAAATTCCTGAGTTTACTTGGCAATGAACACTTTTACTGTTATAGAAGCTAAAGGGATTTTTTAAAGAAAAAATGAGCCATATGTGCAAAGAAATTGCAAAAGGAGATAACTAATTTTGATATGGATTTATCAAAGTGTAGCTTATGCAGCCCTTTCCCTGCCTTCTGCCTTCTAGATATGATGGATTACTGAGGGCAGAAGCTAAGGGAATTACATTTTTATTAATATGTTGTCTTTCTAGATTTCTCTATTTTATTCTTACTGCTTTTGTCTCTATTTTATACTGTAAAATTGTAACAAGTACTGGGTGATGTAATAAACCCACTGTTTCGGATAGCAATGGCTCCAGGGCGGTGCCAAATAGTCTGTCCCCCTTAATGGGGGCAGTGGCCAACTTAACCTTGTTTTTTACGTCCGCCTGCCAGTGTTTGAGCCAGAGCAGGCGGTGAGCTGTAACATGAGAGGTTATTGCTCAGGCAGAGAACTTAACCGCGTGGTAGGTGGCGTCGGCCGAGAATTCTGCCACGGCCGTCAACTTTGCGATGTCCTGATGTGCCCTTGTGTTAGAGGGGGACACATGCTGTTTCAGTTGGCGAAGCCACCGGATCGAAGACCTGGTGAAGAAGGAAGCGGCTGTGGCTGATCTAATGGCCCAGGTGTCAGCTTGATGAGCCCTACGTAAAGCCAGTTCGGACCTCTTGTCCTCGGGTTTCAGAGCCTCCAGGGGATCACTGGGGGAGGAAGAGGATGCTAAGCCAACGATGGGCTCATCTACCTCAAGAATGTTAAGCAGGTTGCAGAAGCTCAACTCGAGGTTGAAGAACCCCTTGTCCTGGCTGGATGGGGCAGGAGGGGCTCTTGTAGAGTCCAACTGGTTTGAGACTAGGTCATGAAATATGGGCAGGGCCAGAATAACCTTCACTTCCACCACGGGCTGCCTAAAAATGGCGTCCTCTTGTCCCTCTGCTGGAGAAGGGAGAGCCAAGGGGGACTGTACAGACAGGCCCGATATGTTCTTGGCCTTAAATAGAAGTGATTTAAACATGTGTGGCTTGAACAGACCCACAAGGGTGGGTTGATCGGGGGTGAGGCCCTCGTCCTTGGACATGTCCCCTTCCATAGGGTCTATCTCCGATAGGGGCTCCCCTTGGTGCGTAGACCCCCATTCAAATTCCTCCTCCTCCCTGAACCGATCCAGGTCCTCTATGGCCTCCTCCAGTTCCCTTTCTGGGAGAGGATTGTCCCCCTGTAAAGGTACCTGACCATGAGGAAGGTACGATCTAGGTGAGGACCTGACTGATGGCAGTCGTGTTCGGGCGCCATCGAGGAGGGACCGGACCTGGACATCTGTTGAAGGCCCTCTGCTATCCCCTGCCGGATAGCACGCTCCATCCATGCCTGCATGTGCGCAGGGATCTCGACGGTGGCGGTCTCCTCCTGGCGCAGACCAGCAGCCGTGGGCGTGAATGTAGCTTCGGGCGTCCATCTGGTCGTTGGTCCGAGGACCTGGTGTCCCTGGGATGAGCTGCACCTGGAGAGGGAAGAGCCATTTGGAGTAGGGGGGGTGTCTGGAGGTAGAAGGAATGGAGGGTGGGGGGGCTGGAGGTACCGGTTGTGCCTCTCTAGATCGCCTGTCAGATTCTTTCTCCAGTGCCCTATGACATCTTAGGGCGTCTCTCTGAGAAGCCTTGGAAGGCTCTTTAGACTGTCTGCACAGATGGTAGGATTTGGATCTTCAAAGAAGGGCCTTTAGCAGAATTGTCATCTGCCATTATAGAAGAAAGGACTGTAATAAAATTCTAAAGGTGGTTGGCTCGCCAAGGGTTCGACCTACAACAAGGCCAGGTGTTCTTTCAGCTGGCCCACGCCCCCTTTTGGAATTTAGATGTATACAATCTATAACCTGTTATAATTATTAATATATATATACGTATGCATACAATTAAGATATATAATCCAATTGGTATTGATAATGTGTTATAGTCATATATCGATAAGATATATATATATATATATATATGTATGGATCTTTGGTTATTCGGGTTTTCTCCCGCGTAAGATTGGAAGTATCTAGGCAACGTTTCGATGAAGTCTCATTCATCATCTTCAGGCTTGGTCTTCAGCTCTGTGCTTCTCAGAGTGATGTGAGCTTGCAGCTGCTTCTTCCTTTTAACTGCTCCTGGGGGTGTGACTTGATTGGCTGGGGGCTTGGCTGTGTTTTGATTGGATGGGGGGGTGTTCTCATTGGTTGGGGGTTTGGCTGTGTTCTGATTGGTTGGGGGGTTGGCTGTGTTCTGATTGGCTGGAGGCGTGTTCTGTTCAGGTGGGGGCTTGATTGTGCTCAGGTTAGTCTTAGTTGCTGGAGGGTTTGAGCTGGTGAGCTGTGATCTTGCTATTTGGCTTCGAGTTCGTGGTCGTGCTGCATCTTCATGGTGGGGGTCAGTTCGCTTCATGTATGGCTCAGAGGGGTTTGAGGTGGGTAGTGATGCAGCTGCAGTGCGGCTTCTGGTCCGTGGTCTTGTTTCATCTTCTGTGTGGGTGTGAGTCTGCTTTCTACGTGGAAGTGTGGTGGTGGCATCTTGTGTGGCTCTCAGGGGTGTGGGTCTGGTGTCATTCTTCATGTTAGGTATGCGTCTGTTCATGAGGGCGGGTTTCCAAATGGCTGGTAGGCGGGAGGCATCATCTCGTTTATTCATGCTGTGTGGGCGTTTTTCTATCTCTATGGCTTCTCTGATGATTCTGCTGCTGAAGTGTTCGGTTTTGGCGATAGTTCTGGTATTTTTAAAGTCAATCTCATGTCCTGTGGCTTTGAGGTGTTGGACCAGGGAAGAGGTCGGTTCTTCCTTTTTGATTGAGTTCTTATGTTCTTCAATGCGTGCACCTATTCTTCTGTTAGTCTGTCCAATGTATGTGGTGGGGCAGGCAGTGCAAGGGATTTCGTATACTCCTTGATTTTCTAACTCGATTCTGTCCTTAGGGTTTCTTAGGATGGTGGATATCTTTCTGTTTGTGCAGAATGCTGTCTTAATGTTGTGTTTTTGGAGGATCTTGCTGATTTTGTCCGTAGTGCCTTTTATATATGGGAGGAGGGCTTTGCCATTCTCTTGTTCTTTGTCTTGGATTTTGGCTGGGGTTTCTTTTTGGATTAGGTGGGTGATCTTCTTTCTTTGGAATCCATTGGCTGTCAGCACGCCGGTGAGAGTGTGTAGTTCGGTCTCTAGGTGTTGTTCATCGGCTAAGCATTTTGTTCTGGAGATGAGTGTCTCAGCTACGGAATTGATCTGTGCTGGGTGGTGGTGTGAGAGTGCGTGTAGATAGCGGTTTGTATGTGTTTTCTTCTGGTAGATGGTGTGTCCTAGGGAGCCATTGGATTTTTTGTATACCAAGACATCTAGGAAGGGAAGTTGGTTGTTAGCTTCTGTTTCCATGGTGAATTGTATTTTGGGGTGTTGGCTGTTGAGGTGTGTGAGGAAGTTGTTCAGTTTTTCTTTCCCGTGTGGCCAGATTATGAAGGTGTCATCTACGTATCTGAGCCAGAGTTTGGGTTTGTGATCATATTTTTCTAGAGCTTGTGTTTCAAAGTGTTCCATGTAGAGGTTAGCGATGACAGGTGAGAGGGGTGATCCCATGGGTGCTCCTTCTATTTGTTTGTATTTTTGTCCGTTGTAGGTGAAGTATGTATTGGATAGGCAGTGGTTGGTCAGATCTAGGATGTGCTTGGGGGGGTTGTATTTGTTTTGGATGGCTGTCAAGGCTTCTTTTATTGGCACTTGGGTGAAGAGGGATATGACATCGAAGCTCACTAGTAGGTCACTGGGTTGTAAGTTTTGTTTCTTTATGATCTCGATGAACTGGAATGAGTTTCTTACGTGTGAGTTGATGGATTCTGCATAGGGCTGTAGTTGTTTGGCGAGAAATTTGGCTAGGTTTTGTAGAGGTGAGCCTATGGAGCTGACTATTGGTCTAAGTGGGGTTCCTTCTTTGTGTATCTTGGGGAGACCATAAAGTTTAGGGCATCTGGATGATTTCTCTCTGGGTATGATTCTTTGCTGGATTTCTTCACTGATGGGGGAGGCTTTTATTTTGGATCTGGTGGTTTTTTCTAGGTAGGTGGTGGGGTCTGTCTTTAGGGGTTTGTATGTGGGGTCTTGGAGTAGGTTGGTTAACTTGGATTGGTAGTCAGATGTGTTCATAACCACTGTCGTGTTTCCCTTGTCTGCTGGTAGGATTATTATGCTGGTGTCTTCTTTCAGGTTAAGTAGTGCAGTTTGTTCTTCTTTGGATAAGTTGCTTTTGGGTGGTTTGCTAGTGCAGAGGATGTTGGTGATTTCGAGTCTGATTCTATTGGCATCATCAGGGTTGGTTTTGGTCAGGCTGGTTTCAACTCCGCATATGATGGTTTCTGTGGGGATGTGTTTGGGAGCGACAGCAAAGTTGAATCCTTTAGAAAGGACCTTGGTTTCGGCTTCGGTGAGGATCTTGTCTGAGATGTTGTGCACTGTTTGTTTCATGTGTGGCTGTGAGGGGGGAGGAGTTGGTTTCTGGCATTGTTGTAGTTTTCTGAGTTTGTTGGTGTGTGTGTCTGTCTTGAGGGTGGTCTGTGTTTCGGCTCTCCAGACAGCGAGCTGTTTGGATTTGTCCCAAAGTAAGGGGTGAATCTTGTTGCTGAGTCTGAGGTGAAGTGTGAGGAGATCTTTGTTGATTTGGTCTAGGAGAAATCTTTTTGTGTGAAGTTCATTTCTAATTAGGGCCAATTCTGTTCTTTTTAGGATGCGTTTGGTGGCTGCTGTGTTGGTGTGGAATTTCAATTGGAAGCTTGTGGGAATTAAATTTTGATCTCGGCAGTTGCATAGGAATGCGAGGTCACATAAAATGGAAGCTCTTTGGACTTCCAATCAGAACATCCAATCAGAACACAGCCAAGCCCCCAGCCAATCAAGTCACACCCCCAGGAGCAGTTAAAAGGAAGAAGCAGCTGCAAGCTCACATCACTCTGAGAAGCACAGAGCTGAAGACCAAGCCTGAAGATGATGAATGAGACTTCATCGAAACGTTGCCTAGATACTTCCAATCTTATGCGGGAGAAAACCCGAATAACCAAAGATCCACATACAAATACCCGCGAGAACCTCAGAAGACAAATATTGCACCTCTACGGGGAGGAAACCCACCATCTGACCAGGACTTATGAAAAACTTGAAGTCCAAAGAGCTTCCATTTTATGTGACCTCGCATTCCTATGCAACTGCCGAGATCAAAATTTAATTCCCACAAGCTTCCAATTGAAATTCCACACCAACACAGCAGCCACCAAACGCATCCTAAAAAGAACAGAATTGGCCCTAATTAGAAATGAACTTCACACAAAAAGATTTCTCCTAGACCAAATCAACAAAGATCTCCTCACACTTCACCTCAGACTCAGCAACAAGATTCACCCCTTACTTTGGGACAAATCCAAACAGCTCGCTGTCTGGAGAGCCGAAACACAGACCACCCTCAAGACAGACACACACACCAACAAACTCAGAAAACTACAACAATGCCAGAAACCAACTCCTCCCCCCTCACAGCCACACATGAAACAAACAGTGCACAACATCTCAGACAAGATCCTCACCGAAGCCGAAACCAAGGTCCTTTCTAAAGGATTCAACTTTGCTGTCGCTCCCAAACACATCCCCACAGAAACCATCATATGCGGAGTTGAAACCAGCCTGACCAAAACCAACCCTGATGATGCCAATAGAATCAGACTCGAAATCACCAACATCCTCTGCACTAGCAAACCACCCAAAAGCAACTTATCCAAAGAAGAACAAACTGCACTACTTAACCTGAAAGAAGACACCAGCATAATAATCCTACCAGCAGACAAGGGAAACACGACAGTGGTTATGAACACATCTGACTACCAATCCAAGTTAACCAACCTACTCCAAGACCCCACATACAAACCCCTAAAGACAGACCCCACCACCTACCTAGAAAAAACCACCAGATCCAAAATAAAAGCCTCCCCCATCAGTGAAGAAATCCAGCAAAGAATCATACCCAGAGAGAAATCATCCAGATGCCCTAAACTTTATGGTCTCCCCAAGATACACAAAGAAGGAACCCCACTTAGACCAATAGTCAGCTCCATAGGCTCACCTCTACAAAACCTAGCCAAATTTCTCGCCAAACAACTACAGCCCTATGCAGAATCCATCAACTCACACGTAAGAAACTCATTCCAGTTCATCGAGATCATAAAGAAACAAAACTTACAACCCAGTGACCTACTAGTGAGCTTCGATGTCATATCCCTCTTCACCCAAGTGCCAATAAAAGAAGCCTTGACAGCCATCCAAAACAAATACAACCCCCCCAAGCACATCCTAGATCTGACCAACCACTGCCTATCCAATACATACTTCACCTACAACGGACAAAAATACAAACAAATAGAAGGAGCACCCATGGGATCACCCCTCTCACCTGTCATCGCTAACCTCTACATGGAACACTTTGAAACACAAGCTCTAGAAAAATATGATCACAAACCCAAACTCTGGCTCAGATACGTAGATGACACCTTCATAATCTGGCCACACGGGAAAGAAAAACTGAACAACTTCCTCACACACCTCAACAGCCAACACCCCAAAATACAATTCACCATGGAAACAGAAGCTAACAACCAACTTCCCTTCCTAGATGTCTTGGTATACAAAAAATCCAATGGCTCCCTAGGACACACCATCTACCAGAAGAAAACACATACAAACCGCTATCTACACGCACTCTCACACCACCACCCAGCACAGATCAATTCCGTAGCTGAGACACTCATCTCCAGAACAAAATGCTTAGCCGATGAACAACACCTAGAGACCGAACTACACACTCTCACCGGCGTGCTGACAGCCAATGGATTCCAAAGAAAGAAGATCACCCACCTAATCCAAAAAGAAACCCCAGCCAAAATCCAAGACAAAGAACAAGAGAATGGCAAAGCCCTCCTCCCATATATAAAAGGCACTACGGACAAAATCAGCAAGATCCTCCAAAAACACAACATTAAGACAGCATTCTGCACAAACAGAAAGATATCCACCATCCTAAGAAACCCTAAGGACAGAATCGAGTTAGAAAATCAAGGAGTATACGAAATCCCTTGCACTGCCTGCCCCACCACATACATTGGACAGACTAACAGAAGAATAGGTGCACGCATTGAAGAACATAAGAACTCAATCAAAAAGGAAGAACCGACCTCTTCCCTGGTCCAACACCTCA
This sequence comes from Hydrophis major, assembly GCA_033807585.1. Classification (NCBI taxonomy): domain Eukaryota; kingdom Metazoa; phylum Chordata; class Lepidosauria; order Squamata; family Elapidae; genus Hydrophis; species Hydrophis major. The sequence goes on along the minus strand of CM066329.1, from coordinate 185,715,732 downwards.
AAGCCACAGGACATGAGATTGACTTTAAAAATACCAGAACTATCGCCAAAACCGAACACTTCAGCAGCAGAATCATCAGAGAAGCCATAGAGATAGAAAAACGCCCACACAGCATGAATAAACGAGATGATGCCTCCCGCCTACCAGCCATTTGGAAACCCGCCCTCATGAACAGACGCATACCTAACATGAAGAATGACACCAGACCCACACCCCTGAGAGCCACACAAGATGCCACCACCACACTTCCACGTAGAAAGCAGACTCACACCCACACAGAAGATGAAACAAGATCACGGACCAGAAGCCGCACTGCAGCTGCATCACTACCCACCTCAAACCCCTCTGAGCCATACATGAAGCGAACTGACCCCCACCATGAAGATGCAGCACGACCACGAACTCGAAGCCAAATAGCAAGATCACAGCTCACCAGCTCAAATCCTCCAGCAACTAAGACTAACCTGAGCACAATCAAGCCCCCACCTGAACAGAACACGCCTCCAGCCAATCAGAACACAGCCAACCCCCCAACCAATCAGAACACAGCCAAACCCCCAACCAATGAGAACACCCCCCCATCCAATCAGAACACAGCCAAGCCCCCAGCCAATCAAGTCACACCCCCAGGAGCAGTTAAAAGGAAGAAGCAGCTGCAAGCTCACATCACTCTGAGAAGCACAGAGCTGAAGACCAAGCCTGAAGATGATGAATGAGACTTCATCGAAACGTTGCCTAGATACTTCCAATCTTACGCGGGAGAAAACCCGAATAACCAAAGATCCACATACAAATACCCGCGAGAACCTCAGAAAACATATATATGTATATATATATATATATAATAGTTAAGTCTTTATCTATTATTATTATTATTATTTGACAAATATTTAGCTTGAGGGCTGGTTCGGTGCTCCCAGGAGGGAGTGGCCCCAGAAGTTGCTGATAATTGTCTTCAATTTGCCAAATGAAATGCCTGAGGCTGGAATGAGGCCTCTGGCAGCTGGAGCTCCCAGGCAACAACCGGGAGGGATAGGCTGCAGTTTCCTGCCCTGAGCGTGCTGCGGAAAGCCAACAAGTTTGCCAATTATAAAGAATGTACAATAGCTCTCACAGGCTGGAAGGCCTGTGACTAGATCTAGCCTCTTCGCAGCCCAATGAGGCCTTTTAAAATGGCGCCCGACACGCTGCGGCGCCCAAAATGGCGGCCGCCCACGATCCCTTATCAAAGGGCCTCTCAGAGCAATTACAAGCCTCTCCAGCACATCTAGAGGCCGAGAGAGGTAGCCAAGTAAATTTTCGCCTCTTCCTGGGGCGATCAGCGTTTACGGTGGGGGGGAACACCAGCTGTGCTTTATCAGCATGATCGAATAAAGCCGCTACGAGTGCGGCGTGGAGAAGCAGCAGGAAAAGTCTGAATGGGGGGGGAGGGATTGGCACTGGAGCACGAAAGCCACCTGCTCTTTATCCCCCCTGGGGGCAAAAAATGTGCTCCCCTGCTATATCAACTATTCCAACTGCGCAGAGGCTAAGGAAGAACCGAGGCAAACAATAATCAAACCTGAAATAATAAGGAATTCTCCTGAAGTAAGGATGTTCTTGAATCGGCCAAGGAGTGGGAAATACACAGCCTACTTTCACAAAGGCTGAGCCACGTGATGGAGGGCGGAATGTTCCTCAGTAATTAAGCTCAGCCTTCAACGATACAGACTGAAGCACCTCCCACTCTCTGGATGATCCAAACGGCTCTAAGGAGAATAAGAGGAATCGTCTTTGAAATATCATTCTAATGTTATTTAGCTTTCGGACAGCTGGGAATTTGTCTAAATCTCAATAAGAATATGTCTTGCCTTTCTGTTCTGGTTGCTTACTCTGGCAGAAGGCATTTTTCTATATAGAAAATGCTGTCTCATAAAGCCATCATGCAAGATCTGCCACTATGTCATCATGCAAGTGGCACAAATAATTATATACTGAAGAAGATAAGAACATCAGAAGTGAGCTAAATCAGATCCAAACCTAACTAGCTCTCCCTTCTAGTCTACCTTGCTGCCTATGAGCAGCTCAGGGTAGAAGGTACCATTGCTTGCTTGAATTCACTGGCAATATTTTGTTTCTGATACAGTGAAGATGATGAATACCCTTTATGACTGTTGGCTGTTACCTAAACCTCTTTTGAAACTACCCAGCCAAAAGCCTTCAACATAGTTTGAGGTCAAAGGTAAAGGATCTCTCAAATTAAGTTTAAGTCCTGCTTTAAGTTTAAGTGATTAAATGGATATGTGTGTTTGTTAAGCACCAATACCATAGTGAATTGTTCTTGCCCTTTTCCAATATGTTTTTTTTTTTCAATTTCCTAATCTGGCCTATAGCCATAAGATCTCTGGATATTTTCCCTTCCAAATATCAAGTATGATTGGCATTGCTTAGATTGTTTGTTTGTTTTACTATCTTGTCGGTTTTCAAAGTTGATCCAGGCACAATGAAAAATAGTAGATTTTGCTTGCTCTATATCTCCCACCATTCTGCTTCAGTAGAAGAAATATGATGAAAAGGGGACAAACAAATTCTTCCTATCAATTTTCTGCAGGCTAGACATAATTTTCTAGATATTTCCATTCCATTGAAACAAAACAACAACAATATCAACAACAAAAAGTAGAAATCTTGTCAGGGTAATTATTCCAGACATTGCCTTGATTTTATGTCATCATTTCATTATTTGCAAAGGTTGTACATCTTAATTTATGCTAAAGAAGCCATAGATTCTCTTAAGGGAGAAGAAGATAGTTTGCTTGCACAAGATCCTAGACTCAGACTTTGGCTACTTTAGTTAAAAATAAGAAATAGAAGGTTGGGAGTGACAGTGACCCATATTTAAAATTTCTTACAGCAGTTTGGTGTGGTATTATAAATTGCACTGAGCTAGACCAACTGACACTATGGCAGCTTAACTGCCCATATGTTTATGATGTGTGTGGGGGGGTCTCATTTGTCATATACATGCATGGAAACTAGTAATGATAAATTGAATATACTCCAGCTGCCCTAACTCTCAAGTCAGGTAACTCTAGTGCAGAATTCTTGTTATTAACTATGGTAAATCCAACTCTCTTTTCAAAAACATGGTTTTAAATTATTTAGCGCTGATTTATGAAGAACCAGTAAATTAGAAAAGGAATTAAAAATGTAGAAATGTGGTTTGTAAAAATACATCAGGGATTCTGAGATGTTCTTAACTCTTTTCAAAGATACTGGGAGTGAGGGGAAAGAGTACGAATAAAAGTACAAAATTTGTATAAAAAGGGTTGGAAACAATATTTTTGTCTCTGCAAGAATGTTATAACGAGGATCCAAATAACACATTAGGGTTTTTTTGGGGGGGTTTTCTTTTGCCCCTAACTATTTTGTATAATTTATCAAAAACTAAGCAGTCCAATCACCATTGCCAGGGAAACTAGAGATTAACTGAATAATGGGAATTTCATGTCCCTTTAGTGTAAAGTGTTCTGTCCTTCATTAACATACTCGAGATCCCCGCGCTTTGATTGGCCAAAGCGCGGGGCTCTCCGATTGGTCAGGCGAGCCGCGCCGATTGGCTCGCTAAGAATCTCCCGCGATTGGTCCGTTCAGACCGCGGGAGATTCAAAGCGGTGCCATTGGCCGCGGCCGCCGTGGCGAAAGGAATAAAAGCCGCGGGCCTTTTTTCCTTTCGCCAGTTCGGTTCCAGCATACCAATAAAGAGCTTTGCACGAAGTCACCGACTCCTGGCATCATTTCGCGGACACAACACTGGCGACGAAGGTGGGATCCAGACCCTGAACCGAACCACGTGTCCGACGGAAGCCAGACGAAAACACCGAGATGGCGAAAATCGCACCGCCCGCCCCCTTCAACCCCGCCACCGAGGACTGGGAATCGTTCTCCGACCGATTCCGCATGTACCTCGAGTGCACCGGCATGAAGGACGCCTCCGGCCCACTGAAACGCACCGTCTTCCTCACCCACTGCGGGACCGAGGTCTTCCAAATGGCCAAAGCGTTGGCCAAGCCTGCCGATGCGACCGCGATGGACTGGGACGTCCTCGAACCCATTCTTCGGCGGCACTATGCTCCAGAGGTACCCATCCTGATCCGGCGCAAAGAGTTCTACCGGCGGGACCAGAGATCGGGTGAGAGTTTCAGCGACTTCGTCGCCGAGCTGCGGCGCCTAGGGGGGCTCTGCGAATTCGATAACCTAAACAACGCTCTGAGAGACCGAATCGTGCTCAGTTTGTGGGACCCCGCCCTCCAGAGCCGGCTGATGGCTAAGGGCGACATCAACCTAGCAGACACCCTCACCGCAGCCGCAGCCGCAGAAGCAACCCGAACTTCCGCCGACAGCATGCGCAGACCGAACACGGGGGACCGCAGCGGAAACAACAACCCGGCAAGGTCGACCGAGCCAAAAACCGAGACGACAACACACCAGGGCGACTTCCACTCGGCATCCGGCACGTCCGATGACGAGGACGACATCCATCGACTCCAGACAGGGCGCGACCCATGGAACCGGCGAGGTCGTAAGTCGAGGACTAACTGTGCCGGCTGCGGCGGCGACCACCCCAGGTCAGAATGCCGGTTTTTCGAATCAATCTGCCGGCATTGCGACAAAAAGGGACACATCGCCCGTGTCTGCCGCCTAAAGAAAAAACGCAGTCCGGCACGATGGGACCAGAGCGACCGGAGGAGGGAGAGCACACCACCCCGGACCAGAGATCGCCCCTCGGACAGCCGATGGGACCGGAACGGACGATCCTCGCGAGGCGGCGACAACCGGCGGAGAGAGGAGACCCACCAGACGGTCACCATCGGCCACGCCATCACCAACGACGCCCGGAAGGTCCACGTCGAGGTACGCATCGAGGGCCAGCCGTGCAAAATGGAGGTGGACTCCGGGTCCTACCTCTCCATGATTGCATGGCACGAGATAAAGCGGTTGGTGCCTACCCTCCAAAGGAGGAACGTAGACAGCCAGAGACTCATTGTAAAGGACTACCAGGGAAACCGCATCCCGGTAGTTGGCACCAAAAGCTTTAACATCACGTATAAGGGGTGCACCGAACGACTCCCCCTAACGATCGTCGACCGCGACCGCCCAAGCCTACTGGGACTGCAATGGTTCGCCCCGCTCGACATCGCCCTCACGGGAGTCGACCACATCACCGACGACGGCTGGGAGCAGCAACTAGCCCGGGAGTTTCAAGAGGTCTTCGACGGAAACCTAGGCAAGTACCGAGGGCCCCTTATCTCATTCGACCTAGACCCTAACGTCCCCCCCAAACGCCTGAAACCAAGGCGGGTGCCATTCGCACTGAAACCCAAAATAGATGAGCAAATTGATAAGCTCGTCAAACAAGGGGTCCTGCAGCCCATAGACCACGCCTGGTGGGAGACCCCCATAGTCACCCCGATCAAGCCCAATGGGTCGGTGAGAATCTGTGGGGACTATAAGGCCACCCTAAATGGCGCGCTGCAACAAAGCGCCTACCCCGTCCCAGTAGTGCAACACCTACTGCACTCACTGGGAGGGGGCAAGGTTTTCGCCAAGCTCGATCTCGCCCAGGCATACCAACAGTTGCCGGTCGACGAGCAAACGGCAGAAGCGCAGACCATTGTCACCCACCGGGGAGCATTCAAATGCAACCGACTCCAATTCGGAGTCAGCGTGGCACCGGGCATATTCCAGAGCCTAATGGAGAGGCTATTGCAAGGTATCAAGGGGGTGGTACCTTATTTCGACGACGTCCTAGTGTCGGCAGCCAACCAAGCCGAACTAGAAGGTCGATTAAGGGAGGTCCTAACTAAATTTAAAGAGACGGGACTAAAAGTAAAGAGGGAAAAATGCCAGCTTTGCACGGAATGAGTGGAATTCCTGGGCTACCTCCTAGACCGGCACGGCATTCACCCCACAAGCAAAAAAATCAAGGCCATCAAAGAAGCCCCCACCCCCAAATCAAAGACTGAGCTACAGGCATTCTTGGGGTTACTGAACTTTTACAATGTTTTCCTACCCCAAAAGGCGACGGCGGCGGAGCCCTTGCATAGGCTCCTGGACAAGGCGGCGACTTGGACTTGGGGGAAACGGGAGCAAGCCGCCTTCCAAAGAACGAAGGACCTCCTCACCTCCGACGCCGTCCTCATACAATTCAACAAGACCCTACCTCTGGCCGTCACATGCGACGCATCACCCTTCGGCGTCAGCGCTGTCCTCAGCCATACCCTTCCCGACAGAAAAGAAGCGCCCATCGCGTTCTTTTCAAGGACCCTCACCAAACCGGAGCGGAACTATAGCCAACTGGACAAAGAGGCTCTGGCTATAGTTGCCGCCATAAAACGATTCCACGAATACCTCTACGGCCAGACTTTCACCATTATAACGGACCACAAGCCGCTGCTGGGAATCCTTGCAGGGAACCGGGCCACCCCGAACATTCTGTCTCCCCGAATGACAAGATGGTCCGAGTTCCTGGCGGCCTACAACTACGAACTCATACACAGACCGGGCAAGACGATCTCCCATGCAGACGCCTTAAGCCGCTCGCCGCTACCGGAACCCGACACCGACCCAGCACCCACGACGACCACCCTCAGCATAGAGACTCCACCCAACCTGCCCATAACCGCGTCAGACATTGCCCGAGAGACTAATAAAGACAAACGTCTGGCGCGGGTGTTGCATTGGGTGGAGAAAGGGTGGCCGGAAAGGGACAACGACGAGTCGGTCAAAACGTTCCGAAACCGCCAAACGGAACTCTCGTTGTTAAAAGGGTGCATACTATGGGGGGACAGGGTGGTCATTCCGGAAAAGCTACAGGGGAAGGTTTTGGAAATGCTACACGAGGGGCACCCTGGCATCGTTAGGACTAAAGCCCTGGCCAGAAGTTACGCTTGGTGGCCAGGGATGGACAAACAAATAGAGGCCTGGGTAGCTAGGTGCCAACGATGCCAGGAAACGAGGCCCAGCCCACCCACAGCACCCGTCCTAGAGTGGGAAACCCCAAGGGGACCTTGGTCTAGAATCCATATAGACTTCGCCGGGCCCACAAAAGGACACACCTTCCTCATAACAGTTGACGCTTACTCCAACTGGCTGGAGGTAAGCAACATGAAGACGACAATCACGGAGGCCGTGATCAAAGAACTCTGCAAACTCTTTTCAACACACGGTCTCCCAGACGTCGTCGTCTCCGACAACGGGCCCCAGTTTACCTCGCTGGAATTCGAAAAATTCCTAGCGGAAAGGGACATCCGCCACGCGCTGACAGCACCGGCGCACCCGGCGGCGAACGGTAGGGCGGAACGGATGGTCCAATTCACTAAAAAGACCATCCGGAAAATAGACCACGGGGAGATCCAAGAGAAAATCAACAGACTACTCTTCACCCAACACATAACCCCGAATACCACAACCAATAAAAGCCCAGCCGAACTACTAATGGGTAGAAAGCTAAGGTCCCCACTCGACAGGTTACACCCCACGTATAACCCGGAGAGGCCCCCAGACTCAAGCACCAAACACCGAACCTTCGCACCCAGGGACCCCGTATATGCAAAAAACCTGACGGGAGACCCTCTATGGATCCCAGCCGTCATCACCCAAGCAACAGGCCCACACTCGTACCGGCTACAAATAGCAGACGGACGAGCGTGGAAACGCCACATCGACCAACTCAGGTCGAGAACTGCAAACCAACAAGCCGCCGATGCACAAACAAACGAACCCAACCCCCGCAACGCAAGCCAAGGGGGGAGGGAATACCCAGGGGACCGAATCCAAAGAAAAATAAACCAGCAGTACTCACCGGAACGCAGCCATCACGACCCCTCGCCAGGAAGGAACAGCCAAGCCAGCTCGACCGACCCGGAAAGACCGAGCGGGAGCGGCGAAACCCATAGCTCAACCAACCCAGAAGGCCCAGAAGGGAGCTACGGAGAAGGGACCGGCCCGATCGACCAGCCGGTTCCCACGACAGCAGCAGGAGCAGAGGAGATCCCGACTGAACCGGCCGGGATCCAGCCTACAACTGAGTTGCGCAGGTCAAATAGGACCAGACGGAGCCCCGCCTACCTACGTGACTATGCAACGTAAGGACTGAACCAAGAGGGGAGGGGTGTTCTGTCCTTCATTAACATACTCGAGATCCCCGCGCTTTGATTGGCCAAAGCGTGGGGCTCTCCGATTGGTCAGGCGAGCCACGCCGATTGGCTCACTAAGAATCTCCCGCGATTGGTCCGTTTAGACCGTGGGAGATTCAAAGCGGTGCCATTGGCCGCGGCCGCGGCGGCGAAAGGAATAAAAGCCGCGGGCCTTTTTTCCTTTCGCCAGTTCGGTTCCAGCATACCAATAAAGAGCTTTGCACTAAGTCACCGACTCCTGGCATCATTTCGCGGACACAACATAAAGTATCAGTTATGTTAACTTTCTTAAAAAGAAGCCTTCATACTCAAAGTGTTTTTGAATTTTTTCCCCAATCATTTGGGGCATTTTCACTGAAAACCATGGAATCTGGGTTGAAGCCATAAAATATGGTTTATGAACAATGCCAGGTAGTGAAATGTAGATGCAAATTCAATAAAATTAAAGAGGAAGCAGTGGTGATGGGGATATCTTCAACTTCACTGCATCAGTTAATGTGTTTAAACAAAAGTTGTAAGTTAATTCTGCATAAATAGAAATTGTTTAGACTGATAATAAATGTGAATACACACACATATATGTGGACAGCAAGATGGATCACATATAAGTTGAATAAAATTTATAAAATTATCTCATGCTTGCTTGTTCAAAACAATTATTTCTACCTTGCTAACTAGATGCTCTGTTTAGCAATATAGTGATTTTGCAAGAATGTTATTGTGGTAGGCAAACAAAATAGCTTATGTCACTTCAATGCACTATGCTATTTAATTACTTCCCTTCTTAAAATATTTATGGGAGTGGTAAAGTTCAGAGGTGGGCTGCACTTTTGTTGACAAGGAGTTCTCTGGTCATGTCGCTCACACACACCTCTTTGGGGCTGAAACGCAGCTTCAAACAGGCAGCTAATAGACTCAGGCAGCTCCAGTAAATATAGCAGGGCAGTGCGGAACTCACCTGGGCAGCCTGAGCAGGGGAAACATAGTTATTTAGGGAAAGCATAGCACAAGGGCAGGTGGGTAGGCCCAGCCAGAGAGCACAGCAAGGGGTTTGTCTAAACCCCACCAACTATCCAGCAGCCCACCACTGGTAAAGTTCTACTCTAGACTTCTCATTCAGGAGATTTCAGCCTGAAGTTTTTCAATCAAGAGTGGTTCAACATTTCATACATAACATGACAACCTTGAATTTGTCCCAGTGACTATCTGGCCTGTGCCTATAGCACAGCATACCTTTCATTTGGCATTGGTTTGAGTAGTGCTGGTGTTCCAAAGGTAGAGATGCTTTATGTGACTCTATTGTCGGGGGGGGGGGGGTTTCCATTCTCTTGTCAGGGCTAGATTGATCACTGGTTATGACACTCCACAGGTGGTGAATTAATTTAAATTGTCAACCGCAAATGCTTGATGCTTCCTGAATTCATTTGTCAGAGGGATTGCCAAAATCTTGACTGTGCTATTATTTAATGAATTATGAGATTTTTGAAAACAATGAAAAAATACCAAGATAAATCTCATTGGAAACCCATTGCATGGTGGCAAAGCCAGCAGATAATATATAGTTCTCTGCTACTATCTTGTCTGCACAGTATAGACTAGTATTGCTTTTCTGTCCTGTGAATCATCAGGGAAAAGGGAATTGGAACATTTTTTGACAGTCAATCTGCTTTGACTGGGACTCATTTTGAGCAAATCCAGTTATTGCAAACTTGCCCACTCCATGACCTCTAATTTTGGTTTCCTTTGATCTAGTAGACATGGCTGGACCATAAGGACAGTCTAGTGTTACCATTTATTTCTGGCTAATTAAATCAGTGAATATGAGCAACATTCTGAAATAAAGGACATGATTAATTCCATCATGCATGGAAGACATATTTCTATCTATACTAAGAATAGAACCTTTCATTATCTCAAGAAAGCTGGGTAATTATAAACTAATCTCAATTATATCATTCCTGGCCAACTTAGTAATGAAAAAGCCACTTACAGCTCTATTGGAATTGAGCAACACATAAGCCCCAGCAATCAAGTAAACAAATAAGTAAATGGTGGCTCCAGACATACATGAAAATTTTGATTCTGCACCCATTTTAGTTGGGCTTTTAACCATGATATGGAAATAGTGATTGTCTGAGTGGATAATACATTCCAGGAACCAGGGCTGTAAGGTGGAAGAAATATAGTCCTACTAATTTTTCTGGATATTTTTCTGGCTGCAAGAGTGGAGAATATATGTAAGCACAGGGTTGAATTATTAGGTTCTCAGTGTTCCTTGAGTTTGCTTTTTTTTTTTTCCCTTGCAAACATTTGATTACTAAGTTAGTTGATGAAACATCTGCAAGAAGAAAAGCAAGCTAAGAGAAAGCCAAGAATCCAACAACTGTGCTGGCTTTTTGATACTGTCAACACTTATGAATCTGCCTGGACTCTTCGTACAGAAAAATTCCTTTGAAAGATGTCCCTGTATTTAGAGGTTTGTCGAGAATCCTTTTGAGTTGGAAAACTTATAGTAAAAGTGTTAAATATTCCCTTTCAACCTGGCTTCTGCAAGAAAAATATCAATATTCATAAATGTATTTTAATTGTGTTGCTTTTGATTTCTTTATGCATGTTATTGTTTAGATAGCTGCTTAAACTACCCATGAATTAGAAACTTCCCTTTGGTCAAAATGACTCACAATGATATCCCAGTACCTTAGGATATTAGAGTGGAAGAAATACTTTGAGTAATAGACATTAAGAAAGAAAACAAAGGGAACCTTTCAGAATCAGTCATCTGTTGCTTGCAAAGCCAGAACTAAAGGGTCATTTTAATCTCTTTGGCAGAACATGACATTTCCGTCAAGGAAGCTTTATATCCTAAAGTTAGTAAGTAAAATATTTATTAAGTAGAATATCTATTTTTAACTAAGGATGGTTTCAGTTTTATTATTTATGTATCTAGAGCATACATATTCCATCACCTGCACTCTTGTAGGAAATGTGGCTCAAAGCACTCGAGGCTAGAATTGGCAATATTGGGGGGGGGGGAGGGAGAGAGAGGCATGAAATACAAGCATTCCTTACATGGCAAAATAGCAAATATTGTCACAGAACCCAGTGACAGACCAGTAGAGAAAGTATCAGGGGCCATGTGAACATTTTGCTTCTAGTCCCCCCTAACATCAGCATATAGAAAGATGGCTTGAAGCATTTCCAGAGAAAAGGAACACCAGTCAAAATAAGATGGTAATCTGATAAAATTACCAACCCAGACAAACAAGGACCTTTGCAGTTTTCCTAATAGGTGAAAAATAAATATAGGTCATTACTGCAAGAAAAATGGTGAATATTACATGATAATAAGTTCAAGTCATTCCTGCATTATTATTAGCTTTACTCCATGTGTGACTACCTATGTGTCGTATCCGCAAATAATGCTCGTAGTCAGTGACTTTCAATTCAAGCTCTTTATTAACACTGGTGGAACCGAACCGCAAAAGACAAAAAGCTTGCGGCTTTTATATCTTTTGCTTCGGCGGCCGCGGCCAATGGCAGCGATTCAAGTCTCCCGCTCTTGGCTTTAACCAATCGCGGGAGACTTCAATCGGGCCAATCAGGCGCGGCTCGCCTGGCCAATCAGAAATCCCCGCGCCTTAGCCAATCAAGGCACGGGGATTTCGAGTAGTCCATTTGCATACATGACACCCCTCCCCTCTTGGTATGGTCTTCTCACGTGGTGTAGTCACGCAGGTAGGCGGGGCTCCGTCGAGTCCTAGATGACCTGCGCAATTCATTTTCCTGTTGTATCTCGGCAGGGGCGGTCATCTTTTTGGCTGCTCCTGCCTCTGAGCGAACCGGCTGGATGATCGGGCCGGTTCCTTCGCCGCGGCTCCCGCCTGGGCCTACCGGGTCGGTTGAGTCGCGGATTCCGCCGCTCCCGCTTGGCTTCTCCGGGTCGGTAGAGCTGGCCAGACGGTTCTTCTCCGGCTGTGACTCGCGAAGGCTGCGTTCTGGTGAGTTTTTAATTTTTATTTGTTCTTGCGGTTGTTTAACCGGGTGTTCCCTCCCCCCTTGGTTCGTGTCTTGGGGGTTGAGGTTAGTCAATGTTCGTGACCGGAGCTGGTCGATATGTCGTTTCCAGGCTCGCCCGTCGGTGGTTTGGAGCCGGTACGACTTTGGACCAGTGATCTGAGTTATGACGGCTGGGATCCATAGGGGGTCCCCCGTCATGTTTTTGGCGTATACTAGGTCGCCTGGTTCAAATGTCCGATACCTGGAGCTGGAGTCTGGGGGCTGCTCCGGGTTGTAGGTTGGGTGTAAGCGGTCGAGTGGGGATCGCAGCTTCCTGCCCATCAGGAGCTCTGCAGGGCTCTTGTTGGTGGTTGTGTTTGGCGTGATGTGCTGTATGAAGAGCAGCCTGTTGATCTTGTCGTTGATCTCCCCGTGGTCCATTTTCCGGAGGGTCTTTTTTGTAAACTGGACCATCCGTTCCGCCCTACCGTTCGCCGCCGGATGCGCCGGTGCCGTTAATGCGTGGCGGATGCCTTTTTCTGCCAGGAACCGTTCAAAGTCGATGGATGTAAACTGTGGCCCGTTGTCCGAGACAACGACGTCTGGGAGGCCGTGGGTGGCAAACAGCTTACACAGTTCTTTAATGACGGCCTCTGTGGTGGTGGATTTCATGTCGGCCACCTCTAGCCAGTTTGAGTATGCGTCAACTGTGATTAAAAAGGTGTGCCCATTTGTGGGGCCGGCAAAGTCTAAATGTATTCTGGACCAGGGTCCCCGAGGTGTCTCCCAGTCCCGGATAGGTGCCGTGGGTGGGCTGGATCTGGTCTCCTGGCACCGGTGGCATTTGGCGACCCATGTTTCAATTTGTTTGTCCATGCCAGGCCACCAAGCGTAACTCCTGGCCAGGGCTTTGGTCCTGACGATGCCAGGATGACCCTCGTGCAACATCTCTAGGACCCTGTTCTGTAATCTAGTCGGAATTACCACCCGGTCTCCCCAAAGGATACATCCTCTCAGTAGTGAAAGTTCCGTCTGGCGCTGGCGGAAAGGTTTAAAAGTCTCGTTATCGTCTTTTTCCGGCCAGCCTTTTTGTAGCCAATGTAAGATTGGCGCTAAGTGTTTGTCCTTAACCGTTTCCCTCGCTATGTCCAATGCGGTAATGGGTAAACACTCGATGGACAGGGTATTTGTTGTTGGTGCAGGGTCAGGGTCAGAGTCAGGTAAGGGGGAACGGCTTAAAGCGTCCGCGTGTGATATCTTCTTACCTGGCTTGTGTAGCAGTTCATAGTTGTAGGCTGCCAGGAATTCAGACCATCTTGTCATCCGGGGTGACAAGATGTTTGGTGTGGGACGGTTTCCCGCGAGAATGCCCAGCAACGGTTTATGGTCAGTCACTATTTTGAATGGGCGGCCATAAAGGTACTCGTGGAAACGCTTAACGGCGGCCACTATAGCCAAAGCTTCTTTGTCCAGCTGGCTATAGTTCCGCTCTGGTTTAGTCAGAGTTCTCGAGAAAAATGCGATAGGTGCTTCTCTCTGGTCTGGGAGGGTATGGCTGAGGACAGCGCCGATGCCGAAGGGTGATGCGTCGCAAGTGACAGCTACAGGCAGGGTTTCGCAGAATTGCATTAGGACGGCATCAGAGGTGAGGAGGTCTTTGGTCTTTTGAAAAGCTGTTTGTTCCCGTCTCCCCCAAGTCCAGGCTGCCTTCTTGTCCAGGAGTCTATGTAAAGGTTCCGCCGTCGTAGCCTTTTGAGGTAGGAAGACATTATAGAAGTTTAGTAAACCTAAGAATGCTTGCAGCTCTAATTTGGACTTTGGGGTGGGGGCTTCTTTGATGGCCTTTACTTTTTTTGTTGTGGGGTGGATGCCCTGCTGGTCTAGGAGGTAGCCCAGAAACTCTACTTGCTTTGTACAAAGTTGGCATTTTTCGCGTTTGACTTTAAGTCCTGTTTCTTTAAATTTCGTTAAGACTTGTCTTAAACGGTTTTCTAGTTCGGCTTCATTTGGCGCCGCCACTAATACGTCATCGAAGTAGGGCACCACCCCCTTGATGCCTTGCAGCAAGCGTTCCATCAGGCTCTGGAAGATGCCTGGTGCCACGCTGACCCCAAATTGAAGTCTGTTACATTTAAAAGCCCCCCGGTGGGTCACTATTGTTTGGGCCTCTGCCGTTTCCTCGTCCACAGGTAGTTGTTGATAGGCTTGTGCGAGGTCGAGCTTAGCAAAAACTTTGCCCCCTCCCAGTGAGTGCAGTAAATGTTGCACTACCGGGACTGGGTAGGCGCTTTGTTGCAACGCGCCATTTAGGGTGGCCTTATAGTCCCCGCAGATTCTCACGGACCCGTCTGGTTTTACTGGGGTCACTATAGGGGTTTCCCATCTGGCGTGATCTGTCGGTTGTAACACCCCTTGTCTGACGAGTTTGTCTAGCTGCTCGTCGATTTTGGGCTTTAATGCAAAGGGTACCCTTCTAGGCTTAAGCCGCTTCGGGGGAACCCTTGGGTCTAAATCAAATGAAATAAGGGGCCCCTGGTACTTGCCCAATTCTCCATTGAAGACCTCCTGGAATTCTTGGGTTAGCCGCTGTTCCCAAGCTTCAATGGATACGTGGTTGACACCTGTCAGCGCGATGTTAAGCGGAGCAAACCATTGTAACCCCAACAGGCTAGGGCGGTCGCGGTCGACTATTGTGAGTGGAAGTTGTTCTGTGTGGCCTTTGTAGGTTATGTTAAAGTTCTTGGTGCCCACTACCGGAACGCGATTACCTTGATAGTCTTTTATGATGATTTTTTGGGCAGGTACGTTTCTTCTTTGTAGTGTAGGCACTAGTTGCTTGATTTCGCGCCAAGCAATCATAGAAAGGTAGGAACCGGAGTCCACTTCCATCTTACATGGTCGACCCTCTATGTGAACTTCTACGTGAACCTTTCTAGCTCCGTCGGAAATGGCGTGGCCAATGGTCACCGTCTGGTGGGTTTCCTCTTTACGTCGGCTGTCACTGCTTCTTTGCGATCGTTGTCTCTGGTCCCATCGACCCGTTGGCTGGCGCTCTCTGGCTCTGGGCGGGGAGCTTTCTCTTTTCCTGTCAAGTTGTTCCCGTTTGGGCGGGCTGCGGGGTTTTTTCTGGCGGCAAACTCGGGCGATGTGGCCTCGTCGGTCACAATGCCTGCAGATAGCGTCGAAGAATCGGCATTCTGACCTGGGGTGGTCGCCGCCGCAACCGGCGCAGTTGGTCCTCGACCTGCGACCTCTTTGACTTCGCTGTTCGCCTCGTCCCATTTGTACACGGTGTATGTCCTCCTCGTCATCTGACGCGCTGGAGGTTGATTGGTATTCGCCGTAGTGTGCGGTCGCTTCGCTTCTGGTGTCGGCCGACCTCGCGGGGTTGTTGTTCCCGCCCTTCGCGTCAGATCTTTGCATGGTGTCTGCTGACGTGCGGGTGGCTTCTGCTGCTGCGGCCGCAGTGAGGGCATCGGCTAGGCTGATGTCGCCTTTGGCCATGAGTCGGCTCTGGAGTGTCGGATCCCATAGCCCGAGCACGAAGCGGTCTCTGATGAGACTATTAAGCCCTTCAAACTCACAGAGTCCTCCCAGGCGCCGTAATTCAGCGACAAAGTCGCTTAATTTTTCGTTCGGTTTCTGGTTTCTGCGGTAAAACTCGTTTCGCCGTATCAGGATGGGGACCTCGGGGGCGTAATGGCGTCTCAGTATGGGCTCGAGGACGTCCCAGTCGATGGCGGTTGCGTCTGCTGGTTTGGCCAATGCCTTGGCCATCTGGAAGACCTCTGGTCCGCAGTGTGTGAGAAAGACGGCGCGTTTTAGCGGGCCCGGGGCGTCCTTCATGCCGGCGCATTCCAGATACATCCGGAATCGATCCGAGTACGATTCCCAGTCCTCGGCGGCGGGGTTGAAGGGAGCGGGCAGTGCTATTTTCGCCATCTTCGCTGTCGCTGGTTCTTAAACGGATACGGGGTTCGGTTCAATGGCGAGATCCCACCCTCGTCGCCAGTGTCGTATCCGCAAATAATGCTCGTAGTCAGTGACTTTCAATTCAAGCTCTTTATTAACACTGGTGGAACCGAACCGCAAAAGACAAAAAGCTTGCGGCTTTTATATCTTTTGCTTCGGCGGCCGCGGCCAATGGCAGCGATTCAAGTCTCCCGCTCTTGGCTTTAACCAATCGCGGGAGACTTCAATCGGGCCAATCAGGCGCGGCTCGCCTGGCCAATCAGAAATCCCCGCGCCTTAGCCAATCAAGGCACGGGGATTTCGAGTAGTCCATTTGCATACATGACACTATGTATGCAACTTTTTTCTGGGGGAGGGAGATGTAAGGCTATATGTGACTAAGGTAGAATATATTGGGAGTTACATGTGGGCAGTCAGGAAAACAAGGTTTCGTCAAAGCAACAAGAACAACAACAAAATGATGGCACTTTAAATCCACCACTACCCATTCTTTCTGCCTTACCAAAACTTTAAAACTTTATTGTATCTTCCTTTTTTAGCCCAAAATCATCAACAGTTGGGGAGAGCTGCTAAAACAAATTGTGGGAGTGACATATTAGGGATTTTTTTAAAATGCTAAACTTCTAGCTGCAAGTGAGATAACTGGTACTGAATGAATAATCATTTTGGAATAAGGAAGTTCAGAAGGGTGAGTTCCTCCTTTTTGAGGACCATATTTAATTTAGTAAATTCCAGCAAATTCCACTGTGGCTTTTCAATGGTTCAGAGAACAATTACTCCTCTTAATTCTTTCCTTCCTTCCCTTTCTCCCCTGCTCTCTGGCCCAGTAGGTTGAACAGGCAGCATTAGCAGGCAAGGAACATCAAGAGGATTACCTGAAATGTTTTCGCCTCTAAATACTTAAGCTCAGACGAGTCTTCTCCTCAGAGAAAACTGGCATTAATGATTATCTAAATTCTTCCAGACAGACCTCTTAATTCCAGTTTTCTTTCCTTGTATGTTATCATACAAAGCACCTTGTGGAGCATAACATAGAGCATATCTCAGATCTGCGATGGCATCTCTGGGAACTTCATTGTTTAGCAGATGCCGACTGCAAACAATTCTGTATGTGCATTTGGGAACTCATTTTCTCTTCAGATCCAGAAAGTAAGGACTCTTCCCCAAGACTGGATTTGTTATGGACTAAGCCAACGCAGAGTTACAACCCTAAACAGCTTTACTTTACAGCAGGCTTGTAATCCTGCACTTCTCATTGGCCTGCGAATAGCGAGTCGTGATTGGTCATTTCTGGCCAGTCTGATTGGCTGTTAACTGGCCCCTCTTGTAAAAATGGTAAACTCAATTCATTGGTTGATTTGACAGCAGCCAGCTCTATAAAAGAGCTGCTGCTGCCCAAGTATTTGCTCTGTTCTTATCTTACAATAAAGAGTTGAAGTCACCGTTCGATGTCTCGTCTCCGTTCCTTGCGCCCATGCTCAGGACTTAACACTGGCGACGAGGATGGGATGCGGAGACGATAGAGCTGACCAAGTACACATCGAACAAGACAGAGCATGCGGCTGAAGGGCGCACGCAACAAATGGCAAGATGACCAGCGGCGCCATACCACCCGCTCCATTCGACCCAGCAACCGAAGACTGGGACTCGTATATAGCTCACTTCCAGATGTTCCTAGAGACCGACAATTTAAAAGATGCTACGCCTGGCAAGAAACGACTCATTGCGGCCCCGCCGTTTTCAAAATGGCTAAAGCACTGGCAAAACCGGCGGAAGTGAAGACCATGGATTGGGATACCCTCGCTCCAATCCTCCGGGTCCATTACACACCTGTAGTACCTACACTGATACGAAGACACGAATTTTACCAGAGGGACCAACAGAAGGACGAGAGCATTGGGAATTTCGTAGCCGACCTCCGGAACCTAGGAGGCCTTTGTGGTTTTGCAAACCTCAAAGAAGCCCTAAGAGACTGCATAGTTCTGGGATTAAATGTACCACACGTACAGAGTAAACTGATGGCGAAAGGAGACATCAGCCTTACAGATGTCATCGCCGACGCTACTGCCGCAGAAGCAACCTGGAAGTCAGCCACTCGAATGCGCTGAGCGAATGCACCGCTTCACCAACTCGCTAACGAAAGCCCACTCGCCACTGAGAAGCACACTACCACTACCCACCACAAAGACCTCGAGTCATCCTCAGACAGTGAGGAAGAGGAGGTCAACCAGCTCCGCTTGGAATGAGAGCAGAGGAACCAGAGACGTCCGCGCCAATGTGCTGGTTGCAGGGCAAGCCACCCGCAATTGGACTGCAAATTCCTCGACGCACTCTGCCATACCTGCAGAAAAAGAGGCCACATCGTGAAGGTCTGCAGAAGCAAGCGAGAGTCCAGTCCCAACCGAAGGGAGAACAACCTCCGTCGGGAGATAAGCAAACCTCCTGGGAACCGGGACCGTCTGAACCACCAATGGAACAACCACTACTACTACAGAAACCAAGCACCTGCCTCTTCAACGAGATGAGAAGAGGCCCACCAAACCATTATTATTGGCCACGCTTCATCGTTCGATGCAAGAAAGATCCGCGTAAGGGTTACTATCGAGAATCGACCATGCATGATGGAAGTCGATTCGGGATCATCCCTATCGATGGTATCCTGGAAAACCCTCAAACAGCTGATCCCTACCATCTGCCACCAGGACCTCAGCATGCAACGAATCATCCTGAAAGATTACCAGGGAAATAGAATTCCAGTTGTCGGTTCCAGCCACGTCCAGGTATCCTTCAAGGTCCGCACCGCGACGCTTCCCCTGACTGTCGTCGATCGTGACCGACCCAGCTTGTTAGGGTTACAGTGGTTCGCCCCACTCGGGATTGAACTAGCCGGCATACACCAAACCAGAAGCGATGACTGGGAAGAGGCTCTCATTCAGGAATTCCAGGACATGTTCACAGGAACATTAGGCAAGTACAAGGGGACCCCTATATCATTTAATCTCAGCCCCGATGTAGCTCCCATTCGGCTTAAGCCTCATTGGGTACCTTTTGCCCTCAAGCCGAAGATCGACGAGCAGCTAGATAAACTGATAGCCCAGGGCGTATTGGAACCGATTGACCATGCCCGCTGGGAAACTCCAATAGTAACGCCCATGAAGCCAGATGGTTCATTAAGAATTTGTGGGGATTACCGGACCACCCTAAATCATGTTCTTCAACAGAGCACTTACCCAGTACCGGTGGTTCAACACCTTCTTCATTCCCTGGGTGGCGGAAAAATATTTGCGAAATTGGACTTAGCTCAGGCTTACCAGCAACTACCTGTAGACGCGACAACTGCAGAAGCCCAGACAATAGTTACACATAGAGGCACCTTCAAGTGCAATCGACTCCAATTCAGAGTAAGCGTGGCACCTGGCATTTTCCAAAGTTTAATGGAGAGACTATTACAAGGCATAAAAGGCGTCGTGCCTTATTTTGACGACATCCTAATAGCTACCCCCACTAAAGAGTTATTAGTACAACGACTCAGAAAAGTTCTTCAGAAATTTAAAGACGCTGGTCTGAAGGTAAAAAGTGACAACTTTGTACGGAGAGAGTGGAGTTCCTGGGATACCTTCTCGACAGACAGGGAATCCACCCCACCGAAAAAAAACTAACCACAATCAAAAACGCCCCAAGACCTAGGAATAAGACAGACCTCCAAGCCTTCCTGGGACTCATTAACTTTTATAACATCTTCTTGCCCCAGAAGGTGACTGTAGCCGAGCCCCTACATAGACTTCTCGACAAAAAGGCTTCTTGGGTCTGGGGAAGGCGTGAAGAAAGGGCATTCCAACAAGTAAAAGACCTCTTAACCTCTGATGCTGTATTAATGCACTACAACGAGACTCTACCTTTGATGGTTACCTGTGACGCCTCACCATTTGGAGTGGGAGCCATCTTAAGCCATGTCCTACCAAATGGGAATGAGGCACCTATTGCGGTCTTTTCGAGAACTTTGTCTAAGACCAAAAGGAACTGTAGCCAACTTGATAAAGAGGCTCTCGCTATTGTATCCGCAATTAAACGTTTCCATGAATATGTGTATGGGAGACCCTTTACCATAATTACAGATCACAAGCCGCTACTTGGTATTTTGGCGGGAAACAAACCAACTCCCCATATCTTATCACCAAGAATGACACGTTGGTCAGAATTTTTAGCCGCCTACGATTACCGATTACAACACCGCCCGGGGAAAACCATTCCCCACGCTGACGCTTTGAGCCGCTCTCCACTACCAGACATCATAGAAGACCCAGCTCCAACCTTAGCCGTATTGCAAATCGAAACCCTCACATCGCCGCTGCTGACCGCTCGAGACATCGCCTTAGAAACAAAAAAGGACCCTGTTTTGGCATGAGTCCTCAGCTGGGTGGAACGGGGTTGGCCAGTCAGTGAAACCAATGACATGTTCAAGCCATTTAAGAATCGTCAAACAGAACTATTCTCCCAAAAAGGCTGCATAGTGTGGGGAGACAGAGTTGTAATCCCAGAGAAATTGCAACATAGAGTATTAAAAATGTTGCACGATGGACATCCAGGCATCGTGCGGATGAAGGCATTGGCCAGGAGTTACGCATGGTGGCCTGGGTTAGATAAACAGATAGAGACCTGGGTAGCAAAGTGCAGCAAATGCCAGGAGACTCGCTCCACTCCTCCAAAAACTCCCCCAACTCAGTGGGAAATGACTCGAGGTCCTTGGTCCCGTATCCACATCGATTTTGCGGGACCCACAAGAGGACACACTTTCCTTCTAACAGTGGATGCCTATTCAAACTGGCTCAAAGTCCACAAGATGAAAAGCACCATCACAGAGGCAGTTACTAAAAAACTGAATAAGCTATTCTCTACCCACGGATTTCTGGATGTCCTGGTCTCTGATAATGGCCCCCAATTCACTGCCCTGCCATTCGAACAGTATCTGGCAGATCGGGGCATCCGTCATGCCTTAACATCACCAGCTCACCCTGCGGCCAATGGTAGGGCTGAGCAAATGGTTCATTCTCCTTGGAACTGCTCGGATTGTCCAGAGGATGGGTGGAGCTTCAGTCTCTGCTTATTGTAGGCTGAGTTTGATTTCTGAGGAACGCTCCTCCCTCCATCACGTGGCTTGCCATCTCGTTATCCCAGTTTATGCTCAGCCTTCGAGCAGAGTAGGCTGTGTGTTTGTGTGCTCTTGGCCATTGCTGGATTCCCCTCATTCACCCCCTTTTTTCTACCTGTTCAGGTTGTATACACCCTTATTCTTTTCTATCTCCTTAGCCCTGCGCAGCTGGTTCCTTCGTTGGCTTGGATTCCTGGGAGGGTTTCCCCCCCCAGGGGTTGCCAAGGGGTAGGCTCAAAAGCGTTTCGCTGCCTCCCCCACCCCTTTTTTCTCAGTTTTCTCTGCCTTGTAAAAATTATTTTAAAAGGCTCCGTTTCTCCTCCTCCCCCTGTTGGCTCTCACCGCAACCAGCTGTAGCGGCTGCGGTTCTTTCCACCACTCCTGCCCGGTTGTTGCCTGGGTCGGCAGTTGGTTAGGCCTGGTTGCCCTCAAGGCCCTTAATCTGAGACCTTGCAAGGTCGTTTTTCTTCAGTTCTTTCTAGGCAAATCATAGGCCTTGACTCAAAAAGAAAAAAAAAAGTAGAAAGAACAGAGGGGGGGGGAATAATCATACGGAGCAAAGAATCCTATTAATTCAAGTTTATAATATTCGGGGGAAAGTGTGCCAAGGTATAAAGGAACTCCCAGGGCTCCCAGCCTTCGTTGTAGGTCGACCCCTAGGTGCGCCAACCGCCTCAGATTGGACTCCTATTTATCCAAAATGGCAGAGAGCAATCCCTCAAAGGGGCCTTCCTTGAAGGCCAAGGCAAAGACCCACCACCTGCGCAGTCAGGCTAAGGAGCCCACCAAAGCCTCTCAAAAGGACGCCTTAAGACGTCACAAGGCTTTAGAAAGAGAAATAGACAGACGTGCTAGACAGTCAGGCTCAGTGCCTCCAGCACCTGCCACTCCTTCCATCTCCACCCTCCCTCCCCCTCCTGCAGCTTTTTCCTCCCTATGTAGGCACAGCTCACCCTCTCAAGGGCATCAAGCCCCAGGCACACCAACCAGACGAACTCCTGAGGCCATCTTCATGCCCATGGCCGCTGGCCTACGCCAAGAGGAACCTCTCATTCAGGCAGTTCCGGAGCAGTTCAGAGTCTGGATGGAGATGGCAATTCGACAGGGAATTGCAGAAGGGATGCAGCAGATGACCAGACCGGGGTTGCCTCCACAGGCCACCGAATCTGTAAGATCATTCTCTCTTATGCCTCCCCAAGGGGAGGTTTGCCCTTCAGTCAGGGAAGACGAGGAGGAAGTGGAAGGGGACCAAGATTTAGACAGGGAGGAGGAGGAACAATATGACCTGGGGTCCTTACCATACGATGAGCCTCTTCCGGACTCAGACCCATCAGAGGCGGAAATGTCCGAGGACGAAGGTCTATCTCCGGACCAGCCCACCTTTGTAGGGCTCTTTAAGCCCCAGCTTTTTAAATCCCTCCTCTACAAGGCTAGGAACATCTCGGGCCTAACAGCCCAGACCTCCTCTGATCCCATCCCCGTAGTTTCGGAGGGACAAGAGGACTCCATGTTCAGTCAACCGGTAGTGGAGGCCGAGGTCATCCCTACCCCTCCCATATTCCTGGACCTGGTGTCCAAGCAATTGTCCTCTTCAGTTGCTCCCCCGGCCCCCTCGGCCAATGATAAAAGGTTCTTCAACCTCGACCCGGAGCTCTCGACCTTGCTGAGTACCCCCGAAGTTGATGAGCCCGTCGTAGGTCTGACCTCTTCCTCCGCCCTCAGTGACCCTTTAGAGGCCCTCAAACCAGAGGACAAGCGGTCAGAGCTCACATTAAGGCGAGCTCACCAGTCGGACGCATGGGCAATCAGGTCGGCAACGGCCGCTTCTTTTTTTATCAGATCTTCCATTCGCTGGCTTCGCCAGCTTAAGCAACATGTCCCGACATCCAATATCCGCGCCCATCAACATATCGCCAAAATAACGGCTGCTGCTGAGTTTTCAGCGGATGCCACCTTTCATTCCGTAAAATTCTCCTCCCGCGCCATTTCTTCCCACGTCTCAGCCCGGCGCCTGCTCTGGCTAAAACCCTGGCAGGTGGATCTCAAGCACAAAGTCAAGCTAGCTTCCGCACCCATAGCTGGAAGCAAGTTGTTCGGTACTTCCTTGGACCCTCTCCTAGTCAAGGGAAGGAATAAAAAGAAATTCCTCCCTTCTCTTTCCCGCAAGTCTGATTCCAGATCTCTGCAGCCCTTTCGCAGAGCTCCCTTTCGTCCCTATCACCAACCCTTTCCTCCCAGACACCAGGGGTCCTCCTCCTTTGGTTCGGGACAGTCCCAGGACAGGTCCGACCCTTTCAACAGGCACAGAAGAGGTGGGAACTTCAGGAGGCCCTTTCGTGGCTCTGGCAGCAGGCCCTTCCGCCACTCCAAATAAGCCTCCTGACACTATTCCCATTGGCGGGTGACTTAAAGCCTTCGCCGATCAATGGGATTCATCCACTTCAGATGCTTGGGTCAGGGATACAGTCAGGCTTGGCCTTGCCCTCGAGTTTCTCTCCCCCCCCCAATTTTTACATTTCATGTCCCCGCTCCAACAACCCTTCCAAACGCAACCTCATGAAGGAGGCAATTCGACACCTACTGGACATTCAGGCTATCCAGCCTGTTCCTCCATCCCAAAGGGGACAGGGTTTTTATTCACGTTTATTCGTGGTGCCCAAACACTCGGGGGGATGGAGGGCTATTCTGGACCTAAAACGCTTAAACCGTCACTTAGTGTACCGTAGATTCAAAATGAACACACTTCAATCCATCCTTTTGGGAGTTCAGCAGGGAGACTGGTTGTCTTCTATAGACCTCCCCGAGGCATATTTACAATTCGACCCTCCCAATTCGACCCTCCTTTCCCAATTCGACCTTCCCACTCAAAATTTCTCCGTTTCAGTTACAACAACCTACACTTTCAGTACGTGGCCCTTCCATTTGGGTTAGCCTCTGCCCCCAGGACCTTCACCAAGGTTCTGGCCACGCTGGCCGCCCACCTCAGATCCATCCCGGTGCGGCTCCACTGTTACCTGGATGATATTCTCATCCTCTCCCCTTCCAGGGGACAGGCTATCAGGGATATCCACACTACCCTCTCCTCCCTCCAAGAACATGGGTTCCTCATAAATTGGAAGAAAAGCCAACTGGCCCCCGCCACTAGACAACCCCACCTAGGGACTATAATTCATACAGTCATGGGGAGAGTGTTCATCTCCCCATAAAGGATCCTCAGCATCCAACAATCAGTCAGGTTCATCAGACGACACAGGAGGGTCTCTCTCCTTGATCTATCCAAGTTATTAGGTAAAATGATCTCTTGTATTCCCGTTATTCCCTGGGCCCGTTTCCACTCCAGATCCCTCCAGTGGTTCCTGCTTCCGTATCAAAGAGCTGGGACAAGCAACTCAAGGAGCAAGGTCAAGGTTTCACCAAGGGTTCTCACCTCCCTCCTCTGGTGGAGCAAGGCGTCGATCAACAAGGGCTGCCTCCTCAAGGAGCCTCCAAGACTCATCGTCACCATAGATGCCAGTCTGTCCGGATGGGGCACCCACCTTCTCTCCCTTACAGCTCAGGGCAGATGGTCACCGTCAGAGAGGCTGCGCAACATAAACTGGTTAGAGCTTCACGCCATCCACCTGGCCCTCCGCAGCTTCCTACATCATATTCAGGGCAGCCACGTTCTCGTTCTCACCGACAACATAACAGCAAAGGCACATATCAACAGACAGGGGGGCACTCAGTCCTCAAGTCTAATGAGGGAGACCGAGCGCCTCTGTCGGTGGGCAGAGTCTCACCTCCTTTCACTCAGGGCGGACCACATTTCAGGCATCCTCAACACCAGGGCAGATTGGTTGAGCAGGTCCACCATAGACCAGGTGGAATGGCGCCTCCACCCAGACCTGTTCAGGGAGGCGACATCAATATTTGGCCTGCCAGTGGTAGACCTGTTTGCCTCCCCCAGCAATACCCAACTTCCACGGTTCATCTCCAGATTCCCGTCCCTCGGGGCAGAGAACCACAACGCCCTCTGATGCCCGTGGCCCTCGGGCCTTCTTTACGCCTTTCCCGCTCTGGCTCTAGTTCCAAGAGTACTCCAGAAGGTCCTTCAAGAAAGGGCGGAAGTGCTTCTGGTAGCTCCTTATTGGCCCCGTTGCTCCTGGTTTGCGGACCTCCGCAGCCTATCAGTAGCTCCACCTTGGAGGATCCCAGCAGACAGGATCTCTCTTTCTCAAGGCTCCCTTCTTCACCCAGACCCCCAATGGCTACAGCTAGCCATCTGGAGGTTGAGTGGGAACATCTAAAAAGGGAGAATTTCTCCATGGAGGTCATCAACACCATCTTAGCAGCTAGGCGTCCTTCTACCGGAAGGATTTACGACACCACTTGGAACAGTTTCCGCAAATGTTGTGCCAATCTCCACATTGACCCTACAAACCCATCGGTAGCAAAAGTCCTCGATTTTCTCCAGGAGGGTCTCAGTAAAGGTCTCTCCCCCAACACTCTAAGGTGTCAGGTTGTAGCCCTATCAACCGTAATTTCCTGCGAGGGGGTTAATTCCCTCTCTCACCATCCCTGCATCCGGGCATTTCTAAAAGGCGCCTCAAACTTACGACCTCCGTCCCTTCACAGATTCCCGACATGGGACCTCAACAAGGTCTTGACATCCCTCACCAAGCCTCCCTTTGAACCCCTTAGAGAAGTTTCCCTCCAGTTCCTATCCTACAAAGTAGTTTTTCTGGTGGCTATTACTTCGGCCCGAAGGATTTCAGAGATCGCTGCTCTGTCAGTCAGAAAGACCTGTGCGTCTTCCACTCTGACCGAGTAGTACTTAGACTTGATCCTTCCTTTCTCCCAAAAATTAATTCTATTTTCCACAGGGCTCAGGAACTTATCCTCCCCAATTTTTGCCCCAGGCCAACTCATGATAGGGAACAGCTTTGGCACACCTTAGATGTTAGGCGGGCCTTGTGGATTTATATTAAATGTTCTCAGTCTTTCCGCAAATCTGAGGCCCTGTTCATTTCCTTTCAACCAAAGTCACAGGGGCTCAAGGTTACCTCTACTACTGTAGGTCGCTGGATAAGGGCGGCCATTTCTAGGGCATACCAGACTCAGGCACTCCCAGTGCCCAGGGGTATCACAGCTCACTCTGCCAGGAGTGCAGCAACATCGGCTGCCTGGGCTACACAGGCCCCTATATTCGACATTTGCCGGGCAGCAACATGGTTCTCCCCGTCGCCTTTTATTAGGCATTACAGGATTGATAAGTATGCCGCGGCGGAGGCGTCTTTCGGTAGAAGGGTCCTCCAGAGGGTGCTCGGGGATCCCGAGGACTCGACAAGCCAGACGGTGTCCCTCCCGTAGGACAAGCCCCAGCTTTGGTATGTCCCATCCTCTGGACAATCCGAGCAGTTCCAAGGAGAATGGGCGTTGGTTCTTACCTGACACGCCGTTTCTCTTGGACTGGGAGGATTGTCCAGTCCCTCCCTTTTTTTCCTTTCACCGTCTGGGGGGTTTCTCGTTTCGGCCAAGGCACCTTAAGTCTAGCAAAAGGGACAGCACGAATGCCTGTTTCTTTCTTCTCTTCTTCGCATAAACTGGGATAACGAGATGGCAAGCCACGTGATGGAGGGAGGAGCGTTCCTCAGAAATCAAACTCAGCCTACAATAAGCAGAGACTGAAGCTCCACCCATCCTCTGGATCCTCCCAGTCCAAGAGAAACGGCGTGTCAGGTAAGAACCAACGCCCAACTTGTAAAAAAGACCTTGCACAAAATGGACCACGGCAACATTGATGACAAAATAAACCGCATGCTTCTTCTCCAGCACATAATCCCAAACAGTACCACGAACAAAACCCCAGCTGAACTCCTGATGGGCTGGAAACTTCGCTCGCATCTTGATCGCCTCCACCCAAACTACACGCTGGAGCAACCCCCAGGATCCAGCAGCAAGTGTTGGGCATTCCAGGAAGGTGACCCAGTGTTTGCGAAAAACTTCTCGGGTGACCCATTGTGGGTCCCCGCTACCATAACGTAACTTACGGGACCCCGATCCTATCGCCTGCAAACTGCAGATGGTAAGATGTGGAAACGCCACATAGACCAACTCCGTTCCAGATTAGCACCTAATCCTATCTCATCCCTGGAATCTCTAGCTGGGGGGGGAAGGAACATTGAGGAGGCAGAAGAAGAAATAACAATCGAACCCAGCAGCCTACACAACCAACCAGGGGATACTCACCGTCAGAAGGAGAACCGAGTCAAGGAGTGGCCTCACCGCGTGATGGCACTGCGATGGAGACGGATCCAGGGAACCCGGAAGACAGCATTGGCATAAGCAGGGAAAGCAGCCCAGGGCCACAGTTTTCACCATCCAACCCAGCTAGCAGCCCACCAGAACCAGAGCCAGGACAGAAACCGGTGGAACAGCGCAGGTCAAGCAGACAGGTGAAGCGACCTGCCTATTTACGAGAATACGTCACCCCACCCCTCAGACGGAACCTAGGGGGGAGGGGTGTTATGGACTAAGCCAACACAGCGTTACAACCCTAAACAGCTTTACTTTACAGCAGGCTTGTAATCCTGCACTTCTCATTGGCCCGTGAATAGCGAGTCGTGATTGGTTGTTTCTGGCCAGTCTGATTGGCTGTTAACAGGCCCCTCTGATTGGATGCTTGTAAAAGCGGTAAACTCAAACCATTGGTTGTTTTGACAGCAGCCAGCTCTATAAAAGAGCTGCTGCTGCCCAAGTATTTGCTCTGTTCTTATCTTACAATAAAGAGTTGAAGTCACCGTTCGATGTCTCGTCTCTGTTCCTTGCGTCCATGCTCAGGACTTAACAGGATTAATAATTTTTCCTCCAATCTTTGACTCAGAAAGGCTATAAATTGTGCTCCCTCCCCCACCAGCCTTTACAACAAGTCAAGTAGCCTTGCTGTCTGTGCAGTTTTTACTTTGGGGCATTTTCAGACTAGTAATTGCTAGATTCTCTGCTGTCCTTTTCACTTTTCCTCTGCATCATTTGCCTCCAGGGAATCCAACCATCCAGTGCCATTCTGAAGAGGTGACGTAGTGGGCTAGATTCAACCCTTCCTTTTTATTTATTTATATTTAATTATTACTTACATGGCTTTGATGATAAGGTAGATCGCCCATGCAGCAGATCTGTGGCTGTTACTTTGACTACATGGGATTGGTGCCCTTTCACTTCTGGAATGAAATTTACAGTTCCCTTTCTGCTCACATTGACTCAAAAGACAACCCCTTTGAGGCCAAGGATTACAACATGAGAACTCCTCTCTGCAAATTCATTATGGTTTTGGATGCATGTGGACAGGCAGAGTTGAACAATGAATGTACTTACAGTACATTCATTTTATAATCTCTAATTCCATTCTGTGCAGTAATCTGAATGGTCTTTAGATGGCAGCATCCATGAAACTCTTTCATAGGACAGTTGATCCCGTGGGAGATTGGGAAGCCTGTCAGGGATACAGGAGGAATTGGAATAGCTGATTTAAAACACAAAGCAGAGCAATGAAAATATAATATTGTATTGTATTTTTCTAATGGAAACCAGCTGGACTCTAAGAGACTTGCGGAAATTAATTGCATTGTCATTCTTCTGGACCTTTCCTTTCTTCAACCTGAAGCCTATCTGTCCTATACATCATTTTTGGTCTAACAAAGAACTCTCTTTTACCATCTATTCCATTGTTGTGTCACAAATTTTCTTAACTTTCCAATCACGTCAGCTGTATACATGCACGCATGAAACACATAATAAATAGCAGTAGCAGTGATTCCACGCAGCAAAACTCTAGACTCCCTAGAGGACCTAAATAGTGGGCTGAGAAAGGTATGGCAACAACATCATGAGGACATGTTTCTCAAAAACAGAAAGCTAGCAAGGTATCTTCAAGCCATCACAAGGAAGTGAGGATCACCCTTAAGATTCAAATCCCCATTCAGCTAGGTATTTTCAGGTCAGTCACAGACCACTTGAGCTTCAGCCTAACCTGTTTCATGGCTTGGGAAAGGGGTGCAGGGAAATTACGCTACTACAAACTCCTTGAGGGGAAATGTGGGGTGAAATATACAGTAATAAATGAAAAGTAAAGATGAAAATACAAATGAAACATGTTTACGTATACTTTTTAGTTATTAAAAAAGTCTTTCCTCTTTTCCATACCAGGAAAGTTGAAATTTGGTAGGCATTATCAAGCAGAACTAGAACTAGAACCTAGAAGTAGAACTAGAACTCAGCAGCCATTAACTAACAAAAGCCAGGACTGGCTCTTTCAGTACCACTCTGGACAAGGCCCTGGTTTGCTGACTTGCTTCTTGCTCCTGTGTTGTGTGTAATACAAAAGAGGGAGGACTCACACAAATTCATAAGAACACAGTCCTTCTTGAGAAAGAAAATGGATAGGTTAGACATCACTAGAATGGTGATGTCTAGTAAGTGCAGTTGAACATAAATTATTACTTAAGACTGCCAAAGTTTTGGATTATATTCTTCGTAGCCTGGATGTAACTAATACAGAGGCTTCTTTCCCATTCCATCTACCATCTTAGAGAATGAATCAAACATGCAGCAATGTTGAGTGGAGGTAGACAAATGGTCCTGTAAGGAAACACTATCAAGTGATATTGGCTCAGCTGATAGATGATTGGAGATCCTGCTTACAGAAATCCTGTTAAGAAATTGGAAAGGCATGTGTTAAGAAGTTGGGAAGGCTATGTGGTGGCAGAAGACAACATTAAGCAAGGAAGAAGGTACAGGCAGGTTACTATTGTGTGACTGGCTTGATTTTGGATGGATTGAAGGTGTGAGGGAGTCCTTTGGCTGACTAGATTGGTTGTGATGTTAAAAGAAAGAGATGGAGGTTAGTTTGGTCTTTCATGGGGAAAATAAGGAAGTAGTTTCAGAAGGAGACAGAGAGCCTTAAATTAAAATATATATAAAATGGAGGAGACAGGTGACTAGAGTGAAGGAAGCAGCAGCTGATATTAGTGGTGGTGAAAAACTTGATAAAAGTGGGAGATATAAGCCTTAGGAAAATAGCAGAATGAATTAAGAAAGTGGTGGGAGAAGATGTATTCAAACTGGTGAATTCAGCCCATTCTGCTCTGAGCCTACAAACATGCACAGCAAATAGAGAAGTCTTTGAAAGTTAAAATTCTATGAAGATGAAAGCTTTATGGCATTTGCTGAGATTTATGATGGAAAGAAAGGGGTAATTATGGAAGTTCTATTAAAAGTCTCTCAGGCTAATATAAACTATCCCTTGGGGGAGGATAGGTTATCACATTTAAAATTTGCACTTTACTCACTGTTGCAGGAGAGTTCATTTCCTCCACAACTGTGCAGTGGTCCTGAGAAGCTACCTTGGCTATCAAGGGTTTCACATAAGCCCTGCCATTCTTCCTTTGCATAAGTATTTTGTTGTCAGAACTTCAAGTACATGGTTAAACTGGATCGGAGTCAAGAATGCTCTGATAAATGTGGTGGTTCGCATTCATTTGGGTCTGGTCAGTGTGACAGGCTACCTTTCCAGTTTACTGTACTGTATATATAAAGGGAGAATCATCATCGCCCAAAGAACAGAGGATGCATGACTACTAAACAAGTTAGAAATATTCAAAATGTATGAGCAACTCAGGACAGGGTCTCTCCTATAAACCTACTGGTGAGCAAAACTTGCAATATTTTATTGCCCAAAAGTCATTTCTTAAGTCTACAATTTTAATTTTGATGGGCATGTGGGAGTAACTATGAGGCAAAAATGGAGCCCGGAGCTCATGTTGATTAAAAATAATTTTGTTTGTATTGTTTACTATGTTAAGTTTTTTACATAGCACAAGTGGAGAGGGGGAAAAAACCTTAAGAGTTCTCAGTTATTTTCAAGGCCATATAAATATTTTTGGGGATATGAACTTTTAGAGGATTTATGAACTTTTAAAAGCTTTTCTATGCAGCTAATTCTAGAAATCTTCAGATGGAATGCACATAATTTGGTGACTATTGGTCAAGGACTAAATGTCTGTTTGCTTGGAGGTGATTTCTGGTAACTCTGGATTTTAGAATCCAAAATTGTGTTGCTCTTTGTAAAAAAATAGAACAGATGGAAGGGGCATAGGAGTAGCTATCTTTCTTAAGGAAAACATAAATTATATAAGAGTTTAATAATGCTGAAACATTACTGGAACGAATTTCAGTTGGAATTTCTATGAATAAATCATCTGATCTTTCACAGATTTGTAGCATTTATAATCTGTGTTGCCCTCATTTACAGTCAGGCTGAATCATCTACCAATTAATATGAAGAGACCTTATGTAGTATAAGGAGATTTCAATAACCAATACACTTTTATGGAAGAAGAATAAAATGAATAGACAAGGAGAAAGTTTAGTGAAGGGTTGGATTTCATATTTCTAAATGACAACCTGGAATGTGAGGGAATTCTCCAGAAGATTTTGTTGTATAAAAGTCAGTTAATGATCTTGGCTTTTTAAATTTAGGATTAAAAATTCATGTGGAAAGCAATCTAAATACAACCATTGGGAGGTGGGAGAATTGTTGATATTGAGGTGATGCAGAACAAACCGTCAATAACTCAGATAGAAGGGGGAATGGCTACCACAGTGCTAAATGGATAATCATGGTAGGGTTAGTTTTTGAGTGATAGTTGGCTGCAGGGATGGGATTCTACCAGTTCACACCTATTTGGTAGAACTGGTTGTTAATATTCTAAGCAGTTCGGAGAACCGGTTGTTAGAAGAAATTACTGGCCTAATCCTGTAAGGAAGGCAGGAAGGAAACATTCTGGTGTTGCTTACAGAAACTGCCTCTCCGTTAACCCTTATTACATTCTTGGCAGGACTAGACTTCCTGTCTCAGGAACCTCTCTTTTTTTTCCCCTTCTTTGCTGGTACTTTGCTCATGTAGAGTGACATTCAAAGTTACAGTGGCACTGAAAAAAGTAACTTATGACCATTTCTCACACTGATGATTGTTGCAGCATCCCCACAGTCATGAGAGGCCAGGCGAGGAGATGTGTGCCTCAATGTGAGTGATATTGAGTTGGCCACAGCCAGCCAATAACATGACCACCAAGCTATGTCCACCCAATCACATGACCACCAAGCCACGCTCACCACCTAAGCCACACCCACAGAACTGGTTGTTAAAAAATTTGAATCCCACCCCTGGTTGGCTGTGTGCTGTGTTGTGGTTTGGGTGCTCTGTGTTGGAATACGAAGTTTTTTGGATAGCCGTTACAGAGATAGAATTAAGAAAATGTTTCTCTTATGTTTTTCTTAGTGTTGTGGTGCTACAGTGTATCCTGGCCCTTCTGAAGAGAGTTTGGACCCGGCTTCTTTTGTGTCCGGTGGGGTGGTTGCTCGTGAAGCTGAGGATCTGATCCATGTGTGTGGGTTTGCGGTAGACACAGGTTTCCACACCCACATTTGACCCATCACAAGACCCACTAACCACACAAAACCCTTATAAACAGAAGAATGCTGACACTGACATCCCCTAAAGTCTGCTGGAGATGTTACTTAGTCTGGTAATGAAACATTTGGAAACCAACCCACAAGCTCAGAGAACGAATTTTCACTCTCATGGGTAATCATGTTAGACAAATACTACACAAGAAGTATGGTTTGGTATTTTGATCAGCTTATAAAATCCTATCTATGCAAAGCACATTAGAACATACCCAAAGGCTCCATTGAGATGTGTCTAGCCCTTGCTAGTGAATTTAGGGTTCTGCTTTGTACATCAATGCCATCATTAATTTAAAAAAAAAAAAGTATTACTTTTCCCCCTAATATAAGTATGACTCTAATTTTCAAATTGGGTAGAAATTTTCTTTTGCTGAACAATGTGTTATAAATGTTTTTTTCTTTGTTAGGCTCACAGCAGGGAGTGGGAGAATCATTCAGGGCCTCCAACCTTTTGGATATCAGGGACCAGATCCATGGAGAGAGGTTTTTCTGTAGACCAGAGGGGGCATGTTTTTGTGTGCTGCTTGCATCATTTGTTTGTGTGACCCGGTTTCTGGCATGCTGCAGCTCAATGCCAATCTACAGATCAAAGATTGGGAATGTAATCTGGTAGCAATCTATAAG
The DNA here is from genome assembly GCA_033807585.1 of Hydrophis major. Taxonomy (NCBI): domain Eukaryota; kingdom Metazoa; phylum Chordata; class Lepidosauria; order Squamata; family Elapidae; genus Hydrophis; species Hydrophis major. Next base: position 185,682,312 of record CM066329.1, on the reverse strand, counting down.
GAGTCTGAATTTACAGATATGAGAAGAAGTAGCTTAAACAAGAGTAGCTGTGCAGAGCTATTGAACAGTGGACCATTGAGCTACTGAGCACCTGAAAATGTACTGTGTTGAGACAGAAGAAGCAACATGCACAATAGCAAGAATATAAATGGCATTCTATGGTGTTACTTTATTACCTTGTGCTTCCTGTTTACATTGTAACTCTTACAGTTTCACTGAAGTTACTTCTTTTTAGAGGTTTCAGTAAATTAAGGAAAGATGTCAGCTTTGGAATCGTTATTAAAAGCTGCCACAGAGCTGCGGAGAACTGGAGGAGGCTAGTATTATTGGAGTAGCTCTCAGTAGACGTAATAAATTCTTTAGTGTTTCAAGGTCATTATGAATGGTGCAGAGGAAAATGGAGTTGGAAGGAGATTCGTTCACGTGATGGGTGATGGGGGGGAAAGTAGGTTGGGAATTTGTGGGAAGCCAGGGAGAATTTCAGTTTCGGAATTTCCTCACTGTGTACCAGTTCCTGTTCTAATAAAAGTACTTTGAGATTATGTTTGTCTCAAAGTTACTGGCTGGAATGGATGCCTTCTGGAACCTTGATATAAGGAAAATCTGGTATCAAATCTCTCTCTCTTCCTTCTACCAGCAGGGATCCTTAGCTCAGAGTTGCCTTGAATTGCAGGATGGGCAGCAAATAAATTTGATAATAATAATGGTACCAATAATAATAGCAGCCTTGGATGCAACCCCAAAACAACTGGAACCCCACTTGAATACTATTGGCATTGACAAATCAGTCAATTGCAAAAGGCAGCTTTACCTCAAACAGCTTACATCCTGCAGTGATACCTCTACCACTATGAAGCATCCACATCTGCCTTTCCCAGGTCCTTGGGATGGACTCGCCAGGTGGAAAAAAATGCCAAATCCAATCTGACTGTGCGATGAACCATAATAACCACAATAATAGTGAACTCCCTCCATTCTTCAGGCATTCAGATTTTGGAAGGGCTTGGACTTGTTGCTATGAGTGCAAATGCTGCCAAAGGAGGATCCCAGAAGGTGGATCTTACACAAAACCTGTTTCAGTATTTGCATTTTGGCAAAGGTCACTCTTGTCCAGGGAGCTGGAACAAATATGTTGGTGATGTTATTCAACTGGAAATTGAATTTTTTAAAAATAATAATAATGTACAGTAATATAAAGTTTTTCTGTTTTGGGGTATATTATAAAAGGCCTGTTGCATGAAAGGTTTTGTTAATAAATTAGCCTATAATTTATATAATAAATTACTATAAATTTAAGGTGGTTTCAGGATTCCCTAATTGACAGAATATTGTATATTGGAGTAGGTAATACATTATTCGAATTTGCAACCTGTGGTAAATGAAATCCTCTGGGGAAGTGTGGTTAGCTGCACACTCTTTAATATAAATAATAAATTATTTGCCTTCAATTCTCCTACCAGCTGTGGAGATAAATGAGCTAAATTGATTAAAAATAGAAAAATGGATCTACCTGTGAGAAAACAGAATGAAGCTTTAATTAAATAGAGAAAGTAGGAAGACTTTGACTAGCTTGTAATGAAGGCAACTTAAGAAAATGCTGTTTAATTCATTCTTTGATAATGATGTTCTGTCTGGACAGTGATCTATATAGTGCTTGGCTGGTAGATTCCTCAGTTTTTTTTCTCCCGTCCACCTTCCGTCTTGTGCCAAGAAAGCAAACACCAATCTGGTTCCATTCCATGGGTGGTGTCTTGAAGACATGTGGTTTCCATAAATGGATCATTTGCATACTCATCCTCCTCTGGTAATCATAATCACCCTCCTGCTATCTGGAAACTTCTATCTGGCTCACCTACCATCAGAGTAATGGGAAAAGGAAGAAGTATTAAAGGGCTACAAGGGAAAAGTGACAGGGAGGAAGGTTGTCTTTCTTTGGTTTGCTAATGTTAATAAAAAAACAATTCCACTCTTTTACTGGTCTACCATGGGAAAGTCTACAGGCAGCTTAGCACAAAATAATCAGAGGTGATGGGGCATTCCCACCTTAGCACAGTAGCCATTTGAATAGAACCATTTGCCTACTGTAAAACAAGCCTAGGGAACAGACAGAGTGGTACGGTTTGCATTAGCAGAAATTGGAAAAGAGTAGTTTTGATGAAGAGAAAGAAAAGATGAGCCATGGTGGTGCAGTAGTTAGAGTGCAGTGCTGCAGGCCACTTCTGCTGATTGCCAGCTGACTGCAATTTGACAGATCAAATCTCAGCAAGCTCAAGGCCTTCCATCCTGCTGAAGTGGGTAAAATGAAGGCCCAAACTGTTGGGGGCAAAAGGCTGATTCTGTAAACCACTTAAAGAGGGTTGTAAAGTATTGTGAAGTGGTATATAAATCTAAGTGCTATTGCTATCAGTGGTGGTTGCCTATGTCCTCAAGAAACCATTAATAGGATGCTAGGGTTTGTAGCACATGTGGATGAGTCCAAGGATGGTGACCAAAATGCACAGAGGAATTAAAGCTTATTTTTTATAATAAAAGTAACAATCCAATTTTGAATTTTTAAGTACATACAGGTTGTCCTTGACTCATAATTGAGCCCAAAATTTCTGTTACTAAGCAAGGCAGTTGTTAAGTGAGTTTTGCCCCATTTTACAACCTTTCTTGCCCCAGTTGTTAAGCAAATCCCAGTTGTTAAGCAAATGCAGTTATTAAGTTAGTAACACAGGTGCAAAGTAAATCTGGATCCCCCTTGATTTTGCTTGTTGGAAGGTCACAAAAGGTGATCGCATGACCCCAGGACACTACAACCATCATAAATGTGATCCAGTTGCCAAGCATCCAAATTTTGATCATGTGATCATAAGGACGCTGCAATGATTGTAAATGTGAAAAACTTTTTTCAGTGCCATTGTAACTGCAAAAAGTCACTAAATGAATGGATTCACGATATCTACACTGAAAGAGTGGTAATATTATTAGATTCTTTATCAAGGTTGATTGCTGACCTAGTAGAGCAGTGGGATGCAAGAATGATATTGGTGAATGAAATTTGATTTCAGAACATATAATTACAGGAGGGTTGTTTTTTTCCTTATCCATATTTATTGGATCCCAACATTTTAGGGGACAACAAATAGAAGAAAGATTTGTATCTTGCAGATGTGGATATTGTTTTGCTTTGCTTTTCTCTCCTTTGGTGATTAAATGTGGGCTCAGATGGGGAAATTAGAGATGAATGACAGAAATAATGAGAGTTGGAACATACTGCATCAGAGTATCTCCCTTCTGTCCTAATTCAGTGATTTTTCAGGAATGTTACTGTCTTGGTTGGGTGAAGCAGGTTAGTCTTTTCTGGCTTTTATTGGTCATTGCACACTAAATTAGAATCTCTTCAGAACTGTGAGCAGTGCAGCAGGATTGTGTGATGCTTGTGGAACAGAAGAAACAATTGATCATCTATGTTAAGCCTGTGTTTCCCAACCAGGGTTAAGGAGACAAGCTAAACAGAATGTGCAGCGTTAGTCAGATAGGCACACAGATAAATGAGTGATATAAGCTTGTATGTTTGTTAACATACAGTAAAAATAACAGATACGCTTGTGCTATCAAAAATATAGTTTATTCCATTTAGAGATTATAGCATAGTCAAAATAACAGTCCATTAGTCATGTATCGTTTTAGTCAGTCCATTCAAGGATATTCAATTAGCAAAGTCAGTGTAGAATATCCAATGTCAGTTCACTTACAAATCAGTCCTTTGTCTCTCCTTTTCAGTAGGGGAAAAACGCAGTCTTCAGTCTATCCAATAATTAGGGATCATCAAGCCAGAGGGAGCAAGCTGACGTTCCTTGCTTCTTTTATGGTGCTTTCACAACCACTCCCTTAATTACATTCCTACAGTTAAAGTTGCAGACACTTTAACTAATAAACCATGATAACATATTTATTATTTTACCTAAACCAGTTAGGGTAAACAATGTTATCCCTAACAATCTGCTTTGTGACTGTTTGCATTGTAGCAATGACGGAAGTCTCTGACAAGTATTTAAGATTCCTGGACTTTGCAGACCTTGTGGATCTTTTTGTGAATGACTAGATTGACAGGTTATTTCAGAAAGTGGCAAAAATAGGGTTTTATTGGCCTTTCTTTGACATTATCCCTGAGAAGATAACAGAATGAAGGAATGATAGAATGTTGGTTTGAAAATGGGTATACTTGTGTTGAGATTCCAGCTAGCATTGAAACGCTTTAAATGACCTTGGTCCAGAGAGCCAGTCTTTATTCGACTAATCTGTGATACAGGGCTGATAATATAGTAAACTTCATATATTGTGATAAAATATGCAACTGGAGAAGGAGTGGGAGGGAAATCTTGTCAAGAACACAACAGTTTCCCAGGAAAGAGGTAGTACATTTCAGAGAGAAGCCCAAAATAAAAGACTGCACAGTCCTGAACTGGATAGGAAGGTTTAGGGTAGGTTTAGGGTAGCCACATCTTAGAATCATTCAAGATATATCTGTTCAGTTAGATGATTATAGCTTTAGTCTGGTAAAATTCTGTCTATCGGGTATAAGCAAATAAGGAACTGAACTTGATTGGATTTCACAGTGACATTTTTGCGCTTGGACCTGACACATATGTTATCCTTTTGCTGCTTAGAAGAACAGAGGGATATAAACATGTCAACTGAAAGTGCCCACTTGCCTCTTTCAGGAATTCCTACACATATTACCAGAACACCAAGGTAATGCTATTTGGATCCATTCAAAAAGGGTCATCTGGACCCTTCTCTTGCTTTGTTCTCAGGTTTCACAGTATTGGAAGTCATGGTTAAAATCCAAAGGGGTTAAACACCATTGCTAGCTTCAGCTAGGTCTGCACTGAAGTGATTTTGTGCAACTGTCTCAGTACTGAAATGAGAAGGGTTAGTTTAACTTTTTTGCAATGGAACGAAAGGTATGGAATTAACAAACCAAAGGCATGATGTTTTAGTTCTACAACTAAAATTCACTTAGCTGAAGAATGTGTTGACAAGGTAGTACATTTATATATGCCCTTGTGATTGGAAGAATGCTGAAAATTGGTGTTCTGCTACCTGAACTGAAAGAAGATTTGAGGCTTTTCTTTCTTAGAAAAATAAAAATGATTTGGTTTTGCCATTACTACTGTGTTCCCAATCCGTTTCTTAGCTGCCAAGCCTGCTACGTGACACACACACAGTCAATACCCATAGCTTAGAGCATAACAAACAATGGACACAAGAGACCGGAAAGAGTTCTGAGCATTAATGGGTTTACAGAATTTCTAGTGCCTTGACTGAATAGTGAAGTGCTTTTAATGCAGATTCCTTCTCCAGAACAGCTATCTCTGTTCTTTCAATCAGACCTTGGTTAGTTCTCTTTGTCCTAGGTCTAAAGAAAAGCAGAAAGCCATTAAATGCCATCATCAGCTTCCACATTGGTGAGTTCTGGATGGTGACATGTTATAGCTTGGTGACCAACTTTTTCAGCAACTTTTTTAGGGAATCGTGATTTACAGGATTGAAGGCATGTAGGCTATATATCGCTAAAGATTCATGTATTATTTTCTATTAAGTTGTGTACAATTCCAAAACAGCAGGCAGTAATATCAGAGAGTCTGTACAATAATCACATCAATGTCTCCAGATGTAGTGAATGTTCCAACAGTGGAAATTTTTAAAAAGAGATTGGACAGCAATTTGTCTGAAATGGTATAGGATGTCCTAATTGAGAGTGGGTTGGACTAGAACAGTGGTCTGTGAGAAAATTTTGGTGGTCCACAGAGAAATGTCACCCCCCAAAGCACTCCCCAAAGCCAGGCTGCATGGGAACACAAGGCTGCACCGCCCACATGGCCCGCAGGAACACAAGGCTTGCATCACTTGCATTGCGAACAACACGAGGTAGTGAGGGGAGGGGGGAAAGTGCGGAAGGGGGGAACTTGCCCCACATGCCTCACCTGGTCATCAGGCTGCTTCTTTCTGCTTCTTTCTTCTTCTGCTTTTGGCTGCACACAAGGAAAGTAGCAAAAGTCTCTCTCTCTCCCCCAAACTCCACCAGAAATAAGTCTTTGGGACCCTGCAAGGCATCCTGCTCAAACAGACTATGCCAGCGTGACAAGTCTCACAAAGACTCACCTCTGGCAGAGTTTGGGGAAGAGAAAGAAAGACTTCTGTTGCTTCTGCTGCTTTCCTTGCACAAGGCCAAAAGTCTCTCTCTCTCTCTCTCTCCCCCTGACAACGGAGCTGGAGACAGTATCCTGTGATCCCAAATAAAAAATGATCAATCAGTAGGAAAACAGGGTGGGGAATTTTCCTGCAGACTTTTCTGGATTTCCCTAGGGTCTCTGGTCCGTGGATTTTAAAATTATGAGTTTGGTGGTCCCTGAGGTCCAAAAGGTTGGTGACCCCTGGACTAGAAGACCTAGAAGACCAAGGTCCTTCCAACTCTTTTATTCTATTCTATTCTATTTTGTTCTGTTTTGTTCTATTGTTATAATTGAGTAGAGATTTAAGAAACCGATATTATGTACAGCTTCAGGCTAAGAAGTCATGATATGCCTATATACATTTTTCCAAATGTCTGAGAAGAAGGTCACACCACCAATGTTCAACTACTCTACTGTAACTATTACCACTGCCACCGCCTGCTACACTAGTGGATACAGTGGTTATTAGTTCTATGGCATCAAGAATTGCTACTCCGGAATACTAAGCACCATGTTTATTATGGTAGATAGAATGTTTTCTCACTTAAAATGCTTGTAAAGAAATAAAATTATGAAATTAGTTAAAGAACTGTATAGAGAAATAGCAGAGACTTCATTTTCTGTTGAATGTTTCATTGGAAATGTTTATTCCACACAGCAACAGCTGGGCTTGGAGGAAAGCTGGGTATTTGAAAACAATAAAGAGCTCTGCAAATTAAAAAAAAAAAAGAATTATAGCCTGGAGTTTGGGGTATAATATAAATAAGAACTAAATGTAAAAGTATAGAAATTCTGGAAAGTTAATGTTGCTGTTAACTCTGTTACATGCTGACACGCTGTTCTGTTCTTATTTACTTGGAAGTCAATTCCACTAAATGAGAATGAGACATACATGTAAATATACACATGAGAGCAGCCTTATGGGAAATTTATATAAATAATAAGTATGCAATTCTGAATGCCAAGTAGAACTGATTACATTTTGACTATTATACAGAGAGAAAGCTGGTTTGGTGTAGTGGTTAAGAAATCAGGCTGGAAGACCAGGAATTCTTGTCTTGTTTTAGACATGAAACCATCTGGCTGACCTTGTGTCAGTCACTTTCTCTTCGGCTCCAGGAAGAAGAAGGCAACACCTTACCACTTACAAAAATCTTGCCAAGAAAACTGCAGTTTAAGGAGTCACTAGAGATCAGTACTGCCTTACAGGGACACCTCCCCACATAATTATAAGGAGGTTTTCTGCACTGATTATACTATTCCACAGATACAACTTTATAACAAAATGCAAGCTATCTTTTAAGACTGACATTTAGGATTGAGTCTCTGAATTGGTGGGCGACACAGGACAAGTGTGGAGGACAAGCGTGTCATCCTATACTTTGGAACATTTTGCAGCCGGAGGTGAGATCCACCCCCAACCTTTTGGGCTTCCAGAAGGGTCTTAAAACTTGGCTTGGGAACTTCCAGTGATGAAGTGAGGATGAACAGAGGTGTAGAAGCTCATCTCCGGTCCTTCTAAATACTTTTTGCTGTTTGGCGTGACCCCTCGGGGTGTATGGTTCCTGTAGAGAACCGTGCTGGTATCAGGAGACTCAGGCTGCAGTGAGAGGGGAGGACAACCCCTCATTGCAACGAAGAGAAACCGTGCAGAGGCTATCCAGCAAGAGATCGCCAGTTTGTAATGGCGATCCCATAGTCTGAACTGTCACTTATGAAAGGAAGAGAGTGAGTGACAGCCTGTGGCGGCTAAAGAAGAGGTTTGTGTGGAGATCCTGTGAGAGTGTTTGATTATTGATTGGTGAAGAGATTTGTTGAGAAGCAACCAGCTGATCGGAAGAAGCGGCGAAGAAGAGGGGACGCAAAAGTGTCTGAAAGTGAAAGGACTCGAGACGAAGAAGTGAAGATTAACAACCAAGAGGAGAAGGAAGCTTGGATCGGAGAGGTTTGCTATATTGTTGCCAGTTGGAGAAAAAATTTTGACTCACGGAGGTTTGGGGTGCTTTTGGGTTATTTTTTGCTTGGAAAGATTGGGCTGGCTACTTTTGAGACTGGGAGAAGACTAGAACCTTTGAAGTAGATTAAAGACTTGTGGTTATAGACGATATCAATAACTGATTTAAGTCTCTCTGGACATGGAATGGGGATTGCTGGCTGGGGGAGTACTTTAGTGGAGAATTTTGGAAAAATTATTTGCTTGAAACCCAAGATGGAAGGAGGACTATGTACTGCTGTGTATGTTGAGATATTAGGAAGCCATAAACATTACTCAGCAATTCTTTTTTTTTTTTTCTTTTTTGCCTGAATGTGAGGAAGTGAAATCATCTAATTTAGAGATGGAGAGCTGGATAATTAATTTAAGACTCTCCCCTTTCTTTAATTTTGGATATTTGGATCAACTATTCTATATTTTATTATCCTCTACTTATGTATTGACTGAAGAAGGAGAGAGATTTGATGAGTGTAATTGTGAGGTATTCTGCCAGACCTAACTGATTTATCAGCAGCTTGTTAAGTAATATTAATATTGATAACAATAATCATTTAATATTTATAATATTTACTTCATTTATAGTAATAACTGATTAACTATATATTAATATTTGAATATATCTTGCTTATTACTTTAAATAATCAATTGACTTTTTCAGGTTAATCTATTTCTAAAATTTTCTATGTGCATTGATGAAGTTTTTATAATACTATAATATAATATTGTCTCATAATACATATATATATATATCTTTATACATATGTGGAACAGTATAGAATAGACAATAGACAAGATTTGTATATAATTAGAGAGATAGGAGAAGGTATCTATCACTGCTATTACTTGGATTTCATAATACTGAGAAATAAGCGTAGATTTTACATATGCATGTAAAGAGATTATATTGGATAGTATCTGCATTTACAAGTTTGTTGAATATATTAAAGAATTTAGGAAATTAAGAGATAGACAAATTAGTTAATTAGTTTATCGGTCAATTTAGCTTATTGGTTAATTTTATAATATATTACTTAACAGTGAATGCTAATCTGGGACAACGTAATCAATATAATACAAAAACAGAAACAAATTTTAGGAGAAATGACTTCCATAACTACTACGATGCTTAAAGCTGGAAAGAAGATGACATTAATAACTCCAACGGCAATACCCTCACCAACGTCACAGAAGACAATTGAGGAATAATTAATATTGGAGAAACAGCCTTCTATTACAAATGCCAATATCCATTCGACACTGCTTACTCTACAAGATTCTATGTCAAAGCTACAAGAAATAATGCTCAAATATCATATAGAGATGAGAGCAGATATAAATGACCTAAAAGAAGAGATGGGGAAATTAAAAGCAGAAATGAAAGCAGATGTTTCTAAAGTAAATGAAAAAAATGGAACATTACAGCAAGTATTGAAGAAAAACAAATTGATAATAAAAAAAAGTAGAGAAAAGGACAAAACAAACTGAAAAAAAAATTGGAAAGAGTGAATGAACACTTAAAGACTGTGAGTAAGGAAATGGATGATTCCCTGGTGTATTTAGAAGTGGACAAGGCTGCAACATATTTAAGATTCCAAAATATAGTGGAATCAAAAGAAGAAGACTTAGATCAGGTGATGGCGGAAATCTTGGTGGAGGTACTAGAAAGAGACGAAGATGAGATTCTGAAAGAATTGAATGAAGTCTATAGAGTAAGTACTAATTATGCAAGATGACACAAATGTCCAAGAGAAGTGTATGTATGTTTTGCAAGAAGAAAGGTCTGGGACATTATATATATAATATCGAGAGATGAAACAATCAAGTATAAGGACAAAGAAATCTCAGTTCTTAAACAAATCCCAAGAAGGGTTAGAGAAGCAAGATGAGATTGCAAATCCCTGGCGGCTCAATTAAATTGAAAAGGTATTATGTTTAAATGGCTTGTCCTGGAAGGGATGTTAATTACTTGGGGGGAAAGAAAAATTAAAGTAGATTCTTTCAAAAAAGCCCAAGATTTCTATGAAAGACTGGTAGGCTCTGAAGAGCAGACCAACAAAGACGAATTAGAACCAGAATCCCAAGAAGACCAAGAGCATCAAAGAAGAGACAGAAGACCCCAGAAAACTTGAAAAACAACCAGCAACAACAAGAAGAAAAAGAAGAAAGCAAGGCACAGTATCAACCACAAATAGAACCTGAAGTAACTACAAGGCAAAGAATGAGAAATAATTAGATTTAAACTTTCAGGAAGAATAAGACTAATCAAAAATAAAGAAGAAAAAACAAGAAGTAAGAAAAATCATCCAGTAACAACAAGAAAGAGAAGATTTCAGATTAAAATCATAGGAACTCAAAAAATATACAAGAAAAAGAGAGAGAAGAATTGAAGACACACAATCAGCCACAAAGAGAGACAAGACAAAGAGCAAGAGTCAATTAGGTGATGGTTGAAGAAAAGGAAATATCAACAATTAACAAAAATGACCTAAACTCTAGGATAAAAAGGAAAAGAACACTAATCAAACTAATTAAACAAAATGCAGATATAATATGTTTATAGGAAACTCATATAAGGAAGGAAGAAGAAAAATATCTAGAATGGCCCAAGGTAGGGAATTTATATACGTCACCAGCAGATCTTAGGGGGGGGGAAAAGGGATAGCAGTATATGTGAAGAGCGACATGAAAGCAGAGCTAATTTGGACAGACCCCCAAAAGAAGAATTCTGGTATTAAAAAATTGGATCAAATCAATTCCAATTCTATTAGTGGTAATTTATGCCCCTAACAATAACCAAAAGGAATTTTTTAAACAATTACATGGGAAAATAGTGGAATTAGAGAAAAGGAATATTTGTATCTTGGGGGATTTCAATGCTATTGTGGACTATCAGAAAGATCACAGTAGCAGGGGGGGAAGAAAAAAAAAAGAGAACTACCAAAAACATGTGAGGAAATGATGATTGAACTAAATTTGATAGACATGTGGAGGAAATTAAAACCCTGAGAAAAAGCAATTTACATTTTACTCTAATCCTCATCAGTCATGGACACGAATTGATATGGTGTGGATGAATGGTGAGCTAGTAAATGAATTAAAAGAGATTGAAATTTTACCAAACAAGTGGGCAGATCACAATCCGATTCAGATAGTGTGGAAAGGTAGGAAGAAACCAAGGAAAAGGTGGACTTTAAATACACAGCTAATTAAAGAGAAAGAATTTATGAATAGACTTAAGGAGGAATTAGACTATTTCTTAAAAGAAAATAACAATGAGGCAACTACGAAACAGAATATTTGGGATACAATGAAGGCAATAATAAGAGGCACAATGATATCATACACCGCTAAAAGAAATAAAGAAAAATATGCCCAACAAAATAAATTAGAACAAAGAATCAAAGAATTAGAAACTCAGCTACAAAAAACCCAAAAGATTGTAAATTGAAAAATCAGATGGTAATAACTAAACATAAATTAAATTTAATTGAACAAGAGGGAATGGGTTCAAAGTTGAATACAGCTAGATAGATATTCTTTGAACAGGCCAATAAACCAGGAAGGTGGTTGGCCTTCACACTTAAAAAAGAAAAACAAAAAAAGATTGATCTACCAACTAGTAGATGAAAACGGGGATGCCCAACAAGGAATAGAACAGAAAAAAGAAATTGCAAGTAAATTTTTTGAACATCTTTATAAAAAGAAGGAGGTAAACGAGAACATGATAAGAAACTATTTGGGTATTACTAAAGATAAAATAATCAAGGAGGAGATGAAGGAAATGTTAACTAGAGACATTATGTGGCCTGAGTTAAAAACAGCAATAGAAAACCAAAAGAACAATAAAACCCCAGTACCTGATGGGATACCAGAGGAACTTTATAAGAAAATGGGAGAACAAATAAGACCTTTCATGATGGAAGTATATAATGAGGTCTTACTTGCAGCAAGAATCCCAGATTCATGGAAGGAGACACTGATATCGTTGATCCCGAAAGAAGACTCAGACTTACAACTTATACAAAATTATAGACCAATTTCCCTGTTAAATACTGATTATAAAATATTTACCACAATTATAGCAAATAGATTTTTAAAAATTGAATGAATATATACATAAAGATCAAAACAGATTCCTTCTCAATAGACAAATTAGGAATAATTTAAGAATAGTACTAAATGTTTTGGAATATTACAAAGCCCACCCGGAAAAACAAATAGCCCTTGTATTCTTGGATGCACAGAAGGCCTTTGACAACCTAAATTGGCAATTCCTAATCCAACAAATTTACAATATGAATTTAGGCACTAAATTTGAAAACATTGTGATTACAATTTGTTAGGGATAACATTGTTTACCCTAACTGGTTTAGGTAAAATAATAAATAAGTTATCATGGTTTGTTGGTTAAAGTGTGTGTAACTTTAACTGCAAGAATGTAATTAAGGGTGTGGTTGTAAAAGCACCATAAAAGGAGCAAGACAACGGCAGCTCGCTCTCTGGCTTAATGATCCCTAATTACTGGATGGATTGATGACTGTGTTTTTTCCTACTGGAACGGGAGAGAGAAAGGAGTGTTGATTTCTCAACGGTGAGAAGAGATAATATGGACTGATTTATTGTAAGTGAACTGACACTGAATATTCAACACGGACTTTGAGAATTGAGTATCCCCGAATGACTGACTGAAATGATACATGACTAATGGACTGTTTTTGACTATGCTATAAATCCTAATGGAATAAACTATATTTTGATAGCACAAGCGTATCTGCTTTTTACTGAGTGTTAACTAACATACAAACTTATCTCACACATTTACCTGTCTGCCTAACTGACTAACGCTGCACATTCTGTTTAGCGTGTTTCCTTAACATTGGTTGGGGGACCAGGCTTAACACAATTTAGGATTAACAAAAGGCGAATATTATAATTAATGGAGAGTACATACGCCCAATAAAAATAGAGAAAGGAGTTAGGCAGAGATGTCCATCATCTCCCCTGCTCTTCATATTATCTTTGGAAACATTGCTTACACAAATTAGACAGAACCCAGGTATTAAAGGACTAAAAATTAGAAGAAGAAGAAGAAGAAGAAGAAGAAGAAGAAGAAGAAGAAGAAGAAGAAGAAGAAGAAGAAGAAGAAGAAGAAGAAGAAGAAGAAGAAGAAGAAGAAGAAGAAGAAGAAGAAGAAGAAGAAGAAGAAGAAGAAGAAGAAGAAGAACTCTAGTCATTTGCGGATGATGCAGTTTTTTTCATAGAGGAACCAATTGAAACAGGTCAAGAACTATTGAAAGAGTTAGATCAATTTGGGAAAGTTGCAGGACTTAAAATCAATAGGGAAAAAATGAAATTAATAACTAAAAATTTAACAGAAAAACAGAAATTAAAATTGGAAAGGATAATGAGATTACAAATAGTACAAAAAGTTAAATACTTAGGAATTTGGTTGATGGCTCAATGCAAAACCCTAATGGAAAATAATTAAAATAAACTACTACAGCAAGTCAAAAAAGATTTAGAGATATGGGTCAAATTGCAAATCTCTTTACTAGGGAGGATTGCCATTATAAAAATGAACATTCTGCCCAGATTTATTTACTTATTTCAAACAATACCAATAAAAATACATAAAAATTACTTTGGGGAACTTAACAAGATAATCACCAAATTTATTTGGCAAGGGAATAAAACCTAAAGGCAATGCAAGATTTGAAGAGCAGGGGAAGTATGGCACTCCCAAATTGGGAAATATACTATAGTGCAGCCTCCTTACTTTGGTTGAAAGAGTGGGTAAACCTATCAAATAAAAGAATCTTATTTCTAGAAGGCCACGATTTACAGAGGGTGTGGCATGCATTTTTATGGGACACTAGAAAAATCAAACTATTTCCACAGACATATAATTAGAGATTCCTTATTGTCTAATTGGAATAAAATTAAAAAACATTATTTAAAAATCCCAATCTGGATCTCAATGACGGAGGCGATGATATATCCAAATAATCTAGATCTTAACAAAATGATAAAATACAAAGACCTTCTTGATGCGCAAGGAACTTTAAAATCATGGCAAGATCTCCAAGTACAAGGGCTACAAGTAGATTGGTGGGCTTACCTGCAAATTCAAAATAGATATAGTCAGTATAAGAAAAGTTTTAGAATTTATGCTAAGCCACAACAATTAGATAAAATCCTATTAGGTCCAGATCAAAAAAAATATAACTAAATTTTATAATTATTAGAAATAGAATTAGAAGAGGAAGTAATCAAAGGCAACATGATAGCTTGGAGTAGAAACAGGATGTAGCATTACATTATCAGAATGGGAAAAGGTCTGGACAAGGAACAATAAAATCACAAAAGCAGCAACATATAAAGAAAATACCTATAAAATGTTTTATAGATGGCATCTCTCGCCCTTGAGAATAGCGAAGATGTCTCCTAACATGAATCCGAATTGCTGGAAATGTAAAAAGAAACACAGAACATTCTTTCACATGTGGTGGTCCTGCACTGAAGCCCAAAGATACTGGCACAGAATAAAAAAAAATGGTTAGAGGAAATAATGGCGGAGCAAATTGAATTAAAACCAGAATTCTTCTTACTGGGGATATTTAATAGACAAATTTCTAAAAAAAGTCAAATATATAATACTGCACATTCTTACTGCAGCCAGAATAACTTTTGCACAGTGTTGGAAACAAGCAGATATTCCAACAGAGGAAATGGTCATTCAGAAAATAACAGCCTGTGCAGAGATGGATAAATTAACCTTAGCACTTAAGGAAAAAGAAACATCAGAATATTATAAAAGCTGGGAATGCTGGTACGACTGGGTAGAACAAAAATAGAAAATATATTAGTAAACAGCATAAAATGTAAAAGAGGTAGTAATTATATACTCACAATAAGATGCATTTGTAAATATGTCACCAATATTGATAACAAACAAAGAACCATAGACTGTCCATAATAGAATTGCTCAGTTTTTTAAATTGTTTTTTTCCTTTTTCTTTTTCTTTCTGTGTATTGTATTTGTGTTTGTTTGACATTTTAGTTGTATAATTAATAAAGTTTGTTTTAACAAAAAAACTTGGCTTGGGGTCATTCTACAATGGAGGTGGTTGATGGATCCCACCTCTGTTACCACTAGTGCTCTTGGTACTTATTTGTTGTCTAATTCTTGTAATTTTAATATTTTTATGTTTATGACTCTATGTGTTATAAGTCACTCACAGTCACTTTGTATAGTGAGATCGATGGCATATAAATGTTTTTATTATTGATTCAAATCCTGGAGACTCTGAAGGAAGATGATATGATCTTGTGAAGTGAAATGGATGCATACATGCAGCGAAGTGAAGATGTAGATTTAAAGTGAATTAAAACATGAAAATGGGTTTCAGAAAGTATGGATCTGTGCCGTTTAGATAGTTATGGGTGTGTACTAAAATAGGAAATAAGAGATACTCAGAATTGGAAGAAATCTTGCAGGTCATCTAGTCCAACCCCTTGCCCAAGCGGGAGACCCTACACCATTTCTGACAAATGGCAGTCTAATCTGTTCTTGAAAGTGTCAAGTAATGGTGCAACTACAACTTCTGAGGGCAAGCTGTTCCGTTGGTTGATTGTTCTCACTGTCAGAAAGTTTCTCCTTATTTCCAGATTAAATCTCTCCTTGTTCAGTTTCCATCCATTATTTCTTGTCTGGCCTACAGGTGCTTTAAAAAATAGCTTGACCCTCTCCTCTCTGTAGCAACCCCTCAAATATTGGAAGACTGCTATCATGTCTCCCCTGGTCCTTCTCTTCTCTTCACTAGACTAGCCATGCCCAGTTCCCATATTCTTCATAATCATAGACTAGTCATATTATATGCCAAGAGATTATGGAAGAAACATGGTGAGTTTGGGGGGAAAAGAATACTTTCTCAATGGATATGTGGGGTAGGGGGTATTCTGCTAGATTCTCCATGAATAGATAGGTAGGAATAAGTTGAACAAAGATGGGACAACAAAGTATGAGTCCTGTATGGAAGGTATTAGGAGATAAATCAATCTCAGAGTGAATGGAACATAGGTATATAAAAAAGAGAAGATACTGAAGCTGTTTGGAATAGAATAAAGGATTTTTTAAATATATAGATGGCCTCAAAAGACAACACCTCTAGTGTTGGGGAGGGTAAGAGAGGGGACCATGGAATCCAATAAAAGTCCCACCTCATCCTACCTGAATTCAGTTTTACTTTTACTGCTGCGATTATCAACTTGCCTGGGGAGCACCCTACTTAAAAATGTAGGGGTGAAAATAGAATGATAAAGAGAAAGAAGTGATTGATGGGAAAAAATGCACCAAACAGAAGGTTTGCAGCAAAATGAGAATAATACTGTATGTAGAGGGATAAAAATGTTTATACCCAAAAAACTGGGGTTGCAAACAATGGAGTCAAATGAAGCAGGGAGCAATTGAGATTGAAAGAGAAACTGCAAAGCAACCTTGAAGGAAAAAATGGTTCAGAAGTGGCTAAACAATGAGCTTCTGGCAGAGTGAATGGAAATAATAGTAAGAGTTATGAAATTATCTGGAGTAAAACTAAAATTCAGGTATACTGGAAGGAATATTTTAAAGATATATATATGGAAATGATATATTAAAGAACAGACTTGATAGAAATGTTGCAGATATTTTACAGGAAAATTTGATAAAAAGGAAATAATAAATGCTGTAAGAATATTGAAAAATGATAAGGCTGCAGGTGTAGGTGGTTAACCTGAGAAAAATTAAAATATGATAATGGTGTAGTTATGAAACAGTTCATGTTTTTTAATATCTGTACAAGGACTGCATCAGTGAGGACAAATGGAATGCTTACTGAATAGTGGGGAATAAAATAGGTATGTGTAATTTTGGTAGTCTAATCTAATGCATTTAAGGAAAAATAGAAAAGGAATACTCATGATGACATTAAAGGTATGTTGGTTGAGGACATAAATATATGTGCATCTTTTATGCAGATTATGCCAGTGCCAATAACATAATTATGCAAATGTTAGATTTTATAATTTGAATAATGAGCCTATAAATTAACAAAGACAAAGTAGTTTTGTTTGATAGAAAAAATGAATGAATGATTGCAGGTTATTCACAAAAGCTGAAAAATTAAAGGAAATGGATGATTCTGTATATCTTGTTGAAATGTTTCTAAATATGGGGAAATGGATGGAGACTTTTTAAGAATCACAAATGCAGGTAGAAAGATGGTGGGTAGTATGTGATATATTGTGACAGATAAATATTCTAAAAAATGAAATGTATAAAAGTGCTTTTGTCTACTTTTGTAAAAGTGGAAATGAGAGTTAGGCATGGCAGAGAAAATGTAAAAGAACATTGAATGTAATGGGAATGGATGACTTTATGGAATGGTGTGTAATAAAATGAGAATGGATAGGATCAAGCATAAACTGGTGCTCAAATAATGTGGTTTGAACATAAAATGAGTAAATAGTATGAAAAGAAGAGTTTTGGAGTGATTTGGTCTTGCAGAAAAAATGAATATAGATTAACTGTAAAAGAAAAGTATGAAAGAAGCACAAATGGGTTATGAGGAAAAGGAAAACCAAGAAAGTTGTGGTTGGACAGAATTGATGAAATCCTTCAAAAAAGAGAGGGCAGAAGTTTAAATAACAAAATGTAGTACAGTACAAGAAACACTGAACACAATGAAAGCAACAATAACTTCACAGATAAAAAAGTATGAGAGTTTTAGTTTAAAAACAATGCTGTAAACCACATTGCTCCTTATTTCATGCCTTTAATGTCTTACTATTTGGGGGGCTTTTTCTACACAGTGCCGTTTCCTCCAAAAGGGAATAGCATGATGGATACATATGTCCTTGTGAATGAAATAAAGAAAATAAAACAACAAATAACAAAACAGGAAACATCGGTTTAAATGTCAGCAGCCACCGGTAAACATATTTCACTCTGAACATGCTATGTTGTGATATGCTACGCATATGATAAGATGGACACTGCTCCTTTCTAAAGGTCTCACAGCAGCCTTCCTCGATTCTGTGACTAAGGAATCTGAGAAACATAATCCCAACATTTCTAAAGAATACCACATTGGGGATGGCTGACTGTAGATGGGAAAGAGGGTGTAGGGAAAAGAAGTCAAGGATAAGATAAGAACTAGGAATAAATTAGGTAATTCATTAAAAATAAAAACATACAACTTGGGTGGTGGCAAAGAAGGATTGCTAAGATGATGCTCTGTCTTTCATTTGCACCCCTTCCCCCTCCCTTGCTCAATCCTATTCTCTTCTTCTTCTCCTCCCAAAGAAATCAAGTTTCTTATATCTCTTCTTTTGGCAGTTTCCTCCACTTAGCTTCAGCATCTACCCTCTATGACTTTTTCTTTTTGTTAGATCTGGGAGAGTGGGTGCAAGAAACGGAGACGAGGCATCGAATAGTAACTCCAACTCTTTATTAGTGACTTCAGAACAGAGCAAAATACTAGGGCAGCAGCAGCTCCTTTTATAGAGCTGGCTGCTGTCACAACACCCAATGATTTGAGTTTGCCGCGCTGAGACCGTCCAATCAGCAGCGACCCGCTATCAGCCAATCTGATCAGCCAAAACTGACCAATCACGATCCACTGTCAATGGGCCAATCAGAAGTGCAGGTTACGAGCCTGTCGTGGAAAGAAAACTATTAGAATCGCAAGCTAACAAGTTTGCTTAGTTCGTAACACCCCTCCCCCCTAGGTTCCATCTGAAGGGTGGGGTGATGTATTCTCGCAGGTAGGCAGGTCGTTTCACCTGTCTACCTGATCTATGTTGCTCCACCAGTCTTTGGCTGGACTCTGGTTCCGGTGGGCTGTTTGTTAGACTCAGCGGTAGCGGTGATCTGACTTCTCCGTTGGGTGACTCGGGGTTGTCATCTCTACTCCCGTCAAGGCTGTTATCTGGATTCTCTGGGATTGCTGATGCCGCCATGCTGCTACATGGTGAGATGACCATCTGTCCCAGCTCCTCTTCAGAAGGTGAATATTCCAGGCTTGGTTGCGCTGATTGCTGAGTTTCGCGTACTGGATCAGGTACTAGTTCATTTTCGGCCCCCTCGATTTCCCTTCCCCCCAGTTTGGAGTTCAGGGCTTGTGAAAGGGATAGGTGCCAGCCTGGAATGTAACTGGTTGATGTGGCGCTTCCACAGTCTCTCATCAGCAGTTTGCAAACGGTAGGAACGGGGACCCGTAAGTTGAGTTATGGTAGCGGGGACCCACAATGGGTCACCGGTAAGGTTTTTTGCAAAGACCGGGTCGCCTACCTTGAATGTACGATACTTGCTACTGGAACCCAGAGGCTTTTCCGGCGTGTAGGCAGGGTGTAGACGATCAAGATGTGATTGAAGTTTCCGGCCCATCAGGAGTTCGGCTGGGGTTTTGTTTGTGGTGCTGTTCAGAGTAATATGTTGGAGGAGAAGCATCCTGGTTACCTTGTCATGGATGTTCCCTTGTTCCATCTTGTGTAAGGTTTTCTTTATGAACTGGACCATTCGTTCAGCCCTACCATTGGCCACAGGGTGAGCCGGCGATGTTAAAGCATGGCATATCCCCTGGTCTGCTAGGTATTGTTCAAATGCCAAGGCGGTAAACTGTGGGCCATTGTCTGAAACCAAGACGTCTGGCAAGCCGTGTGTGGCAAATAGTTTGTTTAGTTTTTTAACGACTGCCTCTGTGGTGGTGCTCTTCATTTTGTGGACCTCAAGCCAATTGGAATAGGCATCCACTGTTATGAGAAATGTATGCCCTTTGGTGGGTCCCGCAAAATCGATGTGGATACGGGACCCGGGACCTCAGGGTGCTTCCCATTCAGTTGGTGGTGCTTTTGGTGGAGTTGAGCGTGTTTCCTGGCACTTGTTGCAAGTGGCCACCCAGGTTTCTATTTGCTTATCTATACCTGGCCACCAAGTGTAGCTCCTTGCTAGTGCCTTCATTCGCACAATGCCCGGATATCCATCATGCAATAGTTTTAGGACCTTATGCTGTAGTCTCTCTGGGATGATGGCTCTGTCTCCCCATAACACACATCCTTTTTGGGTGAAAAGTTCTGTCTGCCTATGTTTGAAGGGCTTGAAGGTGTCATTGAGTTCGTTGTCAGGCCAACCTCTTTCCACCCAGCTGAGGACTCGTGCTAAATAAGGGTCTTTCCTTGTTTCGGATGCGATGTCTTGTGCAGTCAGCGGTGGTGAAGGGAGTGTCTCAATTTGTAGTACAGCTAGGGTTGGAGTTGGGTCATCTAGGACTTCTGGTAGCAGAGAGCAGCTCAGGGCGTCAGCATGGAGAATGGCTTTCCCTGATCGGTGTAGCAGTTGATAGTCGTATGTGGCTAAAAATTCTGACCAGCATGTCATTCTTGGCGATAAGATATGGGGAGTTGGTTTATCCCCCGCCAAGATGCCCAGAAATGGTTTGTGATCGGTGATTATAGAAAAGGACCTTCCATATACGTACTCATGGAATCGTTTGATCGCAGCCACAATAGCGAGAGCCTCTTTATCTAGTTGGCTATAGTTTCTTTCAGTTTTAGATAAAGTTCTGGAAAAAAATGCAATGGTGCCTCAGTGCCTTTTGGCAGGACGTGGCTCAGGATGGCTCCTACTCCAAATGGTGAGGCGTCACAGGTGACGTTTAAGGGTAAAGTCTCGTTATATTGTATTAATACAGCATCTGAAGTTAAAAGGTCTTTTACTTGCTGAAAAGCTCGCTCTTCTCAATGTCCCCAGACCCAGGAAGCTTTCTTGTCGAGGAGCCTATGCAGGGGTTTAGCAACAGTCACCTTCTGGGGCAGGAAGATGTTATAAAAGTTAATGAGTCCCAGGAAGGCTTGGAGATCTGTTTTGTTCCTAGATCTCGTGACGTTTTTTATTGCAGCCAATTTTTTCTCAGTAAGGTGAATTCCCTGTTTGTCAAGAAGGTAACCAAGGAATTCAACCCTCTCAGTACATAGTTGGCACTTTTCCTTCTTGACTTTCAGGCCAGCGTCTTTAAATTTTTGGAGGACCATTCTTAGCCGCTTTTCTAGTAGACTTCTAGTGGGGGCAGCTATCAAGACATCATCGAAATATGGCATGACCCCTTTTATGCCTTGTAGCAATCTCTCCATCAAACTTTGGAAGATGCCAGGTGCTACGCTCACTCCGAACTGGAGTCTATTACACTTGAATGCACCGCTGTGCGTGACTATAGTTTGGGCTTCTGC
Organism: Hydrophis major; assembly: GCA_033807585.1. Taxonomy (NCBI): domain Eukaryota; kingdom Metazoa; phylum Chordata; class Lepidosauria; order Squamata; family Elapidae; genus Hydrophis; species Hydrophis major. The sequence continues at coordinate 185,660,832 of CM066329.1, read as the reverse complement.
GGTTGCTGCATCTTGAAGGGCAGCTGCTGGTACATTTGGGCTAGGTCCAATTTTGCGAATATTTTCCCGCCCCCAAGGGAGTGAAGTAGGTGTTGGACTACCGGCACGGGGTAAGCGCTCTGCTGAAGCGCGTGATTTAGGATGGCCTTGTAATCCCCACAAATTCTCAGAGATCCGTCAGGCTTTACAATTGGGGTCTCCCATCGGGCGTGGTCAATTGGTTCCAACATGCCTTGGGCTATTAATTTGTCCAATTGTTCATCAATCTTTGGTTTAAGTGCAAAAGGCACTCGACGGGGCTTAAGGCAAATGGGTGCAACATCTGGGCAGAGATTAAATGATATAGGGGATCCCTTGTACTTGCCTAGCTTCTCGGTGAACACTTCCTGGAATTCTTGGATGAGGGCCACTTCCCAGTCATCGCTTTCGGTTTGGTTGATGCCCGCCAGTTCAATTCCTAGTGGCGCGAACCACAAGCCTAATAAGCTGGGTCGATCTTTATTGATGACTGTAAGTGGTAGAGTTGCGGTATGGTCTTTGAAGGAGACTTGGACATGGCTGGAACCGGCGACTGGGATTCTATTTCCTTGGTAGTCCTTTAATATGATTTTCTGAGGGCTGAGATTCTGGCGACAGATGTCAGGGATCAGCTGTTTGAGGGTTTTCCAGGAGACCATTGATAGCGAGGACCCGGAGTCAACTTCCATAACGCATGGACGATTCTCAATGGTGACCCTTACTCGGATCTTTCTTGCATCAAGGGATGAAGTGTGGCCGATGGTGATGGTTTGGTGCACCTCTTCTCGTCTGGCAGAAGTGGCTGGTGCTCGATTTCTGTAGTAGTAGTTCCATTGGTTGCTTGGGCAGTCCCGATTTAGTGGTGGGGTGCCTGTCGTCTGCCGGAAATTATTTTCTCTTCGGTTTGGGCTGGACCCTCGCTTGCCTCTACAGACTTTAGCAATGTGACCCCTCTTTCCACAGGAACGGCAGAGGGCGTCTAGGAATTTGCAGTCTGATCGTGGGTGGTTTCCCCCGCATCCAGCACACTGATACGAGGGCTTACGAATCCGTTGATCTTGCTGATCAAGGTCTGACCTGAATCTGTTGACCTCCTCTTCCTCACTTTCTGATGAGGATTCGAGTTCTTCATGATGGGTGGTCGTTGCGTGCCTCTCGGAAAGGGGCGTAGGGTCACTGGCGAGTTGGCGGTGTGGTCCGTTCGCTCAGCACATTCGAGCTGCCGACTTCCTGGTTGCTTCTGCTGCAGTAGCATCGGCGATGACATCCGTGAGAGCGATGTCCCCCTTTGCCATAATCTTGCTCTGTGTTGTGTGGTCTTTTAGACCCAGAACAATTCGATCTCTCATGGCTTCTTCAAGGTTTGCGAAGCCACAGAGCCCTCCCAGGTTTCTGAGGTCTGCGACGAAGTCTCCAACACTTTCCCTTTCCTGTTGGTCCCTCTGGTAAAACTCGTGTCTCCTGATGAGTGTTGGCACCGCTGGGGCATAATGGGCCCGGAGGATTGGGGCGAGGTTGTCCCAGTCCATCGTCTTGACTTCAGCTGGTTTTGCAAGTGCCTTTGCCATCTTAAAAACGGCGGGCCCGCAATGGGTCAGGAACACAGCTCGTTTCTTGCCAGGCGTAGCATCCTTCAGGTTGTTGGTCTCCAGGAACATCTGAAACCTGTCCATATATGAGTCCCAGTCTTTGTTAGCTGGGTCAAAGGGAGCGGGTGGTATGGCGCCACTGATCATTCTGCCGCGATTGGTGCGCTCTCAGCCACGTGCTCTGTTAGCATTCAATGAGTGTTCATTCAGCTCTCTTGTCTCCGCATCCCACCTTCGTCGCCAGTGTTACATCTGGGAGAGTGGGTGCAAGGAATGGAGATGAGGCATCGAATAGTGACTCCAACTCTTTATTAGTGACTTCAGAACAGAGCAAAATACTAGGGCAGCAGCAGCTCCTTTTATAGGGCTGGCTGCTGTCACAACACCCAATGATTTGAGTTTGCCGTGCTGAGAGCGTCCAATCAGCAGCGACCCGCTATCAGCCAATCGATCAGCCAAAACTGACCAATCACGATCCACTGTCAACGGGCCAATCAGAAGTGCAGGTTACGAGCCTGTCGTGGAAAGAAAACTTTTAGAATCGCAAGCTAACAAGTTTGCTTAGTTCATAACACTTTTTGCAAGATCTTTTTAAAAAAGAGAATGCAGCAGTTTTAAACCACAATTTACATTTTTAATGAAACTTCATAACTCTGATGTCCAAATGTGATGCAATATTGATAATGAGTTCTGCATCCAAGCAAGCAGATTGCCCCAGAAAGTTTCTTAAGCTCTTATGCAATATATAATTAAAATTATTTGTAAAAAAGGATCCACGTCCCTCTAGCATTGCAAGGATCTGGCTTATGCAAAGAACTTATTGGCTTTATTACTTGCCTGCAAATGTCAGGCACCAGGAAAAAAGGGACTTTGGGGAAAGGGACAGGGAGAAAGGGAAACCATCATTGATGTCGGTCTGGAAGAGGAACTGCAGCAAAATGCAGCAAACTTCAGACTGAAATCTTTGCAGGCTGTCTTCCAGAGCAAAAGAGTGACCCATCTTAAAGGTACAGAGGGCCTTTTTAAAGTGGCTGTCCACTTACAGGGTGCACGACATACCCAAACCTGATTATGCTGCAAGTTCAAAGTCCTTGAGGCTTGCTTACTTTAGTGATTTTTTTTTACTCCCGAAGACATCAATCCAAAGTCGTTATGTCAAACAAGCAGTGAATCTGGCTGACTGCACTGAATTGATAAGAGTTGCAGGAAATTTAAGCTTTGAATTAAAAAAAAAAACACCATTTGATAAAAGCTCCAATCCCCAGTGAAATTTCTACAGGACCTTCTTTTTTTGGCATTATAGGCTGCTTATTTTAGCTCTGAGTTCCTGGCATCTAGGGCAAAAATATACCATAAGCCATTAGAGGTAAAAAACAATAAAACAACCCACAACTGTAGACTAATACAGCAAGAAAGAAAAATATATGAAAGAGCTTCAACAAAGGGAAAAAGATTACACAGACCTCATCCAAATCAGTGCACCCTTGTGCAATTCCTACAGGAATCTGCATGATTTAATAGGATTGAAAGTGGAGTCAATTGACTTTGGGGGTGCCTTCCATCTCAATTATTCCACAATTTCTGTGAATGGGCTTTCAATCTCAAGCATACATACCTGGTCAGAGCTTTGGTAAATCCTCTTAGTAAAGCTGCCCAGCACTTTGCCTTTATTAATTGGGGGGGGGGAAGGTGTTCTCTGATATGTTTCATTGGCTGCTCTTAAGAAAGGTGCTAGAAAAGTGGCCTGAGACTGTTTTGGAAAAGGAGAATAAGGAGGAAAGGGCTAACCTTCCAATTTAGCATCTAGAAAATTGGGCATTGTGCTTTGAATATGAAAACACTGTGCTTGAAGAAAGGGAGAGGGGGAAGAGGGAGAGGAGGTCCAAGCAGTTTTGGAAACATCTTCAAGCCCCAGAAGGCCTGTTGAGAAATGAAAGGTAGGGTGCTGATCTATCTGCTAGAATATCTCCACTGATAATCAACTGTATACAGACAATGAGTCTCTAGCGATCTCATTCCTGTGAGTTATTTTGGAATACACCGCACTTCTTGAAGCCCTTCACTAATTAGAGAACTGCAGTCTATTTAAACAGCAAATACTATCAATACCAAGTCATGCTACAGATTTAGAAAAAAAATAAATTTCTGCACCAGCAAGAAAAGGGACAGCCACTTCAAGTTCACCTTCGCTGGATGGAAATTTGTTCCACGGGAATGGCATGGAATTCCCTTGAACAAAGGGGCGGCTTTTGAAAAGTTTTGACCTGTGTATATTGGGAACAATGGACACTAGACCCTGAATATTGATGCAGCCGTCCCCTCAGCAACTTCTCTCTTGCTGTGCAAAATAGCTTTTCCTGCTTTGCTGTCAGTCAGGTATTTGGTCTTGCAGCAAGTAGCTGAGTTCAGGGTTGGAATAAATATAACACTGAATGAGCCTTTCAATAGCACTTTCTGAAGGTCAATGTGTCCAGCTACAATCGCTCAGCAAGGCAGGCCAGGTTTGGAAAATCTGGCTGAGAAGCAGTAACCTTCCCAAGTTGACCTACTGTGTTTATTGCTAAGGTGGTTTACTCTTGGCTCTTTTTATTATTGTTGTTGTTGTTGTTGGCCACCCTGAGTTTGTTTTTATTAGAAAGGAGATGTAATAATTGCCCAAATAAATAACATAGATCTGAAATTGTTATTGATTTAGACATCTGACATGATCAAAGTGGCTAAAACGAAGGGGGGGGCAATTCAATTCCAAAATAAATGTGAAAGCAGTCTAATTAAAAATCAGGACATTGATAATAAAATTATCATTAAAGCAATTCTGACTTATGATGTATGTCTTTATAAAAGAGAGAGAGAGAGAACAGGAACCCAATACAGACAATTTATTTAACAACTACTTGTTTGAATTGACAACAGCACTGAGCAAGTGGTAGTTATGACTATTCGTCATACTTATAGCCATCACGGCATCCCTGTGGTCATACAATCTTCATTTAGATCATCTTCTTTTTTCTTTCCTGGCTTCCTGCAAACAAAGTCAGCTGAAGGTTGCAAATGGTGACCATGTGTCACTTAATGACCCACTATGATTTACTTAACAACAGCAGCCATGAATTTACATTACTATGCAGTCCAGTAATGTGATGTCACACTTTACAATCACCTCACATAGCACAAGAAATTCTGGTCCCAACTGCCATTGTTAAGTGAGGACTACTTTACAATATTTAAGGAAGTATTTACTATAGATCAGTAACAACAGACAAGAAGGAACTTTCCAAAGAACTAATCAACAGATGTTTACAAATGGAGTACCTTCAAATTTGTTCTTCCTGCTATCTACAGAGTTTTATAGCAAGAGATGCAATTCCCCCAGGCAGCTAGTTCTTAGGTGACATAAAGCGTTTAAGATTTAAACAAAACCTTACATTGAGCCCCCAGATCAATAGATAATCATTTTCAAAACATCTATCATATGACCCTGATATTGTGTATCAGTTAGTAGCCTAGCTGTTGAATTTTCCACCAGCTTAAGTGTCCATACTTTTATAAGGCTGCCCCAGGTAGATAGCTATTGCAGTAGCCTTGTCAATGGAAGGATAACTGTTGCCAACTTTGGTTGGTTGAGAAATGGTTATAAACTGATGCAATAATCATAAGTGTGCAAGCCCCATTGACCACACTGCTACCTGCAAGTCCAGAAACAGATGGATTCCTTGGTTTATAGGTCATGCTTTCAGAGATTCCTTTCCATCAGTTCTCAGCTTTTATTGTTTATGCCAAGTAGCATTTATATTAGATTTTCTTTTCCAGATAGAAGGCCAATTGGCCCCTATGTGTTCAACAGCCAGTTCTTATGAATGAACCATTTACAAATTCTAGCCTTGTACACCTCTCTTTTATCCACATCCATTTCTTCACTATCTTCACCAACAAGAATTTTCATTGGTTGTATTAGATTCACTTTCTCACTTGCAGGGCATTCCTGTCATAACATAGGTATTACTGATAGCCCGAACAGAAATTTTGCCAATTTGTTTTAAAATAAGAGATGAATGTCCAGATGCTCTCCTGATGCTTGGAATTCCATCTCCCATGTTCTCTATTAACTCAGCTTATTGGGATTTATCTCCAAAACATTTGCCAAGTATCATCTTGCTACACTTTTATTCTTTCATAAAGTTGCTTCAAATATAATTCTTCTTGTGGCAAGATTTCTGTATCAAAAGAATGACCAAATTGCATCTTGAGAAGAATATTGCAAAATTTCATGTTGAGGAAAAAAATGGATAACTTCACCAGTTACATGCACACAATCTAATTATGCCTGGAAAATCATCCTTAATGGCTCAACAAGTTAACGTTGGAGTTAAAGGAGAATATGAAGGCAGTCTTCACTTTATGATCACAATTGAGCCCAAAATTTTCATTGCTAAGCAAGTCAGTTGTTTAGTGAGTTTTGCCCCATTTTTATGACCTTTCTTGCCACAGTTGTTAAACAAATCATTGCAGCTGTTAAGTTAGTAACACAGTTATTAAGTACATCTGGCTTCCCCATTGACTTTGCTTGTCAGAAGGTTGCAAAAGGTGATCACATGACCCCGGGACACTGCGACCATCATAAAAATATGTCAGTTGCCAAGAGTCTGAAGTTTGATCACATTGTCATGGGGAGGCTATACAGATTGTGCAAAAAAAATGGTCATAACTCACTTTTTTCAATGCTAACTTTGAACAGTCACTATATGAAGGCAAGGACTACCTATACCCAAAATGACAGAACAATCCCTGTCCCCATGGTATCTGTATCCAGTTGGGATGTTTAAAAATTGTGCAGCTGCAAAAGACTGTGCTACTCGGAACAGCATACATTTTAAGAAGATACTTGGTTGATACCTAGGATGCTGACCACAACCTGTATCAACCAGCAGAGCGAGTCAATGATATTTTTGATATATTTTTAAATGTTCAGTTGACTAAGTTTCATTTTTAATGAATAAAAGAGATAACAACAATAATAATAATAAAAGGGAAAGGGATAAATGATGATTTACATTCGATAATTAAGAAATCTTGTAATGTTGCTATGCCTTTTTTTTTTTTTTACTTCAAGAGAGAACTCTCTGTACTATGTCACATACAACTGAAAATCATGCTTAATTTAACTATTACTTACCGGGTAAATACAAAACACTGATCTAGAAACATTTTTTTTTTTTGTACATTCAAGTCAGTGTTGACTCTTGGCAACTGCCTGGAGTCCCTGCAGTTTTCTTGGCAAGATTTCAGGAGCGGTTTGCCCTTCCTAGGGCTGAGAGAGAAGTCATTGGCCCAAGGTCAGCCATCTGCCTAAGGAGAGATTACAATTCAAGGCCCAAAGCTTTAACCATTACAAACTGGGTGTCTTTAGTTCCAGAAACTAGCCAACCTCAATAAAAGACAATATATGTAGCTCAGGATTGAACTGTGGGATCTCTTCATTACCCAGTCTGGTAACAAAATGCCTGCAAGCAAACAATTAAGCTCTGAGAACACCAAGTCGCCACAACCATTATCATTTTATTCGACAATGTTTTGCAAACCCGGTTATTGAGAGAGCAAGGAAAGAGTACAAAGAGGAACAGTGGGGGGTTAGACAAAGACACCTAAATATTTCATTGTCTCCAGCCTCCTCTTATAGTCAGATGTCCTTCAGATGTGCTGTAATCTCCAGTCACTATCCTCCATAGTGTTGCTGGTGAGGAATCATGGGAGGCTTCCAAGACTGAAAAAGTGCATTTTACATAAACCAGTTGTGGCCTTCAGCATTTTCCCCCTCCTCTTGCTTCTAGCTTACATTGTGTGGAAGAAAACTTCACATTCATATAGTGAAGTCATACATAGCCTATGGAGTGTACAAATAGTTGAATGAAAGAAATACAAAATTGGAGAGACTTGTCACCATCTACATCACAGTGTCAGCTCCATATGTATCATTGTGAGCGTCTCATTCTGGGACATGTTTCTTTTCTTTGCTATATGAGTCTGAGTCTTTTCTTGCTCAATGTAATACCCAGAAGATGCTCTTCTTAATGGAGCCTTTAGGGATGAATCTCGGGTAGGGATTCTGTGGCTGTCTGTATTGCTGAATAACAACTCTCTCCACTCTAATGAGCCATGCTGGCTAGAGCTGCTAGGAATCATGGTTTAGCAATCTCTGGAAGGCCACAGGCTCTCTCTGTTCCTTCTTTTAAAAATAATACATATTTCTTAAAGTGTCAACATAATTCAATGCATTCCATTTTTGTAGCTACTCAGATTGTTGGATGAGCAGGCACAAAAACAGCCAGGGAGGAAATTGAAGCCTGGGAAATGGGTCCTTCGTCAGTCACAGGAGTGCTGACTTACCACTAGCTTATCAAATACTTAGGATGTGTGTGTTTGGCAGCACAGGGAAACAACAGCCAATGATTTAATAGCCAGCCATTAACGCCCCAGTCAGCAACTAAAAAGCCACACACAAGACACCATATAAATACCACACACAGAATAGCCCAAAACACACACCCTGCTAAAGAGAAGTTCCCTGAAGATGGGCTGCAGCATGAGTGCGAAAGTTTAGAAGATGAAACCTCTGTTTCTGATGACCGACCCAGATTGGATCCTGCAACATCACCCTGGGACAGTATATTTGCTTTTATTTGTGTTAACATAATGTCATCCATAAATCTGTTCTTGGCAGTGAAGGGAATTGTTGCTGCCTTGAGACACTGATTCCTTTCCATATGAACAAGTAGGTTCTAGCTTGTTCATATTGAAAGGAATTATTTCTATATGAACTAATTATGTAGAAGTATTACCTTGAGTTAATGTGCTCACAGGGAAATGTATATTACATAATTCATCCTCATGCAGGTCAAAGAGATACACTCATTTGCTTCTGCTCTAAGAACCCCTGAATTTGTCAACAACCCTAGATTCCTTGCATGTTTCATCCTTTAATTTCATGTTCTTTACTGGGCAGCTTCCAGATGCAGCCTTTGGTTACTTGTCCCAAAGGTACTTTTTTAAGAAACAACTGGACTTTCTTGTTTTTTTTTTCAAGGTGTTTCACTTCTCATCCAAAAAGCTTCTTCAGCTTTGACTGGATGGAGGGGAATAGAACGATTTATTGCAGACAGCTGGTCATTTGCATTCTTTTAACAAGTTGTTGAGGCCACCTGGAGGGAGGTTTATCTGTGTCATCAGGGTCACCTGAGTAGTGCAAATGGATTTGGAGCCTTCTTGGAATTGCCGAAAGGACTGTGTTGTGGACTGGTGGATAAATGATGTTGTATCCCTCCCCTTTTATTGAGAGAGAGCTGTTCGATTTTGACATAGATGGCCTCTTTGATTCCTTTTTAAAACCAGCAGTCCTCACCGTCCAAAATGTGAACTTGGCTGTCTTCAAAAGAATGCCCTTTCTCTTTTAAATGCAGATGGACTGCTGAATCTTGTCCCGATGGGTTTGCTCTCCTATATTATGCCATGTGTTTATGAAGTGCTTATTTTGTTTCCCCAATATACAGATCTGCACACAGCCTCTGGTTATTTGTAACTTCTGGAGTTATAGCCCAACTATCTAAACAGCACCAGTTGAAGAAAGGCTGGTGTAAACAAGGAGCAATTTGCCTTCTCCCCAAATAGCAGTAGTTCTTTTCCATGAATGCGTGTGGATTCCTACCAGTTACATTTACCGTCTGTGTGTGCATCAGCCTGAAACACCGTCAGAGTCTCCTTCATTTGTCCCTGGGTGCCTTGCAGAGTGTAACATCCTCTTCCAGATTGTTAAGACAATGAATCACAGGCAGGGAGAGAGCTCCAAGAGAGCACTAGGACCTGCTGGCTCCTGGCCCAGAACATGTGCATTTGGAGGGAGGAGGAAGGGTTCTGTTTTCTGCTTCCTGGCTTTGCAGCTCCCTCAATGACAGCTTCTGCTGCTGCCGGAATTGTTTCCCCTTGTCACGGACACCAGTTTCAGTTCCCCCTTAAGAGGTGCTCAGTGAAGCCACTCCTGGCTAGTGCCGAAGGCTGGCACTCTTCTTTAGAAGGATATGGCACTTTTCCTTGGCATTCCCCTTAAGGAACCAAACATATGTTAATGGCAAGGAAACATCCCAACCTTGAGATTAGTTGCTCCATTTTGGATCTAAAGTTTTCAAAACAGGAGTGGAGTGGAGAACTCTTCTTGTGAAATATTTCTGGACTTTCTCAACTGTGTTAATATCAAATATGTAATGTGGGTTCCAGACTGAGGAGCTGTATTCAAGTATAGGTCTAGCAAATGTTTTGTATGGTCTAGTTAGTAGTGTGATATTATCAGAAAAAAGCTACGTAGGATTAGGTTAACAACTCTTAATGCCTTTTTGGCTATATAGTTGCAGTGGGCTCAAGCACTTAGATCATTAGAGATGAGTACTTCAAGGTCCTTGACAGAGTTTGGATCATTAACAAGGTCTTGACTTTTCAGCTTGTATTTTTATTTTCTGATTTTATTTTTCTTTGCCAATATGTGGGACAGAGCATTTATTTGTTGAGTTTTGAAGTTGCCATTTGTTTGACCATTCTGTCGAGGTCTTCTTGAAGGGTAGCAGTATTGTCTGTGGTGTTGAATAGCTTTACATCATCAGTGGAGAGAATGCAGTTGCTCTTAATATGATCACAGAGGTCATTTATGTAGAGTATGAAGAGAGTTGGTCCTAGAACACTGCCTTGGGGGAAAGTAAAAATGAGACAAATACTGAACGGGAATAGGTGGGAAGACCACTGCCTTCAGAGAGGGAAACAACAGGGGAAAGAGAAGAAAGCACAGCTTTCTAAGGTTGAAGAATGGGAAAGGAGTCCACCCAAGCATTCATTATAGGCCTGAGGATCCAACTCAGCAGTTCCTAAATTTTCTGCATAAGGTCAGATAGAGTAACTGCACAAGTACTGAAATATTCAGGCAACCTTTCTCAGCCAGTATCCTTGAGTGTTTGCATAATTTACCCATTCCCCATCTTTCTGTCCCTTCTTTCACAAGCATAGAGGAGATGAAGAATGAATGATGGAATCAAACAGAAAGCCCAACAGGGATTACATTGTGTTTCTTTAGATGAAGTCCTGGATGCAAGAAATGACTCTAGGCAGGGGGGAGTGGGAGGTATAAGGGGGGCAATAATGGCTCCTTTCCTGAACATGGCTGGCTTAGGAATTCTGGGAGTTGAAGTCCACAGATCATAAAGAGGCCATAATAGCTGTCTGCTCTTGTCATTCTCTGCTCTGCTCTTTCAAATCTACCAAAAAAAATTCCAAGGAGAGAATAGACTTGAAAAACACAAATATGTATTTTTGCCCATTGCCAGTGAAAAAAGTGGGGCTACATAAATCCAGACAACCATTAGATGGCAGCCAAGAAATTTAGAAACATTGCTGCTGCTGTTGCTGCTGTTTCATGAGCAGAAGTTTGCAGCCCTGATTTGGTTGCTCTAGGAAAAGAGAAAGAAGAGGGAGGGAGGAGAAAATATATAGGACAGACTGGAATCCTCTATTCCTAGAGAGTGACAGGTTGACAATCTCATCTCAGTTAAGATGGCCCAGAAGCCCACCCATGCATGAGGTGGGAAGTGGGGCTAAAGGTATCTTTTTAGCTAACAAAGCCTAAGAAGAACGCCACCTACTTTCCACTGTCATAAACCTAATAGGACTACTCTGGAGTAAAAGCAGGATAAACCACAAGCTGGATGGGGAATCAACCCAAGAGATTAACGAGGTATTTTGAGGACATTGATGGCATTATTCGGTGCTGCCAGTGCGCCATTGTAACTGTATCAGGAGACGGTTTAAGGACGGCTGGGAAAAATCTCTCTTCTGATCCCTAATTCAGAAGCATCCAGAATCACTATCCTCTGCATCCTCATCCTCACGATTATCAGAAGGAGGAGGAGGAGTGTTAAAAGCGCGGTGCTTCTCAATAGCTCGATTCAGGATACACCTCAGAGTAAAATGCTCTGAACTGTGCCTTCAAATCCTAATCCCCCCCGCCCTCTACGCCGCGATGTTTCTGTCCGGGTGTTATTCAGGGAGAACGGAGCTTTTCTGTCCGCGCAGGACGCTCTTCTCCCAGCCCCGTTGTGGGATGTCGCGCCTGGCCGACCAAACGTCGGTGCCGGCAAAAAAGAAGGGCCGTGGCTGGCCGCCTGGAAGAAGAGCCTGGAGGCCGTCCGCGCGCGGGAAAGGGCCAGGTGCTCTGCCAAGTCCAGAAAGGCGAGCCGAGCTGATGCCAGGAGGCAGAAGGAGAGAGGACGGGTTCCTTCCGCTGAAAAAGCGCTTCCCGCGGGGCGGGCGGGGGTTGCGGGAAAGTTATTTTCCTGGCAGCAGATCTCCCGGGGTGGAAAGAGCGAGGAAAGGATGCAAAGGGCGGCGGGAACTGGGGTGATGGAGGGAAGAGTCTACAAAAAATATTCCGCCCTTCTCGTTCCAGTAGATGATGCGGACATCCCGCCTTCCTCCCTCTCTCCCATTTCCGTTCGGGAAAGAAGAAAGGGGGGCTCACCCCGCCTCTAGGGCGAGGCCGAGGGCAGGAAGGATGCCGCGCTGCCAAACTCCCAAGCGCAGCTTTTCAACTACTAAACCCAAGCCGGTGCCGATGGAGCCATTCTGCTTTTGTCACAGAGAAAAGCGACCGAAGGTCGGCCCCGGGCAAGTTTCATTTGGGCCAAACTGCGCTCCTCGACTCTCCTCCATCCGTCCGATTCCATGTGGAGCGGCAACAATCCCCGCCGCCTCGAGCCAAAATGAAACCTTTCTTGGGTGTCCCCGGGAAAAAGGAATTGGAAAGGAGAACTAAAATTATAGTTAGGCGCGTTGCGCTCTCTCTCTCCCTCCCTCCCTCCCTTTTAGATCGGTCGCACGCTCCTAGAATGGACTCGTTCAAATCTGGCGTCCTCTTGTCAAACGGAGTACAGTAACAAGCCTGAAGTACACTAGCATCTCGGCCAAAGTGGCAGGCGGGGAGAAAAATAACGCTCCGCAAACCCCCGAAAGACACAAGTTTTCTGTTCGCCTGGGATGCAACACTACAAACGGGCGGTCCCCTGTACCTCTAGACGGTCCTTTCGTTCTGAACTACGGGGTGGGGAAGGATGTCCTGCGGGTCCAAATTATGTTGAAAACAGACTGTCCTGACGATAGCCCGCCTGCTTTTTACACCCAAGCATTCCCTTCTTGAACATGAGCACGCGTAGACCGCGATTGTTGCGATTTCACGCGGGAAAGTTGCACCTAGGCGGATGCCCAGCGCACCTGTGCCTCCTGCATTCACAACATAACCCTCCAATTCTAGACAGCCGCTACGTTTTGCCCGAGGAACTTCAAAGTGGTCACTTTTTGGAGAATTGCTGGGAGAGGATTTCCGGGAGCCCACCGCAGATCCGCTTCTGTATTTTTTTTTGTTTTTTTTTTAAAACACCCCTCGAGCACGCGGTCCGCAACAACAATTTCCCATTGTCCGAAGACAACCTGCTCTGCCGCACAGGCGCACGCCTGACGCATCCGACCGGTCGCCGGTCCTTTCCTGCGTGCGCAGGCCGCGCCCCCTCCCCTCCCTCCCCTCCCCCGCAGGTTGTCCCTGCGCGCCGTTCCATTCATTGCAAGAAGGAAAGCAGCGAGTACGTGCAGTCACCAGACCTGCTCAGTGTCCCTCTATTTGGACTTAGATCTCCTGAAGTAGGAAACTCGATGGGCACCGAGCAATTAAACAGGGATTCCACCCTATTGTGACGTCAGTGGCATTGTAGCCCCTCCCGCCCTCTATAAAAGCAGCCCGCGTACCGCAATCGGCTCAGCAGTTCGGTGGATAGTTCTATGGTGCTGAAACTCCTGTTGCCGTTTTTTTCCGGAGCTCCGCGTTGCTTGGGATCTTTGCGCCGGTCATGTTTGCCGCGGTCCGCTGCAGCTTAGTCTTGGTCTCCCTTTTCTACTTGAAAGGATGCGCCCAGAATTTTGGACAGACTCGATTTATCTGCACCTCGGTGCCGGTGGATATGGACATGTGTACCTCTTCTTTGCAGAGCGGCGGTAGCACCGAGGATATGAAAACCATAGTGCTACAGCTCCGGGAAACGGTGCTCCAGCAGAAAGAGACTATTATGAATCAGAAAGAAACCATAAGGGAACTGACCACGAAACTGGGCAGGTGTGAGAGCCAAAGCACTCTAGAAGCAGGCCCTGGTGAATCTAAAACGGGTGGGGGCTCCAACAGAAAGCAGACCGGCTCTTCCAAAAACACGATGGGAGATCTCTCCCGGACTCCAGCTGCTGAAACATTGAGCCAACTTGGGCAAACTTTGCAGTCGCTCAAAATAAGGCTAGAAAACTTGGAGGTATAACTTTCTCCTTTCTGTTATTTCTTAAATCTAGGCAAGCAGATACTCCAGAGTTCGCTGTGAGTTATCCAGCCTTTGCTGACTTGCGTATTGTTTTTATGGTGCAGCTTTGCCCTACATCAGAGGCAAAAACATTCACCATCCCATTCAAAATGTTCTCCATCACTCAGTTCTTTAACAGATTAGCTTGTTCCTTTTTAACTTGGCACTGCTTTTTCACTTGGTAAGCTCGGAATGCATTTAGCTGTGTCAGAGTAGCCTCAGAACGAGTTTCTGGAAAAATAATGCTAGGGTGTTAATTTGGTTTTCCCCAAACCACTTACTTTCTTTGTTTCTCCCCCAACCTTGCACAGCAATTCAGTAGGATGAATTCTTCAAGCCAAACCAATTCCCTGAAGGATATACTTCAGAACAACATTGATGATTTAGAAAAGCAAGTGCTCTCTCGAATTAACAGCCTGGAAGAAGGAAAGTACAACTCCAAGAATGAGTCTGAAGAAAGAGGAAAAATAGAAAGCACCTTAACTTCCCTTCACCAAAGGATCAGTGACTTAGAGAAAGGTAAAGCAAACCTGATTGAAATAGGTGTAGGGCTTTTTTCCTGAATAGTGATCCACTTGGAGGAGAGTGGCTCCTGTATGGCCTTCCTAACACACACATACACACAGATACTTCACTGTAATTTACAATCCTTAGTGGTGACACTTCTTCTGGGGTGAATTGTGAGTTTATGCAGATTGGGAAGGGCAATAAATAGGTTCTATATAATCTGTCTAAATTAATATTGGCCCATGTTGGAAAAAAATACTATTCACTAGTGAAGTATCTTAGCAAATAGTACTCATTGCATGTCTTAATATAAGTGATTTATGTAGATTGAGTTCTATCCTCTAAGTGACCTAGAACAAGCGAGAGTATTTTTTTTTCTTCAGATTCCAGTAAAATCATTGCATCCACGTACATTCTTTGCTCCTACTGTGTGTGTATATACAGAGATACAGATATAAATAGTCATTAAAAGCAAAAAGAGAGAAATGAGAAAAAGAGCCTTTTTTCTAACTGCTGTCCATGTGATTAGGATTAGTGTACTGAAATGTGTTGGAGGGATTTGAATACTGCCATCTTAAGGTTCATTATATAATGAGAGAAAGAAAGAAAGAATAAATTCTAAGATAAACTGTTCAGATCTATCATTGATACTGAGAAGTGATCAAGGCATTTCCACAAAGCTTCATTCCATTTCTTTTGGCACTGCCTCAATAGAACAATCTGTAATATTGTGCATGTCTACTCAGAAATTAGTCTCATTAAACTTGCTTCCTGATAAATGAATGTAGCATTACAACCTTAATAACTCTGCAAATACACAGCAAACACCCTTTCTTATCTTCCTCCAGGTCAGAAAGATAATAGGCCAACAGATAAATTTCAGCTGACCTTCCCTTTGAGAACCAACTACATGTACGCAAAAGTGAAGAAAAGCTTGCCAGAGATGTATGCATTTACAATTTGTATGTGGATAAAATCAAATGCTTCTCCAGGTGTAGGCACACCCTTCTCTTATGCAGTACCTGGACAAGCCAATGAGTTGGTACTTATTGAATGGGGTAATAATCCTATGGAGATTCTTATCAATGACAAGGTAAGTGTTATTATTTCGGTGAAGATAATATACATATATTAATACATGAAAAAATTAAAAGAGGCAAATTACTCATTAAATGTGTAGATAAACAATGAAAACTTTGCATTTGTTCTCCAAATATCATTTGCACATGAGTAATGTGTTTGCAAATCTTTGGTGCTAAATAATACCGTAAATGCTGGTCTTAAAACAATGTTTTATTTTTAATGTAAGAAGATAAGATGAGTCTTCTTTTTAAAAAACTTCAAGTTTCAATATATTCTCTAGGGCAAGTAAAATACATCTAGTTTTTTTATATGGTTCTGAATTAAACCGTTTGATTTGACCAACATTTAAAGAAGGGCTATTGTGCACAATGTAATTTTTAAAGAATTTTTTCAAAGGAGAACTTCTAACTTTAGTGAAAACTTGCATATTTTCATAAATATGACCAGCTTGTTTTTTCATTCTTCCAATTACACTGTGCATCCCCAAATTTGTCAAGATATATTCCAACTTAAGCAACACATTCTTCTGAGGCTTAACAAATGCATTCAATTTTAAATGCTGAAGAAGTCAACTCTCATTTTCTCAGAATTCCAGAACTGTAGAAATACATGACAATATTTTCAGATCTGTTTCCTTATTGTCATGGTATTTAAACCTGCAAATCTAACTCTGTGTCCTTGACCATAAAACAAGCATTCTCATAAAATGTACTTTCAATGCAATTCTGTTCATGGTTACTCAGAAGTGAACCTTTATTAAATCCAATAAGATCAATCCCAGATAAGTGCATTTTGCTTTAGATTGCAAACTTTTGTTATCCTTCAGATAATATAAATGTCCCAATGACTGCTATGGAGATTTGGCAAAGTTCCCATCTTATTAGTAAATACAACAGCAATCAGATCTCCAATATGGTGCATAATATATTTGGGGAAATGCATATCTGCAGCAATTCTCATTTTTCTTTCCTCAGGTAGCAAAGCTTCCTTTTGTCATTAATGATGGGAAATGGCACCATATCTGCATTGCATGGACAACCCGGGATGGTGTCTGGGAAGCTTATCAGGATGGCACCCAGCGAGGCAATGGGGAAAACCTGGCTCCTTATCACCCGATCAAACCCCAAGGGGTCCTAGTGTTGGGGCAGGAACAGGTAAGGTGGTGCACTGATGACAGGAAATGATCGTCCCTCTGCAGCAGGGATAAGCAGAAGTCTGGGCTTTTAGAATTAAAATCTTGAGATCCACCAATTGGGGCCATGTGCAACACACATAATTTTTAAATAATGTAAAGTCCAAAAATCATTTTGAATGCCAGAACTGAATGCCATTCACAATCTTCTAATATACATACAGAAAGACTCCTGGCTATCCCTCCTAACCACCCCCCACATATTTTTCATTTCTGCAGTACGCTTTGGTGGAGGGAGAGTTATAGTTAATGCTGTTTTTTTAAAAAAATCCATGTCCATCTACTGCAGATCACCCAGTGATCTACAGCAAATAACTGTCAGCTCATCCTTGCAGTAATTTGCTGTCGTTTCACCTTCTGGTGAAGAAGGTGCTAAGCATCAGAAATGGAGAAAACGTCCACTTCTGGTCTTAATTGCATTCAGTACTTTTGGATGTGTCCTTCTGAATTGTTCCAAGCTCCCCTTGGATCCCCTTCAATTCCAATGGGCACTTTTGTGCTCTTCTGTTTTAGCTCTGATCATACCAGTCTTAGGCTGCTGGTGCTAACATGACCCTGATCATATCAAAACACTTCATAGCCAAAGTATGCTTTGTTCACACATTATAAGGTTTCCTGCAGCAAAGTTGCCATGAATTTCAGCATTTAATTGGTTAGGTATGAATAGATTTCACAGACTTGTGCTAGAATTTCCAAGCTTTGTTCCTCAATACTAAAGAGGGTAGAATTTACTTTGTTCAAAATAATAGCAGAAGAGAAGTTAGAGTTAGTGGACTGGTGGGACGGTAGGAAAAATGCTTAAACGGGGAGGAGTCCAGAATGCGTAGGAGTTAAAGAAGATTAATCCATTGTTGTTGCTTTGTGGCACCTATTTAAGCTCTATATACACATCTCTACATACAAATGCATATTATAAAATGTATCAGTACAGATCTTCCACTGCAAAATCACACTTTCAAGATATGTTCTGCAGAGGCTTAGGCACCAAAACTACTAACCAGCAATCTGTACCAGTGTTTGCCAACTTGTACTTTGGGGATACATTCAGTTGTAATCATTCATTTCTCAGCTACCTGTGTGTTGCAGTTCCAATATATTTTGAGGGTATTAGGTAGGGAAAGAGGGATTTACACAGAAATGTCAATGTGTCACCTCGGCTTTATGACAGTACTGTGTTTGGGGAGTTCTGGTCATCAGATCATAGATTCAGACTAACCATGTAATTACTCATCCCAAGTCATCTCAGATTCTTCCCTTCCCACTTCGCAAAAGCGGCAGCTGTTTTCCTTATCTTACTATCCAAATAACATAGATAAATAAATTCTCCTTAACAATGCTACTTATCCACCTGAAGAAACTGTTTCATGAGGGGGGAAATCATGAATTCAATTATTGTTTCTTGATTCACTCACCACCACAACTCCTTGTTCATAAAAAAAACTTTCTTCAGATGTGGACACATATAAGTTTAAAAGTTTTTGGAATCGGTTTAGAAATATTGATACATATTATTACCTAGCAGAATAAAATTACGGTGGAAAGAACAAAAATATATATCGCCAATTAGAGATAGTGTAAAAGAACAATAATTATATCCATAGCTATTTAAAAAGCTGGCCATTTAAAAAGCAATTCTTGTAGCTGATTACTAAGGAAAAAAAAAAAAGCATTATCTGAGGCACAGCAGCAACATTAGAACGTGTAACCAAAGCTTCTAGTTTTGAAAATATATTCTACAGAAAATGCACTTCAGTGACTGAATATTCTTGTCTTTATTCAATTTCCTATTGAACGTCTTTAATGCAGTCTATTCTAGCTGACCTTTCCTTGCTACCTGAAAAGCTTTCTGGCTCATTTCAAGTGTTTACTATAGCAGGTTTTAAGATGGTTGATGCTGTGTGTTCGTTCTCTGGAGAAGAAAAAAGCACCTCCTCGTGTACATGACATTGTACCTATTTGCGGAGAATGACCTTTTCAAATCGTTGATCTTCATTTTTTTGTTTTCCATTTAAGGATACACTTGGCGGTGGATTTGATGCCACCCAGGCATTTGTGGGAGAACTGGCCCACTTCAACATCTGGGACCGAAAGCTCACCCCGGGGGAGGTCTACAACTTGGCTACTTGCAGCACCAAAGCCCTGCCTGGTAGTGTCATAGCCTGGTCTGAGACTAACATTGATATTTACGGTGGAGCCACCAAATGGACATTTGAAGCCTGCCGTCAGATCAACTAAATCTGCCATTCTTTCCCTTTCTCTCTCCCAGATCCGCTGAACCCCAGGTGAACAGACATTCTTCTCATCCAGGAATGTTTTACAGACAGACAATTTGCCTTCCTTTTTTTTTCTTTTTCTTTTTCTGTTCTGTCACTTTCGAAAATCATATTACTTGTCCTGAAGAATCAGTATTTTATTGTGGGAGGGAGGGAAGACTAGGAATCTAGGAAATGTAAAGGGAGTTCTTGATATCATTCTGAGACCACCTGGAACATTTCAAACTGGCAAAACAAAAACAAAAAACACCCCGAGAAGGTTCCTAGCTTTCCTCTCACTGCTTTATGACGTTGCGAGTTAAATGGTCTGATTTTTCTGGCTTGCCAACTTCGTTTGAAGCCTGAGTGCCTTTGGGCTGGTGCAACTCTTTCAGCACATTTGTCTTCATTTGCATATACTTTTTAAGGTTTATCTCTCAATATATATTCCTATTCTACTCAATGTCTTTTCAGCAGCCATTCTCCTCTAGGCAGGTATTGATTCTTTTTTTTTTTTTTAAATGTATGTCTTGTTTTCCGAGTTACCGGGATGGCAAAAGCTTTTGAACGGTGCATAAGGAGGCTGGATAAGGAGATGAGGTGAGGGAATGGTTTCTTGTTTTAAATTGATCAGGTCCTCTGCTGTCCCTCACTGGTGGTGTTTACTATTGGTTATAGCCAGAAAAGGAGAGAGCCATCTTTGCCCCTTCAAACGTACAGATAAGACTTGCCAAGCGGAAGATCCTGGATGGCTTGTCCAGATCTGGGATAATATGTAGGAGCAGCTGTAAAACAGTCTGCTTTCCTACACTGCCTTTATTTTGCTTAGAACCTAAAGCAGAAGTCCCCAAACTTGGCGACTTTAAGACTTGTGGACTTCAACTCCCAACTTCAACTGAGGAATTCTGGGAGTTAAAATCCACAAGTCTTAAAATCGCCAAGTTTGGAGACCTCTGGCTTAAAGGATCGGCCTCTGTTAGTCATCAAGCTTATGTGAAGTCTAGAGAGAGCCATCCTCCCAGAGACATTAGCTACTATTTCTTCCAAAGCTTTGTGGCCTGAAGATGGCAGTGAATTCCCAAGCCCCTTCCTGGGTGGACCTTCCCTTCTCAATTTCATAACCAACTGTCCCCCTCCAAAAACAATGCATCTTGGACCTCTAATGGAAGACTTGACTGAGAGATGGGATCATTGTCTCATCCCTTTGAGACATTCCACACCCTCGCTTAACCTCCTTTACTCTAAGAGCCATAAACCTGAAGGGCTTGTTGTGGGGGGTGGGGGAGGAGGGTGGGAGGGAAGGGCGGGGAGGAACAGGGGTCAGATCCAAAGTATGTGGTTACCTTCTGACTTCCATGGCCATACTTGTGAACTGAGAATTTTGGTTTGTTTCCCCCCCCCCAATATTAATGGGGCATCATAGCAGGGGGCAGGATTGCGTAGTACAATGAGCCTTGCTTGGACTTTTCCCTAAAGGGCCCTGTGTCAGATGCCGTGTTAATTTGTGCAAAGGCTTTCCTTTTTGAGAGGTGAAAGGGAACGGTGGGAAGGACACATTTCAGCCAATAAAGCTAAGAAGCCGAGCGAAGGGCCAGTCTTGGTTTTGCTCCATAGACCCAGAAGATGGCGGAGGGAATGGCTGTGCAGCCATTTCATGAATCTCTTTGGAACTTACCTTGTGCTGCACATTTGAAGCATACAGGGAACCCTGGCCTGAATGTAAGCGTAGATCCTTCAAAAACTTTTGTGAAGGAGACAAAGTGCATTTCTGTTGTAAAATCCACAGTATTTTACAAGAGTATCTTGAAAAGGACCTAAGGCTAGGAAGGCATCTTGGTTGTCTTCTCCTGTGGGGATTGTGCTTTGTTTAGACAAAGGAACCTACTTCCCCTGGGTGCAGGTGCACGCACACACATCTTCAGTGGCAACTAATTGCAATTCAGTAACGTTCCTTGCTTTGGATCCCATTTATGGTATACTCTTAGATTTCTGCAGGCTTCTAGGGAGACAAGAGGTGCACTGCCATTTCTTGCATGTTTTCAGTAGGAGCCTCAATTGTGTTTCCTTGATCTAATGCTTGCCTCCTTGCATGGGCTACTGCAGAGCTGTGGGGGCGTTTGCCAAGCAATAGTTCATGCTTTAAAAACAAATCATTCAAGCACATTAGTAGAGGTCAGGTGTGGCTGGGAAAAAAAAGGCAGTTATTCATGCCGTGTTCTTCCCCTGATAAAAGCATGACCTTAAAAAAAAAAAAAAATCAACTAGCTAAAAGACAAGCAATGAACTTGTTAACATTCAAATCAGTGGGGACTATTTTTCAAACATGCTTTTACCCCCAAATGTTTTGGGATGTTAGCGTTCTCCGTTCAACACGGGAGTGATTCTGAACAGGTACTGTTGATGCCCTTCAATGAACACTGTGCTTTCGGATCAGGCTAACTGATATTTCCTGAAGTGCATGTCCTTGGGGGTTGTCCTGTTGTGGTCTCTCCCATGCCAGGTTTCCCTGGGAAAGAGACATTCAGCATCAATGTTGCTTTCCTGGACATGGACCAGTTAGCAGCCCCGCCCTGCCCCAAGCCAAGGCTACTGCTTAATACAATTGATGTTCCCTCTTGCACTGAATAATTCATGCCTCTCTCAGGTGATGTCCTTTTATACAAGCAAAATGAGCACTAAACAAGCAGCACACATGTTTGCCTGAAATATTGTCTTGACAATTTCACCACATTCCTAGGGAGGGTTTTTGCTGGCCAAAACGCTGCCATGGTTTATGCTTATGGAGGATTCCCCCCCCCCATGGGGGTCCTCTATTTAGGCAGTCGGTGAATCCACCTCCTTCTGCCAGGATTTCCAATATGCATAATTAAAAGTCAATCCTATTTGTATCTTAAAGAGCCTACTGGCAAAGAAAGCTTAAAGTGACAGATTAAAGTCTGAGATTCGTTGAACTATCATTTCATCTTCCCTTGACAGTTTATCTATTTTCAATATGTCCAGGCTTTCTCTTTGACACACACTCGCACGCACTCATGATCTCTTGTATTAAACTTTAAAAAGAAGATTTACTTATCAAGAAAAAGGGTATTTTTATTAGAAAAGAATATATTGAAAATAAACGGGTATTCCCTTGGAAAAATACTTTTAAACTACAGAGGAAGAACAAGAAAGTTTATTTTGAAATATGTAATGTTTTATATGGTTTCTGTAAAAAGAAAAAGAAGAAGAGAGAGAGAGAGAGACTTCCTGGTTTGTATGACTCTACTGCAGTCCTCAGCCTTTTTAATCAGATAACAGATAATCAGAGTTGGAAGGGACCTTTGAGATCATCTAGTCCAACCCCCTGCCCAAGCAGGAGGCCCTACACCATTTGTGACAGGTGGGAGTCCAATCTCTTCTTGAAAGTTTCAAGTGAAATCATCTTTCCCTTTTTCTGAACGTGGTGGAGGCATTTTTTCCTTGGCCGTAGGGAAGAAAAGGGAGAGGATCGTAAGACGTTTGAAACCCTTTGGGGTAAAGCTGTGGCAAATGCATATGCAATTGGATAGGCAGAGAAGCAACTCAAGGCTAAGGAAGCACTCACACAAGGCTGCTACTAGTCACAGAGTGAAGAGGGCCAACCTGAAAAGGCTATGCGAGAGAGCTAAGGGGAAAGAAAGCCCACCTGTGACAGACTCACCAAAAGAAGCCCTCTAAATAGCTTTCTTTTAAATAGCACCATACAGCAGTGTTCCTTATATAGTGCTCTTTTAAGCTGACCAGCCAAATTGTACCTTGTAAGATCAATCTGCTCATGAATCTTATTAGATACCTTCTTCAGTATTATCTGGTGAAGTTGTAGGGGAATCATGAAATGGTCAATGAACTCAGTCCAAATTGCATGCCACTTGCCCTATAAAAGGGGGAAAAAGGATAATTTTACAATTGTATATACTGTACAGTGTGAAAGACAGTATGTTTCTCGAGTTATCATTCTGTTAACCAAAGCTGTATATTTTCCTATTTCTTGCTATTAGTCTTTATTGGATTTTGAAAGAGTTATTGTTATATCTGACATCCAGAGAACACATCAGCAGTTCTTAAAATGCACTGTTTCTACTAGTTCTTCATGCTTTTCCCTCCATTTTATTGCTGAAACTACATGAATTGTCGAGTTTATTTTTACACAATAAAAAAATGATGAAAGACATGAGGTTGCATTCATTTTCCTCCCCACCTGGTTTCTTTCCCCAGAAGAACCTCCTCACTGGATACTGTTTCCAGGTCACTGCCAGCTTTCTGAATGAGTTGCTTTCTGAGTTGCTGAGATTCCCACTAAGATCCTCCACAGAGCTGCAGCACATCTGCAAAACCAGCCCTTGCCAAAGTGGTGCAACCCCCAACACCACGCCAAGCAGGCTGAGACCCGCTCAGAACATTCACTTCCATTTCTTCTGTCTAAACAATTTTGGTTGTCCAGGTTTTTTTTTTTTTTTTTTGCTGCCTTTTGCTCTAGTACCAATTTGGCACATACTTTTTTTGGCCCTGCTTTTATTAATTGCCTTGATGTAATGCAGAGAAGAGAAGAGAAGAGAAGAGAAGAGAAGAGAAGAGAAGAGAAGAGAAGAGAAGAGAAGAGAAGAGAAGAGAAGAGAAGAGAAGAGAATTTTTTATTGGTCAAAATAAGGAATTTGTCTTGGTGCACATACTCTCAGTGTACATAAAGGAAAAATAAAATATACTAGAATATAAAATATATTCTAATGCATCTCCTGCACTCTACCCATGGTGTATTTTTTCTACCCCATGTTACAGTAGGTTAGGGATCAAGATTTCAGATATTTTCCACTTCTCTATCTTAGTGATCTTAGAGGACTTGTAGCATAGATTTCTGATGCACATTGGCTGGGTCATATTCTCAGTCTTGTCATCTCCTGGTAAAACCGCAGTTCCATCAACTAAATGAGATCTAGTTAATTGTGCCAGTGAGACAGAATTGGAGGCCACAAGTCCAAGTACCAGAAGAACAGCCCTTAAGTTTCTGAAGTAGTACAGTTTATTAATAAAAGAGTAGGACTTAGTAAGACCCTTTATCTAGAGCCTAAAATTTTTCTTTTTCTACTTCTAAGAGACCTAGCATTTAGCTCACGAGGGACATACATTATTTCATTGAAGAAAACCAAGTTACCACTACCTTCTTCACCAGGAAATAACCAAAAAGAAAGAAAGAAAGAAAATGAAAATAAGATGAAGAAATGATCCTTAAGATGCAATTTAGGATGACAAAGACCACACTGCTCAAATAAGCCTCCAGAGATTACACATCAGTTTCTACTTTAACAGACACAGATAATGACATCTTCCAAAAGTCAACTCCCATCTCCCATTTTCATTGCCTTCTATTTTCTGGTTGTCAGGGAAACAACATCTTGGAGCTGGGCTCTTTACCGCTAAGTGCAAATAATTCCACCAGAACATCTCTTCTCTCTCAGAGAGTTTTGATATTGGAGTTTGCCCTATTTCTTTTTAAAGAGTTGTTTGCAAAATAAATAAACGAGGGAAATGGAAAGAGAGCTAGTCTCCTATTTATAGACATTCAATCTTGTTTCAGAAGTTCCAGAGAACCAGCACAGATTTATTCCCATAGATGTTTGGGATACCTGTGACCAGAATTTTAAGGTCAGCAGTACAATGTAGCATTCTAAAGTTCAGGTAGAAGAGATGATTAAAAGAAATCACAAGAGTTTCAGTTTCCTCACCTTGGTGGGAGGAACAACAAGGGAAATTATTCCTGCTGAAACTCCAGTGTTTTTACTCTTCAGTTATAAAGACTGTATAATTTTGCAGTAGAAGATTGATGTTAAAAATGCAAGGGAAAACTGAATTGTTCCAAGGTACCATGGAGCCATATGATCACTCTGCAACAGTTTTCCTAACCAATGCAAACTACCCACAAATCACGACTTTTTAAAAAGAGATCCATGGGGGATTCAGGAAATAATCGATGGCTAGCAAAGTATCTTTTCTGGGTAATTGGACAGAAAACATTATTAATGATGAAATTGCCAAACAGATGAAAGAATAGATAAGGTTGATCTGAAGGAGCAACGTGACTTCTGCAAACATTCTATCTCTCCAAACTTAAAAATTATCAAAAAGTTTCTCAAAAGGCATCATATTGTAGAGTTAGAGCATTAGGAATGAGTGGTAAAGCGGCCATGTTTGTTTATAATGCAAGATTATTTAGGCTAGCTAAACAGTTAAGACTTTAGGCTTGTTGGCAGTTCAAGACCTAAGCACAGTGTGATGGACACTCCTGTTACTTGCCCCAGCTCCTGCCCACCTAGTAGTTTGAAAACACGCAAATGCAAGTAGATTAATAGGCATATTAACCTAACTGTGGTGGCACATGGGTTAGAGTGGAGTACTGCACTCTACTTCTGCTGACTGCCAACTGCCTGTAATTTGGCAGTTCAAATCTCACCTGGATCAAGGTTGACTCACCCTTCCACCCTTCCAAGGTGGGTAAAATGAGGATCCAGAATGTTGGGATGAATGTGCTGACTTTGTAAACTGTTTAGAGAGGGCTGTAAAGCACTGTAAAGCAGTATATAAGTCTGCTATTGCTATATTTGAGTGAGAGGGTAATGCCATTCAGCATATATAGTGAGTATAGGAGAAATATATATATATACATATATACATATATACATATATACATATACATATACACATACACATACACATACACATACACATACACATACACATACACATACACATACATATATACACACACACACACACACACACATATATATATATATATATATATATATATATATATATATATATATATATATATATATATATATATATATTTGGTGATAAAAAATATTCTGTTGAATCTGTTCGTGCATGCATGTTTCTCCTTTCTTCACAAGCTGCATATCTGTATGTGGTATGTGAGTGTGCACACTCTATGAAGCACAGTGCAGGCTGCCTACATTTGGATATGTCAACTAGAAGAAAGAAAGGAATTTAAAATGGATGAGTCAGAATCATTCTGAATCCTACTCCGTTGCCACTCCAGAGATGCATGGAAGGATCTAGTCTACCTTCAAACCCAACTTTTCTTTTGTGGAGTTCTCCCACAATATCACATTCTGCTCTTTTGTACTGTTTGGGGAGAGTTACTCTGCTGACCAACAGACAGACAGTATACCACATCCCCTTACATAATTACATTCCAATGTTCTGTGCGGGTGGAGAGATTAACAAAGACAGCAATGAGCTCCAGAAGGATTTTGGCACACCGCTTCTAGCAGGAAAGTATACAAACATTCATATTGCACTTAAGTGCAAATAGACATCTGAAGCAGCAGTCACCACAGAGATCTTGGAGTGACAGTGTAGTGGAGAGCTCAGTGTGCAGCTGCTGGGACTGAAAATAAAACAGCCAATATGGAATATCGTTATATAAATGAGTGATGCAATCCCATTTAGCACACTGTGAATATTTTTCTTCATCACACCTCAAAATGGATATCATAGAGCTGGAATTATTCCGAAAAGCTTAAGCAGAGCAATCAAAAGCTTGGAGCAGCTCTACTCTGAGGGATAAAAAATAACAGAGAAGTTGATCAAGCTTAGTTAAAAAAAAAAAAAAAAAAGAACAAGAAATGGGAAATATAATCGAGATTCTGAAATTATGGGGAGGAAGTAAGGAAATAGAAAAGATAAAATCTTTAATAGAAAAGATAAAATCTTTTCCCTTCTCATGATCTTAGAATCTAGGGATAACCTATTGATATTGAATAGTGAAAGAATTGGACAAGGGAACTGGGTCCTTTCTCAGCACATAGTTAACTTGTAGTATTGACTTTCAGAAGTATAGTAATGGCCATAAACTTTGGCAGTTTAAAAAACAAAACAATTAGAGAGATTCAAGCAGCATGGTTATTTTTCACAATGGTTATGTGTTACTTCAAATATGAAACAATAAAACACTTAGTGGTACTTAGTAGGAAACAAAACTAGAAGGATACTTTAGTACTTGTGTCTTGCATAAAAGCAACTTGATGATTCCTGCTACTACTCTGAGTATATTTTAGTATCTGTTAGGGACCTCCCACTAACAAATCTAAGTAACTCATAGCTGAACCTTTGTGTACCAGTAATTCATTGCAGATAGTCCTTGACTTATAACAGTTCATTTAGTGACTGTTCAAAGTTAAGTGGCACTGGAAAAAAGTGATTTATGCCTGTTTTTCGTACTTGTGACCATTGCAGCATCCCCAAGGCCATGTGATCAACATTCAGCCACTTGGCCACTGGCTCATATTTATGATGGTTGCATGTCATGTGATCGCCTTTAGCCACCTTCTTGATGAGCAAAGTCAATAGGGAAGCCAGATTTACTTAACCGCGTTACTAACTGCAGTGATTCACTTAACAACTCTGGCAAGATATGTAGTAAAATGGGGCAAAACTCACATAACAACTGTTTCTCTTCACAACAGAAATTTTGGGCTCAGTTGTGATCTAAAATCTGATTCATGTCAGAAGTTCATCAACAGGTAGAGTGAGCTGATATTTAATATCAGACTTGCATTTAATTAGTAATAAATCAAAATCAGATCAGGACTTTTGAAATTCTGAACATAATCCTTTTAGGATTCATACATTTTTTTTTTCTTCAAAGCATGCACATATTAAAGGCTCAGCACTTTTTTTACTTCTAGCTACTTGTAATACATTCTATGATGTTTCCATTATGCTTTATATTTGTCGACACTATCCCTGTGGTATTCCATTATTCCAATTGTTTTTTCTTTCTTTTTGCTATTTTGCCCTGTATTCAAGGAGAAAGGAACAATTCTTAAGCATCTTGTCATAATCTATTCATAAGGAGGAGGATTAGTAAATGACCAGTGTTGTCATTTCTGGATATATCAAAAAATGATTCACGATAACATCATCATTACTACTATCAAATGTGCACGTCTCTTTTCTTAATCATTAATTGGAAATTCAGGCCAGGAGTAGTGATTCAAATGGAGCTAAAGCAGGGCAAATAAGAAACATATATATTGAAAAGATATATTCTCAAGGAAACAGAGACATTTGCATGCCACAGTATACAAAATATTTTATCTTAAACAAAGGGGAGGTGAAAAAAAGATGTACATAAACACGTCTAGACAGAAATATTTTAGAAGTAGATTGAGGATGTTTAGTAACCAGGAAATGATGGGTGGCAATTAATAAAGAAAAAGGGAAAACTAGAGTGGACGTGTAGATTGAATAGAGCACTCTGCAGAAAAACATACTTCTAGTTGCAATTACTTCTGTTTCAGTTGAACTTGTTGCCTGAAAAGGATACTTATAGTAGTAATATTAATGCTGATCTCTCTGTGTGAATTTTACCTTTATACCCTACCCTACTTAAAAAAGTGGTTTGGGTTGCAACCCAGGGCTCTGTCTCCTGGGAAATAAAGCTCTCTTATCAGTGAAGGTTAAAGGGGTAATAAGCATAAGGAAGGCTGAGCGCCAAGGAATTGAGGCCTTTAAACTATGGTGCTGGAGAAGAGTCCTGCAAGTCCCTTGGACTATAAGGTGATCAATCCAGTCAGTCCTAGAGGAGATCAACCCTGACTGCTCTTTAGAAGGCCAGATTCTGAAGATGAAACTCAGAAACTTTGGCCACCTAATGAGAAGGAAGGACTCACTGGAGAAGAGCCTAATGCTGGGAACGATGGAGGGCAATAGAAGAAGGGGATGGCAGAGAATGAGGTGGCTGGATGGAGTCCCTGAAGCAGTTGGCATGAGCTTAAATGGATTCCAGGGGATGGTAGAGGACAGGAGGGTCACGAAGGGTCAGACACGAATTCTCAACTAACAACAACAACAACAAACAAACAACACATCTCTTGATTTTAGACAACAGTGACTGGGCTTTCTAGAACTTTTTAAGCAATCTTTAACTCAATAATAGACAATGGTGCTGTGGATTACAAACAGATAAAATCAGAGAGGAGGCGTGTGTGGTGGGCGTGTGCAAAGTCTCTGTAGTAACAGCAAAGATAACACCCAGCGGAAGTTTGAAATTCAAGACATATGCTGGCATCATGGAAAAGCGAATGAGGCAAAGTGGTTGACAGAAAGATTAGGATCACAGCCATGATTCATCTTTACCATATTACATAAGACAAATGGCTGCATTTGTCCAACTTGCTAATGCAAAACAAAGCAACCACATTGCAACTTGGTGTGATGATTGAACCCAGTTGTTATATGGAATCCAGGAGATTTCTTCATAGCTACAAAGCACAGCTGAACTAAAGGAATGTCTGCATGGAATTCACCAATACCTTGCAATCATTTTCTCATTCTGCCTCCAGGCATAATTGCTAGAGAAAGGGGGAGGGGGCGGGAATACTCTGTTGTACTCTTTAACTATGGCTACAAGACATTAATGGTTATATAGCCTGCTTAAATTGTCTTTGTTACTTTAGGATTAGTTGACACAAATGGTTCAGGACATCAGGGGAAAAATAGCTATAACCGATTGCAAGCTTTTGCATTCAGAACAATTCTTCAGGATGGAACAAAGCAACAAAAGAACATGAAAAGCACAAGCCTCAATCACAAGGGAAAGAGGGGGGAAACCTCTGGTTTTGGATTATTTTATTTGTCTAGTTTGTATATTTGAAGTATTTTCATCCCAGCCTTCATCCTGGGAGAATAAGGCAGGATGCAAGAGACATTTTAAAAACAATTCTACCAAACTTTAGCAGTAAAATTATCGAGCAGCACAATAAAAACAATCACAAAAATATAAAAGCAGCAGTGTACACAAACAAATGGCATGGTCTTTTTGAAACAAATGACCCTATTAGTAAATTCAGAGAAAACTAGTCCTATCAGTCGTGTTTGATGAGATGGGCAGTTATATAAATTTGATTCATAAATTTACAAAATATAGTTACCCTGGTATTAAAAAGATAGCAATGATAGATTTATTTCATGATCTTTATGTGGTTCTCACTATGTTTATATTATATTTCTATGCAATTATTCCTCTTGTTAGGTATATAATGATGTAGAAATCAATGATGATTTTGTTGATCCATTAAAATAAAATCTATGTTTTATAGTATAGGAGAACAATTTTGATTGTTCTCAGTGAAAGTTTTTCTCTACTACGGATATTCATTTTTCCCTGCTAATAATTATTGAATTTCTCATTGATCCACCTTCTCATTAGTTTTTCTTGCTAACCTATAGATTCTTCCATTAGAAGAATCCATAAGTCTGGTAATAAACTCTTGCAGTAATCAATAGTGAAAAGCCACATGACAATCACTATCAGATATTCTGATATTCTGATATAATCACTGACATTTATTTTAGAATGGTACTTTCATACATGAATAAATTTACAGTATACAGATACTGGATCTTTTGGGCAGGGAATAAAGGGCTCTGATTTAAATATATATGAGATTTGTGGGTTATTTGTAAGCTTATACTAATTATTCATTTTAGAATAATTAGTTTGGGAATACAATTAATGTGCTAGTCTAGGCCTTGATGTGCTGCTAAATGCCTTCTCAAAGCTTTTCTTCCTTATCTATTTTGAGTCTCTGTTGGAGATTGATTCTCAACAATGCTCCCATCAGCACTGACAGGACAAGCCACTAGTACATTAAAAAGGAGACCAAACCCCACTCCCTTCTAGTACTGAAGATGTTACTTAGATGGATAGCAAAATGTCTACGAGCAAACAGCCAAGTTCAAAGAACACTAAGGACTGTAGTCTCAGCTTTGTCAAGTCATCTTCAATCTGTATCCTTCAGTAGTGCTACACCCATAACTTTGAAAACTCCTAGTATTTGGAAATTGAGCCATGGCAACTGGACCTCCTCCTCCTTTTTCTTCTTATTGAAAAGAAGTCCATTTGTCATGACTCGACCTCCAGACAACTCTACATGGATGCCTGAAAATCTTCATTGATTTTCTGGCCAGCAATTCTGGAGAAGTCCTCTGGGAAAGTGCCATTGTTCTCTATTCTCCTCCATTATGCTGTTTCTTTCCTTCCATTTCTTTCTGATATGAGCTTTCTCATGTCTTCTTTTTACAATCACTGGAGCTGGTTACATGTAACTTTCTCATTTCTCTTTCTGTACAGATCCTATTTCCTTATAATCTGAAGAAGCATAAGCATGTCTATGTGTGTGTATTTAGATGCGGGTGTTATAATTTCACTTTGTTCAAATGAAAACAGTCATAATAATCAATGGCCCTCTCATCAACAGGTCAAAGACAACAGTTTTTCACAACAGTTATTTGATCATCATGATAAGATTTGGAATTAGAAAACCTTCAAAAATGCCTTCTTTAATATACATTAAAAAGAGGCACCCACAAGGGACAAAACAGAAGAGATGGCAGCCACAAATCATGTGTTCAAACCTCATTCTTTTTTTACATGATTGTCTTGAGCTGGCTACATCAAACTGAATTATAACCCTCCTATGCCAGCAACAAGCAATCTATGATCTTGGGGCTAACATTTGGCTTCTGGTTAATTTCTCATAGCATCAATCCAACTAAACATGCTTAAATTTTACATTATTCTGTAGAAAATTAGTTCAGAATTCTGGGGAGACTAATCTGATCTATGCTAGTGGTGCAGAAGGAAAGAGAGAAAGAAGAGACCATCAGGAAAACAGAGGAATGTCAGGAAGAGAGAAAGTATACACCACACAGTTTGAGATTTGGCTGTGCCTGGTAAATCAAGTGCTATTGCTCAAATCCCCATCCATCCTTTCAATGCAACCTGCCAAATAGCTTCTTCCAAGGGTCACAGTCCTCCCATGCTACCTGCTATCTTTGCTCAGGCCAGGTAACAGTGACCTCATCACTTGCCTGTATAGATTTTCTGAAAACCTACAACAAGCACTTGCAGATCATTTTGTCTCATTCTCACACTTCAACTGATAATTGGTATTTTATGAAGCCAGATGGAACACGCTCCCTACATGACCACCCACCCTGCCTATCCCCCTCCCCATCCTAACATGACAGCAGGGTGGTGCCAGCAAGGATTCCATCCAAAAGCAACTTCTTTTCTGGCTTGTTACTCAAAAGTTGTACAACCCCAGGCTCTCTTTGAATTATTTATTGGGTTTTGGCAAGCTATCAAGGCTTACAAGATTAGTCTCAAAGCCAAAATATTTGGTGCCATGGATCTTGCCAGCTGACTGATGAAACACTGTTATTGCACTGTTCTATTCTATTTAATTTTTTGCTCCAGACTCCTGGCTTTTGATGAAAGAAGGTTTTTTTCCCCTGTCATGCACACTTTCTCCCCAGCATTCATTTACACTTATTTCCCTAGTGCATTATCCAAGCTCTCTGAGCATCCAACAAACATGTTCAAATCTTCGCTGTGACACTTTGTTTCTGTTAGAAATGAATTGCAGAATCAGGAGTAGAAGGGATTTACGAGATCCTCAGTTTCAGGTCACAGCCAGAGGCATGAACCTGCTTTAACCTCTCTGTCTATGCATCCTCAGCTCCAAAGACATTCCATAGTACTAGAAATATCTTTGTACAGCTACAGCACAAAGCAACTCAATAAACATCTATTTTGTTCTACATACCCTGAAACAACTTTTGCCAGCCTGCCACCATTCTGTAGAATAAGCTTCATTTTCCCAATGGCTAGCCAAATATTTCCAGAAGCCCCCGGACTCCACAATCACTTGCCTTGGATACTTTAGAGTAGACCCTTTACAAAATTTGCCTTTTTGCTGGAAGCCTTGTTTATTCCCCCAAGTCCTTGTGTTCAACTACCATAATGTTCAGTGGTGGAATTCAAATTTTTTTACTACCAGTTCTATGGGCATGGCTTATTTGGTGGGCATGGCTTGTGGTCATGTGACTGGGTGGGTTTGCTTGGTGGTCATGTGACTGGGTGGGTGTGGCTAACTCAATGTCACTCACATCAAGGGGTGCCTCACCTGGCCCCTCCCCTCCCTGCCATTCCTTGTCACCCAGCCTTAACTTATTTGTAGTTCTGTAAAAATGTTGTTCACCTTTTTTGACTTTATTATCTGCATACTATAGATGTACTTTCATGGACCACTGAAAGGAGGAAATGGCTCATAGGCTTTACCCAAGAGTGTGATAGGCAACAGGCTTTTAAGGGGCTGCCACAAAGAAAGGGGGACCATGTATTTTCCAAAGAAGCAGAATGCAAACAAGAAGTAATGGATGGAAACTGAACAGAGAGAAGCAACCTAAAACTAAGGAGAAACTTTCTGATAGTGAGAACAATTAACCAGTGGAACTGCCTGTCTCCAGAAGTTCTGGGTGCTCCAACACTGGAAGTTTTTAAGAAAAGACTGGACAGCCATTTCTCTGAAATGGTATTGGGTTCACCCCAAGGTTCCTTCTAAGTATTATTCTGACACCTTTCCCAGGATTTCTACTCAGAGTTTGGCATCCTCAGTTTTCTTGCCTGAGCTGGGGGTTGGACTAGAAGACCTCCAAGGTCCCTTTCAACTCTTGTTAAACACATGTGTATTTTATGCTCTGGACTATTGACATTGAATGCTTGTAAACCCTGAAAAATATGTGGTAGCCCTGGGCAAAAGAAAGGCAGAAAAATCACTCTAGGTGAAGGGACAGTGTAAAATATTAACACATGATAAATAATGGAACAATTAAAAAAAATAGCACAGAGTTTTAGCTCTCTCTCTCTTCCTATTTTTTCTTTCTTTCTTTCTCTTCCTCTTTCTTTCTTTCTTTCTTTCTTTCTTTCTTTCTTTCTTTCTTTCTTTCTTTCTTTCTTTCCTTCCTTCCTTCCTTCCTTCCTTCCTTCCTTCCTTCCCTCCCTCCCTCCCTCTCTCTCTCTCTCTCTCTCTCACACACACACATACACACACACACACAGAGAGAGAGCACTTAACAGGCAAGCATTTTGGAAGCAGCTCCTTTAAATTTCTCCAAGGCTTGAGTGGATTCCCCCAACCCCTCTGTCAGACCACACTCCTCCTCACTCCAGCACTTTAACTCACAAGGGGAAAGCGATACTTGCAGCATCCATGGGGAATCCTTGGAGAAGTTTTTAAAGACGTGCTTCCAAAATGCATTTCTTTTACGTTGCGAAAGTGCTCCAAGGCTCAATTCACCCCCAACCCCTCTGTCAGACTGCACTCCTTCTCACTCCAGACACTTTAACTCACACGGGGAAAGTGATACTTGCAGCATCCATGCCTTTCTTCCTTTTCCTGGGGAGAAAGAGGACATGGGGAACGGAAACCTAGGAGAGCGATCGCAAGTGAGCAACCGGGTGACCAGGTTGGGGGCATGGCCAGCCAGGGTTTGCCACCGGTTCGGCCACCCATGCCAAATAACTGCTACTGGTTCGCCCAAATAGATGTAAACCAGTTGAATAACACCTCTGATAATGTCTGAAGTTCATCTCACCTAATTTTGCCTGAAATAAAAATGGGAAATGATTAAGGAGTTTGGGTTTTTTGCTGCATAAGCACATGCAATGAAATTTGAAAGAAACAAAATATTTGGTAGTGGTTCACACACAATTGGGCAAGGGATGCAAATTTTTAATAAAACCAGGAGGTCGTGAGAAGTGTTTCTAGCAACATCCTGGTGTGGGAATGTCTGTAGCTGCCAAAGAAAATTTAGTCAAGATACAAATAAAGACAAGTTACGTTGAGATTACAATATGGACCAGAGTAACTAAGGAACCAACTACTTTTAAAGAAAAGAACCAGAGCGTAAATTACTTGTTTATGTCTGCTTCAGGGATAGCAGTTTATATCTTTTCTTGGCAAATTCATAATACAGGCAGTCCTGCATCATCTTTAGTCCATTGGTATACTCTTGGGCAGACAGCCTTCCTGAAAGAAAGAAAGAAAAGTTATTGTAATTGGAATACAAAGTTTGACATTTGTGGTCCTCCAGAGTCCAAGAATGACTAGGTTGTTAGGCTCGAAGAAAAGGATAAAAAAGTTAAAGGAACCAAGAAAAAAATATTCAGCACCGTGAGGTGTGAAAAGCAAGGAAAACATGAAGTTGAAAAAAAAATCAAGAGAATGACAGCAGAAGGACCACTATTTCAGTAAGGATAATACCTACAACCTGAGAAGAAAGGCCACAAGTACAGATGGGCCCTCAGGGTCTAAGTTTGGGCAGATCTAATTCTTTGCCTTGGCAGTCCATATTTAAAAATGAGCATTTCCACGTTTGCAACCTGGGATAGAAATCTGTTCTTAGATTGAGAAAACAAACAAGAATTGGAGCAGAACCTGGCTTTCTATTAATTAGTAAATGCTGAAGCAGTTTTGATCATTAAACATCCATTTTTCTTACAGAAATGGAACATTATTTTCATTTTTAAATTAAATACTGTGATGGAACACCATAACATGATTTTGGCTTTTTAAAAAATATTGATTTCACTTTAAGCCAAAGCCTTCATTTCACTAATGACAAGTTATCAGCCAGTCAAAACTTGCATGACATTTATTATGCAACATGAAAGATTTCAAAAGGATCTGGGGGAGAGAGAAGTTGGAAGAATTGTGCCTAGCATACTGCTATGATGACACATTTCAAGTTTCTTTTTTTGGGGGGGGGGATTCAAATAGAAAACTTTTTAAAAACTTTGGCTAATTAGGAGAAGTTAGTTGAAACATTGAATGCTGGGATTATGACAGGTTCGTCTCTCCTCTCTTCCTCTCTCCTACCTGATTTTGTCATTGATATAGCACTCCTGGTCCTTGGGGGATGAGGGCCTGCTAAATGTCCAAAAAGCATGAGCTTTTGGAGGACAATAACAAATAAGCCAAGCTTACAAAACAAAACTCTGAACATGAAATAGCCAGGTTTCACTAGAACAGATACATTATAGATAGATGATGAGGTATACAGATAGAGGTACATTATAGAATGATGAGATAGAGATAGAGATGGAGATGGAGATAGAGATAGACAGAGAGATGAGAGAAAGAGAGAGAGAAAGGAAGAGATAGATGTAGAGATAGAGATAGAGAGGAGGGAGAGAGGGAGATGAGAGAGAGATGATAGCGATAGATATTTTAGATAGATAGATAGATAGATAGATAGATAGATAGATAGATAGATAGATAGATAGATGTAGATGAGAGAGATGAGAGAAAGAGAGAGAGATGAGAGAGAGAGGGATAGATGTAGAGATAGACAGAGAAGGAGGGAGAGGTAGATGAGAGAGAGACAGACAGAGACAGAGACAGAGAAGGAAAGAGATGATAGAATGATAGATAGAAATCGAGATGATAGAGATAAAGCGAGAGAGAGAGATGGGGGGGGCATCCCCAGCCTACCCTGGGAGCTGCTTGCTGCCTCCTTGTCATAGTGGAGGGAAGAGGGTTATTCCTGGGCAGGGGAGGAATGAGTGAAGAACTCCAGGAGTGTCTATCTAATCTCTAATCCCAAGGTCTGAAGTTCATCCAACTGCCTGGCTATCAGCCAGCAGGAAGATGCTGGAGGTGGGTAACCATTTTAGTGACAACAGCAAAGGCATTTCTGAGGGGAAAAGCGATGGTGAAGAGTGCCTATATTTCACCAAGCAGACCACATGGATAGAGAAGATGAAAGTGATTGAAGATACAGTGACCATGATCACGGTCAGATGATACCTCACATGTTACTGAGGAAGACCTGAGGATTTTTTGGAATGCTAAGGGGATTGGCTGCAGAGGTGGTATATTCAGCAGGTTCTGACCAGTTCTGGAGAACCAGTAGCAGAAATTTTGAGTAGTTTGGAGAATCGGCAAATACCACCTCTGACTGGAGATTGTACCTTCCCCTGCCATGCCCACCAAGCCACGCCCACAGAACTGGTTGTTAAAAAATATGAATCACATCACTGATTGGTGGGGTTAAAGACTTCTGGGCATCCAATTGCTGATCTTGCCATGCAGAAAAGTAAAATCCAAAGCTGCAAAGAGAATTACATGGAAGGTATGAAGAATGAACATGGTAAACTTCAAAACAATGAAAGATGAAATGAATTAACTTATATCATCATTTTAGGCATCAAAAAATTGAAATGGAGTAGAACACATTCAATCAAAAGATTGTACTATTTATTACTCAGAACAAAAAAAGCAGAGAAAGAACACTATTTCTTTCACTGCTGGGAAGGATATAGTTGTCAGACAATACAGTCCTTTGATACAATGGTTATCCAAGTTAATGCTTCAAACATTGATAGAAAAAAGAGGAAGGTGACAAGTTTTGTGGCCAAGTTCAATCTGAAATAGGCAACTTCCAAGCACGATATGCTGGAGAAAGGAATGCCAAGGCTGGAAATAGTACAGTGGATAATATAATTAGACTGAATGATCTAGGAAGAGAAATGAACTAGGAGAACAATTCATCATTTTCTGCCAATCTGAAGGTGTATTAATTGCTATCACATTATTTAGACATCTCAAGATATAATACCAAAGACAAAGTTTCATACTCTTATTCAGATGCTCTACAAATGTAGCAGAATCTTGCAAACCTGATTATGCCTTATTTCTCCCCATTGTTATATTCATGAGTTAAAGGAGGAAACATTTAGGCATACATTCTTATTTTTGACTTAAAGCATATTTTGATCTTTGCTGGATTGATAACTGCTCATGTGTCAACTTTGGTCAAGCTAAAACCAAAGGTTTTCACAAAATGTTTGCCATTTTCAAAGGAGAACCTCAGTAATCACTTTGAGGTCCTGAACCTCACTGACAGAGAATCAGACAAACTATGTTATGCGATCAAAGTTTTTAAGGATGAACATGAAAAGAGACTGCCAAATACCAAGAAAGATAAGAAAGCAATCTGGATTTCAGAACAAATGGTGGAAATTGTCAAGAACAGAAGAAAAACTAAAAGCCCCAAAGACTAATATCTTAGGAAGGAACTTAACAAAGAATTTCAGAGAGCTGTTGGAAAGGACAGAGAACAGTATTACAATGACATCGGTAAAGACATCAAAGATGGAAACAGACACATAAAAATTAAGGAAAGTCTTCCTACTACACATGTCAACATTCAAGACACTTTAGAAGATATTCTTTATTTACAAGAACTTCTAGTACTCAAAAATAAAATTATATCAGCACAATGGTAATTAATTTTGGGTAGGATGACTGACTCCTCCCTTTTCTTTTTCCCTCTGGGTCTGTTTGTTTTAGGGATTTATTGTTGTTGCTGTTGTTGTTGTTATTCTAAAATGTTTTTTTAACAATTTGAACCACCTAAAGTTGCTGGGAGCCAGGTGGCATATAAATTTAATACATTATTTTTAAATCATTTCAGAAGACTACAGGAAATGAATCTATAAATGAGACAGTCCTGATAGAATCACAAAACATGCTGCTTCTAAGTCAGCAGATGCGTGGGACAAAGTTATATACTCTTTTCTTCTTTATATAATACATGCTGAATACATAGTGAAGGAGGCTGGATTGAAACAAAATCAGCATGGTTTTCAACCTGGATGAAGCAATTACCTGTGCTCTGTTGGTGACACCACCAGATGAAATTGCAAATGATCTGCAATCTCTATTAATGAAAGTTAAGGAAGCTCAGGGGAAAAAGGAACTATAATTAAATATAAAGATCAAACTAAAAGCAACAGGTACCACAATCAGCTTTTAGAACTGACAATTGAATTGATGGAGAGCCTCTGCTTTTTAGATTTGGCTATTAATAGTACAATAGCCAGTAGTCAAGAAATAACCTGCAGACTAGTACTTAGTGGGGGATCACTGATGATCTTGGACAAGACATTCAGGTGCTGCATTCTGTCTATACCTATAAGGATCAAAATTGTAGCAGATTTCTCCTGTCATATTCTTTGAATCCAAAAGCTGGACATAGAACAGGAAAAGGATAGAAAATACTTTTGCACTTTAATATACTGGAATGCACTACCTGATTCTGTTGTTACATCCTCTAATCCCCACTCCTTTAACCTCAAATTATCCACTATTGACCTCACCCCATTCCTAAGAGGTCTGTAAGGGGCATGCATAAGTGCACAATTGTGCCTACCTGTCCTATTGTCCCCATTTATTCGTACCTATTTCCTGTATTCTTACTCATGTTTATACTTATACCTATTATCTTGTAAGCGATTGACAATTCAAATCAAATAAATAAATAAATAAGTATTGGAAACATTGTTTGCCAATATTATAGATATTCAAGAACACAAACAACCTGATCGTATAACAAATCAATCCAGAGTTCAAATTATTATATTTTGGACACAAAACTCAAGGAACCAGTACCTTTGAGAAGAAGAGGCTATGTATTAGAATTTGTGTAAGAGAAAGACTGCAGCAAAAAAATGAAGATGAGAGAAATATACTGAACAATATGTGTTAAGATATGTATAGAATAACCCTTGAGTAACAAGGATATGCACATGGAAACGTTTATGAGAGTAGTTATGAATAATTATTCAGCCACACACAGATACACTAAATTGAGTTAAAGTTTACTTTAAGAAATAGCACAGTCCAATAAACGGTCCAGATCATATACGTTTACAGTCCAAAGAATATCCAATTACAAAGTTTTCTTACCAGTTGCCTTTGTCATTTACAATAAACAAAGATATCAAATTATAAGCACAGTATAAATACAACAGAGAACCTTAGATAGCAACAGAATCTCAGAGAGACAGAATGTCAGAGAGAGTAAGCTATGATCTCTAGCTCCCTCTTATGTTAATTTGCAATATAATCAACCAATCGGAATATAGTATAAATCAAAACAGTGATTTTGTCTTAAAGCTACAAACATACATTGTTGGTTTATATATTGCCAACCCAACTAATTGGTGAACAGATTCCTAACAATATGTATACAGGCAGTCTTCGACTTACAACAGTCCATTTAGTGACCATTCAAAGTTACAATGGCACTGAAAAAAGTGACTTATGACCATTTTCCATACTTATGACTGTTATAGCATCTCCATGGTCACATGATCAAAACTGAATCACTTGGCAACTGACTCATGTTTATGAAGGTTGAAGTATATCCTAGAGTCATATGATTCTCTTTTGCAACTTTCTGACAAGCAAAGTCAATGGGGAAGGAAGATTCACTTAACAATCGGGTTATTAACTTAACTGCAATTATTCACTTAACAGCTGAGGCAAGAAAAGTCATAAGATGGGGCAAATCTCACTTAAAAAATGTCTCACTTAGTAATATAAATTTTGGGCTCAATTATGGTCATAAGTCAAGGACTAAAAGGTTGGAAGAATATAGCCAAAGAGGACAAGAAAAAGTTAAAAATTCAAAGAGGCGGAAATATTTTGGCAAATGTTTTTAAAATGTTTTGGAAGTGCATGCCAGAGTTGAATAAGGAACCCTTATTTAAACAAAAGCAATGAAATTATTTGGAATGAAACTGAAATTGAGGAAATGATGAAAGATGCATTTAAGGGATTTGTATAGGAAGGATAGTGATATGTCAAAGAATAGAATTGTAAGAAATGCAATAAATGTTAGTGTCCAAGGAAATAAAGATGAAAAAGAAGTCACAAATGCTTTCAGAATATTGACAAATGGTAGGGCTACAGTGTAGATGATTTACCTGGAGAAATCCTAAAATGTGGCTGTGTAACAAGTTTAATATGTGTGCAAGGATTGCATCTGGGCCTTATGATCGGGAAAATGCATTTACTATTCCCCTCTGCAGAGAGAATGGTGGCGAGAATGAATGCAAAAATTACAAACCCATTTGTTTGTTAAAAGTGCCTGCAAAGAGATTTGGCAGAATGCTGACTGAAGCAATATCAATGAACAAAACTGAGAAGTGCAATATGGCTCAATAATCTTTCTGTTATTCAGAATTGTGTGAATACCATGAAAAAGTTAACTGAGCTTTTGTTGATGTAGAGAAACTGTATGATTAACTGCTTTGAACATTCGGGGATTTAAAGGGTGGTTGTTGAATACATTAAAGTGGTATAGGATGGAAGTATGTCCCGCTATAAATGAAATCCTTAGCCAATAGTCAATGATGGCAAACCTTTTGGGCCCCAAATTCAGAAAATGCCTAACTTGACTCTGCTGGTCTGTCTCACAACATATTTTCTGAACAAAAGATTAAAAAAAAAATTATTTCCCACCCCAATCTAGGCAAAACTGAACAGTGGCACTCAGCAGTAGCACTGAGGCTGGGCCTAAACTCTGACTTCAGCCCTAAAGCCATTACTGCCACTCAAAAGGCTGACTCAGGCTATTCCCCAAGGCACACAATAAGCCTTGGAAAATGGAGTGATTGCACCCTTGGCTCAGTGCTTCCCAGATTCTGTTGGACCCAACTTATCTTCAGGCAATATGTTCTTTCTGTTGACAGGCCTTGGTAGGCCCTACCTGAGATTGCATGAGCTTCAAAGTATGCTCTTCCATGGTCTTCTGCAGCCTCCAAAAATCACATGAGGACAAAGCAATCTTTGGAGAATACTTGTTGTCAGATGTTGGTGAATGCTGGCAATTCACCCAGAATGTTGTGATATGTCACCTTTGACGTGTGTTTCAGAAGTTCGCCATCACTGTTTTACATGCATTTAAAACAAAGTTGCTGACTTCACGGATTTACCTCAACAGAGAGAGAACAGAACAGCCAGCATACCTAGAGCAGGGATGTCAAAGTCACTTCATCATGGCAGCATCACGTGACGTATCGGGACTTTATTCCCCCTTCGCTAAACCGGGCCTGTGCGTAGCCAGTGCATGACACATCCAGCCTGCAGGCCATTAATTTGATAGCCCTGATCTGTAGTTCTCCAGCCTTGCTTAGTTGTTTGTAAGGGGAATAAACAGAAACTGAACCAGTGGCCTTCAGCTGAAAAACAAAATTGGGTTCTGCTATTGACATGACTTCTGATCAACGTTCAGCCAGCACGCCCTCCATCCACTCAGTGTATCTGACCTGCTGATTGGCAAATGCACACGTTCTAGAGGTTGTCCCAGACATATATATGAAGACTTTTCTCTACTGTGACAACTGCCTTAATAATCACTTACTATTAGCAGCAGACATCACCAGCCAATTCTGCAGTGGAAAGTACAAACAATTTTGAGCCTGTTGCCAGGTTCTCTTGCTTCCTACTCCTTATTCCCCTTTTCATCATTGCATTATTTCCTTCTCTGGGATACACTGGTGACATGCTAACCACAATTCCTCCTTTTAACTGTTATGTATGTAAATAATTTAAATAAAAGCAAGCTTGGGGTAAAGTGCAGGGTTCTGGCCCTGCACTTCTGATTGGGTGTTAAGCGGCTCGATCGGATTGGTTGGTTTCAGAGAATCCGATTGGCCCTAAACGAAGGACTCTTATTGGTTCTGGAGCTAGCGTCTTACAGCTCCCTATTGGTTATTTCACATTAAGGTCACCTATATCACTGGCGACGAGGATGGGATTTGGAGACATCTGATCTTAAGGAACCGGGAAGAAAAACAGAGCACGTGCCAAGACGACGCCACCAACGGAAACCATGTCCAGCGGCATCGTACCACCCGCTCCGTTCGATCCGAACCAAGAGGATTGGGAATCCTACATGGATCGCTTCCAAATGTTCCTTGAAACAAACAACCTGAAGGACACCACACCAGCCAAGAAGCGGGTGCTGTTCCTGACGTACTGCGGCCCGGCTGTCTTTAGAATGGCAAAGGCACTCGTGAAACCTCGAGAAGTTAAAGCAATGAGCTGGGAGGACCTCGAACCTCTCCTGAGGGACCATTATGCGCCAACAGTACCTACACTTGTGAGACGTCACGAATTCTATCAAAGAAGTCAGCGAAAAGGAGAGAGTGTGGCTGACTTCGTGGCAGACCTCCGACACTTGGGAGGCCTCTGCGGATTCGCAGACTTAGATGAAGCACTGAGAGACCGCTTAATTCTGGGATTAGATGCGCTGGGCGTGCAAAGCAAGCTAATGGCGAAAGGCGACATCGACCTTGCTGAAGCCATCGCCGAAGCCACTGCTGCTGAGGCGACCAAAAAGTCCGCAGCACAACTACGCAACTACGGCGAAGCCGAAACCCAACGACCCCACAGACAGGCGACCTTTTATCCAAGTCAGAAGAGCAGCTTGTTACGATGCACCACGAGGACCTCTCTTCGTCGTCAGACAGCGACGAAGAAGGGGTCCATCGACTGCGGTTCGACCGGGTCCCTCGCTCTAAACCCTCACGCCCTTGCGCTGGTTGCGGGGCAAACCACCCCAGGGCAGATTGCAAATTCCGTGATGCGATCTGTCATGAGTACGGAAAACGAGGCCACATCAGTCGAGTCTGTCGCAGTTTACCGGGACCAAGTCAGGCCTCAAGGGGAACCAGCTCTCGCCAATCGTCAGGAAACCATCCTGTAAGGCGAGATCCAGCAAACCACTCCTACAGATATCGAGCATTGTAGAA
Source organism: Hydrophis major (assembly GCA_033807585.1). NCBI lineage: Eukaryota > Metazoa > Chordata > Lepidosauria > Squamata > Elapidae > Hydrophis > Hydrophis major. Next base: position 185,617,279 of record CM066329.1, on the reverse strand, counting down.
AGAAGAGGCCCACCATACTATCACTATAGGTCACGCCTCAGCCATGGACGCTAAGAAGATTCGAGTCACAGTGGCCATAGAGAACCAACCTTGCCACATGGAGGTCGATTCCAGATCGTCCCTCTCGATGGTGTCGTGGAAGACATTAAAGCAACTCATTCCTACCATCCAACGCCAAGACCTTCGAATGCAACGTCTCATCCTTAAAGACTACCAAGGGAATCGGATCCCTGTGGTTGGGTCTTGTCGAGTCCGCATCTTGTTTAAAAAGCATACGGCATACTTACTTCTAACAATCATCAATAGGGACAGGCCTAGTTTGTTGGGCCTCCAATGGTTCGCGCCACTCGGCATCGAAGTAGCCGGCGTGAACCGAGTCGGTGATTGCGAGTGGGAGGAGGACCTTATTACTGAATTCAGCGATGTCTTCGCAGATCATCTGGGCGAGTATAAGGGGACCCCAATTTCATTTAGCCTCAACCCTTAAGGCCAAGATAGATGAACAACTTGACAAACTAATTAAACAAGGGGTACTGCAACCCATTGATCATTCTCCATGGGAAACTCCTATTGTAACCCCCATTAAACCAGATGGGTCAATCCGAATCTGTGGGGACTACCGGGCCACTCTAAACCACGCCCTCCAGCAGAACGTGTATCCAGTGCCGGTGGTACAGCACCTCCTTCATTCCCTGGGAGGCGGAAAGGTTTTTGCTAAGTTAGATTTAGCTCAAGCCTATCAACAATTGCCCGTGGACGATAAAACAGCCCAAGCTCAAATGATAGTAACGCACAGAGGTGCTTTTAAATGTACCCGATTGCAATTCAGGGTAAGTGTAGCCCCGGGAATATTCCAAAGTTTAATGGAACAATTATTGCAGGGAATCAAGGGCGTGGTTCCGTATTTTGATGACGTGTTAATTGCAGCTCCTAGTAAAAAAATTCTACAGAATCGTTTAAAATGTGTTCTTAAGAAATTCCAAGAAGCGGGATTGAAAGTAAAAAAGGATAAATGTCATCTGTATACCGACAGTGTTGAATTTCTAGGTTATCGCATTGATAGTCAGGGTATCCACCCTACTGAGAGTAAATTAAGGGCGATAAAAAATGCTCCCAGACCCCGTAACAAAACAGATCTCCAGGCATTTTTAGGCCTTATTAATTTCTATAATGTGTTTTTACCGCATAAGGCGACTGTGGCTGAACCGTTACACCGGTTATTAGATAAGAAAGCATTGTGGGTTTGGGGTTACCGGGAGCAAAAAGCATTTCGAAATGTAAAAGATTTACTTACATCTGATTCTGTACTTATGCAATATAATGAAACATTACCATTGGTTATAACTTGTGATGCCTCACCATTTGGGGTGGGCGCTATTTTGAGCCATGTGCTGCCTAATGGAAACGAGGCCCCTATTGCATACTTTTCGAAGACTCTTTCTCGGGCAGAACGTAACTATGGACAAATAGATAAGGAAGCTCTTGCAATTGTGGCAGCCGTAAAAAAAATTCCATGAGTATGTATATGGAAGGACATTTACCATTGTAACTGACCACAAACCTTTATTGGGGATAATCGCTGGGGACAAACCAACCTCCTATATATTGTCCCCAAGAATGACTCGATGGTCAGAGTTCCTAGCTGCTTATAATTATCGATTGTTACATCGCCCGGGGAAAGCCATTCCCCACGCTGACGCACTCAGCAGAGCACCGCTACCAGAAACTCTCGACGATCCGACACCAACAGTATCGGCGTTACAAATCGAAACGCTCAACTCGCCTCCTATGACCGCTCGAGATATCGCGAGAGAGACCAGACGAGATCACACCCTAGCTCGAGTCCTAGGCTGGGTAGAACGTGGATGGCCATTGGACCAGGTCCCAGATGACTTCGCGCCATTTAAAACAAGACAGACTGAACTTTTTTCGCAAAAAGGCTGTGTCATCTGGGGCGATAGAGTCGTCGTTCCAGAACGACTCCAAAACTCGCTGTTACAAATTTTGCATGAAGGACATCCCGGGATCGTGCGGATGAAAGCACTCGCACGGAGCTACGCTTGGTGGCCAGGCATGGACCGACACATCGAGCAATGGGTCAAGGCCTGCACCAAGTGCCAACAAAACAGCAACGCACCGCCAAAAGCTGCACCGACTGAATGGGAGATGCCACGCGGGCCCTGGTCAAGAATCCACCTGGATTTCGCAGGGCCGATTAAAGGACATACATTACTATTGACTGACGATGCATACTCTAATTGGTTGGAAATTCATCGAATGACCCATACAACCTCCGAAGCTGTCATTAAAGTCCTCAATAGACTCTTTACAACTCATGGATTGCCGGACGTCCTGGTGTCCGACAACAGACCACAGTTTACAGCGCTAATGTTTGAACAGTACCTTGCTGATAATGGCATCCGCCATGCGCTCACCTCGCCGGCGCATCCTGCTACCAACGGCCGAGCGGAACACATAGTCCAATTTGTAAAAAAGACTTTGCAAAAAGTGGACTATGATAATATCGACGAAAAAATAAACCGCATTCTACTTCCACAACACATCACTCCGCACAGCGTAACCGGCAGAACTCCCGCAGAACTTTTCATGGAGCGGAAACTCCGTTCCCGCCTCGACCGATTGCACCCTGCTTACGAGCCAGAAAAGCCTGCAGGATCCAGCGGACGCTACCGTACCTTCAAGGTAGGCGACCCCGTTTATGCAAGAAATTTATCGGGCGACCCAGTTTGGAATGAAGCAACGATAATACGCGAGACGGGGCCCAAATCCTATATTGTAAAATGTGTTGATGAAAGACTGTGGAAACGACATATTGACCAATTACGGTCACGACTCCTTTCAGCCAGCCAGCAACTCCCCTACGACCAAACTGAGGGGGGGGGGAAGGAATGGAAGAAGACAACATTCCAGGGAACCTGTTCCAAGAGAGAAATGAATCTAGTGAAACTCAGGAAATGGAGCAGGAGGAAGAATCGTACACTCCAAGGGAAATCACACCAGAACGAGAAGCTGAGCCACTGCCAAACAACATTTTACCTCAACAGGACTGCACACAGCCAGTCCAAAGAAAATCTAATAGACCCAAAAGACAACCATCCTATTTGAAGGACTATATAACCACACCATAATTGAGGAGCCAGGGGGAAGGGGTGTTATGTATGTAAATAGTTTAAATAAAAGCAAGCTTGGGGTAAAGTGCAGGGTTCTGGCCCTGCACTTCTGATTGGGTGTTAAGTGGCTCGATCGGATTGGTTGGGTTCAGAGAATCCGATTGGCCCTTAACGAAGGACTCTTATTGGTTCTGGAGCTAGCGTCTTACAGCTCCCGATTGGTTATTTCACATGAAGGTCACCTATATAAGGCAGAGTTGTTGTTGTTCACTCTCTTAAGTCACTATGTAATAAAGAGCTGAAAGTTCACCAACTAAGATTGTCTCCAGTCATTTCACCCATGCCTGAAACTATATCATTAACATTTTCAGTAAACAAACTGCATAGCAAGTGCTCTTTTTCTCTAATGATCGGAGGGGGGAATGTAAAATATATCATTGGATATCATTCAAGAACGCGTGTGTGAATCTCTGTGAATACAGTGATAAAACATCATTAAGTTACTATTGAGTAACACAGGAAATAAATAATTTCCATAAGATTTGTGGTTTGAAACCATCCCTCACTTCCTTTTTCATACTAAATTTTGACAGATTGAAGTCCTCTTCCAGAACTAAAGCTATTAAAAAGAAAGCCGAAGATGCTTTCAGATATTATGTTTTCAAGCTTCTCTGGCATTTTCACTTGTTTTTCAGGTTTAGAATAACACACAGGGCTGGCATACGCTAATATACATTTGCCACCCCGTGACTGAAGCCTCAAGGGATGTGTAATGAATCTTTGTTGATCAAACAGCACAGATGGGATGCTGCAAATACTTTTCAGTGGAAAAAGTCTCAAAATTCAGTGGCATCATGCAATGAGAAATCAAAAGATTAACAAGTGTTGTTGAATTATCCTGATAATCACTCAGTATCGGCTTCAATTATTTTGTCCATGATTAAGAGGGGTGGGGGGGAAGGAAGAGTAAGCTTAGCTGGTTAATTGGTTTGTTCTTGCTCAATTTGACATAGAGATGTTTCTGGGCAAATTAGTCCTAGAAACAATTCAGCAACCAGTATGATATATTTTGGGACTAGGGAGCTGAGATACAACTCATTCTCCATCTTGAAAGTTCTCTAGCTGACTTTATTTATAAGGGCTATCAAACTCATGGCCTGCAGGCCGGATGCATCATGCCCACTCCTGGTTTAGCGAAGGGGGGGAAAGCCCCGATACATCACATGATGCCACCGTGACGATGTGAGTTTGACACCCCTGCTTTATACCAGCTATGGTGGTAAAAGGAAATCCCCCCAATATACACATGAGCAGTCAAACCTATGAGATATGCATCCCCTCCCCACATACACTCAATACATGTGAACCACTTAAAGTGTCCTTCTAAGAAAACATTCACAGCAAGCTGAATTCACACTGAATTCAGGAGAGGAATCAGTCAGGAACCAGTTAAGCGAATTGTTTACATTCATTGACTGTATCTCAGAGAGAGTAAGCTAACGTGCTGACCTAATAGGAAGAGAAGAATTATAATAAGGTGACCCAGATCACATCATACTGTAATTGACAATGTGTCTGCCTTTTCCTTTGCCTCACCTTTGTAATGCAGTAGGCCAAAGGCATGTAAGACCTGATTCTCCTTTTGCTCAGGGTTGCTCAGTAAAGTGGCCAAACAGTGAATGTATGTGTTTGTTGCTTACTGAAATACAAATTTGTTGCATCTTCAGAATGATTTGGTTGCTTTAGGCCTGTAATTGTAAACCTATGGCAGAGGTAGCATGCAGAGCCATTTGTGTGGGCATGCGAGCCCCAGGCAAATTTACCTGCACTGCACGTGCACGTGCCTCCCAGCTGATTTTTGGCCTGTTTGAGGCTGTTTTTGCCTTCCCAGAGGCTCAAGGGAAGGCTGAAAAACAGGCTTTCCGGAAATACCAGAAGTGACAAAACAGGTCTGTTTTTCGGCCTCCCAAGACTGCAGAGGCTTCCCTCGAGCCTCTAGGAGAATCACCCCTGGTTGCTATTACATCAAGTATACCAAGCCATGCCCACAGAGCCACTAGGGAAAAGTATTGAATTTCACCCTGAACTGAATGGCATTGAGTGTTTACTGGCTGCCCTTCCCGATGCCTATGTGGAGTTCGCAGCAGATATTTGTCTTTTCGCTCTGAGAAAGAAACATGTTGCTACCTAGGATTGAATTCTCAACCTTCCAAGTGGGAGGCAAACGTCTTCATCTCTAGGCCACCATGCTGCTTAGCATTAGCTTATATTATGGTCCCCAAATCTTTACCAAACAGTCAAATGCCTTCCTTTCTTCTTATGATCCTTAATAGTTATGGCTGCTCATTGCTTCCCCTCTTTTTTTAATACAATTTATTGTCTTGTTCAAAGCCATTCCACTAACACCAAGGCAACAGTGACCAAGATTCTGCTACTGCCACGGGATAGGAGCAAACAAAAGCTTTCAGACTCAACATGGCAGGTAGCTGAATCAAAGGACAGGCTGGCGATTGCTATTCAGGAAGCCAACCCAGTCAAGTAGTCATAGGAGAATAGGGACTGCCAAGGAGATGCTGAAAACTCAAACTGAATCCGAAAGTTCCACTGGGGAAGCTTTGGGGATTTGCTAGTAGAGAAATCAATTCCAGCATCTTCCATTTGGTGACCCAAACAATGCATTTTTATGAGTTTTTAACATCTTGTTATGTTTAGTCAAAAGTATCCAGGGCACATTGATTTTCAACCACTAATATAAAGAGGGCGAGTCAGATCAAGAGAAGATAAATATGCCAGACAGAATTAAATTACCCAGCATATATTAATTCCTGCCTCAGCTTGATTGGTCCAATTTAAGATCAGGTTTTGGGGACACATGCAGCCGAAAGAATCAGAATCAGATTTGTTTTCGGTTAAAGGACTCAGCTGGATTTTATCTGCAAAACCAGACTCTCTTCTGCAATCTCAGTTCTGTAACTATATATGCACTAAATGCAGAGGGTGCCTTTCTTTGCATTTAACTTCATTAACTAGAATTGGAAAGAAGAATCTTCAAGGCAAGAACCTTTGGATGCTCTGAGCTTCAGCTTCTCTCCTGGTAGAAGTGAAACTTAAGTGCTCATTCTGGCATGCCCTAGGACAGGGGTCTCCAACCTTGGCTCCTGGAAGCCTGGCGGACTTCAACTCCCAGAGTTCCACAGCCAGCAAAGCTGGCTGTGGAATTCTGGGAGTTGAAGTCCGCCAGGCTTCCAGGAGCCAAGGTTGGAGACCCCTGCCCTAGGAAATGTACTGCAACATCTCTCTCTCTCTTTCTCTCTCTCTCTCTCTCTCTCTCTCTCCTAATGGCATTCAAACATCACATCCAAACAGCTGTTTTGCCAGATGTCCATCTCATCTTAGAGTCAGCAGGAAACAATTCTCCTCTCTCCCCAGCTCGTGTTCAGGTGCACCTGGAACAGATCAGTGTACACTGCTGTCCATGCAGCCGTTACATGCAACATTCTCAGAGTTGCAAATGGGTGGAATTAAAGCCCTCCCTAGCATTTTTTTTTTCATATGTACAAAGCTTCCTCTAACTAGCACGCACAATTCTCTGGTTACACTTCTTTTTTGTTCATGTTCAGCATCTCATCATGCGGTTAACCAACTAAACATTTTATATTATTCCTTGAAACTGGACTATTCAATCCATTGTCCATTAAGCGGCAGCAAAGAGAGGTTTCTGTTGTGACTCTGAGATTTGAACCTGGTCAGTCAGCAGATGTAGGTTCGAGTGATGAAGAAGATCTGGCACTGAGATTCGAGCCTGCATTATTAAGTGACTTAGAGGGGAGTCAAGTAGAGGGAGAGGAGTTGGATCTGAGAGATGAGCCTGATTTATTGGAGGTTTCGGAGTCCTCTCCCTCCCCTGAATCTACTTCCCTGATTACACCTCAGCTGTTAACAAACAATCAGGAAAACGTGCCAAAGGTCCCCAGTGATGACGACACGGACGGATGTTGGCTTGACGCTAGGACTAGAAGAAGATTGAAACGTCAATCACAATTGGAAAAGAAGCATCAAGCCAATGATTAATTAATGAGACTGACATGCCCCCTCTCAGAGGATATAAGGGAACGTACGAGTTCGTAATCTTTGCTGGAAACAAAGTGGATTTTGCTTTGGAAAGAAGTGCATCTAACTACAGCATTGTGATTTATGGACTATACAGAATTGCCAGACAGATTCTAGAAGGATTGCCAAAGGACTGTGAAAACAGAGCAATTAACTCTTCTGTCTCTGGTTTTGTTTGCGTAAAGTATTTGAACTCTGGAACTTGAGATTCTCACCTGTGGATACAGGTGGGACAGAACAGGTTTCTGTACTCCTTGGGTAACTACTAATTCTGATAATTATCTGAATATGTGCGGCTGCTGAATAAGTGCTATTAAAGAGCTGGAATTAACAGTGAGATGGGTGTAGAATCTGTAAATTACCTTGAAGATATAGTGAGGGGAGAACAGGAGGAGTCAGAGATCCTAAGAGCAGCTACCACTGGAAAGTCCATTCTCTGCCAGGTAAAGCCTTACAAAAGCCTCAAACTCTTAACCAATCCTGGTTTCCGGTTCCGCGTGGCTTCGGGGCAGCAGGAATTCGCGACAGCTCGCGATTCCTGCTGTGCTAGCCGTCGAGGTACCCCCGATCCAGATGGGTCAGGGGGATATGGCTGCCCTGTAGGGACAGCTGAAGAGAGAGGGGAGTCGGATAGGGAGGTGGGGGTGTCGCAGACCCCCCCTTCTCCGGAAAAACCCCTTTTTCCCAAGGCGGTGGAGCGGCGGTCAGCAATGGCCGCCACGAAGAAGCCAGCAACCGGGTAAGATTGTGCTGGAGGAAGTGTGAAGAGTGAAAGTTTTGTCTGAGCCGGGTCAAGTAACATCTTTTAAATTGCCTGGAACTGAGCTGTTTGAATTGCTGGAGGATACATTGTATCCCTAAGAAGAGCGAAAAGCGGCGGAGAAGCTGTTAAAGGGAACTTTTTTTTTTCTTTACTCTCCCACCCCATGGAAACAGCAGAAATATTTGGATATATTGGACATTGAAAGTGAATTGCTTTGAGAGTTGAAGCTAAGAGACAAAAGGATTCTTGGACATTGAAAAATTTAAGAAATTGGAAAACCCTTGTTGGAGGTATGGATTTCTGATTATTTAAAATTGACATTGCAAGTGGGAAGGGAGAGAAAAAAAAAATTGGAGCAGAAGCTGAAAAAGGAGGAGATTGCCTAGAATCCCAAAGGAAGATATATGGTAATTGGACCTCTTTGATTAAAAATTAACCCCAGAAAGAGAAAGAGAAGAAGGAAGAAAAGTATTAACTTTTGGAATTTTTTTTAAATTGTTTTTGATTGTCTTTGATTAAAAATTCTTGTGGTTGTTTTGGAAAAAGTTTCCCTTTTCATAATGGCATCGTTTGTGGATGAACTAGAGATTGAATATCAAAAATATAAAAAAGAAGATACTTTGGGCACTTTGTTTCAATTCTTAGAAATGGCTTTATGTACTTATGAAAAGTTGATTACGCAGCAGAAGGACTGGGACAAGGAAGAAGAGGAAGAAGAAGCCATCTTTGATGAACAATGGGTCCCTTCCGGAGAGGAGGAGAAAAAGGATAAGAAAAAGGGGATTTTAAGAATTATAAAAACAACCAAAAGAGAGAAAAATGAGCGAAAAGGTGGAGGCAAGGTTAGAAAGCAAAGGAAAAGGAGCAAGAAAAGCGAGGAGAAAAAGCAAAGGGGTATAAAGGGCAAGGAGAAGAATAAGCAAGAGAGAAAGGGGGGGAGGAGAAGCCTTAATGGGGGGAAGCAAGACCTAAAGAAAAAAAGTTTATTTAGAGACAATGGGTGAATTTAGTTTAGGATAAAAGAGGGATTCTGGAGGGTACATAAGTTTGTGTTTTTATATGTGTATTTAGAGTATAAAATTCATTATGTAATCTTAGAATCTATTAAACAGAATCCCAAGAAAAATTGCTATACGAAGTATTTTTAAGTTAGGGTAATGAGTTATAGACGTTACTCCAATTGGTGTATAGCAGAAGTATAGTAAAAGAAAAAAGATGAATGGATAATTGGAAATAGAACAGACAAAGAATGTTGTTGAAAATGGTAATAAGATATGGAAGGATATATATGCTTTTTTTTTTTGGATTTTGTATATTGATAAAAGGCAATAAAATTTTAATTAATAAGAAATAATTTGGATGAAAAGGAGAAGTAGGGATAAGATATGAAGTTAATACTATATGAAGTATTGATACTATAATTTGGAATTGTTATGCCTTATTGGTCTTTTATTATTATTTTTTCCTAGAAAAGAATTTATAAGCTGTTATGCCTTGGTTCTTTGTGCATTGTTTTTATAAAACTGATAAAAATGGTTTTTATATATATATATAAAAAAGAAAATGATAATAAGATATGGAAGGATATATGGGATGAATATGATGTTTGAATTTGTGTCTGTGTGAAGAGTTTTAACCCGGGAACAGACAACCTTCAGAAAAGATCTTTTAGTTTTGTTTATGTTTTGTGTTTTGTATGTTTGTGTATTGTGTTTTTTGTAAAACTAATAAAATTTGTTTTTTATAAAAAAAAAAAAAAAAACTCTTAACCAATCCATTGGTCAACCAGTATATTTTCTTTAAACATCGTCACAGAATTGGGGGTTCCAATCTTCATCAAATGCAAAAAAGGATTGGGAATGGGAGAATGGATCAAGGATTAGTTAGAAGCAGGGCAGTCACACAAGAATCTAGGCAAACCAAGTTTGCTGACATCATTTCAGGGTGCATCCTCCATGTGCATTATAAGATATTCATCACCTATCTGTAACATCTGGAGATACAGCAAAAGGGAGCAAAGTGCCTTAAAGCATCCTTGGTAGATAAGTTACAGAGAATGGCACGAAGAGAGGTCTTTTAGGGAATGGCTAGTGGCAGGCAAAGAGGCTGGGTGGATTTGCTCTAAGTATCCCTTTAATTGTTCCTCATCTCCAATCTTAGATCTTCCAGATGTGTTGAAATATCCATTCATAGAAGTTACCCAGCCAGAATGTTCACAGTCTAGGGAATCCTGGGAACGCCAGGCCAACTAATAGGGACAAGAACAGGGTTGGAAGGGTTATTGTGGCTTCCCAGAATGCAGTGCACAAGCATGGTGCAGCCTGTGCTTGAGGCTTAGAACCTACAATAATAGGGTTGGAAGGAACCTTGGAGATTCTATACCAGGGTCTTCAAACTTGGCAAGTTTAAGACTTGTGAACTTCATCTCCCAGAATTCCTCAAGCTGGCATTTGTCTTGCAACTTTAATCAGGAAACAGTTGCATACAAAGTGTGCACTGTTAGTGAGGTAAGTTATGGAATAAACTAGGTTAGACACCGTATGAATGACACTGGAAATAAGGTAACCTTGTTTCAAGCCATCATCGTGAAAGCCTTTATTTCTCCCTCTTTCATCCAAACAACAAAAGCAGACAAGCTGGAAAAGAGGCTTGTTCCTTTGATTGTATCCAAATGCAGCTTGGCGGCCTGGTTCTGCCATGGCAATAAGTATTCGGTATTGGCTGTCTCTGTCTGAGAGCTTCTACTGAGGGTTCCCATGTATATTGCAGTAGCTCTTGCCTGGAGTGTGATTGTTGCTTCCTTTGTAGAACGAGAGCATCCAATATAGCACACAGGCATGTTCAAGCAAACTCACATTTTCTGGGCAGGGATTGAATATGTAATGGGTACAAAGACAGACTCTATTTAGTCTTTTTGGAAATTTGCAAATTTTTCCTGAAAGAGAGAGAGTATTAGTAGGACTCAAAGATGTACACAACCTGTAAACACTACAGCAACAGTATTCAGCCATCCTGGCCATTGTTTAGACTCTCTCTCTCTCTCTCTCTCTCCTCCCCGCCCTCTCTCCATTCTTTATCCACTGACCTATTATTTCCTGTGACCCTATACCTTCCCAACGCCACAATGCCACACACCCAAGTGTCCTCCACAACTTCAGAATTACTGGATGACTTCTTTCTGAACCAATACCTCCCTGCTTCTCCCATTTAAGAACTGCCTTCTTAGCAGGCCAGTGTGCAAAGGAAGCTAAATTTTTTGAAATGAATAAAAACCAAACGTTTATTCAAAGGCTGCCTGTGGAGAAGACCATTTTTGAGGAGAGTGGGAGGTGAGCTTCTCCAACCAAGAGAAGATTCCTTCCTGGATCCAAAGACAAGGAGAGGAACAGGGAGCGGTGGGTGGCATGTTGAGAAGAACAACTGAATTTCAGGCTGAGCAGTTGCCTTCCCTCATCAGCCAGCCTGTCGAACATATATGAAAGGCCAAAGAATTGTGCAACCTGGTAAGCAGAGCCCTGACAGCATCTCCAAAGTACACAATACAAAGTGGCAATCGTCTGTTAAAGAATACAATTTTTTTTTCTCCCCTCCCTGACTGCCCCCAAACTTCAATTCTGGCTCTAATATTCTTGTGGAAAAGAAATAAGCCAGGAAAGCAAAGTGCCACAGATTATAAAGGCTCCCCAGGTGCACTTCCGTGGGCAATGTGGGAAGAAGAGGAGCTGGGGGGAGATGTACATTAGAAAAACCACAGTGTGACAGATGGAGGTGGGAGACTAGTGAAGAACGTGGAGCAGGCTGAAATTATGAAGCAGCAGCAACAGCAGCAGAGGGGAGCCTCTGCGGTTCCTTAGCAAAATATTGGGGGAAAGGTTTCTCTCCTCCTGGTTCTTTCAGCCAGGGGAAGCTTTTTATGAGCAGCCTGTTTTTGAAACAAGAGAAAGGGCTGTTTTCATTTCTCCTACAAACACTGTTTATGATTGAGGACTATCAATGATCTTCTGAAAGACAAACTCAGGGGATACTAACGGCAGCATAAAGAAAGCAGGAAGATGGGCTTCACTCAAGAGCCACTAGCAATTTTCCTACCTATTGTCTGTAAAAGCCCAATGGTCCCACAAGGCGAAAGAGTCCATGGTTTCCATGCAAATGGTCTGCAGTTCAGTCTCCGTTTTGCATTCAGAAGGTCTCAGGGAGAGGGGGCTGGGAAAAACGGGTTACACAGAACTCTGGGCAGCCAATGCTGGCTAATATGCACAAGATTGTGCCCTATTGGTTGAGGGCAAAGCTATGACACCCATGTCAAAGAAGACACATCGCAACATTTGGGGTGACGTTCCTGCATTCCCCAATACCCAAAAACGATTCCCTGTTCTTGGACGGTTTTTGTAGGTTGCCACATGAAAATGGGGTGCGCTCTTGGCATGGTCTCTGGACTCTCTGGAAGGGAAAAGGCTCCAGAGTCCCCAAAAATCATATGAGAACAAGGTGAACTTTTGAGCAGTTCTCAGAGGCTGCAGAAGAGCCTTCTCCAAGCCTGCTTCAAGAGCCAAGGTGTCCTGCAATGCAGAGAGCTGCCTTGAGTAGAATGAAGAGCTTGTCAATAGAAAGACAGCAGCACCTGAAAGCAAACAGTGCAGAGCAGAGCCCAGTGAATGCTGGGTTGAGGACCGCACAGGACGGACAATGTCATACCTGAAACATGGTTTTTGGAGTACTGTTGCACTTGAAAACCCGCATGGGTTTTCTTGCATTTTAAATTTGCTTTTTCAAATGCATGGCTAATAAATTTGCCATCAACCTTAACCTTCAAGAAAAGCCTCTCTTTCAGAAACCAGAACTGCAGGAGAACATTCGATATTCTGTAGGTAACAGTTTTGTTTCAGCTGTTCTCAAGCCTCCATGAACAAAGAAAATATTGAAGCCCAACCTTGGGAAGCACTGAGAATGTATCTTACCCATACCAGAAGTGGTATTCAGCAGGTTCTGACCAGTTCTGGAGAACCGGTAGCGGAATTTTTGAATAGTTCGGAGAACCAGCAAATGCCACCCCTGACTGGAGATTTTGCAGTATCCTTCCCCTGCCACGCCCACCAAGCCACGCCCACAGAACCAGAGGTAACAAAAATTTGAATCCCACCACTGACCCATATCCATTTTAATGTTTTCCCCTTGCAAATGTTTCTTTTACTTTTACTCAGAATACAATGCTCTTTTCTATGGCTATGCTCACAATATTATTGGATGCTTTGATTCTGGTGCTCTAACTGGACAGGTGACTGTTTCTAAACCAATCAATTTTTTTGCTTTGAAGTTCTTTGTTGTGTAAAGGCCTGGTCACGCTGCAAGAACTTTGCTATAGCGGTCCTTGAACGGTAGGAAGAGGGGGACAAATTTCGACACCACTCGTCACCGCGCACAAAATTTGAAAAAATTCGAAAACACGGGCGTTGCTTTAGCGGTGCACCGCTGAAGCCGGCGTTGCTTTAGCGTTGGTTTAACGGTAGGGAACGTTGGTTTAGCGGTGATGTGAGCGTTGATAAAGCGTTGTTCTGCGCATGCGTGCGTTGGCTCGGTGGGGGTTTTAAGTAATTGCGACATGCCGCTTTGGACTACCGTAACGGAGCTGTACGGAAGTTCTCAAAGAGTTTTGATAGAAGTTCATCATGGGACGTGGACAAAAGAAGAGGAAGGCTGGAGGAGGAAAGGCAGCAGCCTCCAAGAAGATGCAGGCAGCAGTGGAGTCAGGTAAATATATGTGGCCCACTGGTTGCGTCAAGAAAAATTTGAAACCTCAACCATTCTCTTTAATTTATTATTCCATTGTTATATTTTGCAGAGACCAGTCAGGCCACACCAGAAGCCACTGCTAGCACAGCCACTGCTAACACAGCCACAACCACTGCTACCATCGCCCAGGCAGGGGCAGCTGCTGATGAAGGTAATCACCAATGAAAATGTATGAAATTTAATATAATTATGATGATAATAATAATAATAACCATAATCTTTCTTTCACGTTAATTGTCATTGCTCATTTATTATTCATGTTGTATATTTTGCAGACTCTGATGATGAGCCCCAGGAGGCCCTGACACAGGACCAGCCTGATGGTGAGGAGCTACCCCCTGGTGATGACCAACCTGAGGAGGGCCGTGCTGCTGCTGAAGGTAATTATAGTGTGATGAATGCAATGAAAAACTAGACTTTCAATAGAGGAGTTTTGTAATGTAGTCAAATTTATTCATGTTTCCCCCAAGACAAAATATGTATTCACCTGTCAAAAGACAACCACATCACAATAGTTAGAAGGCGAATTGCACATATTAGTGTTGCCAAGTCGGACAAACATTGTAGCTTGTCCGACTTAGCAACAAGGACTGCGGGTGACGATAATTCCATCCATTACAATGTTTGAATGTTATTGTTTGTTATCAGGAGAACAACTATTTTCTCATTGAAAATTTAACAAAGATGTGTGCATAAAATGTGACTACATTACGAAACCCCTCTATTCGTCAAGTCGGACGAATTAGGTGATCCGAAGGATATTCGATTATGTAATCAATACAAGTTGATCTAAATAATATATGTTTAATTTATTTATTTATTAATATTATTTTTATTCAATTGCTATATTTTTCAGACTCTGACTCTCAGCACCCATACTTGGAGAAGAACGATGAACAGCGTCAGCCTCAGAAGAAGTCTCGCCGCAAGGCCCTCCTGCTCGACAATGCCACTCAGGAGCAACTCATCGAGTGGATCCGGGAGCACGAATTTATTTGGAGGAAGGGGGCCACCGACTACAAGGATACAAAGAAGAAGACGGAGCTTTGGACCAGGAAGGCAAGAGAGCTGGACATTGAGGAGGGAGCTGAAGCTCTCAGGACATGGTGGAAGTCAGTCCAGGACCTCTACACTAAGCTTCTCACCAAGAAGTCTGGCCAGGCTTCAGCGAACTTGACAGACAGAGAACTGTTCATCCAGAGGAACTGTGCCTTCCTGCACAAGGAGGTGAAGCCCAGGAAAGGTCGGCCACTTAGATGCATACTCCTCACACCGGAACCTGTAGCCAGCCAGCCTCCAGCAGCCCAGCCCTCGGCGTCGCCCAGCACCTCTCGCCAGCCTTCCCATGACATCGAGGAACAGGAAGGGAATGAGGGCTCACTCTCGCTCATTGAAATGCAAGCGGCAGTCTCGAGGTCCATGGGCAACCCCTCACCAGCTCCCGCTTCCACCACCACCAGACAACGCCGTGGCGCCACCAAAGGCGAGCCTGAAGACTCCCCTGCAATGCTGGAGATGAGAGATTGTATGAAGGCCACCAACGCCCTCATGGAGAGACTGGTCCAAGCCCAAGAGATCAGCCATGCAAGGCAGCCCTTCATCATGTACATGTCCCAGTCTCTCCAACGGCTACCTGAGGCCCAGTACCAGCTCACAGTTGAGAGGATGACGGCCATCCTCCATGAGACGCAGCGACCTATGTCCCACCCCATTCCTCCAGCTCCACCACGTCCAGCATTTGCACTTTCACCCACACACACATTCTACTAGCAGCAGCAGCCGCATTACTTCCAGCCTCAGCATCACGGCTTCCAACAGGAACCTTTCCACTTTCGGCAACAGTCTCAGCCTCAGCATCAGCCTCAGCTCTTCCAGCAATTGCAGATACCCGGAGTCAGCCAGCCAAGGAGCTCCAACGAAGGCCTCATGTTGTCAGACATGCCGAACCTTTCCTCCAGTAACCACACCAACATGAGCACCATCAGCGAGGGGGGTATTCTCCAGGACCTCCAGAGGCAGGAGATGAACGCTCCACCCTTATCAATCACCACCTCATCTCAAAGGACTGCTGATGTACTTGCAGAGATAAGGGCCACCACCGAGGAGAATTGAGACTGTTTGAAATGTGTTGAAAGGACTGCTCAGATATTTCATGTGATTTTTGTTTAAAGGTTGAGCTGGTCAGCTGTTTTGATGTTTGTTGTTTATTGTTGTGCACTTTTGTGTTTGGGTGGTCTCAAAAGCTTTGAGCTTTAATAAACAGCATTTTTATTAAACTATTCTTGACTACTTTACTTAATAACGAAAAAAAACCTTTGTAGTTGTAGAATTCTGAGCCAGAGTTGAGGAGCTTTATATGCCACGTGCTTGCCATCAATGGCACCAACTGTGTGGGGAAAGTTCCATCGCTGGTATCATTGTTCAGCCAGGTCTGTTCAGTTCTTGGGCAAAACAAGAGTTCATCTGTGTACTCCTCAATGATGGCCTTTACCACTTCTTTGACTACCACACTGATGGTGTTGTGATGTTGTTGGTGTTGTGACTCAAGGCCTATTCCAAAAGGGCTACTGGTCCATTTCTCCCCGTATTTATAGGCAAATTCTGGTTCTGCTCCAACACCTCCATACCAACGCCAAACCAAAGTTCATCACTGCAATGGATCACTGCTTCAACGCCTGACACCGTTCCAGGAATCCCGTGTCCGCTCGTAAAACGCTTACAACCGCTCCACCAAAGTTAGTGCAACGTTTAATCACCGCCCGGGCAAAGCTTGCAAAACAGCGGTGGTCCAGCGTTGAAGATTTCTGCGTTGGCCTAGTGGACCCAAGCGTCCACGAATTTGCGTCTAGCGGCAACAAACTTTGACCGGGCGTTGTTGGAGCGGTGGTGAACTTTGCCGGAGCGGAAAATTGTGCGCTCCTCACCGCTCGCAATATTTTGTGCAGCTCAAAACTTTCGGAGCGGTAGGAGGAACCATCAGCGGAGGCCGAGCGTATATGGCGTTGCCTTAACGGAGGCCAACTTCTGTTAAACGGTGGTGAACGGTTACGAGCGGTGATGATTTTTTTTCAACGTTCAAGGACCGCTATAGCAAAGTTCTTGCAGTGTGACCAGGCCTTTAACTATAAAAGCATTCCTAAAGACCAGTCTCTTCTGCTTGAGGCAATTTTACTATGCAGAAAGACTGGTGCTGGTTTCCGCCTTTAAGAACTGGTTTCTCCATTTCTTCTTTTGGGAAATATGATATTCTGCCACTATTAGAATTAAGAATAAAGAATATTTTAATCTGGGTGGGGGCTTCCTGTACAAGTGTGAAAAGAGTTGCAATCTCAAAAGAACTGGACATTGGTAGATCACAGGTGCGATTGGTTAGAAGCCTCTTCCAGTGGTTACAACTTTACAAGGCAAGGCAGAGACCCAGACATTTGTTGTTTTTCGCTTCCTGAATCCCAATTATCCAAATTGAGGGAGGGAGGGGGAAGAGAGAGAGAGAGAGATGCTTAAAGGAAAATAATATTTAACAAAACAGCCATATTTTCTTTCCTCATCCCCATTATGTATGTTCCTTCTCTCATTTTAATAAAATATTTATTCTAAATATAGTATTAATACAATCTTGTGTTACAATTGTAATCTGTGTATTTATTGTTTAATTTTTAAGATATCAACCAGTCAAATGTTTTTTGAAAAAAGACTGGTTTGTCATCAAACTTTAAGCGACATGTTCAAGCAGTCTCCAAGAATCAGATACTATTGAATGGGGGGGGGGATTATAGTACTGTTAGTGAGTTCCAGTGATACCCCAGATTTGCTGGGAGCACTGTAAAAATATTACTGAGATGTTAAGGGCATCATGAGCAGAGAAAGCTCTGCTATCAATAATTCAGATTCACTCTGCACTAAGCCATAATTTGGTTTGCTTGGTTTGGTTCTTAACAAGATCTTTTGTAAAGGTTTCTCTGTTCTTCAATTGTTCCTTATCCGGTGTTTCTTGATTCTGTAGGAAGTTAGCACCCACCCCTCTCCTAGAAAAATGAAATATCATGGGAAATATTAAAAAGGCAGAATATTTCCTCTAAAAAGAGTAGAAACTCAGAAGCAGAAACTCACTTCAGAAGCAGAAGCTCACCCCCACCTTTGTTAATGGGTGGGCCATTAAGGCTTGGGCCAGAATACATAACAAAGATCTCCAGGTAAAGCTATAACAATTGCTCAAAAGCCCTTTCAGTGCATCATCATCCAGCAAGGCTCAACCAAGCCTGGAACTCAGGACAGCCTACAGAGTTGCCCCTGCGTGGCCTCATGGGAGTCTGACAACCAATCAGAATACAAGCTGCAATTCAAATCCCAACAAAGGTTATAAAACCCAGGCACTCTCAGCATCTCAGCCCTTTCCTTCTCTTTTCCTTCACCTTGGAGCATGTTGATCATCCCTTTTTTCACTCTGGAGCTCTATGGTCCTGTCCATCATTAAACCTTCCAAACAGCCTCCATGTTTCCAGTGTCTTTTTCCCCACTTGGAATTGAACCCAGAAGGATTTCCTGCCTGCCAGACCTTTCAAGCCATAGAGTGTCGCCTGAGTCCAAACAAATTGTAACTTACTGCATGTAGCACTTAGACTTATATTCCACCCCATGGTGCTTTGCAGCACTCTCTGGGTGGTTTACAATGTTACCCTCAACAATCTGGGTGCTCATTTTACCAACCTGGAATGGAAGGATGGAAGGCTGAGTCACCATTGAGCTCTATCAGCATTGAACTCCAGATGGAGATAGATGCCTGCTGAGGAGGAGGCAACATGGACAGGTGATGATGATGTGTGCATGAGGACATCATCATGCAAGAATAGACTTGTGTAGGTGGTCAGGATACAAGTACACAATCACTGCCTTGTGTGTTGATGTCATTACATGCATGGCATCATTCGGATACCATCATGATTTGTTAGAGGTGCTAGTATTTCTAATATGTATACAATCTTCTCTCCAGATGAAGAAGCTCAGCATCTCATTAGTCTGGTGCCTCTTGCAGCCACTTACCATTTGACAAACATAATTTTTTGTAAAAAAAATAGTGTCATCTTCACATTCTGCCTCTATTTAAAAACAAAAACAAAATAATGTGGAAAGACTTGTGATGAGCACCCCTGGGATGCGGTTCTTAATTCTTATCACCTCCCATAGTTATATTCAAGGTGAGGTCTTTTGTTTAACCATCAGTCACTGTATTTTTAATATCTGCTTGACAAAATTCAGCCTGTTTTCCTCAATAGTTCTATTTATTTGATTGATTGCACTTCAGAATGCCTGGCCAATCTGTATCTGATGCCAGCAACATGCCCTGAAGAGCTGGACAGGAACGGGATGTTCTAAGGAACGGAGAAAGGGAGGTGGTCTCACAAAGTAGATTAACTCAGCTGGATGAGAGGGATGTTTCATCTTCCCCAAGTCTGCACTGCTAGTTTTCTCTTTTCCCACAATCACGGCTATGGCTATCAATAAAGGAGAATATGTGTAGCTCAGGGTTGAAATGAAGGGTCTTTAGTGCTCTCTGAGATTGGTTGTTTTCCTGCAGATATTTCACTATCCCAACTAACACCGATGATGTTAGTTAGTTTGGGTAATGAAACATCTGAAGAAAACAACCAAGCTCAGAGAGCATCAAGGACCCCTCAATCCTATGACTTATTTTCAAAGCACTGCTCACCTTTTTTCTTTCTGATGTCCTCTAGTGTTGACTTGTGGTTTTACTTAGAATGTTCTTGGAATGTCTTCTTTTTTTTATTTTTTTATTAATTCAGTTGCACTGCTTTACTTTCCTAAAATATATGATTCCTCTTTGGAGATGCATCCAATCTTGCCAGCAACTCCTTCTTTTCCCAAAGGAACACTACCAGGCTGAATATCAAGGATCAACTGCAGAAATGGGGGAAGGGAATATGGTGCCTGAAGTGAGAACCTTGCTGTTTTCTTCTCTAGCAGGGCAGATTTCTGCACATTTCCCCCCAGAAATATATGAAGAAACTTTCTAGATAGGAGAAAGCAATGCATTTCTTCTGCCCCCACCTCTTGGGAGACTGTCTGAGGTTGGGCTACAAATCCCCAAGGCTACAACAGCGTTGATCATGCTGGCTTGGAAAGATAGGAACAATAATACAATGAATCTAGAAAAAGCTAACTGAAGGAGAAAGATTTAAACCTCTTTTTTTTCCTTCCATCTCTCCCTCCCTCTTTTGCCCTATTCTCCTTCCTCTTTATTTCTTTCCCATTTTCTCCTGACGTATCCTACCTCTTCTCGCCATCCTTCCTTCCTTCAA
This sequence comes from Hydrophis major, assembly GCA_033807585.1. Classification (NCBI taxonomy): domain Eukaryota; kingdom Metazoa; phylum Chordata; class Lepidosauria; order Squamata; family Elapidae; genus Hydrophis; species Hydrophis major. The sequence continues at coordinate 185,597,168 of CM066329.1, read as the reverse complement.
TCCTTCCAGTTCTGCCTGCCTTTTTTTCTCGTGCTGGTGCTGTCAATTCACTGCCCCATCATTTTTCTTTTTCTCATCTGAGTCTTGCGTTTCCTCCAGCAAAATGTAATAGCATAGTGATTAGGACAGGAAGGTTATCTTGCTGGAAAAACGCGCCATATGTTCGAATGAGATTCTGGACAACAGCTAGGAAAAGGCACCAAAGATCATTGTGGAGACAAGCTATTTTAGGTACCAAAATGCTTCTTCCCATCTAGCATTTCCCCCCCACCCCCACCCCATTTGGGAAGGACAATATTTCTTAAATCACAGACCAGTATTTAAAGCACATGTGGGCCTTCAGCTGAACTATAGCTCCCAGGAGCCCCATTCAGTAGTGAGGGACACTGGACAGTGTAGCTCAGCAGCATCTGGAGGGCCACAGGCAATGAGTGGTGTGCTGCATAGCTCATTTTGGCTGACAAGAACCAACTGTTAAATTTTTAGTCATTTTGCAAACAGTTAGACACTTAGCATGCCAATCAGCTCTTCCATGGCTAGTGGAGTGGGACAGTAGCGACAATAAAGCTAGCAGAGCCAGCTCTTAAACATTTACCAACTCACCACTAGCCAAAGATTTTATACTCTTTGAGAGTAAGGTATTGTTACTTACTATAGCTGTTAATTCATCTCAAACTATATTGGGAAGAATGATGTTGAGTAGTCATGCTTTCCTAGAATTCACTCAGAATTCTGTATCGGCCAGGTGTGATTGGACACACAAGGCAGTTGTCTTCAGTGCATAAGCTCTCAGTGTACATAAAGATATAAGTGATAAATCATGGTCATAGTCATCATAATACATTCATCGTGAAACATTCCAAGCGGCTTAAGGAAAATTAGAAGTTCTGAATAATAAGGATTATTCAATTTCTTTTTTTTAAAAAAAGCCTTCTGACCAGGAAGGAAGGTGGGGGAAAGAGCTCGATTTCTTGGGTAGATTCTGAGAAAGCTGAAGTTGGTCCCATTTCTTCTAATTATCCCTACCCAGAATAGTCCCTGCTGAATGGCAGTGCTGGTACCAAGTGACACAAAGATGCCCCAGACCACTTACCAAGAAAAACCTCTTCTGCTATAGCTCCCATCATTTTTTGTGTGAGAAGGAAACTTTGGAGTTGCTTCAGGTCAGATTTCCTGTCACACACCTTTCGTTGATCCTGTACAATTTGCTCTCACACGCATCTCTAGTCGCATATATCATCGTTAAATGAGAATCACTACCATAAGAACATTCTGTCCTTGCAAAGCTTCTATAGATCAGAAGATTCATCAATCACACATTTAAATTATGTTTGCACATTAAAAAAAATATTTGATGACAATGCGATGGGACTAGTAAAGTACTGGCTGCAAAGGATCTCTGGAGCTTGCGGCTCTGTAACAGGAAAACTACTCTGGGGTGCAATGAGAGAGGTTTTCTCCCTACTTACCTCTTTCCTAAAAGTATATCTCTTTTGGGGGGGGGAGGATCATGTACTCCAAAGAATGCCAAGACTCTCAGGCTTTCTTTGGCTGATGTTGAGCCAGCAGCATTCTTGCAAGTTCAATGATTCTGCTGAGGGGATGTGTGTGTTCTCTGCAGAACTAAGCATTGCAGGAAAAACCCTGCAACAGCCTCACTTTTTTTTTTTAATAACAAATTTTATTAATTTTACAAAAACAAATACACAAATAATCCAAGCATAACAATTTGAAAATTCTTTTCTAAAAAATAATAATAATAATAATAATTAAAGAAGAAAGCCAATAGAACATACAAAATAATTCCAAATTGTAATATCAATTTTTACATTATCTATTTAACTTCATATCTTATCCCGACTTCTCCTTTTCATTCTAGTTATCCAAATTATATTTCTTGCTTATTAAAATTTTATTGCCTTTCATAAACATACAAAACACAGAACATAGAAAAAAAAAACCCCTAAAACATCTTTTCTGAAGGCTGCTTGATCCCGGGTTGAAACTCTTCACACAGACACAAATTCAAACATCATATTCACTTTATATATTCTTCCATATCTTATTATCATTTTCAATATCATTCTTTGTCAGTTCTGTTTCCAACTATCCATTCATCTTTTTTCTTTTAATATACTTCTATACACTGATTGGAGTGACGTCTTTAACTCATTGTCCTAACTTAAAATTATTTCATATAACAATTTATCTTGGGATTCTGTTTAGTACATTCTAAAATTACACAATAAATTTTATAAAAAAGGTAAAGACCCAGCAATAACTAAATAAAATCCTGTATAAGCACTATCCATATCATTTAAAAAAAAAACACTAATCGTATATATTAATACTCATTTATATCTTAAGCATTTTACTCTAAATACACATATAAAGACACAATCTTATGTACCTTCCAGAATCCCCCCTTTTTTTCAATTAGATTCACCCATTGTCTCTAAATAAACTTTTTTTTCTTTAAATCTTGCTTCCCACCATTGAGGCTTCTCCTCCCCCCCCCCTTTCTCTCTTGCTTATTCTTCTCCTTGCCCTTTTTACCCCTTTGTCTCTCCTCCTCCCTTTTCTTACTCCCTTTCCATTGTTTTCTAACCTTGCATCCACCTTTCATCTCATTTTTCTCTTTTTTGGTTGTTTTTTCAAACCTTAAAATCCTCTTTTTCTTATCCTCTTTCTCCTCCTCCCCAGAAAACCCATTGTTCATCAAAGATGGCTTCTTCTTCCTCTTCTTCTTTGTCCCAGTCGTTCTGCTGTGTAGTCAACTTTTCATCAGTGCATAACGCCATTTCTAAAAATTGAAATAAAGTGCCCAAAGTATCTTTTCCATCTTGTTCTTCCTTTTTATATTTTTGATATTCAGTTTTTAATTCATCCACAAGCGATGCCATCATAAAAAGAGAAACTTTTCCCAAAATAACCACCCAAGTATTTTTAATCAAGAATAATTCAAAAAAGATTCCAAAAGTTAATGCTTTTTCCCTCTTCTTCTACTTCTCTTTCTGGGGTTATTGTTTAATCAAAGAGGTCCAATTACCATATATCTTTCTTTAGAATTCTAGGCAATCTCCTCCTTTTTCAACTTCTGCTCCAATTTTTTTCCTCTCCCTTCCCACTTGCAACAACAATTTTTAAATGATCAGAAATCCATACCTCCAATAAGGGTTTTCCGATTTCTTAAATAATTAAGTCCAATGTCCAAAGAGTCTTTTGTCCTTTGGCTTTAACTTTCAAAATAATTCACCTTCAGTGCCCAAATAAATTTCAAATTTTCATCTGCTGTTTCTATGGGGTGGGAAAGTATGGGGGAAAAAAAGTTTCCCTTTAACAACTTTCTCCGCCGCTTTCCGATCTTCTTAGGGATACAATGTATCTTCCAGCAATTCAAACAATTCAGCAATTCAGTCCCAGAGAGTTTGAGAGATGTTGATTAACCCGGCTCAGCCAGCACTTTCACTTTTCCTGCTTCCTCCAGCACAACCTTACCCAGTTGCAGGTTTCTTTGTGGCGGCCATTACTGACCGCCGCTCCACCACCTCAGGAAAAAGGGGTTTTTCTGGACAAGGAGGGGGTCTGCGACACCCCCAACCCCCTGTCCAGCTCCCCTCTCTCTTCGGCTGCCTCTACAGGGCAGCCATATCCCCCGGATCCATTTGGATCGGGGGCACCTCGGCGGCAACCACAGCAGGAATCGCGGACGGTCACGAATTCCTGCTGCCCCGAAGCCACGCAGAACCGGAAACCTACAGCCTCACTTTTCATACCAGATCAGATCAATGCCACCACTAGAACAGAAGTCTGTATTATGAAACAGTCCATGCAGTGCGAAACCTTCTAGCAAAAGCCTCTAGAGATAAGCTGTATCTTTAGCTATATCTGTATGGGGGTTGTGACAGGACCTATCAGCATTTTATATCTGTAGAATGACTTCCTTCCTTTCCTCCCTCCCTCCCTCCCTCCCTCCCTCCCTCCCTCCCTTCCTTCCTTCCTTCCTTCCCTCCCTCCCTCTCTCTCTTCCTTCCTGTATAGTACCATGTTCATCAAAGTAGTTTATCTTCCTCTCCCTCTCCAGCAGTAGTATCTGGAACTGCCTTTCTGCCCATAGGACATATCCTCTTGATGCAAATGCAAATGAATACTGAAAAATCACTTTTAAACCAAGTCAGGTTAAAGCCATCAAAAGCCCAACCAAATAGAAATTTTGATCTGTCCATGGTGGTCCCCCAATAACCCTGAACTCACTGTAATAATTATGGGAACTATTTTGATAATAAGGGGTAGCCAGGCAGAAGACCCTGTGTCTTGCTAGGTGAAGGAAATTGGGACAGGTTGTCCAGTGATGAGCAACTGATAGGAGGTCCTGTAGGTATAGCCCTTCAGATATCATGGACCATCAAGGAAACAAGGAGCTGCTTATTTTGCAAATGTTTGACACTTGGTTGTGTTTGCACAATGCAGTCAACCTATTGCATTAACCCATGAAGTGTTAAAGAGGCTGAGCTTGTCAGCTGGGAAGCTGACAGCCCAGGTTGGAGACCCAAGTGTGGGATTACTTGCCCCAGCTTCTGCCTACCTAGCAGTCAGAAAAAATGCAAAATCAAGGAGATGAACATTTACCACTTGGGTGGGAAGGTAGCAGCATTCCATATGCTTTGGCATAGAGTCCTACTGGCCACATGACCAAGGAAAGGGTTTTAGGACAACGCTGGCTCCCTTGGCTGAGATGAGCATCACTCCCTAGAGTCAAATATGATCGGACAAGGGAAACCTTTCGCTTTAGAATTTAGAATTTTACCTTTATTGTCATTGCATTTCATGAATACAATGAAATTTGAAAGCCATTCCAGCACAGTGCCCCAAACACCACATCACAATCCCACCACAAGTATTTAAAAACTAAAATAATTAAAGTAATAACAATAATAATTAAAAACCCAGTCTAAAACCTATCTAAAACATTTAGCAAGTTAAATAGTTTAAAAATGCCACTATATGTATAGGACTAGATCACAAATGTGCTGTTTGATTCAAGACAATTATTGCCTTGGAAAAGAAACTGTTTCTCAGTCTATTAGTCCTCATTTTAAGACACCTATAACATCTCCCTGATGGTAACAGTTCGAAATATGAATGACCAGGATGAGAATGGTCTGTGGAGATTTTTAGTGCTCTAGAGAGGAGTCAGGTCTTCGCAATCTCTTCCAAAGAAGAAACAGAGCAACTGATTATTTTTTGTGCTGTGTTTATCACAATAACCCAGCCAAAGGGGTTAACTGTGATTCAATAGGTCATGTGGATCAATAAAATCAAGATTTAGGAATAAAAACATAATTTAGTTAACCACAGCTAAACAAGTGATGAGGAAGCAGCCCTAGAGCTGTGAGCCTCATCTAGAGAGGCTGTCCTGTTGAGTTCTACCTAGAAAATTGGAAATGGGGAAGGGCAGGTTCCAGCTGCCAGCAGCGACAATGGCAGGTTAATTGGATCTCCAGTTTGTACAAACAACTAGATATCAGATGACATTTACTGAGGAAGCTAATTGATATATGAGCAGTTTGTCACAGCAGCCTTCAAAGTTGTCAAGCGGATATTCCCCCAAGTGCACCCACCTCTGGCTCCACCAAAAACAAGGTTTGTGTGTTAATCAAAGAGCTTTAATCACACCAGTTGCCACTACCTGTTGCAGTAGGTATTACAGAGGCCGTTGCTTTCCTAAAGACTTTCCAAAAGTTTTTGGAATTCCTTTGAGAAGTCATTAGCTGCCAAGGAAAAGAGCTGAAAGTAAAGTTGTTAACGAGACCACACAGGCTGCAAGACATGAGATTTCCTCCCATTAAGTTATTTCTAGAACTATAGGCCATTATTCGTTGGCACACTTTGTCATCTTTGTATGGCAGGTGGACACTTCTTCAATGCAGCTTTTCTAATTGGAGATTACAGCGCCAGCAGAATTTCTGCTCTCTGTGCTGCATTGATGCTAATCCAGACATTCTGAGCTCTATAGAGGTTCTTGAAGAGAAGGCATAATATAGCGGTATATGCCCTATGTCCAGGTAATACCAATAGCAATAGCACTTATATACCACCCTTTTACCCCACTCTCTGAGTCAGCCTATTGCCCCCAACAGTCTGGGTGCTCATTTTACCAACCTCGGAAGGATGGATGGCTGAGTCATCCTTGAGCCAGACAGGATCAAACTCAAGGCTGTGGGCAGAGTTAGCCTGCAATACTGCATTCTAACCACTGTGCCACTAGGTTAAGGCCAGCTGCCCCTCGGGAGCTCTTATAGGGTGGCTAGGTCATCTCCCAGAATTCTTCAAGCCATATTGGGAATTTTGAGAGCTGTAAACTACAGTAAGCATATTGTGCTGGGCTGCAAAAATTTGAGTAACTATTAGAAGGCAGCAAACACCTCTTTTTGCCAGCATAGATGCTATTTTCAACATATCTGGCAAGCATCACACTATGGAAGAGTTGAATGAGAGGACTGATACTGCAAATAGTTCTTGAGATTAAACCAAGTTTGAGAAGGGAGAGATTTATGCTGGAGATAAATATTGGTGCAATGTTTCCATGTTAATCTTTTTATTAGTTTATAATATAAGATACAAAAATACATAAGCAAATATTTGGAAAAATTGGGAATAGGAAAGAAATGAGAAAAGTGTAGAGAAGAAGGGGAAAAGAAAGAAAAGGCATTGATTCCCTTTGGTGCAGTAGAATAAGAAGTAACATTGAATCTCAACTTTTTATTTTTACATAGTAGTATGAACTAGCCATTTCTATAACAACAGATCTATCTAATCAGTAAAACTCAAAGTTTAATTTTTTCCCATCTCAAGCATAAAGTCCAGGAGTGGTTTCCAAGTAGAAACAAAAACTTCTTGTGTTTTTTTCTTTGATCATAGCAGTCAATTTGTCCATCTCTGCTAACTCCATCAGCTTTTGCAACCATTCATCCATTGTGAGGATTGAAGCATTCTTCCATTTCTGCGCATAAAGTAATCTTGTTGCTTAGCAGAACAAAGTCTTAGCAGAACCAAGAAACAGACTCCTTGTCTCAAAAAACCCTTCTTAATTTAGTTACTGTGAATTCATGACATTCACACACAGAAAAGTCCAGGCAATAATCCTTCCAATTGAAGAATTGCCAGGCCAAGAGCTTCCAGTCACAAAGCTGTAAATTAATTCCTGGCAATGAGTCTCTGAGGCAAGAACCACGATAAGCAATACGAACTGTTGTCTCCTGCAACCACCACTCCCCTTTTGCTTCTATTTATTCCCCAGCCAGGGAGGGCTCATTCAGCATCCACATGTACCTTTCTTCCCAAGTCAGCCCCTGTTCCTCAGTTGTTCTCCTCTCCTGACAGCTCTGCACATACGTGCATCTGGAACAGGCCCCAGCTGTTCTTCTTCCCAACTTATCTCTGACTCCGAAGGCAGCTGGGAAATGCTGGATGGCCCTGGCTCTATCAAAGCTTCTGACACAGAGCATCCATCAGAGCCTTCCCCAGACTCCAGGACTGGCCCAGGTTCCTCCCCAACTTCCTCATCGTCTGAGTCTGCTGCCAGCTCCTCTGGTCAACATATATTACATCAAAGTCCCCAAAACTTTTCCCAAGTTTTTTCCCATCAAATCCAAAAGAAAAGTTTCTGGTTTTAGCTTTATATATTCACTTTAAGAATCTTCTGTATTAGAATGTGAATCCTACTCCAATATTTCTTTGCCTAACCATATGTCCACTGCATTGGTGCAATGTTTCAAGAAGGAGAGGGTTTGAGAAGCAGGATCACAAGAAGAATGAATAGCCCCTGAAAACTCTAGCCATTGATTACAAGCCAAGCTGGTCTAATTTTTCCTCATTTACTTTCTGGTCCTAAATATGTCAGCTTGGCCTGATCCAGGTCAATGAGATTTATTCTCAGCTAAGATGGTAAAATATGATCACCTCAGGGGTTAGCCTACTCCTTATGCCCAACCTGAAAAGGTGCTGCATTTTTAAAACAAAGACCTATTTCATTCAAAACCTATCCCCGTTTTCTAAGCAGAAATGCTAGAGGGAAATGAGAAGGAAATGTCAGCAGCCGAAGAGGCCTACAATCTCCCTGCTCAAATGGTCCCAGGACTGCCTGCGTCAGGCTTCCTATCTCTCCCCACACACCTTCCGCTCTTAGTGATACTGTTGGCTGTGAATGCAGATAAGAAACAATACAAGGCCACAGATCTGTTCCAGCGGCAGATTGAAAAAGGAATGGTCTGCCTTAAAGGAGGGTGTATCACAGAAGTCCAGCTGCTGGTGCTGCCACAGCCCAAGCCAAAGTTAAGGCCAAAGGTGTCATTAAAAAAAAAAACATATCCAGAATAAATAAATTAGGGCTCTCCATCCTCCTGAGATTTAACAAACTAGAAATGGTGCCCTAAACACAGCATATTGTAGAGAAACGTTTTTGCCTTGGGTAAAAAAACAATGGCAGGCAGTCCACTTTCTTCCAAACTGAGTTGTTTTCTCAGCTTCTTATTCTCTTTCTCTCATTAAAAGAAACCAGGGTTTTCACTGTAGGTCAGACAAGGATATCTTCAAAGGAATTGATTGCTGACAGAGGCAGGCATCTAAGCAGTTTCTTACTCCCTTTGGATAATGCTGAGCCCTTTCCTGGCTCAGAGCAGAATCACACATAACACAGCCGCCTTCTCTCTGGTTGAGGCACCTGATGTTCTCCGGCAGCTTTCCATACCTGATATTTTGTAGTTATCTGTAAGGATTGTGATTTGTGGACAAGCAACAGCTGGTAAACTGGAACAGAGGGGTGGGATATGTGACTTTGTGTGTTATCCCAGCCCAATATGGGGTTCTTGCCCAGGGTACTAAAGCCCAACTGAATTCATCAAGGTGGAGACTGAATCGCAAAGCTTTATTCTGCATAGAAGGACAGGAGGAGGTTCAGATCTTATTGACTTTCCCCTTCCTCATTTGCTGATGGTCTTATAAACAAAAACATAACTCCCAGGTCAGAAAGTCAATAAGATTGTTTCCCATTCTTTACAACAGGGGTCCCCAACCTTTTAAGATCTGCGGACCAATGGTGGTGTTGGCGGTGGCAGCGTGGGGGGACAAAGGGGATGGCTTTGTGTGTGTGTGGCCCTGCCTTGCATAAATGCAGCTTTGTGTGCTTGTGTGTTTGCCCACTGCTTACACCGCCCATTTCCAAATGGACTGCAGTCCAGTAGCCCTGCTTTACAAGAGTATATTTTACAGATATCAGCAAAAAATATGAAATCTATGTCCATGTACATAGATTAATGTCAGCTACGTATTTTTACAAGTAATATTTGACTAGCGACTTCTTTTTTCTTAATATGAAATAGCTGGGCTTTCTGTTTTCCTAACTGCCATTCACCTTGTCCCATAATACATGTGGGGTTACTTTTATACTTACCAAGCTTTTTAGTTATTTATGCATATCTATTTTTGTTTTAGTTTTCTCCTGAACACATGGATGACATGTCCATATGGTTTTCTTGGCAACTATATAAATGTACTTTTGACCTGCCTTTTTCCAGGATGCTAAGTGCCTAGGCTACTTTAGCCTGTAGCTCTAGGATTTCCTTACATTAGTCCATCCAAGAATTAATCAGGTTCCTCTTTTTTTTTCAAAATCAACCCAGGAATGGCACTACACTATCCCTTGCATAGGCATTACAACACTTGGGCAGTCTTCCTCTGCAGAAGCCATTTAACCAAAGCCATTTGGTTAAGAAGTCTGACTTGTAGAAAGGCCAGGAGCTGAGCAATTCCTGAGAAAGACATGGCCAGTCCCTTAAGAACCTGGAAAGGAAAGGAAAGCTATAAACTTGTTAAGAGTAGCTATGGGAATCTTATTTGCTGAAAAAGAAAGTTCTTTGTTTGATATTCCCTCCAGAGATTATGGAGGAGCTGTGAAATACATTCACCTCCTGCCCCTTTCATTCACCATGATCAAACCAAGACAGGGCAAAATGTAATACCCCTTGTGATTCTTACACAAGCAGGTCCCAAAGTGTGAAAATATGAGGTCTTTTCTCCGATATCGAGGAGAGAGGTTTTGCTAATCTGTACAGCAACATTCTCCTTTCCCATCTCTTTCTTTTTAGTCTATGCCCGTTCCCCAGTTTACACAGTGTTTAATACATGTCAACATTCATCTCCACAAGGTGAGCCAATGCTGCTGTTTCCAGCTCTCTTGGAAAAAGCAAAGTGATTGTCTACAGCCAGGAAAACAGTTGCCACATACTTGGCAAGAGAGCAGTAATGGAGCCACATATTGATTAGCAGAGGGGGCTATTTTCTCTCTCGCCATCTGCACACACTCTCCCCTTTAGAAACACAAACAGTGCAGCAGCTTCTTGGCCGACCCTGGGCATTTCTTTGAGTGAGGGCTATTACAGGGGTTTAATCAAAGGACAGATGTGTTGGAACGGCAGCATGGATTACATAACATGGTAGACAAGAAGGTGGTTGGCTAGCTTGAGACTCATTTTGTTGTCTGAATCCAGGCAGTACGGTTAGTTTATGATTGTGTTGGGCAAACCCAGGAAACAGAATAAGGAGGCCTCAGTGTGCTCTTTTGTGTTTCCACAAAGAAAACAGGGAAATAATCCAGGAGAAAGGCTTCCTCTGGCCTCTTTGTAGAGTGTCATCCATGAGGCAGGTTCACTGCATGTTTAGAGCAGGTATCCCCAAAACCCTTCCTCAACTTCCCAGAGTTTCAGGTTGTTCATCAACAATCAAATATTGATTATATGAAAATATAAGTCCTCGACTTGCAATCATTCATTTAGTGACCAATCTTACAACAGCACTGAACAAAGCGACATGACCATTTTCCCAGCTTCCCAATGGTCACATGATCAAAATTCAGACATCTCCCAAGAGCAGCTTTTCTTACACTTTTTCAGGACCCCTTCCCAGTTCTAAAAATGAGGGAGAATCCCAAAAGAGCTTTTATTTTATGTTTATTTTTTACCATATTAAAAATTAAATTGATACATTCACTGCTGCTATCACTATTCATGTTTGTTTGATGGGACTTTAATATTTCAGGGGGTGGATTTGTAGCTTTTACTTATTGCAAGGAAACCTGGAACTTTCAGATTCAGGATAATGTCAGCGTTCCAGAAAATCTCCACTCCAACAAATAATTCCGAGACAGACATCCTCTCCAAAGTTCTTTTTTATCTGGGTAGTAAACTGGCACATCTGGGAAATCCCAAATCTGAAACTTCCAGGTTTCCTTGCAATAAGTAAAAAATATAAATCCACTCCCTGCACCCCTCACTGTATCACATGCCCCAATCACCATTCATGTCAGCTTGAGACTTCCTCTCAACCATGTGCAGAAATAACATGACCTTGACTTAGAAGAAAAATGCTATTATGTCTAAACACATATGCTCCAAGAAATTCCCCCCTCCCATTTTCCCAGGCTCAAGAATGTGACAGTGTGGAAGCATCTGGTGCTAATATGGCTTCCAAAGCTGATGTTATTTTTTAATATGGACTAGCAAATACCCCCCCCCCCAAGTATCTTGGAAGCCTCCCAGGAGTCCTAGGACCACACTTTAAGAAACGCTGCCTGTTATGTTGGTAGATCAGTCCCAAGAAGAGACGCGAGGCGAGTGACTTTTAAAAGGTCTTTTTATTGTAAGGTAGATCGGCTTGCTAGGCTCGGATCAGCAGCGGCTTATATTGGTCTTGCACAGGGCACCGCAGCCAATGACATTCAAATCTCCCACGATCGGCTCGGCCAATCGCGGTTGCTTTGTAACGGCCAATCAGTGCTGCACACTCAACCAATCCGAGTGCTGTGCATCTTAGCCAATCAGAGCACAGATTTACAAGAATGCAAATACAGAACACTGCCCTAGAGAATAACAATAACAACAACTTTTTTGAGTTTTATAGTCACCCATCTCACGAGCATGGCTCTATAATGTCAGACATCTGCTCTATTTCAGTGGTTCTCAAATTTTTCTTCATCATGAACCACTTTTAAAATACCTTTTGTGGCCATGGACTATCATGCCTTAACTCAAGATTTAAATCATAACATTTCTTCAAACCTTCGCAGGCTCCCTGTGATGACATCACAGTCCCCCAGGGCAGGGCTGTCAAACTCCTGGCCCGCAGGCCAGATGCATCACATGCTGGCCACGCCCACACCCTGCTTAGTGAAGGGGAAAATAGTCCTGATACATTATGTGATGCTGCCATGATGACCTGAATTTGACACCCCACCCCAGGGGATCGCAGAACCACAGGTGGAGAACCGCTGCCCTATGTCAAGAGGCTACAGTTAAAGAGAAGGAAGACGAGGAAGAAAAACAGAATGATAAAATAGTGACAAAATGGCCCTAGTCACCAATGGTCACTGCAGCTTCTCCTTCCCCATTTATTTTAGGAAATACAAGTGCCAAACATTGCCAATAGCCAAGGGAACCAGTGGTATAGCACACACACATGGATAGTGGAGAAAACATTTTAGGAACCCCGTTCCAGGAAGTGGTTGCATAAATCTCTCCTTCCATTAGGGATTTGTGGAAAATGAACGTGCAACGTGATGATTCAAACACAGCCGTAAAAGAGACAAAGCACACTGAAAGGTACTATTTTTCTCTCTTATGGTTAAAAACTGCAAAGTCAGGACAGCAGCTAATTAACTCTGTGCAGGAAACCAATTCATTTCATTGAGTCAGAGCTCGATGAAGTAGCAAAGGAAAGGAAGTGAAACAGGGTGGTTGTAACGATGTTGGGGGTTACCAAGTGAGGAAAGAAGCTTTCGTTCCTCTACTTTTCATTCACTTTTACATCAACCATGCAAAAGTGAAGGCATATATTCTGAAATTCTTTATTCTACTTGACTATTTAGTTACAGGAATGACATCGAAACCCAGTTTCCCTCTCCTAAGGTCACCTGTAAATTGTGATTTTTTTTTCTCCTTACAAAGTAACTTTGTTATTTAACAACTTTACAGCTCATGTTGCTATAAACTGCCCAGAGTCACTTAAATGAGATGGGTGATGTAGAAATTTAATATGTAAATACACTTGCTTTCTACTGAGTGCAAATTCTTGGAACGGAACACAATTATTTTTTGCTAGAAAACGAGCACTCCACCTTGTAAATCTCAAAATTGATTCAGAAGGACTGATGGCATCAAAGGCAGCTGAGAGATCAACCAGGAGCAGGGAAGTCACATTTCCATTATCCTTGTCTTACCTCAGATCATCTACAAGAGTAAAAAATATAGACTTGGTTGTATATTTGAACCTGAATCCAGACTGAAATGGTACCACTACTTCCCCCTATGATCTCAAAGGTACTTTTTCTTCAAAAGGTAAGTGGGTTTTTTCCCTTGAGGAGGAAGAAGAAAACATTTCGTTTCTCATCCAAGAAGATTCATCAGTTCTGATGGGAGGGGGATGGAAGGACAGGTACTGACAGTTAAGACAAGAGAACCATTGGTTTGAAAGAGAGATAAAAGAATCCATCTACATTAGTATGGAACACCTCTCCCTCAACAGAGGAGGAGGCATAAAACACCAGCTATCTCCAGTTTACAACACAGTCCTTTCCTCAGTTCCAAGAAAATTCCACACCCATTTGTGCTCTGATTCAAGTGACCCTGAGGGCACAGATAAATCTCCAAGTGTTTCAACAGTTCTCAGAGAGTGCTAATGACTAGACTGCAAAGAAATGCAATCCTATCATTCCCCCCAACATCCAGTCTCAACTGGATTCTTCTTCTTCTTCTTCTTCTTCTTCTTCTTCTTCTTCTTCTTCTTCTTCTTCTTCTTCTTCTTCTTCTTCTTCTTCTTCTTCTTCTTCTTCTTCTTCTTCTTCTCCTTCTCCTCCTCCTCCTCCTCCTCCTCCTCCTCCTCCTCCTCCTCCTCCTCCTCCTCCTCCTCCTCCTCCTCCTTCCTCAAGGAAAAAACAATCCTGTTGCCTTTTGAAGAAAAAAAATCAATTTTGAGACAACTATGACCTGGATGAACAAGAAGCTCCACAGAAATTCCTTTTAGGATCTTCACCTCTTGAACCACCATTTTTTTCAATCACCACCAACACTTTCTCGACCATTTTCTTTGGAAAATGGTCAACAGTTCCATAACAAGAAATATCTTTTTAAGGAAGAAATGCTGTACACTCAAAAATATATTCCCTACTGCCCTGGCCCACTGCCTCCTGAAACCTCCTTGCAGAGAACCCTAATTAAGCCTAATTAAGGAACTACCAAGGAGAAAAACACCCTGCCCACCAACACTCACAGCTAGGGCAAGCTACTCTATATATTGTAAACAGGGAGTAAACCCCACAATGACTAGCACCGATGATGTTACCTAGTCAGGTAATGAAATATCTGCAAGCAAACCACCAAGCTCAGAGAGCACCAAAGCACCATAGAGCACCAGTTCAACCCTGTCTTACAGATATTCTCTTCTATTGGAACCATATGACAAAGGATTCCATTACTTTTTCCAGACCTGTTCACCTAGCAAATCTGAGCAGCCTTATTTTTCAGATGCCCAGCAAACTCTCCATAGTGACCCAATAATCCTGTCCTTCCCTAAAGGCTCTGGGTTGCTTTAAAAAGTTTATTTGGATTATTAGGATGAAAAGGGGCTATTTGGATGGGTGTCGATCAGAGAATTGGAGAAGTGAGAAAGGAAGTTCCTAAAAGGAACTTTATGCCACCAGGTTCTGGGTAACTCCATTTAAATGCCATCATCAATGTCCTGGGCCTTGTAAATTTGCATGGAGAATATAAAGTCTTGAACAATAAGAGTGGAGTTTTCTTCATGAAGAGCAAAGAAATACTGCTCTTTCTTAGTTCTTACCATCATGCTGGGCAGGGCTGTAGGCTTGAATCTGAGGTCAATGATCTTTTCTCAATTGCCCTCTAGATGTTTTCTTTGTAGTTTTGCTTGATCTCTTAAAGTTGTGCAGTGAGCTTCCTTGGATTAGCAAAAAGGGAAGCCTGCTCAGGTGCAATTTGGTCCAACACTTCTATTGCTTCTACATCTCAAGAGGTGAATAAATTCTTTCCTTTATGCCAGAGCTAGTCACAGACAATTTAAAGCAATCTTTCTGATGTCTCATCATCTAGAGTTCACTGCTGACCACATAAGGATTGATCCAATAGACATGCCATGCTACAGCAGCCATGTTGTGGTTAACAAGGTATCTAACCAAGCTCCCATGATTCATAAAGACCCACAGAAACATGGCACCATTTGAAGCAGCCAATACTAAAACCAACACTCAAACTCTTCCCCTCTCTTCTGGACACTGTGCCTTTAATCTAGCACTCTCTGGCATCTCTAATGGCTTAGCTCTCTTCAACATAAGTCCAGGCTGTACTAACAGGATGAGTTGATACCGCCTTAGCTGAAAGCCTCTGTTCTTGTTCTTCCCTTCATGACCACCACCATCTATTTTCTATTTTTTCCGCTCTTCAAGACCAGGACATCATATAGCCCCACAACACTCTTCTCTGTAAACCTAGTTTCACAACATCCACTTCTTCCTCTTGCACCAATTCCCTAATGCCATCTCTAAAAAGAAAGAGATAGATAATTTTCTGATGCTAAAAGAAAACGGAGTGTTCAATAAGAGAATGAGCCTTGCTATGGGTCAGAAAATAGGATATCCATTCTGATATGGAATGTTGTGTATTAGGAGCTGTTGAAAGTTTTAAGACATGAAAATAAACAAAGAAAAAGTAAGATTGAGAGAGGAGGCTCCAGCTTCATGCAGAAAAGTTTCTGAGAAACACAACCCAGATCTAAGTGAATAATGCCTCACTGAATTAATCCTAATGTTTGTCTTGTGTCACAGGCTGTGCCACAAATGAGACAATCATCTTTCAGCCTCAAAGGTTGGGCAATGCCAAGCAAAAGCTATCTGCATTTTTTACAATGTTGGGGAAAATGTAACCATTTCAGTGGGCTAGAAATTCAACCTCCAATTGGTCAGTCCAACTCATTTTTAAAATGTAGGACTCCCAATTAAAAGACTATTAACCATGAGCAAAATTGCTTTTGTCCATGGAATGAAGGAATATAAAGCAACTGGCTTTCTAACTAAAATTTGCTGACAGAATAAACCTGTCAGATGGTGCTCCATTCAAAATCCAAGAAAGAAATACGTAGACTCCATTAATTAGAGAAAAGATATCTTTTACTGGAAGTCAAATGGTAGCAACAAAAAAATTCTGAATCTGAGAAAATGAGTGCGTAAATCTCATATACAAAGTGATGGCAACGTTCCCACCCCCAATAGTTCAATTGGCTCATCCAATTAAAAGTTGTGTATAGCATCATGTGGGCATCTCCAGGTGGTGATGAGGCCTCTGTCCGTTGACCTTGACATACTTTGATAAAGAGTTGCAGCTGCGCATAGCAAAGGATAGAAGCCTAAGCAAGAATCTTCCCCCCCCAACTTATACAGTTCTTTTTTGTAACACGTCCAGCTCACTTCCCATAACCATGTCCCCCCTCCTCCCCCTGTTTCTTATGACAGCCAAAAGATGCAAAGCAAAGGAAGAAAATCTTGAAGGCTGACATTCGGCCCTCCTGCAAAAGAGGTATTAGTCCTATAAAAGATAAAAATGGAAGATAACAGAAAATATACATGTAACAGTATAATACTATATTTTAGGGTTTATCAGGATATTTAGTACAAAATGCCTTGATAAGCTTAGGAGCTCTAACATCCTCCCCAATCACCCATTCAGGATGGAAAGGAGGAAAATGTTTCCAAACAACCAAATATTGACCCCTTTGTTTTCGAGAATCCAAAATTTCTTTAACTTCAAAATGTTCTTCACCTTCAATTAGCAATGGCACAGGGGGATCAACCTGAGTTGGTCTCAAGTCGGAGGTATGTTCAGGTTTTAATAAACTAACATGGAAGACAGGGTAGATATGTCAGAGGGTTTTAGGTAATTTCAGTTGGACTGCCACAGGGTTCACAATTTGTTCAATTGGGAAAGTTCCAACGTACTTAGGTCCCAGTTTTTTTTACTTTTGTGGTCTGCAAATATCTGGTGGAGAAAAAGACCTTGTCACCAATTTGATATGGTTTTTGTGGAGTTCTCTTTTTATCTGCAAATTTTTTATGGGCTTGATGAACATCATCTAATGCTTTATGGGTAACCGGCCAGGTAAGCTGGAGCTGTGTTATCCATTCATCTAATGACTGAATGTTAGGTTTCTCCTGTGGAAGCTCGGGTATGGATATAAAGTCTTGTCCTGAAACCACTTTAAATGGAGTAAACCCAGTACTACTATGTACCGAATTGTTATATACCACCTCAGCGAATGGCAGGTCAGCCCAATCATCTTGCTGATACTTTATATAACATCTAAGATACTGTTCCAATACTGAGTTAATTCTTTCACAAGCCCCATTGATTTGTGGGTGGTTGAATGGAGCTTAAGCCCTGGGTGGAGCCCAATAACTTCAGGAACTCCTTCCAAAGGTTTGAGGTAAACTGAACATCCCTGTCTGAGATTATGTGTTTAGGAACCCCATGTAACCTGTAGATATGTAAAATAAACAGTTTAGCCAATGTTTTTGCAGATGGGATTTTCGCACAAGTTATGAAATGTACCTGTTTGGAAAACAAATCTGTTACAACCCAAATAACTGCATTTCCCCACTTTCAGGTAATTCTGCTATAAAATCCATAGACATTTCCTTCCATGGAGCAGTTGGTCTGGCCACATTTTGTAGTAAGTCTGCTGGTTTACCAGGAGGCCATTTAGCTGAGGCACAGATAGGACAGCTAGCCACATAAGTCTCAATGTCCTTTTTCAAGATAGGCCACCAAAATTGCCTTTTAACCAAGTGTAAGGTCTTCATGAATCCAAAATGTCCAGCAGCTTTAGAGTCATGCTGTAATATTTGGTTTCTCAGCTTTGCTGGCACATATAATTTGACCCCTACCCATGCCAATCCATCTCTAACAATACAGTTATTTGAGAGAGCAAGGAACCAAGTTTTAGAGCTTCTTTTAATTTTGCAGTTAAATCATTTGATAAATCAACTTCCTTCTTTTTTTGGGCTCTGGTAACCACTGGAGCCGCCAACTGTTTGATTGGGACAATAGACCATACCACTTCTTGGTGAGCACTATTATATTGAGGTAATCTAGATAAAGCATCCGCCATGAAGTTCTTCCCCCCTGGAATGTACTTCAATGAAAAATTAAAGTGTTTAAAGTACTGTGCCCAGTGAACTTGCTTGGGAGACAGCTTCCGAGGCATTTTCAAAGCCTTCACATTTTTATGATCCATCTACACCTCAAATGGGTATTTTGCCCCTTCTAGGAAATGCCTCCAGGTTAACAGAGCCCAGTGAACTGCAAACTCAGATGGCCCATCTTCTTTCTTTTTCTCAGATGGCCCATCTTCTTTTGGTTTCCATTAGTTTACGGGAAGTATATGCACATGGTTGCAGAGTCCCCATCTCGTTTGCTTGTAGTAACACTGCCCCAACTGCTATATCACTCACATCGGCTTGGGTTACAAAAGGAGCATCCATGTCCGGGTGCTTGAGTACTGGTTCAGCAGCAAACAGTCATTTCAGCTTCTCAAAAGCAGCTTGGCACTCCATGGACCACTCCAGTGGTTTACTAGGCTTTGGTTTCACCTCCCCTTTGGTTTTTAGGAGATTTATGATAGGCATTGCAATCTTCGCAAAAGCAAGGATAAATTGATGGTAAAAATTAACAAATCCCAAGAAACTTTGGTGCGGGGAGCGGCCCATTCCAAAATGGCACAAACTTTCCCAAGATCCATTTCTAAGCTATCATGTGATATGCAATAACCTAAATAGTCCATTTTTTCCTAGTGGAATTCACACATGGAAAACTTTGCGTGCAGTTCAGCAGCTCAAAGTTTTTCCAGAATTGACCGCACTAGTTTCACATGTTCATCACGAGTCTCCATGTAGATAAGAATATCATCAAGATAAACCAACACCCCTTTGTATAAATGTTCATGCAACACCTGATTTATCATTTGCATGAATACTGCAGGGGCTCCCTGTAGGCCAAAAGGAAGAACGTTGAATTGGAAACAGCCCATTGGGCAGTTAAAAGCAGTTTTCCACTCATCCTCTTCCTTAATTCAAACTCAGTAGTATGTTTCTCTCAGGTCGAGTTTTGTAAAAAATTTCCCTTTGGCCAAGTGGGCCAACATATCCTTCATCAAGGGGAGGGGGTACACATTCTCCACCAAAATGGCGTTGAGATTTCTATGGTCAACACATAAACGCAGAGAGCCATCTTTCTTCTCACGGAACAATACTGGGGCCACTACTTGGGGCCTAGCAGGTTGGATGAAACCATGTTCCAAATTTTTATCAATAAATGACCGCAGCTCTTCTAGCTCCTGCTTGTCATCGAGATCAGTTTCGGCTTTGGGAGTTTCACTCCTGGCAAAATTTCAACATTGCAATCTGTTGAGTGATGGGGGGGGGAAGCTCGTCCGAGGCCTTTTCACTGAATACCTCCTTTTAAGTCCCAATATTTCTCTGGAATTTTCTCCTCCCCTCTCAGATTCTCGATACCAGTGGAGGCCAGTTCTGTGGGATTCTTGGGTTTTGGTTGAGATTGCCCCTTCCCTTCTTGGGGTTGGTCAGTACATATGTGCAATGATCCCCTCCTCTAGTCGATGTGGGGGTTCCATTTCCAGAGCCAGGGCAAACCCAGTATTAGGGGTGCTCCATCCCAGGAGACACAATAAAACACAAAGTCTCTCTATGCTTCCCCATTGTCATTTCTACTGGTTCCGTTATGAAATGTGCAGGGATGCCCCCAGCTACCGATCCATTCAGTTGGCAAAAGGCTATAGGCGTTTTTAAAATCTTTAGCCTTAAGTCCATTTTCTCTACTTCCTCCAAGCTGATTACACACCTTGTGCACTCAGAGTCTAACAAGGCCAACATTTCCCCTTTGGCTCCCGACATGGGTACCCTTAATCTCAGTGGAATGGTCATAGGGCCCTTGTTTGGACTTACCAGTGAGTCGTCTTCCAATTTGGATTCACTCTCTTCAGAAGAGGTTGGAGTTCCCAGCTCCCCTCCTTTCAGAGGGGCAATCTCTACAACCTCCTCCACTTTAAGTGCTGTTTCACAAGGCTTTGCTGGGTTTTTTTCAGGTTTTATTCCTCCTCCTGGCACCCCCTTTGGCTCTAGCTTGGCATCGCAGTCTGCAGCCCGGTGACCTTCCTTCCCACACTGGAAGCATGCAGTGGTCTTGGGTTTTGCCCATATTTTACTTCCAACGGAGGCACCTTTGGAGTTCTATGCCTTCTGGCAATTACTCCCTCTGCTGGGGGCTCTGGGGGTTGCTGCTGCCTGCTGTGCCGGCCCAGGTTGATTTATGGGGGTGGCTGCACTGATCCTTCTGGCTGGGGCTGCCTCCCCCTCTTCCCCCTCATACCTTTGATCAGTCTGAGGTTCTCCAACAGCTTCATTTAGAAGATGCAGGGCTTGTAAAAAATTAGGTAGTAAAAAAGTCTTACTTTCCTTTGCTTGCCATGGCTCTTCTCTTTCATGCCAATGGGTAGTGGTCACTCCAGGAGGAGGTTTTTCCTCAGGATCCTTCCAGCCGACTCCCAGGGACCATTTGAGTTTTACAGTACCTTCTCTTAGACTGCTTGATCTCACTCTGGATTACTTTATTTTTGTCTCTGGATACAGAAGGCAGAGCATACAGAATTTGCAAAGACAGAATGCTCCTGTTCCTCTTCTCTCCAATTTTTTTTGCAGGCCCAAAATTTATAAACTTCTATATCTATTTGCAATCCAAGCGACCTGTCATATATTAACTATACGAAAGAAAAAATAATTAACAGGTTACACAACAGCAAAGTTAAAGTTCAGAGCACTCTGTTAAGTCTGTTATTGTAATTTACTCATAGAAAGTCTACATGGCTTCTTATTTACCACAGATCAACCCAGTCCATCATCTCTGATCAATCCAGGGTCAAATACACTAGTTTGGTTCTTAACAATGAAACCTTTCCTTAGGTTTTTACTTGGGAGCTTTTCCAACGATCGCCTCTCATTTCCAAAGTTCGTAACTCTCTTTTGTACTAGGAAAATTTTTCATGCAATGATTGTAATAGAAAATATCTGCTACCATAGAGCAACAAACTTTCACAAAGATCAGAGGAAGTCAAGAATCTGATTATATTTTGTCATTACTGTACCAACCAGTTATGAGAAACCCAATGAAAGCCTAGGACCGAAAGCATGTCAACTTTGGCGTTTCTCCAATTTCATAATATATGGGATTGAAGGAAACTCCTGAGGCTGTGTTTTTTCTGCCTTGGGTAATAATGGCTGGTTATCCTCCATCTGCAGAAATGTGTAAAATCTCTACAATGAGCAGGAACAGAGATATCTGAATCTCCCCCCCCTCCCTCGCTCCCTCCCTCCCTCCCTCTCCTGTCTTTCACACACAGAGAGAAAAGAGAGAGAGAGAAAGACCTTTGGAAGAGGCAAGATATACATTCAATAAAATTAAGGGCAACTTATTCTATGAAGCTGAACATCCTTGGAACAAGATTGCTATTGAAACAAAGAATGTGACAACCTTAATTCCATCTTTCATGGTTTCTTCCAAAAGACCAGTCTCACAGCTGTCAAAAGCTAGACTGGAACTATGATAATGATTTATATATGACAGATTTCTCCCTTCAAAAGCTGATTTCTTACTTGATTACCCAAACACCATTCTTCTATTTTCCTCAGGTATTTTTTATTTATTTGCATGGATATTCTCCAGGAATAATATTGTTAGGATTTACTGAGTCTTAGCATCCAAACCTTGTTTCTTGGAGTGAAATTTCTGGTATCAAAAGTTATCCCAGAAATGAAACTACAACACTCTGTCATTTAATTCCTGATTGCTTCATAATAGTCTGACAGTGATTCATTACTATCAAGCTAACAAAATGTTCAAAGTAGAAGGTCACAGTCGGCGTTTTTCATACAGTTGCATAATATAAGCTTTATCCAAGGTTTGCCTATATTCTGAAAAATTTGCTTCACAATTAAATAACTTATTTATCAAGGACTGGACTCCTGGAGATAGAGTTTAGGCATTCTCTTCTTTAAAATGATGCAGTGGTTGCTGTATGATTCCTGTGAAGAAAAGCAGCAGTGGTTAAGGCACTGCTTTATATTGCTTTACATCCCTCTCTAAGCAGTTTACAGAGTCAGTATATCGCTCCCAACAATTTGGGTCCTCATTTTACTGACCGAGAAAGGATGGAAGGCTGAGTCATGTCCTCGAACCTGGTGAGATTTGAGCTGCCAAATTACAGACAGCCGGCAAGCAGCAGAAGTAGCCTGCAGTACTGCACTCTAACCATTGCGCTACCATGGCTCTTTTGCAGTTCACAACACAGTATAGAAGGGTGGGAAAGGACATGACAGAGCAATGAATGAGAGCATGAATGGCAAGGAGTGAAACCAAGAAGAGAGAAAATGTCTTTCCCCCTTTCTTTAAAATAGCCCTAAGCTAAGGAATTGTTTTTTTAAAGGTGGTCCTGTGAGTCTGGAAAAATGCAGTCTATTCTGCCATCTTAAACCTCTCCCACTCATGTCTTCTGCTACCTGACTGGACTAGGATTCCGGGTGAATTTTCAGAAGATTTACACAAAGGCATGGATGTTTATTCTACTAAGAATTAGAGCAAAATAGAGCACCACATTCATTTAGCTCTTTGATGACTGCATGTTTTCATCGCTGTGACCTACTTTGCACTTTCCTGAAGCATTTGGTTAGCCTTTGCTGAAGTACTCGCTAGATGGACCAAAGCAATTACCGGAGGGATGAGAACAGCACAGTGCTGCTGTGATCTTCTTGGATGAGCAGACAATTATTTTATTGAATGGGATATGTGCCGGAGACTGCATTGTTCCTTTCCACCCAAAAGGCTTTTGCCTACTGGGGCAAATGGAGCGAGAACGAAAAGGAGGAGGGTTTCCACATTGTCTCTTATCTGGTCTCTTATTAGTAAGGTTGCTTCTGCTTTTAAAAGACTAGCCACTCTTCCCCCTCCCCAACCCTCTGCCTTCAAGATATAGTTTAGAAGATTGAAAGAATATCATATGTTTCGTTATGAATGCCAATATTCACTATCAGCTGGGTTAATCCCAGAGTCTATATCCTGTATTACAAGCAATTTTCATTTTGAATTGGATTTTCTGCTGGTTAATTCCTTGGTATTCTTTAGCACTCTGCATGAGCTCAGGAGCAGCAAGGGTCCCTGCTAAATTCAAATATTTAATAATATTTAATAATAATATTTAACAGGATGATCTTCATGTGAAGCACAACAGCACAAGATGGAACTCATCTTGAGTTCGGGAATCTATTTTGATGACAAATCACTGCATATTTCTTTATTAACGGATAAAATTATGTAATGGTTCATTTCACTGCCATGACTCTTGGCGACTTACAGATTCAGAGTAGCCCAGGCTTCCCAGAACCTGGTATATTATCTACAGACTTGCAAAGTGTTTCCAAGGGTTTTTCTTGGTGGGGTGAGAGCAGGTGGGCTCAATGTTAGTTCCATCTGGATACATCTATATTTTTTTTTCCTGTTTCCTAGTTTGGTTTCCTCCCCCAGTTTTTACCAATTATAGGCCACCTACAACACAAGCCTTTCCCTTATATACCCTGCAAAGCCTATGCAGATGGAGAGGGTTTTAGTTTTACATTAATAAAGCCTGGCACCTCTACTCACCTTAATTCTGTAAGATTTTGCAGACAGCCAAGGCAAAGAGGCTTGAGAGGTCCTTTTGGTACAGCTAATCCTCCAAATAGGAGCACGATGCCTCCCAGAAGCATGGACCACGTCTCCTACCACCCAGCACATCCCATTACCTTCTTCTCTCCTTTAATGACCTGCTTCCTAGCTGGAAAGAGCCCATCCTCTGTTTGGCAGTGGCTCTGGAAAAACACACAAACTTTTTAGGAATACACTGGTAGGGAATCAGCTCATTTGGCTAGCCTGCTCAGAGGTCAGCTATAGGGAGGGGACAGCAAATGAGGACTGTCCAAGAGGTTTGGGTTCCTAAGAACAGAGAGCTGAAGGGGGAGGTTGGGGGATCATCCAAATAAAGGGCTCCCCAGTGCTAGAGTCCAGAGAGATCTAGTCATGGTGGAGGTCTTGGTTTGGAAATAAAACAGTACTTGACTCAAGCTAGCAACACTAGATTAGAAAATAGGAGTTAATATTCCTTTGATTGTTCTTAGCAGCAAAATGTGTAGGTCACCAAGGGATCTACATTTTCTGGGCATGTTATATTATTAAAACACTTAAAGTGCTAACAGTGCTAAACAGAAGAAAGAAAATAAAGTACAATTAATTTAAAACTGTAGAAATATAACATGCATTTTTTCAGAATAGAAAACACAATGGAAATGTCTGTGTCTGTGTATGTGTGTGTGTGAGAGAGAGAGAGAGAGAGAGAGAGAGAGAGATCCTTCATGTTGATGGACAAGAATATTCAATCTGTTTCCTCTTTTGCTGTCCAGGAACTGCTGTTGAATTCCAGGCTGGTAATTCTGGCTACAAGCAGTGATAAAATATGGCGTTGTTGAAAATGAATACATGGAAATCCAGACAGAGGCCTTGGCTTGCAACTGTTCTGCACAGAGCCTTTCTCTGCAAAAGAGAAAACAAAGAATAAAATAGGGCACATAGTCTGGTGAGTAATTCTGCAAACAATCTCTACTTAAGCATATTGTATCTTTAATGCAGTGAAAGAAATGCTGCCCAAATTGTATTCAGAAAACATAAACCCTCCAGATGTTAGGGATACCAGCTTGCTGTTAACAATCTATAGACATAATGCAATATAAGTTGACTGAGAAAGGTATTTGACAAACAGACATTTCAACAATCTAAAGAAAAAAAAGTGAGCAAGTGCCACTCCACGTATCTCTCTATGAAGATTAAGCTTTCCCATATGTTGAAAAAGGTTTCCTTGTTTCTTACTTCTAAACTGATAAAGGACCCAGCTAATCTGTCACCATCTTTACTGAGCCAGCAACAAGGATGAAGTGACTGTATATGTGTGCCAGAGAATCAATGTGTGCTTAACATTGTTGGCCAAGATCTAATTACTCTGCTTGTCACTTTGTGCTGAATTTGGAAATGCTTCCATTAAGTTCGGACGTATTGGATGTATAGAAGGACAAAGTCTGAAAGGCAGGGGTTTAAAAGCATGTTAAAGAAGAGAGCAGATATGCTCAGGACAGTGCAAATCCTTATAAAGTAGCACATTATAAGTTGTGGGCTCCATAGAAAACATCCCTCTTCAAATCATTAAAGCAGCTGCATTTTTTTTCCCCTTGGACTCATACTGCGCTCCATAAGCTGCTCTCATTATCTCCTGAAGTGTAGGTATGCATAGTCACTCTGCTTTGCTGGGAAAAATGCTAAGAGAAGCGGCTGTGTGTGTAAACACAGGTGGAGATAACTGGGGAAAACTACATGCCAGCCTGAAAAGATATGGCTGCTTTAACATTGGGAAGAAAGGCATTTTGTGTAGGATTAACTAATATCCTGCATTTTATATATATACTGTATATATAAATAACCAGGGTGGGTTTCAAAATTTTTAACAACCAGTTCTGTGGGCATGGCTTGGGTGGTGGGTGTGGCTTGGTGGTCATGTGACTGGGTGGACATGGCTTGGTGGTCATGTTATTGGCTGGGTGTGGCCAACTCAATATCACTCACATCGAGGCACACATCTCCTTGCCTGGCCTCTCAAGACTGTGGAGATCCTGCAACAGTTGTGTGAAAAATGGTCATAAGTCACTTTTTTCAGTGCCATTGTAACTTTGAATGGTCATTCCACACAAGCGAAGTACCAGCAAAGGAGGGGAAAAGAACTCCAGAGAAGTTCCTGAGACAGGAAGTCTGGTCCTGCCAAGAATGTAACAAGGGTTAACGGAGAGGCAGTTTCTGTAAGCAACACCAGAATGTTTCCTTCCTGCCTTCCTTACAGGATTAGGCCAGTAATTTCTTCTAACAACCGGTTCTCCAAACTGCTTAGAATGTTAACAACAGGTTCTAACGAATAGGTGCGAACTGGTAGAATCCCACCCCTGTAAATAACTCAAAGTGGCAAATGTACACCTTAGAGTTAAAAACTTATCCTAGTGTCACTTACAGGTTGTACATATTCCTCCCAGCACGGTTTTCCTGTTCCGAGAGCATTCCTTGCCCCCACTGAGAATTGGCAGCAATACTCTATGCGACACTGATATTTTGTCTGTTTTTTAATCCTTTAAAGGTTAAATCATCCCAAAGCTTGATGCATCTATTTGGATCCTTTAACCCCATCAAAACCTGGGGGGAGGGGGGGGATGATTAAGCATTACTTCCATTCATCCCTGGTGATGTCACCATCTCAATGGACTTTTCCTCTGCAGCTTTCAAGAGCCAAATTGTTACTAGTGAAGATTTTCACAAAAGTCCACTAGAAAGAAGAAGAAGAAAAACCTGCCCGTTTTTGACTTATTTCAATTAATTGAGAGAAGATTCCTGATTGAATTACTTCTGAAGGGCTTTGTATTTACTGGACAAGAATTATCTCACATGGTGGCTGTGTTCCACCAGATGCCTAATAAGATCAGGTAAAGACCCTATTCAAGGAAACCTTTTAGCTCTTTGTGACTTAACATGTCATGAGAGCTTTTTCACAGGAGATAAATTCCTTGTGTGTCTACCACACTTGGCCAATAAAGAATTCTATTCTGTTCTGTTCTGTTCTGTTCTGTTCTGTTCTGCTCTGCTCTACTCTATTCTATGCTATGTAAACTCACACATTTAGTTAGTTTTAATTCTAGGTGTATAATCCAAAAAATGCATTAATCTAAGATCCAGATTATAACTATATAATTATACAGATCTGGATAGCTCAAGATATATGACTGCCTCTTACTCTTTGAGTAAGAGGACTTCCTTCTTCGGGCAGATATAGGTAGCCCTGGACTGGTAGGAAAATCTTTGCTACAGCAAATGTTTCTCTTCAAGACCTGAGACAGCCAACTGGTTTAAGGGGGCTCATAGAGAAGGCTGTGGGGAGTGAGCTGCAACAGACAAAACATCAGGAAAACCAAGCATCAACAGCCAGGAAGTTGCCACTGCTATCTCCTTCTCCAGCACTTGCCTCCAGAGGTGGTTGCCCCCTGCTGTCATCTGTAAGGACACCAAATTCAAATTCCTAAATGAAAGAGGCGGGGAACTTAAAATCACTGTATCAACTCTGAACTACTAACATTCCCTGCTCTAGACCTACCTGACATGCAGACATTACATGGGCAGGCTGCAATTCAAGCTGATAGTGGTCACCTATAAATGTCCTGGATATTTGTGGGGCTACCTTCTCCCAATCTGCCCATTGCTTGGAATCTGGAGGAGAAGACTCTTCCCAGGTCCCATTCTTAGGAATCTCATCTGCAGGAACTCTGGAGCTTTCATTGCTCCCCTTCTCTCTGAAACAGCCCTCTCCAATGACAGGCATGTCCCTGATTACAGGTACATTGTCAGTGTTCCAGCAAACCTCCATTCCAGTCAGTAACATATCTCAAAAGTACCTTTATCAGAATAGCACCTGGCACATCTGTGAAAACCTGAATCTGGATCACTCAACTTATGACCATAATTGAGCCCAGAATTTATGTTGCTAAGTGAGAAATTTATTGAGTTTTGCCCCATTTTACTAATTTTCTTGCCACCGTTGTTAAGCAAATCACTGCAGTTGTTAAATTAGTAACACGGTTGTTAAGTGAATCTGGATTGCCCATTGACTTTGCTTGTCAGAAGGTGATCACATGACCCCAGGACCCTGAGACCATCATAAAGACGAGTCAGTTGCCAAGCATCTGAATTTGGATCATGTGACCATGGGGATACTGCAAAGGTCGTGAGTGTGAAAAACAGCCATAAGCCACTTTCTTCAGTGCCATTGTAACTTTGAACAGTCACTAAATGAACTGTTTGCAAATAGACCACCTGCAAAAGGACCACCTATACACTTTGTAGACATTCAAAATAAAACAACAGCTCCTTTCTACCATAAAACAAGGTTTTAAAAATAGCCTTTACAGACATCCTAGCTGTGGTCAGAGTACGAAATTTCTGGAGGATGAAGTTCCACAAGTTTGCTGGATCTACTCATGGGACTCAGCTACGGCTTGATTTAGCCAAGGCTTGGCAGATAAATCACAATTTGTTGGATTCACAAAAGATACTATGCCATGACCCCCAAACCTCGTTATGACCTAGAGCGGAGGTGGAGAACGATGAACCCTTCATGACTTGTGGACTGCAACTCCCAGAATTCCTGAGCCAGCATGATGGAGCTCAGGAATTCTGGGAATTGAAGTCCACAAGTCATAAAATGGCTGTCATTCCTCACCCCTGACATAGAGTGATGTGTGAACCATCTTGATTTTAAAAAGAAAAGAAAAGAAAATTAGTATCTGGATTGAAAGCCTCAGATTTCTTCCCACTGTCAGTCCTCGAAGAAGATCCATTGACTGAGCCCTAGGTGTGTAGGATGAGAAGGCACAACTGAAGCTAGGAGAGGATCCAACACCAGCTACCCCAATCAGGGACTGCAAATGAAAAATTAGGATTCAGACATCCATTCTGAAAAGGAACATGATTTTCTAGAATGTGGAGGTTCTATGGGGCTCCTGTTGAAACTTCCAAAGGCTCCTTCCTGTGCCCAACACACACACAGAAACCATAAGGAAGAGGCTGATGATGTCATCTCATTCTGTGGCTTTCCAAATCCACTGGCTTCCAAGGCCTTGCTCAGATTATTCTACTTTACCAAGGAAACAGAAGAGGCAGGACACTCCTTGCTTCCCCCCACTCCCCTTTTTTTCCCACTGACAGGTGGCTGCCCCCCTTCCAAACGGCTCTGCAGGACCATGGTAAGTGCTGCTTCTAGCTCCTGAATCTGAAGAACAAGTAAAGCTTGATGGATGGAGCCATCTGGCAGGTGGCCTGGAGATTCAGGCTCTGACACCTTCACAGCTCTGGGCAGATGGCACCGCTGCTTTCAGCCAGATTGTATTTGCCTTTGCAGACGCTGTTCGTCAAGGACCTTTTGCAGTAGCAGAATAGCTGAATTGCAAGATGCTTAACAGTCCGTGTTAAATTCCCACCCTTTTGGATCGCAGCTGAGCATCTTATCTGCCAGCAGCCACAAGCTTTGGTTGCTTTCAAAGAAACGCCAGCTGCGATGGCTGGGCTAGCACTGGGCTGCTGCACCAATTGCCTCAGCAAAGGGGGCTTGTAAAAGCAAGCTGTCCTGCCTTCCACAACCCTGCTCTTGTAACTCTGAGAAATTCAGGGGTGTCAAACTGGCGGCTTGTGGGCTGGATGCATCACCTGCAGGCCACGCCTACCCAGCTCCACGAATGGGTCATGAAATGACATGTGACAGCAACGTGACATGGTGAGTTTGGCACCCGTGTAGTAGGGTAAGGAACTTTAGCCGAGCGTCAAAGTTCAATGTCAAAAATGCAGCACAGTTGCACAAAGATCTAACCAGATGACAACACAGATTGGGTTTAAGAAGGGAGCCGGTGAGGGAGCCGAAATGGCAGATCGTGACCAAAGTAAAGGCAGAGAAGAGCTGTAGTACTTGGGATGAAGTCAGGATGCCGGATGAGACTCTTGTGGAACTTTGCTGGAAGCAAAATCAGAGTTGCTTATCAATACTAAGAGGCCTTCATCAAAAAGGAAAGGAGGGAGGTTTTTGTAACCTGCAGGATAGAATTGAATGGAGGAGGTCTTGTGGATGCAGTCATAGGCCAAGGATAATATCTATCAGGATTGATCTTGAGCCAGATAACCCAGGGCTGATCCTGAGTCAGAAATAAACAGAGGTAGAGGAATATGAGCTCTGACTGGTCGACTTAAGCTTTTGCTGACAAGGTAGACGGCACATTTCCCAGAGATCTGCAGGCCAATTTCTACCACGTCTCTCTGTAAGCAATACAACCAAATCCTCTTTCCTGTCAGCTTCAGGGTGAGTTATTCAATCCTGCCAACCACAATGCTGGCCACTACAGCGTCGACTGCTGGAGGCCAAATTTGACTGTCTGCAGGCTGCAGGTGGCACAACGGATCTGGCAGGGAAGATTTAAAGCTCCTCATAAGCCTGTGTTTTAACCCCGGCCTTGGAGCCTCCTATAAAACAAGGGAACAGATGGTTGGCTTCCGCAAGCTACACACCCACCCAATACACAAAGTCCTCTTTCCATCCATCTGCTGGGACCATAGGGAGCTAGGAACTCAGCATCTGTTCCCCAGGGAGGTGTGAAAGTGACAGCAGCAATCACAATCACATAGACAGTGAGGGAGGGAGGACAAGCCAGACATTGGAATGACTTGATTGGGGGTGTGGGGTGGAAACACCCTCAAGCAAAAGGCAGACACACATTACACCAGCTAAACGATGACAAACTTTGTGCTTAACTAACATGCTGCATTTAAGAACATTTCTCACCAAGAATCCCAGTTTCTTCCTTTATTTCCTTAATAGCCCTTCAACCTTTTTTTTTTTTACAGTCCAAGTAAATGAGAGATACCAGCAAGTACATTTTCCCTACCTTATTCATACATGGATACCCATACCCATCATTTACCCAATTACTGGTCAAGATTTATTTTCAGCATTTCACTTTTAAATCAACAGTTTCTAAATCACCTAAATTTATATTATCTCATTCTAAGTTATCATTAGGCTATTACAAACCAAGATGTGTTGCTTGGCGTGTGGCTGCTCCAAAGACAAAAAAAAAGAAAAAGAAAAATGCAAGATGTTTTTCTACACTGAAACCACGATTTCCACACCATGAGTGCGACTCAGCTTCTCATTTTAGCTGAGCATGAATCATCCATAGATATTCCACGTGCAAAATGTTCTTCCCAAATGTTGACTCCGTCTGTGGAAGCACATGCACATTGGCATTACATGGATAGGCTCACCGGAGAGTGTGTTTGACACAGCTTCCAGCTAAATACCAAATAAAAGCTGAGCTTAATAGTATAACTTGTAGAAGGGAAAATGCCTGGTCTCACTCTCTTCCCCTTCATAGGTCTGAGGAAGAAGCTCTTACTATTTACACCCCAAATGTCTGTCCCTAATCAAACCCACCCTAGATGTCAATTAGGGCTTCCTCTGAAAGAGCAGTTTCAGAATAAAGACTGGATTTTGGTTTCAGGAACAACTCCTTCCACCCCCTGGTCATCATTCCAAGTGGTGGGCTCACCCTTGGGGTGGTTTATTTCCACATAAACCATATTGCTTGTCAGCTGGTCTTCCATTTATGTCAAGAAACAAAGACCAGTTTCCTGTCACAAAGCAAGGAAAATGGCCTTAAGAGGTGACCAAAAATTGGTACATTGAAGGGTCCATCCTTCAAATGGCTCCCAGCAGTGCTTTCTTGTGTGCAATCACTGCATTTCAACGAAGGATGGTTACCAGGATTAGCAAAAAAACTATGAATCTTGGTCTTGGTTTATATATGGACATAGAGCCACATTGTTCATTTACAAAATTTTATTGTTTCAACAAAGAATAAAATATAAAACAGAAAAATAAATAGGCGGGAAAGGTCAAGATTGAAACAAGACTAGAGTGTAAAAAAGGAACAATAGAAAAAAATAGAAAACTTCAAATTTTCTTTGGTACCTATACAAATCTAAGCATATATTTTGATAAACAGTTGTAACAATCAAATCCCACAATGAAAAGTTTCATTTCTTTCAGTTTCAAGCAAACAACCCAAAAGCGGTTTCCAGGTAGCAACAAAGTTAGTCTTTCTTTCATCAAAGTTGCCAATTTTGCCAGCTCTGTCAACTCCATTCACTTCACCATCCATTATTCCATTGTAGGAATCTGTAAATCCTTCCATCTCTGTGCATATAAAAGTCTTGCTGCTTTGATCATATAAAGTCCCAAGTTTTTTTCAATCTTAAAAGAAAAATCTTTGGTTTCAATAGCACATTTATTCCAAGAATTCACAAAATAAAGGTACACACCTGATCCCAATAATTGTTACTTTTACATGTCCACTAAAAATAAAATGTATCTTCAGATGCCTTACACTTTTTTGACAATTTATCAGTTGCTAAATACCAATAGTAAAAATTATAAAAATTCTATAAATCTTGTATAAAAAACCTGAAATATCACATTGGCGTTAAGTATTGAGACCCTTCACCCAGTACTTTGTTGAAGCACCTTTGGCAGCAATTACAACCTCAAGTCTTTTGGGGTATGACATGGCAAGCTTTGCACACCTGGATTGGGGGATTTTCTGCCCTTCTTTCTTGCAACTCTTCTCAAGCTCAGTCAGGTTGGATGGCGACCGTCTGTGGGCTGCCATTTTCAGGTTCCTGAAAATGTTCAATAGGGTTCAAATCAGGGTTCTGGCTGGGCCACTCTAGGACATTCACGGAGTTGTTCCTAAACCACTCCTGTGTTGTCTTAGCCATGTGCTTCGGATCATTGTCATGTTGAAAAGTGAACCTCCGGCCAGGCTGAGGACCTGAGTGCTGTGGGACAGGTTTTCATTGAGGATATCCCTGTACTTTGCTCTATTCAGGTTTCCCTCAACTCTCATTAGTCTCCCAGTCCCTGCTGAGAAATATTCCCCAGAGAAAGTTGCCATCACCATGCTTCACTGTAAGAATAATATTGGACAGGTGATGAGTGGTGCCTCCAGACATGTTTAGAGTTGAAGCCAAACAGTTCAATCTTCATCAGACCAGAGAATCTTGTTCCTCATAGTCTGAGTCCTTCGGATGCTTTTTCGCGAACTCCAAGCAGGCTTTCATGTGTTTTGCACTGGAAGAGGTCTAGCCATTCTGCCATAAAGCCCAGATTGGTGGAGGGTTGCAGTGATGGTTGTCCTTCTGGAACTCTATCCCATCCCCACACAGAATCTATAGAGCTCAGTCAGAGTGACATTTGGGTTCTTGATCACCTCTTTTACTAAGGCCCTTCTCCACTGATTGCTCAGTTTGACCGAGTGACCAGCTCTCAGAAAAGTACTGGTTGTGCCATTTGAGAATTATGGAGGCCACTATGCTCTTAGGAATCTTCAGTGCAGCAGAAATTTTATTGCAGCCTTCCCCAGATCTATGCCTTGCAATAATTCTGTCTTTGAGCTCTGCAAGCAATTCTTTGACTTCATAGCTTTTGCTGTGCTACAATATGCATTGTCAGCTGTGAAGCCTTCTATAGGCAGATATGTGCCTTTCCAAATCATGTCCAATCAATTTAACTTAGCACAGGTGGACTTCAATCAAGGTATGGAAACATGTCAGCAATGATCAAGAGAAATGGGAGGCATCAGAACTAAATTTCAAGTGTTGTTGCAAAGGGCCTGAATACTTATGTCCTTTGTGATATTTCAGTTTGTCGTTTTTAATAAATTTAGACATTTCTAAAATTCTGTTTTCACCTTGTTATTATGGAATACTGAGTATAGATTAATGAGAAAAAGATAAATTTCAACAACTGTAAAATCTGGCTGCAGCATAACAAAATTGACAAAAATGAAGGGGGTCTGAACACTTTCGGAATGCACTGTAAGCGGGGAAAAACTTGAATGTAATGCTTGATCAATGGGAAAATACGTGGAGTAAAGGATTAAAATTTACATTGAATTATAACTTCAAAAAAAATATATATATATTGAACCACATTCTTGATGCTGCATTAATGTTCAGAGACTGTTTTCATTTATCCTGGAGAGGGGCAGGAGGATAAACCCCTTAAAGCTGCCAACAAATGCAGGAAAATTTGAAAAGCTCATTAACAGACTCTCTGGTAGCTAATTAATTAATTGAGCAGTGTTTTCAGTATCTCCAGGAAAGCAGTTTTTTGGAGATTGTTTATCGACAGAAAGTGTTTCTGCACTTCTAGGTGGATGCTAGAATACCTCAGGGAACAGAAGCTGTAGCCTGCTGACTTTCTAATAAGTGCCATTGAACTCAGGACTTTTCCTTCAGTAAACAGTTTGATTTCTTCACTAGCCTTATCACTGGCCTGAGCAAAGTTGTGTTAATTCAGACTCTCTCTCCTCTACTGTGAAACTGTTGCACAGTTGATGCAACACAGTAAAAGATGGTACTAGAGAACAGAAACCCTGAGAAACAACTTAGTCCTTCTCTGAAATTAGAACTCTTGGAGTGCGTAACCTAGAAACAAGCTACTTATTTCTGGCACTGATGAGTACCTGCTCTTGGGGAAGAGAGACAAGAAGTGGGCAGATGAGACAGATCTGAGAACTAGCAGTTGCCCAGTATTCCCACCATCCCAGGCAGAGAGGAACAACACAAGGATGGACAGTGAGGCATCGGGACAATTACGGTGCTTGTTCAGTAGGGAATGGGACAACTCACTGTGGCCAACTTGTCACAGCCAATTCACCAAGGTCAACTTACTGATTTCAAGGATAACTCAAACTCTTTTCTAGCTCAATAGCAGGTTTAACCAGCATCTGTTTCATGGCAGGAAAATTGAGCAAATTTTTGTGAATAATTCACGCTACTCAATCTATTAAAACCAGTATATACTCCCCATCATCATAGATGCACATACACTGCCACAAGGTAGCTCAGCTAGAAGTGTGCAGTGTACAAATAGGATAAGTGAAATAAGCAGAAAACAGCATTTCCCAATCATTAAAAATAAAACACCATACCATAGTCAGTGTTCAATGTTTTCAGTCAATATGTAATGCAGTGTTAGGAAATGTATTTTTTGCTTACAGGGGTCAAGCTGAGCCTATGACCATTAAACTGGCACATAATTTATTCCCTTCCAGAATACATTGGCCCTCAACCACCAGAATTCCCAGGCTGCACACCTGGAAAGGACCAAAATTGGGGAAGCTATCCTAAGTTTCAGGATTTTCACTGTCCTGAAAGGAAACTTCAGGATAAAGAATGGAGCAGATGGCAGACAAAAATAAAAGTCCTCCCTGAAGAATTTGCCCAAGATTCTCTGCCCTGCAGGAAAGTAATTTGACAGCTACACAGGGCAACCTGCCCCCCACTGTCATTGCCTTAGATCACTACTCATCTAGGTCATTTTGTTTGCCTTTTGTGTTCATCTAAAGCCCAGGCCTGCTCTGTTAGGACAATATTTCTTGCTCCAAAATGCAGTTGGCAAATCCCTGGATGAAAGTACTTGAAAGAGCTTCTCTTGACTGTCTTTGATCTCTGGGTAGTGCTTTGTTGAATAGATGGAAATTGCCACATTCTCTTCTCAGGATGGTGGCCTTAGAGATGAAAGCTCACCTTTGTGATTAGCTCTAGGAAAGAAGGATACAAAACAGGACAGGGTCAAACTAAGATGATCAAAAAAAAGAGAAAGTATAAAGTTTGGAATGAGAAATTGTCCAAACTTAAGGACCTGCCCTCAGTCCTTGCCTTCATTTTTGTCAGCTTCCCACAATCTGACACTTTCCAGATCTTGGCCTCTAAAGAAGAAAGCAAGTGATCAAACATGTTGTAACTATATATCATTGCAACTATGTATCATTGCAACTATGTATCATTCATGTGTTTGCAACATTGTATCATTCACGTGTAATCATTAACTTCTGTCTCTTCAGTGACCTTTGCAAGGCACGGACAAGGGACAAGGAGCTAGACGGTTGTTAATAAGCTTATCCACATTGTAAATAATCTGTCCGGTATGCAGCTTTGTAAACATGCACATCCTGATGAGATTACCATGTTTGACTTGAGCTTTGATTAAATCATTTTCTTGTAAAAAAGCACAATAAAAGAGCGTGTGCCAAGACATTCGGGGCGCGCTCATCAAGAGGAAACCTCGCTTCCTGTCGTTTCTCTTCCCTTCGCTCCCTATCATGAGCCGCCCATCAGATGCGGGATGGCAAATACCGCACAAACATGTGTCATGACAAAAATCTATGCGCTAGCATTAGATGTTGGGATGCAATTATGCAAATGTGGAGAATGTTATCCCAATCCACTGGTAGAGGCTGGATCTTAAATTTCACTTCTTCTTTTTTTTAAACTTTCCTTCCTTGTAAGTTAGTGCTACTCATTGGAAAACTGATTTCTAAGAATAAAATGTCACTTTCCTGGAATAACTCTGGATGTATCACAGCAAAGGTGACGTGCAACTCTTCCAGAACATTCATATCATCTTTGGCACCTATGCTGCCAAAACGGCACTTTTGCTCCAAGATATGAATATGTTTTGTGATCATCTCAAGGTTGTAGCAAATCTAATTCAAACATTTTGGGAAATCATGTAATTTGCAGAGATGAATGAGGCTCTGCCTGAAATAGCTGGTCCAGCGGAACAGCATAGACCCTGGAAGCTACTTTAATGCCATTCCCAAAGAGCATTTAAAAAGCACATTGACTGGGGAGTGGATGGTGGACATATATAGCTTTCTAGCCATATAAACACCTACCTCTCTGACTGAGGAAGGGGCACAGCAATATTGACCTCCATATGTTTCCGGATGTATTCTCTGGATCTTATATCTGCCTATAATCAGGGCCAAGAGGAAAATAATAAGAGATTAATTAGGTTGAATGGTGCGAGTGACAATTTCTAGGATTCTAGGAGAGTGGGAGGAGGCAGAAGAGACAGAGCTGCTGGGCTCTGACATTACTGTATTGGGGGGGGAGGGGGGAATCACCTCACAATTCTCAGTCCTAGTCAGATTTCAGCCAATCACAATGCTGCTTCTATCCCAAAGAGAATTGAGGGTTACCTTCATGATATATTATGGGACTGAGAAGAAAATGAGCCTCTTCTGCTCTCCACTGGTTAAAAGCTTATAAAGAATTTATAAGAAAACCCATGTTGGATTAGACTAAAGGCTCACCTGGCTAATATTATTTTTCAGTTGTGGTCGTGGAAATGTAAGAAGTTTATTCTGAATCGGACTATGAGTCAAACTACTGTATATAATACTTTAAAAATGTGGTTAGCAACCACACTTCTTTTCTTTACCTAAAAGTAAGGACATCTGACTGAAACAAAACTACCAACATCAGGATGAGGAAAGTTTTCATTTTTTTTACTATAGCGTCTCTAATTTACAGTACTAAAATATCTACTAAATAGCAGATTTTCATTTAAGAGTTTGGGAACTAGGCTGGGACTGCATCAAGAGGAGAAAAGCTTATAACTGATAGCTTCTTATACATGCCACATTACGATCGCAATCCAAACCAGTTCCACTGTGCTTCTTTTTGAGAGAGAAAGAAAAGCAAGAGAATGCCAAGCTGCCTCTTTCAAACAATGTACATTTTATTCCATTCAACGCAAACTGAGCAGTTTGATATGGGCTGCCAAATGCTTCCTACATTCTTCACAGCAAAGGAAATAAATGTGTTAATGGACACCATGCTTTCTTTTCTAGGATTGGGTCTTTCAATACATTTCTCTATAGAATTCAATGGTGGGATTCAAATTTTTTTTACTACCAGTTCTGTGGGTGTGGCTTGGTGGGCATGGCAGGGGAAGGATACTTAAAATCTCCAGTCAGAGGTGGTATTTACCGGTTTCCGGACTACTCAAAATTTTCACTACCGGTTCTCCAGAACTGGTCAGAACCTGCTGAATACCACCTCTGATAGAATTGCTGCCAAATTCTGGAACAAAACCAAATTGGGTGACAGCTTCAGCATCTGGTAGAATTAAAATTGCAGTGGATCTGGATAAAGGATGAGAAGGTTCAAGAAATTCGACGGCTGTCTGAATTTAAAACGATTCATCTCAATGGGACATAACAGGTCTGCACAGAACGTATTTTGCAGATGAACGAGAGTTTCCAGACTCATCAGTCTGCCAGCAACAGGAATGGAAGTACAATGCATCTGACAACTGGCAGGATGGGAAAGAAAATCAGGACGTCTAGTAGTATCTTCTCAGATTAACAAATTTTGTTAAAGGGCATTAAAATTTTGTGAGTTGCACTCATGTCATCACTTCACTGTCACCAAAGCCTTTTAATAAAAGTTGTAGTCCTCCTGATTTTTGTCATCATAGACTAACATGCCTTGAAAGAGACAGGGTGATCTAGAAATACCGAGCTACTCTGGCGAATGATCACAGCAAACAGAGGGAAAAGAGGGCAAAATGTACACACACACAGTCAGGTTTCTCAAGCCTGCCATAGCCTCAGAACAGGATCTAATTGAGAACTTCTTCCTCAAGCTGATTTAATTGGAGTAGCAACAAGGAATACCTAGGTATAAAATTAACCTGATGTAAAAAATCATGGAGCTCCAGACGTATTGGCATTCACCTTTGGTTACTCCTGTTCTCTCACTGACTTAACTTCTTATGTGAGCACTCCTTCGCAGGTCCCTTACCCTTTGGCTGCTTTCTTCAATTCCGCTGTACATTCTATCTTCAGCAACTCTTACCTAATATTTTCATATTCTTCATTTTGCAATGCCTTTATTTTTTGTGAGATGGATGGACGGGTAGTCAGTCAATGGTCACATGTAGTGTTCCAAAACAGCCTTCCATTAACCACAGCACTAATAGCCCTTCCTTTGATAAACTTTAAAATTCCTTTTAAGTTTAAATGCCATTCATCTTTCTTTTTCAAGGTGCGTATTCTTCATTCCAGTAATATTATTACAACAAATATGCAAGAATGACCAGGCTGAATGAAAATAACTATCCTAGGACTACCAAATCTGGGCTGCAGAAATCTGAGCAACCACTAGATTGCAGCCAAGTAGCAGTATGCAGAGGTTGGTTTTTATTTATTTTTTTCAGCCCAGACCTAGAATCCCTAGACTAGCTCCAAATCACCTGTGAACTTTCTTTTCAAGTGGATACAACCTTCTTACAACTGTACTGCCTTTTATTTGTTGAACAAAGATCCTTGTGTCTATTTAATGTATGTCTTCTCAGCCAAACTTTTATTTCACTTTCCAAAGAACCAGGACACTTTACAAGTACTCAACAGAGATTATGAATTTCAGGCTGCCATCTGATATATCACAAAATGAGGGGAATGGGAGAGATGCAGGCTGGCATCAAATATTAAATAATTTGGTTGAGGGACACTGAATCAATGACCCCTCTAGACCAGGGGTGTCAAACTTGATTTCATTGAGGGCCGCATCAGGGTTGTGTTTGACCTTGGGGGCCAAAATGGGCATGGCCAGCTCGACATCACTCATGTTGGGGGCACCTGTGGTGGCCCGAGCACTCTGCCAGCAAAAACAAGTTTCCCTGCTCTGTATTCGACTGCAACAGCCTCCTGCAACCCTTTGCCAGTGAAAATAGAGTTTGGTAGGGCCACGGCCCTTGCAAGCTCCATTTTCACTGGCAGAGGCACCTTTCAGTGCTTCCAGGGCAGCCCCGTGGGCCAAATCTAAGCACCCCATGGGCCAGATCCGGCCTCTGGGCCTTGAGTTTGACACTCCTGCTCTTGACTGCCAATGGTGATAGGAACTGCAGTCTTACAGGATCTAGAATGGCATTACTGTTTTAACCTATTATGTTAACTATACTATATGAAAGAACAGATAGTAATAATCCACTATTGGTACATAATGATTCAAGCTTCCAGTAGTTACGGAGCAGATGAATAACTTTCCGTAGCATAAAAGCTTGCATATGTCATGAACGGGGCCAGAGACACAAAAGATCGCCGCCAAGGCATCTTGCATGCCCATCTTTTGTGAAAGGAATGGGGGTTTGAACATTTAGATACATTTGTTATGACAAATTAATTTGTTTTAGATCTGCTTAACAAAATTAATTTACATCATTTGGCTCCATACCAACAAATTCTATAAGGCAAAAGTTGTTGAATACAAATGGCTCGAGCCAACAATTACTGGCAATAAGAGAAGCTAAAAGCCAGTCATTGCCAACATAATTAAATGCCACTTAGCCGTTTGTTTAGTCCATATTTCAGCCTACTTTTCTACTTTAAAAGCACCTGCAAAACATGTTAATAACCCAAAAATTGGAAATAGAATTTTAGATAATTAAAAACTGAAGATGGCTCTGCAAAAACAGAGATGACATCTGCAACAAAGACCATGGAACTGGTGAGCATGCCAATTCCTTGGAACCTCTATGATAAAAAAAGAATATTACCCATATTGGCTCCAGATGGCTGCTCCTGGCAAGGAGACCACAGGACAGCCAATTTTCATGGGTATGAGCATCAGAAGACAATGGGATTGGCCCTTCTGCTCCCAACCGAGGTGGAGACTTTTAAAGGACACTAAGTTTGCTAACCTCACTTTTAATTTGTCAGAAATTGCTTATTAATTACTCTAGAACTAGAACTAGAGATGGGTTCAAAAAAATCTTCATCAGATGAGTTTATTTTCAATGTTGAACAAAATAAAAATATTTACAACTTTTAGAACTTAAAGAATTTGAAATAAAGTGCAAAGCTAAATAAGATTTTAATCTAAGATAGTTATGAATGGATTGAGGGTCCAGATAAATTTACAATATTGGAAAATAAGGTTTATGATTTATCTATAAAAAAATAAACAACTTCTCGTAGGAAACGAATAGATTTTGTTATCCTGCAATGGCAAGTCAATAATAAAAGATAAGTGATGATTTTAGAAACTGGACATTGGAGGGGAATAAGCATTTTAAGCAGAAGAAAAAATACAACCACTGATGTCAGTTAATCCTGAGACTTACAGAATGATACAAAATATTATAACAAATGTTAATATTAAAGGAAATCTTTGAAGAAAGCAGTCAGAAGTTGATAATATCAACTGTCAGTAATGATACCTTTCTATGGATAGACTAAAATATGTTAATGGAGGAATAAAAGATGTGAGAAAAATTTTATGAGATAAAATAAAGTAGAAAATATGGAACCACAAATGATAGCCCAAGATAATGATTTGGAAAATAATATGTTACTGGATATACAATAGAAACTGGCCAAAATTTTGAAAATTGAAAGGAAATTTTGAAACTTGAAAGGAAAATACAAATGATTCACCAAGAAAATGATATGGAAAATATGTTCATATGGATTTAGAAAAGAGGCTTGTTAAAGAAATATGTAAGACTGTATAAAGAACTGAAAAAAAAAATCCTATGACAATTTAAGATTGTAAGAAGCAAAATGAAGAAATATATAGTTGCTTTATTTGATCAAGGTTAAAATATTTTGTTATGATGTTCTGGCAACCCTTTATGGACTTTTTGTTGACATCAAGATTGAAAAGTTGATGTTTTATGGATTTGTTTATAGTTAAAGGACGGACTATGGGATGAAGAGATGTCTGTTTAAGTTTTGAAGAGTTGTTATACTTGTGGTGATGAAGGTTGGAAGTCTTTTCTCTATATGTTCCTCTTTTTTCTTTATTATATTTTCTTTTCTTTTTCTTTCTTTTTTCTCTTTTCTTTTATTCTTTCTTTCCATTCTCTTCTTAGTTTAATTTGTATGAGGTTTTATGACTGTAATTAAAATTCTTCATAAAATTATATTTGAGATAATTAAAAACAAAATATAATCAGTTTTGGATGAAAATAAATATGGCTTAAGATCCGAGTCTTACATTAGAGGAAAATCTCTCTCCCATAAGTGATTTTTTTTTAAAAAACTAGTTAGCAAATAACTATTTCTCTTTGACCAAAGACTGGGTTCTCAGTCATGAATGTTGTGCCTCAGAGATTGCAATGGCTAAGTATGCAATTGGTTCAATATCAGGGGTGAGATTCAATTTTTTTAACAACTGGTTCTGTGGGCGTGGCTTTTTTTTTTTTTCCAGCAACACCCCCCCCCCGGCGCGCACTCTGTATTTGGGTCTCCTGGGCCTCAGGGAAGCCTCCAGGGGAGCATTTTTGCACTCAGGAAGCTTCCCTGAGGCCCAAAAAGGCAAAAAAAAAAAAATGGAACGTGGGGGGCACGCAGTACACTCCCCTCCATGTGCCCCTTTTTGCCTCCTGGGCCTCAGAGAAACCTCTTGGGTGAAGCAGTAAGACAGCGAGGGGGATCCCGGCACAGCTGATCATTGGAACAGCTGATCGTCAGGAGGAAATGAAAAAAAGAAAAACCTTAACGAGTGACTGGGCGGGGGACAATACAGTCAGCGATGTTGGGCATACGCGCGATGTGGCGCATGCGTGATAAGGACTGAATGGGCAAGGAGGGGAGGGACAGATAGAGAGGGGCGGGGCAGGGCAGCCAGGGGCACAATTTGCCGGTTCTCCGAACTGCACAGAATCTTAACAACTGGTTCTATAGAACTGGTCCAAACTGGTAGATTCCAACCCCTGTTCAATATCCAAGGAATCGCAATGCTGAACATTCCAGCACCTTTCAATAACATGCCTTGTTTCATTTTCCTGCTTCTTCATTAAACATTATTAATGCCACCTTCAGCATCCAGAGCTACCCTCATTTTGCTTCCGTGGCAGGGAAAGGGAAGAGCAAAGTGTCCTCTTAGACTGTAGCATCGTTTCACTCCTAACGTTGTGCTAAGATGGCTTAATCTAGCTTATTAACCCAAGAGGCTAATCAATAAGGTGGGTCATGTTGCCTTAATAATCCCCTCAAGTTCACGTCTATTTTTGGAGTAGGCTAGCAGTGGCATTAGAGACTGGGGATTATGCCAGGAGTATGAAAAAATAGAAAACATCAGGCTGGTCAGATGCCGAAAGCAAGTGCTTTGGTTGCAAAAAGATGGCAAACTTATGACTTCTATCATGTGTTATTGCTATTATCCCAGGGCTGGGAGGCACCTCTTCTTAGTGTAAGCTTTTTTCCACTTTTGGGCTGCAGCCTGACTTTCCACAGAGAGGAAAGTGGGAGTGGCAGCATGAAGATGCTAATGGGCTGTGAAATGCAAGACATGTTGTAGCAAAGGAAGAGAGTAAGGATGGGAGCAAGCAGGGCACAGAGTTGTATTTGTGTTACAGTGGAGATATTCACATCAAAAGGAATATTACTGGATGACTAAAGTCAATTTTGGCACATGAAATATTTCTTCCATAAAAAGGCATGCAAACACTGACTCTCTTGAATACTTATGGCTTCTGCTGGAGGCATTAACTATCCAGAACCATGCATGGATCATAATTTCGGCGCTAAGTTATTGAGTTATTTGTTCAGGATTTCTTATGAAGGTGTGTGGGAAAGGAACATGGGAAGCTGTCCGATACTGACTCAATCAGCTGGTTTCTCAGCTTGGTACCATCAACACTGTTCTCAAGGGTTTCCTGCATGCATTTTATTGACCTTATCTGAAGATGGTGGGGAATGAAGCTGACACTTCTGCATGCCAAGAATAAATCATTGAGTCATCTACCATTGAGCCACAGTTTTATGGACTGCACCATGAACAGAAATGCAAGCAGTGGTCAAGGGCTGATCAAACACAAGACAACCAGATCCGAGTTGCAAAACTCCAGATGACCAATAATGGAAGTAAAGAGATGCAGAAAATCTTAACTTTTTGCTGTCATCTTGTGGCGTATTGTTCTGCCTTTCTGCTACATCTAGATTACTTGACGTTTTGCCCATCTAAAATACACTTCAGCTCAAGAGGAGAACATCTCAACATACTGATTTTTGTTTCCCCAAAACTATTTTGTGCTGGGACCTATAAAGCAGTGGACCCCAACCTTTTGGGACCGATTCCATGGAGAGAGGTTTTTCTGTGGACTGGAAGGGATGTGATTTCATGTGCTACCTACATCCTGCGGATGCGGCTTTGTTTGTT
This sequence comes from Hydrophis major, assembly GCA_033807585.1. Classification (NCBI taxonomy): domain Eukaryota; kingdom Metazoa; phylum Chordata; class Lepidosauria; order Squamata; family Elapidae; genus Hydrophis; species Hydrophis major. The sequence goes on along the minus strand of CM066329.1, from coordinate 185,553,312 downwards.
TTCACGGCCCGGTTTCTGGAATGCCACAGACCGGTGCCTGTCCAAGGATCAGGGATTGGGAAGCCCTGCTATAAGGGGTTCAAATGGATTCTCTCTTCAGAGCTTAGAATGAAGCTAGCAGTTAGGAAGATGCTGACATGGGTACAGTGGCTTATTAATGGCTCATAAATTTGAGCACTCTGACATTAGGAATGGTACCTTCCATTAGAACATCCCTGTCAAACTGCTCTGCTTGAGCTTTTCTTTGCTACAGGTGCACATATTGAAGGCATGGTTGCAACTTTCAAAGCTAGCTTCTTGGCAAGTCTGTGGCCCACACATTTTGTGCTAAAATCTCTCCTTGCTCAAACTCCTTGCCTCACTGTACATAAATGGTGATCCAGCACTGCCATCCACTGGCTGCATTCTGTCTCAGCAATCTCTGTAGCCTGCAGAGTCCTGGGAGGATCAGCAATATAGTTGGACCAGCAGTTCCTATTCACTGTGCAAGCTATGTGATCCAGGAATTAGTTGTATAGAGTTTTTTGTTTAAATATGGGATGCTTATTCACAGATAATACATCTCGGCTTCTTAACCCAAACATTTTAGATATTTTTTTTCTTCAAAAAGGGATTACCTGGATCCCTCAAAATGGAGCAGATACATACCAATTCTGCAGATCCAGGGTAAATTTTAGGTTTAACAAGGAAATGTTCCTTTTTAAAACCTAAAATTTAAAATTCCTGTTTCAATTTATCTAAAACTGGGCAAGTTTCAATTCTTTGGAAGAGTCTGATATAAATGTAAATTTCATATACATTTATTTCAAATTAAAAATGTTCAATCTATTGTTTCAATCCGTAGGAAGCCCAAAGGTGGAAATGATTAGATGTTGCTTCTAATTCAGGACCTCAGTCAAACTGCATAATTGCTTATGTTGAACAAAGTCATTTTCTACATTTCTAAATCAAGTCCTAAAATGATTTATTTGCACATTTTCAGGAGACAGAATGTTGAAATTAAACAATAGGATTTCTGTCAACTTTCCCCCCTATTTATGACTTTCCAGAAGTATTTGGTGAAGTATTATAGTAAAATAAATGAAGTTCAAAATGATCTGATAGAGCAGAGCTCAGATCACATATCCCTCATCTAGCTTTCGAGCCTCTTCTAACCAGGATGACCTCTAGATTAGGGTGTCAAACTCAAGGCCCACAGGCCAGATTCAGCCCGCAGGATGCTTAGATCTGGCCCATGGGGCTGCCCTGGAAACAGTGATGGACCAGGCCGCAGTGCCTCTGCAAGCAAAAACAGAGCTCGCATGCGGCCCTCCCGAGCTCCGTTTTTGCTGGCAGAGGGTTGTAGAAGGTTGTTGCAGCCGAAAATGGAGCTTGGGAGCCCATTTTCGCTGACAGAGCACTCAGACCACCACAGGTGACGTTGAGCTGGCCATGCCCACCTCAGCCTCCCAAGATCAAACACATCCCTGATTAATGGTGGGATTCAAAAAATTTTACTACCGTTCTGTGGCATGGCTGGGTGGGTGTGGCTTGGTGGGCATGGCAGGGGAAGGATACTATAAAATTTTCATTCTCACCCCACTCCTGTGGGAAGGTTATCACCGATTCTCCAAACTACTCAAAATTTCTGCTACCGGTTCTCCAGAACTGGTCAGAACCTGCTGAATATCACCTCTGGCCCTGATGTGGCCCTCAATGAAACTGAGTTTGACAACCCTGCTCTAGATGAATGGACTTCTGCTCCTAGAATTCCCAGCAATGGCCATCATTAGTTAGGAACTTTGGGAATTGAAGTCCAAACATTCAGAGTGTTGACCAAGTTGCTTAGCTTTAGGTTGCCAGTATCGGCACTCTAAATGCACATTCTGCTCATACCTGCCGGATGGGCTCAGGAATCCGATACTTGCAACAAGAATGAACCAGGCGCATAGCCGATAATAGACTTATCTTGTGGCCGACTGAGATGTATATAGGTTTTGTACTCTTGGCACAGCTACGCAAGGCCTGGGCGGATAAGAAACAGAGATAACTGCTAGATACATGCAAACTGTGCAACGTCCAAAGAACATGAATGAACAAGCAAAATGGGGTAGGAGCCATATAAACATCAGACATATATATTTATTGAACCCTTAAGTAGGCAAAATTTCCATAGAGGTCCTGGTTGTTCCAAAGGTGCTTTTTCAAAAGGCAACTGGACTTTGCTTTTCCTTGAAGATGTTTTCCTTCTCATCCAAGAAGCTTCTTCAGTCCTTTCAGCAGTTTCAAGAAAGTTCCACACCATTTACACTATTCAAGTGACGCTGAGGGCACAGATAAACTTCCATGTGGCCTCAACAACTCTCAGAAAGAGTGCTAATGACCAAGATGACTGCAAAGAACATAAATCCTTCCATCTTCCACCATTCAGTCAGAACTGAAGAAGCTTCTTGGAGGAGAAGCCAAATGTCTTCAATGAAAAACGAAGTCCAGTTGGCGTTTGCAAACGCCCCTTTTGGACTTTACAAAGGCAATGTGTATGAGCATGGTATATGTGCAGTACACTTCGTACCAACAGGAAAACACTGAGTTCTGTTTTTCCTTCTCTTTTTCCCTGCTAGGTGTCACTTCTATTTAACAAAATAGCTCTGTGGAAAATTCTAGCTAGATATTGGAAGGAGAAGCTAGATTTTGAAATAGAAGAAAGAAAAAGGTGAATATGTAGCATTCATTCATTCATTTATTCACTCACTCACTCACATTTATTAATCAGTTTTCTATAATCACCCCAATGTCTGATACTTAAGACAATATCAAAGACTGCTTCAGTGACTGAGGATAAATTGATCTTTCTTTTTTACTGCACTCATTTCTTCAGACTCTTTCCACTTCCAAGAGAGAGACACTGCCTTCCCAAAAATGCTTACCATACCCAAGATTTTCCCAGAGGTACTTGTCAGTGGGAATGCATCTCCTCCTGCCTGAAGATCTTGAATCTGGAATATGGAGAAAATTTTATTACTACAGCAGATGTGTTGGGACCGATGAAGTAATTGGACCAATTCAAGATTAATTCCTAAACTGTAGCCTTTTCTGTAAAAATAAAACAAAGAGTATCAGTGTTTCTTTTTCATTGCTGTTCTGTACAGCAGAGGTCCCCAACCCTCAGTCCGAACTGGCACCAGTCCGTAGCATACCCACAATCAGGTTGTGCAAACAAGCGAAGCCACATTCATATAATGTAGGCAGCATGCAAAACCATATTCCCACGGGTCTGTGGAAACCAATCCCTAGTGTCCAAAATGTTGGGGGTAAAAGCTATACAGGACATCTCTGAATAAAAGTCTGAAACCAAAATAGCTTGGCTGAAATTCTCCTTTAAAGGTTTCATGCATAGAAACCTGGCTTCCCTTGCAGTAATTTTCATGTGTCAAGACCATGCAACACAGACACACACACAGCAGGAAGGTATGGTTAACTGTGGTTTTTTAAACACACAGTGGGCAGTGCATCTTGGTCACTACATAATTAATTGTCAATCAGTCTGAACTTATTTCATCCTGAAGGTTGCCATCATTTCCCCACTTTAAATGGGGGGAAAAACCCAGAACAGCTATTTGTACATATCAGCTTCTCCAATTTTGACAAGATGTTCTTCTAACATCCCCCCTACTGTTTGAAATTAAAAGTGTGAAATGTATTTCCCACATTGCAACACTTACTTGTTTCTTGTGAAGCTCATCATTGGCCAAACCTTCAACCTGCAAGAGATTTTTGGCTACACCAATACAGGGAAGACCTGTGAGAACACCAAGATGGCAGGCAATGCCAAAACCTGTTGAATATAACGCAGGAGCAGATGATGTTGGAGAAAAAACTGGTAAGAAAAGTTTCAATTTTGTTGTGAAGAGAAAATCTGGCACTACTTTATTTTTGAACAAACTCCCAAAGGAAGGGCAAGCCACTAAGGACATAAGGCTGCTGTCAACCTTGCCATGCATTTCTTGATGTTCACCAAAATGCCTTCCAGTTACTCTGCTGTTCCCTTTGGATGTGGGGGGAGGACAGCCTTTTCACTTACTGTCAGCAAGAAGGTTAGTACAGCCTACGAAGAGGAGATGGAATTATTTTGTTTGCCCCTTCTTCCTCTCTGGCATCTGCCAAGAGAGTGAACATGAATAACTTCTTCCCCAAGAGCTCTGCAAACACTACAGTAATAAGAAATTAACTAGTGACTCCCCATACTGGCATATTCAAGGCATGCTCTAAACATCTTAAAGATGGGAAGTAAATCTCAAGGATTTACTTTAAATCTACATGCAAATTTACAGTACAGTAAATCTAAAGGATTTACTAGCAAGGAGGGGCCAGGAAACTTACCTCTGTGGTGCAGGATGCCATTTCCATCTACAAGAAGTACCTAGGGGAAACCCCCACACACAAAGGAGTACTTCAATAATAGGTAATACAGTGGGAAGCTTTTTCATTTATGGAGGTGTCAGTGTTGCCTATGTTGGTTTGCATAAACAAAGTTTCAAAAAAGCAGGCAATACCCTTGGTGGCCACCTTCCCTATTTTCCACAAGTAAGAAAGAAGCGAAACCTACTCACAAAATCTGTCACTAAAAACATTATTGGGTCTGAATACAGCAAGGGCATTATTTGTCCTCCTTCGAGATCAGATATATATAAATATTATCATTCTCAAGCCAATGCAAGTTATGGCTGTCCAGACTGGGAATCGTGGGACTTGTCATCCCATCACATTTGCAGGGTGCTTTAGTTCCAAGTAACCCTTTTTTGCATCTGTTTTATGAGAGAAAAGCTGCTGGGGGACTCGAATTGTGCTGTCTTGGTGAGCTAGGGCCTTCCACAATTTCCTAAAATGAAGCCTCTCTAGCTGTTTCAGGAACGGTGCTTTTTATTCTGACAGGATGACTCAAAAGAGGGTTTTAAACTAGGTTTGAGCAGCTGTCCTTTTGGGTCTGAAACACAGCTTAAAGGTATTGGCTTTGGGCCTAGTCCTCCCAGAAAGATCATAGAACCATAGAATAAAAGAGTTGGAAGGTCAATAACTCCTTGGAGATCATCGAGCAGGAGAGCCTATTCCAAATATTAGCCTCTGCCTAGGATCAAACTCACAGCCTTCTGATTGTGAGGCGAGAGCTCCACCTCTAGGCCACCAGAGCTGCATCATAGAGAGGCTCTTAGGATTTCTGTCCTTCAAGTAAGAGAAAAACAGTCATGGATACCTAAAGGGAACATCCATATCCACAGGTTCTAAGTTTCGAAATGCTAGGGGTCAGAAGTCTTGAAGCCCTGGTTATTAGTTCTTTGAAGGAGGGGAATGCTGTATGAAATATATCCTTGGCATAAAGCAGCAGCACTCCTTTCATTGACAAAAACTTTCCCACCTGGGGCTTGAGGCCAGGCTTCTGTGTCTCCAGCCGCTGTACAGCCTCCAGTAAAAAAGGGACTTCTCGGAAAGCCAGGAATCCTGCCACATAGGGGGCATTCACAGCCACCACATAGCAGTCTTCGTAAAGGACCTATGATAAAACAGAAGAAAAAGTGACATTTTGGCTAAGGAGCAGAAGACTAACATTTTCAAGGTCATTTAGGTCAGAAGTGGTCAACCACAACCCTTGAACTGAATGGAGTTCCCAGTTGCCATTTGTCATGCCCCAAACAAATAAGCAAAGGGGTTCAAATTTAACCTGTGTTTGCAAATGTAAGGTGAGAACAGATACAGGCATCTACTATCATTGCAATACCAGATTGATCCCTTCAGTTCTAGAGAGTGCTTTAAAATGATAAGTAAATAAATATTTATTTAAGTATTTACTTAAAATATTAAGCAAGGAATACCAGTAAATAAAAACCTTTCTAAGAAAAAGGATTTCCTACTTCTGATCTAGACTAAAACAAAAGACGCATCATATCCCTTTCCTTTGTCTACCAAACTGCTGAGGCTGTCTCTTTTGTCAATTCTCAGAGCTGGAAAAACAGCTGACCTGCTGGTTCTCTTTCTCTCAACGGCTCTGAAATTTTGTACTTGGCAGCCAAGGTCAGGAATATTTTGATTGTTCAACGTAGCGGGCAAACAACCACATTTGTGGTCTCTTACAACTAAAATGGCAATGAACAATATCTGTTATTTTCTACACAATGTTTAAAAATCCTTGCGAGAAGGTACAACAATTTTCCTCACATAACAGCTCATTCTCCATGAAGAAATCAAAACTACACCTGAAAATCTTTTAAGGAATGGCTGAAACAGTGGAAAACATACATATTCACTATGATGCATATGGGCATTTGATAAGAAGCAAAATTATAACTCCACTAACTTGTCTCTGAGACAGCAAAACTGGCAAAAGATTTACAAGACTTTGAAAATACAGTACACTCTTCTCACCTGGAGAATGTTGATGGATTGATGGCCTTTAGCATTTCCCAACTCAAGAATCAGGACTGGGAGATCATCATTTGAAAAGTTAAACTAACAACAGCTGGAACACCCCTAAATTTGACAACAGTCCCAAAATTCACCACTGACTCTTGAATTGCTTCCAAGAGTTTTGCCTTAATTCTACTGTGGAAACAAAAATCTCATCTGGAACCCAGCGAGATAACCAAATTGAAGTTACTAAGGGAGATAGTCAAACTTTTGGAAACTTGGGAGTTTCAGTCTTAATTTTTCAGTCTAATATATTAATCCTAGAAATTTAAAAAATTCCTTGTTATGTCTTTGGTATTTATCTTTGTTACCTCAAGTTCTGGGTAGCTGAGTACCACCAATGAAGCACAGGCACGTGTGGCATCTTCTTTGAGATAAGACAAATCCATTCCTCCAACTCTTTCCAGTCCAGCAAAGGAGAAATTGCTCTGCCATTCCTCTGTGTCTTGTTCCATCACATCTTCTTTCATCTGGATTTGTTGACTACAGAATACAATAGGACTAGATAAAACCTGCCAGTTCCTAGCATCATTTAAGGCAAAAATCACTATGGGTGATTTTTATGGGTGGGTAGAAATTGAAAAAAGAGAGGGATACATATATGTAAACCAAATTATGCTTCCAGAATAGAATATTGAACTATTCTGAATTTTTTGAAAAAAGATTTTTTCTCAAATGGATAATTATGAATGTTTATCAGTTTCAAAGAACTTAAGAAATGACCCTATTCCTTGCCTCCACCACTAATCCACTGAAGAACATAAAAAAGCCACATGAATATGGCAATCTGTCAAATACAATATTCAGATCCCACTGTGGTTGACCAGATGTGGGGATTCCACAAGAAACAAACCCAATATCCCGCCCAAGTTGACTAATAATTGGTATGTGGAAGCCAGAGGTGGTATGTTCAGCAGGTTCTGACCAGTTCTGGAGAACTGGTAGCGGACATTTTGAGTAGTTTGAAGAACTGGCAAATACCACCTCTGACTGAAGATTTTATATTATCCTTCCTCTGCCACGCCCACAGAACTGGTAGTAAAAAAATTTGAATCCCACCACTGGTAGAAGCATATTGCCTCTTATACTGGGGCTAACATATCTCTAATGTCCTGGTGGTAATAATCCCGCTGATCAATTCATAAACAGGGATCCTGGGGTAGGTTGGGGGGTCTCCAGATATGGAAAACTTGTGACCTTCCGCCTACTTATTGAGACTAACAGGAACGGGAGAGCTCAGCATCCGAGATCTTATTTTAGGTATCCTACAGTGGTTTCTAACATTTTCTATCTTCTCTAGTGTTCATGGAATGATCTGAGCTTCCAGGACTGTGCAACAGAGGCACTTCTCCCTTTTCACTAATTCTGTATCAGATCATGTTGTGATCCTGATTCTCTACCCCAAATACTTTGTTCTATGCTGAAAGATTCTACTTGCACTATATTTTTCTCCAAAGAAGTTCTGCTCCAGCTTCTGATTTTTACTGATTTGTGCTTCCACGTTGATGGCGAATGTTGGATTGAAGGACCCTTTTCAAATGGTGGATTAATGTCATTAAATTTAAAGCAGGGCTGTGTGGTGATCTGGACTTCAAAGGGAGAAACACAGGAAAAGATGTGCTCCTGTGACATCAGGGCTTGTGCCAGATCAGGCTCCCCTTCCTTTTTTATCCTTTGAATCAAGATCACAGCTTGGTCCTAGTATAGGGGTCTCTAATCCTTGACAACTTTAAGACTTGTGGACTTCAACTCCCAGAATCCCCCTGCCAGCCATGGAATTCTGGGAGCTGAAGTCCACAAGTCTTAAAGTTGCCAAGGTTGGAGACCCCCCCTGGCCTAGTAGAGAGACCGGGGAAACGCAGCTGACGATGTCCAGACCCGCAGCCCCCAATTCGGGGAAGGAGGCACCACCACCACATCACCTCATCTGCAGGCTCCGGGCTGCTGGCATTCTCCTCTAGAAGGGAGACCCCTTCAACTCAGGCCAGCGGCCTCCAGCAGCTTCCCTTCTAGGCTGGGGGCTTTTAGCTTCCCGCTCCTCAAGAGCCCGACGCTTCCCTCCCGCTCTCAATCCGCCAGGCAGGGGGCGCCCCTGGAGGCAGGCGCCGCCCCTGGAGGCAGGCGCCCTTCCATCACTCTTTGGCCACGAGGGACTCAGGAGGCGAGGCTAAGACCCAGCAGCTCAAAAGAAATACAAATCCCAGGTTCCCCGGTGGCAGGAAGACCTCCCCGAAATCTTCTTTAACCCTGGTTTCCCCCCGGTTGGCATTTTTACCGTTCCCAGCGCCGCAAAGTCTCCCCTCCTTCCTCCCTTGTTCCCGTCCCGTCCGCCATGGCGTCCCTCCGCACCCTGGGTTTTTCTACTTCCTGGGGTTCCTCCCGCAGGGTTCGCTGCACGATTGCAGCGCCCGGCCTCCGTCTGTCCCTTCGGCTTCCTGTTTGCACCAAAGGGCGGAGGGATGAGCGACCAGGCTTGCTCGGGATTCGAGGACTGGCTCTGTTCCGTCCATAGCTGCAGATACGATCCTCAGCGATTTCGACTGAGAGCGTCCACAGCTCCGCTCCCGCCGTGTTACGCGCTTAAGGCTGCCAGATCTGGGCTGCAAAAACCCACACTAGATGGCAGCGGAGTGGTTTTGTATAACGTCTTATCTTCCAGATTTAGCCCAGATGTGGCAGCGGCTTTGCAATAAACCAGCGCTTGTGAATAGATCCACAAATAACACCCATTCTCGAGCGATAGCTACGTGTAATTAAAGTTGGTTGAGGAAACAAATGAAGATTCCACTCTCATTAAAATGAAAGGAGAAATTGTCATTAGAATATATGAAGAGCAATCATCTTCCCCGTTTTCCTTATGGGTGGCAGGTTTGGTGACTTCTTTTGCACCAATCATTAGAATGTGTGTAATTGATATTCTTATAGAAGGTTCAAGAAGATTCCTGTCTCTGAACAAATTAAATCTATGGTTCATGGATTATATTAACATAGCACAGCTCCGTTTCGAAGACATCTGGTAAAATTGTTAATGGTTTTAGCTACTTGTCAATTAATTAAATGACAACTAGTAAAACCAAACCATGTTCTCCAGCTCAAGAAGGGTGATGTAAGTGCAAGGTGTGCTATAGAAAGAATAAGGGACACAGTCTGAACACTTTTGTAACAAGGACTTTTTAATAAAGGGGGGAAAAGACTAGAAAGTAATTTTTATAAATTGCAATTTTTGAAGACTAAAAAAATAAGTCAAAGCATACTCTGTTCTCTGGCAGTACAGCAACCTGTATTAAGACATCATCCTGGCACAGTTGAAGGAAGAACAACAAGCTCAGTTTCTTTAAGTTCAGAGAGGGTTGAAATGACAATGCCTAATGCATAACTTGGTAGAAATGTCAATTAACTATCAAAACTAAGAACTATTTAAATACAGTACATATTTATCTTTGACAGCTAAAAACTACCAGTAGATATTGGTCTTTATCTCGCAAAAGCATCTTTAAACAGGAAACATTAATTTCCACAGCTTCTTAGAAAAAAAGACGCAGTAAATCAAAGGAAGTCAACCCCACAGCCTATATTTCAAACTATCAGTAAACATGGTTGGGATGGTTCACTTACATATTTGCTTGATTCTAACTATTTGCTCAGATACCTAGTCTCAGAATGTTATGAGAATTCAGTGTATGAGAAATTATGTCCCTGATTAAAAAAAGATAACTTTGGTAGCGTTTAGAAAATCTAGGAAAGTTGAGGGAAAGAAGATTGTTTCTCTGCCCCCTGCCAATTCTAAAACAGATTAAAGAGGAAAGTTTATAATGAAGTCTATAAAGCCAAAGTTATAGCTGTTATATGGTCCTTTTAGAAATCTTTAACAATGAAAATCCTTTGAATGCAATGTACTTATCCAACTTCTATTTCTTAGAAATCCTTCATTATCTAAAGCACCAATTCCTTTGTGTTTGTGCATCACTATTTATTCACATTTAGCACCATGATTTAGGATCACCTTACATACAAAAGCTTGTTATCTCCTTCATTTCTTTTTGTACAAGTATAAAGAAAACCCAACAATTAAATACACTGCTCTGCTCATCAGTGAATGGAGGGAAACAGGAAAAGTGCCTGGATTAATTTCCTGGGCCGCATCCACTCCGTTTAAGAGTAGCAGCTTGTTTCCAGGCAGCGATACACTGGGAAACCAGGATATCTTCTGGGAACATATCTTCCAAGTCCTGAAGCTCACTGCTACCTTTTCCTTCAAGATATGGAACAAGTACTTCTTTCAGGCTGGAAAAAAAAGGAAAAACAATGAGTCCAAAACAGGAAGATACTCTGCAAAACAAGATGTATTTCACTCTAAAAACCAAAAGGGTTAGGCTGCTCACACTCTTACCCCCATTTAGGACTGTACTCTTCTCCAACTTTGGCATGTTTCAATTTCAGCATGATCATTTCGTGCAACTCCTGAAGGAAGGGCTCCAGCCCTGTCTGAGTGAGGAAAGCTTTGAGAAGATTGATACTATCCATGTCGAGTTCCTCTTTATAGGCTGCACTGATCTCTCCAAAAGGATCCTGGATAATACATTAGGAGGAAGAGACGGACAGAAATGGTTATGTGGGGAGGAGAGAGAAAACAGTGGCAAGAAATGTCTAGTGAGCACATCCTTATCCCACATCCTACCTTTTTCAAATGCAGCAGCTGTTCTGATTTGTAACTAGAAAGGAGCTGCCACAAGGAAATGGCATGCTCTAGCTGACATCGGCTCAGTGCCTGAAATGAACACACACACACACACACACACAAATATAAAAGTTTTAATTTTTTGCAAATGATAAAGCAAACATTAATTCTAAATGGCATTCATGGAAGGCCATTTAGGTAATTAAATAAAATATTAATATAAACTTTTCTGATAAAATTTATTCTAGAAATCTTTTAATAATGAGAAGAGTGCTTGCCAACATTTCTCATGTAAATTCTGTGCAGCACAGCACCAAACTCAATTCTTGCATGGAGACAGTTGATGCTAAAGCACAACACACATTCTGCACTAACAGTTGCCTCTCAACACCTTATAATTCAAGGGAACCTAGATTGTACATTTTGGATTGCATCCATGGCACCACAGAATCTTGGCCCAGTCTAAGGCTATTCTAGAAAGAGGTTTTTCTAGGTAATTATAACAATGGAAAGGGATTTTTCTAGGTCTTCCAGCTGCAAAAACAGTAGTTTTCTATGGACAAAGAAGTAGACTTTTTAAAAGGCAGGGCTAATTAAAATAGTGAAGCAGAAATATCCTATATAATAAAAAAAATAGAGGCCAGGCTACACAAGATGTTTTGCTTTGAAATGTTTCAAATATTAATTTAGTGATGTGTCCTATCCGGAGTCAGGCCATCTACCGATTCTGGGTCAGGCATCATGACTACACTGGTGATACTCAGTTATGCCTCTTGTCCCTGGGCTAGTCCCAAGTGATGTTGCTGATATTGTGACCTGACACCTAGTGGCTGAGTGTTTTTTATTCAGGAGGAACAAGCTCAGGTTCAATCCTAACAAGACAAAGGAGTGTTTGGGCCCCTAATGAGGAAGACTGCACAATCTTTGTCTCGGTCCAGTATATAATTGGGGGCTCCTGGTCTCACAACTCCTCCTGGAGGAGCAGATGGGCAAGTGGGCCTTCACACAGGTTCATCTTGGGCACTAGATGTATCTCTTCTTGGACTAGGAGGGCCCTTCTTACAACCATACTTTAGTTACAAAGTTTGTAAGGCATAATTGTATGATCCTACAATGTCTCTACATGGAGTGGTACTCTATTTGTAAGCTATAGCTGGTCCTGACTGCAATGAGATAAATAGTGATGGGCAAGTATGCTATGCCCATGTAACGCCCATGCTTTGTGAACGGCCTGGCCACCACTTGGCTTCCAGGTGCAATTTAAGATGTTGTCACCTTAAAATCTACATGGCATAGGGCCCATTTATCTGGGGAGCTTTCTGTCTCGTACGACAGTTGGCTCATTCCTGGGCCTGCCAGTTAAACAAAGTCGTCTACTAGCAGCCCATGGGAAATAAGCCTTCTTTGTCAGGACACCAGTCTCTGAAACTGCATCCCCCAAGAGATGTGTATGAATGTTGCCTTGCCAACGTTTAAAAGAGCATTAAAACATGGCTCTTCCCCCAAGGCATTAGGTTAGGGTGCTTGGCGAAAAGGAGCGTTGGTTTTTGTCTCTGTTGAGGAAGGGCTTTTCTCTCTACTGTTTCCTCTGATGATACATCTTTTCATTATTTTATGTCCAGATACGTTAAGCCACTTATAGTTGTTGTAATGGGTCAACCTAGGAATTTGCCCAATAAATCCTAGAAAGTACTACTGTAAGATGTGGTGGCGGCTGTTGGCTGCCAGTAGAAACAGTGGAATGTATTGGTTTTATTTATAAACTGCTTTTAAGTAAATAACCTGTCTGAAATGCACTTACTTGATCCATCAGGGATCTTTTTTAATCTCTTTCCAGTTGAACTTGCTTTTCCTTTCCACCACCCAAATACTATCAAAGTACAGTCCAATTAAAAGGATAATTCTGTACTATAATCTCAAGAAGACTGTTATTTACCACTCACAAACATGCTTAGAAACTTTCTTCAGTGATTAAAAGAGTAGAGATCTGAACTAAGTGAGGAAAACGTCAGCTACCTTTCTCAGTCTGAGCTATGCATATGGTATATGGCCTCATCCTCACTGGTTTTTCTCTTTCAAATTGCAGAGATGAAAGGTGAGCCTCTGATCCCCTGCACTCACCTTCATCACCGGAAGACTTATCTGATTGCTCATCTGCAGGACATTTTCAGCATAATCGGTCAAAGTCATATGTGAGTCACCTCCAGTTGTAGCCAGGAATCCTAAGATAATTTCAGTGACCGAGAGTGCCTCACAGATGTCAGTGTACGACACCAAATCCCCTCTGATCATGCCCATTTTAGAGTTTGAAAGGGAGCTCTGTAACATAAGGAGATAAGATCAATCAGCATTCATTCCTGTCTCATTTTTTCTATAAGGAAAAGGCACATGCCATCAGGCACTTCCTTCAGGGCCTGCAAGCAACTGCACACATATTCAAAAAAACTGCTGCTTTCACTATTGCTCAATCTCTATAGCAAAGTTTTCCCCCCTACAAAGTAATAACTAAAACTCCCAGGAATCTATAACATTGAATAGATAAAATTACTTCAACTAAACAGTAAATGACACCTTCCTATAAGCAATGTCTATTGAGCACCCCACGGTTTACAGTCAAGTAAATAAGCACCAAATTGAATGATACTGAGATTTGCTTGTCTTTTCCTCTTTTTGAAAACTCACCAGAGTTTCCAGCTTTGTCTTGATTTTGTTGAACAGATGCTCATAATTTTGGTCATATCTGTGTACCAGTGTGGGTATGCCCTATTAAGAAAGGGAACAAAGCAGATCCAGAACACTAACTAGTTACATCAAGTTTCTATGGTGCATACTGATAGTCCACATATGTCCTTTATTAAAAAAAGGACTCTTGTATTTCAGAAAGCTGTCCTTTAGATTTATTTTTTTCTTGTTCTTAAATTTTCTTCTGTAAAGCAAAATTATAAACATATGCAATTATCTTTTTTAATCTTTCAGATTTGCCCCCCTTTCGGGTTTGCCTTTTGTTTTTTTCCCAAGAAAATATATTCATGGTGCACATACCTGCAATGCGATCTTGGGCTTCCCTCGTAAGAATCTACTGACAACTTGCTGCTCGATTTTTTCCAGGTCAAATTCCTGCAGAGCCTCTCCTCCTTTCTGCACGCTATACTGGCAGTTGGACAGAATGATTGGGATCAAATCCTTTTCGACTTCATAACTGATCATGTGCAGATCGGCCACTTCAGCAGCGCTGACAGAGTATCTGTTGAGAAGTAAAAGGAGGAAAAAAAAGAGAAAATAAACTGTGCTGTTTATTCAGCAGTCAGTATCTGTCAGCTGCAGGGAGAACTGAGAACTACATACCTATTGGCATCTGCTGAATCCTTTGCTATGGTGTTGACGAACTCATTGTGCAGCTGAATGAGGTAGCTAACCAAGGAGGTGGCACAAAGGCCTAGATCTCTCCGTCGAGGCAAAAGGATTTCAAATGGATCTTTCACTGTGCGGTCCATACTGCAATAATCTTTAGGAAGCTTAATTTCACCTGCAGGGCAGAAAGAAGCCAGAGGCACCATTTTACTGTTCAATACTCCATTTTAGTTTTGAATAATTCCTGGCTTATATAATGATTTATAGCCATCACATGTGGGCCCCTCCACATATTGCTGAAGTACAATTCCTTCAGTCCCCCCACTGAATGGCCAATGATCAGAGATGCACGAGGTCAGCAAATTCTAGTGGGCAACAGCTCTGCTTTATGGGCTAGAGCAGGGGTCTCCAACCTTGGCTCCTGGAAGCCTGGCGGACTTCAACTCCCAGAGTTCCACAGCCAGCAAAGCTGGCTGTGGAATTCTGGGAGTTGAAGTCCGCCAGGCTTCCAGGCGCCAAGGTTGGAGACCCCTGGGCCGCTAGAGTCTGTTGGCCAGCCAAAGATAGTACAACATGGTGGGTTTTTTTTTTCTTTTGGTAGTACTGAGGAATCCCTTATTGCTGCCATTTGATTGACTGATAAAGTAAACTTTAATCTCACCATTGGTTTCTATGGATAATCTGAGTTTGTTCCAGACATCCAGAAATTTTTCCACTCTGCTTTTCATTTGTGACCTGACACCTAGAGGATGCAAGAAACATAGTAAAAAGAGATGGAATATAGCCAAAATTTATTGCAAAGTTAGAATTTTAAAAAAATGAGAAAATAAAAGGAACTTTGCTGCAGCAGGCTAAGTTCTATCCAGCACAAGATACCACACCATTCCTTGTGGCTATCAGTCACACTTATTATTTAATCCCTGACACCCCAATGACCCTACTAGCTTCTCAGGCATATAACTCAAAGCTTTAATTTAGTTAGTGTATTTTTCAGAAAGAGTTTCATAATCTTGGAAGATGCCTAACCATCACAATAGGATGGAGTGAAATCCAAATGTCATTATCCCTAGGCATGATCTACTGGTAGCTCTTGATTTACAACCATAATTGGAACCAGAATCTTTGTCACTGAACAAAGTGGTCATTAAGTCACCTTTCTCTCAATGACTGCAAACCCAGCTCTCCCTGCAGTCATTAAGCGACCATGCAAGTTGTTAAGCGGACACTGAGGCCTGCAAATGCTTGCCAAGCACAGACTTTGCACAGATTAATACTCTATGCAAAGTATTTTGCATTAGCTAAACACCTTTGTTTTCGAAATATGCTTGGTAGTTAAGTAAATACTTTAATGCTCTTATGCTTTGCTATCTAACCAGAGAGCAAGGGAGAATCTCACCCGAGGAAAAATTGCTGAGAAAATCTTCAATTGTGCGATACTCAATTTCTGAGATGTTCTGAAATCTCTTCACCAAGTCTTTCTGCAGAGCAAGAATTTCTGGCAGAAATTTCACCTGCCTCAATTCAGCTTCCTATAAATTGAACAGACAAGGTCAAATCAGAAAGCAGAAGCTGAATCTCTAGGAATGAATACAAGATAACTGTCAAGAAAGAACACTATATATGCTTTACACATTCAGTATGTATACATTTAGTTTATTCACATACACGTGTGTATATATATACATGAAATCTGGTTCTCTCAAAAGTAGGACAGCATTGGGGGCGTGTGCTCCTCATTTTGGACATGGAAAAGGTTGTATCAGTACTAACAGATCAACTATATCAATATTAATAGACATTCACTTTCTGTTGTCCATGAAGCTGGAAAAGTAGTATTGCTGACAATTACCCAATTATAAACAATTTAGAAAGGTGTATGGTAATAAGTAGCTACTGCATCATCGACAATTGTAGTATTTCAGGCATCAACTCGCTCGGTCTTACACCTCATCAAAACAAATGCTGATTGTTCCTCTTTCTATCCTTATTCTACCTTTGGGAAAGCAATCAACTGGCAACCCAGCCCTTCCTTTTAGATTGAAAATTCTTTTTAGCCAGAAGATGCACATTGCACTTCAATGTGGTTGAGAACAAGTGAACTTAAAAATCTTCTGAATATAAAATAACAGGGCTGGAAGGAAATTTAGAGGTCCTCTAGTCCAACCCTCTGCTTGAGCAAATCTGCATGGGTTTGGACAGCTTTAAGATGGGCACCAGAGAATGTGCAATGGTTGTGAATAAATCTCTTGAGCAATAATTTTATACTGATTCGACTTTAATAATATAATATTATTTTTGATGTTGATCCCCACTCTCAAGAAAGAACTGCATCTAATAAAACATTTTCTTCTTTCTCTTTTCTTTTCTTTCTACGAAAAGGTAGCAGCCAAAACTGATTTATTTTCAACTGTACACTTGATGCATACAACAAAGATTCATATGCACAATTAATGTTGTTTTTTCCTCTTAATCAAAAATAAGATAATTTCTCCCACCACCACATCCAGTTAAAATAAATAATTCTGTGATTTAGTTTATTCCTGCCCATTCCTGCTACAAGGGCAAATCAACTGATTTCTGTGCAGTAAGCACTTGATCCAAAGGATGATCCAGAAAGCAGCTGGATTAGCAACTAAATGATCAAGCAACTATGTATTTGCTCCGCCATTAGGTTTCACTATTAATTTCACATGTGCAAGCATGATTTTTTTTTTTTTTTAAAGGCTACCCTCGTTGAAATCTGACAGGACTTGGCACCTTCAAAGTTTATAAGAGATTTGGGTCTCTGGATGACAGCACTATAGAAACGCCAACGGAGGTTCCTTATGTTGCAACTGTGATGTTAATATTTCAAAGTTTCTGCACGGTTTGATGTAGCTCAGCTTTTGACAAGCAGCTGACAAAAGAATTTCTACTCCTAGATCAAAATGGTTACATTAATAAAACTCAAGCAAAAAAAGAAGGCAGACACAGGTTTTTGTGTTGGACAATTAGGACAAACAGCTGACAACTAGGTTCCAGCACTGCATATTTTGTTTCACAAATCCCATGACATGACCACTGGCAAAGATATTGGCATGCTCACCTTTTGCAAAAATTTCTGCAAGATGGGCACAGCATCCTTGCTGCCTTTCTGTTGGATGATGTGAGCTAGATGCTCAATTGAGATCCTCTTCTTGCAACTCCATATCCGAGAGGAATGTATAGCACTGTCCTTGGGAAGATGGGACAGGAAGACTGCAGGGTCCCCATAAATAATTTTCACTACAGGGTTGGTAGAAAGTCTTTCATCTTCACTGATTTGTTTATTCAAGTCCAGAAGTGCTTTATCCAAAAGCTGCTTAGAAAACATGGCACGTGTGTGAGAGGCATCATAAAAAGAGAGTGCATAAAAATAACTTCTTTAAAGCAATATCAGAATTATAGCATTCACCCAGGAATCTGTACAGCTGTAATGATAACTTGAGTGACTGACCTAGGTAATTTTCTTAATTCAAATATACTGAGCTTTCAACAGCTGAATGATAATTTCTTAAAAGCTACTGTTCAAAAATGTGGTTTTGAAATGTGTCTCATAGGCCTCCATTCTGAATAAGAGCTATATAAAAAGTCAGCTTTTCCACACTTCTGGAAAATTGAGCTAAGAAACTAAAACCATCATAAAAGCTGTCTCAATATCTGGGGGAACATAGTCTGAGGCTGTTTTCCAAGGGGAAAACAGGCAACAGAGATTGTAAAGTATAGTCGGCAGGAAGAGAGGTTAAAAAACCCTCCTTCTGGTATAGGGATATATACTATACATCTGTAGTTATGGAGATAGTTGCTTTAGTCTAGCAAAATTCTGTCTTGTAAGTGAGGAACAATAAAGGAAATTACTCAGAATTAACTCCTTGTGTTGTTCTTGGTTCTGGTAGCCTGTCACACTATCTCCCATGTCTGTTGTGATCTGGAACCCAACTCTATACAATTTATGGAGTTCACTCCAAGCATTAGAGTTATCATGAGGATATTAAGTTTGCCTCTATGCAAGGCTGTATAGATTCGTTCTTAAGTATAGGATTGGAGGAAGGTTAAAATGGTGCATATGTCAGCCCTCTCCCTTTGGTAGAACTAAACTTAGTTTAAACAGATTACTAATTAATTAATAAACTAATAAACTAATTAATACCTTGCTTCTTTCAGATCATTAAGGAAGATAAGATAGCAGCAATTTCTTGGTTTCTAGCAATTGATGTTACATACTGTTAATATGACACACAATAGAGGCCCAAATAATAGCCTTATATACCATTAATATGATGTATAGACTCAAGACAGTATGGCCAACTGCTGTGTCTACAGCACCAAGAAAAAACATAGTTTTCTTATATCTAACCCACATTTTGCCCAGTGTCATGTTTATATGTTATATAAACATATAAACATATAAAACCTACTTTAATTTTAAATTCAGCCTGACTTGTTTGTGTGTCTGTGTGTGTATGTATGCATAAACATATATATGCATATATATGTATATGCATACCTACCCACCCACCCACACAGACACAGAGACACACACACAGTTTTCGTGCAATAGCATTTCTATCTGAATATGTGTGTGTGTGTGTGATTGATAGATATCATATTTTTTGCTCTAAAGGACGCACTTCCCCCCCCAAAAAAGTGGGTGGAAATGTCTGCATCTTATGAAGCAAATATTGTGGAGGGTGAGGGGGGATGGTACAGCAGTGGCGTTTACTGCTGCCACCATCGGAAACGCTGGAGCCTTCACTGCTGAACAGCTGATTGGCAGTTGGATCGGCCTTCCGGAATACAGGAATACAGGCAGATGGAACAGCTAATCGGCGGTATTCCAGGAAGAGACAGACAGACAGACTTATTGACTGAGAGAGAGACAGAGACACACAAGCATTTTTTTTTTACCTTTAGTTCAGGTAGAATAATGGTGCGTGCAACACATTTTTCCCAATTGTTTCTGTGCTCTTTGCTGGAAAGCTGACTGTTAAAATGTACTGGCCCTGTAAAAGATTTATTACATTTATTTGGCCCCCAACTAGCCAGTTATTTTGCTTCTTAGATTCAGAACCTCCTAGATTTTTTAGAGAAGGTTGTCTTAATTTCTGAAATAAAATAAACCTGTTTTCTTCCTTATATTGCTATTGTGAGAACAAAGAGCTGTGTATGGACTACATATTCTTTTCACAGTGAAACACTTCAGTGTACAGTTGAATTACAGATGCAGAAGTGATTTCTCCAAACTTATACAAGAAACCATATGGGAATTCAGTGAGCTCAAGATTTAAAACAAAGAATGCAAGTTACTGGGTTGCCCAAAAAATGTTGCTGGGTGAGTTTAACACACCATTATTTCTCCCTGCTAACCATTGTTTATTACCATAACCATTATCACACAGTTTTGTGCAGGTTAATAAAAATATCATCACAGCCTTTTTGGACAGATATAAATTATCTAACACATCTAAATTCCTTAATGAAATCAGACTAAAAGCCAAGTATGGCAACCACACACTGGCAGTGATTTCTCGTGGGTGTTCTATTTAATCTCTCTTGATCACTGGTCCTCCCAGTTCCTTTTAAGTATATTATTAAAAAATGTGCTGCAATTATACGTCTTTAAATGTAAACAACATTCGGCAAGCTGTTGTCCTTACATTGTCCTGCATGTTGGTCCTTGGAAAGGCTACACAGAATGAGATGGATGACATTAGTGGTTTCATCAGCACTCTTCCCAAGAGTATTCATCAGCTGCTCTAAGTCTTTGTCAATATGCTGCAGCAAGAAATTTACTGGATCCTGAACCTTTGGTTTTATGATCTGCAAGAGAGACTGAGCAACAGGACCTACTATTCAGAATTCTTGTCTACATGACTTGTGAATGAGCATTTAATCACAAAGCTAGGTATTTAAGCAAGTATTTTAAAAACATCCCTTTAACTTAAAAAATAAATGAATATGTCACTATTATACAAAGGGAGCCCACAATTCTCTTGACTTTAATTTTCTGGTACCACAATCAAGCACTGCTCTTTCAACCTATTGATTTGTTAAGGTTTCTATTCCATCTTTCTACCTATCAACTCAAACTGGCATAGAACATGGATCCCTCTTCCATTTTTTCCTGTAGTAACAAGTATGAAAAGTAGATTGGAATGATAGAGAATCACCTAGTGAACTCTATGGCTGCAGATGGATTTAAGCTCAAGTTTTCCCAGTGCCAGTCCAACATCTTGGTTCTCTGACCTGCATTCTTAGCAAAGAGTATGCAACCTAAAAGGCCTAGGGTGTTTTGGATTTTAATGCTAGTGCTCATTGCTCATAGAAAAGTATTACTGATATTTTTAGTAACATAATGAAACTAAAGTAATCCGTGTTTTAGATTTGAGTGAAAAACATAATTTTGAACATGCTTCATTATTACATTTTTCACTGAGTGCTGAAATGCAAATTACTTTATTTTCAATGTGTTATTAAGAACATCAATAATATTTCTCTATGGGCAATGAGCACTCACATCAAAAACAAAAACACCATACATTTCAGATTGCATACTTTTTGCCAAGAATGCAAGTCAGAGAATAGTTAACTATAGCCTATAACTGCAGAGAATAGCTAACTACAGCTTTGATTAAACAAAGCACATTTACAGTTAATTCTGATATAAGGTGGAAATATGCAGGGAACTTTTGAAAATAGGATGAGTGTGGAAGAAGTGAAGCACAAGTATCTGAGGGAAAGGAACTGTAAGATTTCATCCAGACCAGTGTCAATAAACAGGGAAGTGTTTTTAAAACTTGGCAACTCTAAATATGCTGGATGGAGAATTCTGGATGTACACATCTTAAAGTTGCCAAGTTTGAAAAACTCTGCTCTAGAAGATCATGGTCTCCATTTTGCTTCCTGGAAACTTTGAAGCATGCATGGTACAGTGACAGTGCCCAGGGTGTCTTATGCTCCATGATCATTAAACATCTAATTGTAGTTATGCTGCTTGAATGAAGTTGTTACTTTATAATTAGTACTATATTACTATAACATGACTACTACCCATGTTTCCCAGAAAATAAAGACTTGGTCTCGTATTAATTTTTGCTATAAAACACACATTAGGGCTTATTTTCCAATTGGGTCTTATTTTCAGGAAAACATTGTATTATGGCCTTGTATTCTTAGGACCAATAATTATTACTTTTCATAATATTGAGAAAACCTGATTTTTCAAGTAATTCCAAGTCATCGTCTCTTTGTGTACAATGCATTTCAGAAAGAAGCAGGTAAGTTGTAATTTTTTGTGCAAAACAAAATACCTTGGCATCATTTGAGGCTCCCAGAAGTAATGCAAAGTGAGTGAGCAAGCGAATCAGAATTAGGACAGCTGGAGACAACTCCCTCTCTGATGTGATCACTGGATCTCTTTTCCTAGGATCTCCAAGAATGTGGCCTGTTTGTGTCCTGTCCTGAGTACTGCGGCAAAGATATCACACAGGGAAATTTGGTCATTTTTCCTATTATTTTACAATGATTTCCAGGTAATGAAAATTATAATTTGTCATCCAAAATTGGGTGGATATAGCTGATCCTCGACTTACCATCATCCATTTAGTAACTGTTCAAACTTACAACAAGCACTGAAAAAAGTGACTTATGACCATTTTTCACTTACGACTGCTGCAGCAATCCCATGGTTACATTATCCAGATTCGGACGCTTGGCAACTAGGTTATATTTATGATGGTTGCAGTGCCCCAGGGTCACGTGATCACTTTTGGTGACTTTTTGACTAGCAAAGTCAATGGGAAGCCAAATTCACTTAACAATTTTGTTACTAACTTAACAACTGTAATGATTCACTGTGGCAAGAAAAGTTGTAAAGTGGGGCAAAACTCACTTAACTGTCTTGCTTAACAACAATAATTTTGGGCTCAATTGTGGTTTTAAGTGAGGACTATCTTTATATTATGCAATACACACAGTTGTAGCAGTATTTACTTTCTCTAAGGAACTGTTGCAAACAAAGTTAAATACATTATACGATTGCTGAAGTAATCCTAGCAAGCATCTTAAACATTTTGTTCTTTTTGTTCAGGGATGGGATGGTTCATGAGGGAATAGAATGGACTGACAGACAGAAAATTCAGGAGAAAGGGGAAACAATAGAAACTCCTTATCAGTCCAAATTATCTTCTGATCTACATGCTAATATTGTTGAATTCAAAATGAAATGTTGACAGCCTGCTTCAGAAGATTCTAAAAGGGTTCTCTCTCACCCTATGTATGTGAATCACAGAGACCACCATTTGGAAGAACTTTTCGTGACAACCAATGGTTATAGACTCGTCCTTGAAACTGTTCTAATTAGCTCTTAGTACACAAAAGCCCTTTCTATAAAAGGTGAGAAATCTCATCTTGTTTTGACAACCACTGACTTCCTTGGGAACTTTGCCTAGCTATCGAAACTCTCTCCTTTTTGAACTCAAAACTGCTCCAATATTTGTAGATCAGGGTTGAAATAAGGGGTCCTTGCTGCTCTCTGAGCTTGATCGTTGTCTTGCAGATGTTTCTTGTAGACATTTCTTGCAGATGTTACCTAGTTTGGGTAATGAAATATCTGCAAGACAACAACCAAGCTCAGAGATCACCAAGAACTCAAGGCTCCATTTATATCTATCCCTTTGCATGATTCCTTTTTGTCACATTATAAATAGATAAAGGTAAAGGTTCCCCTCGCACATATGTGCTAGTCATTCCAGACTCTAGGGGTTGTGCTCATTTCCGTTTCAAAGCCAAACAGCCAGCGCTAGTCAGAAGACGTCTCTGTGGTCATGTGGCTGGCATGACTAAACGACAAAGGTACACGCAACACTATTTACCTTCCCACCAAAAGTGGTCCCTATTTTTCTACTTGCATTTTTTACATTATTTCAAACTGTTAGGTTGGCAGAAGCTGGGACTGTTAACGGGAGTCACCCCGTTATGCCGCACTAGAACCACTGAACTGCCGACCTTTCGATCAACAAGCTTAGTGTCTTAGCCACCACATCCCTTTGACATTATACATATTTTGGACCCAAGAAATTAGGAGAGTAGGTATAGTTAGAATCACAATTAGCTAGAGCTATTCAGAATGAAAACTAACATTAGGAGTCCATAGATGATATTCAATCTAATTTTGCCAGGCAAGGAAACTATATGTGTACACAAAAAGTCGGTAAATGACAGATCATTTCATCAGCATTTACAAATAAAATTCCATGAAACTGAAATTCAAACCTTGCTCTTTGGAAGTTTTGCAGTGGCCTGTGGTTAGCACCTCCAATTTGAACACCACAATCAACACAATGACTATGTTCCATAGGTTGACCACACTGGGGGGGGAGGGGGGGAGAAGTTAAGTTCAGTTAAGTCCAATTAGCATGTGATTAGAATATCCTTTTTAAATTATTAAACAAGGTAATAATTTTGACTTAATTGTCTGTTGCCTTAAGACATATATACTATTGAAGAAAACATTAAGAGCTAAGCCAAATAAATACAAAACAATTTCACTCTCTCTCTCCCACCCCTCCCTCTCCCCATTTCCATTTCTTACCTCTCCAATAATACAGGGGTGACCATTTGGACATGCTGGTTGAATAAAGAAAGCAAAAAGTAAATCAGTACAATACTGCCAGTAATTCTAAATTATTCTCAGGATTCATAATTATAATTAAAATTCAAAACACTTATGGCATCATAAAAAGAGATAAAACAAAGGGAAAAAAGACATTCAGGATGCAGATAAGATGTCATACTTTCCTTAGCTAATTACCAGAAAGATTGCCTGTTAAATCCTCAACATTAATATTTGTTTAATTTTGGTTTTTACGTTTAACTTGTTCCATTTAACTTTGTACTTTTTAGTCTTTTTAATCTATGCTTTTATTCGTATGTGTTTATTATGACCCACAATCTCTAAGATGAAACAGGCATTATTGAACAGTCTGGTTTTTGAATCTTCAAAAACAGCAATGTCATATGAAATAGAAGTAAATATGAAAGTTGCATGTATTTCTTAGGAAGAAGAAGTAGGAGACCTATTCAGGGGAAATTTATATACCTGTGCTGAAGAAACCAAGTGCAACTGATAAATGTTTTGTACATCAATATAGCAGCAAGACTAAAAGCATTATCTTTGCAAAGTTTTTTTCTATTTTTCTCCAATTAAAACTGTATCTAAGCAAAACAACACTTTAACAACCAAATTTAAAAATAAATTTTGCTGGCTGCTTTCAGAGATGGATTCCACCAATTTTGCAGATTATCACTATGTCTGTTACATGGCGTTGATATGTATGATCAGAAAATACCGATGCTTTTATTTTCTTGTTGGATGTCATCACTAGGGCAGTAAAGATACAAACATCTTTACAAATATTTCCCATTTCTGTAAATCATAGTCTGGAAGATTCTTTAAAGCATCACAAAATGACACCCCTAATTTCATGGCAAATGGTTTAAATTGGTAGGTAAAACAATAGAAGCACCATTGAATTCACAGACACCTTCATTTCCTCTACAAAATGCCATGCTCTTAACCTCTTGTCCTGTTTATAAATCTCTCCTTGGTTCATAAAGAAGCCAGAAGAAAGGAAAAGGCTGCTCTGGGTGTGTGTGTGTTTATAAAAAGGAAGGGTATAAGGGAGTGGGCAATCCTACAGAGAAATTTGTGATGGAGATAAAGATTAAATGGGGAAGTAAAACAACTGGTTTCAACAGAAAAGGTTTGTGTTTTGGAGCTCAGTAACACCTTTAATCTTGCATTTAAGCTTAATTTCCATTTTACATACTTTAGTTTGCCACTCTATGAAATGGTCTTTTATGACTAGCCATTCTCTTGATGGCTGTGAATTTGTCAATGGTTCTCTGTTCCATGTCCACTCCTGCCACCTACACCCCAGAGACCTACCGTATATACTCGAGTATAAGCCGAGTTTTTCAGCACATTTTTTGTGCTGAAAAAAAAACCCCTCGGCTTATACTCGAGTCAGATTCCCCTCTGAAAAAAAAATGGTGTGGAGCTCCGAAGCTGGGCAGCCACTTCCCTGCTTCTGTGTTTCCTTTGCAACTTTTAAGCATGGGAGTAATCGGAAGCAGAAAAGTTCTTGCTTGAGGATATATTGTTTTTTTCTTTTTTTAACTGTTTTTTTTGGGGGGGAAGACCCACCGCCATGTGAGAATGCTCAGACACGAAATCTATCCGACCGAAAATAAGTGTGTATGTGGGGGATTTTAACAGAGGGAAGATGTAGGGAGAAGGCAAAAGCGACGGAAGATCCTTCAGGGGAAACTGAGGGGGAGACTCACCCTTGGTCCAGATGAGCCCCCTTCCCCTTTCTCTAGGCTGAGAAAACAACGCGAGCCGAGGTTGCTTCGGCTCCACTCAGCTTCATTTCCTCAGCTCCAGCTGCTTTCAGTCCACTCGGGAGGAGGGGAGGAGGTGGTGGTGGCGGCTCGCGTTGTTTTCTGAGCTCTAGGCTGAGAAAACAACGCGAGCTGAGGTCGCTCCACTCAGCTTCATTTCCTCAGCTCCAGCTGCTTTCAGTCCACTCAGGAGGAGGGGGAGGAGGAGGTGGTGGCGGCGGCTCACGTTGTTTTCTGATAGTGAGATCATTTCCCAAATTAATTGATTCACTAACCCAAAAGAAGAAGATGTTGATGACAGTGGGAGGGAGGAGTCACTCTCTCCCTTGCAAGAAAAAAGCAAGAGCCGTTCTTATGATCTCTCCCTCTCTCTCTCTCTCCCCGTAATACAGTAAAGCCCTTTCCAGCACGCACGCGCGATCCGCCCCCGCCGCTTTGCACTTTGCAAATGCAAAAACCCCGGGATTTTGCATTTGCAAGGTGCAAAGTGGTGAAGGCAGATCGCGCGTGCTGGAAAGGGCTTGATTGTATTACGGGGAGAGAGAGAGAGGGAGAGGGAGAGATCATAAGAACGGCTCTTGGTTTTTTCTTGCAAGGGAGAGAGTGACTCCTGCCTACCACTGTCATCATCATCATCTTTTGGGTTAGTGAATCAATCAAACCTTTCATGATAGTGAGATCGTTTCCCAAATTTCCCTTAAATCAGGGAAGAAATCAGAAACAAACCTTTGGGCTGAGAATAAGCTTGTTCCTATGATGCCATTTTTGTTCACTGCAGTGTGAAAAGTGTGAAAAAACATACTTCTTTTTCTTCATCTTCTTGTTCCCTATTTACTGGTCTCTTTCAAAGAGGAAATTGTGAACATCAAACTTATTGTCAACTGTCCTAATGAAAGTTTTTATTGGTATCTATTTTTATTTTTGAAATTTACCAGTTGCTGCTGCATTTCCCACCCTCGGCTTATACTCGAGTCAATAAGTTTTCCCAGTTTTTTGTGGTTAAATTAGGTGCCTCGGCTTATATTCGGGTCGACTTATACTCAAGTATATACAGTATATTCATATGGTCCTATGACATTTTCTTAAAGATCATCATGTAGGTCACAAGGCACATACATTTGAGGACTCTCACCAAAACAGAAATTACCATGACTTATGAAAATATGTTGCTGGAAAACAGCAAAGTTTATTCAGATCTATACACTGGAGATGTCCATCATGACTTTCCCATCATATACCCCAAAGGCTGATACTCACTATACCAATGAACCTTTCCGTTTAACTGCCACTTCATAGCTCGAGCCAACATGTCTTCTGGCATGGTTGGCAGAAAAGCGTTCTGGGTGAAAGGAGAGATGGAAAAAGTGAATTGTGATATATTAGATAATACACAGTGATAACTTTCTTTAGAACTTTCTGATCTAACTGATCCAAACTCATTTTCTCATATAATTAAAAAGTAAACACTGAGAATTATCTTCAAATTGTAAAGGTATAAATAAACTGAAGGGGAAACAAGAAAACAAGCTAATTTGTTTGGGCCATGGTGACGCAGTGGTTAGAATGTAGTATTGCAGACTAATTCTGCTCGTTGCAAGACATTCAATACTGACTGTCTCAAGGTTGATTCAGCCTTCCATCCTTTTGAGGTCAGTAAAATGAGGACCCAGATTGTTGGGGGGTAAAATGCTGACTCCATAAACCACCTAGAGGGGGCTGTAAAGCACTGTGAAATGGTATCTAAATCTTAAGTGCTATTGCTATTTTCCAGCATTACCTCTGAAGAGAGTCTGAAAGGTTTAACTGGCATGCTCTGCAATTTATTAACTAGTAAAAGATCCTGAAATTCCATTATACTTCTACCAAATGATTCATGAGCATAATTTAAGCAGCTGGTGTTTATATTTAATGCTTTAGATCAGTGTTTCTCAACCTTGAGAACCTAACTTTTAAGATGGATGGACTTCAACACCCAGAATTCTCCAGCCAGCCAGAGGAATTCTGGGAGTTGAAGTCCACCCATCTTCAAATTGCCAAGGTTGAGAAACACTGCTTTAAATGGTCTCCGGTGTAGTTCTTTGAAGGACAGCCTCTCCCACGATGGTTCCATACAGTTGTTAAAACGTATAACGTTCTTGCCACAGAACATTCCCAAGTTAGGGAGTGTCTGATACCCACTCTCTCTGCCTCTAGAACAGCTTTCTCCAGGCCTTGATTTCTTGCTCATTAATTTAATCATTGTTCATTTCTCTATTTTTTTAAAAAAATCTGCATTAGTTATCATAGTAGTTGTTAACCTTCTTGCATATTCAAGCTAATAAAGATGCATGATACTTTTTTTAAAAATAAGACTTTAAAAAACTTTTAAGTCCGGCATGAACTTCCTTACCAGCATTGTTTCAGGTGAGAATGCCAGATTCCATAGAGGTTCAAGGATTCTATTCTGGCCACAAAACAGAACAACTGCAGTATGAACTGCCATTTCAATCACCATCATGTTGCAGCCAAAAGCTAGAGTCAGCAAGGGGAGCTGATTAGACACAAGAGATTCAGCAAATGACTTCAGTTTTGCAGATGGAAGAACCTTGGAGTTCTGGATAAATTCTTTAAGTATATCACATTGCTGAAAAACAGAGGGAGGGAAAGTAAATAAGATTTTCCCACAAGTTCAAAATACTTAATCTGCAACATAACAATGATTTACTTATTTTCATACTCATTCATGTAATATTATTGCACTTTGTTATCAGCAGTTGTTTGCTGCCTGCTTGAGTGACTCTAGGAAACTTACAATATAGTAATAGTAAAAGTCCTCTGGACAAGGTATGAATCCACTAACATAAGGCACAAGTAGCAGTACAGAAAATCGCAACAGGTACATGGAAATCCTGTTAATAGCCAGGGAGGGCAATTAATTTTCTCAAGGAGCCACATGGGAAACTGAGACTGTTGTGGAAGGCTACCTGCCCCCTGCCACCACTGCACTGTCATTGCCAGAAGCCCTGCCATCGATGCCACCATCGTGGGATGGATTGCGACTACCCACGGGCCAGATGTGACCCATGGGCCTTGAAATGCCCAGATCTGGTTTATAGGTACAATCTTGTCAACAGATTTTCCAAATGGAAACAGTTGAGAGAAACCACAACACATTCAGGATGTGCAAAATGTTTGACCTCAAACGTTCTGAGCTCAAAACTGCTGTTGTGAGTGTCCTGAGGAGAAAACACAGAACATTTGATTTCGTGCACAATCAACCTATTAAAGGTAGTCCTCAACTTACAACCACAATTGAGCCCAAAATTTATGTTGCTCAGTGAGAAATTTGTTAAAGTGAATTTTGCCTCATTTTACGACTTTGCTTGGAAGATTTGTTAAGTTCTTAAATTAGAAACATGGTTGTTAAGTAATCTGGTTTTCCCATTGACTTTGCTCATCAAAAGGTCGCAGAAGGAGATCACATGATTCTGGGACACTGCAACTGTCATAAATGTGAGTCAGTTGTCAACCATCTGAATGTAAATCATGTGACCATAGCAATGCCACAACGGTCATAAATGTGAAAAACAGTCATAGGTCACTTTTTTCACTGCCGTTGTAACTTTGAATAGTCACTAAGTGAACTGTTATAAGTCAAGGAGTACCTGTATTTAGTTTACCCCAGTCATTTCTATGATTAGCATATTTCCATCTAAAATAACCCTTATTTGCAGAATGAAAACTAATTCACCTTCTGCTTAGGGTGAGCATTTGGGTTTTCGCATCCATACAGTGATGTGACCTCTCTGAAGATAGTCAGAAGAAAATGAACTGGCAGTGCAGACTTGGAGCCCTTGTATGCCTGAAGAGAAGGATACAAATAACCAAAACTAAGTAAGATAATCAGGAGTCGAGTTTCCATCTGTGGCTGGTAACAGAATAATTAAGAGCACAAAATAAAACTTGGAGTAATAATAACACAGCCTTACACTCCAAACTCCAAAGAAGTATTAAATTATAGTAGTTGAAATCCTCCTAGACCGATCTATAAGCAGCTAAACCAAGCTGTTTTGTAAAAGGTTTCTCACCAATTACATAAAGGCAAGGGAATGACACAGATTTACATAAGAATCTCTATTCCAGTTTGGCAGTCAAATTTATTCTACCAACCAGTGCAAGTAATCTGGACTGGGTTATCTTTTGTCTTTTTGGGATTTTTCCTTGTAAGTAGATCCGTCTTCCACACCAATCAAACACAATTTACAAAGCATTCTACAAAAAGACTCAAGAAAATAAATCACTGATGCCAGGTTAATTAGAATCAATGATTCTGATAAGACCAAAGTGGATTAAAGCTCAGATCATATGTATATCGTTCTTATTCCCCATTGTGTTTCTCCCCAGATTCTATTAATCAAAGCAGTTATGGATAAGTTAGCACACTGCTATGAAAAGCGCCAACATAAGCTTCAATTTGTGTGAAGGAATGCCTCCAGGACCCAGAAAATAAAATTAGGGATTTTTAAAAAAAATTAGGGAAAATTAGGGAATGACCCAAGGTTCTGAAGGAACTGGCAGACCAGATCTCAGAACAACTGAACTATATCTTTCAAAGATCCTGGAGCACCAGCGAACTGCCAGAGGACTAGAAAAGAGCTGATGTACTAGTTTCTATCTTCAAAAAAATAGATCCAGGAAACTACAGATCTATTAGCCTGACCTCAATACCAGGGAAGATTCTGGAAAAGATAATCAAGCAGTGAATCACAGAACACCTGGAAGCAATAACCAAAACATGGGTTTGTTAAAAACAGATCATGCCAGTCTAATATTATTGCATTTTTTGAAAAAGTGACAAAATTAGTGGACCAGAAGAATGCTGTCGATATAATTTATTTGGACTTCAGTAAAGCATTTGATAAAGTAGACCATAACTTACTACTTGATAAAATAGAAAAATGTGGGTTAGACAGCATCACCGCTAGATGGATTCGTAACCGCACACAACGTATATGGAACTGCATCTACATGGAGGGGAGCATGCAGTGGGGTACCCCAAGGCTCCGTTTTAAGCCCAGTACTCTTCAACATCTTCATCAATGATTTGGACAAGGGGATAGATGGGGAACACATCAAATTTGCAGATGACACCCAACTAGCAGGAATAGCCAACATGCCAGAAGATAGGATTAAGATACAGACTTGAACATTAGGCACTATCTAATAAAATGAAATTTAAAGGTGAAAAAAGTAAGATTCTACATTTAGGCAAGAAAAACAAAATGCATAGGTAGAGTATATGTGGTACCTTGCTCAAAAGTAATAACTGTGACAGGAATCTTGGAGTCCTAGTGGACAATCATTTAAATATGAGCCAGCAGTGTGCTGCAGCTGACAAAAAAGGCAACATAGTTCTAGGCTACATAAACAGAGGAATAGAAACAAGATCACATGGAGTGGTAATACCACTTTTTAATGCCTTTGTAAGGCCACACTTAGAATACTGCATCCAGCTTTGGTCGCCACAATGTAAAAAAGATGTTGAGACTCCAGAAAAAGTGCAGAGAAGAGCAACGAAGATGATTAAGGGAGTGGAGGCTAAAACATATAAAGAACAGTTGCTGGAACTGGATATGTCTAGTCTTATGAAAAGAAGGACTAGGGGTGACATGATAGCAGTGTTCCAATATTTGAGGGGCTGCCACAAAGAAAAGGGAGTCAAGCTATTCTCTCCAAAGCACCTGAGGAGAGGACAAAAAACAATGGGTGGAATCTAATCAAGGAGAAGCAACTTAGGAGAAATTTCCTGACAGTTAGAACAGTTAATCAGTGGAACAACTTGCCTCCAGAAGTTGTAAATGTTCCAATACTGGAAGTTTTTAAGAAGAGATTGGATAACCATTTGTCTGAAGTGGTGTAGGGGTTCCTGCCTAAGCAGGGGGTTGGACTAGAAGACCTCCAAGGTCCCTTCCAACTCTATTATTCTATTTTATTCTATTACAGTATAGTGCTTTGTTTGAAAAAAAAATCCCCACCAAAAATGTAAATATCCAAAAAACAAAAATAAAGCAATCTTGACTGATAGAAGGGTGAGAAAGATTGGGGATGAATAAGTATCCCCATGGCTGCCATGAGAATTAAATTCCAAAGGGGCTCACTGGCTCAAACAGGCTATGAGCTATGGAAGAATAGTTACTCATTGTAAACAATTACAATAAAACTTCCTTCCAAAATTCCAAACTGGGTATTTAACACTGAAGAAAAAATATCACAGCACCATTTGGCTCTTTAAAAACGTTATCAACAAAAATATCTTTTTTGTCCAGCATACCCAATAGAAACAGAAATGAATGTACTTTGTATTTTGTGCTTATTACCAAATGAGAGAAGCCCCCTTCCTGCTAAGCAAGAAGAGATAAGCGTCTCAGAAAAATAAGATGTTACCTTCAGGGCTGCTGCAATGACTTCTGTCTCGCATGTTATCAATGCTTTCTCCACAGTATTGCGTATGGCTTTGTAGTCCTTGCCACAAACCAGGAAACGATCAATGCGACCAGATTGGAATGCCTGAGGCCACAAACCACAAAATAAACAAACTAGAAACAAAATAAAAGACAAACTGTATGTACTAATTCACTCATTCATTTAACTTGTCCCTACCATAGTCAATGGGATTTTTAGACTTTCTTTAGAAAGTCAGGCAGTTAGAAGCTTCTGAAAGTTAAAACTTTATATCATCCATAAAGTAAACAGGCACATAAATCCACTGGTTATTCAGGACTGCCTGAATGACAGTTTAATCTTACATAGCTGCCTCTCAAGCTATTCTATTCTAATACTAACATCTCACAGCAAGGTAATCTACTCAAGGGAAGCCAAACAAAAATCCTTCCAAACAATTCCTTCTGACATCCATTCATTTACCCCTTCCTGTTCAAAGCTTCTTTGGAAGAGCCGTGGTGGTGCAGTGGTTAGAATGCATTATTACAGGCTACTTCTGCATACCATCGCCAGAAGTTCGATCCTGACCGGCTCAAAATTGACTCAGCCTTCCATCCTTCCGAGGTGGTTAAAATGAGGACCCAGATTGTTGAGGGCAATATGCTGACTCTGTAAACCACTTAGAGAGGATTGTAAAGCACTGTGAAGCTATTGCTATTCCAAAACAAATTATAATTTGGTAACAGATCAGAATTACCTCTTGCTCTTTTATTATTTCTGATGGAAATACCCAGTGATACTGGTGGTTATTCAAAAGCTTCTGTGTGAATTCCAACCCGTACTGGCTAGTAAGCTTTCGCACAAGGTAAATCTTATGCCAGTTATTTTGAGTATGACAGAAGAACTGCCTCACTTTTTTCAAGTGGATTTGCTTTTCTTTTTCTTCACTACTGGCTGCAGAAAGAAGAGAAGTTGGTATTTAATTCCCAACCAGAGCACAGCAGTTCTAAAACTTACCTTGCAAAGAGAATTTGTCTTGCAAAGTTTTTTATTTAAAAGAAAATAATATTTTCTCATGGTTGTGTAAGAAGTTACAGAAACAGCAATCCTCCAATTCCCCCCCCCCCCCAACTGAATTAGAAGTTGTTTATGAGAGTTCTCTAGAAAGTTTGCATTTCCATGTGGCTACTATAATCCACTTGCCTGAAGTTTCATGAAGTTCAAAGATCACCTCTGCAGCTCTATCCATGCATAGACGGAAGTTGGCAATTCCCTGCAAATACTCAATGGTAATTTTTTGGGAGACTGGATGGCTGCTGTTGTATTGATGAAAACTTTTTTCCAGAAAATACCCATCGTTTGCCAAGCAGCTTATTTTGGTTTCTTTGGGAAAATTGCCTGTTTTCTCACACAATGAATCCTGAAAATCAGACAATATTTATATATATATATATATAAAAAAAAAAGAATTAGGTGTATTCTTTGGAAGCAGGCAATAGAATAGCGGAGATTCATAGCCCCAAAGTTCAACTGTCCCCATATTAAGTATTCCAGTTTAAGAATCAGCATTATCCCTTGGCTTTGTAGATGCCTCAGGGGTGAGTAGGTTTTAAATCTAGTAGATTTACCAATTCCAATCTGCCCAAGCATGCCCCAAACTTTATATTTTTGTAACTTCTGTACAATCAAGATTTCTGCACTTACAGTATAACCAAACTTTATGGAAGAAACTGTGTGCGCAATCAGAACTGGAATGGGCTTAACTTAAAGATTTCTTAAGTGATTAATTCCAGATTAAAGTACAACATTCGGAAAAAGGACTACAGGGAGACCTAATATTAAGTACTAAAATACATGCATAAATA
Source organism: Hydrophis major (assembly GCA_033807585.1). Lineage (NCBI taxonomy): Eukaryota > Metazoa > Chordata > Lepidosauria > Squamata > Elapidae > Hydrophis > Hydrophis major. The sequence continues at coordinate 185,519,139 of CM066329.1, read as the reverse complement.
CATACATACCGTGTTTCTCCAAAAATACGGCCTCCACCAATAGGAAGCCCCACCATGTTTCTTTGGCATAAAATCAAATTAAGCCCCTCCCCCCAAATTTAGGCCTATTTTAAAACATGCAAAATAAGGGGGAAGGACGGGGGACTTGCCGTTAGGAGCGCCCCCGAGCAGCAATTCCTCACCATCAGCCACTCCTAACAGGTGATCATGGCGAAGCATGGAACTCCCTACTCCCACCTTTGCTGCAGATGCCTTTGGCACCCGCCGCTGTTGCTTTCCCTTCTGCCCATTCCGCCAAGTTTGGAGCTGCCGCTTCCGTGTTTAGAGTGCCGCCACAACTCTTCTCTCCCTTTCCTCTCGCTCCAAAAAGATTGTCATCGTTTCCCGCCGATTCGGGCTTCCAGCCACTTTGTGATTCACTAGTGAGGTTGCCATCTCGGATGGAGGCATCACAGTCTCCCTCTCTTGCTCGCGCTGAACTTCACGCGGACCAAAATAAAAAGATCACCCGCTGTCATGTTTGGAGCTGCCGCTTCCGCGTTTGGAGCAATGCCGCTGTTTGGAGCCCCAAATGGCGGCGGCACTCCAAACACGGAAGCGGCAGCTCCAAACTTGGCAGAATGGGCAGAAGGGAAAGCAACAGCAGTGGGTGCCAAAGGTGTCTGCAGCAAAGGTGGGAGTAGGGAGCTCCGCGCTTCGCCACGATCACCCATTAGGAGCGGCTGGTGGCGAGGATGCAAGGGTGGGAATTAAGTCACCCCCGAAAAGACGTCCTAGCCATTTTTTCAGGGGTCAAAAAAAAATAAGACCCGGCCTTATTATATGAGAAACACGGTAACATTACAGTACGTTACACACATACATATATCATTTTGCTTGTTAAAATCAGGAACATGGTGACAATATCCGGGTAGTAAAATTAGTAAAGTATGTGCATTTGCAATGATCTATTCTACAACATCATTTAAGCTGATATTAATACAAGTTGGCATAACATGGTTTATGAAAAACTGCTTTTACAGTTTCAGCAACTGGTAACTTAGTAAATGTAAAACTAAATTGAAAAATGAGAAGGAATGACATTGATTCCCTTTGTCTTTTAAATTTTCAGTCATTTCCAATTGAATTTCTTTGTAAAAGTCATTTAAGAACCCAAGCTGACTACAATATAGCCGATTCTGATACAATAGCATAACAACATCTTGCTCGTGTCTTTTGAGTTTGACCTAAACAAAAAATCATAATGCATGATTTCTTTGAGAAAACCAAAGTGTTCCGGAGCCATAAAACAAAGCAGAATTAGGGCAACTACAGATTCTTTAGGAACCATTTCTCTTCCTTTCTTTTTTTCATACAAATATAATATCTTCCTCATCAACCTGCTGTCCCATGTTTCCCTCTAAAAGAAATATGAAAAAAACAGTCACCTCAAAGCAACTGATGAATAGCATGTACAGCTCTATTTTATCTTCCTTGTCTATGAAGTGATTTGCTTCAACTGTTGATAAATGCTTTTGTATGTGGACTTCCACATCGCTGAAACTATGAAAAGAGAAACCACCATTTATCCACAAATAATGTAGGGATTTTAAAATTTATTTTTAATAGTATTCACAAAATAAAAATATACCCCCAGGTCATAAGGATGCATTTCTGCTGTTCTACAACATGGAGTAGACAGAAGAATCAATTTAAGTTTTAAAAAGTAATGTCTGAACTGTAATTGATGGTTCTTAATAATGAAAATAGTTCACGCAACAGAGATAGTCACTCTGAAGTAGAATGTTCTGCCCCAATTTATGCATCCCCATTGAAATATCTTACCTATATTTCAGAAGTAATTTTAACACCGCAGAACGGATTACAGGAGTTTTATCCACCACATCATCAAAGGGGGACAAAGATTTGGTATGTAAGCTTTCAGGGCCTAAGGATATAATGCAAATCAGTCTGGAAAAACAGTACAATCCTTCCCTTTAGGTTAGAGCAATCTCAATAGATGTTATGATCATACCTTTCAAAATTGATTTTTGGACAAACATCAGATTCAATAGCTCTACAATCACATATTTATCTGGGGGATTATTGCCTTTGAAACACATTGTAGAAACCAGGTCTATGAAAAAATTGTTGCATAATTTACGGAACTGGACGTTTTTCTTTATGGCAATGCTGTGGAGAAAATAGTAAGTTATTATTTATCTAGTAAAGTACCAAGAAATGCAGAGCCAATGCAGCAATTTAAAGTCCTCAGAAAAACTTATCTGCTGGATAAGAAGAACAAGGCTCACCTGTGTTCCTCAGACACTGTGGGATTGTAATCATCTGGTAGACTGACCAAGCAAAGTGGACAGATCATCTGACCGGGGAACAGCCACTGTTTGATACAACCATAACAATATGCATGATCACAAGGAAGCTTTACTGGATCTGTAGGATCGCCCAAACAAATTGGGCATGAGTTTAAACCAAACCTGTGAAATCAAGAGGGAAACATGTAAGTAGCAATATGTATTTAATTATAGAGATCAAAATGAGGTAGTATCATAGATAATCACTGTTCTACCCTTCACATTTGTTTTTACTTAGAGTATTGGTATGCTGCCTGTTCCAGGGCTGGTTCCAGAAACACAATAAAAGCAAAAAAAATACAATTAAAATACCTTGCCAAATAAGTTTGCTTTAAGCCCTCCCTTCAAAAGTAGGGGTTTGCTTTAACCTCAAGGCCAATGCCTTCCCTCATACAACTTCTCTCATAGGAAAGGTAGAGTTAATCACAGCTTTCTTAATGAATCTATGCAAAAACTCACCAATAGTGCTTCAGAAATGACCTGAAAGTGTGGGGCACACTCTGTCAAGAGTAAGCAATCCTCAATAAACTTGTCGTAAACCAAGATCATTGTGATCCCCTTGTATTGGAACCACAAAGCCACTAATAACTAGAAAAATTCTTTCAGCATGGAAGTTATGCCAGACCTTTGGGAGGTTCTGCTACATTGTGATTTATTTACAATTTCTGGACCACCTTTAAGGAAAGCCACAGATAAAGCACATTATAATAATTTGATTTTGAAGTTACCAACATATGAGTTACCATAAATTGGTTTTTTCCCCCTCCACATGATGCAACTGAATTATAGGCAATGTTCAAAAAAGTCCTCCTTGTCACTTATGCTTCATGGCTATTTAAGAGTAGGAATCCCAAATTATAAAGCTGATTTTAAGAAGCCCGCAGCACATTAGAAGAAACATTTCTCCTGAACCCTGAAATCTAGCCCTGAAAATCAGCAGGCATGGTTTTATTCAATATACCGAACGTTAAAATAATTTAAAGTTCTGCCTCTTTTGCTAGTGATTCCCTAACATTTTTATTGATACCAATTAATTTAGATTTACTTTCTAGGTAAGAATTTTATTTCAAATATATGTGGCCCTTTTCTCTACTATTCACATATGAACAACTTGTAAATGTTCTCATTGAAAGCCAGTCCAATGTATTATAGTCTGGTTGTTTAAATTAGTTTGGGGAGAAAACAGTTCTTCTTTAATTTTATTCAGATTTGTGTGTTATGTGATAGTGAGATAATAAGCATCGAAAAAAAGGACTAACACATTGATGAATATTGAAATAGATTTGATGTTGGTTGCATATTCTGAACCTATGTCTGTGATAAGCATTTCTTCCGTTGCTCTTTTTTCACCTGCACAGGGAAGGAGGAGATAGCATAGAAGATGATAACACAAATCTATAAAGGCAGAAAGGAGACATTCATTTATAAGGGCTATGCTACCTCTACCTACAAAGATAGTTTAGAGAGCCAGGTTGAGTTACTATAGTCTTGACCTTTTTGTTAAATGCCAGGTTGAGTTCCAACAGAAAAGAAAATCATTTGTGATATTTTTTGAAGACTTCCTTACAATACGGATCATTCCATTCCTAAAGCATTACCTGCAAAATGATTGACTGGCTTCATCCTTGCACTGACATAGCATTCTCATCACTGAAGTGAATGTTGTCCCTTTTTTGATGTCAGAATCCCATTGAAAACACTGGGAGAGGAGAGTGGGGAGAAAAATGCCATCGGTAAAATTTCTAAAACATGTTCTTTCATTTACCATTTTAAAAAATATTTAAAATGCTTAAATATCAAACTTTTTAAAAACACAATTTTAATTTTAAATTAATAAGGAGAAGTAAAATACAAGGATGGAAGATCAAAAATAACTGATTGCAGACACAAGTTTTCAAATTGAGAAAAAAGCAAAGTACCTGCATATTAAAATGACTTGTGAAATTGTACATTATTTCAAAATAATTATGTTAAGATGTGGAAAGGTAAAGATCAATGTACTATTATCTAGAATGAACTTTTCTAACAACATTTGTTCTGAAAAATGATTTACCTCTTAAGCAATGATAAAAAATGCATCTAGATTTTCATGGCCAAATAAAATAAACCAAGGGCTAAATATAAAATTCTTCACGATCCAAAGGAAAGAGGATTAAGATTATTGATTTTTAAATTTTGCAGCCTGTTGTTTGGTTTCGATGAAAAAGTGGGTTTTGTTGAAAAATAAAAGAATGTTAGAATTAGAGTACTATAATCAGAAGTTCAATTGGCATGGCTTTTAAGCTTTTACTTTAAGTTAAAGTAAATGTAGATTACAAAAATCATTATGTGAAAAATGCCACATTAAAAATATGGAATAAATACAAGCCCAGGCTGTGCTTGAAAATGCTTTTTTGGTCTCAGCAAAGGAAACATTTTACAAAATAGAATAAATGGTTTAAGTATCAAGATCTATTAATATATAGGAACTTGGAGAATTCAAGATAAAATCAAGAGAACAACTGACCACAAAGGGATATAGACAATTGTGTCAGTATATTCATGAACTGGAATAGAGCTTGGTAACAAGGTCAGCTAATGAATACACTTAGCAACTGAATCAGCCAATAGGATAGTTTGTAAACTGAAACTAGAAGTAGCCTAGGCTGGAAACTAAAACTAAAAGTAGCCTTGGCATGGCAGCTATATTAAGCTCTGCAACTCTGCAGCTATGTTGAGCTCTGAAGTCTATTGAAGATGAAACTAACTTGCTTGCTGAAGACTGGAGTTCTGCTCTGAATTTGCAACGTTTCTTTTTTCTTTTTTAAACAAATTTTATTCAGTTTTTCACATTCAAAACAAAAATCTCTTTTTGGTGGACAACATATTTCCGGGTCATCAGCTTTCAATACAAATATGACAGCAATTATGCATTCATATATGCATACTTAATTCTATTATTATCTTTTCCATTCCAAATTTTCAATAAGGAGAGAAACAAACACATTAATTCTAGCCTCTTTCATTAATCTCAATTGAAACATCTTTTTGTTTCATTTCAATTATTTCAAATATAATCCTTTAATATTTATTTTAAAAATAAAGATAAACAATGTGTTTGCCTAATAATAATAATAATAACAATAAGGTTACCAATGTCTCTCCTTGCTTTTAATAGTCTACATTAACTTATTAATTTAGTTGGTTCTTCAGTCTGTCATATTTCCTTTCCATTACACATTCTTTTTATAAATTCTAGATTAATACAAATTTTAACACTAAAGAAAAAATATAGGTTTCCCCCCTTTTACTGCTTTCAGTGTGACACCTCAATGATTAAAATATACCTTTATTCCCTTATCTTGATTCCCAATAAACCATTATTTTTAAGAAGTTACAATAATAATCATTACATCTTTTCATTTGGATTCCGCAGCATATTTTCCCCCCTTAATTTTTAATAAAAGTTATCAATATCTATATTACTCTATTTTCTAAATATTTTTAATTGCAGAAATATTCTTATTACCCCTTGTCACCCTGCAGAATCCCCTTTTTAATTCATCAACCATTATCTCTGAAAAAACAATTTCTTTTCGTTTTACTATTTCCGTATTTCTTTATGTCATGCACCTGTTTCTTACTGCTTCTCCTCCCCCTCTTTTCCCCATATCTTTTCTCATTCCAGTTTATATCCCTCTCTTTCTTAATATCTTCCTTTCCCCTTTTCTGCTGGGTCTTTCTGTCTTTCCCGACTTCACGGGTATTCCCCCTTTTGATTGCCTTCTTACATCTCAACTTTTTAACCTTCCTTCTTTCCCCACTTCTTTGTAGTGTTCTTTATGTTAATTGTCTATTTAAAATGTCTTCTCCTTGAGTCGACTCCTCCTCCTCTGAAGCTCTTTCTTCTTGTTCTTCAATCACCATTTCCATTTTTTCACCTCTTTCCTGTAGTAATTCTCTCATATTTTTAAGTTCCATTTTTAATTCCTGAAGAGATATTATCATTACACACTCTTGTATTTTATGATCGTTAAAGTCCACAAAAAAACCACTTTTACTTTCCTTCTTTCTTCTTTCAATTTTCTAAATTTCTCAATTATTCCAGCCCAGGGTCTATACCAAAAACATCAATCAATCCCACAGTCAGTCAGTCCTTGCTTTTTTCTTTATTCTGGTTCTGATTTCACTTTCTAAGATTCTTACTTTGTTTCAATATTTCTTTAGTGTTATATCCACACAAGTTCATTCAGAAACAGGATGCTTTCCCTTTCGTTTGAGCTCAAATTTTTATCAAAAGGTGGCACTCTCCATTATACAAAGTCTTCACCTTTTTCCCCTATTTTTTTGTTTAGGGTTTTTCGAACCTCAATATTCCAGCACAGTCCAGTCTCCAATTTGTAAACTTTATTATTATTATTTTTTGACAATCTTAAGTCCAGCTTTATTTTATGCCTGTTTATTGCCAAAATATTTTAGTCCAATTTAGTTAAATCTTTAATTCCAGCTTCTTCCTTTCCTGGTTCGAAGCCCCACTTAGCTGTCAAAAATATTTTCTTATTTTTTTTCCTGTCCCTTTGTAATTTCGCTGCTCACTTTTCTTTTCTTAAAAATTCCATGTTACTTTAATCCCAGGGTACTTTTGTTTAGTTGTATTGCCCAGTTGTCCCAGTTCAGATGTTATCCACCTCTTTCTTCTCTCCTGCATAAAGCTTAATCCAGCTGAGTCCTCCTCTTCGGGGTGGCCATTTTAAACCACTGCTGCAGTCGTCTTCGGGGGGAAAAAGACCAAGCCCAGGAGGGGAGATGCGGCTCCTCTCAACCTGGCTTGCGGCTTCCTCTTACTCCGCCGCCCCTCCAAGTCAGCTTCAGGCCCTAATCATTATGATCGGGGCTCTCCAATGAAAAGAGCATGGACTATAGCCGCAGAGAGTCGCGATCTATGGTCCATCAATGAGGAGGCTCCGCCTTCAGCCAATAGGATAGTTTGTAAACTGAAACTAGAAGTAGCCTAGGCTGGAAACTAAAACTAAAAGTAGCCTAGGCATGGCAGCTATATTAAGCTCTGCAACTCTGCAGCTATGTTGAGCTCTGAAGTCTATTGAAGATGAAACTAACTTGCTTGCTAAAGACTGGAGTTCTGCTCTGAATTTGCAACATGTTTCTGTCTGAGTTTGCTTCCTGTTGGAGAAATCTACAATTGGTTTGTAAAATCTTATTAAGTTTATAAATATGTTAAATGAAGCATCAGCCATCTCTTGCTTATTTTTCTGGCGCTGAATTATCACTGCAAAACTCTCAATAATCCAGGTAATACTGTATGTTACAAAATAACATCGCAGATCATTTTACAAAAGCCCAAGGCTCTATAAAGCATAAGGCTTGCTGTGAGGATTAGGGACTTAGAATGTAAGGTTGCATACATTGCCCTACCCAAAGGGGAGAATGTTAGGAACGTAAGTCACCTAACAGTTGGGTTGGAAAATATATAAACCAGGATAGACATTTTAATACTGTCTCTTTGAGGGAATGCTAAAATTGTAATTGGGTATGGTTCCTCAAATGACCATAAGATGGAGCCAGAAACCTGGGTTGTTCTGTTGTTGCTAAGAGTGTTGCTGTTCCTACATTGACTGTTGCTGATCATCGTTAGTCTTGGATTTGATGTAAGTCTGTTATTGAACTGTTTTTGATACTGGACTTTGTTACTGGATTATCCCTGGAGTGAAAACTGACTGTTTTAACTGTGAATGACTTGGACTGTTTTGTTGAACTTTGCTTAACCGTTTTACTGGAAGTAAAAACCTACATTTTATTATACAGTGTGGCTGTGTGCTCGTTGTGTGTTATTCTTCACTATTCTCACTACGTCTCCCTGTGTGAGCTCATTCTCCTAATGGGGAATTACCTTAACACACTGGCCACATCCTCCCTGACTCCGCAAAGGCAAAAAAATATCAAAACATTGTGATACATTACAATACGTCATGTGACGCAATCAATTTTGACATCCTTGACCTAAACATTTAAATAGTGAAGTCTATACACCCTTTCCTCATTTAGCAACCACAGTTCAGCCCTTAAGCTGGAAACAAAATGGTCATTAAGAGAACATACAAAAGAAAGAAATAGAAAAGACACTGTAAAAGAGCACTGGTTGTTGCCCTCTGTTTTAGATAAAGTTCTCTCATCCATTGTCCTGTGCCTGACCCATTATTTGGTTTGTTTTCCCTTTTTTTTGCCTCCTCGCAGGACAGAGATTATATAAGGTATAGGTATCTCTTGCTGAGTTGTTTTTCTCAAAAATTTTCCCTAAAAAGTGCTAACCACAAGTTAACAAGCCCAGGTCTTAATTAAGCTGACTGGAACCCTCCCATCAGATAACTCTGCTGCCTGAAACTGACCAGATCTTAATCAGTTTCACATGAAGGCTTTTGTTGCCAGTCATAAGAAATTTGGTCATAAATGCATGGGTCAGAAAATGATTGTTTAATTAATAAGGGGTGCTTATATTGTTGAAAACCACCTAAATAAATGAATGCTTAAAGTGATATTTCCAATCAGGTGAGACTACCATTCTTACATTTTTAAGTTGAATGAGATACTTCTTCACCAGGTCCTTCAGTTCTGGAATCAGCATTTCTGCTCCAAGCAGCACATGTTCCACAAAGAGGGACATTGAGAAAATTCTATTCCATTGGCTCCTATTGGGAAAAAAGCCTAATTTATTAAAAAGAAAAAAAAGCATACTATCCAAAAGCCAAACTGAAAAACAATGTACTCTGTATAATAAAAAGATCAGCCTTTTACGAAAGCAGATAAACCTATGAAGTCACTTGCAAACACCACTGCAAGTAGAATAAAAAAGTTAATTTGGAAATTAACAATTGACCCATCTTGAAATTGGGGTTAAGATGGGATCAAGTGCAGCAGGACAGAGGAACACATGTTTTGCAGAATGAACATTGGCTTACCTGAATGTTCGTTTTCTTCTGTGGCAGAGAGTCCAGATAGATTGGGTTAGGTCAGATCCTGCTCTAGTGGACTGAGTCTGCATTCAAACTGAAGCCCCGCCCTGCGCCATGGCCACGCCTCAGCTTTCAACGAAGCACTTGGCAGACTGGACATGATTCGATAGTTGTGAGATAAAAAAGAACATACATTATTGCTCCCCTCAACCCAGACCAGACGAACCAGGGTGGGGCTGGACTCTCTACACCACAGAAGAAAACGAACATTCAGGTAAGCCAATGTTCATTTTCCTATCTGTGGCTCCGAGAGTGCAGATAGATTGGGACATACCAAAGCTGGCCTGTCCCTGGGAGGGCATGAGTCTGGTCCTACTCCCATTGGTGTTCAAGCACACTTCTGCAGAACCCTCCTGCCAAAAGCTGCATCAACTGATGCAAAGGCATCCAAGCGGTAATGCCGATTGAAGGATAATGGTGAAGACCATGTAGCCACTCCACAAATCTCTTCAATGGGTGCTTGAGTCACCCATGCTGCAGTTGTTGCCACACTTCTAGTCGAGTGAGTCGTCACCCCCTCGAGACACCAGAAGAGACCTGCTCTCATAAGCCTTAGCAATGCAAGCCCTAATCCATCTGCCCACTGTTGATGGAGACACTTTCAACCCCATTGTATTGGCTGGAAAGACACAAAAAGTCCCTCTGACTTTCGGATAGAATGTATCCTTCAGATGTATATCTTTAAGGTTCAAAAGCTTCAGTCATTAAGACCCTTAACACCTTAGGAAGATCCCAAGTGGGAAATCTGTGAACCACAGGAGGTCAAAGTTTGGTGGCCCCTTTTAAAAACCTCCGGATGATCTGGTTGTGAGACAAGGACCCCTTCCTTTGTAAGAACAATACTGAAAAAAGGGCGGCCACCTTTTTGTGTAGTGTTGGCTGAGAGCCTTTTGTCAAGACCTCTTGTAAAAAATCCAGAATGTTGGCTACTGAAGCCGAAGTGGAGAAAATCCTATTCTTGATGCCCCACTGGCAGAAGACCTTCCATGTGGCCTGATAGATGCAGTTGATAGAAGGCCTAGCTGCTAGAATGGTACGGATGGCCCGATCCGATATACTCCCCTCAGAGTGCTCCACTCAACCTCCAAGTGGTCAGATGAAACCACGGAGGCTCTGGGTGGGTTATTTCTCCTTGGTATAGAGACACCTTGTGAAGAAGGATCCTCCATGGTTGGATGGTCGAGATTCACCAGATCCACAAACCAGAGGCTTCTAGTCCAGTAAGGAGCCAGAAATACGACCTCCTCCTCCTCCAGTATCTTTCTGATTACCACTGGCAGCAGCGGAAGAGAAGGGAAGGCATACAGGAGACCCTGAGGCCACCTGCTCCTGAGGGCATTGGTCCCTTCTGCCCCCTGGGTTGTGAACCTGGTGAAAAACCTGGGGAGTTTGGTATTGGTTGGAGATGCAAACATGTCCATCACTGGAAGTCCGAACCATTGAGACAGCTCCTGAAATAAAAGAGGGGGAATACTCCACTCTGAGGGGTCAATCCTGGCCCTGCTAAACCAGTCTGCTTGCACATTTTCCACCCCAGAGATGTGTTCTGCCCTGATTGACAGGAGATTCCTCTCCGCCCAAACGTTCAGCCTCTAACATTAAAGCCTTAGATCTGATGCCACCCTGCCTATTGATGTGAGCCTTGGTGGCTACATTATCTGTTAAAATTAGGACATGTGTGTGATCCCATCGAACCACTGTCAATTCTAACCAGTTAATGTTCTTTCCCCTTACCAAAACAGAACATTGGCCTTGGGCCAACTGTGACTGTAAATGTAGCCCCCATCTGGAGAGGCTGGCAATGATAGTGATTACTATATGGGACCAGCTGTCTGAATAATTGACCGAAATTCAAAGCCTGAGAAAACCACCATGATAAGGACAGCTTGACAGACCCGGGGACTGTGACTTTGAGAGATGAATGACTTCTACCTGCCTTTTGGTGGGGCAACAGAAATCACTGAAGCTTTCTGGAGGGTAGTCTAGCCCAGGGGTCGCCAACCTTTTGGACCTCAGGGACCACCAAACTCATAATTTTTGATCCCAGGAACCATTAACCGATTCTGTGGGAGTGGCCTAAGTTATGGGTGTGGCTTGGTGGTCATGTGACTGGCTGGACGTGGCTTGTATGTAAATATTATAAATATTTATATAAATATTGCATTTTTTTATAAAAAAGAGCAACTTTTACCCAAAATCAGGCATGGCAGGCAGGCAGATTGAGTTGCTCACAGAATCACAGATCCATTCAGAGATCTATCTATCTGCCATTGGTTAGCTCAGTCTGTCACATAAAATTTGCTTGCAATCAAACTCACAAAATTAACTCACAACACATCATGTATGTAAATATTGATTTTTTTATAAAAATAAGAGCAATTTTTACCCGAAATCAGGCAAAGCAGGCAGATTGAGTTGCTCACAGAATCATTCAGTGATCTATCTATCTGCCATCGGCTAGCTCAGTCTCTCAAATTTGCTTGCCTTGAGTCTGCACTGAATTTGCTTGCAAACAAACCTCCAGTCCTAAGGGAGGTTCGGCAGAGCCAAAGATCTAAAGATTAGCTAGAAAGCAAGAAATCCAACCATTTCCTGCTTCCTAGCTAATCTAAATCTCCCTGCACAGCAGAATAGAAGATGGCTGGAAAAAGGAAAAATAGCAATTTTAGCAGGCAAGTTTGCTGGGTAAGGAGTGAGTGGGCAGGGAGTGTTCCTGCGGGCCATGTGGATGGCACAGCCTTGTGTTTCTGCGCTGCCTGGATTAATTGCTTTGGGGTGATGCTTTGGGGGTGAGATTTCTCTGCGGCCCACCAAAATTTTCTCAAGGCCCACCAGTGGGCCACAGCCCACCAGTTGGCGACTGCTGGTCTAGCCCAAGGCACAATGAAGATGCAAGAAATCATCTTCCCTAAAAGTTGAGAGAGAAGTGCCAAGGGGGACTTATCCGCTCTCAACCTCCCCACCATGCTTTGTAAACTGTCTTTGCGTTCCTGTGAGAGGAATACCTTACAAGACACTGTAAATCTTAGCTCCAAGATGCAATAAACATGTAGTTGGTGAGAAACAATTTTTCTTGTTGTTAATTGAAAAGCCATGGTCTTGTAATAGGGACAATGTCACTTGGAGATCCTTTAAGGCCCAGTCATGTGAGGATGACTGGATCAAAATGTCATCAATGTCAGAGTATATTCATGAACTGGAATAGAGCTTGGTAATAAGGTCAGCCAATGAGGATAGTTTGGAAACTGAAATTAGAAGTAGTTTAGGCTGGAAACAAACTAAAAGTAGCCTTGCTGTGGTTCTATACTAAACTCTGCAACTCTGCAACTATGTTAAGCTCTGAGTCTGTCTATTGAAGACGAAACTAACTTGCTTGCTTGCTGAAGACTGGAGCTCTGCTCTGTACTTGAAACTTGTTTCTGTTTGAGTTTGCTCCATGTTGGAGAAATCTACAGCTGGTTTGTAAAATCTACTTATGTTTATAAAGATGTTGAATGAAGCATCAGCCATCTGTGTTTATTTTTCTGGAGCTGAATTATCACTGCAAAACTCTCAATAATCTAGATAATACTGTACCTTACTGGGATGGTTCTCAAGTGAGCTGCCAAGGCAGCAAAGACCTTAGTAAACACCCTGGGTGGAGAGGATAAACCAAAAGGCATAGCCCTATATTGGAAGTGTTTTCCCTCGTAGCTGAAGCGTAAATATTCCCTGTATGTATGACAAATTCTGATGTATAGTTAAGCCTCTGTTAAATCAATTGAGGTGAGGAAGTCACCATCCCTGATGCCCTGTAAAATAGACTGCAGCGAATGCATCCGGAAACGCTTGTACAACAAAAATTTATTGAGCCTTTTTAAATCCAGACTGGCTCTCCACCCACCAGAAGTCTTGGGAACAACAAATAGCCATGAGTAGAATCCCTTGCCCTGTTGATCAACTGGAACTGACTGGATGGCTCTAATATCCAGTAGGTGTTGGATGGCCTGTTGCATTAGTTTCCTATGGGAAGCCTCCTTGGAAATGGGGCAAGGCACATAAAATCTGGGGGGTTGTGACCTAAATTCTAGGAAAAGGCCATGTCTGATGGTCTTTAAGACCCAAGCGTTGGATGTGGTAGCCTCCCATCGGGCCGCAAAATTGAATAACCTACCACCAATGGGAGAATTACTGCTGCATTTAGCAGGAACGCCAGAAAAAGCAACCTTCTCCCCCACGAAAGGGCCACTTGCCTGAAAATTGGGGCTTATCTCTGGCTGCTCTTTCTTGGAGGCATTCCTGGCAGTTGAAAGACTGCCTCTGAGGCCCCTGAGGCCCGCTGCTGCCCTCAGCTCTGAAAGATGACCTGCAAGTGTATGGTACCACTCTGTAACTGGAACGCCTTGCCAGAAAAGGAAGATATTTCTTTTTATCCCTGGTCTCCACCAGATGGGGATCTATTCTAAGACCTCCCCAAACAATTTATCCTCCTTGATGGGGGAAGATGCTACCTTCCATTTCTGCTGTCATTGGCTTGCCAGTTTTTAAGCCAGATCATTCTGTGGGCTGCTACAGACATAGCAATGGCCTTTGAAGCAAATCTGGCACTGTTTAAAGTGGCATCTGCAGTAAATTGGGCCATTGCCACAAGTTTATGGATGTCTTGGTGCAATCGGGCATCTGAGTTGGGGATCCTGTCCTGCAGTTGGTGCAGCCAATGTAAGGAAGATCTCATAATGAATGAGGCAGCCAAAGCAGCCTTGACCGCCCAGGCAGCCACCAGATGGGTACGTTAGAGGGATTGTCGATCCTCTTGTCCTCTGCCTTCAATGCCTCCTCTGGATCAGTGGGGTTTGAAGAGGAAGAAATCAAGGCTGCAATCGGACCGTCCACTGATGGAACCTGTAATGAGCTGGTAAGTTTAGGCCCCGTATTAAAGCAGCGGTGTTTGTTGGCCGATAACATGGCAGATGTTCCCAGGGATTCCAGCTGTTTCTTGATAACATTCAAAAATAATCTAAGCACTGGAACCATTTCAGGCTGAACTGTTGATTCATCAAAATATTGGTCTGGAGGAGCAGCAATGTCCCCTTCCACTTCCCCGACATCTGCTTCTGGTCCCAACTGGGCCATCTTCCTGGCCTTAAACAATAAGGTCCTGAACTTTTGAGAATCAAAGATTCTGGTGAAGGAAGGTCTCTCTGGGGCCATTTCTTTGTCTGCTGAGAAATCAGATTCCTTCTTGTCTTCCTCTGGTGTTTTATGTGTAATGCTATGTACGGAGGGGTCGGGAGAAGCCCTGCCCCTTAAGGATTCTCTGCTTCTCTCATGAATGCACTGTTGTAGGTCTGAATGTTCTGACACCACAGATTCAGGCCTTCTCATAACTTGGAGGCCTTCCACAATGCCTTGCCTTAGGGATCTAGAGATAATTTCCTCCATGTGCACAGGAAATGCTGTTTCACCCTCTTCAGAACTGCACAAGCCAGCAGTTGTGAGTGTATAAATTGCTGCCACTCCTGGTCTGGCTCTCTTAGGAGGAGGTTCCCTAGTTTCATCCCGGCAGACTGCTTGGGGATCTCCTTTGTAATCTGAAATTCCCTGTAGAGGGTGTGGATTAGCAATAGTAGATGAGTTATCAGGTGACCAGGTTTGTAAGCAAGGTCCACTAGTGGAGATAGAAGGCCCAGGCTCCATTTGTAAAACTGGAGGCAGAGCCAAAGAGTCTGACTCCTCTGGGTCTGGTGATTTCCGGTTCCTCCCACCAGCAGCTACCTGCTTTTCTGGAGCCTTCTGCCTTCTCAAAGCATCCTGCTCCTCTGCCCTAGAAGGTTTCTTGGGTTCAGGGGCCTTTCTTTTCTGCTTGCCCCTACCCACATGATCACCTCAGTTCTGTAACTGAAATCACAGCCCTGGTAACGTGGTCGATCTGCACCCTCAGCTGGGATAGATTCAGTCATCACCAGTCTTCAACACGAACCATTGCCAAGCGGCTGCGTCCCCCAGCTGGGATCGGGCCAATTTCCCAATCAAGTGGCTGCCTTGTGCTGCTTCAAAGCCTCTTCTGGGCCAACTGCCCTCTGAGCCGCTGCTGCACTAAGCGCTTCGCAGCAATCGACAGAAGTAAAAGCAAAAGAGAAACAAGCCGATTGCTCTTGCTGCCGCCGCACTACAGCACTAAACAGCTGATGGCCTTATCGGCCCGATCGCTTAGAGCCTTCTCCACGTGGGTGGGGCTCCGCGCACTAGAGCAGCAGCCCCAGAATGGATCTCCAAGAGTGGAGGCTGAAAGTCTCTTTGACTTGGCTGCAGGATCCTCCAAAGTATTTTCCTGCAGTTTAAAACCTTTTTTCCTTTTGAAAAAAGCAACTCCCGTCCTGTCCTGGCTGGACTGAGTCAAAAACTGGGGTGTGGTCACAATACAGGGCAGAGCTTCAGTTTGAACGCAGATTCAGTCCACTAGAGCAGGATCTGACCTAACCCAATCTAACTGGACTCTCAGAGCCACAGATAGGAAAAGTCTCTTGCCAAAAGACAGCTTAAAGTACGCATAATCCTCTTGAACCAATCTAGCTTCAAAAAAATCATAGCATTCTATGTAGCCCCCGACATGCTTGCCGCTTTGCAGATTCAGAATCAACCTATATTAGGATTTAGACAACAGGAACTAACGGTATTTAGAACATACCATTACCATAGGAAGTCAACTTACAAAGTTGGACAGAAAAAAAGCCAGCAACCTATCAACAATAGAAAAAAGCAACCGTAAAATGATCTTTACCACAACAGAAAGTAGATACAAATTAACATTTCTACAATCCTGAACTTTTTACTTACTTGACCTCTTGGAGCATTTGGCTGCATTGGCTTCCACTGTCTTGGCTGCTGTTTGCTGTGCACACAAGTTCAATGGGCATTTGAAGGTCCTTCACCTGTTGGAGCCATGCATGAGTTTTCTGTTTCAGGACTGCCGAGGATAACATTTCAGTACAGGCCAGCGCAGCAAACACATCTAGCACCTATGGCAAACAGGCATACAGAAGCGTCTTACTACACACATGTGATGTAAGAACGTAGCGCTTTATCCTTCACTGAGAATCACATTATTGAATCTAGGCATCCTTTGGTAAAGAAAACTACCCTGGATTTTGATGCCCTCACTCCATTATTGTGCCTTTGTACTTTGTTAAATAATCTGACTAGTATGGTGATATAAAAATCAAATACATAAATTGTTTCCTAAATGAATCCAAGTAGTTCTCATTTAGCAACTATCTTGTTTAGCAATCGTTCACAGCTGATGGTTACAGAAAAGTAATTTTATTATCAATCCTGTGGTTAAGAATGCTGTACTGCAGGATACTTGTGCTGACTGCCAGCTGACTGCAATTTGGCAGTTCGAATCTCACCGGCTCAAGGTTGACTCAGCCTTCCATCTTTCCGAGGTGGGTAAAATGAGGACCCAGATTGTTGGAAGCGATTGTTGGATTCTGTAAACAGCTTAGAGAGCTGTAAAGCACCGTGAAGTGGTATATAAGTTTGAGTTGTTACTATTGCTATTATTTGACCCTGCTTGGCAGATCCTCCATGTATTCTCATTACAAAGCAAATACAAACATTGAGTATAGCCCATAAAAAACATTTTGAAGACATGCCTGGAACTCCTGCTTTGCAGACAGATTAATTTCTCCTGGCTAAGAATATGGAGAGAATCCCAGTTCCCCCCACCCACAGGTGTCATGTTTTCCTATTAAAGTTAAATGCTACAGCCCACCTACCATTTGGCTTTGCCACATGCCTCCTTTGTTTTCTCTTTGTTCAAGAATAGGAAGCACTTCAGGGTACACAGCAATAATGCGGGAAAAGTTCTGCAGACGACTCCTAAACTGATGATAAGCAAGGTGGACGCAAGGGAGGGAGGGCACTCCTGCTTCTGCACTGGAAGAGGTGGCCTTCATTTCTTCCACACAGGACAAAAGGGCCACTCGCAGCATCTGAAAATACACAGCAGCGTATTTGAAGGCGATTCTCGTCACAATCACCTGATGAATCATAAGGATTTAAGTAGTCTTTCCAATACATGGGAAACATTTATCTGAGTGTCATATAGTGGTAATTAAGTGCCAAGCCTACCTACTAACTGGTACACAGTACAGCATACAGCTTTGGGAATCATGAAGCAAGCATTGGACTCCCATATCTAGCCATCTGGGATTGAAATACGCACATTTAGTTCCCTCTCTGAAGTCACACCCATTGCCAGGAGAATGAAGTCTCTGACATAATAATGAAAAAGGATGTCCTTGTCTTCCTCTGAGTAGCAAGCAATGCGTTGGCCCAGTGGTGTCATCCGAAAGATGTCTAGAAACTTCTCTGCATGGTCTGGAAAACAAAACAGGATTTAAATGGGTTTGGCATCTCCCCCAGAAATAAAGTCAACCAGTCCTCTTTTAACACATAAAACCAATTTAGTATGAAAAATACAGATTTTCTTGATTTTGTGTTTTACTTAATTTATCAAATTTTTATTCTGCTAATCACACTTACGTGACTTTGAGCAGTTTACAAATGATAGGTGCTAATTTGAGCCAAATATGCCCCAAGATTTTCAAACAAAGGGACCTCTTTTTAACTTTCCCGATATTCTCACCTTCATTCTTCGTGACATGTTGTGCTTGAACCCGAAGATCTTCCAAATAATCCTTTATCTTCCAGCTGAAAGGCATTTTATTGCCAGCCCCTGTAGACACTTCCATGTTATTCTGCACCTGAATTGGTTTTGTTTGAGAGCTAAGGAAGATAAAGTAAATTTCATATGAATAGATGCTTTTTCAATATATTTTGAATGTATTAATGTAAAAAAAGTCAAGCAACATATAATGAGATATATTTTAATTTAGTACACATAACAATATGATCAGTTTAAAGACAGATACTGAGTGGATTGATGATTATATGGTGGGTGTGTTTTGATACACATCATTTTCTATATGTTGAATAAAAGAAATATCATAACATAAAATAAATCTGTTTCAATTTGTTTTACTGAAACACTTTCTTTGTTTACCTTGCTCTTTCATCAAAATGTTGGTGATTGGAGATATTTTTCCCCTTATCTTTTAGCTATGTTCAACAGCGGTGGTAATTGGGACAAACTTTTCATGAACCAATTTTTTTTAATAAGCCATGCTCACTGAAAAATGAACAGCTAAACCAGAATTGCACATCACTGACATAGCTATATACCACATTATTCCTTCCTATTTATTTCAAATGGCTTTTACTTTTCTCTCCACCTTCTTGTCACAGCTTACCTGCTCTGACCCATGACATAAGGGATGTCTAGAAGTTTTAGTTCATTGAAGATGAAAAACCACAAGGTTTTCACACAACCTTCTGTTCCTGGTTTGACCAGCAAATCCAGATTATAATCTCTGTCCAAAATAGATACCATGTAGGCCAGAAGTGGGGTCACCATACTCTGGATCCGTTTCCACAGCGTGCATCTATAGAAACCAAGAGAAGAAAAGCACACAACATGGCATCTCACATTCTAAAGAAACCAGACTCAAATGTTATTTTGTTTTGTTTCAGCTGATTTGGTTAACTTCCTAGTGCATTAAAGATACTTCAGAAAAAAATTAAAAACTCCAGGTGCATATTTTTATTATTGAAAAAGATTAAAACTTCAATAAGTGAAGTTTTAATCAGTTAAATTAATTAAATTGCAATTAAACTAAGTCTCCCAGCAGCTGCCATATTTGGATTAAAGGCAGTGTTTCAACCTGAGCAGCCAGGGCTGTTTTTTGTTTTTTTTTTTGGGGGGGGGGGAGACAGACTCAAAACAGGTGGCTCCAGAGAGTACTTGATTAATACTTGAATGTAATGCCTTATCTATACACTATACCTAAATGTTCCTCCTTCCTGGAGTGCAGTAAGGTTGGAAGCCTCCCGGAGCACCCACTCTTTCATACTGAAAGAATTTTCTTCCTGTTTCTTCAAAAAGCAAGTAAGACGGCTCTTTGTAATCTTCAGGAAGTTGCCTGTTTGGGGGTGGGGAGAGAAACAGCATAATTTTTATTTTTATAAAAATTTTATAGCCACTTTTTCGGATTATATTTTGTACAAGATGAAAGAAGCTACCGATGGGTAATTCAGATTTTAAATCAAAATTAACATTTCCTGGTCTTTTGCTTGATGATCCTACTTAAAATCATATATTTGCTTCCCTAAGAAGAGATACTTAATTTATAAACCTTGGTCATTACCTTCAATAATTTGAGTTTATTTAGGAATTATTGGATGCAGATTATGGTCCCTAATTTTCCATGAGAAAACCTCATCCTACAGTGGATTGATTCAAGCTAACAACAACAATCTGCTTCATAAACACACACAAACACAAACACAATCACACACACACTTGACATTTCCGAAGAAGTAGGAAAAAGGCAAGCTCTCATCTTTTGATTTTCTATGGATCTAGTCAAGTACAATCACTGACAGAGCAAATTACATTCTAAAAAGTAATAAAACAGAAACTGATCCTTTATTTCTGCTTTTTATTATACATTCAGTATCCTGAGCATTCATATAATATAGCAAGTGGAACTTGTATTAAAATATATTTCACTTTAACAAAAGACCATGCTTCTTCTGGACATATGTATATTATATATACCTTGTAGGGTATCTTCCTCAGATAGGAGGCTAAGAAGAATTTCAATTCTCTTAGCACTACGACCGGCATCCTCATTGTCATCTCTTAGCATGCTGACAGCACTTTGAACACAACTCCTCAAAAGAACGGTAGTATCCAAAACCTTAGACTTTCCAGGCACAGAAGAAGAAAAAAACTTTTAGCATATCCTGAAACAATGTACAATCATTTCCTCTATGGCTCCCAGATGTGAATGAACATCTTATTAAACTGAGCTGGACAGCCTTTTGATAGCTGAATGCCACACTTCAGAAGTATGAGATAATAATGCAAGTGTCCTGGACCATTATGTTTCCCTTCAACGGAGAAGGCTTTCTAGAAATTATCTTTGGGTGTTTCTTTCTTCACTTACTGTTTTAACTATGCTGTACTTGACTAGGGCTTACATGTCCAGTTTTTTTAAACTAGCAGTGCAAAATAATCTGAAATACTTCCAAATTTGAAATTGGTTTTCTCAATCTTGTCAGAACAGTACTATATCAATGGAAAAGTTCGAAGTGCAAAAGAGCCTTTTCAAGTTGAAAGGGGGTATTCCAAGCTTGAAACAGGGCCATTTGGTGTCCACGACATTTGTCTTATGGTCAGACCAACCCTTCATCTCACTCACCTGAGATCAGAACAATTGTTTCAATTGTTTTACAAAGCACTACTTTTTTTTTTCCACTACACAACAGGAGGAAATTATATCAGTCTTTTTTTCATCAACTTCAGAAGGGAAAAAAAAACCTTCCAGAGTTTGGGGGCTAGATATGGCTCTGGGGCTCTAAGATGCTCACTTTTAGGTTTATCCTCAGAGTGAGGGAGAAACGATCATCCAGGTATCCAGAAAGAAAAAGATCCTGCCTAGATAAATATCTGCGTAAAATAAAACCAATGCAGCACTAGGAACTAGGGAGGGAGGCAGCCATCTATAGAAACTTCTAGAGAAAACAAGCACGAAAAAAATGCATTTGCATAACTGAAAGGGCATATGTTATTGTCCAGCTATATAATTTTCTGAAACAGTAGATAATGGAGCTATCATAAAAATCACGAATAGTGATCCCTATGTAGTGATCAAAAATAGGAATCCTACTCTAATTATATCTGATGATTACACATGTTACTCTAATAGGGCAACGTGTGGATCATCCCAAGGTTAGAACAGATAGCTAACCATAAATATCTAGATGCAAATATATGAAATATGTGTTATGTTATTTCTATAAGCAATTTAACTGAACAAAAAAAGTAAGTTGCTACAAAGAACATTGTTTGCTCTGAGATCAAAGGGAAACAATCAAACTGGAGTTGTGAGGCATAGCAAGACTTACAAATATTTCTGGCTCGGATATTGGTGATGCCTCCACCTCCATCTCCACCTCTTCTTCTATTTCTTCTTCTTCTTTTGTCCCTGAAGCTACAATGATAAAGAAAGTATCATATAGGAATGTAGCCTGACTCTAAAAATGATGATGGGAATTACTACGAACTGTTGGAATTAAGCACTACATAAACATGTAGTTGAACTTCTTACTTTCAGGATTCTCTGCAGACTCTCCAGTATTTTCAGAAAATAGCTGGCTGATGGTAATGTTTGTGAGGGATGTTATATCAGAGATCATATCCTTGGAGGTTCTTAGATCATCAATATGCACAGACTGCCACAGCCCTAAAAACAACAGGTGATATTTCACAGCTATTACCTGCATTCCCATTAATCGTTTCTGAGGAAAACTACTTAGGATAATACAATAATGTATTTTTTACCATGTAACAGCAAGGGCCTTCATTAAATTAATTTGCAGATATTGTATATAAAATTGAAGTTAAATACACCCTTTCAGTTTGGCCAATCATATGTCTCAAGGAATGAGTGTATGTAGAGGGGGCAAGGACAGGATTATGGGAAACCAACAAATATGTTAGTCTCCAAACAAATCATGGAGAAGCCAGGAGGGAAAATATTACAAAAGTCTGAAGGGATATACTATTTTTATTACAGGTAGTCCTTGACTTACAAAAGTTCATTTTGTGACCATTCAAAGTTACAGCGGCAGTGAAAAAAAAACTTGCGACCATTTTTCACAGTTATGACCACTGCCGCATCCCCATGGTCATGTCATTTATATTCGGATGCTTGGCAACTGGCATGTATTTATGACGGTTGCAATGTCCCAGGATCATGTGATCATCTTTTGCCATGTTTTGACAAGCAAGGTCAGTGGGGATGCCAGATTCACTTAACAACCATGCCACTAATTTAACAACTGTAGTTGTTCACTTAACAAATGTGGCAAGGAAAGTTGTAAAATGGAGATACCTCACTTAACAAATTTCTCACTTAGCAACATAAATTCTGGGCTCAATTGTGCTTGTAAGTCGCGGACTATCTGTATACATTTGCATTTCTATTAAGAGAAAAAAATGGAAAAATAGATTTTGCATTTATAGCAACATGAAGTAGAACAAATCTCCAAAATTAAGAGATGCTTTATATAGAAAGCCAGTTTGCTCTAGTGGTTAAGACAGAGACTAAAAAGCGGGAAACCGTGAATTCTAGTCGCGCCTTTAGGCATGAAAGGCAACTGGGTGACTTTGGATCAGTCACTCTCTCTCAGCCCAACTCACCTCACAGGATTGTTGGTTGTGGGGAAAATAGGAGGAAGGTGTGTTGTATATGTTCACTGATTGAGTTATTTCTTAAGACACCATTTTTGTCTTAAAAAGCAAGCTAAATAACAAAAGGTAATGGACGTAAGGAGGTGATGAACTTAAGAACAGAAAGGTACAGCAAGGTATGAGTGAATTTTTGGTATACTATATATTACCATGCAACAATTGCCCAGCCACATACATTGGACAAACCAACAGGAAAATAAATGCATGCATTGCAGAACACAAGAACGCAGTCAGAAAAGAAAATACTTCCTCCCTTTTCCAGCACCTTAAAGCCACAGGACATGAAATTAATTTTGAGGGAACCAAATTAATCTCCAATACTGAACACTTCAACAAGAGAATAATCAGGGAAGCCATCGAAATAGAGAAACACCCCCAAAACATGAATAAACGGGATGATATTTCCTACCTGCCAGACATCTGGAAACTAGCCCTTATCAACAAACGAGTCCCAGCCACGAAAACCAACACCGGACCCAAAACAACACATGATACCACCCACCAATCTCCCTCACCAGACTCAAACCCAAACCCACCCCATAGATGAAAGGCAATCACCATCCAGAAACTAGACCGTGGCTGCATCACCAGCTGCCACACACCCTGAGCCCCAAACCAAGCAAACTGACACATGCCATGAACACATACCCAGGCCTCAAACTCTGAGCCAAACCAAAACCCGGAACGTCACATCACAGCCACCTGCTCAGGATATCACATCACAGAACTCAGGAGATTACACCACAAAACCTCAGGATGTTACAACACAGCCAACGACCCAGGAGATTACAGCACAAGACCCAGGATGTCACAACAATAGAACTCAGAACGTCATCACATAGCCCATTACCCAGGTCATTACAACCCAGGAGATTACAGCACAAGACCCAGGATATCAAAACAATAGAACTCAGAAGGTCATCACACAGCCCATTACAACACTGATAAGGAGGCTGATAAACACACAGCCAATACCTCAGCCACACATGCTCTTATGAAAAAACCAGCCAATTTGCAAACATCAACTCCATCAACCAATCAAGAAATGACAACACAGCCAACCTCCCCACCAGTATTTATAGAGAGACAGCAGTTATGCTGGCACAAGTATGAAGCTGAAAGCACCAGCCTGAAGATGGCGAGTGGGAACTCATCGAAACATCACCAAGATAATCTCAATCTTACATGGGAAAAGACCCGAGCATGCCAAGATCTGCACACATACACACACACACACACATACACACTTCCTTTTTTCTGTATGTGTTATTTCCTTTGACTTTTTTGATGGCCCTTTGGCCATAAGAAATTGATTTGAGTTGGCTTTCCTTTAAGCCTTTTTTTAGTTTGTTTCTCACATTTTGCATAAATTGATTCATCCCAAAAGAGAATGGGCGTTGGTCCTTACCTGACAACACCATTTCTCTTCGAGCCGCGAGGATCATCCAGAGAGTGGGAGGTGCTTCAGTCTGCGTCGTTGAAGGCTGAGCTTAATTACTGAGGAACGCTTCGCCCTCCATCACGTGGCTCCCTTGCGTTCCCCAGTTTATGCGAAGTTGAGAGTGAAGAGAAGGTTGTACTCTCATCTGACTATACTTAAGGGTTCATTGGCCGAAACAAGACCCCACCAGACGGCGAAATAATAAGGGTGGGGCTGGATGATCCTCGTGGCTCAAAGAGAAATGGCATGTCAGGTAAGGACCAACGCCCATTCTCCTTAGAGCCACTCGGATCATCCAGAGAGTGGGACATACCAAAGCTTGGCTGTCCTACGGGAGGGACTCCGTCTGGTTCGGGAGTCTCCGCGGGTCCTTGAGGACTTGCTGAAGGACTCGTCTGCTAAACGAAGCCTCCGCCGAGGCAAATATGTCGATCTTATAATGCCTAATGAAGGGAGACGGGAAGGCCCAGGTGGCCGCCCGACAAATATCAGTAATTTGAGCTTGAGTGGCCCAAGCTGCCGAGGTAGCTGCACTTCTGGTGGAGTGTGCTTTTATTCCGCTGGGTACCGGCAGAGCTTGAGACAAATAAGCTTTGGAAATAGTAGCTCTGATGCAGCGGCCGATGGTTGAAGGGGACATTTTGTGGCCCAATGTTTTGGGCTGAAAGGAAAAGAATAGGCATTCGAACCTCTTGTCCTGGCTAGATGGGGCAGGAGGGGCCCTTGTAGAGTCCAACTGGTTTGAGACTAGGTCGTGAAAGATGGGTGGAGCCGGAATAACCTCCGCTTCCACAACAGGCTGCCTAAAAATGGCATCCTCTTGTCCCTCCGCCGGGGAAGGGAGAGCAGAGGGAGACTGTACAGACAGGCCAGATATGTTCTTGGCCTTAAATAGGAGCGATTTAAACATGTGTGGCTTGAACAGACCCACAAAGGTGGGTTGATCGGGGGTGAGACCCTCATCCTCGGACATGTCCCCTTCCATAGGGTCTATCTCCGATAGTGGCTCACCATGGTGTGTAGACCCCCATTCAAATTCCTTCTCCTCCCTGAACTGATCCAGGTCCTCTATGGCCTCCTCCAGTTCCCCTTCTGGGAGAGGGCTGTCCCTCTGTAAAGGTACCTGCCCATGAGGAGGGTCCGATCTAGGTGAGGACCTGACTGATAGCAACTCGTGTTCAGGCGCCATTGGGAGGGGACCGGGCCTGGACATCTGTTGGAGATCCTCTGTAATCCCCTGGTGGATAGCCCGTTCCATCCATGCCCTCATTTGTGCAGGGATCTCGACTGTGGCGGGCTCCTCCTGGTGCAGACCAGTGGCCATGGGCATGAATGTAGCTTCGGGCATCTGTCTGGTCGTTGGTCCGGGGACCTGATGCCCTTGGGATGAGCTGTGCCTGGAGAGGGAAGAGCAATCTGGAGGAGGGGGGGTGTCTGGAAGTAGAGGGAATGGAGGGTGGGAGGGCTGGAGGCACCGGTTGTGACTCTTTAGATCGCCTGTCAAATTCTTTCTCCAATGCCTTATGGCATCTTAGGGCGTCTCTTTGAGAGGCTTTGGAAGTTTCCTTAGAAGTTTCCTTAGCCTGTCTGCGCAAGTGGTAGGACTTAGATCTGGCCTTCAAGGAAGGGCCTTTAGTGGAAGTGTCATCTGCCATTTTAGAAGTAAGGACTGTATATAAAATTCTAAAGGCGGTTGGCTTGCCAAGGGTTCGACCTAAAACAAAGGCCGGGTGTCCTTTCAGCTGGCCTGCGCCCCCTTTTGGAATTTAGATGTATAGAATCTATAATATTATTATTGTTATTGTTATTATTATTTATATATATATACGTATCTGCGTATAAATAAATATATAATCCTCTTAATATTGGTAATGTATTATTGACATATATATATCTATATATCTATATATTTATTTATTTATTACTATTATTTGTTTTTAATTAATAAATATCTAATTAGGGAACTGGCTCAGCGCTCCCAGGAGGGAGTGACCTCAGAGATTGTTATTAATAGAATCCAATTCGCCAAATGAACACCTGAGGCTGGAAATAAGGCCTCTAGCAGCTAGAGCTCCCAGACAACAACCGGAAGGGATAGGCTGTTAATCCTTGCCCTGAGCGCTGCTGCAGAAAGCCAACGTTAGCTAATTTTCATTAAATTCACAGTACAGCACAGTAACAGCTCTCACAGGCTATAAGGCCTGTGGATAGAACTAGCCCCTTCGCAGCCACAATGAGGCCGGGAAAATGGCGCCCGAGCATGCAGCGGTGCCCAAAATGGCGGCCGCCCACGATCTCCTTATTATTGGGCCACTCAGAGTGAAAACTAGGCCTCTCTGGCAAGTTTAGAGGCCGAGAGAGGCAGCCAGGAAAAATTTGCCCCTTCCTGGGGCGATTGGTGTTCACGGTGGGGGGGAACACCAGCTGCGCTTTTAGCAGCACGATCGGATCAAGCCGCAACGAGGGCGGCATAGCGAAGGGGCAGGAATAAGCCGAATCAAGGGGGGGGTTAGCGCAGGAGCGCTGATAAACCACCTGCTCTTTTATCCCCCCCCTGGGGGCGAGGAACGTGCTCCCCTTGCCACAGAGACACCCCAAACGTGCAGAGGCTAAGGAAGGGGAAAAAAACAATAATAAGTCAAATCTGAAATAATAAGGAATGTCTTGAATCGGCCAAGGAGTAGGAAATAACACAGCCTATACTCACGAAGGCTGAGCATAAACTGGGGAACACAAGAGAGCCACGTGATGGAGGGTGGAGTGTTCCTCAGTAATTAAGCTCAGCCTTCAATGACACAGACTGAAGCACCTCCCACTCTCTGGATGATCCGAGCGGCTCTAAGGAGAATAGCATAATGGATATGTAAATAAGTATGGCTGACCAAACTTGAAGAATATCCACTATCAGTGAAAATTAACAGCATATATCCAGAACAGAAGTTTGACTAAATTTAAGCAAGAATGTTTCCCTATATAATAATGCCACATATAGGATACTGCCTGAACTCCGTACCCTAATTTTTTATTGGAGTGAGAGCCAATAATGGCAAAGAGTATTTTCTTTTTCTTTGTACTTCAAGAGACTCAGAACTGGAGGGGTAACATTAACTGCATTAAACCTATTTAACAACATATAGTTTCCATGTTTTCTAACTAAATACGGCAAGAAATCACATCACTGATTTTCAGCAATTTTTGTCACCAAGGTTTTGTGATCTCTTCAGAGAGTACACTGTGGATCACGAAGAGGTTTGGGGTCCAAATGCAACCTATAGGCTGAGGGTCCCATCCTGATTTATGATATGGTATTATTATGGCTTTATTTCAGCGCTAACTTGACACTGTACACAATGAATACTGTAGTAAGTAATAGAAGCAGCACAGGAATCTCTATGGGATAAATAAATAATATGTACAAATGAAACAAGCTTCATACCTTGATGCATTTGCAGAGCTGCTCAAAATATTCTTCTAACAAATGTGAAAAATAAAATAGCTGTATTTATGAATGATACGCAAGAAAATTTGCAAGTTTTTCTTGTACAGAAATGACATAATAAATTTTTCATCTTATTTGTAGCCTTGTATTAGAAGTACATCTCTTTCTACACTGCAGTAATCTGTAAATTGCATTGCTGGGACCATTTGTCAGAGGAAGCAGGAAGCAATCCTGATGCCATAGCAGCCCCTTTAAACAGACCTCCAGCCTCCTTGTTCTGTATTCTTGCACATATGCCAACCTACCTCCGTGAAATCCTATGTAGCAACTTCCTCCTTCGATTCGTGACAGCTTAGTGATGAAAATTATAAACACTCTGCCTTGATTCTCCTGTATTTTGTTGACTTCATTAACAGCTGAATACCTGTAAGGGAAGAAACAGGTGTCACTCTTTTGCGAAGTTAAAGCATTCACCTGCCCAACAGCTCCCATTATTTCAGCACAGATAAATTTTATTCCCCCACCTCATTCTGATATATGGTACTAAGATAATGAATAGATCCACATGGTTCTCTGTGAAATTAGAATATTGGTCTGGAGTATTTATCAGACTATGTAAAAGTCTATGAACTTGGCTGGCTTATAAATACGGTTAAACACATTACACCAACTACTAATTGATTATACTGTATACTTGGTATTGCTTATCTAATACTCTTATCTAACAGGTGATTTACCTGGCTGAGGCAATGAGCTGGGCACTGAGCGATTCATTTTCAAAGTCAGTCTGAATAATGAGGATTTTACTCCCATCAGTCCTCACAGCAAAAAAATTCCTGAGAAAATACAGATATGTTTAAATGGGCTTTAATTTGTTGCAGAAGGAATGGGTCATTCACACCCAGACCTTTATTTAAAACAATGTCACTTCTCCAAACACCCCAGCAGTTTGAACAGTAAAATAACTTCATTGCAATCCTCCAATTTATGTTTTTCAATTCAATTGCAAAACTCCTCTATCGTATGAAATTTATTCTATTAATCATTTATTCCATTACAAGCACTTTTATGCCACTTCAAAAAAAATAGAAAAGAAAATATAAATCTGTATTATTCTGTAACCATTGTGGATGAAGAAAACTCACCGAATATCCTTCAAAAAAGAGTACTCTGTGTCAAATTGTTGTAAGAACAAAACTTTCAAGCTGTCTGAATTGTGCTGCAATTCTGCCTCCAAAATCTCTGTGTCTGCTGCAGTCAGGAGTCTGGAGAAGGTCGTCATCTATAAGAGTTAAGACAGTAGGTTTTTCTGTCAAATATTAAGTTTTCACAGAATGGTCATGCAATCTCTTCTTTTTTATTATCCAAGTGGAAATATTTTTCCCTTCCTTTCCTCTACACACATAGGAAATTCTCGTTTAGCGACCCACAGTTGAGAACAGCAACTTGTTCATTAAATGAAGTACTTGCTCAGTGAAACCTTGGTTGTCCCTATGAGCTTATTTCAGCTTTCATTTGCTTTATACACCTATGAAAATCATGAACGTGAATATTCTTCATCGCCATCATAACTGCAAATGGCGATTAAATGAGGCAATCATTAAACAATGGCTAACCATGTAGGTTTTGGGACTTGGCATAAAATCAGGAAGGATCTATGCTTTCAGTTAGGTGATTACAAAAAGATCAGATAATTTCTAATCATTTTAGATTAGAAATTTTATTTATTAATAACATTTTATTTATTATCTAAATTTGTAGCAGCAAGTTCCTTTGTTTCTATTACTCAGAAATAGTACTGAAGTAGCAATAGCAATAACACTTGGACTTATATACAGCTTTATAGTGCTTTACAGCCTTTTCTAAGCGGCTTACAGAGTCAGCATATTGCCCCCAACAATCTGGGTCCTCATTTTACCCATCTCAGAAGGATGGAAGGCTGAGTCAACCTTGAGCCTGGTGGGATTCGATCTGCCAAATTGCAGGCAGCTGGCTGTCAGCAGTAGTCTGCAATACTGCACTCTTACTACTGCGTGACCGAGGCTCTTTGTTTGTTCCAAAGAAAGTTATGCCCCATTTCAATCATTCGAGACTCTTACACTGAAAGAACACTGGTTTCTCAACCTTTCTGCCAGAGATGGAGATGCTATAAAAACATTTTGAAGAGAAAATCTTATTTCAATTTCCTCAGCTAGTCTTCTTGAATCTTGGGATTCTGACAAGAAAGTGCATTTCCATATCCTAAATATCTCCAGCATGTATTTTTCATTTCAAAACTTTAAGTATTCAAACCATATAATATCACAGCAAACATCCAAATTTCTTGAAAATAACAATTCACTAATGTAAGAAACCATAGCAAGCTTTGGGGACAGGTAGTCAGTTAACAGATAATCAGAGTTGGAAGGAACCTTATAGGTCATCTAGTCCAACCCCCCGCCAAAGCGGGAGACCGTACACCATTTCTGACAGATGGCAGTCCAATCTCTTCTTGAAAGTCTCAAGTGATGGCACTCCCACAACTTCCAAGGGTAAGCTGTTCAATTGGTTGATTGTTCTGTCAAAAAGTTTCTCCTTATTTCCAGGTTAAATCTCTCCTTGTTCAGTTTCCATCCATTATTCCTTGTCTGGCCTACAGGCACTTTAAAAAATAGCTTGACCCCTTCCTCTCTGTGGCAGCCCCTCAAATATTGAAAGATTGGTGTCATGTCTCCCCTGGTCCTTCTCTTTGCTAGACTAGCCATGCCAAGTTCCTGTAACTGTTCTTCATGTGTTTTAGTCTCCAGTCCCCTAATCATCCTGGTTGCTCTTCTCTGTACTTTTTCTAGAGTCTCAACATCTTTTTTATAATGTGGTGATCAAAACTGGATGCAGTACCCTAGGTGTGGTCTTACTAAGGCTTTAATTAGTACCTCCCTTGATCTTGATTATATCCCTCTGTTAATGCAATTTAGGATTGCATTAGCTTTTTGCACATGGCTGGCTCATATTTGGCTGGTTGTCCACTAAGACTCCAAGATCCCTCTTACAGTTACTGCTATTGAATCTGAAAATTACTACTGTAATGGAGCCTACCCATCATGATCAGAAATTTCCTGACAGTTAGAACAATTCATCAGTGCAACAACTTGCCTCCAGAAATTGTGAATGTTTCAACACTGGAAATTTTTAAGGGATTGGACAACCATTTGTCTGAAATGATATAGGGTTTCCTGCCTGAACAGGGGGTTGGATTAGAAGACCTCCAAGGTCCCTTCCAATTCTGTTGTTCCGCTCTGCTTTGCTCTATTCTATTCTATTCATGATGATCATAACAAATTCTACAGTGCTTTTTGAGGCTGTCTTTAAGAGAATCCATGGTTGTTAAGTGTATGCAATTGTCATTGACCAAATCAATGATTTGCTATGGACAGTTTTTCTGAAAAGTGTCAGATTTTGGCAAAACCTTCACAAAATGTGGCCAGATGACCATGGAATGCTGCAACTAGCTGTAAATACTTCTGTGTATCCAAGTATCCAAAGTTCTGTCATGTATAGGGGGTGGGGAAGACCACTGGAAGTTTAAATCCAGGTCATAAGTAGCCCTAAGGTATCCTTCCCTCACTCAAGCACACAAGCTTGAGGCTTTCTACATTAATATTATTGGAATAATTCTGTTATTATATCAGAATAAGCCAATTTCTACAACCTATTAAGCAACTAAGTTTGCTTTGTAAGTATAGATGATCATATTAATGATCATCTCAATGACTTGGACTTGGTAAAAACTACTATTTTTCCCCATGTTAATGTTATTTTTATCCATCCAAGTGTCTCAAAATAGACTTACATCTTAAAAACTGTTTCTATCTATGATCCCCACAACAAAATAGAAAGTAACCAGCCCTAACTCTTAAGGACAATAGAAATGTATTCTAATTTGGAGCATTTTAAAATTGTCTTTAAGCAGCTCTTGACACATATCAGAATTCACCATATTTATGAATATGAGAAAAAGGGCAACCGGGGTGGGTGGGAGGAAACAGGAAGAAACATTTAATTGCAGTTTACCTCAATAAAAACTGTATGGCCTCTGGAGTCTGACCGAAGGCACCTGTGCAAAAATTCAGCAAAGGAAGTATGCTGCTGTTGCTGAAAGTATATCTTAGCCAACTTATCTTTTAAAAAGTCCAGTTTAGAGTCACCAAGACGGACAACAGAATCTGGGGTAGCACAATTCAAGAGGACCAGCTCGGATTCCTCTTGTACTTTCTGCCTTAGCTCTGCAGAAAGAAATGATTCTTCCAGGTTTTCCGTCACCTGCAGGACAACTGAAGCACAAGAGTCTGAACGGTAGCCAATAAAAACATCAGAAGGTCTGTACGTTTGTTGACCCATAAAATATTTCTCAGTTTTAACTGCTACAAAGTCATCCACCCATTTCTTCAAGTCTTCCACAATGGTCTTTTGCCACTTGTTCAGTACAGTATTAATATCCAGATAGTGTTTTTCAAGTCGGTTAATCAATGGAATGGGGAACTGTTCGTACACCACCTTTTTCTCTTCAATGACAATCAGTCGAAATTTGGGATGCACTCTGCATTTCACTCGATGGGTCCCCAAGCCCAAGTCAACATATTTTTGACCAGCAAGTTGGACATAATACTGATTGAGAGCATCATAGAGGCTCTCGTAAAGGTTTTGTAGGTTGAGAAGAACAACCATCTTCCCTGTCTCCATGCAAATTTTGACTCGGTTTATGTTTCTGCAAATCTGAGTGTATTCTTGATCTTTGGGAAAGCTGGAACCAAAAATAATTTCTGGTTGAACATCTCTGAAGAAATGGTGTTGGAGAATCTGAAGCGCTGCATAATTTTCTGTTAATACTAACAGATATCGGCATTCACCATCCTGATAATCGCTATAAATGTTTTGCTTAACTAAATCAATTGTATGGATATCCTTATAATTTTCATCTCCACCTTCTGGAATCTGAGACATAAAAGTATCCAAGACTTCAAAACCTTCTTTGCCACTGAAATTTCGGAGAACAACCTCTGCTATTTCATGAGGACCTGGTATGCTTTTAGAATTTTTTGTCAAAGCAAATAACATTTTGACAAGGCTGTAATAGTCACGCAATCCAAAAAAATCCTTAGTTTGGTTCTGGCAAATTTCTTCATATGCATTCGCAAAGATAGGAAAGAAATGCTCAACTTTCTGTAGCACCAAACGATCTGAAGAGCAAATACCTTTTGCGCTTTTTATGAGTTCATTTTTATTCAGGTCTCCACGGGATACAAAGATACCGCGATTCATCTTAGCTGGATCTAGGGCCCAGTTAGATATCCCAACAAAGCCAACCTTCTTGTGAGGAAGTGGATTATCATCAATGCATCCATCTTCTAAGAGAGGGTGAAGGGTCTTCAGAGGCATTTTGGGGGAGTCTTCTGCCAATCCAATTTCATCTAATACAACCACAGAGACATATTCCCCGAGGCTTTTTCCTTCCTGGAAACGAGCACAATGCTTGAATGTATTTATGATCCCCTCAGGGGTTGAATGTGGGCTGCACTGGAAAGATACCAAATGGATCTGCTTAAGTTCCTTATAAAGGTCAGAATATGCTGCTTGACCCTGCATGGCATCAGCCACGATGGTCTTAGCAAGAGATTTTGAGCTGCCCGGCTTCCCAATAAGAAACAAAGGGATTTTAAGTTCAATGCAGATTACCATCATGAACACATTTTCCTTCAAAGCCATGTTTTTTGCTATTCTTTGCCTATCAGGCACACCACTCAAAAAAAGATCCTGAATTAAGCTAATTTCTTCAAGAACTACTTTTTCATTATCATATGGTTCTGGAAATATTTTGCAGATAACTCTCCAGTATGCCTCTTTCTGTTCCAGGGAAGCATGGTAGCAAACACCAACTGAAAGAATCAAAGACCAAATTATTCTGTCTCTCTGAATTACACTTTTAGGATTACTTTCCAGAGACTTCTCCAGATGCTCAATTAGACGTTTACTGTAACCATGAAACCATTTGAAGACTTCCACACAGCGCTCAACATCTCTGAGGCTGATAAAGCTGCATTCGTCTTTCCGCTTTCTCATGTAGGTTTGTGACTTAAAAAGTACCTCAGTAATCATTTCGATCTCAGTAGCAGACATTGGGATTGACTTGGCAAGTTTTTGCACAATCTGTTCTATGTACAGTTTTTCAGTGATATTGTTCAATTGCCCAAAGTCCCACACCAGAGGTATCATGCTTGGTGGGAGTGCATGGACACGGTAAACAAGCTGCCTAAGAGGGATGGAACCAAGCTTTTCACTGGTGTCCTCTGCTTTGACACGATAACCCAGTCCAGCTGACTCCAAGCGCTGGATCATTTTTGGTGTGTGTTTGCGATAAGGATTGCATGCAGCTATGATCTGTAAACCTGAGTTGGGACGTAAAGGTTGTCCTTCTATTGTATAGTCACATAACACTTCCTTGATGCTGCTGACTGCGTCTGTAGTATTGGCTTCATCAAAAAATAAAATTGTGTCAAACTGATAATTCAACTTATTGTTTTGTGCCATATCTTCAGCTTCCCTGACTTTAGTGTAGATCGCATCTGCTGTGGTACCTCCATGAACTTTGACAAGTTTCAGGTTATCAGGATTGGCACCACACTTACGCAGTTCACACAGGTATTTTATAAGCCTGGTTTTCCCACAACCCGTTTCTCCCATCAGGACAACAGGAATTCCACACCTAAATCTCATTTCAATGGCAAGCATTTTCAATATATTATCTGTTGTAAGTTCGTAAGTTTCATCAGGATCGGTTGGCCACTGGATCCCCAAGACCATGCAAAGTTTTTCAATTTTTTCAGCTCTGGTCAGTGTATCAAAATTAATATTGAAGGGAACTCTTTGAAGATATAATCCCTTGAACAACTGACGAGTCATGACATTTCTCTTGATAATATTGCCATTCAAAGGATTGATGGCATCAATGCTGCCATTGTTATTGTACTGGAGATGAAAGCCAATGAAAGTCATAGATACACCGTCCTTATTAAAGAATATGTATGGATGGGGTTCAGTTTCCCACTTTTTCCGGAGCAGAAATGGAGCAAGAGCTTCCTCAGTAACCTCTTCAAAAACTTGCATTCCAGGGCTTTCATCAGAAATGTTAAGTGAAGGAGTTGCAAAATCCTTTGCCATTAAAATCATAAATTTGACCACAAAATTTTTAAAGCCCTGCAAAGTGTCCTGGACAAAATCAGCATTACAGAAAACAGAAGTTTCACAATTTCTCAGCTGAAGGTTAAGAAACCAAGCAAAGTTTCTAAGTTCCGACCAAGAAGGATCAATTACTCCACAGTACATCAAGAACAGCTGTAGGCATTCTTCTGGAGTCCCTTCCACTGAGCCTTTTCTGTACTGGAATGCATCAAGATCTTCACCTCTGCTTTCTCTTATCAAATACTGGAATGGTCTCTGAAAAGCTTCACTGCAGAACATTTTTTGATCTACTCGGGGATCACTGCTCTCATGAAATAAATTCATCTGAATACCGTTGTCCAGTACTTCTTTAGGAGATCTGCAAGTTATTTGGGGGAATACATCAAGGAAACTGTAGTTCAGCCCTGGAAATTTCTGAAAATAAACCAGAGGGAGAAAAGGAAGGAGTTATAATACAATCAAAAAATGTTTTTTTAAAAAATTATTCTCTTATTTCACAAGCGCCACAGTTTTTTCCTTAAGTCACTCTGTAGCCACAAATAAATCCCTATTTTTTCCCACTGTCTTAGACAATCTTAAGATTCCACAGAAATCAGTTTTAAAATTCTACTCTAAAATACTAAAAACACAGTAAATATATGTTCTATGCCTCTGGATGTACTTACAGATCCTCTTTGTTTCTTTGGTGAGTGGGGTGGTTGCAGAATTTCTGCAATATAGAGGTGGCACTGTTTCCGAAGCCAGATTTTCCCATCTGCATCTTCTAGATAACGTAAAATGAACAGCTTGAACAAAAATTCTGAAATTCCAGTCTGAACCTGGAAGAATACAGAAACATAAGCACCACACAAATAAACAGGGATGCTCCTCCTCTAGATATAAGCATATCTTCTCACAAAAAGATGTATTGGAAGAAAAAGAAAATCTCCTCAATCAAAACTTTGACATACTCACAGAAGAAGTAATATCAAAATGCACAATCATGGGCCGGTTTTGGTACTTTGGGTCCAGGAGTAGAAACAGAGAGTTTAGGATTTTTCTTTCATTCACATGGGGATCAATCAGTCGAATAGTTCTTAAATGAACTCTGTGTCCTTGCAATTGCGCTTTCATTTTCTGATACATCCTCTTTATATAGAGAGACTTTCCTATAGTTTTTAACAAAAAAAGAAGCATTTAAAATGGAAAGATATTGACAGGAAAAACAAAAACAAAATATTTAATTCATTTGGGACTGAGAACTCACATAGTCTATACAAATGCCTAACAACTAATATAGAAAATATAGGGAACATCAAAGATAACCAATCCAGTTAAAAATAAAGATCAGAATAAACTGTGGTGGGCAGAAAAATAGTGCTAAGGAGAATTGAATCTGAAGATTCTGATTTCTTTTCTGAGGTTTTTGAAAGGAAGAAGATGTTTCCTTTTTTTGTTTCTTAATTGGAATAAAACACAAAGGCTTTAAAACATATGCTTGCAAAGAAAGTGCTTTCTCAGTAGGCCAGAATTTGAAGTCCACAAACATTTATTTCCTCAACTTCGACTGCCCAGAGTCCTTTGGATTTGAGCAGCTGTAATAAATTCAGATAAATTAATAATATAAATAAGTTCTAATCTAAGTCACTTTTATGTGGTCCTCTTTTCCTCTAGTTCTCCAGTGTAGTAAACAAGAAGTTTAGAACATTACACGTTAATTAAAATGACAATTCCAATTAACTATAGCACTACTTGAGCATAAACTGCTAGTACTGTACTATTAACGTAGTAGTACATGATTTAAAACACATTTCTTATAAAGAACCCTGATTAATTATTTATTACTGTAATATGGGTCATTCTTTTCTTGCTAAACTATGATTATATTTCCAAGATGGAAGATTGTTTGAAATTGGTTTTCTCACCCATTCCAGCTCTTTCAGAAGATACAATCCCAACACACGTGTTATTCTTGAAGATGGAAGTTGATAGATTTCCAAACTCAGTGGCTTTGTAATGCTTCCCAAGATAACTTTGAATGTCTTTTAGAGGCCTAAGAGGGGTCATGTGAATAATGCAATTACTAAAAACAGAGGGGATATAGAAGTGTTCTCTCTCACAGTTGCAGAACATCACTAAATGGTAATCACTGCTATGTTTTAAATAAAGGTTTTGGTATAGTTCCTCTAACTTATAGCTAACATCATAACTCAACTCATCTGCAAAGAGTAAGGTATAAATCTTCTTTTCTTTATTGTTTGGAGTAAGGCATCGTCTCATAAACAATTCCACTTGTTCGTAGCTAGTTTGTGGTGTACACAGTAAAACTTCATCGTAGGAGGGTAACTTCTCTTCTGGACTGTTCATGTAGATGGAAATTGTGGAAACCAAAATTTCAGAGCGAGGACAGAGAATGAGATTGGGCTGCCTAATATGAAGACCTTGTGGTAATACTCGCACAATATTCCTTTTTTCCAAATCTGCCAAATTAGACAGGAATCTACCAAGAGTTTCAATATCAAAGAAGTCTGGAAGAAATAAGCCCATGTTCTCCATATAGGACCCCCATATTTCCTCCAAGTGTTCAGTCAACTCTCTTTTTCTTTCCTGGAGTTCATACATTACATAAAAACTATTTGGTATTTCAGATATCAGTAGTTTGGAGGCTTCTTCGATATCTTGTCTACTGCAGCTATGTTTTATGAAAGACAACATCATTAAGGCAGACTCACTGGGTTTACCCGAACCAAGCTCCTGGCATAAATATACAAGCTGGTCAGCCATGTAATAATTCAAATAAAAATACTGGGATCGCTTCTCAGACATGAACTGATTCCACCTCTCCAGAAAACTCTCCATCTTCTTGCACATGGCTGGCAAAACTTCTACCACATCTCCACTTCCACAAAGGTCATGGATAGAATTTAAATTAAAGTTCATCTTAATGCAAAACTGTTTCTTAGGTGAGCAATATATGTCAGCAGTCCAGTTTCGGAAAAGCATGTTTCCAGCAGAATAAAGGTTCATGAAGGACAATGCAAATCTCTGAACGCCAGAAAACACCTGAGTGAAGAATACACATGAAAACACAACAGTTATATTGAATCCAAACAGTCTATACAATGTATGTATCCTGGCAAGTGCCTAATGTAGCCTCAATCAACTTTTGATTATTTGGAGTATAGATATGCATTTTCTGTGCAGCTCCCAAGTCCTGCCCATTCTAGGCTCTAACCAATAAGCTCATAAATAAGGTATGGGGAACCATTAAAAGTATACTTTCTACTATTATTGGGGGGAAGATATGTGAGTAGATGGGAAAGAGTATTAGAACTGTGGAAACACAAGAGATCCAGGAAAGGGCCAGAAAAGTAAGATATAGGCCCATTTCTGACTATGAGAGTGGGATCACTGTGATATTACAATACTAAATCACTGTAGTAGCAATGAAACAATTTTACTATTGCTAGACTACAGGAATTGTTTCAAGATGTGCCCTTGTATTATCTCGTACAATGTCACAGACACATGAAAATTCAAGAATAAAATGGTTTAAATCATCAAATTTAAGAGGTTTCAATAACTTCGTTCTGAAGAATGTTAAAATCTCACTGACCCTCAATAAAGATGCAAAAATACCAAAATACGAAATTTACTGATTTAGCAAGTTGTGGATTTAATTATGGGCTTTGGCTGGCAATATCCAGCCATTGTGATGCTTTCCTCAAAATGGAACATTATCAATACAATCTAGAAACAGCATGAAGAAAAAAGCAGAAGCCTGACATTCATTCCTCTCCCTCGTGTATTTCAATAACAATAATTTGAAAGGTGGAGGAAAATACAACAGGAAGCTTACTTCAGAAAATTTCTCAACTTGTGCGCTTTGTTCTTCTTTTCCAGACATCAGCATCAATTTGTTCATCAGTTCTTGAAGTTCTTCCAAAGAATATTGCCGGTTCTCCTCTTGGTCCCCATGACTTTCTTGGATCGTCAGGTCCAGAACATTGTCCAGGCAAGCCTTATAAGAAAACATAAATATATACATAATGAAGACTGCTTGTTTTTAAATTTATTAATTCAGTAAACATCAGAAAGCTCCAGTAAAAATCTGAAATTGGGTAAACATAAAGAAAGCTATTTATTAGCAAGTATGCTTAAAAGTGATTGTAATATAGTTGAAATGCAATTTTAAATGCTAATGGTGGTGAAAATTGCACGAGTACCACTCTTTGGGGGGGGGGCTCACATTTTCATTACAAAGCAGGCTATTTAATGCAATAATATCCTTTTTGTATTTTACTGTATTTCAATGTTTAATCCTTATTTTATTTTACACTACCAAGAGTTGATTCAGCAGTAGAGGCAAACAAATCAAATGCATAAAGTACATTTAAAATTAGTTTTGTGGAAATTAGAGGAAAAGAAGAAAAAAATAGGCATGTTTGGGAATAATTTTTAAGCAACACCTCACCTTCTGTCCTTCTACTGGGGCCTTAATTCTGTAAATTCCTTTCTCATTGATCCTGGTTGCCAGAGTTATAGACGACAACTCCACAGAGCCATGACTCTCTTTGATAGTTTTTAACCAATCCAAATATCTTGCAGAATCACTCTGCAGGGAGAAAATATGATTAAGAATATTCCTATTAGCCTGTATATTTCCCAGATCAGGTAAAACAGACACAATTTAAGCAGGACATTCTAAAATTTCTACCCCACTGCCTTCTGGGCTTTCAAATACATTTTACCTAAGTTTAATTTCACTAAAATCACCAATTAAAATAACACTGTATGCAAACTGGACTTCATATGGCAAAACATACCTCCGTGTTTCTCTTTGAATACAGAGCACATATGTGGTCTGTAGACATTCAGGTTAAAAGGGGCATTGGTTCTTACCTGATACGCCTCTTCTTGCCGAGCTGCGAAGAGCATCCAGAGTGGGAGGTGCTTCAGTCTCTGCTCTCACAGGCTGAGCTTGAATTGAGGAACGCTCCTCCTCCTCCACGTGACACCTCCATAGCGTTCCCCAGTTTTGCGAAGACGAGAAGAAAAAAACCATGTTCTCATCCTAACTAACTAATGAATCATTGGCCGAAACACAATTCCCCACCAGACAGAGAAAATAGGGTTTGGGCTGGATGCTCTTTGCAGCTCGACGAGAAGAGGAGTATCAGGTAAGAACTAACGCCCCTTCTCCATAGAGCTGCTCAGAGCATCCAGAGTGGGACATACCAAAGCTTGGCCTGTCCTATGGGAGGGACTCCGTCTGGTTCAGAAACCCCTCTGGGTCCCTGAAGACCCGCTGTAGGACTCGTCTGCCAAATGAGGCCTCCGCTGAGGGAAACATGTCAATCTTGTAATGCCTAATGAAGGGTGACAGGGATGCCCAAGTGGCAGCCTGGCATATATCAGTGATTGGGGCCTGGGTGGCCCAAGCTGCTGAAGTAGCCGCACTCCTAGTGGAATGAGCTGTTATTCCACTGGGTACTGGCAGAGCCTGTGACAAGTAAGATCTAGTGATAGTTGCTCTGATCCAGCGGCCGATAGTTGATGGAGATACTTTGTGACCCAGTGTCTTGGGCTGGAAGGAAAGGAAGAGGGATTCAGACCGCCTAAAGGGCTGGGTGTGCTTGATGTAAATGCGCAGGGCACGTCTCACATCAAGGGTATGCCAAAGAGTTTACCTATCCCATGAGGGTCTGCGGCAAAAATTGAGGAGAATGAGTTCCTGTGCCTTATGAAAGGCTGAGTTGACCTTGGGCAAAAAGGTAGGGTCGGGCCGGAGAACCACCCAATCGGCATGAAAAATGCAAAGGTCCTTTCTAACTGATAAGGCTGCGATTTCCGATATCCGACGGGCAAATGTGATGGCTACCAGGAACACAACTTTGAATGTTAAAAACTGGAGGGTGGACTCCCTTAGAGGCTCAAAGGGGTGCTTAGTGAATGAAACAAGGACCTTATTAAGGTCCCAGGTAGCGTACCGGTGAACAGTCGGAGGGCACAAATTAGTGGCTCCTCTAAGGAACACCCTAATGCGAGGGTGGTGGGAAAGGGAGCCAATGTTGTCACAAGAGATAACAGTTGTTAAAGCTGCGACCTGTCGTCGCAAGGTGTTAGGGGAAAGCCCTTTATTCAGTCCCTCTTGGAGGAAATCCAAAATTTGAGCGAGAGAGGGTTGACTTGGGATATATGACACCATTTACAGAAACTATTCCAGGTGGCATTGTAGATTTGGGTGGTTGAGGGCCGTCTGGTGGCCAAGATCGTGTCAATAACCTGGTTAGAGAACTGCTCATTCCTTAAATGATTCCGCTCAACCTCCAGACGGCTAACTGGAGCCATTGAGGATCCGGATGCAGAAGGAGCCCTTGAGAGAGAGATCCGGATGCAGAAGGGGCCCTTGAAAGATCCGGATGCAGAAGGGGCCCTTGAGAGAGAGAGATCCTGTCTGCAGGGATCCTCCAGGGGGGGCTACTGATAGATTGCGGAGGTCTGCAAACCACGGATGCCTGGGCCAGTAGGGGGCCACCAGAAGCAGTTCCGCCTTCTCGTGGATCTATTTATGGATGACTCTGGGAACTAGTGCTAGTGGGGGGAACGCGTACAGGAGCCCTGTGGGCCAGGGACAATGTAGCACATTATGACTCTCCGCCCCGTGTGAGGAGTACCTCGAGAAGAATCTCGGGAGCTGTGCGTTGAGTGGGGATGTGAAAAGGTCCATTACCGGTTGACCGAAAATTGTGGACGCCTCCCTGAACAGCGACGGGTGGAGGCACCATTCTGACTGGTCCACCATGGCCCTGCTCAACCAGTCTGCTTGGGTGTTTGAAACTCCTGAGATATGCTCTGCTTTGAGGGAGAGGAGATTGGACTCTCTCATCAACCTTATGGACTGTGTGCCCCCTTGTCTGTTGACGTGTGCCTTGGCTGTGACGTTGTCCATGAGGATAAGGACATGACGTCCGCGTACCTGAGGGAGGAAGCTGCATAGGGCCAGGTGTACGGCGTGAAGTTCCAACCAGTTTATACTGCATACTTGTTCTGTCTCCGACCATCTGCCCTGTGCCGTGAGAGAGTGTACATGAGCACCCCATCCAGATAGGCTGGTGTCTGTGGTGAGGGTGAGCCTCTGGGACTCCTTGAAATAATGACCTTTGTTGATGACAGGGTTGGTCCACCAGAGGAGGGACATGAGGATATTTGGAGGTACCCTGACCATGGATTTTGAATTGCTTCTGCCGGATCTTTGAAATGGAAGCAGGAAGTAGGGATCTGGTGTGTAAACGGGCCCAGGGAACAATGGAAATGCATGAAACCATCTTACCTAATAACTTAGACAAGTCTAATAGAGTTACCTTTTTTGACCACCTGATCTGTTTTACAGATTTCTGGATACTAAAGAGTCTTTCCGAGGATAGAAAGACCCTTCCTTTAACCATATCAATTACGGAACCCAAGTGGGTTATTCAGGTAGATGGCGACAGTTGGCTCTTTTGCCAATTTATAAGGAACCCATGGTCTTGGAGGGCAGAGAGAGTGACTCTGGTGTCCCTCTCTGCTTGACGTCTGGAGGGGGAAAGGATGAGGATGTCGTCCAGGTAATAGTGGAGGTGTACGGGAAGGTTCCTAAGGTGAGCGGCCAGCGCCGCGAGGACCTTGGTAAAGGTCCTAGGGGCCAAGGCCAACCCAAAGGGGAGGGCCACATACTGGAAGTGGTGATTATTGTAGCAAAACCTGAGGTATTTGTAATGGGAGGGCCGGATTGCGATGTGTAAATACACTTCTGAAAGGTCTATCGAGGAGAGCCAGTCCTTTTGCCTGATGCCCAAGAGAATAGACTGTAAGGTATGCATCTTAAACTTGCGATGGATCAGGTAACGATTAAGTCATTTTAAGTCTAATATTGCCCTCCATCCACCTGAATGTTTGGGAACCACGAAGGGGTGAGAGTAGAAACCCCGCCCTCATTGAGAGGGTGGGACGGGTTGGATAGCCTGTATGTCGAGGAGATGCCGAATAGCGGAATCCATCAATTCACGCTTGGTGGGGTCTTTCGAAATGGGGGGTGCCATGAGAGTCGGAGGGGGCGGACTGAAATTCAAGGGCGAGACCAAATCTGATGGTGTCTCTAACCCTTGCATCAGAGGTAGTGGAATCCCATTAGTCGGTGAAATGTCTGAGACATCCACCAATAGGAGGGGAGGTACGGGATCTATCTTGGGCATCGGAAGGGTCTCCCACCTGATCCCCTAAAAGGTCTCTTGTAACTGCCGCCCCTTCTACTCCTGTCGCCCGAGTTGGCTCGATCAGGGGTTGAGGTGGCTGAAAAGAGGGGAGTCTCTAGTACCTGGGAGAGAAGGAAGACTGGTACAAAGGTCGAAAGGACCCTCTCCGAAAAAGCTGAGGGGCTCTGGGTTCTGATCTTCGAAAAAGAGAGGGGAGAAATTTTTCTTGGTTTGGCTCTCGACCAACAGGGTTTCTAGAGCTGGGCCGAATAATTTATCTCCCTTAATGGGAGCAGTGGCCAATTTGACTTTGTTTTTGATGTCTGCCTGCCAATGTTTGAGCCAGAGCAGGCGACGGGCTGTGACATGCGAGGTTATAGCCCTAGTGGAAAACTTAACTGAATGATAGGTGGCGTCGGCCAAGAATTCTGCTGCGGCCGCAAGCTTAGCGATGTCCTGATGCGCCCTTACGTTGGACGCTGGGACATGCTGTTTTAATTGGCAAAGCCACCGGATCGAAGACCTGGTGAAAAAGGAAGCGGCCGTGGCCGATCTAATGGCCCAAGCGTCAGATTGGTGAGCCCATCACAAGGCCAGTTCAGCCCGCTTGTCTTCCGGCTTCAGAGCCTCCAGAGCGTCACTTGGGGTGGAGGAGGATGCTAAGCCAACAATGGGCTCATCAACCTTGGGGGTATATTTAGCAGGCTGGAGAAGTCTGGACCGAGGTTGAAAAATCTCTTATCCTGGCTGGATGGGGCAGGAGAGGCCCCTGTGGAAGCCAGCTGTTTTGATACCAGGTCAGAAAAAATAGGCAGAGTTGGAATGACTTCAGCCTCCACAACAGGCTGTTTGAAAATGGAATCATCTGGACCTTCTGCTGAGGAAGGGGGGTCAGAGGGAGACTGTGTGTACAGGCCAGAGATGTTTTTGGCTTTAAAGAGTAGTGATTTATACAGGTGTGGTTTAAACAAACCCACAAAGGTGGATTGGTTGGGGATGAGGCCCTCATCCTCGGACATCTCCCCCTCCATTGGCTCCGCCTCCAATAGGGGTTCACTGTAATGTGTTGGCCCCAACTCGTATTCTTCCTCCTCCCTGAATTGATTCAGACCCCCTTCCTCCTCCTCCTCCCTTTCTGGAAGAGGGCTGTCCCTCTGCGAGACTACCTGACCGTGGGGAGGATCCGATCTGGGCAGGGATCTGACCAATAATGACTCATGTTCAGGGGCCATCGGGAAGAAGCCAGGTCTGGACATCTGCTGGAGACCTTCCGCAATCCCTTGGCGGATAGCCGACTCCATCCATGATCTCACATGCTCTGGAACCTCAACTAT
This sequence comes from Hydrophis major, assembly GCA_033807585.1. Taxonomy (NCBI): domain Eukaryota; kingdom Metazoa; phylum Chordata; class Lepidosauria; order Squamata; family Elapidae; genus Hydrophis; species Hydrophis major. The sequence goes on along the minus strand of CM066329.1, from coordinate 185,474,779 downwards.
GAGAGGTTCCTCTTGGCGCAGGCCAGCGGCTGTGGGAGTAAAGGTAGCTTCAGGTGCCCGTCTGGCCATTGTTCCAGGAGCCTGATGACCCTGGTTTGAGCTGCGCCTGGATAGGGAAGAATAGTTTGGGGGGGCGAGGGTTGAGTAGAGGTGGAAGGACTGGAGGGTGGGAGGACTGGAGGCATCGAGCGTGACTCCCTGGTTCGCCTGTCAATTTCCTTCTCCAATGCCTTATGGTGCCTTAAGGCGACCCTCTGAGAGGCCTTGGAATTTCCTTAGCCTGTCTGTGCAAATCGTGAGATTTAGATTTGGCCTTCAAAGAAGGTGCTCTAGAAGAATTGTCCTCTGCCATTTTAAGAAGTGATAAGAGTATACAAGGGTACTAAAGGTGGTTGGCTCGCCTAGGGTTCAACCTGCAACAAGGCCGGGTGTCCTTTCAATTAGTTCACGCCCCCCTTTTGGAATTTTGATTATATTATTATGATATATATATATATATATATATATATATATATATATATATATATATATATATATATATATATATATATATATATATGAATTTTTTTTAAAAAAAATTTAATATATAAATATATAAATCTGAGCCGGATATATGCTTGGCTCTTGGTCCAAGAAGAGGGAGTAACAACTTTTGGCTATTAGCAACTAGAAAAAAATTATAAAAAGGAATATAATTGATCAATTGTCCAATTGACCGAATGAATGCCTGAGGACTAAGAGGAAAAAAGGAGATGAGGCCTCCAGCAGCTGTCCTCCCATGCGGAACTGGGAGGGGGGGTGCTGCTATTCCTTCGCCTGCTGAGTCTGGCTGCAGGGAAGTCAACAATTATACAGAAAACAAAAGGGAACAAGAGCCACAGGAATTGTGGAGAAAAAAAATGCTCTAAGCAGGCTGATAAGGCCTGTTTTGGTGAGCTGAGGTGGCCCGCACAGTAATTCAGGGAAAAACAAAAAAACAAAATGGCACCCGACCATGAGGCGGCGCCCAAAATGGTGGATGCCTACTGAGCGAGGGTGACGGGGCCTCTCAGCGGCGGAATTATGCTCCTCTGGCAGGCTCAGAATGCAGAGGGGCAGCAAGGGAGAGATTGTCTCTTCCTTAAAGGTCGGCATTCGTGGGGGGGGGAAACAGTTGCGCTTTAAAAAGCGCAAAAAGTCAAGCCGCTAACAAACGACGGCGTGGAAAGCGGCAGGGAGATGTTTAGATCAAGGATGAGGGGGAGTTTAGCACGAGAGCGCTGCTAAACCGCCCGCTTTTTCCCCCTTAAGGGGCGAAGAAAAACGCTCCCCTGGTATTGATGAAGACAACCAATTGCGCAGAGGCTATAGGAAAAAGGAATCAAACCTGATAACAGAGAATAAGAGGAGATCCTGAATCGGCCAAGGAGTTTGCTCTGAAACAGCCTGTCTCTCATGAGGCTGAGCATAAAGTGGGGAACACTACAGAGGTGTCACGTGGAGGAGGAGGAGCATTCCTCAATTCAAGCTCAGCCTGTGAGAGTAGAGACTGAAGCACCTCCCACTCTGGATGCTTTGAGCAGCTCTATGGAGAACAATATTTTTACTACATACCTCATCTTGAATGAATTAATATGCTATAAGCAAGAAACATCTTTATCAAATGCACAGCCATTTAAAGGGAGTAATGGAAAGATACAAATGCTGCTACAGTAATTACCAGCTTCATGGGGAGGTTATGATCACTTTCCAGAGCTTTCCATATATTCTCGAGACACTTCATGAATTCCTTAAATCCTGCCTCTCGCTTTAAGTCATATAGTATGGAGGAGTAGCCAAACACAGCATCATGGAAACAAGCCACACGGTCCACATCCATGTCATTCTCTCCTGCAGATATTGAAGCCAGCTCCACGAACACTTTCAACTCATTTTTGTCTAATGGAAAGGAAGAAAGCACTCTGTGAGGTAAAAGGAAATGTATGTTCTATAAGAGGCTTTCCTGGATATATTGCAGTGCTTTCTAGGATAGCAATAGCAATTTAGACTTACAATATATACCACTTCACAGTGTTTTACAGCCCTCTTTAAGCGATTTACAGAGTCAGCCTATTGCCCCTAATTATCTGGGTCTTCATTTTACCCACCTCAGAAAGATGGAAGGCTGAGTCAACCTTGAGCCTGGTGAGACCTGAACTGCCAAACTGCTGACAGCCTGTGATCAGCAGAAGTAGCCTACAGTATTGCACTCTAACTACTGCGCCACCCCGGCTCTTATAATTGCATTCTTATAAGGATGGCTTATAATTGCTTTTTTTTAAATACAAAAATCCATGCAGGGCCATCATGATAAATAGAGATGTGAAAAACCAGCATTTTGAAGAATACTGGAAACCTTCCACACTGGCTACTTTGTTCCAGGTGTGATTCAACAATTTTTAGAAATTAGTCCTCAGAATTTTCAATAGTTTTGCTTCTAAATAGAGAATTAACTAATATAAAATTGTTGGGACATTGGTAGAGGAGAAATAAAACATTTCAAAGTTTCCTAAAATATTAGATTTTTTTCCCCACATAAAGCAAGGCAAATGATTCTGAGGTGTTATCATTATTATGATTAAAGTAGATAAAATAGCAAGTTTCAGATTTAAATAAGAAAGTAATGGAAAACAAGTGTGATTTTAATTTGAACTTTAATTATTGTAGGGTTTATTTTCTCTGCTCTTATACCTTAAATTTACATTTTAACTTGATTTATGTAAATGAAGTGTGTAAGAATAACTACTTTTCTGCCACATTTATATAGATAGCTGCTCCTCACATTCATAAGAAGCTTGGGGGTGATGAACATCCACCTCACCTAGCTTATGATTACTAGTTCTAGTCTTTTACCACTATAGATTCAAGGAAACACCTTCTGAAATTGATTAGCAGGCAAAAGTTCCCAGGGATTACTATGTCCCATTCACTTTCAGGTTGATGAAATGACAGATGACTGACTGGTTATTCCCTAGCCTAGCAGGTATCATTTTATTTCATTTATCTTCATTCTCAGGCACACCCAGGGTCATCTAGCACATTCCCCATCTCCCTCAGTCCAGTTCAAGCTTATTAACCAGCCTGAAGCCAATAAATCACAGTCCACGTTCAACAGCCATTTTAGCCATTGTAGCATCTTTACTTGCCACCCAGTTCCTCCATTATTGAAATTATTTCCCCCAATATCCTCTCTGAGGTGTTTTAACCCTTCAGTAAAGGGGGTCTGATACTGATACTAACCCATCTGCAGCCTCTACTTCTCTTTTGGGAGTTTTTTTAAGGGAATCAAACTTGCCCATTCCTCTTTATTTCTAAGGCAAAGCACAAACTGTTTTGCTTTGGTGTGTGCATGAATACAAGAATACATGAAGAGCCAACAGGACAGAGAACAAGCTTGTCTCAGGTCACCTTCCTTAATTTTTTACAAGCATGAAAATTCAAAAGATCAACTATTGAAAAAGGCCTGTCAATACTAACAAGTTATGTGAAATATACTGTATGAACTCTATTGCTTAATTAATTCTGAGAAATAGTTTTAGAATATAGAAAAGTCAGAAAGATCAAAAAATATTTTACTGCTTCCTTACACACTGAAGGAGAACAAATCAGTGTTGAATTGGCTTAAAGCAGGGGTGTCCAACCTTGGCAACTTTAAGACTTGTGGACTTCAACTCCCAGAATTCCTCAGCCAGCTGGCTGAGGAACTCTGGGAGTTGAAGTCCACAAGTCTTAAAATTGCCAAGGTTGGACACCCCTGGCTTAAAGCTAGAGTGCATCCACTACCAGCTGAATGGAGAGTCAGGATGTGATATATTAGACTGGCAAAAAGTAGCCTATTCCTGTCACACCTTTCTTCCAGCCCAAACAAAGTCAGACTTTTCCACACACCTCCAAAACAAAACCACCCTGAATAGTAATCCCTGGGAGCTTTTGTTTGTTTATCTATACAAAATAGCCCTTGCAGGTATAGCTAATATCCTAAAGTGGATAACAAAACAGTCCCCTCCAAGTCTTTATAAGTCAAATTCTTCTATTACCAAGAGATCCTTAGAGTGATGTGCAATAATCTTATCTGCATAGTAGTTCCATGGAAATGACTAGTACAAAGAAAACTGTTGTAGCTACTCAGTCTCCTGTGATTCTATAATATTAAGTCTCACTTGGTGCCAGCCATATTAATTATGCTGCTGCTAATTTTTCTAGCTTTCTTCCACCACCACCCTCAAATATTCATGAGCCATTTTCCCCATGTGTTGTAGGTTAAATCTGGGGGTGTGGGCCCTCAGGAATAAAGCAATATGCAATAGATCCCATGAATAGGATATTTTTATTATTATCGTTTTACAGACAAGCTATAACTATAACCTTCGCTTTGATTCAGAGTGAGTCTTTCCTGGCATTCATGTAATTATGACCTTTATCTCAGTTTATCCTGTCTTAGTTCCATCTTTCTTACATGTCTTCGATATATAATAATCCACCATTAGCTTTATTCAGACCAGCCAACTCAGAACACAGTTCTCTGCATGCCCAGTTAGTATTGTATTGCTACGGTTGGATTTTGGTTTCAGAGCAGATTCTTGGTCTTGTGGCTGGATAGAAATTTTGAAATGTGGGCAGACTTTTTCCCTAGGTTACTATACCATATCTACTAGCTTCTGGTTGTTACCAGCACTCTGGGATTCTCTGGGGTATGTCACAACATCTCAGGCTCCAATGGCTGGTGCTTTAGGCAGCCACATCCTGGATGCCAATATCTTGAGCTCCTGTTGGCATCTATTCAGTTTCCTCAGCTGTCTACATCAGCACTCCCCTTGTCTAGTAGCTGCCACCCAATATTAATCTGCTGCTGGCTCCTGTAATAGTCCTGTCATCACATCATTTAATGTCTATCTGCCCCTCCACCAACATTGATCTTTATGTTGCTTGTTATTGCCATCACTGATGGCCTCCTCTTTTTCATTGTACCTCCCGAACTTCTGGTCTTTGCTCTGCTCACTCTTCTCATTCTCTTCCCATTTTTTTCAGCCTTGTGATACAATATGTCTGCATTTGATTGAGTCCTCAAAGATACTATGGTAGTCTAGCTCCTTCTTTAAAGGACAGTTCTTCATTCTGGCAAGGCGAGGACCCTTAAGCTAAAGGTGTCATTGCTTCATACCTGGTCTCCTCCTACACAGGAATCTAAAGGGAAAACATTTCCTTAATCTTTACCTTTTCCTACAGTATTTGTTCACAACAGATATGTGTGACTTTGTTTGATTACACATGATAGTGCATCTAGATGTTCTATTTGTCAAGGCTTAAGTCATGCTTTATCTCTGGATAGGCAACAGTAAGGAAAGGAAATATACATTCAAGTAGATGTTCCTCATTGCACATGCAAATGAAGAATCCAAAAGAGAGAAAGCCTAGAAATAACAAAATGTCAGACTGAGAAAAGAAAAAGAACATATTCAAAAAGATAAATAAAGCTTTCATTAAACTTTTTGTTTTCTCCATCCACATGTCTTCCTGCAGATTCCAATATTTGATATTTAGAGTGGAGGATACAACAGCTCCATACAACATAAAGTACAGTTAAAGTTTTCCTTGGGGAAACAACAGAGATATATCAGTTCTACCTTCCAAAGCCTCTTTGACCCAGTGAACAAACTCCTTCCTAATTGCCAGCTCTTCGAGGCACATGAGACGTTCTTTAGTAATATCTTGCAGCAGTTTCTTAGCACGTATCAATGAAGAGCTCATAGAAGAAAGCTTTTCCCCTTGAAAGGCCTCGAATTCAATTGTCTGAAGAATAAATTACATGGAATAAAAATATTGCATGTTAAGAACACCCAAATTCCCCTTCCTGTTCCACAGATCTTTTTTTTTAATCCCTCTGGTATTAAGAGATTCACAGAACTGACTTTCCCCCCCCCTAAATATCACTCCTTTTAGGAAATGTATGAATACAGCAGAGGTTTGTAATTTCCAACAGCTCAAGGGGAATGGGAATATATAGCCACTATTTATTTAGACCATACGTTTACAATTTTATAAAACTGAAACTATGCAAAATCTCTTAGGACTATCTTTTGAATGGCAAGTTAAAGAGATATACTTACTAAGTTCAGCAATTTTTGCAGGATGCTGAAATCACCAGAAAGTTTCAAAACGTCCTTGACTTTGTCAATAACTTTAGCAGAGTCCAACGCCAAATTCAGTTCATGGTACTGTTGAATCTGCTGGATCCGTTCACCTATCCATTCTTCATTAACACGAGTGTGCAGTTTGCACATAATTTTGAAATCTCTTCTGAGTTCTTCATAATCGTTATTAAAATCTTTGAAGAGAATGTTCACTTCAGCAAATGTGATGTCTCCCAATTTCAAGCTTTCATAAATCCTGTAGAAGTTCTTGTAACAAGAACAAAATAACCAATTCACATCCTCCAAATCTAGAGTTTCTTCAGAGTCTGAACCCTCCATCAGCATCTTGGCTGCCTGCTCCCAGCAATGCAGGAAAATGTGGCTATCTTTATAATCATAGATATCTTTAGATACGTTCTTCAGATCTTCACTCAAATTGAGACAGGTCTCTATTCCATCATCACTGCATGCAGTGGGTTCTCTCACTTTCACAACATCATCCAAAGTTTTCTCTGCCAGATTTCCGCTGAAATTTTGTTCCACTTCAGTTAAATCCACTTTAAAAAGAGGGAAAATATAAGTTGGACCATAGTAATTTTCAGTTCATTTAAGTATTTGATACAACCTACCCAAAGATTCATTTTAGAGATTCAATCTAAAGCAGTGGTTGCCAACCAGTGGGCTGGGGACCACTGGTGGTCTGTGAGAAAATTTTGGTGGTCCGCAGAGAAATGTCCCCCCCAAAGCAATTAATGCAGGCTGCATAGGAACACAAGGCTGCGCTGCCCACATGGCCCACTCACCCGCTGGCCTCCATCCTTCGGCCAAGCGCAAACCTTACCTTGAGTAGAGCCATGCGAGCTACAACTGGAAGGTAAGACCAACGGCGGGGGAGGGAAAGTCTTGGTAGGAAAGTCAATCCCATATTCCAGAGCTGCAGTAGCCACCAGACTGGCCCCTTGGTCATCCCGGAGCAGCCCCTCCAGTCCATGGCAGGGTGGTGCACCCGGGTGAAAAAGCGACTGCTCCAGGATGATCAAAGAGCCAGTCTTTTGACTACTGAAGCTCTGGAATATGGGACTGACTTTCCCACTAACATCAGCAAGCCACCGTCAGTCAAAATTCATTGTGGTATGTGGATTTTAAAATTATGAGTTTGGTAGTCCCTGAAGTCCAAAGGGTTGATCTAAAGAGTTTTCATATCTGCATATCTGCATTATTCCATTTCTCTGATGTTAGAATTTTCAGTTGCTTTCCCATTCAGCCTTCCATATATTCAAGCTCTATTTTAGGAGGATATTAACAATAATGGCAAAGAAGTATCAGATAACAACTTGCAGAAGAAACTATAAACACTGGTTTTAAAATAATTGTCACTTTTAAAAATATACCTTTTATGTAGCACTGAACCTTCCTCAACATATCCAAGAGGACTCCCAAATATTTTTGCTCCTTCTTGACATGCAATAATTCCAGTTGTCTCAGATCTACAATTTTTTTTAATTTCGGTCCTTCAAGTAATTCATTTGAGTGAGATTGTTCCATGCATTCTGTAATCAAAATTGGAATTTTATACATACATATATACATACGTTGCATAAGCAGATTAAAGGATTCATCAGACAGTGCATAGTCAAAAATATTTAAAACATTAAACATTAAACCCATCTAGGCAACAGATAACCATAAACTCGCAATAGCAATAATCCTGAAGTTCTAAAATGCCAAAACGTTAACTGTTAGGGATAACATTGTTTACCCTAACTGGTTTAGGTAAGATAGTAAATATATTATCATGGTTTATTAGTTAAAGTGTCTGCAACTTTAACTGTAGGAATGTAATTAAGGGAGTGGTTGTGAAAGCACCATAAAAGAAGCAAGGAACGTCAGCTTGCTCTCTCTGACTTGATGATCCCTAATTACTGGATGAAGACTGCGTTTTTTCCTTACTCGAACGGGAGAGAGAAAGGACTGTTGATTTATTGTAAGTGAACTGACATTGGATATTCTACACAGACTTTGCTAACTGAATATCCTTGAATGGACTGACTAAAACGATACATGACTAATGGACTGTTATTTTGACTATGCTATAAACTCTAAATGGAATAAACTATATTTTTGATAGCACAAACGTATCTGTTATTTTTACTGTATGTTAACAAACATACAAACTTATCTCACTCATTTATCTGTGTGCCTATCTGACTAACGCTGCACATTCTGTTTAGCTTGTCTCCTTAACCCTGGTTGGGGAACACAGGCTTAACACTGGTTATGGGCCCAGACTTAACATATTTAAAACATTAAACATTAAACCTATCTAGGCAACAGATAACCATAAACTCACAATAGCAATAATCCTGAAGTTCTAAAATGCCAAAACGTTAACAATGTGTAAAATTTAGTATTTTTTGGAAGGACATTCTAGGGGACATTGAAGTAAGTCTTTTTTCTAGACTAGGCCATTTCATACACAAACCATTTCCTGTTCCAATTTGCCCATACATTCAGTGCTTTCATTTTTTAAAAAATGTGAATAACTAAAGGCCCCAAGGAGCCCAACATACATACAATATAATAAGGGGTACAAGAATAATACTTCTGAAATGATAGCAGTGCCACTCTAATATAATAAACTAATATATAATAGCAGTAGCAATAGCACTTATATACTGCTTCACAGCGCTTTACAGCCCTCTCTAAGCAGTTTAGAGTCAGAATATTGCCCCCAACAATCCTGGTCCTCATTTACCAACCTCAGAAGTATGAAAGGCTAAGTCAACCTTGAGAATCAAATTGCCAAATTGCAGGCAGCTGGCAGGCAGCAGAAGTAGCCTGCAGTACTGCATTCTAACCACTGTGCTACCACAGCTCATTAACTAATATAGATAATCAATCAATCTCCTCAGAGGAACAGAGAGAGGGAGGAAGGAAGGAAAGATGAAAAGAAGAAAGGAAGGATTACACAGAAGTGTGAAAGCACAAAATGAATCCCCCCAAACCCATTTTGTAGCCTGGGCTGATGTGCAAATAAACAAACTACAGGTAGTCCATGACTTACAGCAGTTCATTTAGTGACTGTTCAAAGTTACAATGGCACTAGAAAAAGGCACTCATGACCATTTTTCACATTTATGACCATTGCAACATTCCCATGGTCACATGATCAAAATTCAGGCACTTGACAAACTCATATTTATGACAGTTGCAATGTCACAGGATCATGTCATCCCCTTTTACGACCTTTTGACAAGCAAAGTCAATAGGAAATCCAGATTCACTTAACAACCGTGTTACTAACTTAACAACTGCAGTGATTCACTTAATAATTGTGGCAAGGAAGGTCAAAAAATGGGGCAAAATTCACTTAACAAATGTCTATGTAGGTTCTCCAGCATCCAGGTCATAGTTGTCCCAAAGCTGAAGAAGCTTCCTAAATGAGAAGCAAAACGTCTTCAAAGAAAAACCAAAAAAGTTCAGTTGCCGCTTGAAAAAGCACCTTTGGGTCATTTAACAAATGTTTTACTTAACAACAGAAATTTTGGGCTCAATTATGATACTCTAGTTGAGGACTACCTGTATTCCCAATCCCCTTATATTTTCTCACATCTACAAGGATAATGGTACTACAATTCACTGAACAGTTCAAGAAAAGCAGAACAGCTCCAATTATTAATTTAATAGATTATTAAACAAATATCATGACATTAGGCTTATTCTAACACTTCCTGATGTACAAGACCAACAAAAATGGAAAGTAGAAAACATAATAAAAATTTAATTAAAATAAAAAAACCTAAGGTAAAATCAATAATTAAAATAGCTAACAAAAAAGAGCTTACTATCTCTTCCTAAGTACTGAGAAAATTGGAGCCAAATCCACCTCTTTAGGGAAGTGCCTCCCATTGCTAAACCACCACACAAGGCCCCTTTCTGGTGTGAAGCAGTATATAAACTCGCAGTATATAAGCAGCTCCATTTGCACAAGCCGCCTGCAACTGCATGTATGCTTGCTGGCTGTTCATGTGGAACCATCCCCTACCCAGAGGTGGTATGTTTGGGGAACCGGCAAATACCACCTGAGTGGAGATTTCACAGTGTCCTTCCCTTGTCATGCCCACCAAGCCACGCCCACAGAACCAGTAGTAAAAAAAATTTGAATCCCACCACTGCCCATACCCCACCGGTCGACAAAGCCAAAAAGGTTGGGGAACCCTGCTCTAGCAATAGCAATGGCACTTAGACTTATATACTACTTCACAGTGATTTACAGCCTTCTCTAAGCAGTTTACAGAGTCAGCATATTGCCCCCCAACAAAATGGGTCATTTTATCGACCTCAGAAGGATGGAAGGCTGAGTCAACCTTGAGCTGGTCAGGACTTAACTGCCAAATTGCTAGCAGCCGGCAGTCATCAGAATTAGCCTGCAGTACTGCATTTTAACCACTGCACCACGATAGTGCAGTGATTAGAATGCAGTACCATCTAAAACAGTGGTGGCTAACCTTTTTGGGCTTCTGTGCCAAAAATTGTGTGCGCGCTTGCACGCTCGCATGCCAGAACCCAGAAGGCAATGCACGCCCCCCATGTATGCGCACGCAATCCCCCCACTCCCACCACCACCCCCTTACCTGCACTGCGCCTCACAGCTGATTTTCAGCAGGTTTGAAGCCTCTTTTGGCCTCTCAGAGACTTGAGGAAGGCTTCTGCAGGCTTTGCAGGCCAAAAACTAGCCCCGTTTTGTCACTTCTGGTATTTTCAGAAAAATGGGGAGTGACGAAACGTGGCGAGTTTTTGGCCTGCAAAGCCTGCAGAAGCCTTCCTCAAGCCTTTGGGAGGCCGAAAAAGGCCTCAAACCCACCGAAATCAGCTGTGAGGTGCGAGCATGTACAGTGAGGTAAGTTTGCCTGCAGCTCACATGCTGGCACAAATGGCTCTGCATGCCATCTGTGGCACACGTGCCATAGGTTTGCCATCACGGGTCTAAGACGACACCACATAAAAACAAAATATGTATTTCTTCATTGTCCTGGTGATCTATGATTTCATAAAACCCAATTAAATACATAATTAAACTACATTCATTCAATTTATCCCTCTCTCCGTTTGTATAAGTAAAAGAGACTTACTTATGAATTGTGTCTTGTACTTTGCAATTAGCTCCAAATGCTTAATCTGAATATGGCCTGTTACAAGTTGATCAGCCGCAGTTTGAAACAAAGATTCAGCAAGAGTCATTAAAAATCGAGTTTCATCAGTGAATTGGTTTAGAGTATTTTCTTCTGCACCTATCAAATATATTTTTTAAAAAATAAGAAATATTTGGAGGCATTAAATTGCTCAAGTTAGCTACTTTCTTCTTGTCACCTAAAAACAATTCTGTGCAAAATGACTTACAGGTAGTCCTTGACTTACAATAATTAGTTTAGCAACCATTTGAAATTATGACTGTGCTAAAAGGACTTACAATCTGTGTCCAAAGTTACAGCCAATGCAGTGGCCCCATGATCACATGACTGCAATAATAGTCACATGACTGCAATCTGGGTACTTATGACGAGTTGCCAAGCACCCTGCAATCATGTGACCACCATTTGCAATCTTCCCTGCTGGCTACCCCTGGAAACCCTCTGCCTCTGCTTTTTTCAAGGGGCTTGCTGGAAAAAAAAAAAAAGACTGCCTCATTGACAGCAAAAACATTCAAATTTCTCTGTCATGATGAGTTTTGCTCTTAAAGGAGCAGCAAAAACTTGAGTCTCACTGCCAAACAGTGTTTTTGCTCCCTTTGTGAGCAAACAAAGGGAGAGACTCAAAAAAGGAGCAAAAAAGATACTCCATTTTCACCCAACCTCTTTAACAACAAAAATGCTGCCTGACAAGATTGATTTTGCCCCACATGGGGTGAAGTGCCTCCAGCAGGCAGGCAGGAGAATGAAGCCCTTGGGCTGAAGATCTGAGCTGCTTCTCTACAGCTCAACCCTGTAGTTCCCTTCTGTGCATGGAGGGGAACTGTGTGCATCCCACTGTCCACTTAACAACCACACCTGTAAAAGCCAGGATGCAGTCATTAGGCTGGGTTAGGTCATATAGTAAGACACATTACAACCACCTCAGTGTATGACTATGATTTTGGGCTTAATTACAGTCGTAAAGTCAAGGATTCTCATTTTCCTATCTCACTTACATTCCTATACCTCATTTTTTAGCCCTGTACACAGATGTAACTCTTATTATTTTTGTCAAAGGGGAATCTTCTTAAAAAAATAATATATATTCTTTCAGTCAAAACATCAATGAACATTCATGAAGTGGATTACTAATTTATCATAGTTTCATACAATATACATGTATCAAATATCCAAATGTATGAAATATCCAATACAATTCCTCCATTATTCTATATTATGTAGCTATTTCCCGTTATGTAGCTACCTTTGATCATTTAATTATTCCCTCGAACTATAAAAATAATTCTGTAAATGATTTACATACGATTGAAAATGAATATATATTTGCTGTCCTGCCATTCAAGCAGATGCTTTAGTATACTTTGAAAGTCTTCAGAACATGTCCCTGTATCATCCTTTGGCCAGGATTTTATGATGGCAGCAGATATAATTTTACCCAGCTTGTTCCGATCATATTTAGATATCAACTCAAGCAGATTCTGTTGTTTCTAGAAAAAATATAGAAAGAAGAATGTAGTATTAGGCAGTAATGAATTCAATGCATCACACAATGATTCTGCACCTCTATCAAGATTGTCACAAAATTCAGTTGTTGTGTAATGGGATTTCCCCACTGGAAATGTATTTTTCTTTCCATGTGAATTTTTCTTCTACTTACTGAGATAGATACTGCTCTTAGAATAGGGATAATCATAATTCTATAAAAATGTAGGCTCCTAAACTGTTATTCCTCGATTTACAACATTTTGTTTAGTGACCATTTGAAGTTACAAAGGCACTGAAAAAAACTGACATATGGTCATTTTTCACACTTATGACAGTTGCAGCATCCCCATGGCCATGGGTTCAAAATTCAGATGCTTGGCAACTGACTCATATTTATGATGGTTGCAGTATCCTGAGGTCTTAACCTTTTGTGACTTTCTGACAAGCAAAATCAATGAGGAAGCCAGATTCACTTAACAAATGTGTTACTAATTTAATAACTTCAAGAATTCACTTAACAATTGTAGAAAGAAAGGTTGTACAATCAGGTAAAACTCTCTTAACAAATGTCTTGCTTTATCAACAGAAATTTTGGGCTCAATTGTGGTTGTAATTCGATGACTACTTGCAAACTGGAACATGGTGCATGGGCAGGATTTCAAGGCCCTTCATCTCACTTTTCTATACTGTATCTATAAAGACATTGCTACCGTTACTCCAAGTTAACCAATCTTCACTTATAAAAGAGACAGAATGACTTTGAATAGCTGTTAGAAATGGACTGAGAACAAACATGTGAATGTAAGTTCCTATTCATAAGAGTGAGACTCAATTTCTGGAACAAAGAAAAGACTGACAAAGACCATCCCTGCTGTATGGGAAATATTTAAAAACTTAATCAGCAGAATCAGCTAGTTTAGTATATCTTATCTATAATTAGAGATAATATATACTAAAAAAAACTAATTTAATGAATGGAAAAACATGAAACTATAGTTCTATGGTGTGTTACAGTAAAAGGTATTTTTAAAAATCCATGCTAAAATGTTTAAATTATATTATTGTGGCAAGGACACATTACAAGTCAGGGTTTGATGTATTTTGGATTGTATGCAGAAGTATAACCAACACTCAGCTGCAATCAATCATGAGATGCCCTCACAAGGCAACACACTGGACTCTGTGTCCTGCCTGCTAAGATGTATAGACAATGCATTTATCAGCCAACTTGGAAGGAGAGGATGGCATATGTCTCGAAGGTACATTGCTTTAATCTGTGACTATCTGAAGTGTAACAACCATCATATTTACTGAAAGATCGGACAATATTAGATAAATTACCTGGTATTACAAAAAATTACCTGGTATGCTAAATCAATAGCTTCAAGGGCACAATGTTCAAATATTTGCAAAATCACAGAATCAAATTTTTGAATTTCCTCGTAGTGACTACAGTAGATTTTAATTTTTTCAACAGCTCCTTCCTAATTAGAAAGCATCAAAACAAAACACAATTTGGGATTACAAAATATGTACAGTCTCCAAAGTGGAGACATACAACAGAAGAATTTATGATGATGCCAATAAGACCTAAACATAATAAATTGTTTTTCAAAATATATAAAATGTTGTTATGCTTGTTCAGGATGGAAATAGGACCTAGGGTACCATATATTATTATTTTTTGCAATAGTCTTTATACAATAATTTGGCATTTATAATCACTTACTTTATTTTTTTAATCGGCATACTTGAGAGAATCTCAGAGGGTTACAATCTCTCTCTCTCTCTCACACATACACACACACAAAACGTCCATCGTACAATTAAAATTATATAACAATTAAGCAGATCCCAAACATTAAGCCACAGATAACATTATTTTTTAAGACAGAAATAAAATAGATGGTGACATCTTTAGATCTAGTTTTCTCAACAATTTGATGTTTAATAATTCCTTAAAGCCTAAAAGGTATGAACTGACTAGATTTCAAGGGGCAGGGAGGTTCCATAACATTCATGCTGCCACAAAGAAACATTTGTAGACCTCCATTCCCTAAAGAAATTGGAGGAAAATATTTGTTTGGAAGAAATTCCATACTTAATTTACGTCAGGTGCTTCATTCGAACTGAAGCCAGATGTTCTGCATGGACAAGTCACCAACTATCTGCTCAGATATGAAACTAAGCTAAACTTGCCACTTATACATGTTGTACCAGAGATTATTTGGGACATGTCCCTGATTGCCATGGAGATCATGAACTTCCCAAGATTGAAGTCACTAAAACATGAGAAGTCTCCAATACCAGTCTGAGAACAAATCAAGGGGTTCACAGAGAGCATCTGTCATGGTAGCTGACACACTAGAAGGATACGCAAGTTGTCCCCACAACCAATTTAACATATAGGCATTTATATCCCATTATCTTTTGGTATAGTGCCCCTGGCAACAGGCACAGTCTCTTCAAGATTTAATATCTTCCATCCTCTTCAACCCTGCTGGGGAAGGACCTGAAACCCAAGAATGCAATTTTCTGGGAAGGCAACAGCAGCATCCTCATCAGATCTCAATAAAGCATACCAAAAATGCATTTTCTTCCCAAAACAAGTCTTAGACAACAAAGAGTATAATAAGAGACTTAGTTCAGATAATTTAGAGACTCTTACAGACATTATCTTAACAGACATGATATTAACTATCAAAGAGCCCAGTAATGCTGAGAATTGTAGTCATCACACATTTCAAAGAAACCAGGTTAAGAAAGATGGTCGCAGAAGCAAAGCCAATAATTGACTTGAATTGTATAGTTGTGCCAAGCCATATTTTAACCATTAACTGATGAACAGAGTATATTCATTGAGCAACAACCTGTACAACCACACATCAGCTCAAAGCAAATGGTAAGTTGATATTACTTTAGTGATTCATTCTTGTCCCAAATCGTATTTTGCTGATGCTAGAAATTCCAAGGAGTTTTGCCAGATATGACAGTGATCAGACTAATCTTGGTTTAATAACAATAAAAGAAGACACGTCACAAACGTATTACAGAAAAGCTTTCTATACATTTCAAATAGGTTATCTCAACTACATCTTAATTAATACAAGCAGATTAACATCACGTTCATATGACACTATATACCTACATACCTGTTTAATTCTGCTTTTCAAAATTGACATCAAAGTTTTTTCCCAATGTTGAGAATTACTGCTGTTAGGAAACTTTATTTTCAAAAAGTGATCCCATGCCTACAAAGACAACATTAGTTTTAAAGCCACAAATAAAAAACTGTTTAAAATGGAAGTAGGAATGAGAGTATTTATGCTACTCAAATTGAAACATTTAACTTTAATGCTAGGATATTTCATCATCTATTAAAAAAGAATACATGCGTTTTAAGAACTGGAAACCTAAACTGAAGATTTATTGTCAGGTTAAGCTCCACCTTCAACCTGAAGGAAACTACAATTTCAGATCCTATTATGATTTCAGGGAAGTAACTATGAAAACATTGTTCACTATTTCTAGAATAAAATAGATTCGTTTTCAACTTTGGTCTCATCTTTTCTCTATCCTCTAATTTTTCTGAAGTAACACTATGCAAACTTGAGAAAAATATTGCAACTGGTGACATGCCTCTGACGGGCTAGAACAGGGGTCTCCAAACTTGGCAACTCTAAGACTTGTGGACTTCAATTCTCAGAATTCCTCAGCCCTTGGGCTAGAATGACCAACAGAGATGCTGGTTCACTTCACAATGCACACTGCAAAAATTCATGCATTAAATGCATGTTTAATTATGCACGTTTTCAGTAAGGATTACTGATATAAAAATGGATAGGAAAAGAAAATTAGAACCACTGTTAAAATAAAAATAAAATAAAAAGGAAGCTACAAATCACAATGTTTTGTATAAAATCTAGATAAAGGGCAATTCCAAAACACAAACCTCAAGTTCTTTTCTCCAATAAAACGTAACTGATCCTGTTTCCAGCAGAGATTTCGGAAGAAAGGAACAAAACCAATTGCTAGTAGTTTTACAAACATTTTGGAATATTGTTGTGGTAAACTCCATTTCTAAAACCTGTCATATGAAAAAGAAAATATAACTTGTTGAATGAAAGAGAGAAGCCCATTTCCTGAATCAGCATAAGTAAAATTTTAAGAAAGGAAAATCCACTTAGAGGCAGTTACCAGTTATTATCTCCAGTAATAGTAACACCACCAAGACAACATTTGTCTATCTCAGGTCCTTGGAAAGGACTCAGTGGGTACCTAAAAAGGCCAAATCTAGGGTAAACATCTGTCTGACTATGAGATGAACTGTAATTATAAAGGTAGATTTAATACAGGTAGTCCTCAACCTGTGACCATTATGGTCTTAGAATGGGTCACTCATATGATTGACCTGATTTTTACGACCTTTTTTGTAGACATCAAAGTCAATAAGTGACTGCTACACATATTGTCATTAAGTGAACACCATGGTTGCTAAGCAAACCAATTGTTCACTATGGACCGGTTTTGCCAAAAGCCTAAAGTAAAAGCCAATTTTCAGCAAAACATGGGATGACCATGGGAAGCTGCAAACAGCCATATGTCAAGGATTACCTTTATAAATACCCATTCAAATCAAATTTGGGTGGCTTACAAAATATGATACCAGCAGTAAATTAAATTAGTTAAAAACATAGAATAAAACAAGACAGCTCAGATCATTTTAATCTGAGCTGCCTTATTTTATTCTATGTTTTTAACTACTTTAATTTACTACTGGTATCGTATTTTGTAAGCCACCCAGCACAATGGCAATATCAAACACATTAACACCAACTCTAGGATCAAAGCTAGATTTGAAGGGCTTTTTGAAAATTCAGGAGAGAAGGGTTCCTCTATCACTGGTGAGGATGCTGTTCCATAGGGTAGGGGCACAAAAGAGAAGCCATATTTCCTAGGTCTCTATGATTAAGCTTGCCAATGGGACTCTCTACTACTTCAGCTATAATCGTAAAATGCTTGGGAGAGTATATCAGGCATCACAGAATGATCCACTCCATAGCCTACTGAGATCTGTGAAATTTGACCAAGGAAGGGAAAACCCATAGTTCAAACCCTCCATGGAAGTATTCCTTGGTGTTCCTATGGCTATACAGTATCTTCCAAACATATCAAAGCAGGAAATAATACATATGGTTAGATTCAGTATACCCCTAATCTGTGTCAAATCTATGCCAGGTTTGAGAATAGTCTAACTGCTATCATCCCATTAGGGATGTGAATTTCAGGACAAATTACTTTTTGCAGTTTAAAATACTTTACAGGAAGTCTTTGACTTGCAACCACAACTGAGCCCAAACTTTCTGTTGCTAAATAAGACAGTGGTTACATGAATTTTGCCCAATTTTATGGCCTTTCTTGCCATAGTTAAAGTGAATTATTGCAGTTGTTAAGGGAGTAACATGGCTGTTAAATGAATCTGGTTTCTTCATTGACTCTGCTTGTCAGAAGATAACAAAAGGTGATCACATGACCCCAGGACACTGCAACCATCATCAATATGAATCAGTGGCCAAGCACCTATTTTGATCATGTGACCATGTAAATGCTGCAATGATTGTTAAGTGTGAAAAATAATCATAAGTCACTGTTTTCAGTGCCGCTGTAACTTCAAACAGTCACTAAGCAAACTGTTGTAAGTCAAGGGCTATTTGTACTTCTATCTGCCTGAAGCACTCAAAAACAGTGATGTTTTCATATAATTACATCACCAAAGTTATTTGTCCCAATGAATTCCCACTAGGTCTGAAATGGATAGGGTCTCTTGCTTGAGTGGAGGTGGGACTAGAAGATCTCCAAGAACACTTCCAACCTTGTTATTCTGTTTTTCTAGTCAGTTTCAGGCAGATCAAGAAAGCCTTTTCCACACTTGTCTTAATGAAATATTAAAGGGCAAGAGAGAGAAGCTTACCTCTGATGGTACAAGTGCAAGAATTGCTGAAACAATCTCAACTGCTGTAGCTAATAATTTGTATTGTGATATTACTGGAATCCGACTGCTGCATATCTGATGAAGGTTTTGACAGGCAACAACAGAGCATTTCCAATCTTCTTTCTGAATTGTACTGAATTGCAGAAAGGTTGTATATTTTTTGCAATCAAGAGACACCAGAAATTTACATTAAAATATGCATAACGAAACAGACTCAAGAGTTCAAAATGCTATTTGCAGTGAAAACTAAACTTATAGGAAGGTAAATATGTCTCTTCATTTTCACAACAAGGATACATCCCTATAGTTGATTCTTTGAATTAGGAAGTCTTCTATAGAAGCCATTTTGTGAATATGAACACCACTCATTCAATTAAAGAGAGCCCAAACAAAATATTGGTAGTCTTGGGATTATCACAGCACCTGGGTCAATTATAATCGAAATAAAAGCAATTGCCACTGATAAGGGATGCAAACATAAAGTGACTGCATCACTTAGCGATGGCAATCCTGTGTGCCAGCATAACCTTAGGACTATTAAGGGGGAAAAGGCGGGAGCTCCAGATAAGGTGTGCAGGCAAAAGGGGGAGGGGAGCAAGTGATGGGAAGTAGGGAAGGACTGGCAAGGACCACGGGGGAGTAGACAAAGGTAGCATGGAAGCATAGTGGGCCAAGCAAGGGTATCAGGTGGGCTGGCTAGGATGGGTGCTGGGAAGCAGGGGAAGGTGTCATGCTCAAACAATAGTCACACGTGAAAGGTTCAAGTTGGTAACTTTATTGCATTTTACCTACAGTACATGAATTTCTCCAGACTGCTTGTCTTCCCTTGGGAAAAGACAGGAATGGTTCCATGGAACCTGATGGGGAGGGTGCCAGGCCTGGGTCTCTTGCAGCTGTGCAACTACTTAATTCCTCCCCCCTGACTGGCTGGGCATTCCTCAACAAAGGGCCAGCAATGGCAGCAGGCAGATGCTAAAAAAAATGGAGGCAGGGAGGGGTTGTCCATGGAATATCATACTCTATAGTGGAACTCCTCTATAAGAAGGAAGAGTGCAGTCAATTTTTTTTCTTTTTCCTTTCCTCAAAATCACTTCCTACTTTGTTCTAATGATCTCCAATTCTCCTTTTCCAGTAGAAATATTCCAACCATGAAATGCTAATCATGGCACTGTCACACGAAAGTGGCCCTTTGTGGCCCTCCCAGGCCACATTTTCAGCTGCAACAGCCTCCTGCCAGAGAAAATGGAGCTCAGCCTCCCGGGCTCCATTTTCACTGGCAGAGGGATAGGGAAAAAAACTAAAAACAAAACCAAAGGAGAAATGTTTCTGTTCTGTCCTTGATTTGCATACTCGAAATCCCCGCGCTTTGATTGGCTAAAGCACGGGGATTTCTGATTGGCCAGGCGAGCCGCGCTGATTGGCCCGTTTGAAGTCTCCCGCGATTGGCTCACTCCAAGAGCGGGAGACTTGAATCGCTGCCATTGGCCGCGGCTGCCGCAGCGAAAAGGATAAAAGCCGCGGGCTTTTTCCTTTTCGCCGGTTCGGTTCACAACTGTTTAATAAAGAGCTTGAAACGTAGTCACCGACTCCTGGCGTCTTTTGCGGACACGACACTGGCGACGAGGATGGGATCCCGACCCTGAACCAAACCCCGTGTCCAACAAGAGCCAGTTTCAGCACAGAGATGGCGAAAATCGCACCGCCCGCCCCCTTCAACCCCGCCACCGAGGACTGGGAATCGTTCTCAGACCGTTTCCGCATGTACCTCGAGTGCACCGGAATGAAGGACGCCCCGGGCCCGCTAAAACGCGCCGTCTTCCTCACCCATTGCGGAACCGAGGTCTTCCAGATGGCCAAAGCATTGGCCAAGCCGGCAGACGCTACCGCCATGGACTGGGACGTCCTCGAACCTATCCTGCGGCGCCATTACGCCCCCGAGGTCCCCATCCTGATCCGGCGCAATGAATTTTACCGCCGAGACCAGAAACCGGGCGAAAAACTAAGCGATTTCGTCACTGAGCTGCGGCGCCTAGGAGGACTCTGCGAGTTTGAAGGTCTGAACAGCCTCTTAAGAGACCGATTCGTACTCGGCCTATGGGACCCTACACTCCAGAGCCGGCTTATGGCCAAGGGCGACATCAGCCTAGCAGACGCCCTCACCGCGGCCGCAGCCGCAGAAGCAACCCGCACTTCCGCTGACAGCATGCGAAAATTAGACGTGAAGGGCGGAAACAACAACCCGGCAAGGTCGGCCAACCCTAAAAGCGAATCAACCGCACACTACGGAGAATTCCAGTCTACATCCAGCACGTCAGAAGACGAGGAGGACATACATCGCGTGCAGACGGGGCGCGGCGACCAACGGAACCGAAGAGGTCGTAGGTCGAGGACCAACTGTGCCGGGTGCGGCGGCGACCACCCCAGATCAGAATGCCGATTTTTTGACTCTATCTGTAGGCATTGTGAAAGACGGGGACACATCGCTCGAGTTTGCCGCCAAAAGAAGACCCGCAGCCCGCCCAGATGGGAACAACACGACCGAAAGAAGGAAAGCCCCCCGCCCAGGACCAGAGATCGCCAATCGGACGGTCGGTGGGACCGAATCCAACGATCTTCAAGAGGCGGCGACAGTCGGCGCAAGGAAGATACCCACCAGACGGTAACCATCGGCCACGCCATCTTCGACGGCGCCAGAAAGGTACACGTAGAAGTCCATATTGAAGGCCAGCCATGCAAGATGGAGGTGGACTCCGGGTCCTACCTCTCCATGATTGCATGGCACGAGATAAAACGGCTAGTGCCCACCCTCCATAAGAGGAACATTAATGCCCAAAAAATCATTATAAAAGACTACCAGGGTAACCGCGTCCCGGTAGTGGGCACCAAGAACTTTAATGTAACTTACAAGGGCCGCACCGAACAACTCCCACTCACAATTGTCGATCGCGACCGCCCAAGCCTGCTGGGCCTACAATGGTTCGCCCCACTTGACATCGCGCTGACAGGAGTCAACCACGTCGCGGACGACGGCTGGGAACAGCGGCTAGCCCAGGAGTTCCGGGAGGTCTTCGACGGAAGCCTGGGCAAGTACCAGGGGCCCCTTATCTCATTTGACCTAGACCCTAAGGTTCCCCCCAAGCGGCTAAAACCTAGGAGGGTACCATTCGCCCTAAAACCTAAAATTGACGAGCAGATCGACAAGCTCGTCAAACAGGGGGTGTTGCAGCCGATAGACCATGCCCGATGGGAGACCCCTATAGTGACCCCAGTCAAGCCAGACGGGTCCGTGAGAATTTGTGGGGACTATAAGGCCACCCTAAATGGCGCGTTGCAACAGAGCACCTACCCCGTCCCAATCGTGCAACACCTATTGCACTCACTGGGAGGGGGCAAGGTCTTTGCCAAGCTCGATCTCGCCCAGGCATATCAGCAGTTGCCGGTCAACGAAAAAACAACGGAAGCCCAGACCATCGTTACCCATCGGGGGGCCTTCAAGTGTAACCGACTCCAATTCGGAGTCAGCGTGGCACCAGGCATCTTTCAGAGCCTGATGGAACGTTTACTGCAAGGCATCAAGGGGGTGGTGCCCTATTTCGATGACGTATTAGTGGCGGCGCCAAACGAAGCCGAGTTAGAAAACCGACTCAGGGAGGTCTTAACAAAATTTAAAGTGACAGGACTTAAAGTAAAACGAGAAAAATGCCAACTATGCACAGAGCGAGTGGAATTCTTGGGCTACCTTCTAGACCGGCATGGCATTCACCCTACAATTAAAAAAGTGAAAGCCATCAAAGAAGCCCCCACCCCAAGGTCTAAAACGGAACTACAGGCTTTCTTAGGGTTGCTGAATTTTTATAATGTTTTCCTACCCCAAAAGGCTACGGCAGCGGAGCCTTTGCATAGGCTCCTGGATAAGGCGGCAGCCTGGACTTGGGGGAGACGAGAGCAAGCCGCCTTTCAAAAAACCAAAGACCTCCTCACTTCCGACGCCGTCCTGATCCAATTCAGCGAAACCTTGCCCTTGGTTGTCACTTGCGACGCATCACCTTTCGGCGTTGGCGCTGTCCTCAGCCATACCCTCCCCGACAAAAGAGAAGCACCCATCGCTTTCTTTTCCAGGACTCTAACTAAGCCAGAGCGGAACTATAGCCAGCTGGACAAAGAAGCTTTGGCTATAGTTGCCGCCGTTAAGCGGTTCCATGAATACCTTTACGGCCGCCCGTTTACCATTGTGACAGATCATAAGCCGTTGCTGGGCATCCTCGCAGGAAACCGAGCCACCCCGAACATTTTATCACCCCGGATGACAAGGTGGTCCGAGTTCCTGGCAGCCTACAGCTACGAACTGTTACACAAGCCAGGTAAGAAAATTTCGCATGCGGACGCTTTAAGCCGCTCGCCTTTACCAGACTCTGATCCTGACCCAGCACCTACGACAAACACCCTTAACATCGAGAACTTGCCCAACCTACCCATTACCGCGTCAGACATTGCCAGGGAAACTATTAAGGACAGGCGTCTGGCGCGAATTTTGCATTGGGTGGAAAAAGGTTGGCCTGAAAGGGACAATGACGAATCCGTTAAGACATTCAGAAACCGTCAGACTGAACTCTCACTGCTTAAGGGGTGTATTTTGTGGGGTGACAGGGTGGTCATCCCGGACAGGTTGCAAGGGAAGGTCTTAGAGATGCTGCATGAGGGGCATCCTGGCATCGTCAGGACTAAAGCTCTGGCCAGGAGTTACGCTTGGTGGCCAGGGATGGACAAGCAGATAGAGGCATGGGTAGCCAAATGCCAACGATGCCAGGAGACCAGGCCCAGCCCACCCGCAGCACCCATCCTAGACTGGGAAACACCAAGGGGGCCCTGGTCCAGAATCCATTTAGACTTTGCCGGCCCCACGAATGGGCATACTTTTCTAATAACAGTTGACGCTTACTCCAACTGGTTGGAGGTAAGCGACATGAAATCCACCACCACGGAGGCCGTTATCAAAGAACTGTGCAAACTCTTTTCCACTCACGGCCTCCCAGACGTCGTCGTCTCAGACAACGGGCCCCAGTTTACTTCCCTCGACTTCGAGAGGTTCCTGGCGGAGAGGGGCATCCGCCACGCATTAACAGCACCGGCGCATCCGGTAGGGCGGAGCGGATGGTACAATTTACCAAAAAAACCATCCGGAAAATGGACCACGGGGAGATCAACGACAAAATAAATAAACTTTTATTTATCCAACATATCACCCCAAACACCACTACCAACAAAAGCCCGGCAGAGTTACTAATGGGTAGGAAGCTGAGGTCCCCACTCGACAGGTTACACCCAACATATAACCCGGAGCGGCCCCCAGACTCAAGTACAAAATACCGGACATTTGCCCCCGGTGACTTAGTGTACGCGAAAAATCTGACGGGGGACCTCCTATGGATCCCAGCCGTCATCACCCAAATCACAGGCCCACGGTCGTACCGGCTCCAAACCACCGATGGGCAAGCCTGGAAACGGCACATTGACCAACTCAGGTCACGAACAGCGACAGACCTCAACCCCCAAAACACGAACCAAGGGGGGAGGGAATACCCGAATAAACAAACGCAAGAAAAAATAAACCAGCAGTACTTACCGGAACGCAGCCATCGCGATCCCCCACCGGAGAAGAACCACCTGGCCAGCTCAACCGACTCGGAGAAACCAAGCGGGAGCGGCAAAACCCGTAGCTCAACCAACCCGGAAGGCCCAGGTGGGAGCCACGGAGAAAGAACCAGCCCGATCATCCAGCCGGTTCACACAGAAGAGGGAGCAGCCAAAAACATGACCGCTCCGGACGAAATCCAGCTTCCAACTGAGTTGCGCAGGTCAAGTAGGACTAGACGGAGCCCCGCCTACCTACGTGACTACGCAACGTGATGGACTATACCAAGAGGGGAGGGGTGTTCTGTCCTTGATTTGCATACTCGAAATCCCCGCGCTTTGATTGGCTAAAGCGCGGGGATTTCTGATTGGCCAGGCGAGCCGCGCTGATTGGTCCGTTTGAAGTCTCCCGCGATTGGCTCACTCCAAGAGCGGGAGACTTGAATTGCTGCCATTGGCCGCGGCCGCCGCAGCGAAAAGGATAAAAGCCACGGGCTTTTTCCTTTTCGCCGGTTCGGTTCACAACTGTTTAATAAAGAGCTTGAAACGTAGTCACCGACTCCTGGCGTCTTTTGCGGACACGACAGTTTCCTCTTTTGCATTTGAGCATGCAAGAAGGGACAGGAAAGGAGAAAGGGAAAAAGGAAAGAAAAAGATGGGAAAATGGGAAGATAGGAAGGAAGGAAGGAAGGAAGGAAGGAAGGAAGGAAGGAAGGAAGGAAGGAAGGAAGGTTATAATGAGAATGAGGGAAGCTCTGAGGAAAGTCCTGCCTTAGCACTTGGCCACCAGAGCTGCCCCCGACACAAGTGACAAGCTGGCCATGCCCACCCTGGCCACACCAACCATGGCCACGCCTCCCCCCACCCCGAGGTCATACACAACCGATGGGCCCTCAAAGAGACCAAGTTTAACACCGTTGTCTTAAAGCGTTTTTATACACTAGTGTTTGTAGTTATTAAAATAACATGTAATCTTTTATGACTAGTTTATCTATCAAGAACAATCCCTTTGATGGAATACTTTATCGTGCAGAGGCATCATACTTCCTTTAGAAAACAAGAGCCACATGGGCCATTTTGCCTCATAAGGCTGGGCCACATTTTTGATCAGCAAGTCAGCTTTGCAAATGGCGGTTTCTGAGCATGTTCTCTTTAGAAATTGTACAAACATCAGCTGCTTATTCCAATACCTGACTAAATCAAGTACCTCCTCAAAGCCCTGAGGACCTCTAGTTGTGGGTTACCATTTTCAGCTTGATAAAACAAAGCTACATAAGTGATTAACTATCAATTTTGTCTATTGTTTACTTCAGTGAGGTGTGTTCTAAATGTTTTTTAAATACATGCATTTTACTTACATATTTTTTTCTGACAGGACGTGCAACAATTTTTCTAAAAGCTTTTCTACATCCTAAAATAGAAGAAAAAAGATTGGATTAAAAAGAATCAATATTTTAGACAAACATCTCCCAGTCAACTGGCTTTGTACAGTTTACTGCCTAAACAGATTGGTGTGTGTATGTGTGTGTTTGTGCATTGTGTTGCCATGCATCTGTGTAAGAAACACATCCTGCCCTAGAGAAAACTTGGACAATTAACGGATCTAAACATAAATACTGCACATTTATAAACTGCCTGCATTGTGTAGGTATGCATTCATGCCTGTGAGTTATTGTATGCATTCATGGATAAACCAAGAATTTTAGGTTGCAAAATACTAACAAAAACATGTTTGACTTACCCATGTATGGGCCTATCTGCAAGTATACATAATGAGACTTTTGTCTTCTCCCAATACCTCCAAGTAATTCTCCATCAGCTACCTAACTTTAATCTACATAACAACTTGTATCCATGTGCTCATTTTGCCAGAGAGCTTACAGCGCACTGTTGCCTACCAATGGGCAAGAGGAGAAACTGGTGCTCCTAACACATCGCCTTTTTAAGAGAAAGATACAGAGAGGGCCTTTCTTTGTACAGAATGATGGCAATGGTTTATTGGAGGTTGTAACAATTGAGATTATGGAGGAAAGACTTAGGGAATCCTCTTGTGAGAGTCACAGATGCCCAGCCACCACAACTCTGTATATCATTCTGCAAGCATGCATCATGGAAAGCATCGATTGAAACAAAATGTGGGAACCTCAACAAATATGATTTTTCCCCTTTTCTCTTGGTTGGAAAGTTTATTTGAGAATGGATACAGGTAGTCCTCAGTTTTCAAGCATTCATTTTGTGTCGGTTCAAAGTTACAATGGCCCTGAAAAAAGGGACTTTTAACCATTTTTCAGTTATGACTGTAGCAATCATCTCCACAGCAACGTGATCAAAATTCAGAGACTTGGCAGCTGACTTGTATCTCTGACAGATAAAACAGAAGCAAACTTAAAAGTTTCTCTTCAATAAGAGATTCCTCACCTAATGTCACCTGTTTCAGAGGGAGAATCTCAAGAAATTGGATGGATAACTGATAATATTTGGAAGTGGCTCAGGCAGATACCTCCTTAATTCACTGAAGCATAAGAGGGAGAAAGTGCAGCACAGTCAATCTTGCAAGATTCTGCTTTTATAGAAATAAAGGTAGTTTTAGCCTCCCTGGAGCTGACTGCTTAGTCTGATCTGCCTAGTGGGGCTAATAACCCTCAAGAAATACTGGGAATCACAATGTTTCAAAAAGGGAAATCTGTGCAGTGTTATCTCCTTAAGGGTACAGGGTATCTTTCTATCAGCTCATAATGCTTACCAATTGTTGCCTGAGGCTCCCAAATCTGGCTGATTACGACGCAAGTGAATGAGTATTTCTTCCACTGGGGAGGAAGTATCCGCATATATGAAATTCTATGACATATGCCAGGACATGCAGTACTGCCCTGATAAGAATAAAGCCCTTTTCAACCTACTATTAATATGGGACCCTTCCAGATGTGAGTGATGCATACAGGTAGTCCTCCAGTTATGACTACAATTGGGCCCAAAATTTATGTTGCCAAGTGAAACATTTGTTAAGTGAGTTTGCCCTATTTTATGCCATTTCTAGCCACAGTTGTGAAGTGAATCATTCAGAAGTTAGTAATATGATTAAGTGAATTTGGTTTCCCCATTGATTTTGCTTGTCAGAAGGTCAAAAAAGGGGATCACATGCCCCCAAGACAGTCATAAATATGAACTAGCTGCCAAGCATCTAAATTTTGATCAGGTGACCATGGGGATGCTGCAATGATTGTAAGTGTGAAAAATGGTCATAAGTCACTTTTTTCAGTTCTGTTATAACTTTGAATAGTCACTAAATTGAACTGTTGTAAGTCAAGGCCTATCTGTATTGTGAGCCCAAGATATCAAAGGCAAACAGCATGTCTTGATCAAGGAAGGTTATTCTACCCTGGAGCCAAAAGTAGCACCTTACAGACACCAGATCTGTAAGTCAGGCCTTAATGGACCAATTTACTAGAATAGCTTGGCCAAATCAATTTCTCATACTTGCTGATGCATATTTCACATAAGGAATAATGACAAACCTATGGATTGAGCCTCTGGTCCCTTGCCGTCATCAGACAAAGATAATTAAAAGTGTTAATTAGAAATCAGAACAAACCTGACATTTATATTCGTAAATTTTCAAGCTTTTCAGTCTATGAAAAGTTCCCAGAAGACAGTCAAATGGATCAGCATAAGGGCCAGAGATAAATTCCACCAGGTGATGTAGTGGTAACAAGCAGAACCAGGATCTGAATAATGTTCGGTTTCCTTCCAGCAAATGCGTCTTTTGCATTATTAGATTCCTTTTCAACATACAGAAAAGCATGGCAGTTATGCAGAAATTTGAATAAAAATACAGTACAATGAGTACTCTCTGAGTATTTTTTAAAATACAGGAGCTTCAATTTCAACATTATATGGAATGTGAGGAACTGTGAATCTAAAAATTAAGAAATTTCAAGTTGGTTTTATATTTTGCAGCTGCTACATCTAAAAGAACTGGGTTTGCTGACTCAGAAGTTATTCATTTATTCATATTTCATACTTCTTAACTGCCCATTTCCTCCGGAGAGGTGCTCTGGACAGTGTGCAATTTAATCAATAAAATTAAATAATTAAAAACAAGGTAAAAACAGGGTTAAAATATTAACATTATAAAATGACCTTATAAAATTTCAAAAGATGAAGAATTCCAAGATAGGAGATCAGTAGCTGTTGGTACAGGCCGCAGGGAAGGAGGTTTCTCATAGGGCCAACTAGTCCCATGGTTATATGGGCTCCTGTGTCCCCCACACAAGGCTACGCAGACAAATTTTGACCCCTTTGCAGGAGGCCAAGAGATTGGGGGCTTTCTCACCGCTGAGGATAAGCAGTGACAATGCAATGACATAAAGTTATCATAAAACATTTTAGGACACAATACAAAATTACAATAAAACATTTTCTGTGGTCAGATCCTGATAATTGATTGTGCTTTATACTTCAATACAGGCTATTTTAAAAGCAGGTAGTATCTCCCTGAATTTTTAAGACTTTAAAGTACCTTAGAAGCTCTGCCATGGTTGAGAGCAATTGAGCAATATGGTACAGACCCTGAAACAAACTGGTACCCAATGCAGTTCATGAAGCAAAGGTGTTACATTCAGCCTTCTTGGGCACCTAAAATTGCCCAGATGGCCATGTTCTGAACCAGATGAAGTTTCTGGATACTTTTCAGGGGTAGCCCCATATACAGCACATTGCAATAGTTTAGTTATATTAGTTATTTAATATAGATCATCAGAATAAAGTACCAAAATATGACCCTACCTAAACTGTAGTTACCACCTCAGAAGTACTTTCTATGTTGCATATTGGTCTTTTATATCACAATATTATTGTTTCATAATATTCTCAATTCTTTCTTGAAACCCTTGCCACCTTGAGTAATTTATTGAGTCATTTTTATGGACTGATCAAGCAAAAAGACCTGCACCACTGGAGAAAGTTTAATTATTCATGCAACAATAACTTATTATTTTTATTAACCTCTGTATCGTTTGTGAAGGTCACAAACATTTACTATCTTAGAAAGTCACATCGCCAAATGGCACTATTTCTATTTCTTGGAGTCCAGCTTTGAAGTCTATAGGTACTCCTCAATTTATCACCACAACCAAGTCCAAAATTACTTTTGCCAAATAAGTCATTTGTTAAGAGAGTTTTGCTCCATTTTACAGTTTTTTGCCACAGTTGTTAAGTGAATCATCACAGATGTTAAGCTGGTAATATGGTTGTTAAGTGAATCTGGCATCCCCATTGACTTTGCTTGTCAGAAGATTGTCAAAGTTGATCACATGACACTGCAACTGTCATAAATATGAGTCGGATGCCAAGCGTCCAAATTTTGATCTTGTGACCATGTGGGAGATGCTGCAATGTTTGCAAGTAGGCAAAGCAGTCATAAGTCATTTTTTAATGTTAATGTAATTTAAAACAGTCACTAAATGAATAGTTGTAAATTGAGGACCATCTGTATAAATATTGAAAATCCATGTCTTAGCTCAAATTAACTTTTAAAAAATCAGAAATCATTTCAGGAATAACAATACTAGGCTGAAAAACTTACTTATAGAAGTTTCTGTTTTTAGCTCTATATTCCGAATATCGAATAAATTCCAAACTTGCCCATTTCTCTTCTGATTCAAGGCAAATCCTAGTTTTATATTCAGAATCATTCACAGTAAATAGATAAAGAATTGGGAGTGTCCACACCCACTCGTGAATCTCTTCTTCAATGCAGTTATCACAGAATGTTATCAAGTTCTCCACCAAACTGAAAGAGATAGACAAAATTAAGATCTAAAAATAATTTTTATCAGAATCCCTCTGTGCAAGTTAACTTGACTTTCTTACTTCCAACAAAAATAGAGTCCTTCAGACATAACTATTCTGTACTAGTGCCCCCAACATTTCGAGACTAATAAACATATACAGAGAATGGCTGTCCACCAACGGTCACGACCATCCAACCTGAATAAGCTTGACAGGATTTACAAGGAAGATTGGCAGAAAATCCCACAATTCTCATGTGCAAAGCTTGTCGCATCATACCCAGAAAGACCCGAGGCTGAAATTGCTGCCAAAGGTGCTTCAACAAAGTACTGAGTGAAGGTTTAGTATACATTGATATATATTACTTATGCCAGTGTGTTATTTCAGTTTTTTCTTTTTAATAAATGTATAGATATTTCTAAAATTCTGTTTTCACTTTGTCTTTATAGGGTACTGACTGTAGATTAATGAGGAAAAATGAATTTCAATACCTGCAGAATCAGGCTGCAACATAAAAAAATGACAAAAGTGAAGGGGGTCTGAATACTTTCTGAATGCACTGTACATCTGCACACTTTCTCTTTCACCCAACTACACCTTGTTTCTTTTTACTGTTTTGCATTTTCTGTGGGAAGGAGGGGAATGTTTTCTGGGAAGAATATACAGAACGTGTTGGGCTTTGGACATACAGAAGCCAAGGATCTGGTCAATTAGAATGTCCATCTCAGACTTGCCCAACAAATAATCTTTTCTAATGATCATAATGAATATTGAGCTTAATCAACAATGTGATAAATATTCTAGTGCAATGAAGTACATACAGCCCATCTAAAACCACAGGTGCATAGAAATACAGCAGCAGCTTAGGATGGACTCAGATCACCATATGCCTAATATCAAAGAAAGCACAAAGAGTCAGGGCATGTTTCCAGGGTCAAAAACTGCCCAAGAGCACTCAAATCTCCCCTTCAAAGTGTTTCCTGCATGGGGAAATCTTTCTGGAATCAAGATGCCCACCTTGGAAGATCACATTGATCAATGGCATGTATGCAACCAAACATTTTTCTACCTTAAACTTCAGTATTCTCACTCCACCCTACATGCTTTCTATATGCCCCAAAATTACATTACCTACCTTGGACACTCTGAAAATGTCTCTCTGAAATGCTCAATTTCATTTACGTCTGCTGGTGATTTCTCCAGACAAAGAAACATGCATAATTGTTTCAGTTCCTTTTTGGACAGTCGAGTATTATAATATGTTATTAATGTAAACGTGATCAATGCTAAGCCTATTTTATCCCACATCGAAGTGTTCTGTTTGAGGATGTTATTTGATTCTTCCATCAAATAATTCACAATAAAAACTTTCAACTTAAAAAGAGAGGGAGGGAGGGAGAAAAAAAAAAGCATGTTTAATCATACATCGTATTAAGGCATAAGCTATAGCTAAAAAACAAAACATCTAGGTGCATACATTGTTCTGATCTAACCCAAAGAAAACATTATAGATTAGACTTTAAAAGGCCAGGAAATTGGTTTAAGTTAAACCATTAACATGTTAGGTTGTACAACGACTCTGTTTCTCAAAGTGATTGTGCAGAGGTGGTAGGTCAAAAAATTATCAGATTCCAGTGTCCAATTGATCTAAATGATTTCCTGAATGTACTGAACAATTTCCCACCTCACCAGACTGCAGTACTATCAAATCCTATTATACTCTATAGAATGTAAAAAGGCTCAGGGATCAGAATCTATGCTACTATCAGCCTTCCAAGTGTTAATACAAAGATGAGAAGATGAAAATAATGAAGCAAAAGGGATGACAAAACACAAACAGAAGAAACCTTGGGACAAAATTATGCACTGAAGTCTATTTCTAATCGATGCAGAAGAAGAAGAACTGAACAGTCTTGCTTTTATTGCATCTTTTGAAAGTAATTCAGCACCTTCTTAGCCGGGATGATGAAAAGGAGGAAAAAACAGCAGCTTACAGGAAGCTGTTTGTTATATCTGTGTAATTAATGTCAATCACATCTTCCTTAGATTGAGCATCAGCATTGGGACATATGAGAACATGTAATGTCTACACCTATTTGTTCCATTAATTTAAAATTCTTTCAGTTTGTACTGTACATGCTGAGGGCATGGTCCAGAGTGGAATATCCGTGTTATCATCTTTTTAAAAAACATTTTGTCCTTTTGACTGATTAAATCAGCCAAAATGTGATTGGCTTCATGGTTAAGGGAAGTGGATCCATGAAGATTTGTAGGTGGGAAATGCCCAATACTAGAAATTATTTTATTTGAATTTCAAGATCTATAATGGTGCAATCTCTGACTTAATTTATTGTCTATATGGAACTGCTAAGACAGGAAATATAAGCATTGCAATCAGTTGGGATTCAAAAATTTTCACTACCGGTTCTGTGGGCATGGCTTGGTGGGAGTGGTGTAGCTGGGTAGGTGTGGCAAGAGAAGGTTACTGCAAAATCTCATTCCCTCCCCACCCCACTAACCTGCTTACCTGCTCCATTCTCCTGTGCAGGGCAACACAAGAAGACCCAGCCAATCAGCTGGGACTCGGGAGACAGAGAATAGATGGGGACGGGGCCAGTCAGAAGTGGTGTTTTCCAGTTCTCTGAACTACTCAAAATGTCTGCTACCGGATGTCTCTCCAGAACTGGTCAAAACCTGCTTAATACCACCTCTGATTGGAATAAAGCAGCCATCAGCTTCCTCCTTACCATTTTACTCTAAAGAAATAATCAGTATCAGTACTGAATACTGTATAGGGTTGATAATGGAATAGATTAGACTGAACATAATTTAGAAAAGTTCAAAATATGCTATGGGCCATAGGAAGAATATCTCAGAAACTGGGATCTCATTATGGACTCCTTGCTGATCCTCTTCTCTTATTAGTTTCATAGGTGGTAACTATGGAAAGGAATATATTTGGTCAATTATGTCCATTGTGCCAGCTGTAACAAATTAATTAATTGAATTTGTAATTGCTCCTGAACTGGCTAGATTTGACTACAATCACCATTTAAGTTATTTTCTACATTCAAAAGTTTCAATTATTTCAAAATATGATCATCAGAATCAGTCTTTTTAATTAGGCATTTTTTTAAAAAGAGAGTAGAGGAAAAATCTCCCCCCCCCCAAAAAAAAAAAATTCTAAAGAGCGGTATGGGGAGAAAGCAAGAAAAATTCAGTAGATGGTAGATCATAGGTGTCAAACTCGCAACGATACATTGTCGTGATGTGATGTATCACAACTTTTCTCCCCTTTTCTAAAACGGGTACGTGTGGCCAGCATGTGACACATCTGGTCTGTGGACCACAGACACGCCCGTGGTAGATGTTTACAAGCATTATAAATTTTTAATATTCCAACAATTGCTTCAAACAGATGAATATACTACCATTTCCTCTAAAATAAGCCCTACCCCAGGTTGCACAGTGCAGTTGAGTTGATTATCCAAGCAGCAGGTGGAGGCAGAGACAGGAGGGGGAGACATGCGATCTGGACACACCATATAGAACATGGAAAAGCAGAGAGTGGGTGGCCAGAGCAGGTGGGTGGCCGCGGGAGGCTAGTCTTTATGCCACAGCACCAGCAGCAGAGGTGTGGGGAGGAAGGCAGGCATCCCGATGCACTGTGCAGGCTGTGGGAAAGCTGAGAGATGCAAAGACGTCCCGTGGCCAGCCACCCATTCCACCCCACCATCTCTCAGCTTGCATGTTCCGTTGCAGCTGCAAGCAAGCAGAAGACGTGGGCTGGCAGACACACAGGGTCCAGCTGGACAGGGCTGTTGGAGCCGCTGCCATGAAGCTTGGTATCAGGGCATGGATGGTCTGGCTGAGGGTCCTAATGTGAGCAGGTGCAGGGTACGTGTGGCAGCTGCATCTCTTACCTCATGGCAGCCCTGCTGCACCACACTGCCTCCTGACCCATTGTGGCTGCAAGCAAGCCGAAGAAGTGGGGCTCCCATAAATGGGGAAAAAATAAAACAGCCCACAAAACTAAGGCCCAGTGTTTATTTTTGGAGCCCAAAACAATATAAGACCCAGCCCTGTTTTCTGGGAAACATGGTATAATATTCTAAAAACTATCAGTCCTTTTTAAAAATTCAATATATGAATATCAACACAAATAATCAATACACTATAATGTACAAAATTGAGAATTACAATAGTTTCTATAGGAACAAATAAAAACTCTGTTACAACAAATTCCAAGTTCATAAGTCTTTATATATAACTACAATCCAGTTTCCCAATTTAATTAAATCTTGCATCAGTTTCACTTTTGAAATACAGAGTTGTTTCACACATCAGAGCATATGCTTGATATCAGAACCTTATGTAATCCATAGTGGAGTATCTACAGAGATGGCCTTCTTCTTGAACAACACTCAGTGCCCTCCTTGGTGAGTTACATTTCATTCCTGCAATGACTTAAGTCCATATTCTCTCTTTTTTGAGCATCTTGAACTCAATACTCAACCCAGTTTAATAACTTTGCTGCATCATTTTATTCCAAAGACACCGTAACAATGAGCACCTTGCTCAGCACAGTCAAAATGCTACAAACTTTATAGACATTTGACTAAAAGGTTCTTCTTGGATATATCATAACGAGAATATAATACCTGCTCTTCTTTGAATTGTAGCTCTTTCCATTCCTTTCGACATCCTTCATGTACCATTATCCTTTTATTCACAAAGTAAAATTGGTGAAACTGCTGGAAAAAGCTTTTGACGTTAATCCGACTCCATGTTTTAAGGATACTGAAGAGGTTGTCCAGCATTATTCTTACTGCTATCTGTCTCCCTTTCACAAAATCCTTTTCCTTTTCTTTCCAAACGCGATTCTTCAAATTCTTCCACCAATTGTTCTCTGGTTTAACACATATTATATCATCATATTGATGCCAATCTGTTAAAGAAAATATTATTAAAGTTCTGAAACGCAAGATACAGCCCTTCTAACTTTGCATGCCAATGCAACCGCACGATGCACCCTGCTCTGTTATTGTCTCCTTCCATAGTCAAACCATGCAGACCCACAGAAAGCTTCATTTTCTTTCAACCTCTGTAGAAGCCATTTCAGACCTATATTCCATCCATATTCATTTCATATTGTTTACTGCTAGGATGTGTTTTGAAATACAGCGCTACACAACAATAAGTAAATGTGGAATTTCTACCTTTAGCAAATACAGGTGTTCCTTACAACAGTTCCTTTAGTGACCGTTCAAAGTTACAATGGTACTGAAAAAAGGGACTTATGACCGTTGCGGAATCCCCATGGTCACGTGATCAAAATTCAGACGCTTGGCCACTGGCTCATACTTATGACTGTTGCAGTGTCCCGGAGTCATTTGATCCCCTTTTGCGACTTATACAGATTCATTTAACAACCATTTTACAAACTTAGCAAATGTAATGGCTGTCTTTAACAACTGTTGCAAGAAAAATCATAAAATGGGGAAACTCACTAAACAAATTAGCAACATAAATTTTGATCGCAATTGTGGTTTTAACTTGAGTACTGTGTGAGACTAAGTAAATTGCTTAATCCAAAACAAAAAAATTTGGTGACTATCAGTTGCTTAATACAGGTAGATCTCGACTTATAACCACAACTAAGCCCGACATTTCCGCTGCTATGCAAGGCAATTGTTAAGTGAGTCGCGTCCCATTTTTACAACCTTTTTGCCATATTTGTTAAGTGCATCGTTGCACATATTGAGCAAATCATTTGGTCGCTAAGCAAATCGGGCTTTCCCCATTGAACTTTGCTTGTCAGAGGCTGATGGGAAGCTCACAAATGATGATTACATGATCCCAGGACATGCAACAGCTTCCTGCAATACTCCGCCAGCGAAAATGAAGCTCAGGAGGCCTTGGGTTAGATACATAGAAAATTTGAAATTATTAGACCTGCGTATTTTGACTGGAAAAAATCACAATGTTCAGAACTGCTATATAGTCGGGTGTTATTTTAACAGCTTTTAGGTCCTTAAGAATTCAGTACATTTGATGACATGAGAGGAAAAAAATCTGTCCCTGGGGCTGTTGTTTTCGCATGCCCTGTAACACCATCCTAAAGGGAGGAACTGAAGCAGTTTATGTCCAGGATGTGAGGGGTTTCTATATATAACTTCTCAGTCCTTTTTCTAACCCAGATAACATACAGGTGTTCTATGGAAAGCAGATTGATTGCAATTGTTCTTCCTGCAATCTTAATTATTCGCTGAGACTGTACCTGTCCTGTTTGGTTGCTGTATCAAACTAGACAGTTATAGAAGTACAAATGACTTAATAATATAGAAGTACACATGACAAACTCAATAATTCCTCTATAAAACTGTATTAACAGCTCTTCAGGCAGTCTAAATCTCTTGAGATGATGGAGAAGGGACATTCTTTGTTGTGCCTTTTTAATGATGGTTCTAATATTAAGTACCAGTTTCAAATCCTGGAAGATCATACAACCCAAAAGTTTGAAAAACTCTATTGCAGATACTGAGCTGTCAAATATATTAAGAGGATTCTTGCTTTCTTGGGTGTTACAAAATCTAAGTTTCTTTAATATAACATTGGGGAGACTGTAATACAAGGAGCAGTTTCTTACCTGTACCATCTATCAATTTTGATGATAAAAACAAGGAGCGGTTTACATGTGATTTATCTGTAGTAGGTTTGTAAATGAATTCATATGACAGTTGTTTGTCACATTTAACAATGTATTTGTACGAAATTGGTTTATCCAAGTTTTTCTTAGAAATTACGGTGTGGCCTTCAATCAGGTATCCGTGCTCTCCAAGATCTCTAGAATTTAAAAAGTTGTATTTTAGCATCAAAGCAGAGTAAACGCAAGGAAGCAATTTATTGTTGAAATAACATTTTAGAGGCATGTAAAATCTTAGAATAGAATACAGAATAACAGAAGGGACCTTGTAGGTCATCTAGTCCAACCCCATGCACAAGCAGGAGACCCTACACCATTTCTGACAGATGGGAGTCCAATCTCTTCTTGAAGATCTCAAGTGATGGCGCTTCCACAACTTCCAAAGGCAAAGCTGTTCCATGGGTTGATTGTTCTCACTGTCAGAAAGTTTCTCCTTATTTCCAGGTTAAATCTCTCCTTGTTCAGTTTTCATCCATTATTACTTGTCTGACCTTCGGGAGTGCCTTGGAAAATAGCTTGACCCCTTCCTTCCTTGTGGCAGCCCCTCAAATATTGGAATGTTGCTATCATGTCTCCCCTGGGCCTTCTCTTCACTAGACTAGCCAAGCCCAATTCCTAAAACTGGAGTGGTCTTACATTTCTTACTATATACGCTAGCAGTAAAAGTGAAATGCAATACAGTCATTCATACAAACAGTCTTCACACTTAAAACCGGTACAGCATCCCCACATTCATGTAATGAAATCTGGGCGCTTGGCAACCAGCATGTAATATCCCAGGTTCACATGATCCCACCTTCCCAGCCAAACTCCGGCAAGCAAAATCAAGGGGGAAAGCCTTTTACTTAATGCCCACTCTTCTTTTAACAGCTGCAGTGATTCACTTGACCATGGAAAAAGGGGCATAAAATTGGGTGTGACTCACTTAACAACCGCCTCAACAACAAAAATTCTAATCTTAACTGTGGCCATAAATCAAGGACCACCTGTACTAAATCTTCCTTTTCACTTGCAAAAGTAACTGGCCTTCATAAATCTCCATCAATAAGAGTAATGATGGCTGTGGACCTGCCACAATTCATTTTTAAAAAAATGACATTAACTAGATCCGGTTACCATTCTTTCCAGATCACATAAGAGCAGCACTTTGGGATCCAGCATTTTCTTTTCTTTTTTTGAAAATTTTATTGATTTTTAAAAACAAACAGCAGCCTGATCCTGGGTTACATCTCTTTGTGCAGACACAAATTCAAGTTCATGCTCATTTTTATATTCCATTCCATATCTTATTACCATTCTACATTTTCTATATAACTTCTCCCCTCTTTCAACATCCTTAATTTTATTTTATTTTATTTCATCTCAATTCAAATCATCATACCGTATATACTCGAGTATAAGTCGACCCGAATATAAGTCGAGGCACCCAATTTTACCACAAAAAACTGGGAAAACTTATTGACTCGTGTATAAGTCGAGGGTGGGAAATGCAGCAGCTACTGGTAAATTTCAAAAATAAAAATAGATGCCAATAAAAACTTTCACTAGGACAGTTGAGAATAAGTTTGATGTTCACAATTTCCTCTTTGAAAGAGACCAGTAAATAGGGAACAAGAAGATGAAGAAAAAGAAGTGTGTTTTTTCACACTTTTCACACTGAAGTGAACAAAAATGGCATCATAGGAACAAGCTTATTCTCAGCCCAAAGGTTTGTTTCTGATTTCTTCCCTGATTTAAGGGAAATTTGGGAAACGATCTCACTATCATGAAAGGTTTGATTGATTCACTAACGCAAAAGATGATGATGATGACAGTGGTAGGCAGGAGTCACTCTCTCCCTTGCAAGAAAAAACCAAGAGCCGTTCTTATGATATCTCTCTCTCTCTCCCCCCCCTCCCCCTCCTCCCGAGTGGACTGAAAGCAGCTGGAGCTGAGGAAATGAAACTGAGTGGAGCGACCTCCACTTGCGTTGCTTTCTCAGCCTAAAGCTCAGAAAAGCCTCCCCCTCCCCCTCCTCCTCCCCCTCCCCCTCCTCCCGAGTGGACTGAAAGCAGCTGGAGCTGAGGAAATGAAACTGAGTGGAGCGACCTCGGCTCGTGTTGCTTTTTCAGCCTAAAGCTCAGAAAAGCCTCCCCCTCCTCCTCCCCCTCCCCCTCCTCCTGAGTGGACTGAAAGCAGCTGGAGCTGAGGAAATGAAACTGAGTGGAGCGACCTCGGCTCGCGTTGCTTTTTCAGCCTAGAGCTCAGAAAAGCCTCCCCCTCCCATGCTTAAAAGTTGCAAAGGAAACACGGAAGCAGGGAAGCGGCTGCCCAGCTTCGGAGCTCCACACCATTTTTTTTTCAGAGGGGAATCTGACTCGAGTATAAGTCGAGGGCGGTTTTTTCAGCACAAAAAATGGGCTGAAAAACTCGACTTATACTCGAGTATATACGGTACTTATATTCTTTGTCTGTCCTGTTTCAGATGTCTATTAGCTTTTCTCATTAAGCAAAATTTCTCCTGTGATCACTGATTGGAGTATCACCCCTTTATATCTTTCCCCTAAAATTATAACACTTAATATAATACATAACTTCCGTTCGGATTCTGCTTGGTACATTTTAAAACTGCACAATGTATTTAAAAAAAAGAAAAAAATATAAATATATAACATAATTAAAACATTCCACACCAATTCTATCATTAATATTAATATTTATTTTAAATCTTGAACATTTTACACAATACTTTGCAAATAAATATCATACCTCTATGGGAACACTTATAAATGTTCCATAATTACTTCCCCCCCACTTCACTGATATTTTATAAAACATTGAGTAGTTAAAATGTTCCCATTCCTTCCAAGTTCAATTCTCTCATTTATTTCATTTCATTTATTTTGTTCACAAAAGTTTCACTAAATTATACTGACTATTTTATTCCACTTTTTAATCATATTTTGTTTCCAATTTTCTAACATTATTTCTATTACAAATATAACAATACAATCTTATGTACCTTTACAGAATCCCCTTTTCAATTAAATTTTCACCCATTATCTCTGAATAAATCCTGTTTCTTTACATCTTGCTCCAGACCTTTGTAACTTCTCTTCTTTTCCTTCTTCCGTTTCTTCTTCTCTCTCCCCTTTTTACCCTCCCCCCGCCTCTCCACCTCCATTTCCCTCTTCTGTATTCCTCTTTTCTGTTGCTTTCCAACATTATATCCCCTTTTCACATTATTTTTCCCTTTTTTGGCTGTTTTTTTAGGTCTTAAATTCTCCATTCTCTTTCCCTACTTTCCCCTTTCTTCCCCAGATAGAATTACTTGTTCATTAAAAATGGCTTCTTCTTTGTCCCAATCTTCTAGTTGCACAGTCTTTTCTTGTTGTTTCTTGTAGACACCAATCGCCATTTCTAAGAATTGAAAAATGGAGCCAAAGGAACCCTTCCCTTCTTGTTCCTCTCCTTTATATTTTTTAAATTTGATTTTTCAGTTCATCCAGAAGTGATGCCATTGTTGTTTTTTTAAACAACCACCCAATTGTTTTTGGTCATTCAAATATAATTTCCAAAAATCCCAAAGTCACCAAACAATCCAAATACACACAAGCTGTTTCTTTTAACACTTTCTTCTTTTTTCACTTTCTCTTCTTGGAGTTACTATTTAGTTGCAAAGTTCCAGTTAAAATGTATCTTTTAGAAGTCTTGTTAAGATTTAACTTTAGATTCTTTTGAATTCCAAACAGTCTCCTCTTTCCAAGTCCTGCCCTTATTCTTTTCCTCTGCCTTCCCACTTATAGCAAAAAAAGGATTTTTTAGTGTTCAGAAATCTCTATTGTCCTTTTGGCATTTAATTATATTTCCAGTTTAATTACCTATTGGCGCCAAAGCGGATTTTTCCGATTTCTTTATTCAGATCTTCTCGTTGTCAGTGTGAGGAAGGAGAGTGAAGAAAAAAAAACTTTCCCTTTTCACTTTAGTTCACTGCTTCCGACTCTTCTTTGGGAGTGATGTAGCCAAAAACTTTCACTTCTTAACTTCCTCCTGCACTTTCTTTTCCGGCTTAGTGCTACTTTGAGGCGGCCATTTCTGACCGCTGCTCTTACCGCCTTTGGGGAGTTTAGCCAGCTGAGGAGAAGAGGTGCAGCTCCCCTCAAACCCTGCTGGGTCTCCCCCATCTTCACCACCTCTACGGGGTTTCTTAGCCCCTAAAGGCAGCTGGCTCAGGGCACTCCAGCAGCGAGCCCGGGCAGAAACCACGCACGATCGCAAATTCCTACTTGCCACCGAAGCCCTGAAAACTGGCTGGGATCCAGCATTTTCTTGTGACTTTTCAGAGTTACCATCTTTCCAGCATCCCCATGATCACCTGATCCAAATTCAGCTGTGCTTGGCAACTGATTCATATTTATGACCGTTGCAGAATCCCAGGGTCACATGATCACCTTTTGCATCCTTCTGACAAGCAAAATCAATGGGCGAGCCAGATTCACTTAACAAGCAGATTAATAACTGCAGAGATTCACTCAACAACTGTGGCATGAAAAGTGGTAAAATGAGGCAA
The DNA here is from genome assembly GCA_033807585.1 of Hydrophis major. Lineage (NCBI taxonomy): Eukaryota > Metazoa > Chordata > Lepidosauria > Squamata > Elapidae > Hydrophis > Hydrophis major. The sequence continues at coordinate 185,433,285 of CM066329.1, read as the reverse complement.
AACTCACTTAACAAATTTCTCACTTAGTAACATAAATTTTGGACTCAATTGTGGTCGTAAGTCAAGAACTATCCTGATTGCTTGAAGTATAAAGACTCTTTTTTAATCTCCAGCAATCAGTTGTATTATCATTCTTTATACCTAAAGGTTTCTTTAAATATATAGCGTGTTGCAACAGTGCATGCAGATATGCCATCTCAACATCTAAATGTATTTTGTCCTTAGCTGCCCACACTAATGCTGCTCGTAATGTAGTAGCTTTCAGACTAGGTGCAAACACCTCATCGTAGTTGTTTGCTGTCTGACTGAACCCTTGTGTTACTAACCTGGATTTATGGGTAACAGTCCCATCCACACCTGTCTTAAGTTTATAAATCCATTTACACCCTATGGCATGTTTACCTGGTGGTAACTTGACATTTTCATATACTTCTAACCTTTGTAAGGCTTTCAGTTCCTTATCCATTGCTTCCTGCCAAGTAGCCTGATCTTTAGCAGGATACAGTTTCAGTTCATTATAATTACCAGGAACTGTATTCACTTGGCATACAACACTAGCCTGATATCTATGAAGTGGTCATGTTACTCGGGTTGAACGTCTTGGTAATACAGGGCTTACTGGTGGAGTCTCCAGTTTCACCTGCTTCTACTTCCTCCTCTGCCTGTTATTCCTCCTCATCCTGTTCCTGTTCTTCCTCTTTAATGGCTATTGATGGTTTAACTATTTCATCATTAGGGACTACTTGGGTGTCAATAATAACATCATTGTTGGATTCCTGTTCCAGTTTATGCCACCCAACATGGTCAAGAAATTTAGCACTAGCACTGCAGTAAATATTAGCTGTGCCTTGATCCCAAAATCTAAACGATCTATGGTTGGCCTCGTAACCTATGAAAAATAATTTCCCAGCTCTATGTTGCCCTTTCAGTCTTACTTGTGAGGGAATATGCACCCATGCTGGAGCTCCAAATGTGTGTAGATAACTTAAATTTGGCTTTCTGCCATGCCAACGAGTGAATGGCAATTCACCAGTTGCTGTGTTCACCACATTGTTTAAAGCAGGGGTCCCCAACCACCGGGCCCCGGACCGATGCCGGTCCGTGGATCATCTTCTACCGGGCCACCGGTTTGCTGGGCACCGCCATCTTGTTTCGACGAGAAAGTGCTTCCGGGTGAGCTTTTCCGGTTGGAAAACAGCATTTGGGTCCTGAAGGAATCCTCGCGCCTTAGTTTCATCGATGGGGGGGCGGCTTCAAACGAAGAGCTGTCCCGATGGCGGCGGAGATTAAGAAAGCACAAAAAAAGCAAAAAAAAGATACAAAGGAGGAGTTGAAGGTGGCGGGGAGAAGTGGGGGACGGCTGGCTGGCCGGTCACTCGGCTCGCCTTGCCTTGTCACGCATGCTGATGCCGGTACCGGGACGCGGATCATTTTGTGATGCCAGTACCGGGCCGTGGCACAAAAAAGGTTGGGAGCCACTGGTTTAAAGTATGGTTGCTACACATTATGGCCTCACCCCAGTGTTTCAGGCAAACCTGAATCAGATAACATAGTGTGAGCCATGGCTTGTCACGTTTGCCCTCTTCGTTCTACAAACAAGTTATGTTGTGGTCTGTAAGGTGCAGAATGTTTATGTTCAACACCAGCCAATTTTAACATAGTTTGGAATCTATTGTTCATAAACTCAGTCCTGTTATCAGTAACTAAAGTCATTACTCTATGTTTCATTTTTCTCTCTGCAAACCTCAGCCAATTAAAGAAATATTGGAATGTTTCTGTTTTGTTTTTCATGAGATAGCAGAAACCGTATCATGAGTAATGGTCCATTATACTCAAAACACAGCAGGAACCTCCCAAACTGGGTTTTTAGGACCAATTATGTCAGCAAACACAACCTTTAAAGGTTTTTTGGTCTTAAACCCATTCAGCCTGTTTGCTGGAGTAACCTTGCTTTTCTCCTGATTACAAGCATTACAGTTTAAGTACTTGCTACAGACTTTTAATTTTACTCCCTCTGACAATTCAACAGTTTGTTTGAGCCTTTTGAAATTGGGTGTTGGTACTTACCTGATACGCCCTTTCTCGTTAAGCTGCGTAGAGCATCTAGAGTGGGAGGTGCTCCAGTCTCCGCTCTTACAGGCTGAGCTATAATTGAGGAACGCTCCTCCTCCTCCACGTGACACCTCCATAGCGTTCCCAGTTTTACGAAGACGAGAAGACAAACACTATTATCTCCTCTAAACTATTGTAGCAGCTCACAACTACTTAACTGACTGAATCATTGGCTGAAAAAGGACTCCCAACCAGACAGACAATTTAGGGTGGGGCTGGATGCTCTACGCAGCTCAACGAGAAAGGGCGTATCAGGTAAGTACCAACACCCATTCTCCATAGAGCTGCTGCGAGCATCCAGAGTGGGACATACCAAAGCATGGCCTGTCCTACGGGAGGGACTCCGTCTGGGTTAGAATATCCTCTGACTCTGTTGCCACTTGCTGAAGGGCTCGTCTGCCAGGGATGCTTCTGCTGAAGCAAAAAAACACATTAATTTTACAATGCAGAACAAAGGGTGACGGAGACACCCAGGAGTCCGCTGGGCGAATACCATGTATCACCTGAGTAGCCCAGGCTGCCGAGGTAGCCGCACTCCTGTAGAATGTGCGATTATTCCACTGGAAAACAGGAAGCGCCTGAGTTAGATAGGCCTTGGAGACTGTCGCTCAGATCCAAGCGCCTACAGTAGACGGGGATACTTTGAAACCCAGCGTCTTTGGTTGGAATGAGAGACACAATGCTTCTGACTTCCTGATAGGCTGGGTGCGATTGATATAAACACGTAACGCACATTTGATATCAATGGAATACCACTGCCGCTCCTTCTTGGAGAAGGCCTAGGCAAACATTAGGAAGAATAAATTCCAGTGAACTGCGAAAGGCTGAGTTAACCTTGGGCAGGAGGAAGAGTCCAGTCGCAGGACCACCCAAACAGCAAAGAAAAACACAGAGCTCTTTTCTAACGGACAGAGCTGCTATTTCAGGTGTCCATCGTGCAGATGAAAAACAGAATGAGAAGCCTTCCTTGAACGTAGGGAATTGAAGTGATGCCTCTTTTAAGGGTTCGAAATGCGGTTTTTAGACAGTGTCATGAGAACCCTGTTAACGTCCCCGGTTGTATACCTGTGTATCACTGGGGGATGCAAACTGGTGGCTCCTCTGCGGGATGCCCGAATACAAGAGTGGTGTGAAAATGGTTCACAGGGTCATCAGAAATGACCATTGATCAGTCTTGCTGCCTGCCTCCGCAAGGTATCGAGGGAGAGGTCCTTGGCCAGTCCTTCTTGTCAGAAGGCCAAAATTTGAGCATGTGCTGGGGGAGTGGGCTAATGCGTGATTTGTGGCACCATTTAGAGAATGATCCGGGTAGCATTATATATCCGGGTAGCATTATATATCCGGGTAGCTGAGAACGTCTCGTTGCCGAGATAGTCTCAACGATCTGATTGGAAAAGAACCCTCCTTCTTAGACGGCCCTATTTGACCTCCAGACGTCTAACTGAAGCCACTGAGGATTTGTACTGAAGAGGTCACTGGGCTAGCGGGCTCCTGCCCAATGGGATCCTCCAGGGAGGACCCCCTGAAAGGTTATGAGGGTCTGCAAAAACCATGGTCTCCTGGGCCAGTGCGTGGTAACCAGGAGGAGTTCCGCCCTCCCGTGGATCAGCTTTAGGATCACTTTGGGGATTAGCAGTAGTGGGGAAATTGCATAAGAGAGCTCGGTAGGCCAGGACCAACATGAAGCATTGTAATTCTCTGCCCCTTGGGGAGTACCTGGAGAAGAATCCCGGTCCCTGGGCGTTGACCCGGGACACAAAAGGGTCCCTAGGGGGTGGCCTAATATCGCTGAGGCCTCCTCTGCATAATTAATTTGAGCAGGGAGGAAGGAAGGCGCCCTCCTGCCTATTCTAAGGTGGCCCTGCTCAACCTGTCGGGCCGACAGTTGAGACTCCCGAAATGCGATCTGCCCTGACGGGCAACCGGTTGGTCCCTGCCCAACAACAGAAATGCTCAGCCTCCCTCATGAGACAGATGTCATGTCTGCCCCCCTTGTAAGTTTATATGCGCCCTGGTCGTAATGTTGTCTGCCAGGACCAGTACGAGGCGCCCGCATACTTAAGGAAAATGCGTAGGGCCGGGTATACTGTGTGAAGCCTCCGCCAGTTTATACTGCACCTTTGCTTGGTTGCTGACCAGGTGTCCTGAGCTGAGATCAGGTGGATATGGGCCCCCCATCCGGGTAGGTTGGCACCTGTTGTGAGGGCAACCCCTGGGGGCTCCTGAAGAGATGCCCTTGTGGATCGCGGGTCTGGTCTGCCAAGGCAGCGATGTGGAAACCCTTGAGGGAACCTTTGCCACGGCTCTCGAATTGCTCCTTCCGAAGCGGTGGTAAGGCAGCAGGAACCACTGTATAGATCTGGAATGGAGCCAGGCCCAGGAAAACAACAAATAAGCATGAGACCAAATTGTCCAGTGATCTAGAGAAGGCCAGTATTGGCGTCTTTCTTGTTCGCCTAATGTTCCTGACCAATTTCTGAATACTGAGAAATCCTTCAGGGGAAGGGAAAAACCATCCCTTCAACTGAGTCAATCATGGCCGCTAAGTGAGCTATTCAAGTGGGAGGGGTAGATGACTCTACTCCCATTGTACAAGAAGATCATGGGCCCGAAGAATCGTGAAGATGGATCTAGTGTCCCTTTCGGCGTGGCATTTGCTAAGGGAAAAGATGAGGATATCATCCAGATAATAGAGACTGTGAATGGGGGAGTCTCTGAGATGAACTGATGGGATCACCAGAACCCTAGTAAGGATCCTCGAGGTCGAGGTTAGACCAAGAGGAAGGGCTATGTGTTGAAAAAGTTGACCAGGGTAGCCAGGACTCAGAATTTAAAGAATAAGGGATAAGTGGGAATGTGGAAGTACGCTTCTGAGAGGGCAAAGGAGGTGAGCTAGTCTACCCTCCTAGTGTCCTGCATAAGGGACCGAAGTGAAAGCATCTTGCACCATGATGGACCATCTTAAGCCTCTTCAATCTAGGGTGAACCTCCAGTCTCTGGAGTGTTTAGGAAGTAGGAAAAAGTGGGAATAGAACCCCATTCTCGGAACGAGGAAGGTACGAGCTGTATGGCTTCGATCTTGGTGAGTGTTAATAGTGGTTCCCATGAGAACACGCTTGGTGTGGCCTCTGGGGAGAGGGGAAAGCCTGCAATGCTCTGGAGAAGGACTGAAAAACTCAAGGGAGAGGCCAAGTCTAACATTGTCCCTAACTCAAATATCAGAAGTGGGTGATCCCCATTGATCGGCAAACTATGTGAGAGGTAGGTGGCTGGAAGCCTTATCTAGGGCGCTGGGACGATCTACTTCCTGCGCCCCGGAATGGTCTCCCGTAGCTAACTCCCCTCCTGTTTCTGATACCCATGTCGCTGCGGTCCTGAAAGGCCAGCCAAAAGGGCGGGGTTCTCTGAAATCTGGGGAAGAAGGAAGCCTGATAGGGGAAAAGGCTGGGTCCCCTTAGAGAGGGCTGGGACACTCTGGACTCCTGTCTGAGACAGGTCAAAGGGAGAGATTTCTTTTATTTAGGCTCTCCATGAACAAAGGTTCCAGAACCGGACTAATACTTTGCCTCCCGAGGTGGGAGCAGAAGCCAATTCAGCTGTAGTCTAATGTCTGCCTGCCAGTGTTTAAGCCAAAGCGGCCGCCGGGCTGCAATGTGAGAGGAAATAGCCCAGGAGGAAATTTTAGCGGAGTGGAAGGCAGCGTAGGCCGCAAATTTCACTGCGACCGTAGCGTGGAAAAGTCCTGGTGCGCCCTGGTGTTAGAGGGAGGGACATACAGCTTCAACTGATGAAGCCATCTAATAGAGGATTGAGAGAGAGGGATACGGCCGTGGCTGATCAAACAGCCCAAGCATCGGATTGATGCGCCCGACGAAATGTCGTCTGGGCCCGCTTGTCCTCTGTCCTTAGGGCTTCTGGAGCGCCAGTTGGAGCAGGGGACGATACTAGACTTATTATGGAGTTATCCACCTCTGGGGTGTGTGGCAAGGAAGAGAGATCTGCATCGAGAATAAAGGATCTCTGACTGACTGAAGTGAGCAAAAGGGGGGGGGGTTGACAAGGCCAACTGTTTTGCTGCTAAGCCAGAGAAAATGAATGGAATAGAAATGACCTTCGTCTCCATGACCGGCTGAAAATAGAATCCTCTGGAACTCCAGAGGCTGCTGGGGAGGCATCAGAAGGTAACTGGGACATCAAGCCCGAAATATTGTTCGCCATGATTAGCAAGGATTAAAAACAAATGGGGTTCAAATAAGCCCATGAATGCGGGCTGGTCACAGGTTCAGAATAGTGTCAGGAACCTCTATCTGATCCTTCTGTTTCCCTGAAGGGCACGAGGCTCCTCTCCACTTCTTCCACCTCTTCTGGAAAGGGGATCTCCCCTTTGGGGAAGTACCTGACCATGGTGAAGTTCCGGTTTGGGAAGGGATCTGCCAGAGGCTGATTCCGCATCAGGAACCGTCGCTTGAGGACCTAGTCTGGTCATCTGCTGGATACCCTCCGCGATCCCTCGGCGGAGGGCCAGCTGCCTCCATTTTCTAATGCTGTCTGGAATAAGGACCGCGGATGGTTCCTCTGGTCACAAGCCAGCAGCGGTCATGAATGTAGTCTCAGTGTCCGGGAGACCTGGAGGCTCCGAACAGGTGAACTGCGTCTGAGAGGAGAAAGTTGTTCTGGCAGAGGGGTGGGTTATGCGGAAGCAGGGGGAAAATTAGGAACTGGGGTTACAGATTGAGAGCCCTTTGAATGTTTATAGAATTCCTTCCCCAAGCCTTGGTCACCTAAGGCGTTTTATTTTTTTATTTTTATCTTTGAGAAGCCTTGGATGAGTTCTTGGCCCTTTTTCCGCAAATGGTGCGTCTCTGACTTAGCCTTCAAGGAAGGACCTCTGGGATTGTCTTCTGCCATGATAAAATACCAGGAACAGAGCAATATTAAATAAAGAGGCAGTTGGCACGCCTAGGTGTACGGCCTATAATGAGAATCGGATATCCTATCGTTGGGCCGCATCCCCCATTTGGTAAAAATATTTTTTGGTTGTATCGTAATATATATGTTCAATTTAAATTTATTTTATTTTATTTGTTTTGTTTTGTATTTTTTTTTTAATTAACATAAGAGGTGAGGCCAAAAGGGGCCTCACTAAACTGCAGAAAAAGCCAATAGAAGGAAAAATATATTACTATTTTATTTCACTTGAGAGTAAATAAAAAAGGTCTTTTATATCCAAAAGCCAATAGACCGAATGAACGCTGAGGCCAGAAAACCACTTGTTTTTTTTATTTTTCTAACAAAAAAAGACAGAAAAATTGGTAAAAATAGGTAAAATTAGGCCTCCTGAGGCAGCCTCCCAAGCAACAAGGGAAGTAGGTGCCTCTCCTTCGCCTCTGAGTGGGCTGCGGAAAAAAACCCAAAAGAGAAATCAATGGGCAACAGGGCACAGAGCCACAATACCCCTTCAGAAAAGAAACCGCCAAACAGGCCTGCCGGTCCTGTCATAAGCCTCCCAAATTGTCGCAGCAAACTTTACAGCTAAACAAAATGGCGGCCGGCCACGAGGCGCACCCAAAATGGCCACCAGGACCAGCGCGAGGCTCAGAGAAGAAGGAAAGCCCCTCAACAACAATAAAAACTGCCAAAACGCAGGCAGAACGAGGGGCCTGAAGAGAAGAGAGCTCGCCCTCTCTCTACTGCGTTCATGGGGGGAAGGCACAACAAAACGCTATGAAGCGTACAATACAATACAAGCCACTGCTGAGGCAGCACGGCTTAAAAAGCGGCAGGCACCAGAGTGGGGGGGTGGGGGGAGCGAAAGGCTCTAAAAACCCCGTATCCCCCCCCTGAAGGGCGAAAATTCGCTCCTTTCATCAATTTAAGACAACCCAAATGTGCAGGGACCAAGGAGGAAACACAAGGAAAGATCAAACCTGAGATTTAAGGCAAAGAAACCTGGATCGGCCAAGGAGAAAACTGCTAGAGCTGCCTGTCTCTGTGAGGCTGAGCTAAAACTGGGAACGCTATGGAGGTGTCACGTGGAGGAGGAGGAGCGTTCCTCAATTATAGCTCAGCCTGTAAGAGCGGAGACTGCAGCACCTCCCACTCTGGATGCTCGAAGCAGCTCTATGGAGAATAATGTGCCCCAGATGTCTATGCAGTAAATGTATAAATTCGTCATGTGGCTTAACAATATTTTAAACCAAGTTAGCCATCTGCAACTGGTCATCATGTTATCACATATAAATCATTCTCTAAAGTAGCAGTAACACTTTTACCCTCTTTCTCTATTATGCAGTTATCTCCCCCTAAAGGTTACTACATAACCAAAGCCCTTACTGATAACAAATCATATTTAAGTTTAGGTACATATAACATAGATAAGTGCTCATTTATACATGAACAATATGCAGTACCTTCATCAGATGCTTTCATCTTCCATCCATTTGCCAATGATACATGTTGCTTACTCATGGACATCGTTACAAACATCTCTCTATTTCTAGTACTGCACTGTGATGCTCCACTATCCACTACCCACAAATCATGGTTTACAGTTGAATTGCTAGACATAGCTAAATTAACATTCTTCTTGGCCTTCTGGTGATTACCAGTATTCTGTCGTTTTCCCTTCTTACAGAATCTAGCTATCTGTCCCTTAGCCCCACAAGAAAAACATTTCCTAACAGTATAGGCAGTTGAAGACAAATCCTCTTCTTGTGGTTGTTTCTTCCTCAGTTGATCCCTATCCAGCCGTCTTCTTGCCTCTTCTAACAACCTTCCGGTTATGTCAGTCAATGTCAGTTTATCCCTGGGCAGAACTTCCAGTGAAGATACGTAATCATCATAACTTTCATCCAATGAGGAAAGAATGATGTAAACTTGATGCAGCTATGAAAATATCAGTTCCTGTTCATGTAGCTCTTGAAAAGTTCTTTTCATGAAGTTCAAATGAGCTAACATACCTCCACATTTCAGAAGATGTGCTCTAAACAGTTTATGTGTAAGATGTATGTGTGCACCTACACTGTCATGAACATAAATCCTCTTCAAATTCTCCCAACACTTAGCAGCAGACTCTTCTCCACAAATATGCACTAGCTGCTGGTCACTCAATGTTAGTCCAATTATACAAAGAGCTCGTTTGTTGTTCCGTTTAAAGTCAGTAGCTTCTTGGCATCATCCTCATCATCTGGATCCCAAGCATTTACATCCAGTGGATCTTGAACTGTATTCCATAACCCTTCTCTACACAGAAGTAGACTGCACTTCATAGACCAGGAAACATAGTTTGTTCCATCCAACTGGGTTATCAGCGATAAGACTTGTTGACAGGTCTTGTGCCATCTTTACCAGGACAGTAACCCACAATTAAACAGTAAACAGTACTGTGTATTCAGATATCTGACCTGGGCTCATAACCAGTGTTGAGGTAAATCCCCCTTAAGAGAATGAGTGCACACAGGGAGACATAGTGAGAGTGATGTTGAATAACACACGACCTGCACACAGCCACACTGTATAGTAAAATGTAGGTTTTACTTCCAGTAAACAGTTAAGCAAAGTCCAACAAACAGTTCAAGTCATTCACAGTTAAAGCAATCAATTTTCAGTCCAGGGATAATCCAAATAACGAAGTCCAGTATCATAAACAGTTCAGTAATCAGACTCACATCAATCCAAGAAGAACGACAATCAGCAACAGTCAATAGTAAAAATGCAGGAACCAAAAACAGCAAACATCAGAACATCTAGCAACAAGCAACTCACAGCACCAACAGAACAACCCAGCTTTCTGGCTCCATCTTATGGCCGTTTGAGGAACCACACCCAATTACAATTTTAGCATTCCTTTAAAGAGACAGTATTAAATGTCTATCCTGGTTGATATATTTCCAACCCAACTGTTAAGTGACTATAATTCCTAACACTACCTATAGTTAGTAGTGACAGTTTCCTCTTGTATGGATGAAGTGCTAATGATAAGAGTATAAATCACACAATATAGCATTTGTTTCTCTAAAATACTTGAAATCTCACAGGCTTGTATAAAGTGCCTTTGCCCTCCCTTTCACTCCCACCATTCATGAATAATTGCCAATAAAAACACACATTTATAGATTTTCTCTAATTACCTTTCCCCTGCAATATATTTATAAGCACCTGTCTCAAAGTAACTTTACTGAAATACAGACATAAACATGCACACATTCAGAAAGAACTAAATGCCTAGCACATACAGTAACTCAGATGTTAATGAAAGTCTTTTAACTCAGATCTGAGAATATGCTTATATTATGTCAACATATACTTACTGGGAATAGGTCAGCTCACATACAGTGTCTTTCCAGTCAGTATAATCAGAAATTCCCCCTGCCATAATGATCACTTTATGCTTGTCAAGATTTATCTTGAAGTCCTTAGACAGAATAGCATGGAAATAAACCGTAATATTCTCCATAGGTGTCCAACTGCAAGACAGAATAAGACGACAGATGACTTCCATATTAATACTACTTAATTATGATACATAAAACTTTCATAAAACATTGCTTTAAATTACACATATATACCTCAAATGGAACACTTTTTCAAAGGGTGCACAAATTTTCAGAACTGCTACTAAAAATATAGTAAAATAAACACACTACCTAAATACAAATTAAAAAAGCAGTAGCTTGACAGTGATAGCCATTGTGAGCTCTCCAACACTGATGTTCATAAAATAATCTTTAGGATGCACCTAGCTTTTAATAAACCATGGGCACAATTATTAGGGAAGTTGTATTTTGGAGGATTAATTTTCTTATTGAATAACTACAGTGCTCTCAAATCAATCCAAACAGTTAATGAATCTCAAATCTGAATATTTAAGAAAGAAAAAATGAGGCTTTGTCTTTCTTAGAAGACTATGTGTGCATAATTATAGGACAACTATTAGGGTACAGAATTATTATGCAAGAAATGAAAAATGAAAATTTGCTCATCTCACTTATTTGCATCTGTTAAAGTAAGATTAATAAACAACTCAAAATGTACAAATAAACATTTCTGACATTTTAAAAAGAAATCAGTGATCATTGTATCTTGTCCCGAAGTAGCCTTAGTCCTACTTAGAATTTGAATGGGACACTACAAGGCAATCCCAGGACCAGGGGTGGGTTTTCTAACTGTTCTGTTCATCTCTGTAGAACCGATAGCTCTGAAGAGCAGCAGACATAGAAACGTTTCTATGTCTGCTGAGGTTTTTGCCACCCGGGCTCTTACCTGATCTTTATTTCCTGATTTTTCAACTTCAGCTACCAAACAAGGCACAGCTGCAGTTAAAAAAGCAGGAAAAGAGGGCCGTTTCAAAGGCTGCTTTTCTGCAGGCAGCTGCTGATGACGATTTACAGGCCTGCAGAGAAGCTCATAAATCCCGAACCAGCACTTAACCCTGTCGTATCCCACTCCTGCCCAGGACTGTAACTTATATAAAAAAATTGACACAAAAAATGGAAGCAGCGAGTCACTCTTGTATTTTTTGCTAAGATCACTAGAAGCTGGCTTGATTCAAAGGATATTTTAGTCTCATGTACATCACTGAAAGAGAACTACTGATGTGCAAATCAGGGCTGCATGTAGTCCTTTCACTCTCTGTTGTGGGGAGAGGAATCTATTATTTCCACAGAAAGCTTTTTAATGAAAAAAGGAAAATGTTGGAGGCTACTGCCAGCAGTAAGTACACTTGTGCAAGTTGTCCATCACAAGGAGAAAATATTCTGTCTGAAGCCAAATACAATTGACAGCACTTTAAAATTTCAGTTATCAGCATAAAAGCATCTTTCTTCAAAAATCAGATGGTACTGCCGAATTCCCTGTTGGATTCAGCTTCTGATTTCAAATAAAACAAAGCATTTGGAAGCAGAATGTCCATGAAAAGAAAATGGGACTTCATTTGCAAGCAATCCCAAACAGGGTTTCCAAATGAAAACATAATCAAATGATCCCTTGTACCTACTGGAATTTTTTTATGTCTTCCAGGTGTTGAACTGCCACCACCCCAGACCAGCATGGTTGGAAGTCCAACTCCTCTGGAAGACACCAGGTTAAGAAAGACCAATATTTCCCCTTGGGATAATTGCCCCAGAATAGCCTCACCTATACTGTCAAGAGTGTACCTGTGTCTAGTAAGAGCTCAAATCAGAAAGAAAGATAGACGCGGATGTTTAACAGCATTCATGATATCTTTATAATGGGAGGGGAGAAAGAATAATCAAAAGCACTATAAATTTACACATACACACAAAATAAAAAAATAAAAATTAAGCCATCAAATAAATGTTAAGCATACTGGAATTACTTTCAAATAGGAAAATACTTTTGATCAAGCCTGCTAGAAGCTAGATTCCACTGTTGCATATTAGAAAAGACTATGAAGGAAGGATTATGATGTTATAGTTTTACTGAATCTGAAACTTCCAATTCATTTGGATACGGATGAAAAAGAAAACGGCTTTTGTGGAATTGTGTTACAGCTATTATTAGACCATTATATTGAATGTCAACTTATATATGTCTGCATGGACAGTATATCAGCGGCAAATAATCAGACCATACTTTTGTTTGACAGCAGAGACGTCACGGTTTTTTTCTTCTGCACTGGCCTTGTTTCCTGTCTGTGGCTTTTGATTTCCAGTATCAGCAGAATCTCCCCTTTCCTGCCCAGACTCTTCCACTGGAGTGCATATTTTTTGTCCCTTTTCAGAGATATTCTCCTGCTCGGCCACATTTAGCTTTGCTTTCTGTAATAAAGGCATATCAGATATACAAAAGCAAGTAGTAGAAAGTGTCTATGCAAATAAATCCATGAGTAGCTTAGAAGGGTTTTAGCTAATCTGCTTTGCCACAATTACTTAGGATTTTTTTTTTTTAAAAGGAATTGCTCATTTTTATGATGTTTACTATCTGGTTGCCAGAAAGGTGATCTTGCTTTACACAAAAATTTCCCTGTCAAGAGATTATTAAATATAACTTATGCAACAAAGAACATTAACATTGACACATGCAGTATACCACTACATGTTTGTCCATGACTTTGTTTTATTTAAGCGAGTAGAAAAAATGAAGTTAACAATTCTCGGTCACTGATAGCTCCTATTTCTCACCACACAGCACTGAAGTTTGGGCTTTCTCAGGGTAGATATCAATTATGCTAACAATCCTTCCTAGTATCTATCTGTTCACACTTAAGACTATAACCATGTGGTAAATGTATAAATCTTTTACAATTTATATTGTTTTGCTTCCTAGTATGATTTGATTGCTTATTAGTAACCTATGATTATCACTAAGTGTTGTATCTTATGATTCTTAATGAATGTATTTTATTTTTTCTTTATGTACACTGAGAGCATATGCACCAAAGACAAATTCCTTGTGTGTCCAATCACACTTGGCCAATAAAGAATTCTATTCTATTCATTCTAATCAATAAACAACTGCCTGTCTTCAAGGTTGAGAAGTCTAGGGTAAAAAACCATGTGAAGATAAGATAAATTGCAGGAATATGCTAGGAATAACAGGGAATTGCACCCATCATCAAAAGTGGCTTTTCCCTTTTTTTCCTCTTCTTTTGGACAACCTTTAGATAAGCCAGGTAGAAATCTAAACAATAGTCAAGTCTTCCCAAGTTGACAATTCTGTTCTTATAACTTTTGATGCGAAAACAAGAAATATTCAGGAGAATCATTCCTATGAGGTTAATAAGGTTCATGATATTTTATACAAGATTCTAAATCCAATCTCAAGCACAAGCTGTTGCTGATAAAATTGTGGAGCAGCCTACATAACTCTCCAACATGCTATTTAGCAGGCTAAGACTGTGGGTGTAGATAAAATACTGTATGCATTTAAAATCAAAAGCAATTTATTTCAATAGACTTGGAAATCTAGATCTGTTACGTATTCAGATATTACATTCCTTTCTTTTATTGTAGAACTATGGAATTCCCTGCAACAAGGGTTCCCAAACAATAGCGTAGGAAATGCTGGTGGTCTGCAAGGATCCTTCATAGCTGAAGTGTCAAAATTACTTTTAAAAATACTTCATAAAAATTGGCAGTCTCGTAAATTTTTTATCCACAGATGCTCTGGGGGGGTGTCATGGATAATGTCCCACCTGTGGACATCAAGTTGTCACACTTCTCATATGGTGGCCTGTAAAACTAATTATCTCTAAGGATGTACAATTTTTTCTGAAGTGGTGTAAGGTTTCCTACCTAGGCAGGGGGTTGGACTAGAAGACCTCCAAGGTCCCTTCCAACTCTGTTATTCTATTCTATTCTATTCTATTCTATTCTCATGCTTCAAATCCTAGAGATACAGCAAAAATTTAATTATGGGACAAGATACATTTATTGCTTCACAAAAAGATAACCTTCTATGCACTTTATATTTATATTTAGTTCATGCTTAGGGTTTCCTCCTAAAAAGACAATTCAAGGTGGCCAACTATCCAGACAGGAAGCACTCCCAGTTGAATGAATTCCACTTTATTGTAAGCTTACTCTCATAATATTACAAGCCTAAAAGTAAATTTCTCTCCCCTGCTACCTTTTCAACCTAAGAAACTAGGGTGGGTCCCTTCCGAGACATTTGCCACACACCCAGATTCCTTCTGCGGGCCCATCTGCCTCTTATCCAACCATTCCCCTAGCCATGGCTCTTCCACGGTCATTCCCAAATATTACTACAATAACAAAAAAGGGATCTAGATATATATTATCACAAATAAATGGAGGAATTTACTTTTGAATCAGAACTGCTCTGTTGTTTGGCCTCTTCTGTAACTTCTGTTGAATTGCTATTTTTCACTTCAGATTCAGGCAAAGATCTCTTCATTCCACAGTTTTGATGTTCAATGCTTGATCCTGATCCTTTTTCCTCAGTAGATGTAACATTAACATTGAGATCTGAAGATCTGCTATCCGTGTCTCCCTTAGAAACAGGTTGCATAACAGTTCCATCTGATATATTGGATATATTCTGTGAAAATTGACCAGGCCCAACAGAACTGATAGCATACTGTTTCTTGCTAGGATCTATCTGTTCAGTAACTATATCAACCTTTCTGGAACTATCCTCCTCCATCTTCTCCCCCGTGAGAGCAGTAACAGCAGGTTGACTTTCTGCATCATTTTTCTTATTTTGCTCTGACTGATTCTGGATTTCTTCTCTGCTCACAAATTCTTGGCCCTGATCTGCATGGAAGCAGGCATTTCTAATGTGGTCGCTGCTACTGTCATCGGTGAATGAAATTAAGTCAATTGACTTAGCTTCTGAGTGTTGACTTTCTTCTACTGGGATTCTCGCATCAGCCATATCTGGGGTAAGTGAACAATCAAGACTGGATGGAGCTGAACTTAAGCTTGAGAAGGAACTTTGTGTATCTGGAGAAGTCTTCTTCTTGTTCCTTTTCTTGTTCTTCTACAAGGTGGAAAGAAAAACAGGGTACTTAGAACAGAAAATCTGATTTTAGTGCATTATAAATAATTCAAATAACTAAAGATATTCTTTTCTTATTAAATATAATAGAAACCTCCAGATTTTCATCATATATTAGCTGTATTTTTACGCTGGACTTTTGAAATCAAAATAAAGAGGGACTGGAGTATCAAATCTTGTCTCACTTCCTGTGATACTTCAAATGACTGCAAACTTTGCTAGTTTGCCTATACAATAGTTTGTCACAAACAACATTTAGCCGCATTCTATCCCAAGCAAGCCATGCAAAAAAGAGTAAGAAAAACTAAGAACTAGGAGGAAAAATGAAAGAAATAAGAAGCAGAGAAAGAGAAAAGATTGATTAAAAAGACTGCACAAAGAAAACCAGTTATAGGTAGCCCTCAACTTATGACCACAATTGAGCCCAAAATTTCCATTGCTAAGTGAGACACTTGTTTAGCTGAATTTTGCCTGGTTTTACGACTTCTTTTGCCATAAAGGTAAAGGTTTCCCCTGCCCAGCCATGTCCAACTCTAGAGGGAAGTGTTCATCCCTGTTTCCTAGTCAAAGGAGCCAGCATTGTCCAAAGACGCTTCCATGGTCGTGTGGCCAGCATGAACGTATGCTGAATTGCATAGAATGCTGTTACCTTCCCACTGAAGTGGTACCTATTTATCTACTTGCATTTGCATGCTTTCAAATTACTAGCTTGGCAGGAGCTGGGGCAAGAACAGGAGCTCACCCCCCCTCATGCAGTACTTGGGTCTCAAACTACCGACCTTCCGGTCGATAAATCCAGCACCTTAGCCACTGCAACCCCCACTTTTGCCACAGCTGTTAAGCAAATCACTACATGTATTAAGTGAATCATGTAGTCATTAAGCAAAGCTGGCTTCCTTCATTGACTTTGCTTGTTGGAAACTAGTGGGAAGTTTACAACTAGTGATCACATGACCCCAGGACAGCGAAAGTATCTTAAATACATTTCAGTTGCCAAGTATCCACCTTCTGATAACATGAATATGCGGATGCTGAAACAGTCATAACTATGAAAACCAGTCATAAGTCACTTTTCAGAGGCATTGTAACTTCAGTCATTAAAAAAATGATTTAAGTTGAGGACTACCTGCAATAATGTTCTAATTTGATTGCTTATATTCTGAATTCAACCAGCAGCAAGACTCCAAAATTGATGCTTTCTTTATAATAATTTGAAATCATTGAAATACTAAAGCCCTCATGGAAGCTATATCTCAATTAAAATGGAAAATGGGCGTTGGTCCTTACCTGACACGCCATTTCTCTGGAGCCGGGAGGATCATCCAGAGAGTGGGAGGTGCTTCAGCCTGCGTCATTGAAGGCTGAGCTTAATTACTGAGGAATGCTCCGCCCTCCATCACGTGGCTCCTTGCATTCCCCAGTTTATGAGAAGTCAAGAGTGAAGAGAAGATCGTGCTCTCATCTTACTATGCTAAAAGGTTCATTGGCCGAAACAAGACCCCACCAGATGGTGAACTAAAAGGGTGGGGCTGGATGATCCTCCCGGCTCCAGAGAAATGGCGTGTCAGGTAAGGACCAACGCCCATTCTCCTGAGAGCCAGTCGGATCATCCAGAGAGTGGGACATACCAAAGCTTGGCTGTCCTATGGGAGGGACTCCATCTGGTTCTAAAGTCCCTGCGGTTCCTTGAGGACTCGCTGGAGAACTTGTCTACCAAACGAAGCCTCCGCCGAGGCAAATATGTCGATCTTATAATGCCTAATGAAGGGAGATGGGGAGGCCCAGGTGGCTGCACTTCTGGTGGAATGTGCTGTTATTCCACTGGGCACCGGCAGAGCCTGGGACAAGTGAGCTTTGGAAATAGTAGCTCTAATCCAGTGGCCGATGGTTGCCGGGGACACTTTGTGTCCTAAGGATTTAGGTTGAAAGGAAAGAAATAAGGATTCAGACTTCCTAAAGGGCTGGGTATGTTTAATGTAAATGTGGAGGGCCCGTCTTACATCTAAGGTGTGCCAAAGCTTCTCCCTTTCCCGCGAGGGATTGGGGTAGAGGTTCGGAAGTATAAGTTCCTGTGCCCTATGAAAGGCTGATTTGACCTTGGCAAGAAGTAGGATCCGGTCGGAGAACCACCTGATCGGCATGGAAGATGCAAAGGTCCCTCCTCACCAACAAGGCTGCTATCTCTGATATTCGGCAAGGCTAAGTAATGGCCATCAGGAACACGACTTTGAATGTTAGGAACTAGAGTGAGGATTCCCTTAGAGGCTCGAAGACTTGTTTAGTAAGGGACACCAGGACCTTATTGAGGTCCCAGGTAGGGTATCTATGTACGGTTGGGGGACACAAGTTAGAGTCTCCTCTGAGAAATGCCCTAAAGCCAGGGTGGAGGGAAGGGGAACCCAGGTTGTCGCAAACAATGACAGTTGAGAGGGCTGCGACCTGACGCCTCGGGGGAATTCCTCGGGGGAATTCCTCAGACCCTCTTGGAGGAATTCCAAAACTTGAGGGATGGAGGGTGAGAGCGGGTTGACTTGGAGACTATGGCACCACTCGCAGAACCCCTGCCAAGTGACATTGTATGTTCTGGTTGTTGAGGGCCGCCTGGCGGCTAAAGTGGTATCAATAACCTGGTCAGAGAATGCTCCTTCCTTAGACGTTCCTGCTCAACCTCCAAACGGCTAACTGGAGCCATTGAGGCTCCGGGTGTTGGGGGGGCCCCTGGGAAAGGGATATCCTGTGCGGGGAAATTTTCCAAGGGGGGACCACCGATAGGTTGCGGAGGTCTGCAAACCATGGGTGCCTGGGCCAGTAGGGTGCCACTAGAATCAGCTCTGCTTTCTCGGAGATGAGCTTCTGGATGACTCTGGGGACCAGGGCCAATGGAGGGAATGCATATAGAAGCCCTGTGAGCCAGGGGCAACAGAGGGCATAGCGATTCTCGGCCCCGTGGGTGGGGTACCTCAAGAAAAACCTGGGGAATTGGGTGTTGAGCGGGGATGCGAAGAGGTCTACTGATGGGAGACCGAACATCATGGTCGCTTCCCTGAACAGCGACGGGTGGATGCGCCACTCGGACTGGCCCACCGTGGTCCTACTCAGCCAATCTGCTTGGGTGTTTGAGACCCCTGAGATTTGCTCGGCTTTGAGGGAGAGGAGATTGCGCTCCGCCCAACAGCAGAGGCGCTCGGCCTCTCTCATCAAACTTATGGACTAGGTGCCCCCTTGTCGGTTGACGTGAGCCTTGGCAGTGACGTTGTCCGAGAGTATCAGGACATGCCGCCCGCGTACGTGGGGGAGGCAGTTGCGCAGGGCCAGGTGGATGGCGCGAAGTTCCAACCAGTTTATACTGCGTATCCGTTCTACCTGTGACCATTAGCCCTGTGTCAAGAGCGAGTGGATGTGAGCGCCCCATCCGGACAGGCTGGCATCTGTGGTGAGGGTGAGGCGTTGGGGTTCCTTGAAGCAGTGTCCCATGTTGATGGCGGGACTAGTGTTCACCAGAGGAGAGACGTTAGGACCCTTGAAGGCACCTTGACCGCGGCCTTTGAATTGCTTCTGCCGGTCCTTTGGAACAGGATCAGGAACCACTGTAGGGATATAATGTGTAAACGGGCCCAGGGAACAATGGAGATACATGAGACCATTTTATCAGGTAATTTAGACGATTCTAAAGGTGTTACTTTCCTTGATCGTCTGATATGTTTGACCGTTTCCTGAATGCTATGGAATCTCTCAGAGGAAAGGAAAACCTTTCCCTGAACCGAGTCAATGACGGACCCCAAGTGGGTGATCCGTGTCGATGGTAACAGATGGCTCTACTGCCAGTTTACTAGAAACCCATGGTCTTGGAGGGCAGAGAGAGTAGCTCTGATATCCTTTTCTGCTTGGGTTCTGGAATGAGACAGGATGAGGATGTCATCCAGGTAACAGTGGAGACGAACCGGGCGGTCCCTGAGGTGGGCCGCGAGGGCCTTAGTGAAGGTTCCAAAGGGAAGGGCCACATATTGGAAATTGCGATGGTTGTAGCAGAACCTGAGGAATTTGGAATGAGAGGGCCGGATTGGAATGTGAAGATACGCCTCTGAACGGTCTATAGAGGATAGCCAATCTCCCTGCCTGATGCCCAGTAGAATGGATTGTAGGGCATGCATCGTAAACCTGTGGTAGGTCAGGTAACGGTTAAGGCGTTTCAGGTCTAGAATAGCCCTCCATCCCGAGGATTTGGGGACCACAAAGAGGTGGGAGTAAAACCCCCGCCTCCACTGGGATGGTGGTACAGGTTGTATGGCCTGTATGGTGAGGAGATGGTGGATAGCTGAATCCATTGGGATCCTTGGAGGGGGGGAATGCCATAAAAAAAATTGGGGGGGGCGTGCTGGAATTCAAGCGCGAGGCCCAGTCTGATGGTGTCTCGGGCCCAGGCATTGGAGGTAGAGGAATCCCATCGGTCGGCGAAATGCTTGAGGCGTCCACCAATGGGAAGGGAGGGATGGGATCTATCTGGGTCATCTAAGTACAACCCCTTGCTTGAGAAAAGGAGTTTATTCCAAATATTTGCCTTTGTCTGGGATCGAACTCACGACCTCCTGACTGTGAGGGAAGTGCTCCACCTCTAGGCCACCTGCCAAAGAGCTGCGTCGGAAAGGCTTCCCTCCTGAACCCCTGAAGGAGTGCCTGTAGCTGCCGCCCCTCCTGTTCCTGTCGCCCAATCGGCTCGATCCTGGGGCTGGAATGGCCAGAAGGATGGGGGTCTCGGACGCCTGGGCAGGAAAGGATACTGGAAGAAAGGATGGGGGAACCTCTCCGAAAGGCTGAGGTGCTCTTGACTCTGACCTCCGAAAGAGGGGAGGAAGGAATTTTTTCTTGCTTCGGGTTTCGGATAGCAATGGTGCCAAATGGTTTGTCCCTCTTAATGGGGGCGGTGGCCAAGTTAACCTTGTTTTTCACGTCCGCCTGCCAGTGTTTAAGCCAGGCAGTGTTTAGGCAGGCAGCGAGCTGTAACGTGAGAGGTTATTGCACAGGCGGAGAAATTAACCGCGTGGTAGGTGGCGTCGGCCGAGAATTCTGCCGCAGCCGTCAATTTTGCGATGTCCTGATGTGCCGTTGCGTTAGAGGGGGGAAAATGTTTCAGTTGGCGGAGCCACCGAATTAAAGACCTGGTGAAGAATGGAGCGGCCGTGGCCGATCTAATGGCCCAGGTGTCCACTTGATGGGCCCTATGTAAGGCCAGTTCGGACCTCTTGTCCTGGGTGTCAGAGCCTCCAGGGGATCACTGGGGGAGGACAAGGATGCTAAGCTCAATATGGGCTCATCTGCCTCGGGAGTGTTAAGCAGGTTGTAGAAGCTTGACTCGAGGTTAAAGAACCTCTTGTCCTGGTTGGATGGGACCGGAGGGGCCCTTGTAGAGTCCAAATGGTTTGAAACTAGGTTGTGAAATATGGGTGGGGCCGGAATAACCTCCACCTCCACCACAGGCTGCCTGAAAATGGCGTCCTCTTGTCCCTCCGCCAGGGAAAGGAGAACCGAGGAGGACTGAACAGACAGGCCAGAAATGTTCTTGGCCTAAAATCAGAGCGATTTAAACATGTGTGGCTTGAACAGACCCACAACGGTGGGTTGATTGGGAGTGAGACCCTCGTCCTCGGACATGTCTCCTTCCATCGGGTCTATCTCCAATAGGGCTTCCCCTTGGTGTGTAGAACCCCATTCAAATTCCTCCTCCTTCCCGAACCGATCCAGGTCCTCTATGGCCTCCTCCAGTTCCCCTTCTGGGAGAGGACTGTACCCCTGCAAAGGTACCTGGCCATGAGTAGGGTCCAATCTGGATGAGGACCTGGCTGATTGCAAGTCTGGACATCTGTTGAAGGCCATCTGCTATCCCCTGGTGGATAGCCCGTTCCATCCATGCCTGCATGTACACAGGGATCCCAACTGTGGCGGCCTCCTCCTGGCACAGACCAGCGGCCGTGGGCATGAATGTAGCTTTGGGCAGCTGTCTGGTGGCTGGTCCGGGGACCTGGTGTCCCTGGGATGAGCTGTGCCTGGAGAGGGAAGAGCAATTGGAGGAGGGGGGGGTGTCTGGAGGTAGAAGGAACAGAGGATGGTAGGGCAGGAAGCATGGGTTGTGCCTCTCTAGATTGCCTCAAATTCTTTCTCCAGTGCCCTATGATATCTTAGGGCATCCCTCTGAGAAGCCTTGGAAGTATCCTTAGAGGCTTCCTTAGCCTGTTTGCGCAGGTGGTAAGATTTAGATCTGGCCTCCAAATAGGGGCCTTTTGTGGAAATGTCATCTGCCATTATATAAGAAAGGACTGAAATACCAATTTAAGGCGGTTGGCTCGCCAAGGGTTCGACCTACAACGAAGGCCGGGTGTCCTTTCAGCTGGCCCGCACCCCCTTTTGGAATTTATACAGCCTATAAAATTAATATTGTTATAATTATTAATATATATAAAACAATTAGTATTGAAACTGTGTAATAGTCCTTTAGCGAGAAAGTTCATATATCTATATATGCCTATATGTCTATATCTCACACCCCTGAGAGCCACACAAGATGCCACCACTACACTTCCACGTAGAAAGAAGACTCACACCCACACAGAAGATGAAACACGACCACGGACCAGAAGCCGCACTGCAGCTGCATCACTACCCACCTCAAACCCCTCTGAGCCATACATGAAGCGAACTGACCTCCACCATGAAGATGCAGCACGACCACGAACTCGAAGCCAAACAGCAAGATCACAGCTCACCAGCTCAAACCCTCCAGCAACTAAGACTAACCTGAGCACAATCAAGCCCCCACCTGAACAGAACACGCCTCCAGCCAATCAGAACACAGCCAACCCCCCACCCAATCAGAACACAGCCAAACCCCCAACCAATGAGAACACACCCCCACCCAATCAGAACACAGCCAAGCCCCCAGCCAATCAAGTCATACCCCCACTAGCAGTTAAAAGGAAGAAGCAGCTGCAAGCTCACATCACTCTGAGAAGCACAGAGCTGAAGACCAAGCCTGAAGATGATGAATGAGACTTCATCGAAACGTTGCCTAGATACTTCCAATCTTACGCGGGAGAAAACCCGAATAACCAAAGATCCACATATATATATATATAATATACATATATAATATTATATATGTATAATATTTCTTAATATTATTATTATTATTTTTATTATTTTTATTTCATAATATTCAGTTCGGGGTCTGGCTTGATGCTCCTAGGAAGGAGTGGCCCCAGAAGTTGCTGTAAGTTATCACCAATCTGCCAAATGAACACATGAGGCTGGAATGAGGCCTCTGGCAGCTGGAGCTCCCAGGCAAAAACCGGGAGGGATAGGCTGCAAGCTTCTGCCCTGAGCGTGCCGCGGAAGCCAACTAGTGTATGCCAATTGTGATTAAAATCTAGTAGCTCTCACAGGCTGGAAGGCCTATGACTAGAGCTAGTCCCTTCGCAGCCCAATGAAGCCTTTAAATATAGCGCCCGACACGCGGCGGCACCCAAAATGGCGGCCGGCCACGATCTCTTATCCACGGGCCGCTCAGAGCAATTAAAAAGCCTCTCCAGCATGTCTAGAGGCCGGAAAGGCAGCCAGGTAAACTATTCGCCCTTTCCTGGAGCGATCAGCGTTCGCGGTGGGGAGGAACACCAGCTGCGCTTATCAGCGCGATCAAATGGAGCCTCTGCGATTGCGGCGCGAAGAAGCGGCAGGGAAAGGAGCTGAATGGGGGGGAGGATTGGCATCGGAGCGTGAAAGCCGCCCGCTAGTTATCCCCCCTGGGGGCGAAAAAACACGCTTCCCTGCTACAGCTACCTGAAGTGTGCAGAGGCTAAGGAAGAGCCAAGAATAAAAGGCAAACCTGAAAAGGTAAAGGACTTTGCAGCAATTAGCTTGAATCGGCCAAGGGGTGGAAATACACAGCCTACTCTCATGAAGGCTGCGCATAAACTGGGGAATGCAAGGAGCCACGTGATGGAGAGCGGAGCATTCCTCAGTAATTAAGCTCAGCCTTCAACGACACAGACTGAAGCACCTCCCACTCTCTGGATGATCCAACCGGCTCTCAGGAGAATAAGAAATTTAATGACGTTATTCTACATTAAAATGCTCAAGGTAAGTCCAATAGCAATCCCTTCTTCATTGTATTGTAAAGAATTATAAAAACTATAACCGGATTTCTTTTGACCTTACTGTGAAAGCACAAGACAATAAATCTTTCCTTGGATTGTTGTTTTCTCATTATTCTTTTCATTCATATTTTAAACCAGTTTGCATTTCCTCCCATGAAAACAGCAGGTCTTCCATGGAAAGAGATTACATAATACCTTCTTAATTTGAACACTGGACATATTTTCTTTAAGATTCTTCAGGTTTTCCTCCATATGTAGAAACATCTAAGGAATTGTATCATTTGTGGTGGTGTGCCATTTTTATTTTAAGCAAAAAAAATATCTCTCAACAATACCAAGTATTGTAAAAAAACAACAACCCAAAGAATACACTCAATGCTGCTTAAAAAAAAAAGCAACATAAACTGTGAAATCGTATTTTGCAATTTATTTTGTTTTGGGTAAAAAAATCCGCTTAAATGTTCCCCATTTTTTCTTATACTTGCTGCTTGGATTCTCTCTCCAGCAACCAAACATACCCAATACAGTGAATCCATTTTCATTTTCACTGTAAGCAAAGGTGACCTGCTTAAATATAAAGGCAAGAGAGAACCAACGCATCCAAAATTACAGATTTTGACTGGAAAACAATTTCACATAGACTAGCAAAACGGATGTATTAAGCCTATACAAGGGTTAGTGCATGTTGCCCATTAAAAGCCTCTAACTCCACACAACAGAAACTGCTCGGCAACTTTTACAAAAAATGGAAAAAGCAGAGCCCCAGAATGTTTTCTAGTTGATAATGAATTGGAGTGTTTCATGGAATCCATTTGGCATGCAATTCTCAGTACTGAAGAACAGTATGCAGGTAATCCTTGCCTTACGACCAGAGTTGCTAAGTGAGTTTTGCCTCATTTTGTGGCCTTTCTTGCCACCGTTGTTAAATGAAGTTGTAAATGCTCCAACACTGGAAGCTTTTAAGAAGGGATTGGATAACCATTTGTCTGAAATGTTATTTCCAACTCTATTGACTTCTACTGAATCACTGGTTAATTTTTTAACATGGTTAAGTGAATCTGGCTTCCCCATTGACTGCTTGTCAGAAAATCTCAAAAGGTGATCACATGACCCAGGGACACTTCAACCATCATAAATGTGAGTCAGTTCCCAAATGTCTGCATTTTAATCCTGTGACCTTGGGGATGCTGTAATGATCATAAGTGTGAAAAACAATAATAAATCACTTCCTTCAGTGATGTAAATTTGAACAGTCATTAAGTGAACTGTTGTTCATTTATTGTAGGTCATTGTAAGTCAAGGACTACCTGTATATTTAAAGAATATATTGTGAAAGGTAAAAAAAATACTATATATCTTTCCCTTTAAGGAAGAAAAGGAACAACTATTTTATCCATGGCTTGTATAACTGTTAGAGAAACTTAACTGTTAATGCATTAATGTTTCACACTTAATAAAACATACTCCCATTTTAGTATGATACATCACATGAAAACCACTCCTTACTGGATATAGAAAGGCCAAGAAAAAAAAAAAGTACTAAAAGAGGTGATGTATATTTTTTAAACATACTGTAAAGTCTGGGATTTGGGATTTTTCTAAGTAGAACAGGCAGATAATAATACAAGAGTTCAAATTGAACTGCTCAGGCAGGTGGGTTTTATAGCAACACACCCAAAATATGTTATTTAAACAGACGCTTAACATCTAGCCCAATTAACAGCGTATCATGGAGACTCACAACTTTCATTTTAATGTGCTCTGTAAGAAAAGTACAGGTAGACCTCAATTTATGATTGGTAATAGTACCTGCCCATTATGGCCATCAGTGACTGCAATCATTCAAGCAAGGGCTCATGATTGTTGACAGATCAGTGACTGTTCTGTCCCTCATAGGTGCAGTCGCTAAGTGAGACCACAGGTCATGAATTGAGTGGAAAAAAACAGCTGCCTGCTAAAATAGTTGCCTGTGCACAGAATGGAGTTCCTGCATTGGACCACAGAAACAAAGCTGGGATCCCAAAGATCTGAGCTTCATTTCTAGGGCCCACCACAGGCGTTTCCCTCCTTTCCACTTGCGAAAGAGAACTGGCATATGCTGGGCAGGTTCTGAAGCACCATGTCAGCCTTCAAGATCTTCTACTACTGCTTTGCATCTTTTGGCTGCCATAAGTAATGGGGGGGAGGGGGGATATTGTCTGGGAAGAGAGCTGGAGGTGTTATATTCTTGTGTTGTGTAAATGAGGAGTGGGGGGGAGTATAAATTCCTGCTCTTAAGTTTCTATTCCTCACTTAGCTTTCTTTTCTCTGCGCAGCTGCAAATCTTTATCAAAATCAGACGGACAGAGGCCTCATCATCACCTGAAGATGCCCACACGATCATATTCACAACTTAATTGGAAGACTCATTTGAACTATGAGGGGTGGGAACGTTTCCAACACTTTGTATATGTAATCTGCGCACCTAATTTCTCAGATTCAGAATCCTATTTGATGCTACCACTTCATACCCCTTCCATCCGTGTGCTAAAAACTCTAGCATAAAGTGGGGAGTGAAATTGGCATGCTAGACCAGAGAAAGGAAGTTTGAATCCTGAACTTTCAGTTTCTCTGGAAAGCCAGCAAACACAAACTTTCGAAAGCAGGGCTGTCAAAAAAAATCCCAGCCCCCCCCCCCCAGCCAGATGTGTCACATGCTGGCCAGGCCCACACCCGGTTTAGCGAAGCGGGAAAAAGTCCCGATACATCACGTAACACCGTGATGTGAGTTTGACACCCCTGTTCTAAAGAGTGATGTGCTGGAAGAAGTCTTTTTTACCCTTCAGAAATATTGATCTTTCTGAAGAGTAGAAAGTTTTTATCAGCCAGCATCTTTAAGAATAGCAGAGCTGCTTGGGACACTGTTCCATGGAAGGGGGAAATCCATTTGATTATCATTCTCAAAGATGCTGCTTGGAAAAGTTCCAAGACGTTGCAAAAGCTAAGGGGGATTTTAGCACAGGGGCCCTTGAGCCCACCTTCAAAAGGCCCATCCATGTTACAAGCAATCCAGGATAAAATCCCTCTTGGCTTTTGTCATGGACTTTTCCAGCCAATGTTTTTGAGAGGGCTGCTTGGAGGTGGGGCAAAGTCATCTGACAGGCAGCCCTTCTGCTCTTGAAGAGGTTGGCTGAAAAGATCATTTCCAAAATGGGTCCCGATGGATCTTTTTCAGGCAGGCTCCAGGAGCCAAAGGGAGTCCTGCAGCACCGGCCTGCAATTTTCCCTGTTGGCTTCCCTGTTGACTTTCTAAAGAAGCTGGGGGGAAAGACTGCAAATGGTGATCACATGATCATGGAGGGCCCGGCAATCCATCGTAAATGCAAATGGGTTGCCAAGAGCCAAGACAACAACATGTGGCCATAACAGCACTGTTAACGGCCATTAACGTCAAGCGCCAGTTGTAAATCCCTTTGTTTAATATCATAATTTTGCATGGTTGCTAAACAAACGGTTACAAAGCAAGGAGTACCTCTATATGTTGGATTAGATCTTGGGAAAGGGAGGGACATCCTCCAGATTTTATTGGCGTCAAATTTGTACTTCCATCACCAAGAATGTCCTTCTTTTCAACTTTTTATATCAATAGATCCCCCTAGAGGGAATCATTTTGACCTTTCAATTTTATTTCAAAAACATACATTCCTATTCAGAACATCAAAGTCCCAAATCTCAGAATAATTAGACTTGCATCCGAGTAGGCAACAACTCAGGACAATAAGATGACACCACACACTAGAAAAACTACCTGCTGAGGAATTGGGCATAGTTTATTATTGCCCTCCTTTAGGCATGGGTTCTCCCTTTGTTTTTTTCTGGAAGGAGGATTGTCATTTTCATCCAACATATTCCAGTCATCAACATTCACAGTTTTTATTGCCTGTTGGAAAACAGCCCTGCTTTCAGAGAACTTATTTGGGAGCAAAATACATATGTTAGCTTTTAATGCAGTTATGTATGAACAGGTAAACAAGTAAATGCAGCAAAAGCGAAGGAGCAGGAGAAGAATAGGAAGAGGGAATAAGTGAAAATTATCTTACTGCAAAAAGTGACAACTTTTCTGGACAGAGCACAACTTGTATCCAAATACATTAACTCTACTTACTCGCTTTTGGGAGGCCGAGGTGACCTTCTCAAAGCTTCCTGATGGACATTCTTCAGACGCCCCATGTGTTTGTTCACTTGATGGCTGCTCATCCACAAATGATCCTGACAAAGGGGAGCTCTCCGGCCTCAATTCTCCCTCAGGTTCCATCTCTTCTGTATCCCTCTTGTCTGCAACTAAAGTATGATGCTTTTTGAAAGTCAATTAAACCAGCAATCTGAACTCAACTGAGAGGCTGCAATGTGAATCTCAGGAACAAAGGAAGAGAACAATTTGCTTAAGGTACCTGAAACTACAAGTTTTCTACCGGGCCTTTTTATTGCAAAGTGTATTTACATTCTCAGGCCTGCAATACAGGGAACATCAACCATTCAGTGCTTAAATTGAATTGCATGCAGATCCTCTCTCATTTAAAAGCAACAATGCACATAATCTAATAGGATGCATATCAGAAATGCTCTCCATTTCTCTGGTAGCAGCATTCACTCATATTGGATGGGAACATATTAATTGGGACACAGATAATTAAATACGTCCATGAGTCTATAAACGTTACAGGACTGTTACTATAGCTGGTACATATTTTAAGGGAGATTTTTAGATTAATTTCATAAGAGACTTTAAAAGATTTGTTGAATTAAATATCAAGCTGACAATAATTCAATAAACTAAATTATTATTCTATGCCATGTACACTACTCTAAGTTAACATACTCCAGGTAACAGGACATCAGTTCTGTAAGTAACAACCTTTTATTCTGAAATGAGATTTTTTAAAAAAGGAATAGAGGAAGATTAGAGGAGAAAGGCAACATACATAATTTTATTATATTAAAAGTTTTTTTTAAATGTACAGTGTCAAATTAGTGGTATATCTACAATAATCAATCTTGGTAGGATACTCTACCAACACAGTGGTTCTCAACCTGTGGTCTGCTGACAGCTGGGGCATGATATCATCAGAAGGGGGTCCAAGAAGACTCATTGAAATGTTACTATTCAAATCTTGAGATAAATCTTGGGAGTCCATGGCAACAAAAGGTATTTCAATGAGGTAAGTGGTGAAGAAAAGGTTGAGAACCACTGCTCTACCATATTCAGGCCATGACAGGGAGCAAACTAAGACAGCCTAAAGAAATTCCTTTTTCTACACACCATATTTCCATTTTTTTTAAAAAAAAATACTGTTCCAGATCTTACTGATAAACAGTTGCACCTGATGGACTGATTTCATGGCGGAGACTGCGACAAACTTACTTTGCACACTGCAAGGCGGAGTCAGGTGCTCTCCACAATTAATACAGGACTGGCAGGATGCATTTTGAGTGTTGTGATATTTAGGGCATTTAATGCCCTTCTTGCGTGATCGGCGACCCAGGGTGAGGTTGTGGTGTTTTGTTTTGTTTTTAACAGCCTGTCCGAAAGCAAGAAAATATAAACAAAAATAGTAGGTGAATTAATCATACTAGTAGGACGGGATAGCTGTGCAGCCGCGGCAAAAAAAGAAAGTAGCGGAAGGAAACGCTTTCGGTACTGCGCGACAGGTGCAACCCTGCCGCCGCGGCAGCGACCAATCAACGTCCGCTATGCAAATGAGGGTCGATTACTTTCGTTTTCCTCTCCAGCCACCCGCGCCCAGTCTCACCAATGAGGGAAGGGCAGGCTGCAGAAGCCCAGTTTACACTCTTTTTTACCCCACCCCCCACTTTCAGGATTCCCTGCACACGGATCCTAAGCCCTCATTTTCCCCAAAGGGTCGCAACAAAGAAAACGCTTGCTTTTCGGAATGAGTTATGTTGTTGCGTGGAAATACCACTTTCGGTTTTGAAAAGCGCCTACGAATGTATTACACTCCTTGTCCGACATTCATTAGGACGTAAACTTATAACCGTGCCAGATCCCAGAAGAGGGAGGGCAGATAGCATAAGTAGCGTTTTACCAAAAACGAAACTATGGAGACGGATCGAGCCCTTTGCTATCTTCACAGACCCTTCTTCCCTTCGGATCACCGGCGCCACACCCAGGAAGGCTGCAAATGCAAGGCACTAAATAACCACCACAAACCCCAACCTGGGAAGTTATTCCATCCCACAAGGTCCCCGTGTTTCCCTTTCGGCCGCAGCCCCTCGTTTTCCGGTGCAAAGCAGAGCCGCCTGTCCGTTTTCCCCATAGCGACCAACGGACCGAGATCCCCGACCTACGGCGACGAGTTACAAAAAGTCAGCCCCTCCCCACCTCCCCCCCCGGCGCCATAAGCCCGAATAAACGCTTCACATCCCAACCGGAAGAGATTGAGCGTCGCAACTCCGTCCTTGTTGAAGCCGAGCTCTCTCCTCGGCTGGAAAAAGGAGCTCATGGGGCTCACCCTATAAAACAAGCTGGATTATCTGCAGGGACGCATCTCCGGAGCGCGTGATTTACCTCAGCCGAGACCCAAAACGAATGGCCCGCAGCGCCGTACAGTGAAAGAACCGCTTTCCCGCGAAACTCTTGCTTCTCCGACCCGCAAACGCAGCCCGCCTTGAAGAGAGAGTCCTCGGCAAAGTTTCGTTTTCCGCCGCTACCTGGCCCCCTTTTATTCGAGGATGCACAAACTATCGCTTTCCAAACGTCACACTGGCGCCCCGCCTCTCTATTTACTTTGCAGGCTGCTGTAGGACCGAAGTCTGTTTTGCAGGCGGGGAATTCCAGAAAGCGCTCGCGAGGAGGAGGAGGAGGAGGAGGGATTTGAGCGTGGTCCACACTGACCGCGGGAAAGCCCAGCAGCCGGACCGGACTCGATTTAGCCGGCTGAATTTGATCCCTTCCCCCCACCCTCCGGCAGCCGGCTGAAAAAAATGTTTCCACCGCTTTTTGCCCCGATGGTGCAAGTGCGGAAGCGCACATCCTGAAAAAGTTAGTGAGCCAAGTGATAAGAGAGACAATTGAGACTCCTCCATTGCCAAAGAATCGATCGGGGAAGCCGATTGCAGTACGGATTTTGTTCCATTTCGAGATATCTAGGCTTATAACAGAAGCCTTGACTTACAACCGGTTGTTTAATGACTGCTCAGAATTAGGACAGCCTTGAAAAAAGGGTGCTTTAAGGCCCACAAAGACTTTCTGGCCCCTGTGAAATGTCACACTTCAGTCACATGATCACATTTGGGGTGTTTGTTTGTCCTTAGGAAGGGTTGATTTGTCAAGTTGCCCTGAGGTCACTATTTGCAATCTCCTCTGCCAGCTTCCCCAACAAGGCCAATGGGGAAGCCAGACAGGAAGGTTGCAAGCTGCTGCCTCCTGCTGAGATGCCCCCCCTTTTTTTGTTTCTGGGGGCTGATTGGAAAAGTTGCCTGGGAAGGAGAACGGAATCCCAGAGGTCTGAACTCTGTTTCTGCAGCATGGTGGAGGCATTTTGCGTGCAGGGAAAGAAATCTGCCAGACTGCAGAAACGGGGCTCAGACCCTGGAGGTCAAAGCTCTGTTTCTGCAGCTCAGTGGAGACTTTCCCCTATCACATGGATCTGTCAGGCAGTTCTTTCATTCTGCCAACTTAATGACATGGGAGATTGCTTAACAACCGCAACTTGGGATTGGCATCGTTGAGCAAAGCAATCGTGGGCATCTCACTTATTGACTGCTTTGTTCTATTGGACATTATAACCCACCCTTCTCTTAGAAAAATGAAATATTTTAGGATATACAAAAAAGGCAAAATATTTCCCCTAAAAGAGAAGTAGAAACTCAGAGAAGCAGAAACTCAGCCCCCCACCCCTTTGTTAATGAGCTGTTAAGGCCTGGACCAGTCTATTCCACATAACAAAGATCTACCTCCTCTAGGTAGAGCCATAATAGGAATTGCCCAAAGCCCTTTCATTACATTGTCACCCAGCAAGGCTCAACCAAGCCTGGGACTCAGGACAGCTTACAGAGTTGCCCCTGCATGGCCTCATGGGAGTCTGACAACCAATCAGAATACAAGCTCCAATTCAAATAGCAACAGAGGGTATAAAACCAAAGGACTCTCAGCATCTCTGCCTTTTTTTTCTTCACCCAAGGCATGTGATCCTGTCCACCATTAAACCATCTTTCCAAGCAGTCACCATGTTTCCAGTGTCTTTCTTCCCCACTTGGAACTGAACCCAGAAGGATATTTGTTTCAACAATTCAGTGATCAAGATTCCAGTCCCAATTGTGGTCATAAGTCAAGGACTACCTGTATCTGCTTGCTCACTAAATGCGAGTCAAACTGTTGTACTGAGGAAAACAATTGGAGATCAGATGCATACTTCTGGCAGTAGAACAAATAATGAAAATGAAATTAACTAATTAGGAGAACAATTAAAAATGGATTTTAATGCCAAATGAGAATATCTTTCACTTGATTATTGCTTCTTTGCAATCTTGGGAGCATGAAGACATACAACACTTTTACCCTCCCTCTCAAGATCTTTGTACTTAGTGGGCATAATCAACACAGAAAGCAACAGTATGCAAAACAACAATTACATTAGGTTTCTTGATCAAAGGTTACATTCAGTTTACAGCCTAGTAGTGTTTCTCAACCTCAGTAACTTTAAAGTGTGTGGACTTCAACTCCCAGAATTCCCCAGCCAAATCCACACATCTTTAAAGCAGATGCAATGCTACTGATCACTATGATTTTTCCAAATTAATGTCAGCCAAGGTGTGTCAGACTTCACAAGAAACATTGGAATTCTATTGACATAATAGGCTGTAGTAACTGAACCTTGACAGTGTAACTTTGCTCCCTTTCTCATACCAAGGATAGTTGTAGGCAGAGTCAGTTTCTACAGCCCACTGGAAGAGTTCAGCAGAATTTTCTTCTGAAAAGCAGATTTTTGTTTTATTCAAGACTCAGTATAAATCATACTACATTGTAATAAACTTTGTTTTGGTTTCCTGTGTTGTGTGAACACAGCAGTAATGGTTGTCTCCAAACTTTTGACTGGATAATCTCATAAATGGCTAATCTTCCAGTATCACCTACCTAATTTCTTTGGTTCTTGCTCTCTACTGAACCTTAAATATCTTCCTTTTCATTCTTCCATTTAGCAACAGCTACTAAAACTTCGAAGAATTGAAAACAGGTAGCATTAGAAATAATTATATTTCAGCCCAAAATAATAGCAATAGCAATGGTGCTTAGTCTTATATACTGCTTCACAATGCTCGTACAGCCCTCTCTAAGCATTTTACAGAGTCAGCGTATTGCCCCCAACAACCTGAGTCCTCGTTTTACTGATCTCAGTCAAAAGGATAGAAGGCTGAGTCAACCTTGAGCCGGTGAGACTCGAACTGCCAAACTGCTGGAAATTGGCACTCAACAGAATAAGCCTGCCATGCTACAGTACCAGAACACATTTTTTATTTTTCCAAGGGGGGTCATTCCACTCTTGCTCAGCCAGCACTGCCCTTTCTTCTGCTTTTCCTTTGAAGGAAGATGCTCGGTTTGGATCCAGGGAGCAAAAACAATACAACTGATTTGTTGCTCTGCTGAAAAATGAATAGCTGGATATATCAAGAAATTCATTCTCAGTTTTAAGGTGGTTAAACTTCGCTTTCATCTAGTGCAGTGGTGGGCAACTGTGGCCCTTTTATGAATTATGGACTTCAACTCCCAGAATTCCTGAGCAAGCCATGCTAGCTCAGGAATTTTGGGAGTTGAAGTCCACAAGTCATAAAGGGGCCATAGTTGCCCACCCCTGATCTAGTGGGTATCATCTAATGGATATAATTTAATGCGTATCATCTAATAGGTTCCTCTATTACTGTATTTTCATGCATGTTTTCTGAATGTCTACAAAGAAGCTTTGATGGAAGCCCTTGGCATTGGATAGAGCTTTGGAGTTGAAGACCCAGTGGGTCCTCAGTTTCATTTGCACTGTCTTGCTCAGGACTGAAGTTAACGTGGAAAGGGATTCTCTCCTCATGAATGTATTTTTCATCTGGATTAATTTTCATTGGCCGAGGGATCTGCTGGTCAGTCAAATTGTTGGCCTTCACTTTATACTCTATGGCATTGATAAGATCCTTCTGTCTTGAATCAATGTCCCATCTCCCTGTTTGCAGGCAGATGTAAGCAGTTCCCCCTCCACATCAAAGCAGCTTCCAAAGTCCACTTGCCTAGCTTGTGGCTAAGGCAAAAGTGAAGTGTCCCAATTGTTTCTAATCTGTCATCAGTCAATGTAAACAGCAATGTAACTGTAGAGCAGACATCCATTCAGTTTACCAATATATGATCACAACTTATTCTGTGGAAGAGCCACAAAGGAGTTAGTAAAACTCCCATCTTCTGTGCTTCCTTCTGTTCAGTTCATGAGTATGATTGAACTAAGATCAGGGGTGGGATTCTACCAGTTCGCACCTATTCACTAGAACAGGTTGTTAACATTCTGAGCAGTTCAGAGAACCGGTTGTTAGAAGAAATTACTGGCCTAATCCTGTAAGGAAGGCAGGAAGGAAACATTCTGGTGTTGCTTACAGAAACTGCCTCTCCATTAACCCTTCTTCTTGGCAGGACAAGACTTCCTGTCTCAGGAACATCTCTGGAGATTTTTTCCCCCCTCCTTTGCTGGTACTTTGCTTGTGTGGAGTGACCATTCAAAGTTACAATGGCACTGAAAAAAGTAACTTATGACCATTTTTCACACTTACGACTGTTGCAGCATCCCCACAGTCATGAGAGGCCAGGTGAGGAGATGTGTGCCTCGATGTGAGTGATAGTGGCTTGGCCATACCCATATGACCATCAAGCTAAATCCACCCAGTCACATGACCACCCACCTCCTAAGCCACACCCACAGAACCGGTTGTTAAAAAATTTGAATCCCACCCCTGACTAAGATACTCAGTTGATGAGTATTTTGCTTAAATTTGTCCTTGACAGAAATGATAATTTTTTGTTTTGCTTTATTTAAGTAGGTTTCTCAGGCCACTTACATTGTTTTATTTTTAATGCCTTCAATGCTTGAACAGTTGGCCTTGAAGGGTAACTGTTGAGCAAAACATTTCCAAAGGGGATGAAAACAGAGAATGGCATTCTTTGTAATCTCCACAGGTGTCCTATTGTTCCTAGGTTCCTCAGAAGAATGGTGAGATGTTTAAAGAAAGCAAAAAATAAACAAATTCTCTCTCAAACACAAAACCTAATTTTTCTGCTTTCCCTAAATCAGAGTAGCATGTTTGGAATAATATTCCCTTTGGGATCCATCTCTCTGTGCTGATGTTGTGATTTGCCTCATTTAAGAATTTTATTTTGTTAATTTTTAAAATTAATTTTATTCAGAACAGATGAATTTCAGGTTGCCATTATACCTTGGGATATGTAATATGGCATGATAAAATTCATAGATTCTTTTTTTTTATTTTTTTTTTTATTCACTACTTCTTCTCAGGTTCTCTACCCCCATCCTTATCCTATCTTATCTAAATGTATACCTTTGGTGTGATTTTCAGACTGCTGAATCAGCTTTGTGCAAATAAAAGTCTTTTAGTTCATTAACTTAGTAAACTCATCCCCCACTATAGTTTAATCCTTTAAAATAGGCACTTCAGAGTAAGAAATCAAAAAGTGATATGTGATACCACTTTGTGATACTAATTTTACCACCCACAGCCCCTCCCCCACCTTGTAAAATACACCAATACCTAACCCCAATGTATACTCTGGGTTATTACTCCAGCATTCTAATTTTGCAAGTACAGTTAACCTCTCAATTTGGCTGGCAAAGTGCTGCAGGAAGCCGTTCAGGCCAAAAACAGGGCAGGGGGGGGGGCATGCACACCCCCACCCCCTGTTTTGGCCAGCAGGGTGCTGCAGGGGACATCTGTCTGCCCCATCTCTCCCCCCCACCCCAGCCGGCCCATGGAGAACTACAATGCTAATCCTGCCTTTAAAGAAATCCAGTCTGACACCCCTGGAGTATAGCCTGGTAAAAAATGCCAGTGTATCTATGGTCATTATATTCATCCCTGATGGGATTAGAGCTGATGATGGTAATACATAGGTGTTATTTTTCTTTTGAAAAGAAGTGAGATGCAAGACCGACTTGAAGAAAAGATGAAATTATAAGATTGCATAGTGTGGAATGAAACATGTTGCAATTGTCAGGATTTAAAATAGAATAGAATTTAAATAGAAAAATAGAATTTAAGACAGAATTTAAATAGAAAAAAGAACATAGGAAGTCTTTGATTTGCCCCCACCCCTTTTAGCAGCCCTTTAACTTCCAGAATCATACAATCCTAACACTTAGACTAAAACCTCATCACTAGCTCTATCAAAGAATCCCCTCAAAATAAGGGAAGATGTCAGATCCTCTCATAAAAATCAACATCTAGGGAAGAAATTAGTCTAATACAGCCTCTTTAGAAGAATATTCCTTTCGTTTTCATTTCCATGTTTTCTGTTGTCTCAGCAATTCAGAAGCACTTGCTGCTACAAAACTATGCTTAAATATAAATGGCCTATCATCACGGGCCCAGCTGGAAAATCTGAAAAAACATTTCCCAAACTTGCATCTGCACCTGTTGAAGCTCCAGGCATTTCCTAATTGAAAAGTCATGAGATTCGTGCAGGTGTCTTGTTGAAATTTCAGTTTCTTTCTTGGATGATGAACTACTGAGCCTTTTTCAGATTACAGCTCTATGTACAGTTTTCGCATGAATTCATTTCTCTCCTTGATATTGTTGGAAGAAATATCTTTCTGGGTTCAATTCCAAATGGGGGAAAAAACACTAGAAACATGGAGGCTGTTTGGAAGGTTTAATGGTGGATAAGGCCACATGGCATGAAGCTCCAGACTGAAAAGGAAGGATGATCACATGCTTCAAGCTGAAGGAAAAGATCAAAAAAAGGCTGAGGTGCTGAGAGTGCCTGGGCTTTATAACCTTTGTTGGGATTTGAATTGGAGCTTGTATTCTGATTGGTTGTCAGACTCCCATGAGGCCATGCAGGGGCAACTCTGTAGGCTGTCCTGAGTTCCAGGCTTGGTTGAGCCTTGCTGGATGATGATGCACTGAAAAGGGCTTTTGGCAATTGCTATAGCTTTAGCTGCAGATCTTTGTTATGTAAAGTATTCTGGCCCAGGCCTTAATGGCCCACCCATTAACAAAGGTGGGGGTGAGTTTCTGCTTCTGAGGTGAGTTTCTGCTCTTGAGTTTCTACTCTTTTTAGGGGAAATATTCTGCCTTTTTAATATTTCCTAGGATATTTCAGTTTTCTAGGAGAGGTATGGGTGCTAACTTCCTACACTTGCAAGAACTGGAGTCTAGTTTTACCCCCACTAACTCAGGCTAGAGGCTACTGGCTTATGTATAAAGCAAAAAGCTGTGGTAGGAGAAGTCAGAGTTTGAAAGAACAAACAGGAAGGAAGGATCAGAAAAGGTAGGCGATTCTGAACACAGTGGCAGTACAAAAGTTACTGCTTTGTCTAGTTTAAACTACAGTCACTTCTAATAGGAAAAAGTTGAATCCAGTAAAAATCTGGGACAAGGATGTCAACTGAGAACCCAACAGCAAGGTTAAAGTAGAACAGCCTCTTTATTCATAATTTAAGTGGGTGTCCATAAAAATATCTAAGTCATTTTAGGATATGATCAAGCTTGGCTATATTACAATTTCAAGTTTAAATGAGAAAAGAGAGAATTATATGATAAACTAAGGACAGTTGGTAGGCAAATAGGTTTTGAAAATCTGTAGGGTGAAAGTGAAAGACTTATCACTTTCCACAGGTTCCCCTGTATTTTAAATCACCTCCATTTGTTGTGAAGGACAAAGGAAACATACAGTGTGGAATCAAAAAGCACCCCTCAACTTACAATCTTTCATTTACTGATTATTTGAAGTTGCAATGGCATTGAAAAAAGTGACTTACAACCAAACTTCACACTTAAAACCATTGCAGCATCCCTTTAATCATGTGATAAAAATTTGGGCACTTGGCAACCAACATGTATTTACAACTGTTGCATGATTCTGGGTTCAAGTGATCCCTATTTGTATCCTTCCCAGATGACTTCCAACCAGTCAATGGAAGAAGCCAGATTCACTTGAGGACCACGTAATTCATTAAGCAACTTTACTGATTTGCTTAACCATGGCAAAAAAAAAGTTGTAAAATTGGATGTGGCTCAGTTAACAATCACCTGGCTTAACAACAGAAATTCTGGTCACAATTGTGGTGATAAGTCAAAGACTATATTTATTAAACATTAAATGTGCTGATGGAAGTTGCTCCAAAGAATAGTGAGAGAATTTCACAAAGTGATTCACTCATATACATCTCATGAAGGAGGTGGAAACTAATTGAAAAGCAATACATGGTGTAAACATACATATTCATAGGTTATGATTTTTAGATTTATAGGTAATAGAGCTTAGGTTATTTCCTGCAGCTTGTTTATTCTCAGAAACCTAGAGGGAGCAATGAAGCAATAAATAAGGGCAGAGAGGAACAAGACAATAAAGGGGTGGTGGTAGAAATCACCCCCTATAAATCAAGAGGGAGGGGCAGTTTCAGAATGCTGAATGTCAAAAGGAAAACATCTCCCGCTACAAACCTTTGAGATGGTTCTAGTAAGGTAACAGACTGTGGCCTTTTATCTCTATATATCAACTTGATTTAATTGGCCCAATTCATCTAAGAGTTGATTTTTCCCACCACAATAGTATGGGTGTTAGCTGCACGGTCTCAACTTTAGTGCAATGCAACTACAGCTGTTTCTATCAGGGGGCGAAATAATAGATGGGCTTCTAACTGAGAGGAGGAGATAAAAGCAAGGTAATCAGCTTTAAAAAAAATAACATGCTAATCTTGGTATCACTTTCATTTATGGTTGATGACTTCATCTTCCTTGATTCAATGACGGAGGGCATGAAGAAAGAAGAGTTCAGTTTACTGGATGTGATCTGCAAATCAAAACTATTTTTATCCTCAGTGTCCTCTTGGGTGTAGACCATCCTTACAATATCCACTGCAGTAAATGTACAAAAACATGTAAAGATTTACCCAACAATAAATATTGTTCAGAGGTTGCTATAAAAAACATTCAACATACATTTTGGTTCACAGAAATGTTTTGCTCACAAAAATAAGCTCCTAAACATGACATACAGGATTTTACACAATTTTTCTAACTATTGTCTGTTGCATGATAGATTGATATCTACAAACAGGAATCACTGTGATTTCCAACACGTTGCTAAAGACTTGGCTGTTAACAATAGGGAGAATACATGTCTTTCCCCTCCTAAAGAAATTTGATTTTTGAGAATGGGGGAATAGATTTTTGGGTCCTATGTGTTGAGATACCACTTCCTCCATGGTGAGCATATTGATCAGATTTATAAGGCCACTGATCTCACATGCATGATTCTGGTCAAATAGTAACTAAGAAATTCACAGTAAGTTTCCCTTTAGGCTACCACAGTGGTATAAAGGAGCACCATTTTAATGCCTAAAAGTTCAGCTTTTAAAAATTGCAATAAGAAGCATGGCTGAGAAACAGTCCTGTGCATTGAAAAGGGAAATAGAAACTGGTATAGCAATAACTTTCATTTCTCCAGTAAATTCTGCAATATTTGTGAAAAATGAAGAATAGAAACAAATGACTAGAAAACACTGATAATTGTTTTTTAATAAACTTTAAATTTATTGGAATGAGGTTTGCATGAAAGCTCCAACAAGGCACCCTGGCTCCCAACACCATTTTGAATTTTTTTTTTGTGCAACCTGTGAGTAGCTATAGTCTCTCCTATAAACTTGCATCATTTTTTTTCACAGGCTATACAGTTTTGTAACTAGTCTTCACTCCCTCAGCTTCTTTGCTTATGGGAACAATGACCTTTTCCACCTGTGGCTTGTTACTAGCTCAGCCAAAAAGATTACATGAATCAACACGCTATAGTGGACAATAGAAGTCACTCTGTATATCAGTATCAAAGAAAGGAGACTTCCCAAGTGTGCAAACTATTGCACAATATCATAAATAATAAAAGCTACTAAAATAATTCTTAGGTTCATTCAATACAAATTAGAGCTCTACATGGAAAGAAGATGCCAGATGTTCAGATTGGCTTTAGAAAAAGCCTTGGAACACAATACATTATTGCCAATGCATACTGGATAATTGAGCAAGGCAAAAAGAAGTCAATATGTGCTTCATTGACTCTAGAAAGGCCTTTGAATGTGTAAACCATGTCAAGCTGTAAAATGTCCTTAGGAAAATGGGAATCTCAGCACTTTATTGTCCACATATTAAATTTTTTAAAAATTAGGATGTCATACCCAAGATGAAACATTGTAAAACAGATTGTTTCCAATGCAGCAAACTGACATAATGCTTCAACCTACAAGCTGATTATATATCTATTATCTATAGGGGTAAGCAGTGAAGGCCTTGGAAAAGAAATGCTTAGTTGCCATGTCTACATCTCAACCGTAAAAGTCTTGAGTTTCCATGTGACACTCTATGGATAT
The DNA here is from genome assembly GCA_033807585.1 of Hydrophis major. Classification (NCBI taxonomy): domain Eukaryota; kingdom Metazoa; phylum Chordata; class Lepidosauria; order Squamata; family Elapidae; genus Hydrophis; species Hydrophis major. The sequence continues at coordinate 185,392,925 of CM066329.1, read as the reverse complement.
GAAGGTTGGACTTTAAAGAAGCAAGATAGAACATTCACGCTTTTGAACTCTGATGCTAAAAAAGACTTCTAAGAATACCATGGATGGCTAGTTAAGAAAATAAATAAATAGGTCATAGTACATGTTAGGAATTGATAGTCACCTAACAGTTGGGTTGGAAATATATAAACCAGGATAGACATTCAATACTGTTTCTTTAAGGGAATGCTAAAATTGTAATTGGGTGTGGTTCCTCAAATGACCATAAGATGGAGCCAGAAACCTGGGTTCTGTTCTGTTGTTGCTAGATGTTCTGATGTTTGCTGGTTTTGGTTCCTGCATTTTTCCTATTGACTGTTGCTGATCGTCGTTCTTCTTGGATTGCTGTGAGTCTGTTTACTGAACTGTTTATGATACTGGATTTTATTATTTGGATTATCCCTGGACTGAAAACTGACTGCTATAACCGTGTATGACTTGGACTGCTTGTTGGACTTTGCTTAACCATTTACTGGAAGTAAAAACCTACATTTTACTATTCAGTGTATCTGTGTGCTGGTCGTGTGTTATTCAACATCACTCTCACTACATCTCCCTGTGTGCATTCATTCTCCTTGTTAAGCCTGTGTTCCTCAACCAGGGTTAAGGAGACAAGCTAAACAGAATGTGCAGCGTTAGTCAGATAGGCACACAGATAAATGAGTGAGATAAGTTTGTATGTTTGTTAACATACAGTAAAAATAACAGATATGCTTGTGCTATCAAAATATATAGTTTATTCTATTTAGAGATTATAGCATAGTCAAAATAACAGTCCATTAGTCATGTATCATTTTAGTCAGTCCATTCAAGGATATTCAGTTAGCAAAGTCCGTGTAGAATATCCAATGTCAGTTCACTTACAATAAATCAACAGTCCTTTCTCTCTCCCATTCGAGTAAGGAAAAAACGCAGTCTTCATCCAGTAATTAGGGATCATCAAGTCAGAGAGAGCAAGCTGACGTTCCTTGCTTCTATTATGGTGCTTTCACAACCACTCCCTTAATTACATTCCTACAGTTAAAGTTGCAGACACTTCAACTAATAAACCATGATAACATATTATTTTACCTAAACCAGTTAGGGTAAACAATGTTATCCCTAACACTCCTAACGGGGAATTACCTCAACAGTACAATTAATCCAGGGTTCTCACTCAATGTACAAATGATCAGAGTCAAATGATAGTATTTTGGACAGATTTTTGCCAAGAATCAGCTCCCTTGAAAAGTTCGTGATGCTGGGAAAAAAACACAAAGAAAGTGAAAAGGACAAGTAACAGCAAGCTGAATGGACTTATAAACAGCAATGAATGCACCGTTAGGAGACATAAAAGGCCAGTTTGAAGACAGATCTTCTTGTACAAAGCCTGTCTACATGGATACCAAGGGTCAACACTTACTTAATGATAGTTAATCAATGTATGATGGTTCTTGACAACTGAGAAGCCAAATAAATAAGCAGGACACATCAGAATGCCACAAGTGGATGATAACAACTATACAAAAAATGGAATGGCAAATGGAAAAATGGTTCAAATATTTCAGATACATAAATTGAGCTATACATGTTCAAGTAATCTGGCTTAATAAAAACTCTGTAAAAGAAAGGCATCTAACATTTCAGTTTTTACTGAAATGAATATTACAGATTACAGTATATAGCTGGAAATAATTTGCCATGGACAGCGCAATTCTGAAGAATAGCGTTCTATTAATATCACCCATATAATGTTCTATTAAAAGCACCCATATGATAAGCTACAGTCATAGAAGTATTTAATCTACTCTAATTTCACAAGTTTTTCCAATATCCCTGAAATGATTTTCAACTCTTTGTCTGAATCTTTATTTGTTGAGTTGAAGTTCCTCATTTTTCCTATTTAAAAAATTCCATCATAGAGTAGCTGCAGACTCTGCTAAGACTCTATTATGCCATTCCATGGACTCAAAGCTTCATCCTTCAGTCTGAGATTCTCCTATTGGACAGATCCAGTCTTCAGTGAGTTCACTTCCTTCACTGGATGATCCCAGTTGTAGTCAGTATGCTGCTGTTGTCACCCAGCATGTCTTCAGTGGCAATGTGCAATTCTGCAAGACTTTTTTCTGCAACAAAAAATGTACATTATGCTATGAATCTGATACACTGTAGTTTCCATAACTCAAATCTTGCTTGTTTTAGACAATCTAAGGATTAAAAGCCAAGAGAACACATAAATAATATATAAAAATAGAATTCATTTGTATTGTGTTTATAAGAGATCTATTATGTCCAAGCCACGTGCACTAAAGTTAAAATCAGATGAGTTAAAAACCATTAAAGTCAACTGATAATATCCGACATTAGATTGATTCAAGCTTTGTTGCTTTTGGAACTGAATTATCTTAAGTGTAGGGAAGATATTCCTCAAAAACTAAGTTTCCTACTGGGATCATCAATTTATCTTTCCCCAGCAATAGAAGATGTTTGCATTGATGAGAAAATGACAAGGAGGTTTTCCCCTTTAATCTCAAGAAGAAGAACAGCGCAAGAAAAAAAATCAAAGATCTGTATAGAACTCGTTATAAGAAAATACTTCCGATCTTCCTTTACCTTAAGAACTGCAGAAGTAAGGATTAAAATAATGTTGGATTCTGCCATAGCAAGTCATTTAAGAGGCTATAGGTTGGCTCCTTGCTGATTGTCCAGCAAGAAACCAGTATGTCTAGGCTGGCCCCAACCAAAAGTCTGTTTTAATTTACAACTTCTGACTGCATTTTGCTTCCCTCGTGTTTATTTTTGTTCTGTTTCATTGTTCAGGCTGAGGGTTAGACTACACCTTGAAGTATGCACCTTCTTCTAAGAGTATCTTCAGTTTAACAACTACCCTGTTTAGCAATCATTCAAAGTTAGGACAATGCTGAGAAAATAACTTTCAACCAATCCTAGTCAACACAAATGCTATTTGCACACTTTCCCAGACAGATTCTAACAGGCTGAATCAATGGAGAAGCTGCAGGTAAGTTGCGATCACCTGATGTTTTGCTCAACAACTACAAGGCTTAATGACAGAATTGTTGGTCCCAATCGTAGTTGTTAAACAAGGACTATCTATACTGACTTTTCAATTCATAGAGTACAGTTTGAGAAATATTTTTTTCCGTAAGATTAGAATGTCAGATTATATGACAAAGGATCATAATCTTGAATACTCAATATCTAAAGAAAACAAGATCTTTGCCTACCTGCATCATTTAGGGTGGAAAAATTACGGAAACCCTTCAAGTCAGCAGCCAGGAAGATTTCAAGCATGTGAGTCTGTGGGCAGGAAGGACAATAGAAAATTAATCAGTCATTTTTTTCATAAGAGCTTTTCAAAGAGGGAGGGAGGAAGCGTGGGTTCAAGGGCAGAACAGATCCCTTACTTATCTAAATGTTTAAGTTGCACTCTTTGTTTCTCTGGCTAAAAGATAGGATTAGACAAATTTTTGGGTCAAAGGAAAGAATACAGTGCTAGGTAACTCAATGGGCTGACGCAGTATAAGACAGCCCATATAACTTGAACATGCAGATTATATTCTAGGGAAACACTGAGAATTTTGTATTTCAGAAACTTTGCATTGTTGGTATGTTTATGAATATATGTGACTAGTCCATATCAGAGTATACAGGAAACAACACTAGAACTATTCCCACCATCCGGCTGTGTAGATACATTAGGGTTGCACATGTTAATATTCCTAGCCAGCAGGTAAAAGCTAGAGGGGATGCTGATTGAGAGCATTTCTTCAAGAGCTATGTTTGTTATACAGGCAGTCCTTGACTTAGAACAGTTCATTTAGAGATTGTTTGAAGTTACAATAGCACTGAAAAAGGGAGTTATGACCATTTTTCACACTTATGACCATTACAGCATCTCCATGCTCACTTGATCAAACTTCAGATGCTTGGCAACTGACTTGTATTTATGACAGTTGCAGTGTCCTGGGGTCATATGATCACCTTTTGTCACCTTTTGACAAGCAAAAGAGCTTATTCCTCTCTCTGGAATATCATTCCTCCAGAGATTAGAATGGCCCCCACTCTATCACTCTTCTGAAAGGCACTGAAGACCTGGTTTGGCCAGGGGAACCCAGAGTAGGATGGAGCCCATCAAATGGCTAGTGTCATCTGCTGTCGTCAGGGCAGGGGGATGGGAGTTGGGGAGTGATTTATTTAAAAAAATTTTTTTCCAGATTTTGTTCTATTGTACTTTACTAATTTATTTGATTCTTTTTGTTAAGTTTTTATTGTTTTTTATTTTTATTTTTTATTTTAAATATGGTTTTACATTGTGTAAGCTGCCTCGAGTGTCATCATGGGCGAATAGGTAGCAATATAAATTAAATAAACAAATAAATAAATAAAGACTAGGGGAAACTAGACTCACTTAACAACCATGTTAATAACTTGATAACTACAACGATTCACTGAACTGTGGTAAGAAAGATTGTAAAATGGGGCAAAACTCACTTAGCAGATACCTTGTTTAACAACAGAAATCTGAGGCTCAATTGTGGTTGTAAGTCAAGGACTACTGTATTCATGCTCCTTATTCTCAAGGGTTAAAACCTTCTACATGAAAAGTATATACTTTGCCACTAAACAATATTTTCTTTTTACAAAAATAAAATTGCTAGGTCTCTAAGACTCATTAAGATTAAATTACCTAGCCACAATTTACATATGCTCCCACCCCCCAACTCTCGGACAAACTTCCACCTTCAAGCCAATGAAGACCAAGCAAAGTTCCCGGAGCTGAAATTCCTGCAGAAGTTCCGACAGACCCAATACCACAGTATAGTCAATGCTGCTGATGTGGCTGCAGTCCAGGATGACATTGCACTGATGAGACTCTGAAGGAAGACAATATTATGTGGCTGAATGAAGGCCTTATGCAGTCCAACTCCTAGCTGCATTAACAGATCGATATTTTGGTCCAGATTTGAAAAAATAAAACAATGGATGAACATTTTATAAACCTTTTAGGTTCATAACTTTGGGAAGTTTTGTAATTTTTAGTGTAAATTAAAGAACCTTTTCAAAATTCAAATCATCCTGCTTTGATTATTTAATATAAAATTAGCTGTCTTTAGCAGTTTTCCCAATATAAGCTTGATCTGCCATAGAAGGAAGTTGTAACAATTAAGATTGGAAATTAAAATAAAAAAATACATTCAGAGGCTCAGACAATATAGTGTATTAAACTAATGTCAATAAATATATAGAAATGTAAGATGACCAATATGGACTAAATTATAAAAATCATAAGCTCAGCTTTGCCTCCACAATGTGTTAGATTCCAACTCTCAGGATTCATACCACCAATTCATGCTGATTAGGAATCCAGAAAGTTGAAATTCGACTCTTGAAACCATGCATGAAACTGTGGAAATTTACAATTTGAATTTGTAGAGAGACACAAATTCAACTCCCTCCACAGCCATTACTGATACAGAGCAGACCACACATTTTAGCCTAATTTACTCACATTGCAGTTCCAAGAGAAAAAAAATGGAAAGAAGAAAAGACTAAGAACCCTGTATATTATTGTAGAAATATCAGTCTTTGTGCTTTGTGTGGGTTGTGTTGTGTTTTTGAGAACTTTGAGTGAACCAGATGCCAAGGGACGAAAGCAATTAGCTATTGAAACTCAAGAGCTAATCACAATAACCTTCATACACAAACAGGACACTGTACACAGTTTACAAACCAAGATGATCTTCTGTAAATCACCATGAGGTCCTGATCTATCGTCATCAAAATTCGGTGTGTTTCCGGAAAAATTAATAAAACAAAATTGCAAAAGAAAAAGTGGGCTGGTCCCTAAATAGAAAAAAAGGGAGAAGAAAACTCAAATTCATTCTGAGTTTTCTCTTTTGGTAGTCAATTGATAGTTGGGGGAGCTATAGCAGTTCCTGAATCAGGCTGCCATCACGTATATTATGGCTTTCCTCTCCTTTCCTGGCACTTTGGAATTACAATACACCTTAACTGCAGCATACTTGGTTGAACTGACTGGCTACAACCTGTGGGAGATCCAAGGCATTTGAGATTACAGTTTGGGGAGAAGACAAATCTGTTTCATAGAAGGCCAAGATGGGGGACAGGACATCCCCCCCACAGCATTCCTCGCAGGCTACATATCCTACTTTTTCTAGCACTTGGAGATTTAGGAAGACCATTGAAAGAGACAGGAATAAGCTGCTGCAACCTTCTTTCTCAGGCCTCTTCCATCTCTAGGTAAATGTGAGGCAGATGAGCCTTCTCACATTGCCCAGCACCATCACCACAAACACATCACTCTGTCCTTCAAAGAAGTCAGAAAACAAGAACACAAGAAACAGATCAGTCAAAGAGCTGGCAAGCTATACTAGCAAGAGAATCTGGCCAAGTTATGGGCTTATCTCACCAACATGGTTCATTTTGTTCAGACTAAAATCTTTATTCTACTTTGTATGTTTGCTTAAATACCTATTCTGAATTTCCATCTGTTCAGCACAAGAATTGTTAACTGGAAACCCTTCTCATTTGGTCCTAATATATATGTATCGTGGACATTTCCTCAAAAGGCATACCGATGTACTGAAACATTCTTGAAACTTTATTTATTCTCTGTTGAAAGACATGGACGTAACCGCATGGAGCAATTATGTTTCCAGAGGCACCCAAGAGGAGGAATATTAACTCTTTTAGATGAGATATACTGAAGTCTCATTTCAGGAATTTACACAATTTACCTGAGAGAGCTTGTCTGTGTACACTATCCCGGAGGAAATCAATTGCAGGGAATTGAAGGCCATTCTCAGGCTTTATGACTATTGCCGTGTTCCTCACAATCTGGAGAAAAAGGTGGAAGAAAGTATTGTGGGAAGGAATCCAAGGAGACCTATGTAATTTGAGTCATCACAATGCTTTTTGATGTACTTATGAAATCATTTATTGTCTCAGTTGTTAAACAGTATCTCTTAATTATACAACATCTCAGTAGAATTGAAAATTGGAAGGAATAAAGAGATACAAATGTCCTATGTTATATATAAATGCTGACATCATTATCTAGCACTGCCTAAATCAATTGTGACCTGTTTCTCCCTAAGTACATCCCAATCAATCACAGCAGATGGAAGCAAAACAAAATATATTCTACGATCAGCTATGTATGGCTACCATGTATTGTTTTCTGACTCAAGGAAATAGTCTTCTCCAAACTCTGCCTGACTCAGTGAATTAAAAACTGACCTTTATCTGAGGCCTGGCGAGGGGGTAGAGCAGGAGGATCCCAGAAACCATCACCCCTGCTATGATGCCATATTGCACTTCCCAAAAACAAACAAAGAATGTAACACAAAGAGGCACCAGGTCCAGCCCTGTGAAGAAAGAACAGAGAATTCAATCAAGTCCATCTCATCAGCAAAAGTGATCATTTTTAAGAAACAGTGTGCTGTCACTTGCACCAGGACAAACCAGAAGTTTACAATTCAAACCAGTTCTAGGTAAAGGTAAAGGTTCCCTTTGCATATACGTGCTAGTTGTTTCCAGCTCTAGGGGGCGGTGCTCATCTCCATTACAAAGCCAAAGAGCCAGCGCTGTCTGAAGACGTCTCCATGGTCATGCGGCTGGCATGACTAAATGCCGAAGGCGCAAGGAACGCTGTTACCTTCCCACCAAAGTGTTTCCTATTTTTCTACATGCTTTCGAACTGCTAGGTTGACAGAAGCTGGGTCAAGTAATGGGAGCTCACTCCGCTATGCGGCGCTAGGGATTCGAACTACCATCATTTCTGATCGACAAGCTCAGTGTCTTAGCCACTGAGCCACCGCGTCCCTTTAAACCAGTTCTAGATCTAACTTAAATACTGTAGGTCACTGGTTATAATACAAAGCTGTAAGGTCTTACGGCCTATCCGATCCTTCACCCCCATCCAATATGTGTTCTTAGAAAGACTGGGCTCAGAGGGTTTCCAAGATGCGGTTCCAATAGCCTCAGCCTGCACCCTAAATGTTTAAGAGTCTATCTAACAATGAAAATCATCTTGACTTTGCCAGAGTCCTAAGTCCTTCTTTCTGAATAAAGAAATAGTGAATTAATCCAATTTCAGAAAGTCAATACCAAGTCAGCACTAAGAAGAGCTACAGAGAAGAAGGAACTTTCCATTCTGCTTCTCCCACTACTTTTCCCAGATCACCCATTGTGGGAATAAAACTTTGACTTCAGTATTGGGTAATTATTAGTCTAAGACCTTATACATACATGTCTGCCTAAAGGTCACTGAGATAAGCAAGGAAATTAAAAACAAACACCAGAAACAATTAAGCAGCTCAGACAATTGTAAACAGTTTTGTGTGCTATATCTAATTATTGTAATCCACAATGTGAATGCTTACTATGTACGAATTTCTCAATAAAAGGGGGCACTAGAATTTGCTCTAGACTCCCATCCCGAGTACACCAGCCTCTGTGTCTCATTCTTTCCATGGGAGTCCACCACAAGTGGTGACCCCGACGTGATCCACTGCAGGTGGTACGTGTCCGGACCTCCATGTTTCCTCGCCTGGAATAGGTAAAGTACGTACTTAACTATTGCTGGACAATAGGATTATTCAGGGAGCATGGGGGGAAAACTCTCTCAACCACAGGAATGACATGTTAGTGAGTTGCAGAAGTTAATAAGGACAAATTTCTTTATCTTTAAACCCTCCGGGGGGGGGGGGGAGCAAGTAGTTCTTTCAAAAGATAATGTGAGAGAGCTGCTGCAAGAGATCTGGCGGCAATGTCCCTGGTATCCAGAGAAAGGCTCTTTAAAGTTAGACACATGGAGGAGAATTGGAAATATCCTTCATGAAGAGCCACGGGCAACAGCTGAAATTTTGATATTTTGGAAGATTGTTATGACTGCTTTAGAGACCCAGCAACAACCTCTTTTAAAAACTTTAGTAGAACCTCTTCCTCATAAAGGAATTGTATTGCACCCTCCTTCTCCTAAACTGGAGTGTGCTTTATCATTTCCAACAGCATCTATTCCTGTGAATGATAAAATCCAATCAAAAATGGGAAAAGTTCAAGCCATGATGCATCAGGCTTTCAATGAGGGGAAGTTAGAGTCTGATGAGATTACCCAGATGAATTTGTTTCCAGTCAATAGGCAAGTGGATGCTCAAGGCAATCTGCAGACTGAATGGGTTCCGATTCCTTTAGCAATTCTTAGGGAAATTAAAAAAGCAGTAAAAGATTATGGTATTCAAAGTCCTTTTACAAAGGGGCTTCTGACAAGTTTGGCTACCTCACGCATGATTCCTAGTGACTGGAAAGATTTGATGAGAATGATATTGAGTTCTACTCAGTATGTGGTCTTTGACTCAGAATACCAAAGGGAGGCTGTCACTAGGGGAAGGAATTCGGGGGGGCTGTATACACCAGACCAAATCTACGGGGCAGGCTTGTTTGAATCCACTGCAGATCAAGCTGCTAATTTGCCTGATCACGTATTTCCAGTGGTTATGGCAGCTGTCCTTGGGGCATTGTCCTGCATTCAGGATGTGGGAACCCCAGCACGGTCTTTTTCTCAAATTAAGCAAACAGCATCTGAGTCTTATAATGATTTTGTGGAAAGGCTACAATTGGCTATTACCAGGCAAATCTCTAATGAGGAAGCTGCAAAAGAACTTTTGCTGAAATTGGCAGTTGAAAATGCAAACGCTGACTGCAAGCATATCTTGCAGCCCTTGGTGGCTAGAGGTGAGGTTACTCTGGCTGATCTGTTAAAAGCATGTGCAGTGGTAGGTTCTCAGGCTTACAACATGGAGACTTTGGCTATGGCATTGCAAAAAGGGATGAAACCTACAGGGAATTGTTTTAATTGTGGAAAGCCTGGCCATTTTAAAGCCCAGTGCCATGCCCCTGAGGGGGGGTGTAGGCATTTTGCTTCCTCTCCTTCTGCAGGTACGCCAAGACCAAAAGTTCGGTATGAGACTACCAGATCCAAGGTGGAAAGGACCTGTCCTGCTGATACGCTGCTGTTAAAGATGAGGGGACAGTTGTTTGGGTTCCTGCTCGCTGTGTGCGTCCTTATCATCAGCCAAAGGGGCAAGGGGATGGATTTGGGGGAATGGAAAAGAAAACATTGATCCAGGACATGGGGAAGCTAGCAAACCTTCATAATAAAACTGATTGTTGGGTATGTATGCACATGCCAACTCACAAAACATCAGGGCTTCCAATGGTTGCAGTACCTTTGGCCGAAGGTGACTGGTATAAGGAACAATGCTATGGTTGTTCAGGGATGTGGTCTAACAGTTGGACTAAAAGTAACATAAATACATTGCATCTTGGAAGCCGAATCCAAGAGGTGGCGGGTATCTGCTGGACTCACAATGAGACAGTAGAGAATATGACTTACTTGGGAACATATCCATTTTGTAACAAAACAATTGTTATTAGCAATGGAAGTCGGATTTATCCGGATGACATGAAAACTAAAAATCTCACTTACTTTGTACATAATATTTCTAAATTTGATATCATATCTTTGATCAATGAAAATGGGTGTCCTATTATCCCTTCCACATGTTGTCCCATCATGATAGAAAACCAGCTGCCCAAATGTGCAAATGGGAAATACGCACCACCGCCCACTTATTTGGCTATGTTAATGGAATCTTTTGTACAATTAATCTATGCTGAACCAAATATGGTTGGTCATCTCCTGGGAGCAAATCTATGGTTGCTGTGTGGACGGATGGCCTATGATCGCATGCCAGCACGATGGAAAGGAGTCTGCACCTTTGGGAAAGTAATCCCATCTCATGTCATTTTAAAATCTTTGGGGACTGCTCATATCCGCAATGCACGTTCAGCAACGGAAGTGAACTCTGTTTTGAATCATGACTACTGGACACAGATATCAAGGGGAGTTATTCCTCCTTTAGGAGTCATGATGAACTATAGAGATTTGCATCGTTTAAACAATTGGACAGTTACTATGTTTAAAGACACCATTAAAACGCTAAAGCTGCTTGAAGAAGAGCAAGGAAAAATCCTTGACTGTCCTGCAAACCAGATATGCGGTGGACACTATTTTGGCTGCGCAAGGGGGAGTTCGCGCTGTGATTCATACACATTGTTGCATGTATATCTCTGATTATTCTCCAAACATTACAGCTACTATACAGCATATGGAACAAACCCTGAGTGAGAATCCATTACAATCGGAGGACGAGGGACTGGACGTGTGGTCTGCACTTTGGTCCTGGTTGCCAGATGGTTCATGGATTCGTCACCTAATTGTTGGAGTGATATTGCTTTTTATACTTTCTCTTTGTGTATGCTGTTGTATTCAATGTCTCCCTGGACTTTTAGGAATGTGTCGGTTGAAGCCTAGGGAAGGAGAACTGTTGTTGCAGATGGCGAAAAGCTACCGAGGCATCCGCGATCATCAAAAAACAAAAACAGGGGAGATGTGGGAATAAAACTTTGACTTCAGTATTGGGTAATGATTAGTCTAAGACCTTATACATACATGTCTGCCTAAGGGTCACTGAGATAAGCAAGGAAATTAAAAACAAACACCAGAAATAATTAAGCAGCTCAGACAATTGTAAACAGTTTTGTGTGCTATATCTAATTATTGTAATCCACAATGTGAATGCTTACTATGTATGAATTTCTCAATAAAAGGGGGCACTAGAATTTGCTCTAGACTCCCATCCCGAGTACACCAGCCTCTGTGTCTCATTCTTTCCATGGAAGTCCACCACAACCCATATCCTTCAGGTTTGAATTCTAACCATCTTCAGTGTCTATGGGGAAGTATTAAATGTTTTCTAACTGACCATCTTTAGGAAGGACAAGAGATCCATGCTCATACTTTTAACCTGCCACAATGTGCGGAAGATCCTGGCATCGAACATTGGAGCCACAGCACAGATGATGACTGCTGCCAGTGCTGCCTTGGGAATGTAGTAAAACAGGGACGTAAGGTAGGCTAGAGATAAGAGTACCAAGGCCCCTGTAAAAGAAAAGAGACATCCATATTACGAGACAAAATGCTAGTTTACAACAAGCTCCAACTAAGTTGGGTGGCAGAGCAGGGTTGGATGCGTTACTATGCCAGAGATCTTCCATGAACTGAAGTGATAAAACAATTAAGAATCAGAAGTGAATTTGGGAGAGACATCCAGAAACTGGTGAAAAACCATAGTATTCTAGAGAGACTTTGGAAATGATCATCAGGGCCACATTAACAATCTTGGTTTATTTAATTTAGTTTGCCTGCTGTTGCTGATTTGGGTGAATGAGTTGGGTTACTTTGGGGCTTATGCAGGTGTTTGAATTCTGACTGTGTGCTTTCTATTCTGCTGGGAATCTTGAAACATTTGGTGGCATATAAATTTAATCATTGAATTCCCAATGCTTGAAGCTTATTAGGAGAGTTAACATTATGTTCCATAAATTAAAATAGCTACATGTGTTCATGGGCTCACCAATGCAATACTCTATCTACCAAGTCCCAACAACAGTGTAAACATGTTAGGAATGCCCAGCATAAATGAGTAACTACCACTGTAATTACTTTTACTTCAATTTCTTCTTGTGTCATATTATTATCCACTCATTTGCAACTGTGTGTGAAAGATAAAAACATGATCGCCAACATCCAACAACAGCTTTGGCACAAGAAGTAGTAGTAGTGTGTGTGTCCTTTTTCCTCCAGGCATCTAATGAAGCAGACTATGAACCAGGAAAATTTTGCCATAATGAATATACAGATGAAACTTGAAAAATTAGAATATCGTGCAAAAGTTCATTTATTTCAGTAATGCAAGTTAAAAGGTGAAACTAATATTTGAGATAGACTCATTACATGCAAAGCAAGATAGTTCAAGTCATGATTTGTCATAATTTAAATGATTATGGCTTACAGCTCATGAAAACCCCAAATCCACAATCTCAGAAAATTAGAATATTGTGAACAGGTTCAATATTCTAGGTTCAAAGTCTCCCACTCTAATCAGCTAATTAAGCCATAACACCTGCAAAGGGTTCCTGAGCCTTTAAATGGTCTCTCAGTCAGGTTCAATAGGAATCACAATCATGGGAAAGTCTGCTGACCTGACAGTTGTGCAGAAAGCCATCACTGACACCCTCCACAAGGAGGGAAAGCTTCAAAAGGTAATTGCAAAAGAAGTTGGATATTCCCAAAGTGCTGTATCAAAGCACATTAATAGAAAGTTATGTGGAAGGGAAAAGGGTGGAAGAAAAAGGTGCACAAGCAGCAGGGATGACTGCAGCCTGGAGAGGATTGTCAGGAAAAGGCCATTCAAAAGTGTTGGGGACTTTCACAAGGAGTGGACTGAGGCTGGAGTCAGTGCATCAAGAGCCACCACACACAGACGGATCCTGGACATGGGCTTCAAATGTCATATTCCTCTTGTCAAGCCGCTCCTGAGCAACAAACAACATCAGAAGCGTCTTACCTGGGCTAAAGAAAAAAAGAACTGGTCTGTTGTTCAGTGGTCCAAAATACTCTTTTCTGATGAGAGCAACTTTTGCATCTCATTTGGAAACCAAGGACCCAGAGTCTGGAGGAAAAATGGAGAGGCACGCCCTGCAAGATGCTTGAAGTCCAGTGTGAAGTTTCTACAGTCTGTGTTAATTTGGGGAGCCATGTCACCTGCTGGTGTTGGTCCACTGTGCTTCATCAAGTCCAGGGTCAACACAGCCGTTTACCAGGAGATTTTGGAGCACTTCATGCTTCCTTCTGCAGACGAGCTTTATGGGGATGCTGACTTCATTTTCCAGCAGGACTTGGCACCTGCCCACACTGCCAAAAGCACCAAAACCTGGTTCAATGACCATGGGATTATTGTGCTTGATTGGCCAGCAAACTCGCCTGACCTGAACCCCATAGAGAATCTATGAGGCATTGCAAGAAAAAGATGAGAGACATGAGACCAAACAATGCAGAAGAGCTGAAGGCCGCTATTGAAGCATCCTGGTCTTCCATAACACCTCAGCAGTGCCACAGGCTGATAGCTTCCATGCTACACCGCATTGAGGCAGTAATTGCTGCAAAAGGGACCCAAACCAAGTACTGAGTACATATGCATGCTTATACTTTTCAGAGGTCCGATATTGTTCTATGTACAATCCTTTTTTTATTGATTGCATGTAATATTCTAATTTTCTGAGATTGTGGATTTGGGGTTTTCATGAGCTGTAAGCCATAATCATCACAATTATGACAAATCACGGCTTGAACTATCTTGCTTTGCATGTAATGAGTCTATCTCATATATTAGTTTCACGTTTTAAGTTGCATTACTGAAATAAATGAACTTTTACATGATATTCTAATTTTTCAAGTTTCACCTAATTTTTCAAGTTTCAAGTTTTCAAAAAAAATTTCAAGTTTTTTGAAACTTGAAAAACTAGAATATCGTGTAAAAGTTCATTTATGATGAACTTTAAGATGTTTCCTTGTTGTGTTTCAAGGATCTCTATTTGTACATAACATTTGATGTCCCAAAGGTGCTTTTTCAAGAGGCAACTGGACTTTCTGGGTTTTTCTTTGAAGACATTTCGCTTTTCATCCAAGAAGCTTCTTCAGCTCTGAAGAAGCTTCTTGGATGAGAAGCGAAACATCTTCAAAGAAAAACCCAGAAAGTCCAGTTGCCTCTTGAAAAAGCACCGTTGGGACAACCATGACCTGGATGATGGAGAATCTCCATAGACATAACATTTGATGCATTTTAGCTGCAGTATTTACATGTCTTCAGGGCCTCTTTGGGCAGGTTTAGTGAAAGAAAGAGAGCTATACAAGTGACATTTGTCCTGGCACATTTGTCATTTATAACCTTCTGCTTCCAACTTATTCTCCTCCAACAATGGCATTATTCTTTTTCCTACCTGTGATTAGTCCTCCAGCAGGAGTATATACACCAGTCTGAGCATTCACTGCTGTCCTGCAATGTGAACAAAGCCATTATAAGTGAAAGGATTAAGCTTATTTTAAGCCTAGAAATATCAGACGTGTATAAATGCAACCTATTGCCCTTTCCACAAGGCTGGCTATGCTTCCCTTATTTTTCTCTTTAATTATCAGTTTGCAAGTTATGATTTAAGACTTGATCAAATGGTAGAGGCTAAAGAAAAAATCAAATTATTCAAAAATTAAAAACGAAGAGATTCTAATGAAAATATGGCTTTCATTTTGTGTGTCCACAACCACATTTCTCCATTGCTTCACCTATACATTTCTCCTTCGTATCAGCCCAAGAGTGTAAGATCACAGCCCCAGACTGTAAGTAGCTATGGGAAAAAATGTTTTCAATCCAAAGGGCACCTCTAAGACAAGATGTTTTTTTCTGGAGGAAATCATCCTTCCCCTTGTTCCTATAAAAAAAAAAAAAAAGATCAAGGACGCTTCCCAAATTGGCCTCAAGCATCACCTTTTTCTAACCTTATTAATTAACTCACAGCCATTTTTGAACATGAAAATGTATATCCAATTTCAGCTGGGTTCTTTGTATGGCTATGCCTATCTGAATAATAAGGAAAAATAACTTTATAATAAAATGCAACCTGTCTGAAGCTCTGCGTGCATTATCATGCAATGGACATGAACTACCTTCCCTCCATAAATATTATGAAAAACTTTTTTCATTAGGTTTAAAAGTTTTTAAGAGGTAATGAATCCATGACAAGCGATGCATGAAGAATACTATTTGAAATTACCTTATTAAGCTATGTGAGTAGCCTGCAATTATCAAAAAGAGAGAGAGATTAAGAGAGAGAAAAAGAAAGTGTTTTCCTCACCGGGCAAAACTACCTGTGACTGGATAGGATGAGACAAAGGATCCCAGGAGGTTGGTAAACCCTAGAGAGTATCCAGGAAGAAAGGCAGGAACAGAATCAGTGACATTACAAGACTTGCTGTCTTCTCTCCTAGACTCTTAAGAGGCCTGAGGATCACTCTCCCCAATTCCTCTGGATTTCCTACATTGAGCAACATGCCTTCTGACTCTGTCAAAATTCTAAAGCTGCAAGTGATGAGAATGAGATTTCTCCAATGAAGCCTGTTCCAAAGGTTCTTTCTGCTACCCATTAATTGGAATTATTAAGCCTGGTTTCCCCAACCAGGGTTAGGGAGACAAGCTAAACAGAATGTGCAGTTTAGTCAGATAGGCACACAGATAAATGAGTGAGCTAAGCTTGTATGTTTATTAACATACAGTAAAAATGACAGATACGCTTGTGCTATCAAATATATAGTTTATTCCATTATGAGTTCATAGCATAGTCAAAATAACAGTCCAATAGTCATGTATCATTTAGTCAGTCCATTCAGGGATATTCAGTTAGCAAAGTCCGTGTTGAATACCCTATGTCAATACACTTACAAGTCAGTCCTTTGTTTTCTCTCCCGTTCGAGCAATGCAGTGTTGTGTCCTTGCAGTAATCAGGAATCATCAAAGCCAGAGAGATAGCAAGCTGCCGTCTTGCTTCTTTTAAAGTGCTTTCACAACCACTCCCTTAATTACTATCCCACAGTTAAAGTTGCAGACACTTTAACATACAAACTATGATTACATATTATTATTTACCTAAACCAGTTAGGGTAAAACAATGTTATCCCTAACAGGAATAACTGCATCTGACAATCGCAGTTCCCAGAATCACCCACCCCCAACTACTTCACTTGGCTTAGGTTCTCCTCAGTCAAAATGCAACCAAGCCCATTTATGTAAAATCCTTACCCATAGCTAGCAGCTCTTGGTTGGAATCAATCTGGTAGTTATTTTGAGAGGCTAATAAGAAAAAAAAAAAGGCATCATTACATACAGAATTGACCAAGAATAATTTATCACAGCATTTTCCACAGAAAAGAAATTTGCAAGCTACTATAGGCAGGGATAAGTGAAGCTAATAAAAACACCATAACACGGAGCTGACAATTCTAGAAAATGATACTTCCCTAAAGCAGTATAACTGATATACTGTAACGACCCATCATCCTAACCGAGCTAGTTGTGGACTTCGAAATTTCAGGTAACAGATTTCTGTTTCTTTACCTAATCCTTCCACTGACAGAGGTGACTTTCTATCCCTTCAAAGCAGGTAGAGATAAGAAAATAGCTACCTCTTACGCTGAATTACTATTAGTCTAAGAAAATTTTCATATTTTAATCCAAGGGTATATTGTCTGTTTCCTTCTGATATTGCTGACATGTCCAAGCTATGTCATCTCAGACTATTCTAGCTGGGGTTGGAAGCTATCATTCCCCAACATAAGGAGAGTCACAGATCCGCCATTTCTGCTCTTAACTATAATTTCAACACACACCTGTGATTTTGATACATTTAATGCATTGTGCATATTAATTTATTTATTTAAATTATTTGAAACATTTCTATAGCCATCCAACTTACAACCAACTCTGAGTAGGTCCCAGTCAACAATATCCCATTTCCAGCTAATGTGATTTATTCAGTAATCCACTGTGAAACAGACTATAGCTTACTGTGATTTGTGATCAGAGGCCACGACTTCAAATAGAAATAAAAATTCATTTCAGGTGTCAGCTGTACAGGGAAGTATATAGTCCTTCCTTCCTTTCCCCCCTCCCTCCACAAACAAGAAAATGATCTTACCAAATGCTTTGGCAATAGCAACCGTCTCCAGCAGTCCCATGAGAGGCACCACCGCCAAGCCAGGTCCAATGGCCTGCAGGGATGGAAAACGGGAGCTGTAGTTCATTGCAATTTTGATCAAGAAGAGGGAACAATGTGATGGATGATTGGGTGCAGGGGTTGGATTTTGGGTTTTCTTTGGGTTAGGGAAACTCTCAGATTCGAGTTTTCCCCAGATGTGCCAATATGATATCTCTAATAAAAATGGATCTTTGGGAAGATGATATTCTCAGAGTCTTTTTCTTTGGAGGTTGTTACTTGGAACGCTGACAATTCTGTTACAATAAAAATAATCCTGAACTACATGGCACTGGTTTTTTTAGTCTGATCTATCTAGAAGAGCTGACATAAACAGAGAGGCAGAAATTGAACCAATAAAGAAAGAAATACACACCTGCACCATTTCCTTAAAATCAATAGTCTGATTGGGTGTGATGATGGAGAACGGTGGTGGCTGGAACAGAGGGAGTCCCTGGGGAATGGTTCCTGTGAGGCTGAAAGGCTGGGAGCCAGTCACTTGGAAAGAATAAGCCACAAGACCAGCAAAGAGAACCACAAGAGCATTACGGGCTGTAAGGAAGAGAGTCTTCAATGAAGTCAAATGACAGGCATGGATTCCATAATCATGACATAACCTTATAAAAATACTTCCAAGAAGAAGGAAATTTAACCTTTGCTTAGAGGATATGACAGACAAACCTGTAGCTGTTGTCCAAATTATATATCGACTGATTCTGACAAACAAGGTTTCCATTGGATGGGTCCTGGGGATGCCTTTTTTCATTTGTTGAAGGACCATAAGCACTATTAGGCAGCAGACCCCAAGGATGGCATCTCCAGCCCTGCAAATAATCATGATATTGCACAAACTCTGTACAGATAAAAGACCTCCATCCTATTTGCTTTTTAAGCATAGGCCCTTCTCCAATTTGTGCATCGTTTTATTCAGCCAGCAAGATACTTGATTTTTTTTATATTAAAATAACACACGTTTTCCTGCTGGTGAATTAGATTTTTTAATAAGGTAAAGGAAATATGAAGTATGAGATTTAAAAACTTGAAAAAACTAAGCCCAGATTTCATTCATTCATACAATATATCCTGTAAGTATATATAGTTTAACTTTTGTAAGAACAATAACATTAACTTCAAAGTAAACATAAACCACTCAAAAATGAGCCAATTAAGCATAAAAGATCAGATGAGTATTTGTCAGGCCATTTTCCTATTTCTCCAGTTTTAAGTTCATTTATTCTTTGCGTTCATTGAAAAAAGTATTTGGCTCTAAGGTGTGACGAAAAAAATGGATATGCCCCAAACTTGTCAGCATTCCAGCCTTTAGCTCCATTCTAAGATTCCTCATGCAATATTTGAGCTTGCCCAATTTCAGGGTTTAGGAATGCTTAAAGATCTTGAAATGTAGCACTCTAAAAAAATGTTTACAATTCCCAGATTCTGATTCTGCACACAATTTTTGCACTAATTTCTCATTTTTGTAAAAAGGAAGAGGAGGAATGAAAAAAAAAGAGATAAACACTTTTTTACCTTGTTTCACTAATTCTGCAGAAGGTATAATACACTTGTAGGATAAACTGCTTTGGAATGCGCTGCAGACCCAGGAGAGTCTATGGAAAATTAAACACACACAAGAAACAAGTTGGTAAAAACAAACACACACACACACACATTATGGAGGGTATACTATATGAATGAAATGAATCTAGAAGCCATTTGAAACAAGATAGTCTTTCATACTGTATTAGAGAATAACATATTTCATGAGACTTAGCTAGCTTCTGAAAAACACATTAGTACAACTTTCCACTTAATTACAAACTATCTTAAGTTTTAGCATATATACTAAAGTTCTTGCAATTGCAAAGATGGTATTTTTATACATGTCAAATGTTTGATACCCTTTTGGCATTAAATATATATTGCATCATCATAACAGCCAATCTGTAAATTTTAAAACATTATAACAATTCTAATTTGTTCTTTTATTCCCTGTTTTTTGTTTTTGATTGTTCTGTCCCCTCATTAGCATTCTTGAGATCCCCGCGCTTTGATTGGCCAAAGCGCGGGGCACTCTGATTGGTCAGGTGAGCCGCGCTGATTGGCTCGCTAAGAATCTCCCGCGATTGGTCTATTCGAATCGCGGGAGATTCAAAGCGGTGCCATTGGCCGCGGCCGCTGCGGCTAAAGGAATAAAAGCCGTGAACCTTTTGCAAAGCGCCAGTTCGGTTCCTACATTTATAAAAGAGCATGATTTGAAGTCACCGACTCCTGGCATCATTTTCGAGGACACGACACTGGCGACGAAGGTGGGATCCAGACCCTGAACCGAACCATGTGTCCGACGGAAGCCGGACGAATCTCCACGATGGCGAAAATCGCACCCCCCGCACCCTTCAACCCCGCCACCGAGGACTGGGAATCGTACTCTGACCGATTCCGCATGTTCCTCGAGTGCAGCGATCTGAAGGACGCCACCGGCCCCATGAAGCGCGCCGTCTTCCTGACCCACTGCGGGACCGAGGTATTCAAGATGGCCAAGGCGCTGGCCAAACCCGCCGATGCGACCCCGATGGACTGGGATGTCCTCGAGCCAATATTTCAGCGGCACTACGCTCCAGAGGTACCCATCCTGATCCGACACAACGAATTCTACCGTCGGGACCAACGGTCGGGTGAGAGTTTCAGTGACTTCGTCGCCGAACTACGGCGCCTAGGGGGGCTGTGCGAATTCGACAACCTGAACGACGTCCTGCGAGACAGAATCGTGCTCGGCTTGTGGGACCCCGTCCTCCAGAGCCGGCTGATGGCCAAGGGCAACATCAGCCTAGCAGACACCCTCACCGCAGCCGCAGCCGCCGAAGCAACCCGAACATCCGCCGACCGCATGCGCCGACCGAACGCTGGGGACCGCAGCAGGAACAACAACCCTGCAAGGTCGGCCGAGGCCCAACCCGAGACGACCACCCACCAGGGCGATTTCCACTCGGCATCGGGCACTTCCGATGACGAGGAGGAAATTCATCGCCTCCAGACAGGCCGCGACCCACGGAACCGGAGGGGTTGTAAGTCGAGGACCAACTGTGCCGGTTGCGGAGGCGACCACCCCAGGTCCGAATGCCGGTTTTTCGTGTCGATCTGCCGGCATTGTGACAAGAAGGGTCACATCGCCCGCTTCTGCCGCCTTAAAAAGAACCGCAGCCCGCCCCAATGGGACCAGAGCAAACGGAGGAGAGAGAACACACCACCCCGGACCAGAGATCGCCCCTCGGACAACAGATGGGACCGGAATGGACGATCCCTACGAGGCGGCGATAACCGGCGAAGAGAGGAGACCCATCAGACGGTCACCATCGGCCACGCCATAACCAATGACGCCCGGAAGGTCCACGTGGAGGTAGGCATCGAGGGCGAGCCATGCAAAATGGAGGTGGACTCCGGGTCCTACCTCTCCATGATAGCATGGCATGAAATAAAGCGCTTGGTGCCTACCATCCAAAGGAGGAACCTAGACAGCCAGAGACTCATCGTAAAGGACTACCAGGGAAACCGCATCCCGGTAGTCGGAACCGGACACTTCAACGTCACATATAAAGGGCACACCGAAAGGCTTCCCCTGACAATCGTCGACCGCGACCGCCCAAGCCTACTGGGACTGCAATGGTTCGCCCCGCTCGGCATCGCAGTCACGGGAGTCGACCACGTCACCAACGACAGCTGGGAGCAACAACTGGCCCAGGAATTCCAAGAGGTCTTCGACGGAAACCTAGGCAAGTACCGAAGGCCCCTTATATCATTCAGCCTAGACCCAAACGTCCCCCAAAACGCCTGAAACCAAGGCGGGTGCCATTCGCACTTAAACCCAAGATAGACGAGCAAATTGACAAGCTCGTCAAGCAAGGGGTCCTACAGCCAATAGACCACGCCCGGTGGGAGACCCCCATAGTCACCCCGATCAAGCCCGATGGGTCGGTGAGGATCTGTGGGGACTATAAGGCCACCCTAAATGGCGCGTTGCAACAAAGCGCCTACCCCGTCCCAGTAGTGCAACACCTACTGCACTCACTGGGAGGAGGCAAAGTTTTCGCCAAGCTCGACCTCGCCCAGGCATACCAACAGTTGCCAGTCGACGAGGAAACGGCAGAAGCGCAAACCATAGTCACCCACCGGGGAGCATTTAAATGCAACCGACTCCAATTCGGAGTCAGCGTGGCACCGGGAATATTCCAAAGCCTAATGGAAAGACTATTGCAAGGCATCAAGGGGGTGGTACCTTACTTCGACGACGTCCTAGTGTTGGCAACCAACCAAGCCGAACTAGAGGGTCGCCTAAGAGAGGTCCTAACCAAATTCAAAGAGACCGGGCTCAAAGTAAAGAGGGAGAAATGACAATTATACACGGAACGGGTTGAATTCCTAGGATACTTCCTAGACCGTCACGGCATTCACCCCACAAACCAAAAAATCAAGGCCATCAAAGAAGCCCCCACACCCAAGTCGAAGACGGAACTACAGGCATTCCTGGGGCTACTTAACTTTTACAATGTTTTCCTGCCCCAAAAGGCGACGGTGGCGGAGCCCTTGCATAGGCTCCTGGACAAGGCGGCGACTTGGACTTGGGGGAAACGCGAGCAAGCCGCCTTCCAAAGAACAAAGGACCTCCTCACTTCGGACGCCGTCCTTATACAGTATAACGAGACCCTACCTCTGGCCGTCACATGCGACGCATCACCCTTCGGCATCGGCGCTGTCCTCAGCCATACCCTCCCCAACGGAAAAGAAGCACCCATCGCGTTCTTTTCAAGGACCCTCACCAAACCAGAGCGGAACTATAGCCAGCTGGACAAAGAGGCTCTGGCTATCGTTGCCGCCGTAAAAAGATTCCACGAGTACCTCTACGGCCGGACATTCACCATCATAACTGACCACAAGCCGCTGCTGGGAATCCTTGCAGGAAACCGGGCCACCCCGAACATTCTGTCTCCCCGAATGACAAGGTGGTCCGAGTTCCTGGCGGCCTACAACTACGGACTCATACACAGACCAGGTAAGACGATCTCCCATGCAGACGCCTTAAGCCGCTCGCCGCTACCGGAACCTGACACCGACCCAGCACCCACGACGACCACCCTCAGCATAGAGACTCTACCCAACCTGCCCATAACCGCGTCAGACATTGCCCGAGAGACTAATAAAGACAAACGTCTGGCGCAGGTGTTGCATTGGGTAGAGAAAGGGTGGCCGGAAAGGGACAAAGACGAGTCCATCAAAACATTCCGAAACCGGCAAACGGAACTCTCGTTATTAAAAGGGTGCATACTATGGGGGGATAGGGTGGTCATTCCAGAAAAACTACAAGGGAAGGTTCTGGAACTACCACACGAGGGGCACCCTGGCATCGTTAGGACTAAAGCCCTGGCCAGAAGTTACGCTTGGTGGACAGGGATGGACAAACAAATTGAGACCTAGGTAGCAAGGTGCCAACGATGCCAGGAAACTAGGCCAAGCCCACCCACAGCACCCGTCCTAGAGTGGGAAACCCCAAGGGGACCTTGGTCTAGGATCCACATAGACTTCGCTGGGCCCACAAAAGGACACACCTTCCTTATAACAATAGACGCTTACTCCAACTGGCTGGAGGTTAGCAACATGAAAACAACAACCATGGAGGCCGTGATCAAGGAACTCTGCAAACTCTTTGCAACGCACGGCCTCCCAGACATCGTCGTTTCCGACAATGGGCCCCAATTTACCTCACTGGAATTCGAAAAATTCCTAGAGGAAAGGGGTATCCGCCACGCGCTGACAGCACCGGTGCACCCGGCGGCGAACGGTAGGGCGGAACGGATGGTGCAATTCACTAAGAAAACCATCCGGAAAATAGACCACGGGGAGATCCAGGAGAAAATAAACAAACTACTCTTCACCCAACACATAACCCCAAATACCACAACGAATAAGAGCCCAGCCGAACTATTAATGGGAAGGAAATTAGGGTCCCCACTCGACAGGTTACACCCCACGTATAACCCGGAGAAGCCCCCAGACTCAAACAGCAAACACCGAACTTTCGCACCAGGCGACCCCGTATACGCAAGAAACCTGACGGGAGACCCATTATGAGTACCGGCCGTCATCACACAAATAACAGGCCCACACTCGTACCGGCTACAAACAGCAGACGGACGAGCGTGGAAACGCCACATCGACCAATTAAGGTCGAGGACGACCAACCAAGAGACCACCGACGCACAAACAGGCAAAACCGACCCCCACAACACAAACCAAGGGGGGAGGAAATACCCAGGGGACCAAAACCAAAGAAGAATAAACCAGCCATACTTACCAGAAAGCAGCCAGCATGACCCCTCGCCAGGAAGAGACAGCCAGGCCAGCTCGACCGACCCGGGGAGACCGAGCGGGAGCGGCGAAACCCGCAGCTCAACCAACCCGGGAGGCCCAGGAGGGAGCTACAGAGAGCGGCCCGGCCCGACCGACCAGCCGGTTCCCACGACGGCATCAGGAGAAACAGAGATCCCGACCGAACCAGCCGGGATCCAACCTACGACTGAGCTGCGCAGGTCCAGTAGGCTCAGACGGAGCCCCGCCTACCTACGTGACTACGCGACGTAAGAACTAAACCAAGAGGGGAGGGGTGTTCTGTCCCCTCATTAGCATTCTTGAGATCCCCGCGCTTTGATTGGCCAAAGCGCGGGGCACTCTGATTGGTCAGGCGAGCCGCGCCGATTGGCTCGCTAAGAATCTCCTGCGATTGGTCTATTCGAATCGCGGGAGATTCAAAGCGGTGCCATTGGCCGCGGCTGCCGCGGCTAAAGGAATAAAAGCTGCGAACCTTTTGCAAAGCGCCAGTTCGGTTCCTACATTAATAAAAGAGCATGATTTGAAGTCACCGACTCCTGGCATCATTTTCGAGGACATGACATTGATAGTCTTAAAAATTGTATTAGGGTCTAGTTACCAACTTCCAAGATGAATCTAAAGGGATGGCCTAGATAGCTTCCACCAATATTTTATTAATGCAATAAGCCAGAAAATGTTTTTAGTGAACTAAAGCAAAACCTTCTATACAAAAAGATTTAAGGCTTCTTTTTGCACACTTGCAAGCACAAAGTACTGTAACTGTGATTGCTATCATCTCAGCCTCTTGCAAATAGCAGACTGTGGTCAACCACAGAGGAAATATTGATGTTATAAGAGACATAGAATTCGATGGTACACAATCCTCGGCAATACTTACAGAAAATGGGTGTGGGGAAAAGGAAGCTGTTGAGCTCTACAATTATATAAATTTAAGAATTTTGGGAAGCTCAAGAAATCAAGCTCTTTGCTTTTGAAACTAAGAAGTAGGAAATGAAAGCAGAGCAAAATTTTCAATAGTTTTAAGGAAGTAACTGCAGAAATGTTGGAATGTAAAACCAGCCCCACTTTTTCTCTCATGATTAGGATCTCCTATAAACTTCCCAACCACCAGAGGTCAGTGACTGTCAGGCCCTAAATCAAGAATGACACATGGCAATACCTCCAAGCTGATTTCTTTATTGTTTCACATCTATAGACAAAATATTGCTAGACTGAGCAAAATTCTACTCTGCTATATGCATCTACAATACACTCTGTGAACTATTAGGGAGGGGTTGTCTTCACCCTCTTTCTCTCACACATAATAGGATAGAGCAAGGGTCTTCAAACTTGGCAAGTTTAAGACTTGTGGACTTCAACTCCCAGAATTCCTGAACTAACATGACTAAAGGAGGAATTCTGGGAGTTGAAGTCCACAAGTCTTAAAGCTGTCAAGTTTGAAGACCCCTGATAAAGGCTGGTCTGGCCTCTATCCTATTCCTACAGAAGCCCCTTCACCTAAAATTGTAATGTAAAGGCCAAAGGTAGAAAGAGACAGTTTACCTTGATTTGGTTGAAGCCAATGGTGACTGCAGCAGCTGAAGTAAACCCTTTAATAACAGGATATGAGATAAAGTCCAAAATGAAACCTGCCAGGAATGGGGAAAAATCATTTAGTCTTTTATTTCACCCAGGGAATTACCCCAGCTGGATTTCTTATCCATTCCTCAGACAGTTGCCCATTATGTCCTCTTCTCTTTCCTTTGTAGAATCTCTTTCTTTTCTAAAGCAGAAAACCACCTGGCAATTAACTAGATAAAGCTGGGGACTACAGAGGGAGAGATTCTTTCCAGCTATTACTTAAAATAAGGACTCTTGCATGCATCGTCTTATTTTAGGAGGAAACCTGTCCATTTAGCTGTAAATTCAAAACTAGATTAGGAAGAACAAAATGATTTGATTGCATAATCTGTGGAGTCGTTCTTTTACTATGTCCATCTCATTTAAGCATTGCCATCCCAAAGTACTTTAAATAGAGTACACCTGGCATTTAACTGAAGCATACGTGAATCTCTCTTCATAATTACACATGGACATCCAGTTCAAAAAAATATAGGCAGACAGCATCAGAGTCTACCAGAAGGTGAAGAATAATTCATAAATCACCTTAATAAAAAGATTATGAATGAGCCTATAATCCTGTACTCACTTATCTGGCAGATACCCCAATGAACTCAGTGAAATGTACTTTTTCACAGATATTTGGAAAAATGCCCTGCAATTTATAGAAAGTTTAGGATACCAAAACAGGGGAAATTCATTTCTACTTTTTTTTGTCAGATTTGATTCCCAATTATCTTCTTTGGCCAATAATAGCAACAGGGCAGTGGACTTATAAGACCAATATAAAAGCAACCAAATCTTACCAAGATGGAGAAGTCCCATAGCTAACTGGATGCAACCTGAAAGAAAGGCAAGGAGAACGGCCAAGGCAGGATCATGGAGTGCGTAGGAAGAAACCAAGAGGGACATGATGGCCGTTGGACCAAGTGTTACATCTTTGGAGGTCCCCAAAAAGCAGTAGATGAAACAACCCATGAAGGAAGAATACAGACCATACTGCGAAGGAGAGGGGAAGGCAACGTCAGAGACTATTCACAGTACTTGAAGAATTGTAAGTCAATAAGACCACAAAGGTTATGAAAGGCCTACAAAATACAAATCGCATCCTATGGAAAATTTGGTGAAATATTTTTAAAAGGAATACAAATAGTTTTCATTTAGCAACTGCCTTATTTAGGAAACAGCCATAATTTAAAGGGTAATGAAAAATAACTTTATGACAAATCTACACATTTATTACTTTCACAGGTCTTTCACAGCAATCTTTTTCAAGCTGGCAGATGCATGTAGGACTTTGTCCATGAGAAAAAGTCATTATCTCAAAATGACTACCCATGGAATGTGGGCATCCACAAAATGGCTACCACAATTGGCTTGGCCAGATACAAAATATTCATTTATCAGAAGGAAAACTATGGAAGTTGTTCCTTTTATAGCTCTTGACCCGAGAAATCTACTTGTACTGCTTATGTTTGTCTTTCTCTTCCTGAGTAAGCACTGCCTTTCCAGAGAAACAACTGTACATATGCAAGGGCACAAAGGCATTGTAGAAAATAAAGAAGCAGCGTACCAGCTTCTCAATTAATATTTTTAAATACAGGTAGTCCTTGACTTACAACAGTTCTTTTAGTGACCATTTGAAGTTACAATAGCACTGAAAAAAATGACTTATGACCATTTTTCACTTATGACCATTGCAGCATCCCCATGATCACGTGATCAAAATTCAGAGGCTTGGCAACTGACTCATATTTATGATGGTTACAATATCCCAGGATCATGTGATCAACTTTTGCGACTTTCTGACAAGCAACATCAATGAGGAAGCCAGATTCATTTAACAACCATGTTACTAACAACTGCAGTGATTCACTTAAAAACTCTGGCAAAAAAGGTCGTAAAATGGGGCAAAACTCACTTAATGTTTTGCTTAGCAACAGAAATGTTGGGCTCAGTTGTGGTCATAAGCCTGTTTAGAGAGGGTTATAAATCATTGTAAAGCAGTGTATAAGTCTAAATGCTATTGTTGTAGAGGATTACCTGTAATCCCTTTTTTAAAAAATTATATGGGATAGCCAGGCAGATGCTAATGGGCAGCACATGGCCCACATCTGGAATAATATTTTGATTTTGTATAAAGCAACTTCACTTCCTGTTCCAGCCCACTTGCAATTTCTCACTTGGCTAGGATAGGTGAGAAAACAAAAGCATATGGATATAACATGTGTGGATTTCCTTTATCTCTCTGTTAAGAATGCCAAATAAGAACAGAAACACCATACACTTGTATGAATAAATGAGGACACTATCTAATTAGTTAGTTCCCAGGCTAATGCTTAAAACACAAAAGTTTGGCTGTTATAGCCACTCTTTCACAAACATCCATTCCTCCAGCCACTAGCCCTTGCCCTTGGTGGCATCCAGTAAAACCAGTTTAATCTTTCCTTCCCTCAAGCAAATATCAAATCGTGTTGTCAGACCAAGAGTTCTTTTTTTAAAAAAGGAATTGAATTTGAACTCAGTTTCTATCCTTTTCCTCTTCACTCTCCAATTAGATGAGGCACTTCTTCTGCAATAAAGCCAGTTTGTCTGCTAATGGGAATACTGACTGCAGAGATGTACTTTGTAGTTGTACAAATACAGCTTAAGTGTAGTCACTGCTGCATGTGTAACCTCACCTGCACAGGAAGACCAGCTACCACAGCATAAGCAAGAGCTTGCGGCACGACAGTCAGCCCCACAGTCAGCCCGGCCATAAGATCCAGCTGTAGCCATTGCAGAGAATACTTGGGAAGCCAAGTTAGCACTGGCAATCTCTTTCCAGTTGCTCTGCAACATTGCTTCCAACACTCCCAGTTTCTTTCTGACATGGCTGGACACTTTGTGGTTCAGACCGATTTACTTGGGATCCACCATCTCAACCTCGACCAAAGCACTATCAGGCAAAGTCACAGGCAAACAGCTGTCATAGCAAATGGTTTTGCTGGAGCAGATGACAAACCGGCAGCAAAAGTTCATAGGTATCCCTGGAAAAGGAATAGGACAGCAATTAGGCAACACTACTGATTCTCCATCTTGTACACTAGAAACAGAGGATCCTGCCTTACAATAATATTGTCCCTCCCTTAACAGGAAACAATAATGCCACATAGTCTTCTACAGGAGATGGACCTAAGCATATTTAAATATTTGCGACCTAATTGTTGATGCATTGTTGTTGTGTCCTCTTCGTAGAGCTGGCATGAGAACCTGGGCAAGGCTCGCTCAAATCGGGCAATCGGCTTAAAATTAGGAGATCAAAAGTAATTTAGGAGAGCTCCAAGTGGAGGAGCAAGGCTAGGCGGGGAAGAAGGAGTTAGTCATGAAGACAGAGAAAACTTACATTAGTAGGTCCTGGGACGCGATGAAAGATGATTGCGGAATATTACCAAGCACCATCTGATCAGCTCTCCAGAGATACCGAGCGGCCCCTTCCGCAGGCCGTCTGCATGTCGATGTCTAATTCCTCAATTCAGGCTCCTCGACTAGTAAACAACACCCAAATTAACCCCAGATTCCAAGCGGCCGAGTCCTGACAATTCTCGACTCACGTGATCCGGGCTTTACGTAGAGGCGGAGGTGGAGCCAGGCAGTGATTAGCTCCTTCCTAGGTCCCAGCTGTGGTGAATGCGAGGGTTAATCGGTTCAGGGATCGTCTGCCGGGCGCAGGCCCGGGCGAGGCGAGCTTGCCATGCGATCGCCCATACAGAGGTGCGTGGTGGCGCTCCTCCTTCTGGGGCTCTGTAACGCTGGAAAGGGGGATCCCACCAGGTTCCGCAACGTCCTGCTGATTGTAGGTGAGCAAACCAATCCTGGGGGAGCACTTTAGACCCTTCTGCGTTGGAATCCCTGGCGCGATATGCTTGCCCACTTTTGGCTTTCGTTGGTAGCTGCTTTAAGAAGGTGGGATCGGGGGCTTTCTGAAGCAAGTTAAAAGTCGGGCTTGGAGGGAAATTTGGATGGAAGGCAACCGAGAAACCCCAGAGCTACAGGGAAGTCGAAAAAAAGGAGAAGGGAAGGAGGCATGGACAAAACTTTCTGGTATTGTTGCTGTGACAGCTTTCGTGATTGTATTGATGAGATAAACTCAACTGAATAGAGAACCTCTGCCTTTTTAGAAGATGGGACAGCCAGTGTTCCCTCTGTGTTGTACAGGAGAGTAATATCAAGACTTCTGACTCAAAGTCATCACTCTGTTGCCACACCTCTCTTAGTTTGGGTTGGCAGGAAGAGAGGTTCCAAATATGGATTCTTTCCCACGAATTCCCCAGACTGAGCTTCCTGTGGTTGGTAAATTTCCATAGGACAGGAAAACATTCAGTAGGTGCAGACTTTTTGAGCTGTGGCAGCTGTGAAGTCTGCCACAAATTCTGCCAGAAATAAGAAAAGCTTACACATGAACCCTAAATGACATAATAAT
Source organism: Hydrophis major (assembly GCA_033807585.1). Classification (NCBI taxonomy): domain Eukaryota; kingdom Metazoa; phylum Chordata; class Lepidosauria; order Squamata; family Elapidae; genus Hydrophis; species Hydrophis major. Next base: position 185,362,741 of record CM066329.1, on the reverse strand, counting down.
GAGCACTGAGCAATTTGGTTATGGTGCCAGGTCTCAGCTATTGCTTGTGAAAAAGTGAAGAGCTAAATATTGTTGAAATATAATAGCCAGACTCAGGCCACTTTTGATAAGGTGTGACAAAATTAACAGGACTGTGAGAGGTCTGGTGTATTTCTACATAATTGTGTAGCTTGTGCTATGCTCATTTAGCTAAATTAGTGGGACCTCTGTGTTTGCAGAACTATAAAATTTATCAGAGTCCGCAATTCTCCTTTTTCAACTGTGATTGCAGGCTTCCTGAGTTGAAATGCAGTACAGGGCTTTTGTTCCTTTTTTGCTCACTGCTTGCACACCAGTTATGTTCTATTTTTACAGATTTACACTCCCCCCCAATGGATTAGGGTTAAGGTTTTCAATCAGTGGTTGCCAGTTACCCCTCAAATTTATTTATCAACACTGGAATCACATATTCAGATATTGAATCAATCATATCCATGGTGGGCAAAAACTATTAAAATATCAAATGTTAACATTAACGTGGATGAAAAAGCTCTGTGTTCAAAATAGCATTTATTGAATAATGACTCGAGTGTGTCATGGAGCATAATACTTTAGAATTTCACAGGCTGAAACACCTTTAAGTCTGTGTCACAAAACTACACTGCCCCAGCTAAGAGAGCAGTTTTACATGATCCAGCAACCTCCAGATGTTTTCCACTCACAAATGCAATAGATTTGTGGATGACTATCCCAGAAGATTATAGCAAATGTTCACAGGGAACAGGAATAGAATAAAGATTTCGCCCTTTGATTTGTGCTCTTCCTTTCCGTGGCAGCGGACGATGGGGGTTTTGAGAGTGGTGTGTATAACAACACAGTCATAAAGACCCCAAACCTGGATGCTTTGGCCCAGCGAAGCTTGATCTTCCGGAATGCCTTCACTTCTGTCAGCAGCTGCTCCCCCAGCCGGGCCAGCCTCTTGACGGGCCTGCCTCAGGTAACACACCCCAGATGGGAGCAGAGAGCATGCCAAGGCATGGCTCTGTCCTTTTCATTGAAAATTATGATTGACACCAAATTGTGGATCCCACAGTATTGCAAATGATTTCTGTCCAACCATAGCACCAAAATGGGATGTATGGATTGCATCAAGATGTGCATCACTTCAACTCCTTTGATAGTGTCCGGAGCCTTCCCTTGTTGCTTAACCAGGCTGGGATACGGACAGGTAAGCAGAGTTCCTCCTTTTACTTCAGCTGGAACTCTTTCTGTCTGGGGCTTGGATCAGACAGTCTGCAAGTTTAAAGAAGACTTTTGGTCTTCTCTCCTTTGCGGCCCAATCAGAAAATGCTAGCAATGATAAATGTTACAGTATTTTGAAAAGAGATGTTGTATATATTAATTCTGAGGTAGTTGGTTGTTGCTGTTGAAAGCAGAATAGACACTTGATTTAACTGCTCAATTAAAATCAACAGAACATTACATTACTCTTATTTAATGCTTTATTGCCATTTTTTGGTCAGTGCTGATAAGGGTTGTCTTGTGGATTGCCTCCCACAGTTATACTTTTGTCTCATTTAGTCCAATTCCAACAGAGAAAAATATTTCTGAGAGCCAGTTTGGTCTAGTAGTGAAGGCACCAGACTAGAAACCAGGAGACCATGAGTTCAAATTTCACCTTAGCCATGAAAATCAAATGAATGACCTTGGGCCATTCTGTTTCCACCCAACCCACCTCACAGGGTTGTTATTGTAGGGAAAATAGGAGGAGGAAGGAGTATTAGGTATATTTGTCACCTTGAGTTATGTGTAAAAATAATAAAGGTGGGATACAAATAGATGTCATAGCACATTATAAATTGCACTCCTTTAGTCTCTGAAGCTAGTGTCAGCTTTGGAAGCCATATTAACACCATAAGCTTCCACACTGCCACATTCCTGTGCCTGGGAAATTAGGAGGGGGGATTTTCAGAGTGTTAGTTAGACATAATAGCATTCTTCTTTTCGGTCAAGCTCGTGTTATTCCTTCACCTGAAGTGGTTGAAAGGATGTGTCAAGTTGGAACGGATGGTGATTGGACCATGTGATGGACTGATGGGTGCAGGGGTTGGGTTTTGACTTGAATTACTGAGGGAAAACCTGGAACTCTCAAATTCGGGTTTTCCCAGATGTGCCAGTATGACTTTCCCAATAAAAAGAAACTTTGAGAAAAATGCCCGTCTCGGAGTTTTTGATTGGAGTTTGGTTTTGCTGGAATGCTGACAGCTAGATTATCATTTTTTTTTACATACCCATCATTCTTTTAAGCTTTATGAATGAACGTAAGTGGCATAGAATCCTTGCATCCCTCTTTGCCCCCATAAATGCCAAGGATATGTCTATTTTGTCCATGTAATGTGGGCACTATCCTAACTGACCAGTTAATATTACTATGTGTTAGGGATACACCCTAGCAGAATCTGCACGGCAGGCAGGCAGGCAGGCAAATATGTGAGATAAGCGTTTTTGTAGCTTACACTCAGTGAAAACAGATACACTGTCTAGTTAAATAGTTTATTCCAGTAAGATTTTTAGCATAATCAAAACAGTCCATATATCATTCACTAGTTCAGTCCGTCCGGGGATTATTCATTTGCAAAGTCCAGTGTCGAAAAAGAGGTCAGTAAACTTACAAATATCAGTCCAGTAATATATCTCTTCGCAGTAGAGATATGAAGAAATCAAACCTCCTTTCTTCCTTCAGCAGCAGCAGCAGGGAACATGCACTTATCAAACCATCAATCCATCATAGTCAGCAAGCAATCCAGTAAGCCAGCAAGTTCTCTTGCTCCCTCTTATGGCGGTTTTACAGCCGCACCCAAAATTACATGCTTTGCTGTTTAAAGTGACGCACACATAAACTTACTATCATAGTTTATATTTTACCCAAACTAAGTTAGGTAACCTTGTTATTCCTAACACTATCCTTTTTTTGAGTTACTCTGGCTCCTTATCTCTTTCAGGAATCATTGGCAAGAAGCATGTTGGACCAGAGGCTGTGTATCCATTTGATTTTGCCTACACTGAGGAAAATAGTTCTGTCTTGCAAGTGGGCAGAAACATCACCCGAATCAAATTCCTTGTTCGGAAATTCCTCCAGAGTGTGGATGAAAAGTAAGGTCCAGTACTGGAATGACCCAGATGTATCCCTTCCTTAAATCTCTTTGGAGTATCCAGGACCAGGCCCTTCACACCCATCTTTCACTCATATTTGGCAGACCCAGCAAAGATCTCAAGAGAATGTTTGGGGAAATAAAAGGGTTCTGTATCCTGAGATAGAGGATCAAAATCAAAGAGAAGCCAAACTCAGGGTTTATGGAGAAGGGGAAAATGGAACTTAGCAAAGCTAGAGGCATCCAAAGTATTGCTTTAAATAGTGCAGAGGAAGCACTGCTGTGGTATTATCAAGAGCCCTTAACTGTGTTTTTGCTCTTTTTTCCCCAACCTGTAGACCTTTTTTCCTTTATGTGGCTTTCCATGATCCCCATCGCTGTGGTCATTCCCAGCCACAGTATGGAACCTTTTGTGAGAAATTTGGCAATGGGGAGCCTGGAATGGGCTGGATCCCAGATTGGAAACCTGAGCTCTACCATCCAGATCAAGTGCAGGTGACGTCTAGGATTTTCTTCTGCACCTGGGTTCCAGCAAATGTCTGCAAGTGGCAATAACTCCTCCAGCACTTGTCATAATAATTCACCCTTTGTTAACTAGAGGTCTTTCCGAGGGTAGCTTGCAGCTTCAGCTATATCTCCTTTTGGCCTTCAGGTCCCTTATTTTGTACAAGACACCCCAGCTGCTCATGAGGATTTGGCAGCTCAATACACAACTGTCGGGCGCATGGATCAAGGTACATGATTACTGAAGCAAGTAGTTCTGCCTGCAAGAGTGGGAAAAAAGACTTGGTACTTTTGAAATGGAACAAGACCTTTAATTAATGATTAATTAATGATGGTGCATTTTTGTATACTTGAAAGTGAGTCTGATTTTGCTTTATGCACATAAAGGGATAAAGCATAAATATTGCTGTAATTCTGAAGAGAGCAGATGATAATCATCTTCTGTGTATTAAAAAAGAACACATCTCTAATCTTTAGAATCCTGTGTATTTCATTGTATGGACTTTAAAAGGTATTTCTAAGAACTCTTTCTAGCTCTTATGTATAGTAGCCTTGTTACTATTATCTAGTAGCTTTTATTAGCATCTTTTATACAACTCAAGGTAGCATACTTAATGCTCCCATTTCCTATGTTCCCCACAACAACAACCCTGTGAGGTAACTTGGACTGAGAGAGAATGGCCGGCGCAAAGTCACCCAGCCAGTTTTCATGCTGGAGAGAGGCCTAGGACTCACAGCCATCCAGTTTCTAGGCCCTCACCTTCACCACTATGTTGAACTGGTCTTGTGGCAATATGTTTTAGTGATAAGGAAGCAAAGTAACAATAATCCATCCATCCTTAGCAAAATATGAATAGTTATGTTAACTGAGTGGAACTTAATGGGAGTGACATGGTCAATTAATACTGAATAATCTTTTAATATCTGCTGTGTGGTGCCTGGAGAAAGAACCTGTACCTCTTCCTGAGATTTGGGCGATGTACATGCTATGCCTGAAAGAGGAGGAGGGTAGAAAGGAGAGTTCCTTTCAGCCTTAATATGGGTCAAGGCTAGTTCTGGGTAAGGCAATTAGTGTAATATATATTATATAAGATATTTATTGTATATTATTTCTGCAGGCCTTGGTCTTGTCCTAGAGGAGTTCCGCCATGCAGGCTTCCACAACAGCACTCTTGTGATCTATACTTCAGACAACGGCATCCCTTTTCCCAGTGGCAGAACCAACCTGTACTGGCCGGGCACAGCTGAGCCCCTCCTGGTCTCATCTCCTGAGCACCCTTCACGTTGGGGCCAAGTCAGCAGTGCCTACATCAGCCTCCTGGGTAAGAGCAGCTGAGAGATGAATTGGTGGATTTATCCCGTGGAAGAGGCTGGGATGTGCTAAATCAAACTGTAATACACTTTCCACTTTGCATTAGCCTTTTCTGAAGATCTTCCTCTTTGGAGAGAGAGGGGGAAATTATGGTTGCAGCCTATATGTCTGGCAGTTTCATCTATTTTAGGGGTGTCAGACGTGTTGTCACAACGGCGTCACGTCACGTATCAGGACTTTTCCCCCCTTCGCTAAACCAGGCGTGGCGTGGCCAGCATGTGATGCATCCAAACCCGCATCCAGAGAGTTTGACACCCCTGATCCATGTGGATGTCCTTCTCAGCTCTTTCCCTAGTATATTTTCAGGAATATACATGCTTTATGAACCCTTCCAAACAGTTCTGTTATACAGAACTTATACTCATTTAATGCTTTTTTAAAGGATTAGAATAAATAAATGCCTTAAATGTCTTACATGCTGGCTTTCCACATAGAGTTTATTCAACAAACTGTGGTTAAATAAGTCATGGCAAATGTGGGAACCCACCTACTAAGTAATTGGATATATATGTGGGTGCACAGAAGGCAGCCCAGGTCATATTTCCCTTTTCTTGATTCCTCATTCAAACAGCAAAAAAAGGGAAACAAAGAGGAAGAATGGGAAGCTGGTGTAGTGTAAGGGCTGAAGGAGGAAACCATAATTCTGAGACCAGACGGAACTGTTGTGTAAATCTTAGGCAAGCGCTTCCCAATCTCATGGATCAGCAAGGAACAGCCAAAAGTTTCCTGACTTAAAAAGGGAGAAAAAAGTGGCTTTAGATTTAAACTCTGGGTTGAAAGAGAGAAATTTCTACGGTACAAGCTGCTTAGTTATGCAACTCATTTAGCCATTGTATCAGAGGAGCTTCTGCTATTGGGTTGAATTTACCCCTTAGTAGAGATTTACCCATGAATATATATGATAGTTGACCCTTTAGTTCCTACCTTACCATCTTTATCAAGCCTAAATTCTATTGAATAGATGCATGTAGAAAGTACAGAACTGGAGCTAACTGGTGTAAGCTAGAAAATCTTAGGAAGAAACTTTTTTTTTTTAATAGGACTTATTAATATTGTTCCATACTAGGTAAGACCTGTGAACAAAATTCCTTCCGGTCTTTTCCTTCTGCATCAGGTAGCAATAGCACTTAGACTTATATACCACTTCACAGTGCTTTGCAGCCCTCTCTAAGCAGTTTACAGAGTCAACCTATTGCCCCCAACAATCTGAGTCCTCATTTTACCGATCTCAGAAGGATGGAAGGCTGAGTCAGCTTTGAGCCTGGTGAGATTCGATCTGCCAAATTGCAGGCAGCCGGCAGTCAGCAGAAGTAGCCTGCAATACTGCATTCTAACCAGTGCACCACTGTGTCTCAGAAGCAAGCTTTCCCTTCTCTCTTTGCAGATATCACTCCCACCATTCTGGACTGGTTTTCTGTGCCATATCCCACATACAGTCTGTTTGGGAAGCGGATAGTGCAACTCACCGGGAAGTCTCTGCTGCCAGCATTATCACTGGAGCCAAAATGGAGAACTGTGTTTGCCAGTCAGAGCTTGCATGAGGTGACCATGCACTATCCCATGCGAGCTGTGCAGCATGGCTCCCTGCATTTGATTCACAATCTACAGAACCGAACCTCCTTTCCCATTGATCAAGATTTCTATGTTTCACCCACATTCCAGGACCTGCTGAACAGAACTCAGGCGGGGCAATCTACTCATTGGAGTAAGACTTTGCGTAGCTATTATTATCGGGATCGCTGGGAACTGTACGATCACAGCACCGATCCTACCGAAAGCCACAATGTGGCTTCGGATCCCCGCTATGCACGAGCTCTTGAAGAGCTGCGGGGGCTGCTGTTGAAGTGGCAGTGGGAGACCAGTGACCCCTGGGTATGTGCTCCTGATGGTGTCTTGGAGGAAAAACCAGTGCCCAAATGTTGGCCGCTCCATAATGAGCTGTGATTTTCTTTTTGCCTTCCTGTTTTGGTGGCAGTTACTCATCTGTCAGCAGCAGGAAAAGATCTGCAAGTCGAGCGGATGCTGATGCAACAATTTGCAGTTTGCAGAATTAAATACTACTGAAGTTGCACCTGAGGGAAGAGTTGGAGTAAAATACAAGGGGGGGGGCTTGCCTCCCACACAAGAATGATAACTGGAGAAGCCTGGTTGAAGAGTTGATCACTACTCTAAGTGTCCTCACCCAAATTGTGGTATCACAAAAATATAGATGGGCTGGTCCCATATCAATTGTTACACATAGGGCAGGGATAGAAATTGGCCAAGTTTAAAACCAGTTTAAAGAGTAGAAATGAATATTTATCTTTAGATTCTGTAGCCTGCACATTTCATCATTATTCTATGGAATACTGAGATCATAACTTGAAACAGCTTTGGGTTTGCCTGCTGGGATGGTATAGATCTGCAAAGCAGTTGCTCCAATTTAAAGATAGTTCTCCAGAATATGCATAATATGGCTAAAGCCCGCTTTTATACAATAAAGAAATGAAATATTGTTTCTGACTAACTTTTTTGTTTATGAATGGTTTTATTCCTTCATTAAAACAAGGGTAGGCAGCCCCATAGATTACATCTGGCTTCTTCCCCATCTTCAGGTTATTCTTACAAAGCCCTGTTAGCCTAAATGACAAAGTCAGCTAGTGAACTAAGTGCCAAATGAGAATTTGACCCTGATCTAATACTAATCCTGCTAGCTAATCTCTGTATTATATGTCAAGGAACAAACCAAACATAAAGCTTTTGGAATTCCAGTGTTGACAGCACCATGGGCAAAGTTCTTTTAGTCCAATTTTGGATTTTAATATACTAATACAGGGGTGTCAAACTGGCAACCCACAGGCTGGATGTGTCATGCACAGGCCACACACCCACCCCAGCTCCACAAAGGCAAAAAACATATATCGCGATATGTCATGTGACACGATCGAGTTTCACACCTGTGGACTAATACAATGCAGGGAATGTTAATTTGCCTAAAAATACGCTGAGTTTGCTAGTTAATGTGTTCAGTCACTTTTTAAAAACAATACAGTGGTATTCTTCTGTCCTGTGAGAAGTTCTTTTATTTTAAAAAATGAAATGCATCCATTATTTTCCTGCTCAATGAATGCTCATGCTCATAAGGAACTTCACCACATGGTTCAGACCAGTCTCCATGATTTCTGATTTGAGTACCAACTCCACCCGCGTTTAAAAAAATTAATTATAGCAAACCTCTGCATATACACTGTACTCTACATTTAGCCAGCATATGATTGATGCATTGCCAGGAATTTAAAGAGATGGCAAGGGAAGATAAAATCAGTTTGAAAGAGGTTGGATGGAGAAGGATGGGGAGACCATGAGAAAATAAATGGTATTTTTCTAAATGGTAAGTATGCAGCTGATAGGCTTGAAATGTGTATTATTTCCTTCCAGAACAAACAGTAGCACATTCAGTTTTTCCTTGGCTTGGGTGAAACAATTGCCTTAAGTCCCATTTATTGGTCTAAAAAGATCGATGAGGCACTTGTTCCACCCACACTACCTTCTTCTGCTCATCGGTGACAGCCATACGGACACAGCTGTTGAGAGCATCAAGGTCACCCCAGGTATCGGGAGCAATGGAGCGGTAAAGGCAGGAAACTGTCTCCAGCTGGGCCTCCTCTTTCCGGGCATTCTCCAACAGTTGGTCCTCCATTGCTCCAAGGCGCTGAAGAGCTTTCCTGAAATTCAAGCCATTTAGGTATGGGAATCAGAATTTGGGAGCTTACTCACAAAGTACGTTTGTGTGGATGTGAAGGAAAGGCTGAAGAATGACAGCCACAGGAGAAAGAATTGCCCAGTTCAAGATACAGTCAATAAACACAAAATTGCGTACTGGATGAAAAGAGTTTAGGTGCATCTTAGGTGATTAAAAATAATTGGGAAGCAATTCTGCCAGAGAGAAATGCAAGGGATCAAAGTAGCAGTACTTACTTGATTTTCTTGGCATTCTTCTCACCGATGGTGATGAGAATAATGATGGGATAAATGTCCATTGCCAGAAGTTCTTGCACACTCTCCAGGCCCAGATCCAGCCAGGCATGCACATTCTAGAGATAAGAGTGAGATGTATAAGTGCATGGATACCACTGAACAACATTTGCAATGCTAGTCCTAAGGGAATATGCATCCTAATCCCTCACCCGATATAATTGCATCTGTACTTGAGTACATTTGTCCTTACAGCCTATAATACCTTTTGCATTAACTGTTCCAGATCCCATCGAGGAATACAAGAGCTGCCATTCAACTCTTTGTTTTCATGGAAGGATTCTGTGTTCTGAATGTCTGCAGGGGCAGGAAGGGGGAAAAAAATGAGAGGGCATAGTTCTGAATCCAAACTAAATCTCTTTTCCTTATGTTTTGTTAGAAGTAATGTTTGGATACATGAGAGAATGAGAAAATCCTGTATCAAGAAATATTCTATGTTCTAGAACAAAACAAATCATTTGAACAGGAATTGGTGAACTCAAAGTTGTTTTTTTTCAAAAGGCAACTGGACTATGTTAGTCCGGATGCCTTTTGAAAAATAACCTTTGAGACAAGCATGACCTGAACTGAGAACCTCCATAGACATGACCTCGTGAAGTTTACTGTGAGCCAATGCGCTGTCTTCTAGTTCAGCTACACATTTCCACTAACTTAGTCTCAAGTTCAGATGCTGAGGTTTCCAGGACCTAAACAATATTTCCCTGCAAAATTCCACCAAACCACCTGACTCTTGTATACCTGATGGACATTTTTCAAATTCCCTGGAAAGGCATAGCTTGTCGGCCAGGATCTTCCTCAAAAGTGCTGGTACCACAAGTACTGGACGTGGCTGCCTAGGTCTGTAATGCCTGACAAAAGTGTATGGCATCAGACTGACACAATTCCTGGGACTCACTAGAAAGGAAAGAGTAAAGCAATCAGAGAAATAAATGCTTGTGGGTTTCATGCACTATTTATTTGTTTGTTTGTTTTATTCCTAGCTATGTTTTAAGAAAGCATATTTGAAGACATTTATTAAATTGCCCCAATTAAAGATTCTTTAGAATTACTGTCAGGAATATAAAAAGCCAGAAACATAATAGCTGCAGTGGGCCTATGATACGTCATCTAGTTACTACAGAAAGATTTTTTTTTTCTAGAAAATGGTCAAACTTCTAGAAAGTCTCAGAGATGTTTTTAATTTGCAAATTAGTTGTCCCTAATAGATGCTTAATGAGCAATCCTATGTTCTTTAAAAAAAAAAAAAAAAAGGAAGTAAAGCTCCATCTAGACATAAATTTGCCTAGATAAATATTTGTGGGTTATAATCATAACTTTCAGAAACAATAAACAATATTGCAATAGTTGAACTTACCTTTTGGCTTGTTTGAATCTGAGAAACTACATTCCATAGTGGACCAAAGTGGATTGATCCTGTTGCCTGTACTTACAATACGGACCAATTTGCGTTGAGGACTGGAATTCTAAGGGCAAAAGGAAAGACATTATATTAAACCCAGAATGTATAGAGCTAGCCCAGGAGTTATGGCACTAGTTAGCTGGGCAATTATAGGAGCTAAGCTTGAAATCGCCACCTTGGGAAAGTTGCCTTAGAACAATGTCCCCAAAGGATTTTCATGCCAAGACTTTGACTCAAGTAATTGTCACCCAGATGCCTCCCACATATTAGTAGGAAAACAAGTCCTTTGACAGTGTAGTGTTTATGTATTTTATTTATTTATTTAATTTGTCAATCGCTTACAACAGGGGTCTCCAACCTTGGCTCCTGGAAGCCTGGCGGACTTCAACTCCCAGAGTTCCACAGCTGGCTGTGGAATTCTGGGAGTTGAAGTCCACCAGGCTTCCAGGGGCCAAGGTTGGAGACCCCTGGTTTACAAGATAATAGGTATAAGTATAAACATGAGTAAGAATACAGGAAATAGGTACAAATAAATGGGGACAATAGGACAGGGACGATAGGCACGATGGTGCACTTTTGCACGCCCCTTAGGAATGGGGTGAGGTCAATAGTGATTAGTTTGAGGTTAAAGAAGTGGGGGTTAGAGGATGTAACAACAGAGTCAGGTAGTGCATTCCAAGCATTGACCACTCTGTTGCTGATGTTGTACTTTCTGCAATCGAGTTTGAAGCGGTTTACATTGAGTTTGTATCTGTTGTATTGTTGCAGTTGAAGCTGAAGTAATCATTGACTGGTAGGACATTTAGCAGATAATTTTGTGTACTACGCTTAAGTCCAACCATAGGCGACGTAGTTCAAGATTGTCCAAGCCCAAAATCTCAAGCCTGGTGATATAGGGTATTCTGTTGCGAGCAGAGGAGTGTAGTACTCTTCTCGTTAAATACTTCTGGACTCGCTTGATTGTATTAATGTCCGATATGCAGTGTGGATTCCAGGCTGATGAGCTGTATTCGAGTATTGGTCTGGCAAAAGTTTTGTATGCTCTAATTAGCAATTTCAAATTTCCAGAGAAGAAGCTTCATAAGATTAGATTTACAATTCTTAATGCCTTTTTGGCAATGTCTGGTGCTCTGGGTTGGCCTATTGTTAGAGTTCTCTGGACTGCAATTTTGGATTACTACTGTGATATGATCAGTGCAGGAGATGTGGGGGATGTGAGGTTGTGCAGTATACAACTTTCTACAATGTCAGTTACTATATAGACAGTGTACAGTACTATACAATGCTGAGTTCTATGAATGCCAATCAATTTGTGTGTGAGTGAAGTCTTTTAATTGCATTTCTTTTATAGGGTTAAGTCTACATCTGTTGATGTTGGTGGGAGTGCCATGATTCAAATAATTCTTTTGGATTTTTTTGCTAATTCTAAAATTGCTATTCCCATTTATTTCCTAGGCTGTTTGTGTGGAAGGAGATCAGTGATGTAGTGCTGAATGGAAATCCTCTTCCTTCGTCTCATTTTGGTCCAGCTTGGTGGAAATGCATTTTTGTGATTTAGTGTGCAGTCTAAATCAACTTGCAAATTTAACTTTCTAACGCGGAGTGAAAGGTTGCCTCATTACCTTCCAGGAAACCATGTTCTTTTGGGCCAATTCTTGAATGAGGGCAATGAGCTGCTGTTGTGCCCTATATCAAAGAAACAGGGACAGAAACGTGTAAGGCAGAAGAAAGCAGATATGCACCTCTGCATTAGATAGACAAGAATGCACTCCCTTCAGACCTATTGAGACGATCATACTCACTGGGAGTAGTTAGGGATGGTACCAGCATCCATGTCTTTCATGGTATAAGGATTCACCTGGCAAGCACTCCACTGAGTTTGGCCTTGATATACAGTGTCAGTGACATGCAGAATATTATGGCATCCAACTGAGAGTTCTCCAGAATCTTGTTTCTCAAGGCATAGGTTGGATCGGATATAGAAGGAGTCACCAGATGTCACCAGCTTGGAGTTCAGGTCAGTCAAGAGTTTCTTGTAACCTAATAAGATGAAGTGTGTTGAAAACTGTGAATCAAAGTACAGCAATAGTACAGGTCAGGTAAATATTAAATATGTGAGAGCACAATTGCTTCCCAAGCAGATCCTTTGAGTTCTATATTCATCTCAAGTTGAGATAACAAAATTAGGGAAATACATTTTGATGCCCAATCACTGTATGTCCAATTTCCAATTCATCCAGTAGGATTCAGGGATGGGAAACTGAAATGTTCAGGAATTTCCAAAATCACATTATTCTGGGTTTTTTTTTAATACAATATGTGACCAGAAGGCACTTGCACTCTCAAAGCCATTCAATTGTTACCAAAGCTGAGGACTTCTTAAACTGGCTCTGGTTATTCCCTGCATACATTAGATTCATCAATGGCATCTGGTGTACCAACTTGGTGCTGGAAGCCCCAAGCAAAAAGTTTCTCAGGACTTTGTTTATTAAGTCCTATCAGAAAGCCACCACACCTTCCAGAAGCTACAACCAGAATGGAAGAGAGCACATTCTGGCTAGCATTGTCAGTGCTTACCCTGGGTAATACTTTTTCCCATTTTCTTAATTTCTCAACTGATTTTTCTTAGAATTTGGAAAAACATAAATGCTGGGAAGGAATTCCTGCATGGAAACATCAAGTTGTTCCTCCTTCATACTGATTACAATGGAACACAATCCACTCCCCCATCTCAATTATGATTAAATCTTTTACATTAACTTGAGTTGTTTAGTACAGGAAAGTTTCTTCTTGTTTTCCAGTATGCAACTCTTAGGGGTACTCTCAAATTTACTATTTTTCTTACTCTACCATAGGATCCCACTAAGAGGGAGAAATACCCGATCACCAGCATTTTTGGATCATATATTATGATTTTTGCACTTTGAAGCTATCATGTACACCAGGGATAGATGATGTGAGTTGTCAACAAAGCCCAATTTCTATTAACTGTATGGCTCATCGTGAGGTCTAATGGAAGTTGTAGCTCAGCAACCTTTAGAGAGGCAGACAATACCTTACCCTCCATGTTGTGCTTCACAGACAAGCAACAAAATCCATTCACTTTTTCCAGGACCCAGAGAGCCTCCTCAAGAGTTGCATCTTCTAGGACAGCTTTGAAACCCGGTTCCATGACTCCATAATCCACCTACACATTGAAATGTTGATCAAAGAGACTCTGAGAAGGTCAAACAGCTGCAATCTAGCTCAGCTCAGAGACAGGAAAGACCTTTCCCATGCTAATGATACTTTTATAGAAAAAGTAACAACTTGACAGTGAAGGGAGCTTTACAATGGAACTGGCAGCTGAACTTTGGGTTAGGGTTAGGGTTAGCTTAGAGAGGAGTTTCAGTCATTTTGTGGGACATAAAATGAGGTATGGGCCATAAAATTATGGGACATGATCCACCGTTCAGCAAAATCTTATTCTGACAATTTCACAACTATGTGCTTGAAATTAGACCAGTCTGAATATATGAATAAATCTAAATCTTTCATAATTTGTAAGTGATTATATTATTTATTAAATATAAATACACACATACATATTCATACATACATACATATCCACACATATACATATGCTGTATATATGTATACAAGCATACATACACACACATATATACATATATTAATCATAGTCCATTTTGAATACTTAGCCAAAAAAAGAGTCTTGCGAATTAACAAGGTTGATACTATATGGTCCTACAGCTAATCTTTCTGCCTCCTATTTTCCCCAAACAACCCTGTGGGATGAATTGGGCTAAGAGAGAGTAACTGGTCCAAAGCCACCCAGCTAGATTTCTTGCCCAAGAGAGGCCTAGAATTCAGTTTCCTGGCTTCCAGAGCAGCACCTTCACCACTACACCAAACTGTCTCTCTTCTAGCAGATGCTAGTGCATCCTGCCCAATCATTCCCATTTGATCCTCATATAAGAAAAAATAAAACTGCTGGTGACCTTCTACTGCTGTACCATAGAGAGCATCTTAACTTACTGCACCTGTGTATGGTTTGCCAATTGCACAGTGGCAGATAGGAAAGCACTCCAGAGGGTTAATGTCATTGCCCAGAAGATCATGGGTTGCCCTCTTCCTTCTTTGGAAGAGCTTTATAGTTCCTGCTGCCTTAAGAAAGCTCAAAACATTCTCAAAGATCCATCTCATCCTGGGAACCCTTTTTTTGAACTATTACCATTTGACAGATGGAACAGGATAATAAAAACAAGGACAAATAGGCTGAAAAACAGCTTCTATCCCAGGCAGTAGCTCTTTTGAATTCTGCTATGTAGTGCAATATTGATGCAATTTCGGGGGGTTTCAAGTTCAATGTACAGAATGTGAAGGATGTGTGTTTGTGTTTATTTTCAAAGTCATAATGTACACTGAAGATGGTATTTAATTTCAATATATGCGGCGCAATGACAATAAACTAAACTAAACTAAAAGCAAAGCAAAACAACGGGTTTTTGCCTATGGTTTCCTTAGTATGCTATCTAAATTGGGATTTGTGGCCTTTGTGCTCCTTGATGTGATAGGAAAGCAACAGTGAACCATTACATTTCAAATATTAACCAGTGGAACAGCTTGCCTTCAGAAGTTGTGGGTACTTCATCACTAGAGGTTTTTAAGAAGAGAGTGGACAGTCACTTGTCTGAAATAGTACAGGTCAGTGGGCTGGACTAGAGGACTCAGAACAGAGAACTGCCATAATCAGTGTTTGTTAGCTGCCCTTTCAAACTACCCGTAATTGGATGCCTTATCCCTGCCTCCTTTCATTCCATTAAGTCAACAGCTTAAACAAATCCTTTCCTTTTTTCCCTCAACTGGATAATAAAATAATTATCAGGCAACCTCTTCTAATTCCATGTGTTTCTTGATGTGTACTGCACTTTTTTTAAAATGAACGTTTATCCATTGTTTGGGGGGAAATCCTAGAGGTAATTTGAAGGGAAGCAGCGCAAACACAAGGAGATTGCAAATATAACCAAACCATTAAAAACCTTTAAAAGCTTATTATCGGTGTGGCTACAGTGGCAAGCTTGCATTATTGTTAACCCCTGTGACCTGTAATGTTGCCCTATCAGCAGTTCTGCATTTGAACCCCTTTTCTTAACTTTGATAGAATCTGTAAGGGAAGCCAGCAAGATGTGATATGGGGTAAAAAAAAAATCCCCTCCAATGGAAGATTAGACTATTCCTTAGAGCACAAGGGGTTAGTAATATGTTTGCAATTTAAACTCTTGAAACTGCATTAGTGGCAAGATACGCCCAAACTGCAAAGCCCTGCTCGAGTGTGATCAGCAGCTGCCCATGTTCTTCTAGTGTCAGCATTGCATCATCTGGTAGAGCCCACTTTCCTTTAGAAAGGGAGGTCCCTCAACCGCTGGTCTATAAACTAGCACTGGGCCATGGCATGCCAGAAATCAGGTTGCAAAAACAAGTGAAGCCCCATCCACAGGCAGCACTCAAAACCACGCCCTCTCTGGTCTGCGGAAAACCTCTCTCCATAGAACCCTGGTCCCTGGTGCCTCAAAGGCTGGGGGCTGTTACTTTAGAGACTTTGCAGGAAGGTAGAACACAACATGATACAACAAAGATGTAGGAATGTCTTACCAGCACAACCTGCTGGCCTGGTGACAAAGACATCTCATCAGCAATGGATCCAGGAGTGACTCGGTGAATGAAGATGCCAGTCTGGTTGCCCCCAATGATGCTGATCTGCTCCAACAAGGCATTGGCTTGGAAGGCAATGGTGGTGATACGGCTTGGGAAGCGCTGTGCAAGTCGGCGGCGCATGGGTACACTAAGAGGAGAACAAAGCAGACAGGATAAAGTCCATATAGGTTTTGGTTCCTCCCACTGATGCATCTCTCCAATTAGCTTCTATGCTGGTCTTAAATGAGCAGAGACACTTACCTATGGCTATTCAATGTGAAGATTAAAACAAATTTAGATCAAGGAAAGCCATTATGGGCTTGAAATGTCCATCATCAAATATTGTAAATCAGTGGTAGGGAATATTTTAGGATTGATGTATATATTTGAATTTTTACAGCATGTTATGGATATTTGCATGAAATGGCTATAATAGGGAGGGTTGCCCATAGTAAAATAGTAAGTATGGCTAATTACAAATATCTGTTTACCTATGACAAAGCACTAGTAGATGGTTGCTCCCTATTCTGTAGGCTCTATCACTCAGATTTACTCTTGCCTATTTTATTCTTGTCTTTTTCTGCTGGTCCTGTTTGCAGCATTTGTTTTTTTTAAAAAAAAATTTAGAATGCTGAAAGGGCCAGAGACAATATTTAAACTAAAAGTAGTGCTTCACTCTACTCTGCAGGATGTTTAAATATTAAAAATATTTAATATTTAAATAGCTTTTAAAAATATGGGGCAGAGAAAGAAAACTAAGCAGGCACTTTGGCCACTGTAAATATAAAACTTTTAACATTTTCCTGCCATCTAGTGGCTTCCAGATTTTGCTGCTGCCTACTTTAGTTTTAAGTAATGTTACAATGCCTTGGCAGCTGTTCTGCATAACACAAGCAAATAACACATCTCTAATCTCTACTGGACATGAACAGGCAACAGTCAAGAGAGCAGTGCAATGGCCTGCAGGCACGCTTTTGTTTAAACCAGGCTCACTGATTTGCAGAAAGCAGTTGCCATGGAAAAGAGTATGTTGGAGACCTGGAATAAAAGACTATCTCTTTGCCATATAGACATAAAAGGACATCAGTAATGCTCTGAAGCAGTGCCTCAAAAGATCAAGGGAAATAACCAAAACCATTTCCAAACCTCACACTTTACCCTTAAAGAGACCTTCTGTGAGCATCTATAGGTAATCCTAGACTTACAACCAAAATTGAGCCCAAAATTTCTGTTGTGAAGCAAGACAGTTGTTAAGTGAATGTTGTCCCATTTTACAATCTTTCTTGCCACCGTTGTTAAATGAATCACCACAGTTGTTAAGTTAGTAACATAGTTGTTAAGTGAATCTGGCTGGGAATGGGACAACTTGCCATGACCAATTAGCTGCAGCCAATTCACCATGGCCAACTTGCTACGGCCAACTCGCTGTGGGACAATGCGCCATGGCCAACTCACCATGGGACAATTTGATTATTCTATTTAATTATTTAAAATAAATAAAAATTATTTAAAATTTTTTAAAATTTTGCCATTCACATTTTATCCTGCCCCTCCTTTTGCATCCTTTTTAAAAATGATTCTATTCTACCATTTCTTTGATATTAGTGTAACTCTTGTTCCATACCAAGTTGTCCCATAGCAAGATGGCCATGGCAAGTAGACTGTGATGAGTTAGCTGTAGTGAGCTGGCCATGACAAGTTGGCTGTGGTAAATTGTTATAGACACATATAGGCAATTCAGGGAGGAAACAGACACAAATTTTGCCTCCCTGGATTACCTATGTATTGGTGTCTCATTTGAAAGTACTGTAAGATACTCATTGGCTTCTTTATGTTGTTGCAATAACCTTTCCTCCAGTCAATTCTATTCAACAGGGCTCTTAGATTCTTGATTCTTTCTCATCTAGATTGCCAGGTGGGGAGTTTGGAACCTTCTTTCTATTATTTCTTTATTTTTATCTATTTATTAAATTTATCAACCACCACCCCTACTACAAGGTAACTCTGGGCAGCTTACAATATTAAATGGTTAAAACTATACAAAACATATACACAATGCAAATAAAATACTATAATATAACTATAAATCATTTCACTTCATATTCCTTGTGTTTGGATTTGTCAATACCACAAGGCATTATAAAATAAAATGGTGTTGCCCGGGACCGTGTGTTTACCTCTCAGAGATGCAAGGATCTACGTGGAGCCAGAGGGAAGAGCCATCTGTAAGAAAGATACATTCGAACACATGAGAGCAAAGCAATCAGAGCAAAGCAATTGGTTTCTAGTCCAGACCTCTCTGAAATCACGCAACATTGCCATTGCTTTTATGGCTAGTAAATAATCTTTAACACATTCTCATTGTATTTTCCCTGCCTTGCTAGATATGGATTCCCATTTTTTCTCCTTAAGGGGGAAAAACAAGGGAAGGAAAATGGAACATGGTTTTCAAGAGCAAAAGTAGAAATAATTTTTCCAGATTGTAAGGGATTATACTAGGAATAAAAAGGGAAACAAGGGGTATAGGGTTTCCAGGATTTCCCTAATTTCAGCCAAGCTGGCTAAGTATCCAGTAGTCTAAAAGCTCTGGAAAGAACCAGACTGATTTGTACTTTCCCCTTTTAACCAAAATTTAAATCTGAACAATATCTTTAAAACTAATTTAATGTCTTGCTGTTACTTATGTTATGGATTTCCCTTAGCATTATGTGGGCTTTGACAAATAGATCTTTCCAAGTGGCACTGCTAGAATCAATCTTGGACTTTTTAAAAAAGCAGGTTCACAAATACATTAATGGGAGAATGTTTTGCTTCCTGTTCCACAGGCTAGAAAATACAAGGAAAAGATTCCCCTGGGGGAAACTCTTACCATCTCTCCCTATGTCGTATTCAAAAGAAGGATCCCTCCCTTTCTCTTCAGCTAAGGTGATAGAAAATTCCTCATCCAGGAACTGAGAACTGTTTCAGGAAGAGACATAAAAGAGAGGGGAAACTACAACTTGTGAATGAGAAAAATAAAAGCCACCCGAGTTTTCCCATTCTTTTTGGAGACTGCAAGGCCAGTCAACAGCATTTTCTGAAGTTACTACCAGAGTGAAGGCCTGGTGCGATTTGGAGCTGCTTTAGATGGACATTTTATTCTGAGAGTTACCTGGGCCTGGGGCAGAACCTTTTATTTGACAATCTATTGGACAGGTAGTTCTCAACTTTTAACCATTAGTTTAGTGACTGTTTGAAGTTACAATTACAATGGCACTGAAAAAAATGACTTATTAATGTTTTTCACACAATTGCAGTGTCCCTATGGTCACACAATCAAATTTCAGACACTTGGCAACCGGCATGTATTTGTGACAGTTGTAGTGCCCCAGGGTCATGTGAACACCCTTTGCGACCTTCTGACCATCAAAGTCAATGGGGAACCATGTTATTAACTTAAAACTACAGCGATTTATTTAACAACTGTGGCAAGAAAGGTAATCAAATAGGGCAAAATTCACTTAACGACTGTCTTGCTTAGCAACAAAAATTTGGGAGTCAAATTATGGTCGTAAGTTGAGGACTACAGAAGTGTGGGCCAGGGACTTGCTCCCATTCCCCCTTTCCAAGCTCTCAGCAAACCATTGTCTTTTGAAATGTTTAATTGAAAATGACGTCCACCATAGCGAAATGACTGACATTCCTCTAAATCAGGTAGAATGATAGGAGAGACATTTAAGTCCTTTCAGCTGTGTCTTTCCTTCCAGCCATACCCTACCTCAATTACTTATAGAAAAAGGATGAATCTGTTTTTTTCATTATTATTATTTTATATATGTCTAAATTTGATTTACTTGTATTTCATTTTTGTAATTTTTGGATATTTGTTTATGTAATATGTAACACCATACATGGTTGGACTGCATTTTTCTTTAAATAAATGAATATGTCAAGAATTATTTGTCTGATGTGTTTGTGGGGTGGGGAGGAGTGACACTCTATCAAGGTCAAATTAGGCATTTTCTGAATTTTTGACATGCCAAGACCAAGAGGTTTTCCTCACTGATCTAGTTCAAAAGATAAAGGGTGAATTTGGCCTCTTGAGGCATATTTTAAAGTTTAAAAGATCATCATAGCTGTTTCAGTCATGAGCCAGGGGAATAGTTATATCTCCATATTATTTATTTGATTAAATATATAATTCAACATATTTTATCTTATATTATTTTGTGTTATATAAATAAAAGCTTCAGAAATGCAACAGACTGACAAAGAATTGTTACCATTTAGACTGTAAGAAATAGCAATTCAATTTGCATGGTTATTTTCAACATTCTCTTATTTTCTCCTTGCCAAAAAATGGGCACCCAAAATTTTAAGTGCTGCATGTAGGTTCCAAACAGTATTTGTGATCCTCCACCTCTCACACATCTCTTTTGATTACATTGCAGTGAAATGGACTGTCAAGAAATATAGCATCATTGTATGCAGCGTTGGGACAATGGCAATAGCACTTAGACTTATATACTGCTCCACAGAGCTTGACAGCAGTCTCTGCCTGTTTTACAGTGTCAGCATATTGCCCCCAACAATCTGGGTCCTCATTTTACTGATCCCAGAAGGCATGGCTGCCAACTCTCACGCAATCAGCGTGAGACTCACGCAATTCAACCAATTTTGACTGTCTCACTCTGATAAACAAAATCTCACGCAAAACCCCCAAAATCATGGAATGTACAAAAATATCCCTACATTCTCTGATTATATTCCGAATATTTCCCCTTAGCTTAGGAGAAGGATGAGCTCCCAGCGCCACCCCGCCCTGCCCAGCCACCCCGCCCTGCCCAGCCACCCCACCGCGCCTCTTTTCCCGCCTTAATCCTTCTGCCGGCGTCCCGTAACTGTCACGATGCCGATCATTAGCAAATCGCTTCAGGAAAGCGAAGAGCAGGAGGCTTCTTCGCCGCCCGGGGCGCTCGCAGCCACTTTGCCCCGCCCTCTCCCTCTCTGCAATGTCCTCTGGGACAAGCAAGCTGCCCTAGGCTTTCCAAAGAAGGACACGAGGGGGCTGGCAAAGCCTCTTTACAGCCTCGGCCAGTAATAACAATGGTAAGCAAAGCCAACGGAGTGGCTTCCATTTAACCACCAAAGATGTTTCTTTATTTTCTCTGGCTGGATTTCTGACCCAGGGGAGAAAGACCATTTAAAAAAGCAAAAAGGACAGAAAGAACACTAAGAAAGAATGGGACAACCCCCCCCCCCAAAAAAGAGATCCAACACAACTCTGAATAAAATTATTATTATTTTAAATTTTATTATTATTATAATTATTATTACCACCCCTTTACACGCCTTATGCTCTCTTTTAGCTGATCCAAAAGAGTCTTCCCAAACCAGCAAGGCGAGAAGCGCGCCAGGCTGATCTATAAAGGGGCTGGGCAGCTTTTTTGCAAAATACTTAATAGAAAGGTTGGAGGACTGACAGGATTACATCTCTGGCAGTGGATGAAGGAATCACTTTTTCCTCTTTCTCCTTTGAGTTTAAATCCTAGGTCTCCATGCACCAGATCGACAGGACTGTACTACATTATTATCATATTTTCAAACCCTTAGATAAGGACTCAATAAGGACTTTTTTTGATGCCAGTAGGCTTCTCAGCCCCAAATTGGGATAGCCCTGACTCAACTAGAACATATTCTAATCTTAACACAATTTACCATCCAAAGAGCAGTAAGACCATTAAGTTCAGAATCTAAACTTACCCAATAAATAATATACTGTTTCCTCGCTGTGCTCAAGCTTCAGAATACAGTAGATGAGTTTTACAGTTAACAATATGTATATTTATATGAAGCACTCATTATTTGATTAAATGTTTAGTTTATACTTGTCTGAAATTATGAACCCCTATTTCAGTCAACAAGTTAGTATATAATTAAAGACTGAGACTATAGCATTTGATATTGGCATGTAGTATGGTATTTGATACAGAAAGAAGAATACCCATTGATGTATTTGCATTATCTCTGTAGTTGTTTCGGGTTTTTGTCTTTTTGTTGCACATTGAATTCATCCTATAGTGGTCTATAGTACATCACTAAGCTAATAAAGTCAGTTGAGGTAGAATACTGCAGTTACAAGTCAGGAACTTCAATTATTCATGGTCAGTGAACTGCATTATTAATATCTTACAAATCCGGTTCAAGTACATTGGTGCTGCTTGCATGTATGTATGTATGTATATGTCCAAATCATGACTAAAGTATGCATCAGATTGCACCATTTAAAATGTAAAATTGTCAAAGCTCCCTACCGTGGAAGGGGGGACACCCCCCTTCCACACCATCCCCCCCTCGGTCGCTCCGCTCCCTCGCAGTGTCTCACTCCGAACTATCACTCAAGGTTGGCAGCCCTGCAGAAGGATGGAAGGCTGAGACAACCTTGAGCTGGTCAGGAGTGATCTCCTAGCTGTGGGCAGAACTACTTTGCAATGCTGCATTCTAACCACTGCACTACTGGAAATTGCAGCCCTGCCACAGGATATCCATTATCCACAAGTACAAGGTGACCCACCTTGTTCTTAACCTGTTGTAAATAACAGTTAACAGAATAACCGAGTTGGAAGGGACTTAGGAGGTCTTTCTGTTAGAACAGGACCATTTAATTCTAGTGGAACTAAACACCCGCATGTTTGGAGACTAGATTTTATTTTACAGAATCCAATGGAACATGAAGACTTTAAAGGAGTCCATTTTTACTTCTCAGCATTGTGAGAGACAAACAAATGAAACATTTGATCCCAGCACTTGAATCCTAGAAATGTTCTTTGTCACATCTGCAAACTCAATCTAGCACAAAATATGATATATCTCCACAAGCCCCCCCGAAACAGTTACCTCCATGAAAGCGAGCTGTCTTGCATGGCTCTTCTCTGTAGAGAAAGTTTACAAGGTGGGATTGGGCTGCATGATCGGAAACTGTCCATTTGATCATGACTTGACCGAGACTACAAAATAAAAGGACAGTCAAGCCATAAGTATCCTCCAGTGTGACTGAATTCAAACTTCCTCATTCAGAGCTATTCCCAAGTTTTCTGGTAAAGCTCTGCATAGCAGACCTTTGGTCAACATCACGAGCAGGCCTATTCCATATCTCACCATCCAGAGGTGGTATTCAGCAGGTTCTGACCAGTTCTGGAGAACCGGTAGCAGAAATTTTGAGCAGTTCAGAGAACCGGCAAATACCACCTCTGACTGGCCCCGCTCCCATCTATTCTCTGCCTCCTGTGTCCAGATGATGGGCTGGGTCTTCTTTGGTTGCCCTGCATAGGAGAATGGAGCTGGAAAGCAGGTTAGTGGGGTGGGGAGGGAATGGGATTTTGCAGTATCCTTCCCCTGCCATATCCACCAAGCTAAACCCACGGAACCCGTAGTAAAAAATTTTGAATCCCACCACTATCACCATCCCTCCTTACCCAAGATCTGGAACTTAAAGAAGATACAAAGGTGTGAGATGGGTGGAGGATTGAAATGCACACCTCTGATATGCTCATCAAGCTGTCCTGACTGTCCTCCCGAGGACAGATGGCATGCATTCGTACTAGGGGCTGCTTTTTCTTTGGACAATGGTCCTTGGATTCAGTGATGGGAAGCCCACTCCTTGGTACCTGCTAAGGAAATAGAAAGTGTCCCCTCAGAAGAACATCTTGGTTTACAAGACAGAGAAGAGTCTGTGGGGCTTATATGCCAAACTGCTATCTTTCATATGCTCTGACTGACAACAGATGACCCATAGATACTGGCTTTTACTTCTCACAATAGTTTTGATCAACTGGGGATTTCATGTAATGCTTTTTTTTTTTTTTGGTAAAGTAAACTGTTGTACATTAAGTCATCAGCCTTAGTTGTAAACCTTGCCACATGAAGTATTTCCTGCTAATAAGGATAGTATCAGTTTTAACACATATTGGGCAGTATATCATAAGTGTGTGCAAAGCCCAGTTTCATCCCAAGCATGCTCATGCTATTCTGTCTTAGTTAGAATATATAATCTAAATGTTACAAGTCACTATACCTTGCAAATCACCGAGGAGATACAAACAGTGCATTAATATCCCATTTGACAAAAGTATAATTCAGTGAGTCACACAAAGATAGAAAGAGAACAGTGTGGAGATGGGAATAACCTTGGGAGATAGGAGGAAGAGCTGCAGGTAAGACAACCGTCACGCAAAAAATATATTTCCGCCCACAGAAGCAGAAAGGACCCTCCCTGGTTTTCTGGGAAATAAAAGAGGGGAGAAATATGTTCAGATTTTCAAGATTCTGCAACTGTTATCTAGCAATAAAGGTAATGTTAGTACCTATACTTTGTGGTTCTTGTCTCGAAGGGAATAGCTACTTGAAAAGGAATCAGATGGGGAACTTGAGAACACAAAATAAAACTCCATTTATTCTGTAATAACTGCATTTTGGATTTTATGAAGCAGGTTTTCAAATATTAGGATAGTGCTAGAGGCATTTTTGGGAAGCACAGATTTATCCCTTCCTCTCCTAAGCCTAACCACGATTATAACTTACAGTAAGCACTGAATTTCCCATGCTGGCCTTTTTCCTGAGTTCGCAAATTTCATTTGTGAGCTCAAAGACTTTACGACGAAGAGAATCTTTCTCCAGGAGGCTTTGGGAAATTTCCAACTGAGTGGTGTCCCTTGAATTGTAGGCCTACAGGAATTAGATAGAGACCACTATGTATGAAGGTTTTGAGATTAAAAAGACAGAAATAAGCTAAAGGCAACAAGAAGCACCTTTCGTGTAGTAATTAAAATGGCTTTAATAATTAACTTAGGAATGGTGAGAATCAATCTAAAGAAAGGGATATACTGTAGTGTTATAGTAACCAATAATACAGTACTATAGTAATTTTAAAAATACAGGTAGTCCTTCACTTACAAGTTCATTTAGTGATTGTTTTAAAGTTACAACGGCACTGAAAAAAGTGATTTATGAACACTTTTCACACTTTATGACCATTGCAGCATCCCCATAATCACATGATCAAAATTTGGATGCTTGGCAGCCGGCTCATGTTTATGACAGTTGCAGGGCCCCCGGGGTCATGTGTTCACGTTTTGCAACCTTCTGACAAGCGAAGTCAATGGGAAAATCAGATTCACTTAACAACCATGTTACTAACTTAACAGCTACTGTGATTCACTTAGCAACTGTGGCAAGAATGGTCGTAAAATGGAACAAAATTCACTTAAGAAATGTCTTGCTTAGCAACAGAACTTTTGGGCTCAGTTATGGTTGTTAAGTTGAGGACTACCTGTACTGACTGTAGCATTGGACATAGCAAACAACTGGAAAGCTGCAGGAAGGCTAGATTGTGAAGTACAATTAAATAACAATCTCTTTAGGGGCTCTTTAGGTACAGAGTTCTACCAGCAGACTTTACACGACTCAAAGTATTTAAGTTGGCAATCACTGCAAGGTTCAATCGTGTTGAGAGTTCTGCCAGCAAGACAGTTTCTCATCTTTTGACAATCTTTTTTGTCACTTTGAATTGAAAAGCTCTCATTCCATGCTCATCACATTTTCTAATACCTGATCTCTTTCTTTCTGTAGATCAGCTGTTTGAGCCTGAAGGGCACTGATTTGCTCCTTGTAGATCTCACAGTCCACCTTCATCTTTTGACATTCAATTAAAGTATTTTCCTTTTCTTCCCAACACTGCACAAAAAGGCAAATACAGCAAGATGAAAGTATCGTATCATATCACATTTGTTCTATTTAGGGCCCATTGCTCTTATTACATGTAATATTGGCAAGTCTTACAAAAGCAGTCTAAAGTAGACTAAATTCTCTTTAACTTCCTATTATAAACTGATGTCTGAGAACCAAGATAAACACTTTATATAATTTGTAAGTCAGCTGGAGTCATCTTGTAGGGGAGATGGGTAACATATAAATTAAACAAACAAACAAACAAATAAATAAAAAACAATTTGCCTATAACCACCCTGCAAGCACAAGGTAACAATGCTGTTGAAGACTTTGGGATTAACAGCTCAGAATTACTGATTACTGTATCAGGGTTATAATGTATATAATTCTGTATGTAAAACCAACATTGCAAAGTATCTACTCTTCTTTAGCCCTTTTAGATCAGATCAAATTAAGTCATTGTCCTTAAATAGGATTGCCCTTGAGCACTGAAGAAGGACTGGTCTTACTGCAATTAATATACTATTAATTTTCACATGGCTGCTGCCATATACAGAAGAGACGAGCTACTTCCTGATTCCCAATGGTGTAGGGTAAGCACATAGGAGAGTGGCAATTCCTGAAAGTATAGGAGATACCTCTCCTAGGCACAGAAAGAGACTTTCTCCCTCCCTCTTGCATAGGAGCAGGTAACTTCAGGTAGCTCGGCATTCTCACCTGTTTTCGCTGATTCTCAGCAAGTGCTGCTTGCTCTCTCAGTGAGTGAAGTCGATTCAGCAATTCCTGTTTGCCCTCCAAAGCATCATCAAGGTTTTGCTCTAGAATATCTTTCTGCACCTGCACAGGTAAGGCAGGCTCATTAGAAAAGCTTTTTCATCCCAACCCATGCCATGCCACACCTAGAGACGCGTAGGGGTACCCATATGGAAGAGGCTCTCAAGCTATACAACTGCCACCTAACTGCAGCCTGAAAAAGAACATTGTGTGGTTTTAGGAGACTTACACAAAGGCATGCTAAATCTTGATTAAACAGGCTTTTGCCCTACTGTGCAAAAGTCTTGGGCTTCCTTTTGGAGGAAGCTGCCCTTGGCCAAGAAAGCTTTGGACATGCTACTTCCTGCAAACTCATGTGGTTTTCCTCAAAGGTTTACCTCCCCTAGTTTGCCCCAAAGAAGCCTCAAATTGTAATCTGGTGAAATTACTAATAATTATGTGTTACAGATCTCTTATCCTCTCTATTATTCCTAGGATTATTAGGAAAGGATGAATAAGAGTATAGCTGACAATGTCTTTTACCACACTGAAGGTTTCCAACTCCAACAGTGACTTGAGATGCTCATTCTCCTCTGTCAGCTTTAAGAGCTCATCTGTCTGCATCTGTGCATCCCCAGAAATTCTTGAGGATCCTTCCCTTTGATGGCACGATGACACTTGGGCTCGCTGCAATTCTTGCTTCATCAGGTAGAGCTACCATGGACAGGTACACAGAAAGAAAGAAGCTATGAACATGGCTAGTGGAGCTAAAATAAAAATTAACAGGGAATCCTCAACATACGACCCCAACTGAGCCCAAAATTTCTGTTGCTAAACAAGATATTTGTTAAGTGACTTTTGTCTCACTTTATGGCCTGTAGTTGTTTAGTTAGTAACATGGTCGTTAAGTGAATCTGCTTTTCCTATTGATTTTGCTTGTCAGAAAGTAGCAAAAGATGATTATATGACCCCAGAATATTGCAACTGTATAAACATGAACCAGTTGCCAAGCATCTGAATTTTGATCATGTGACTATGGAGATGCTACAACGATCATAAATGTGAAAAATTGTCATGTCACTTTTTTCGGTGTTGCTGTAACTTTTAACAGTCACTAAATGAACTGTGGTAAATTGTATTATTTATGCAATTCCCTCCACAACATCAATCCTTAAAGCTTCTTGCTTTAAGAATGTATTTATTAGATTTTATCCCACTTTATTACTTTATAGATAACTCAAAGCGGAGAACATAGCTAACAATTCTTCCTCCTCCCATTTTCCATATCCTCAATTTGTTGAAGATCCTATTACAAAGTGCTAAATTGAAGTTATCTAGAGACCAAGGGTACTAATAGCCCACAAACACATTGCAATAAAGATCTGATTGATCGCAGCACAGGAAGAAAAGTGGGGGGGGGGCAAATGCTAGAGAAATCATAATAGCCAATTATTCTTCTATTTTCTTGAACCTATCCCACAAATACACTAGATTCATCTTCATCAATAATACTCCCAAACTCAATTGTAATGAACAGTTCTTCGACACTCCTGATTTTCAGGCCTCAGATTGATTTTTTTAAATCGTCTGTATCATTTTTCAGTTTTGAAGGATTTCTACCTTAAATCTGCATAATTTGGAATCCTGCAATATCATCCCAAATTGATATATAACTAAAAGTCCATCAGTTCTATTATGGTCTATTAGACATGCATTCCTGTCATTCAGATTAAGCTAGATTATCTCTGCTGCGTTTTCCATTTGTTTGTTAGGCTGCATCTTTCATCTTCAGCAGCAGCCGCAGTATCCATGGAAACAGGATACTGAGATAGATGGTCCATGCGAGGTAACATTTCTCATATTCTATTGCACTTCCAAACAAAAGTGGACAGCTACAGATGACTGCAGGTTACAAGCAGAACCATTTTGGTTCTCTAGCAAGCGTTATGCCTACATTTATTCTCCTCTTGACCAGCAAAATGCTATGGTAAGTTCAGCAGGTCAGACCATCTGGAATCACCCTGCCAATGGCACCCAGGACCTGCTAATATGATGTCACAAACCCTGAAAAGCTTCATGAACCCTTCTTCTCTCACACCTCTTCCTGCAAGCTCCGGCAGCGGGTAATAGCCAGGTCCTTCTCTTGAAGGGCACTGCTGTAGCGCAAAGAGAGCCCATAAAGTTCATCTTTAAGCTTGAGGGCCTCATGGAAGTGAGCACTGAGTTCCCTCTTCATCCGATTACACTCAGTTTCAATGCCCCACAAGCTTTTGGCCTCAGCTTCCAGTCGGGCAGTGTTTTCCTTGAGCTTGCAGCAGTGTTGAAGCAGGGACACCTTCTGGCGTTTCTCCTGGCTTAGCTCCTCTTGCAGGCTGCTAACTGCTTTGGCCAAGCATTCTGTCAGCTGAGAACTTTCAATCAGATCTAGAGAAAAGAAGAAAAAGCTTAATTGTCTATGGAAATTCTCAGCCATCCAAGTCATGGTTGTCCCAGAGGTGCTTTTTCAACAGGCAACTGGACTTTGTTTTTTCCTTGAAAACGTTTCGCTTCTATCCAAGAAGCTTCTTCAGTTCTGACGTCAGAATTGAAGTCAGTTCTAAAGGCAGAACTGAAGAAACTTCTTGGATGAGAAGCAAAACTTCTTCAAGGAAAAAAGCAAAATCCAGTTGCCTTTTGAAAAAACACCTTTGGGAAAAAATGCTGAGGCCTTTCGCAACACCCAGACCTGAACACTGTAAAGCTTCCACTTCAATCAGCAGAATGATAACACTAAGGTATCAAGGCTCAGCTATGTATTATTATTATTGTTACTATTATTAATATTATTTACTGCACACTGAGAATATATTGTGAATGTACAGAAGGAAAACTGATAGGTGAGGAAGGGATGCCATTCTGAATGTTCTCCCCTGGGAATCAAACCAGACCAGTTTTGTGAATCAACTCTCAGATCTCCACAAAGTGATTAGCAGAGCTTACAGTTTCATCTGTTTTGTCTAGAAAAACAACCCAGGTAAGAATGAGTGAGGTAGGAAGGTTGGAAAAACTCACCGCTAAAATTGTTGTGGTCTATGGAAGGCTCCAAGCCAGTAATGAGCACATAAATATCAGGATTGTGAAGTTTCAAGCTTTCCAGAAAAGCGAGAGCTCCATTTTTCCCACGAGATTTCAAAAGATCCAGCATGTGGCCTATAAGAGATCAGAAAGATCACTAATGTAAAATGATGGGGAACTAAAAAGTCCAATAACCTATAGTTACCCAGGCAGAGAAACATGAAGGACATGTGCCATATAGTTCACCTTTCCTCCATGAATAACACTGTAATTTAACAGTATTTGAGCAAACTTCTTTGGTTTCACTAAAAACACTATCTTTTAAAAGCAGTGTTACCCTATAATGTCTTAACCTGTAAATAAAGAACAAGCTTGCCATTTAAACTGGAACACTTCTCTATTTATCTATGATAGAGCTATAATGGTATACATTTTGTATATACCCTGTTTCTCCAACAATATGGCCTCCCCCAATAGGAAGTCCCAGCATGTTTTATAGGCATGAAATGAAATTAAGCCCCTCCCCCCCAAATTAAGGCCTATATTAAAACATGTGAAATGGGGGGGGAATGGTGGCGGGGCTTGCCATTAGGAAGTACTTTTGTTGGATATGGTGCTGCCTGCGTTGACCCCGATATGAAGGGCCCCACCAACGCCGAGGTCAACATCCAAGCCATTGCTGCCCGCCCGCCCGAAGATGCAAGGGGGGGGCATTAAGTCACCCCCGAAAAGACGGCCTAGCCATTTTTTCGGGGCTCAAAAAAAAAAAAAAGACCCGGCCTTATTATATGAAAAACACGGTCTTTATAACTGTTTCTCCATCATCTAAAGCTTTCCTCTGCTCTGCACATGTTACAGTACCATACATCATACTGCCATAAACAATACAATACCCAGGGTGCTTACCGACTCTCATGGCTCTATTTGTGAACTGTGGGTTGTGCAAGATTTCTTCCTCATCCAATTGACCCAGCACCTTGGCCTGCCGTAAGTATGGGGTAAGGCGACTGGGGGAGACACCCCTCACAATTCTGTAACGATGCCCCTCCACTATCTCCCATAAACGATCTTCATCCATATCACGAAGTTCTTGATCAACAAGGTTGGGATCATCTACTCCTGTCTCCCCCATAATGGAAACCTAAAAGGATAAGAGATGTTGATAGTTTTGGGGGACAGGGAATGAAAGAGTAACTGTACTTCATAAAATCTATTTTCAGTTCTACACTGACATGAAGCATGGCAGAAATTAAATCCTACAGGAAGTGGTAAAACACTTTAGCTTTTAAGGCTCACTTAAAATGTTTTAAAAACTTGCTGTTTTATCCAAATTACATTATTTCAGCTCCTTTTTATTTCTAGTCTGACTATAGTTATTGATTTTGGCTACATTAGATTGCATTGTATTACTATTGCTTTGATTTTAAATTGTATTGTTCTCTTTTTAAATAATCATACACTACCTATAGAAATTTTTTAACCGGTAATTTAATTGATTGCTTTAAGACTAAATATGAACTGTTGAGATTTGATTAAGTTCTCTCTACTTCAAATCTGTTTCTGGTACTTATTACTATATAATAACATAGTCTATCGTCAGAGTTCTGTCTATTCTTCGTATGTGCATATGTGTTTCAAATACAAACACAGCCCCATATATACATACTAAAATAACAAAGTGAGCCTTGATGCAAAATTCTATATTCCAAAAATTATTTCTTTTTGGTCTCTAGCATCAAGAGTTCAGTTAGCTTAAATGGCCAGAAGATGATAAGTTGATAAGTTGAGACACCCTTTATCCCAAGGCTATTGAAACCCTTCTATTCCAGACAGCATTTGGCTTGGCTGCCTGTCCCAGATTTTATTTTAAAATATTAAATAAAAATACTTTTATTTAAAAATCAATACCTTTTTAATTAGTCTTGCACAGTGATCTTCCAATGTTTGCTATCGGTAGTCTGTTTTTAATGAGGGAGGGTTGGAGAGGCCAAATATGTCTCTTAAGGAATAGGATGCTTAGCCAAGACTAAATCCCTGTATGAACATCACATAGACAAATGTCTGGCTACAGATCTAAGTGACTGAATAGGTTCATAACATGGGAGTTAGTGAGGCCTTCAGACAGTCAATCCCTCAGCTTGGAATTCTAGCTCTTCAGTAATTTAGAGTTGAGAATATAAGTACAGGTAGCCCTTGATTTATGACCATAATTGAGCCTGAGATTTCTGTTGCTGAGACATTTGTTAAGTGTGTTTTGCCGCGTTTTACGACCTTCCTTGCCTCAATTGCTAAGTGAATCATCGTAGTTGTTAAGTTAGTAACATGGATGTTAAGTGAATCCAGCTTCCCTATTGACTTTGCTTGCCAGAAGGTTGAAAAAAGTGATCGCATGTCCCTGGGATACTGCCACTGTCATAAGTACAAGTCAGTTGCCAAGCATCTGAGTTTTGATCACGTGATCATGAGGATGCTATGGTCATGTGAAAAATGGTCATAAGTCACTTTTTTCACTAAAAAAAGTAAAAAGTCACTAAATGAGTTGTTGTAAGTTGAGGACCACCTGTAATCATTGATGAAGGGCAACAATTTAGTCCAAAATTTCTGTTGCTAAACAAGGGAGTTGTTGAGTGAGTTTTGCCCCATTTAGAACTTTCCTTGTCACAGTTGTCAAGCAAATCGCTACATTGTTAAGCTGGGAACACAGTTGTTAAATGAATCTGGCTTCCCCATTGACTTTGCTTGTCAGAAGGTCGCAAAAGGGGATCAGATGACCCCGGGACACTGCATTCATCATTAATATGAGTCAGTTGCCCAGTGTCCGAATTTTGATCAGGTGACTTTATTAGAATCCTGCAACAGTCATAAATGTGAAAAATGGTTGGAAGTCTCTTTTTTCCAGTGCCATTGTAACTTCGAATACTCATTAAACAAATGGTTTTAAGTCAAGGGCTATCAGTAGTTGGATGAAACAAGAGCGGTAATAAACTGTAAGAGGTGAAACCTGGCAGGTTACGATATTTTAAGCCTCTTTCTTTGTACAGTGAATGTATTTATTGCAGTTCTGTTAGGAAGACGAACACAATCTTCTCCCAACTATATCCTTACAGCAACACTCTGAAGTATGATAGCCAAAGAGATGAACGTTTGTATAAGTAGAGATTTATACTAGGATCGTTCACTCCTAACATTGTACAAACGACCACACAGGCTCTCTAGACATTCCTATTAAAGTCTTGCTTCTGGTCAGTTACCTGAATGGAATCAGAGGAGACTATTGTTCTGGCTCAGTACTTCGAAACCCTGAGCAAGCTACTTTATCCTCACTTTGCCCTTAGGCTGAATTTCAAATAACCGAGATACAAATCCTGGCTCTCACTAAAGACCTAGGAGCCCTTTCCTCCTCCTTCAGGCCAGTCTTCCCGCTGGCCGGTTTAAAACCAGAGGACCCCCCCCCCTCGCTCGCTCATCTTACCTGTTCCTGTTGATCAATAGAGTTAAACGTTGTTGTGGGCATGTTATCACAGCATGTCTGAGAGGGAAACTGATTTTTGAGCAGCAGCTGACAAACTGGTTTTTCAGGAGGGCTAGTTCTGCCTGCCTGGGAGATTTCCTTTCTCCAATACAAGTTCTTCCTTTTGGCTCAGGGCCAAGCCAAAAGTGCAGCAGAGGTATACACCTTCATTGTAATATCCAAAGATCCCTTTGGCTTGGGAGATAACCAGTCCCCTCTACACTTGGTTTTAGTCAGAGAGTTTATTAAAAATAATCACCCAACCAAAGTTCAAAGATAAATGACATGGTAACTCAGTTCTCTATCAACACACAAAGATAGGCACTGCTTTCTTATCTGTAAATAGAAGAGTAAGCACAGAGATTTAACAATGATCACAATGTCCAAAATCTCAGAGTAAGATGCTTCCATTAAAATAACATGTTGAAATCCTGTAAGTTTATTTGTAACATTATTTTCTGCTTCTTAGCTCAGCTTGGAGCTTAGTTTGATTGAATGTTAAAATCAGAATGTCCTGAGAGTTATCTTGAGTGTTGGGAAGGGAAGGGATTAATTACAATTTCATTCTTAAATAAAGAAATACAACAAGCATAACAGTAAATATTATGGATAATAAGCCCCATACTTAAATCAATAGAAATAGAATGGCAAAGTCTTCTAATGTTAACAGATTAAAATACTGCTAAACAAGTGAAACAGAAATATGCATTTCAGAAACAAGGGGGACTCTTTCCCCAAATCAAAAATAAGTTATTTATTTAGACTTGGGTGAAATAAAAAAATTGTTAGTTTTACTCAGGCATCAAATTGTATATCTATAGCATTCCATTGTTTGTTGTAACTTATAGCAATGCTTCCCAAACTGTGCCTTCCTTGAGTTAAATTACAACTCTTATCATCTCCAGGCTTCAAAACTTAGGAGTATTGTCATCTAAAGCAACTTGAGGACATCAGTTTGATTATTTTTATCTTAGAGTATGGAAATAATTGACTGTGCATAGTAATAAAAAATACTTATTTAAGTCATTCTTACTAGCCATTGAGTTCAGTGACTGGACATGAAAAATATTGTGCTGTACAGTTTACTTAAGCTTTGGAAGAGCAATAGAAAATTAAATTTCCTACTTGATGTAAAAATGTACACCACGGCGGGTTGCTTATGATACTGAGACTGTAGGCAAAAAAGAAGTATTTCTTCATATAGTTTTATGGAATGGTAATGGTCATAGTTAATTATTTAAAATACTTATATAGCCACCCATCTCATAACCAACTCTGGGCAGCTCTCAATCAAAAATTACATCAGCATAAAAATATGCGGTTGTATAAACATATTAAAAACATTTAAAAGTTGGTTATCTATCTGGTTAGATAGGCTTGCAAAGACTTAGACCTGTTCATGAATTACTGGCTGTTAAATAAAATGTTCATGATGACAAAAATTGAAACTCAAGATCCATACATCTCGGCGTCAGATGATAAACTGCAAACTAATTAAATAAGTATAAATGAACCCACTACTTGTCTTTTTTTCAAAATGTCAAGGAAATACAGTAGTTATAAGTTCCCCTGGCCTAGAGAATATAGAAAGAGATCAGTTTTCCTTAAATGTATTGGATTTGGCAGATATTTAGGATGTCAAGAGAAAGCCTGCAATCACCTAAATTTTAATTGTTTAATCTTTCTAATCTGTTAGGAAAGCAGTGAATAAACTTTTTCCCCCTTTTGGCTTATCAATGGAAAAAATATGCTGGAAATCTTTTAATTGAAGTTTAAGGAAGAAAGATAGGATAGTTAATTCTTCCTTCCCCTGAAATTTCACCTTCCTCTACAGAAAAATTGAGTTACCATTTATTAGTTTAATACTTCTGGGCAGCCAAATTTTGGAGAAAGTCTATGCCTTTCTGATTCTTATTCTTACTTCTAAAGCTCTTCCCAGTAACATTAGCTTAATTTCATAAGCAACACAACAATTGCAAAATAACTTTAACTGCAACTCTTTGGCAAGTGGAACAGTGTTGAATTTCTAAGAGTTGAAGTCCATGTTGGGGAAGTTAGACTTGGCTTCAGACTTCACCTTAGCAGCTTGTTGCTGTGTGCCGGACAGCCAGAAGAGAGTATAAATGCATCACATCCTCTAGGCTGGTATTTAAAATTTTTGTATCTTAGCATACATGGGAAAATACAAGTCTCTGCAGCAGGAAGAACAGAAGAAAACTAAAGATTTTAACATAAAATATTAAGTGACATCTTAAATTCTAAGGATTGTGATGGATATTTCTATACTTTTTAATAAGCAGAGAAATATCCACCATAAGCCTTAAATTGATGCATTCATTCATATCCTGAGAAAGACACGTGGTACTTCACCCAACATCAAATGAATCAAAAAAGAGGACACGCATAGTCTGAAGGAACTTACTATCTACATTCTGATGACTTTCCAGGATGAATTTGAACTTTATGAGAGAGACCATAATACAGAAAAATGCTTTCTTTGTGGGAGGACCAATCGTATGGTTCAAATGAAGACATGGGTCCCTCGATCTGCTTTCATAAGCCTACCATAAAGCACTTTGTTCAAGCTTCTGAGTTGAACAGCAGGGTTCTTCAACAGCAAAGTTGCAGGATGCCTGTGTCAGAAATGTTAGAATTAGATCTTCTGATTTAGTACAGATAGTCTTGACTTGATAATCTTTCATTTAGTGAGCATTCGAAGTTACAATGATACTGAAAAATGTGAGTGGGGACTGTTTTTGATATGATCAGTTGCAGCATCCTCATGGTCACATGATCAAAATTTGGACACTTGGCAATTGGCATATGTTTATGATGGTTGCAATTTTCCAGGGTCGCATCATTAGCTTTGGCGATCTGAAAAGCAGTCAATGGGGAAGCCAGATTCACTTATCTCTGTGATTAATTAAACATCCACAGTAATTGACTTAATGACTATGGCAAGAAAGGTTGTAAAATCGGGCACAACACTCACTTTAACAACTGTCTCACTTAGTGATGGAAATTTTGGGCTCAACTGTGGTTGTAAATCAAGGACTAACTGTATAAGGTACTTTTTTTTTGTCTTTATGGCCCATTATTCGACAGAAAGAATTTATCACTGTGGCCCTCTATGTCAGTAACAGACACCAATTTTGTGTGATGAAATGTTACTTGTTTTGGTGACAGCTACTCCAGTTATTCAAGCAGAAGAAATTGCTCATGAGACTTGCAGAGCCAGTCAGAGGCCTCACCTTGGTTGGTAGGAAAAGGCGTATCAAGTAAACCTGAGGTGTGCGATTCCAAAGCTTGGGAGAGGAAATGACAGAACAACACCTTTTTTTTTTACAATGTACTAAAAATAGTCCCAAAGAATCCAGGATGAAAGGTTCATGCTTAAAACTATGATCTTCTCCTGAACCCTGAAGTACAATGGTGTTCCATAATGCCTGGTTCTGAAATGCTTGTCTTCAATTCCAATCAGAAAAAAGAATTTCTAGCAATCCAGATTTAATGAATCCTGGAATTAAAGAGAGGTCCTATGGCCAAGTCCTGGCTTAATTTATTCTGCGCACTCAGATAGCATATTATACTTTCAGCAATAATATAATAGGTAAATTGTATGATTTTTCCATTTGCTAGGGGACAGGATAGTATCTTTTACGATAACTTTGGAACAAAACTGTTGGTTGGACCATCGTGCTTGTAACTCCTGCTGTTGTTTTCAATCCTGAGATTTGCTGCATAAATTAAACCAGTGTTTCTTAAATTTGGCAACTATTAAGAAGTATGAAGTTCAACTCTTAGACGTGCCAAAAGTGTTTTTTCAAGAGGCAACTGGACTTTCTGTTTTTTCTTTAAAGATATTTCACTTCTCATCTAAGCTTTTTGAAAAAGCACTTTTGGGACAACCATGACCTGGATGACTGAGAATCTCCATAGACATTCAACTCCTAGAATTCCCGCCAGCATGCTGAATTAAGCAATTGAGGACAAATTATATGTTGACTCACTCCCTTCATTATTCTGAACCACTCCCTTTCTTCAGGCTCAATTCCTAAGAGATTCTTCAAGTCCTTCAAAACAAGCTAGTGTTCTAGCATTCCCATTAGTGATGTATTTCACATTCTAACATTGTCAAGCTTGAATTTTATTGCAGTCAACGTAGCAAAGGTAAATCTCCTTCTTATACTCCTATCTCCATTATCCATTTTTTTAGATGTCATGTCCCTCTGCCTTTTCTGAGATGTGCCTGTTCATTTAGCATTTTTGTCTCCATTCTGTATGCTTCCTGGTAAGCCTTTAAACAAGGCTTTCCTTGGATAAGAAGTCAGTGTAAATCTAGTAATTTGGACATTCTCCTATATCTCTCCTTCCCTAGAAGGCGAGTGAGGCAGTCTTCTCCACCTCGAACACACAGCTTCATTCTGTATTTATAAACACAGTCCTTTAAGTAGTGCTGCCTGTGCTTTGAATTTATTAAACTTAGACAATCTCTTACAGTACCCACAACTCTTCAGATTTCAGTAGCATGAAAAACAACAGGCTGTTTTGATGAATAACTAAAACATGCTGTGGTCTGTTTAAGGTATGAAACATTTTTTCTAAATATTTTCAAAGTGCATCTGGTCTTATCTTTGAGGCTTTGACTTCTGATGTTTTCAGAAATGCAATGGGGAATTTGTTTTGTTACTGAACAACTGATTTCTTGTTCAAGATGTCAGTTTTTAGAGCAAGTTCCTGAGCTCTTTATAAATGTTTCCATCACCCTTTATTCTAGTTTGTAAAAAAACCTTTTACTCAATATCCTTTGCACCATGTAGGCCTCTTTCATGATTACCCTTAAGAATTTCCACTTCAGTTGTAATGTTTATTTATTTATTTAAAACTTTTGCATAGCTTGCTATCTTGGCAGTTTCCAGTCAAGAATAAAGCAACATATACAAAATAAAAACAAGAAACAATAAAACCAATAACTCAAAAACATAAAAAACTGGCATGTTCCCCCAATGCAACTAACATACTCTGTTCCACTCTAATCTCACTTCCCCATTGGGGAAGACCTACATCTTAAGTACTCTTCTTTTTACATTTTCTTTTTACGTTTATTCTTCTGATGACATTCTTGAGAAAAAAAACCTTTTTTAAATTCTTGCTTGCTTGACCTTGGAAGTCTGTCTTCAGTCACTATTATGTTCTTCTAGCTGCCCAACCGTTCCATCCTTCATTTTTTGCCTGGCTCTAACAATTGATTGTTCTGAAAGCCACTTGAGGCTTTTTTTTTCTCTTTGAAATGTTGGGATTTTTTTTTGCTTCAGTTATTCAATATCTATTCAGTTTTTGCAATGTCTCTTGTCTCTTCTCATAGCAATTCATAGTCTTTTTTGTACAAATTAAACACATCGAAGCTGTTACAGTCAGACTATAAGATCAATATATATTCTCAATAGCCTATTTTTGGACACACCTTTCTCTTTAATGTTCTATGTTTTACCTGAATAATTGAAACCAGCAATTCATGGTGTGTTCTACAATACAAATCTGGAAACTCATAGCCAGTTGGATTGTACTTCTCCATCTTTTGTTTCCTGTTTTGTAATCTATTCGATTCCACTGTTGTCCATTATTGTATTTACTTGATAGCCATTAATGGTGATATGATTTTGTCTCTTATTTTATTGTAACTGAGCAGGTACTAAAATATGTCTTTAAATATGTCCTCACACACAGCAGGTCCATTTTATGAACTGAGCCACAAACCATCTAATTGTCTGAATTAAATTGGCCCATTCTGGTTTATAAACATTCCTTTATTCCTAGAACATCCAAAATAGCATACATCATATGCATTTCGACAATTTCAACTTTTTGTTGACTTTCCTATTCCATGTCCAATGGAAAGAAGAAATTAGGAGCAGTTTTTGAAGTATACAAACTCTTTTAATCGGTGCCAACAACACATTGCTTGCTTTAAAACAAATATATAAAACATACCAAATTGTCAAACCAATGAACTCGTAAGATTTTTTTCTTAATATAATCATCTGATAAAAATTCTGTACTGTAAATCTTTGTAACACTATATGGCATCCCACGTTATATCATTTCAACACAATTCTATAGAACATTTTGTCTAACTCCAACATATCTTTGTATGATTTTGAACAGGAAGCAACTCTCAATTATGCAGATGAATATAGTATAGAGAGAACACCAACCTCAGTTGGAATAAGTCTCATTTCCAGAAATATTTCTAGACTCAGTGCTTCCAGCTGTATAGAAAGTAAGAAGGAAGACCTTTAGAAGTGAAAGAGAAGCATGGGCCAGCAAAGAATCAAGCAAAAGAAAAAGTGGAAACTACTCTATTCCTGGATTTCTCTATTCAGGCAAGTCACTAATTTACCTAATTTGAATAGAGAAGAGGCTTCAAAGAAACCTGGCCTTGGAACAACTCATTTTTCTCATGGAAAACTAAGCCATTCTCTCAATAAAAGATTACAACTGGGAAGCAATCTATTGTCAAGAGAAAGAGCTGCATAAGCCTTCTCCCCTAAGGCTGCCATGAGAACATCAGTGTGACACTGAGGAAAACTTTGGTCAAAATGTCTGGATCCAGGAACTATTACAAATGGTTTTATATAACTGTATAGAGCATTAGTGCATAGACATGTTTGTCAAATTATTGTATTAATCCAGTAACATGTAATCAGTACATTGGTTTGGACATTTGGTACTTTCATTTTTTCTTTCCCCCATCCCTAATTTTATAAAATTACAGAATATATCCAATGGCACTTGAAGATCAACTACTCTACTCCAACTCCCTGTGCATTTCTGGGAAATATTACTGGAATCCTGGCAACACCCTTAACAGAAATTATATATTCTTCTCTAGGAGGGGAGAGGTGACATTTGAAAAATGCAATCATTCAAACCACTAGGGAATCTTGTCATGAAAGCTGGTAGCATCCAACTCGACCTAAATTTTGTTACATATCCAGCATGGACAAATGAGTATAGGAGATCTCCTGCAGGACTTCATGATCCTACTAGAACAAAGGATCTTGTTCGTCAAAGAAATTTTTCCTCCATTTATATTTCAGAGATGTTTATCTTTCATTCAGATTGTTGTCTGTCTGTTTTTGCTTCTCAAGACCAAGTGATGACAAATTCCTCCCCCATCAGCAAAGAGAGCGGAATAGTAAGGACCTGAAGAAGTGACAAGGGAAGTTAGTTACAATTGCTCAAAACAGTATCAGGTCATCAATGTGAGAAACATTACGCAGTAATATAATTTATGCGGTATGAATGGCCATGCAAAGCAGAGGAGAGAATGGAACTTTAGATGGTGCACTGGAGCCTCTTGAACACACCAATGCACTTATCTGCACTGAACTACAAAGTTAATAGGGGTATTACAAACCGCATGCAAGTTCCTCCCATGTGAATTCTGCAAAGTTTCTGCATTAAATGGAAGTTATTGCTTAGCGCTGAAGAAAATCATCTATTATGACAGTAATTACCTTACAAAAGTAAACAAAAATATATCCAAATTGATGACTAAAAAGGATGTGTGCAAACTCTCCATCTTCATTTTATATCATTTGAAATATAGGCAGTCCTTGACTAACGATCACAAATGAGCCCAAAATTTATGTTAAGCAAGACAATTGTTAAATGAGTTTTGATCCATTTTATGACTCTTCTTGCTACAGTTGTTAAGTAAATCACTACAGCTAAGTGAATCTGGTTTCCCCATTGACTGTGCTTGTCAGAAAGTCACAAAAGGTGATCACATGACTTTGGGACCGGCAACAGTCATAAAAATGAGTCAGTTGCCAAGTGTCTGAAATTTTGATCATGTGACCATGGGGATGCTGCAACTGCTGTGAGAAAAACAGTCATAAGTCACTTTTTTCAGTGCCGTTGTATCTTTGAATGGTCATTAAATGAATGTTTGTAAGTGGAGGACGACTCGTATTGGCCTGTTGCTAGCTGGGTGGGAGGTACAGAAAATGATGCTGCGTAAATGCTGGACAGGGCAGCCATTTCTGGGGCTGAGGGTCACATTCAACCTTATGTAGCAAAAAAGAAAGAGGGGAAAAGCAAGCTAAAAAAATAATTAAGTTAAAAATAAATATATGCATTCTGGCTGTAGCAATATAGCAGTGTCTTCTAAGGCAGCGGCCCCCAACCTTTTGGGCACTAGGGACCAGTTCCATGGAGAAAAGTTTTTCTGTGGACTGAATGGGTGTTGTTTTGCATGCTGCCTGCATCCTGCAGATGGGCCTTCGCTTGTTTGCGCAGCTCGGTTGCTGGCATGCCATGGCCCGGTGCCTGTCCATGGGCTGTGCGTTGGGGACCCCTATTCTAAGGGATTCGGAAGAAGAATATTTTCCTTTATTTTCAATTGCTCCAAACTATATTTTCCTATGTATATCTTAAGCACACTCAACCTAATTTATTATCGAGTAGAACATTTTAATAGAAGAAAAAGCATTGAAAAGATAAAACAATTCAAGAAAGGTCAAGTTAAATTTTACATGAAGGTCCCCAACAGATAGCCAGAATATTTGTCAACCTTTGTTTCTTAACTTTGAAATACACTCAGTTTCCAAGCAGATAGTCACCAATAAATAGTTCGGCAGTTGGCTACTTCAGTGTCACAGAAGGAAGGATTTTGGGGAGTTTCACTAAAGCTGGAGGAGGGTCAGTTTCCCACATCTTGTTTCAACAGCAGAACTAATTTTGAGACTCCTAGGAAGCTTCATTCATAACTATTTTCTCCAAATCCATTTATGTCTCTAAAATCTTTATCAAAGTACCACTGCAAGATATTATTTATGTATTTATGCATTCAATTTCTATAGCTGCCTAGTTCAATCAATGACCTTGGAGGGGTTACAATTCCCAAACCATAAAAACGATCAAAACAATAAAGAACTTTTTGAAAACAATAAATTATATTGACAATTGTTGGGACGGGTTCTCACGCAGAAACTGTCTGAAGGGCAAGAAACTTACTTACCTTGGTGTCAGTGCGGTAAGAAAAATCCAAGATGGGGATATCATTTGCTAGGACCCGCCGGGGAGGGCTGGGAACCCCTAACGCTAGCACCTGTATCAGGAGGAGCCCATCTATATGGCCGCTAAGTCGCACAATCTCATTCGCTAGCACACCCTGCACCAAGAAGAAAAGGAGAAGTTAATGTAAGTAGTGCAACAACAGGCAACTTTCAGAGGTCAGGGGTCAAACTTTTGGAGAAGGCAAGGGACACAGCAGGTGGAACCACGATGCAAATTTGATGGAGTCATGATACTTAGATGCACATTAAATAATATCCAGATTTTTCTGAGCGTGATCTGTTTTTGGAAGTATTGCCGCATGATTTTTTTCCCCTCTGCCTTGTCATGGTGATGTATGTTGTCCTGCTGTAGTGCAGCCGAATACAACTTCCAGATTTGATGTAACAAGGCACGGTAGTGAAATCCCACAAGATCGTTCTCTTGGTTTCCCCTCCCCCCCTATATAATTGGCAGTGCAAGTAAAACACTTATAAGCAGCTAGATCCTCAAAGGATCAGGACAAGAGGAGAGGAATTTAAAAAAAACCTGACAGGACTGAAATATAAAAGTAAGAAAAAGTTCGATTATTAACAGCCAGTAGTATATAGTTCAAGTGCTTTGGAGGGTGAAAAAGTGAGCAAGTAGCACTTGTTCTACAACCCCATATACCTGTCCGTTTTCCTAGAACTAACTGCACAGCAGTTGCAAAGACAGTTCTTACCAGTCACTGGAGATACAGGACTGCGTGTAGAAGGGTGCCTGGTTAAGAATGATCTTTAGGAAGAAACATCCAGCTAAGAAATAATGTGTGAGGATTTCCGCTACTCTCAGCTTTGTTTTCATGTTTTGGATAACATTGCTACAAAAAGGCACATTTATTCAGGTTGTTAAGGTGCTGTCTATGTGTTAATCAGTCTATCCTTGAAGACAACTGGTTCTGCCCACTGCCTTCCTATCCAATCTCAACATAACTGATCAGTCTGCCCTTTAAAGTACAACCTGCAACCCTCCATCCCTGTGGAACATCATCCTTGCATCGATACAATTGGCTTCCACATTGACACTTTTCTACAAGATCCTGAAAACATGGCCCTGCTGGTGAGCCTGGGGATACCAGAGTGATATGGACCCCATCAAGGGGCTCATATGTTTGTTGTTGCCAGGGGGTGTTATTGTTTTTTTTTTATTATCAGGGTTTATCTTTGTAAGCCATCCAGAGTCACCAAGCGTGAGATGGGCGGCAATATAAATTTGTTTAAATAAATAAACAAACCCATAAAGTCCTAAAAGCCTTTTCTGAAGTGAACATCAACTTCTGGAAATCTTATCACTTGCACTTAATATACTGTATTTAATACTCAAAACTCAGCCACTCCTGGCTGTCCTACTTTTTGCAATGTGGCCAAGAATACACCTGCCAAAATTCAAGCATGGCCCTTGGCCATGAAAAATTGCAGACTCCTCTGTTAATGGGGACAAAACCCAGTTGTGGAAGGGCACCAATCAAAAGCAAATTGGCCATTGAGAAAGCAATTCTCGTATTCAAATGGACTTAGAACGTCCACAGGGGTTTTCAGCATGTTGTGCCTTGCCATCTCATCTACTGCCCTGTTATGACACTATTACGCAGATATGACAGGAAGGGAAACAAGATACTTATGACCACAATGGAGACCAACATTTCCATTGCTAAGCAAGACAGCTGTTAAGTGAGCTTTGCCCCATTTTATGACTTTCCTTGCTACAGTTAAATGGATCACTGTACTTGTTAAATAAGTAACAAGTTTTTTAAGTGAATCTGGCTTCTCTGTTGACTTTGCTTGCAAGAAGGTCGCAAAGGGGGAATGGAGAGCAAGTCCCTGGCCCACACTTTTGAAGTATTCAATACAGGTAGTCCTCAACTTACGACCATAAATGACCCCCATATCTCTGTTGCTAAGCAAGACAGTTGTTAAGTGAATTTTGCCCCATTTGATGACCTTTCTTGCCACAGTTGTAAAATGAATCAATAGTTTTAAGTTAATAACATGGTTGTTAAGCGAACCTGGTTTCCTTGTTGACTTTGCTGGTCAGAGGTTTGCAAAAGGTGACCCAAGAACACTACAACCACCAACAACATGACCCAGGGACACTATCACCATCATAAATACACACCAGTTGTCAAGTGTCCAAAATTTTGATCATATGACCATAGTGGAATGCTGCAATGATTGTGTGAAAAAAACAGTCATAAATCACTTTTTTCAGGGTCATTATAAGTTTGGTCACTAAACGAATGTTTGTTGAGAACTATCTACACTTGGGAGTAATCCAAACTAGGAAATAACTGGTTAAAATTTAATCTGCTCTGGCTAGCACAGTTTAGCTATTGAGAACAAATGCCTTACTTCCAGACTCACATTTCTTGCCAGAAAGAAGATCTGTGTGTAATCACCCTTCTCAAAGGTCAGCAGCCCTTCACCATCATCCCAGAACAAATCTCCTCTGGCCACCCCTTCCAGAGTCAAAGCCACGATGAGAGTCATTCCATTTGAACGAGACTCTGTGGTTGTGAGAGCAGGCTCCTGGAGAGATTTGCAGTAGAGAAAGAAGTCCTATCAAAGCAGAAAGGCCCCAAAGCCTTCTTCACTTTAGT
Organism: Hydrophis major; assembly: GCA_033807585.1. NCBI lineage: Eukaryota > Metazoa > Chordata > Lepidosauria > Squamata > Elapidae > Hydrophis > Hydrophis major. The sequence continues at coordinate 185,317,906 of CM066329.1, read as the reverse complement.
ACATTCCCTCCCCTCCCCTCCCCTCCTCCTCCTATCCTAAGCAAATCTTTAAAAAAAAACAACATTCAAGCCAGAGAATCTGCAGCAATATTGGGCTGCCATTTTCCTATTTTCTGGCAAAGCAGCAGGAGAAGAACTGGCATATTGGACCTACCTGCAAAGGAAGAATGTGACCTCCACGGACATGGACATTGATCGTGTCAAGTGGAGCTGGTAGGAGAATCCACTGTCCCTTGCTGTGGATGACAGATCCCTGAAGGCCCACAATATATAAAAGTCACCTAAGACAAGGTTTGTGCTACCAAAGCAAGAATCAGACAAGGGAGGCTGGCATCCATTCAAAAAAAAAAACAAACTTGACAGAAATCCCAGGCAGTGAGCACATTCAGACTTAGAAAATTCTTTTACTGTAGCTGTTCTAATTAAAGAAGTTTTAGACCCATATGGCATTGGGTTTTTAAAGTCTTGTCTAGCCTGTAGGGCTGACTCTATAGAAAAGAACAAGTCTTAGCAGAAGAGCAGGCACAAGACGACAGGCAGGAATAAATGGGTCAACTGCAGCCATGTATATAAAGTTTAATGGTTGATTAAGGCAAAGAGTAACAGACATTCCATCTGAGCCTCTGTGAATGCCAAAAGCCTCACTCACCGTGAGGATATCATACCATGTCCCCAAAGGAAAATAGCCAGGCATTTTTCTTATCCCTTCTTCTAACACAGGAGTAATGAGGAGCCCAGCTCCCCACATGAACTGCCTATCAATGGTCCACGTATATGTGTCTTGTGGGAACCTGCAAGAACGATAAAAAAACACAACCACTTCAAAGAACTTTTGGCAATCAAACAAGAAGAAAAAGTCATTACAAAAGATATTTCTCCCATGTGTAGATCTATTTCCTTCAGCCAGAACTGAGCAAGAGTACCACCACATCCTTCTTTGAGGACAGGTAAAAGATTTTGAAATTGTCTTTCAGCCTTATATCCCACACTTCTTCCAAGTCTTACCCAGCCTGATGTTGAATTTGCACCATGATGGCAGTTACCTTAAAACTCACTGGGATGGTCATCGCTGAAGACTACTTTATAATGGTTCAGAAGCTAACCTAACCCTCACAACACAGCCATTCTCTGACTTACTCAAAATAAAGAGGACGGGCTACTGTCTCGCCTGTAGAGTGGGCCTTGTGGAACAGGGTGTAAAGATAGGGCAACAGGGAGTAGCGCAGGGAAAAGGCTTTCCTCATGGCTTGTTGGGCTTCCAGGCTGAAGGCATATGGCTCTTGAGACTGCAAAACAGAAAGGTGAAAAATGAGTGCAAGGTTCCTGAGACAAAAACGGCATTTTTTTCTATTTGCTAAGAAGGGATTCAGGAAGTTCCTTCCATACTGAATCTTTTTTTCTTCCTGCTACTAGCATGTTCTCCCTTACACGACACTCAAAAGAAGAATGCAGTTAACAAGAATTGAGGCATTAAGGCCTAGTTCACACTGTACACTAAAGCCATCATCTTGTTTATTTGCTTCTAGTTTAATATATATAAAACCAGTACAGAAGGCCCGAGTTTATGGTTTATTTTAAAATTGGGACTCAACCAGTATGGCTTATTCTATAACCATAAAGAAGCCTTAACTTGATATAGTGTTAAACCAGATAACAGAATATCCCTTATGGCATTATCCCACAGCTCGGTGCTATAGCAGTGATAGTATTAAAGCCACTGAACTTGCAGTATTATATCAGCAGGAACATGATCAATTTAGACACTACATACTAATTCAGTCATTCATGTGGCAAGATGGTGAGATTTTCTTCTGAATAAGTAAGCGTGCATATGAATGCATTATAAATGAATCCTAGTTTTTTGTGGTTAATAGAGGATTGACTAAAAAACCAGTATGATGCCCTGCAATTAAGAAAGTATGCAGAAAGAGAGATTATTTTTTTCACAACACACAAAAAGTACAAAGACTATTGTTATGGCTTCCTATGGCAATTTATATTTCTTTGATTTTTAAATATTATACTGCCTTAGAGGCTGAGCTTCTCAGCCAGTATTCTTGAATCACTAAATTAACTTTTGGCGCCTCGATTGGATAAATGCACATTACATACATTTTTAAAAAACTTTTCTAATTATAAAGCTAGATTTTACTGTTTGCTCCAAATACAAAGAAGATTGTGTAATTTATTTTCAATTTTAAGAAAGAAGAGGAAAAACCCAAACACATAAATATCATTTATTATATGCTTGCTTGCAGTGATTTCAATCTAAAAGCTACATACTCATTGATTTACAATGAAAGTAAGAATACTAGCCTTGGCTACAAGCTTGACAGGAAAAATCATAACAAATTGAAGCCTACTTCAATTTTCAACTTGTTGAAAAGTTCATGGACTTCCCTTAACACGCTGTCTTTGTACATGATGTTGTTAGAGAGACCAATCAAATTCTAAGAAACGGTTCACTACCACCTGATTTCCCATATAACCTACTTAAACTTTCTAAATCAGTTCCCTAAACCTGGTGCCTCTAGATCAGTGGTCCCCAAACTTGGCAACTTTAAGACTGATAGACTTCAACTCCCAGAATTCTCCAGCCAGCATAGCATAGCATAGCATACTGGCTGGAGAATTCTGGGAATTGAAGTTCACAAATCTTAAAGTTGCCAAGTTTGGGGACCCCTGCTCTAGATGTAGTAAGATTATTGCTCCCAGAATGGCCTACTGCTTTGCTCCATTTTGTCACAGCCCTCTCCAATGAAAATAATGGCCAGGCAGACGTAGAGACATCATGCTTACCTTGCTTCCCCGGTCATTGTGGTTTCGCATGAAAGGATAGAATGCGCCCAGTTGGGTCCAGCGTACACACAGCTCTTCCGTTGTGCTGTTCAGAAATCCACAGATGTCAGCCCCGACCAATGGCACTCCATAGAGATTGAAGAGCAGCATTGCTTTAATAAGACAGATAGGAAAAACCTTGAACAGTAAGCTCTAGAAAGCAACAGGAGAAATACTGAAGGAAGCTGGAGGAACCACAATATTATATCTTTCCAGATATAATCTTCTTCTGATATATTTTTCTTTCCAAAGGAGATACAAAAAAAAAAAAAAAAATCCATGACAGACAGGCAGGAACTTGGAGAAGTTCACAAAATGGTTTCTACAAATACTTGTACCTGGTATACTGTAGTATAAATGCTCCCAAACGCTTATGACATCCCCAGTCCAATGGCCGGCATAGTGTCCATGGCTGGCAAAGGTAGAACGTGAGATCACAAATGGACGCTTTCCTCGCACTTTCACCAAAGCACTGAGAACAGAAAAGATGTAATCAAAGGACCTCAATGGATCTGGAACCTGGAGCTTTCACACTCCTAACTAACTAATAGAATATGTGATCATATTAAGAGCAACTGCGTTCTTTTCGCTGAAGATGTAAAGCTGTTCAATACTACAGACAATACTGCTACCCTTCAAAAAGATCTTGACTATGTATCAGAATGGTCAAACAAATGGCAACTTCAAATCTCAACAAATAAATGCTTTGTCTTACATATTGGCAAAAAAAAAAAAAAAATCAGAAAATAAAATACCAGCTGAATAGTCAAGATCTTGTTGATGATCCAAGCTCTGTAAAGGACCTTGGAATACTCATCTGTAATGATCTAAGTGCTAGAGCCCACTGTAACTACATAGCCAAAAAGGCATTAAGAGTTGTTAACCTAATCCTACGTAGCTTTTTCTCTGGTAATATCACACTACTAACTAGAGCATACAAATCATTTGCTAGACCAATATTCAAATACAGCTCATCGGTCTGGAACCAACATTATGTATCTGATATTAGCACAGTAGAGAAAGTCCAGAAATATTTCACAAGAAGAGTTCTCCACTCCTCTACTTGTTGTAGAATACCTTATGCCACCAGACTCGAAATTCTAGACCTAGAAAACCCTGAATTATGCTGTTTTCGGTCTGATCTAAGTATGGTATATAAAATCATACATTGCAATTACTTACCTGTCAATGAATACTTCAGCTTCAACCATAATAACACAAGAGTACACAATAGATACAAACTCAAGGTTAACCACACCAAACTTGATTGCAGGAAATACGACTTCAGCAACAGAGTGGTCAATGTCTGGAATACTCTACCCAACTCTGTAGTTTCTTCCCCAAACCCCAAAAACTTTAACCTTAGACTGTCTACTATTGACCTCACCCCTTTCCTAAGAGGTCTGTAAGGGGCGTGCATAAGCGCACCAACGTGCCTACCATCCCTGTCCTATTGTTTCTTTTATTTTTCTTATATGAACCCATTTCATGTATTCATAACTATGTATATACTTATACCTATTATATTGTAAACAATTGACAAATCAAATCAAATAAATAAATAAATAAATAAATAAGCCCTGGTGGCACAGTTGTTGGAATGCATTATTGCAGGATGGCTCTGCACATCACCAGGAGTTTGATCCTGGGGGGTTCACGGTTGACTCAGCCTTCCATCCTTCTGAGGTTCATAAAACGAAAATCTAGGTTGTTGGGGGCAATATGCTGACTCTGTAAACTGCTTAGCGTTTTACCACTGTAAAGCACTATGTAGCGGTATATGCTATTGCTAACAGCAAAAGGTTTAGAAAATACTGAAAACACTGGAGTCATAGGTTCTGCCATAATAAATAATTGCCTTTCAGTTAGTAGCTTAGCTGCAACTTAGCTGTTGAAATAGTTAATTCCTGTCCCCTATACCAAAATGCATTACAGGTAGTCCTCGTCTTATGATTGCAAAGGAGAACAACATTTCTGTTGTTAAGCGAGGCGCTTGTTCAGTGAGTCACGTCCAGTTTTACAACCTTTTTTGCCATGGCTGTTAAGCAAATCACTGTTGTTAAGTGAATCACGGGGTCATTAAGTGAATCCAGCTTAACCCTCCCCCCTCCCCCATTGATTTTGCTTGCTAGAAACCAGCTAAGAAGATTGCAAATGACAATCACATAATTCCAGGACACAACAGCTGTTGTAAATACATGTTGATTACCAAGCACACAATGTTTGAACACAAGATTGTGTCAATGCTGTGTTGGTTGTATCAGGACCGGTTGTAAATCGCTTTTATCAATATCGCTGCAACTTTGAACTATCACTGAACAGGCTACCTGTATTATCCTTAATTTGTATTAAAAAGACACCCCATTTCTTGGGCAGAATCAGAGGAATAATTATCTACCTGGCAGAATTCCCTTTCATACTCACTCATGTGTTGCGATGGCTTCAGTCAACCCATAAAGGCTGTGCAAGTTATAGTGGGAAGACAGGTACTGCTTACTGGAGGCACAGAGGGTTTTTGCCTTCAAGGTTCCACCCAGCATTCCTGCAAATGTAGGGGGAGAAATACTATATAACCAATGAAATTGTGGAAGCCGCCAGGCAAAAATGTGTGAGATGTGAAGAACTGAGTTTTTTACACGTCCCAGGGAGCTTTGGATCCCTGGTTCCTGGCATAAAGATATCCCTCCTTGATTACTTGCATCTGGGTCTTACAGGGAGGAGGCTAGAAGATTCATAGAGAGCTAACTAAGAAATTATTCTATATCCAGTCTCAATGCAACTAGACTTGAGTCAGCTCTTGACTGGGTGCCCCCAAAACTAAAAACATTGAACAAAGTCAACAAGATGTCTTAAATATCCAGATTCAACTGTTTGCGAAGGTAGGCCAAAGAACTGTCAAATGTTCAGAATCCATGTTTGCATTTTTCAAAAGCCACATGCATCCAGTGCTTATGTATCATTTGTAGCACAGTTATACATAAAGTTTATATGTGTACAATGTATTTCAGTCAACAATATGTTTATTTTCCATACTGAAAATCAGTAGGTATGCTATTAAGTATATTCTTTCAATTTTATTTTAAATCCTTGTAAATTGTACACCAAATCTTCCTCACTATAGGTTATTCAGCAACTATTTATTGTTCAATTACCTGACAGGTATTTGCCAAAATTTTTGCAATGTCCTGTTTTAGTAGAAGCAATTAGTTGTCTGTGTAATTATTTAGAAATTGTGCTCAAAAAGAAAAAAACAAAAGCCCAGCATGCATTGAATCACAGTTCCACCAAATTACTTAAAGAGCCTCTTAAATACGCAATAGCTGGTTCATAGAGTATACTAAGCCAATAGGTAATCTGTTTGATTTGATCATGATATGTTAATTCAGTCACTGCAGTTTATAAAATATGGTTCAGGTTCAATATTATATATAAATCAGAACACTCTGATTTGTTCAATTATAATTAAAACAAACTATGGTTTAAGGCAATATTAAAAGCCAGACACACACACACACACACACCCTAAGAGCTACTGAGTGGGAAGACAGATTTCCATCTTATCATATTTATCAAGATAACTGTTAACTGAACTAAACTGAAACCATGTTTTAACAAATTTAAATTAAAAAAAAGGAATATAGTAAGTATTTCGTGTGTGGACTTATCCCACTGTTTTGTCCTTTTCTATCCCTCAAATTTGATTTCACTTTTTTTTTTTAGTTGTCCAACTAGACTAAGGGTGTCAAACTGGAGGCCTGCGGAACTGGATGCCTCATGCACAGTCCCCAGCTCTGCAAAGGGGGAAAATGCCACAAAATGTCACGTGATGCCATTAGTTTGATACCCGTGAACTAGACCATGTTTGCCAAAAGCATCCCCTCCAAACAAGCTCCTCCTCCTTTTACCTGGTACATATGGGGGGTTTTCAAGCTTGTTGTTTGGACAATCTTCCAAGGAACCATCCACAAAATTTGATGGCTCATTCATGTCCTAGAAGAAGGAAGAGAAGGAGATTCATGCGTCCTATTTTTCTAAATTAGAACTTCCAAGACAGGAATCTCATTTTAAAGAAGCAAAAGCATCATCAACCAAAGAGAAAGTCTCCCAACTGTTCAACATTGAAGTCCCAGGATTGGAAACTCACTATCCACATGCCATCAAAGGGCACTTTGTCATGGAAATCCTTGACCATGTCATACCACCACAGGTGAGTCTCTGGGTTGGTGAAATCAGGGAAGGCAGTAGGCCCAGGCCAAACCTGGAAGATAAAAACCAGAGCTGTGTGTCTAAATCAGTAACCCTTCTGTATTGGCTACAGTGATGCATTTTAGTGTAACTTTGGAGAAGGAGCAATAAAAAGATTAACACACTAATTGTCAGAATAAAAATACATTTGTTTGGAAGTTGAACCCCTTGCCCTTTCATGATATTGTACAATAGTGAAACTACAAATGCAGCCGCATTCAACATTGTATCTTCATATCTGGATTTCAATGGTTCAAGATCAAAGGAAGACATGAAACATGTGAGAAATGCTCATAAGGGAAACTCTCTCTCCCTCCCTCTCCCCCTCCCTCCCCCTCCCCCTCCCTCTCTCTCTCCCTTTCTCTTCCTCTCCGTCTACCCCTCCCCCTCTCTCTCTCCCTCTCCCTTCCTCTCGCTCACTCTCTGTTTTCTTAAATTTTATATTTATTATAAATATATTATATATGTATATGTGTGTGTGTGTGTGTGTGTATATATATATATGGCATTCAGCTTTGTTCGGGTATTTTCCCATGTCATAGTAGTGGTGCTTTTAAAGTTGTAGCAACGTTTCAGCAGAATCTCATCTGCCATCATCAGGCTTCTGTATAGTGTTCGTCTGTGAGTTAGACTTTTACAGTGGTTTCAGATTTAAATTTGGGGCAGCCTATTGCTGTGCCATAGTTATATATATAGTTATATATTTATATATATATAGTTATATATATATAACTTAAGAAAACATATATATATATATATATATATATATATATATATATATATATATATATTTGTTTTCTTAAGTTTTCGCGGGTACTTACATGTCTGGCATTCAGCTTTGTTCGGGTATTTTCCCACGTCATAATAGTGGTGCTTTTAAAGTTGTAGCAACGTTTCAGCAGAATTTCATCTGCCATCATCAGGCTTCTGTATAGTGTTCAGATGAATATACAGAATTTACAGAAGCCTGATGATGGCAGATGAGATTCTGCTGAAACGTTGCTACAACTTTAAAAGCACCACTACTATGACGTGGGAAAATACCCGAACAAAGCTGAATGCCATACATGTAAGTACCCGCGAAAACTTAAGAAAACAAATATATATTTGTTTTCTGAGGTTGTCGCGGGTATTTGTATGTGGATCTTTGGTAAGATCCATGAAGATGCAGCACGACCACAAACTCGAAGCCAAACAGCAAGATCACATCTCACCAGCTCAAATCCCCCAGCAACTAAGACTAACCTGAGCACAACCAAGCCCCCACCTGTACAGAACACACCCCCAGCCAATCAGAACACAGCCAACCCTCCAACCAATCAGAACACAGCCAAACCCCCAACCAATGAGAACACACCCCCACCCAATCAAAATACAGCCAAGCCCCCACCCAATCAAGTCACACCCCCACTAGCAGTTAAAAGGAAGAAGCAGCTGCAAGCTCACATCACTCTGAGAAGCACAGAGCTGAAGCACAAAGCTGAAGACCAAGCCTGAAGATGATGAATGAGACTTCACCGAAACGTTGCCTAGATACTTCCAATCTTACACGGGAGAAAACCCGAATAACCAAAGATCCATATATATATATAATGCTGAATAATAGTGCTGAAACGTTGCTACAACTTTAAAAGCACCACTATTATGACGTGGGAAAATACCCGAACAAAGCTGAATGCCAGACATGTAAGTACCCGCGAAAACTTAAGAAAACATATACATATATATACATATATACATATATACATATATACATATATACATATATACATATACATATACATATACATACATACATACATACATACATACATACATACATATATATATATATATATGGCATTCAGCTTTGTTCGGGTATTTTCCCACGTCATAGTAGTGGTGCTTTTAAAGTTGTAGCAACGTTTCAGCAGAATCTCATCTGCCATCATCAGGCTTCTGTATAGATGATGGCAGATGAGATTCTGCTGAAACGTTGCTACAATTTTAAAAGCACCACTACCATGACGTGGGAAAATACCCGAACAAAGCTGAATGCCATACATGTAAGTACCCACGAAAACTTAAGAAAACAAATATATATATATATATATTTCCCCACTTCCCTTTGTTCTATTCTTCTTTTGTGGTCTACTAGGCTACTACAGATTTACATTTCACCATATAGCATCTCCCTCACCGAAGCCTTATCCTTTCTCTACCAAGGCTCATGGCAGGAGTATCCAAAGAACTGGTCACTGGCTTCAAGATGGCAGGCCTGGCTGTGCAAATGAAGCCCACTACTTTTCAATGTGTTTCATTGCATACATTTAAACAGGAACAGGGCTTTGACTGACACTCCTGCCATTTTGAATCCAGTGACTGCTTCTGCATAGGTCCATGTTCATGGGTGATCCATCAAGTCTCACCCTTCCAATCAAAGGTTGTCCTGTTGCATTTACGATGAAGACCCCCCGCTTCAGGCCTTCATCGTAGGGCCTATAACTCCCAGGGGGGCTGGTGCTGCTGATCCCTGGATCCTACAAGGAAACAGAAGGAGAGACATCTGTTTTGCCCTAATGGATTTGATGGAAGTATGAAAATGTGAAGGGCACAGGACACAGTTGTCTCAAGCAAAGGAACAAAGCACAAGGCGCTCTTTCAAACCTTGGCAGTACTTCAGAGTTGGGAGACAGATTGTCAAAAAAGCACACGAGGCATAGGAAATGAACATGCCTTTATTTATATGTGGAGAGTCCAGATTATGGCATTTTCATAGTGGGAAAAACAGAAGCAAACGTGACATTTTAGGAGGAAGAGGAACATCCATTACTGAAGTTGGGCAACAGCACACAGCTTGTGGATTATCACATTCTAAATGCAAAACATGGGTGGAACATTAAAAGGTCATAAAGAGAGCAACCTGTTACATGAGTATGGAAAGTCATTCGTGCTGCTGTTGCTTCTTTAAAAGTCTAAATACATGAACATGTAAAGTTCTCTGTGATTTCTAGGCCTGTATAATTTTCCTTTCTACTCTGAAAAGCAGAGAGGGGCAATCTGAGGCCTCAGAGATGAATGCTTTATTCCATTATTGTTAAAAATCTAAAATGTGGATTCCTGCTGTTGGAAACAGAAAGCTAGTCCCATCACAATTTGACAAAAACTCCAAAATCCCTCAGGGGAGGATAAAAAAAAAATCAGACCATCCCAATCTTATTGAAACATATAAGAAAGCCACACTGATATTGTACTATCACCTGTCTGTCTCTCTTCCAAATTTTCAATAGAGACTCCTTTGAAAAAGCTACTTTCTTCATTGTCCCAAACATAAATGACTTTTCCATTCATATGACCCTCACCTATTAAAAGATTGCAAATGTGACAGAACGCAGATAGTCCTTGACTTACAACCAAAATTGAGCCAGATTTCTGTTGCTGTGAGATATTTGCTAAGAGAATTTTGCCCCATTTTACGACCTTTCTTGCCACAGTTGTTAAGTGAATCACTGCATTTGTTAAATTGGTAACATGGTTGTTAAGTGAATCTGGCTTGCTCTCTGACTTTGCTTGTCAGAAAATTGCAAAAGGTGATCACATGATCCCGAGACACTGCAACCGCCATAACTAGGAGTCAGTTACCAAAATTTTGAATTTTGATCACATAGGGATGCTGCAACAACTACAAGCATGAAATATGGTCATTTGTAACTTTTTTCAGTGCTGTTGTAACTTCGAGCAGTCACTAAACAAACACTTGTAAGTTGAGGATCACCTGTATTAGTTTGACTCAGAGAAAGGGAAGAATACTGAGAAAATACATTTGAGTCCTGTAAACGTAAAAGCTGGGAAGCAACTCAAAACAACTTTGCCTTGATTCTGTTAGGTATAAGCTGAGATATTGACAAGCTTTCAAGATTTTGTCAAGTTACCATAAATGCATTAAATTACATTCCAATACTTCTAGCAACTGATCGGGCCTTCTCAAATATAGGCTGACATATGACAAGGAATTCTGCCTTGCAGAATCTCCTACCAAACTAGGAATATTTCTTAAATTGGAAGACCTAGATTGCATTTTCCTTGCAAAAGACTCTCTACTGCACTAGGGAGGGCTAAACACAGAACTGCATCATCCACATTTCATTTAAGTCAACTTCAATACAGCAATATTTTGGTGGGCAAATAGGTGCCAATATAAATCCAATATTTTTATTAGATAAAATAAATACAATAAATAAATAAATATTTTGAACCACTGCAAGGGAAGCCCCTCAAAGGAGAATTCAAGATTCATTAACTTACCACAATCATGACATACCTCCGACCATCATGATGGAAATCATTCACCATGTCTGGCATGTCCCTGAAACCGTCCTTGTTGAAAGTGAAATCTCGCTTAGCATCCATATAATCCAGGTCATTCCATTGTACGTCCTATGAGCCCAGGAACGAGATTCTAATGAGAGCAAGTTTGCATCCCACCTCACTTTTCTCTATGAACAAATATTCTATTTGAGTGTTACGCTGACATGGAAGCTGTATTACTTCACACAGGTTGAGTATCCATATCATGTTAGCCCATGATCTGTTTTATAATGGTTTATTAAATACATTATAATTAGCTAAGTTAACACAATCCATTAATCCACATTCAACCTTGACACAATCTATTAACCTTCATTTGCAAAAATTGATGTCTGAATTCAGAAAACATTCCAAGCTAAAACCAACTCAGAAGTTTTGGCAGAATCCCTTTTTATTTTACTGTAATATGTAGGCTTTATTTTAACTATTTATTTACACCCTGCCATTATTATTATTATTATTATTATTATTATTATTATTATTATTATTATTATTATTATTCCTACTCCTACTATAAATAAGTCAAGGTGGCAAACATATCCAATACACCTTCCTCCTTCTATTTGTCCAATAACTACAATCCTATGATGTGAGTTGGGCTGAGAGAGAATGACTGGCTGGCTTTTATGGCTAAGGCAGCACTAGAACTCACAGCTTCCCGCTTTCTAGCCTGATGCCTTAACCACTAGACAAAACTGGCTTTCTTTTGTATAGAAATATTTGCTAAACTGTATCGTTTAACTTGCCTTCTCCTTTATGTATTCATTAATATGAATTTGAGCCTACGTTTATAATAATTCATTTATAATAATTTTGCTCTTGCATCAATTGTGTTTCTTAATCTCTGATTGCAGGTGATTGCCTGAGGAATTGATTGGGCATCGGAAAAGAACCTCTGAACTTAATAAAATGCAATCACATTATGGCTCAGAGAAATATATGAACCAGTCCAAGGGTGAGAGAGCAGCTATAGTCAAAGGTAATTCGGAGAAGGCACCTACCAGGGGAAAAAGAGCTGTAGTCATGTTTTTCACCACTTCCCGTGTAATAGCAGTGGAAGTGTAACCCCAGCGACAGAGATGGAATCCGAGAGCCCAGTAAGGAGGCATGAATGGGTAGCCTAGAGGAATTTTGAGAGAGAGGGAAGGAGGGAAGGGAAGGGAGAGAAGGAGGGAGAAAGAGAGAAAGAGGGAGGGAGGGGGGAGAGAGAGAGAGGAAGGGAGAGGGAGGGATCAACATTCAAAACCTCTCAAAACCATAGGTACTCCCAAATCTATCATAGCAAAAGAATTTAAATAACATACTCTGAACCTTTCAACCCCAAACCCAACCTAGCATGGCTATTTTCAAGGTTATGCTTATGTCTAAGACCCTGCTTTGGATTGCAGCTTAGGCGTATAAAGGGCTGCTTCTAATACCTAGCCTAAGTTAGGATATGGAGTAGAGAGAGAAAAATGTCATTGCAGACCCTGGATTTAGACTCTTCATAGATAAAGTGATTTTTTTTAAAAATGTAGAAAGGGCAGATAAAATAGCACATTATTATCAAACTGTGGATTATCATTTCTTCAGAGAAGCCTTTCTTGAACTGATGCCTTGCTTATGTTTTGTACAGTAGATCGGCTGGGAATTTCTGAGAACTAAAGATGTCAAGCATTTAATAAGCAAACTTCAAAAAGGCAGTTCAAAGGCTCTTCTCAATCTCTTCTCCATGCTTTTGTGTGGGGGTGGGGGTGGGGGATGTTTCAGAAATGTAAAAAAGATATCTTATCTACCCCAAACTATTCTACCATGGTAACTGTTGGAGAGAGTTCTTCATGAAGGATAAATTTTCAACTACTCCAATGTTTCTCAACCTTGGCAGTTGAAGCCCATACATCTCTGAAGCATATATATCTGCCAAGATTAAGGATCACTGATCTATTCTTTCCTGAGCATCATCCAGATGCGTTGACTTCAAATCCCAGAATTCTGCAGGCCACTGCTAAGAACTTTGGAGCTTAAAGCCCATATGACTGCCCAGATTGTTGGGGGCAATATGCAAATAAGGCTTCTAGATTGTAAACCTCCCATAGAGTGCTGTAAAGCGCTTGGTGAGGTATATAAACCTAAATGCTATTCTTGGAGAACATCCAGATTGGATGAGACTTCTCATTAGTACAACAGAAGCCTGAATCAGGGTTATTTCTCCCATCTCTCAGATTTATAAGTGCTCCAGCACCAACACACCATTCTCTGATAGAAGTCCATAAGCTAGAAGAGCCAGAGATTTTCTGGCAGAACACTTCAATATTAATGACAAAAGTAGTCCTTGCTTTCAGAAGTGTTTAGTAATCACAGAGAACTACTAAATAACTTTCTTGAAAGGAAGCCAGTCCTCAAAATGCTGCCTAGCCTCACGTAAGGGAAGATGCAAATGCTTACCAATAACATCCATGTACTGGCGCACCACACTGCTTGGATCTGGGCCCAAGAAGACATAGAAATCCAAGATACCCCCAGTAGTTCTCCATGTCAGAGCTGGACTGGGCTGCAGTAACACATCTACAAGACAAACAGTGACTTGGAAATGCTACTAGAAGGACACAGCATACCACCTGTACATTGTAGAAATACTAGCAGGATTTTACTCCCACAACCTCCATACAGCCATCGTATTCCATTATCATACACTCAGCCTTGGTTGGCTGCTTAATGGCTACTCTTGCCTCTATGCTGACAAAGAGCTGTTTCCCACAATATAGCCAGTTCCCTTTAATTGAAAGAGGTACAAATATTGTCCTTTTACATTCAGCAGATGTTTAACTATGGAGGAAAGAAAAGGAAACTTAAATAGTATTTGTCAGATCAGAGCCTTAGTGTAATTAGCATCATAAATGGCCTTAATTCTCAACATAAATAGTCAGGGTTACGCTAGTATACAGTGTAAGTAATCACAAAATAGCAGTTAATAGAACAAGCTAAATTGTTGAGGCTAAAAAGCAATTACATGAGCCAAACCTTAATTAGTAAACCAGTTTGATTAATAGACAAGTCTTGTTTGCTAGTTAAGGGATTAGGCTAGAAGCCAGGAGAGTATGAGTTCAAATGCTGCCTTAGCCATGAAAGCCAACTGAGCGCCCTTGGGCCAGTCACCTTTCTCATCCCAACTCACCTCACAAATACAAAATAAAAAAAGTCAGAATCTCTGCTCCAAATCATAAAATGGCTCCTTCAAATACACATGGCTTTGGTACACACAAATCATGGTTAGGTTATTTTGATCACATCTAAGCTTGACCTAATAGGGATGTGATCCGATACAATACCTACCCATAGCATTGCTGTTCAGTAAGAAGACTCCGTGGGCCAAACCACCCTTTTCTAAAACCACGTAGAAGGGGTGGGAACCATACAAATTGGCAGAGGGCTAAAAACACAGAAATAATACTGCATAAGGTCAATGCTGTATTGGACAACATGAACATTTCAACAATGCCTTGAGCTTTTAGCACTTCTTGGGTAGTCTCAAATAAGCAAATACTTTTTCTATGATGGCCCCTTTATACTATTTTTTAAAAAATCAAGTGTCAATTAAATGACAGTCTAAAAAGTCTATCAAGCAATTGGATCAAGCAAGCTTTTGACTCTGTTTTCCAGGCTTCCACACATAGAGGGCCAATCACCAGTACAGGATTATATCTGCCATGGTTCATGCCAACAATGTGGGGTTTCATGGACAAAGGATATGCTGAGAATGCTCTCCAGAGCTCTCAAAAGCTTTGCAGAGAACTATGGTTCCCATAGGAAGAAGAAATTGCAGACTAAAGCCGATTAAACAGTAGAATGCTCAGGTGGGATCTGTCACCTAATCTTGCCTAATAATGTGACACTATTCAGAATTCCAGCCAAACCACACAACTAAATTCTACTTGTCATTATTTCTTCTTCAAAAGAACCTGCTATCATATGGCCATTGAATATAATTCACATTTCACCGGGTAACTGTATGCTTGTGGGGGGTTTTTCTTTACCCCTCATTATTTCTAAGTTTTTGCCAACTTTGCACAAAATACTGGAATTATTCATACGAAATTTGTGCATCAGTGCATGCTAAATCTGATCCTTAGCCCTGGGCATACGAACTTAAGATCAGATGATCACTGCATACCATCCTGATTAAATTCTTAAGAGACCCTGTCCTTTCAGGAAACCTTGCCACCCTCCTGTCATTTACCACAGGCGATATGTCCCGATTCCACAAAGTAATTTTGGTCCAATTGACATTCAGAGTAAGAGGGGTCAGATGTTCACCCAGTCCAGAGATGAAACTTGATGGCAGAGCAGTGGAGATCTGAAGGAACTGGTCAGCATAGAACAGAGGAGCCACAGTGGTATTCAGCCTATTGGGAGAAAGTAGACACTTCCACCAGCAGTTTACAAATAAAGCCCCCTTCTTCTGTGACTTACCTCAATCTTTCTTGGAGGCTACTTCCAAATTCCTAATGTAATGTAATGTAATGTAATGTAATGTAATGTAATGTAATGTAATGTAATGTAATGTAATGTAATGTAATGTAATGTAATCTAATCTAATCTAATCTAATCTAATTCAGACACTGGTTGCATGGTGATCTAGGCAGGTGTCCTCGTCCAAGAGGATGCTACTGCATGCCTGAATTCATCTTTAAAAATTCAGTTATGGAACATGAGGTTCCCAGAGATGTTCCTATCTCTTACGGGTTCAGTATTGTTCAATAAAACTATTGTTTCAACAAATCTTCAGGACAGCAATAGCAATAGACTTATATACCGCTTTATAGTGCTTTACAGCCCTCTCTAAGCAGTTTACAGAGTCAGCATATTGCCCCTCCAACAATCTGGCGAGGTCCTCATTTTACCCACCTCGGAAGGATGGAAGGCTGAGTCAACCTTGAGCCTGGTGGGATTTGAACTGCCAAACTGTAAGCAGCTGGCTGCAGAAGTAGCTTGCAGTACTGCACTCTAACCACTGCACCACAGCGGATGATTATGGGCATTCATCTATTTATGCTTATTTCTGAAATGGTTACTCAATTGTTTGTGAAAGGTTCTATTTGTGGCTTTCTATTTTTGGTACATGGCCCAGAATTGGCCTGATTGAGGTATCTGAGGGAAAGACCAGAAGAATGAAATCCAGAGTCAGAGCTACTGCACGTCAGAAAAGATAAAACTCAATTCAGTGTCTCAATAATGCTGGTTAGAGATGGCTATTTCACATAGTATATATTAAGTACATTGCTTTATACTGCAAAATATAAATTCACAAATGATACAAATACCTATTTGGAAGATATGCACATACATCAAAAGCCTGTAAATCCTTTCAGGTGAAGGCAAACTCTGGAGTATAATATGAAAATAGTCCTTCAACATCCAGAACAGAAGCACTAGTATAGCGCTCTCTCTCTCTCATTCTCCCCCCGACACTCTCTCTCTCTCTCTCTCTCATTCTCCCCCCGACACTCTCTCTCTCTCATTCTCCCCCCGACACTCTCTCTCTCTCTCTCATTCTCCCCCCGACACTCTCTCTCTCTCTCTCATTCTCCCCCCCCACTCTCTCTCTCTCTCTCTCATTCTCCCCCCGACACTCTCTCTCTCTCTCTCATTCTCCCCCCCCCCACTCTCTCTCTCTCTCTCTCTCTCTCATACACACACACAGAGGTTTCCCTATATTATCGTGATACAGCTATTCAATCTTCATTAGAATAATTTTCTGCTAGTTAAATACACTGAAGTAGAGGACTACTTGGAGCAGCAAAGTCTGGAGCTACTTACAGAACTTGGCCATTGGATTGTCGAAAAACAATGAGGCCAAAGGGATCAGCAGAGAACTGCACAGAATAGAGAGTGGAGGATTCCTTACTGGTGGTCTTGGGGGTTTCTAAAGGAACTTCGTAGCGTTTCCTAGCTGGATCTTTAAGCTGTGGTGGAAGAGACACAAACATTGTACGATGCTACTCCAAAAATTGATGGTCAGAAAAATCCAGTCAAGTTTCAAAGGGACTTGGCTTCTACTTCAAAATTATTTGTGAGATGAAAATTTGCAGTTATAAAGATATGGAATTTGAAGTTACAATGAAATCCAGCTCTTCGGTTCATGAGGGCTTTTTATTGTCTGGTTAATTGATTGCCCACCTTTCAATTGATCTAATATGACATTTGATATTCCTGCAAATGGACTGTTATTTCTAAAACAGACAGATCTATAAGCAGAGCCATTTTTAAATAGTATAAAATAAAATCAAGGCTGCATTCTTATATAATTTTGCTTGGAAATAAGCATCAATCATTTCTGAATTGGTAGCAATGCATTTTATTTATAATTTCTGTTTTTAGATTTCTGAAAATATATATATAATAATAAGATAGATGCTTACATCCTACATACTTACAATATCTACATAATGTATTTGAAATATTAGCATATGCTGGATGTGTTTTGGTTACAGAGAAAAGCAAGGAATTAATTATGTAACTAAGAGTCACCAATCACATAAAGCCACGATGCATTATCATGATTTATTGAATAATATTAGCTGATTTATACATATTGTCATTGGCTCAATATCAGCAAAGCAATATCAAAAACTTCAGTTCTTTGCCGCCATCTAGTGATAGCTTAGTTTAGGGAGAGCAATTCTAGCTAGACCATAATTATGCTTCATGCAGTATACTGAGTTTATGCAAACTATTAAGCTGAAGCCAATACATTAACCTGATGTACCGAGCCACTTATTCATTTCATTAGACTTTGAAATTATTTTTTAAGTGCTAAGATTCATAAGAAAGTGAATTCTGGTCCTGGCAGAATTGCCAAAGGCACATAGCCTGGCAATAAACTTCTCTATTTAACTCGAAAAAGATTTTTGCTAGGATTAGAGCAGGAAAAAACAAAATTGGAGGATCATGGGTTGTAATACTGATGTCACTAAGAGACAGGTTAGGTATAAAGAACTTGGAAAAAAAATCTAGAACCTTGCTGTTATATATGTTGATACCAGCAAGAACACTTTATGCACAAAAATGGAAAAAATACTCTAATTCCCACAATGGGTGGTGAATGGCTGGAAAAACTGATGTACTAGTAGAGATGGCTAAATTCACTGTTCTAATCAAAGAAAATAACACATCCAACTTTATTTCTCCTTGGAAACCATTTCTAGATATTTTGCTTGAGATGGAAAACAATGCAAGTTTGACTTTGGGTTTTCGTGGATTAGATACAGTACATTTTTGTTATAGAAATGGCTACTACATAGTAAGTATGAAAAAATAAAAAGTTGATGCTGTAATGTTATTATTTTATTCTACTGTGCTAAAAGGAGTTGGAAGTCAATGCTTTTTCTTTTTTTCATTTTAGCCTACGCTTCTTTTTTCCCTTCCTATTTTGCCACTTTTTTCATTTTTAATCTTATACTTTGATAAGTTTATTATGATACAATAAAATTATAGCAAAAACCCCCTAAGGAATAGGTTCAGTGAGAAATTAAGAGTGGAAATGGGAGTTAGAAGCCCCCACTGGAGAGGCGAAACTGCTCCATCTCTTTTGTTAAGTAGCCCAACTTTGAAAAATGTTGAGGGTGGTAGCGTTAAGAGAAGGCATAGGAAGAGTTTGCCTCCCAAAGGTTCCTGTCTCCCATTCTCATTCTCCAACCCTCCTCCCAACAACATGGATTAAAATCAATTTCTGATTTTGGCAAGATTTGGTTTATCCTCCTTTAGATCTTGTGTGCCCAGTTTTGATGTTTGGGTGTTCTGTTCTTAAAAAAATAACAAAACAAAGTTCATTCTATCACAATGTGGTCATTTTGTCACCAGATTTTAATGTCACAATCTCAGGGATCTGGGGAGTTATAAAGACGTATGTTTGGTTAATGTCAGAGTGTCTTAAACTTCCTTTAAAAAAAAGAAGTCCCTACTCACAGTGAAGTGAAGCCTCCCCTTGGTCTCAAAGATCACATCCAACTGCACATTCATGATGTCATCTGGCATGAAAGAAGGGACCCTGCGGATCAAGTGGGCAGTGTAGCCAGTCTGGGTGGCAGTTAGGTTTGTTATCTTGTAACTAGAATAATTGGTAGGAAAGAAACACCATGGCTCCTTGGAAGAGACAGGGACGTAACAACATCCCCGAGCTTGACATTCATCTTGAGAGAGAAGCTTCTCTGGGGCACAATCAAAGCGGCTGTCTGGAGGGATGTTGCATTGTTTGGAGGACAGCAACAGGGGTTCCAACTGTTGTTCTAGTTTCTGTTGTGGTACCTCTGAAACCCTGTCTTGATTCTTACCCCAGTGATCACCCTCTCTTTTAGAAGCAGCTATGGCTGCCTCTGAGGTCCTTGATAGTCCAAGCAGAGTGATCACAAATACTAGAGTTGAATTCACCAGCATTGTTGTGCGAAGCTTCTTCTTCCACCACAACTTCTGTCAGGCATTGAATTAGCATGGACTTCATGTGATTCAACAAGCAAGAGTTTGTTCCTCAGGAAGTAATAGAACTGGTCATCTCCAGCTGTAGAGGACATGCAGAACAGACATGTTAATTCCTGGCTTGTGCTAAGATACATTGTCTAAATTGACTGTTCTTTGGAACCTAACCCTTTTGTTCAAGTTGGGAAGTCCCAGATGAATGTATATCAGGCCTAGAAAATCTAAAAGTTACTCTTCTATATTCAGTATTGATACCCATCAAAACAATGATACTCCGCTGTTGTGGGCAAAAGGCAACAGGCCTATTGCTAATTTTCCCTTCTAAGTTGTATCAATCATGTAAAGCTACAGGTTCTGATTTCCTCCAGAAAAATTTCCTGTGTCAGTAAATCTGACAACAATCTTGAAAGCGTGAGCATTACTTGGAACAGAAAAACCAAGAAGACAGAATTTCCCTATAGGCAAAACAGACCCCATGTTGCCTACAGAGATACTCTTATCATTACATTATGACTCAGAATACAATCTATTATTTCAAAAGTGATTATACAATATTAATTGGAGATTATTCATGTTTTATTATTTATAAAATGTATTGAGAATACAAAAATGTTGTATTGATATTAATTACAATTGTTGGTGCTGTTTTTCCAAGCATAAATTTCTAACTGCCTTTTTGGTTTCTCAGTGCTGATTTGATCTATTGGTTGAGGTACCAGGCCAGAAAGTGGGAGACTGTGACTTCAAGTCCCGCCTTGGGCATGAAAGCCAGATAGGTGATCTTGGACCAGTCATGTTCTCTCAGCCCAATCTTCCTCACAGTTGTAGTTGTGGGTAAGGAGAAAGAAGGTGTGTTGGATATATTCACTGTCTTGAGCCATTTATGAAAATAATAAAGGCGGGATACAAACACACACACAAACAAATTTGTGAAAATGTGGTCACTGTAAGAGAAGAACCATATTCTTTTGCAGTAGCTAACAATCAGGAATCTGACAGAATCTTTTCAAACTGACAAATGTTATTAAAAGACATAGTTAAGCGTTTGTGAGTTACAGGAGACTTTCTCAGCTGCATCTGACGAAACCTTCTGCCATAACATGTGTTAGTCTGAAGAAGTGCTACCAGATTCCTTCGAATTAATGTGAAAGTGTAGAGTAGGGTGGTTTTTTTCATACTCGTTGACCCTGACCAAAATAAATCCCACAGCAATCCTGTCGCCTAGCCCGTCCCGCCTCCCTTCACAATTATCATTATCTGTGAAAAAAAAACAACCCGCGGGATTTCGGGAGCCCCCCCTCCCCAAAAATATTCACTTACGCGGAAACAGACAGAAAAATTCCGCAATCAGCACAACGCGAAAGAAACAGGAAGATGCTCAAGAGTTTCCAATGGAGCACGTAAACTGCGGGTCACGTGATCAACTCTCCTCCTTCCAGGACGGGGTGGATTTTGTCTGTTTTTTTGCCCTCCATGCGGACTCGCCGAATGGGCTGGGTCGCAGTCGGAGCTGGGTGAAAATGCGGACAACCACCAAAGGCACTCTCGCTACCGTCCGGGTTTTTCTCGTTGTGGTCTGGATTTTTTTTTATTTTTTTGCAACCCGGAGATGGCAAGCTCACAGAAAAGGGCTTCGGTTCGGGTTTCTCTATTAAAAATTCTTTAAATGAGGCGACGACACGCAATGGCGCGCCTTGGAAGAGCAGCTCCTGTACAATCATTTAGAGGATAGGATTATTTTTCCTAGAGAAAGTAGGAGAAATCTGCAAAACGTTTCCACTCCGTCTCGTTTCACACGTTATCACCCCGTTAACAAAGAACACCCCCCCCCCAGCTGTTTCCAAATCTGGTGTTTCTTTTAAAGTTTAAAGGCTTTGGGGTGATAATAATGAAGACGTCCATTCTACTCCCATTTAGTTGCAAACGCAGGTCTGCTTTTTAAATTGCTTATTAAAGTAATGCTATGAACATTCTTGGGAATTCAGTTCAGGTAGAATTGGGAGGTGGATAATTAAATGTTGTCTAGTTACTGTTCTAAATTGAAGACAGGAGGCTAGTATACTATTGGATGGCTTTGCATAATTTATTAAAAGTTAAGACAGTTGAATAGAACACTTGTATTTTGGAATTTAGATGGAAAATACACAGGTAGTTATTAAAATATGTCCTTTTTTAGCAATGACAGCTGGAATAACACAACAATAATAAACATGCCATTTTATTCCATAATACATGGAATGTTTTTCCATTAAATTGTCCTTTGTTGCAGATCTGTAACTGCATTCAAATTCTGTAACTATTTAACAAGTTCTTCAAATTAGAGCACATTTTTACACCAATTTATGCTTTCCGTTGTGATATAATTTTGCATCATGTTTGAAGTATAGGATTTAAATACTACGCCTAAGGATAATTTTGAAAAAAAAAAGTCTACATTGAAAAAGCTTAGTTGAAATAAGCCAATTCCACAACTTTCTCTAAAATAATGGGAAGCTACATTTTGAAATTGCAGCCGCAATTAATGATTTTGCAGAACTAATATATATATAAAAAATCTGATAGACTACAGGTAGTCCTTGACTTACAATTTCAATTGTGATCAGATTCTTGGTCATTGAGCAAAGCTGTCAATGATCATGATCTTGGCTCTCCCAATTGTGGTTATTGAGCAAATAATGGAACTGTCATAGGAAGCTGTGCCTTGCATCAGCTTGGCTGTGCCTGTCAGCAACTGCAGAACAATGCAAAGATAAGGGACCCAAGTGTGGGTTGGAGAGAAGTGTCCAGGAACAGGCCAAGGCTTTGCACAGATTGGGTGGACAGCTGAGATGGGGGGAAGAGAGGGGCAGGTACAAGAAGTATTCGTCTACATTGAGATTTAGTACAGTAGTCCTCCACTTCCTTGGGTGGTGTTAAGTACAATCAGCTCCAATCAGTGGCAAGAAATTATGAAGATGAAGTTGCAACAGCATCACATTGTTTATCTCTGGGTATGATATAGCAGGTACGGCTCTATCTGTCAAGTTTTTGTTAACTTGAGTAAAATGAAAAAAAAGTCACCTTAGAACAGACTTCCCCAATCTTTCCAGCTTTGCGAACCAGTAGGTATGGGAGAGGGGATGATTGTGCCCAAGTGGTGATTAAGTGTGTGCACAGCTACATTTGCAGAGCAGCAGTTAAGTGCATGTGCATGCAATTGCATTTGAGTGAGTGGTGGGCAAGTGTATGAGTGCAGCTCCATTTGCACGCCCGTTTGTGCAAATGGAGCACATATGTACATGCTCGGCTGCTGCCTATGTAAGTGGGGATGCCCGCCTACTCGCCCATTGCTTCTGTGGCCCAGTTTTGAACAGCTCACGGCCCAGTAGTGGGTTGCAGCCTGGAGTTGGGGACCCTTAGGGCTCTGTCTCTGGTTTTATACACAGCATTAAGCTATGATCTGTTTGTTTTTTTCCTTTGCATATGTATGTATGTACTCACTGCAATTTAGGATTATGGGTAAAGATGCCATTATGCCATCAATCCATAGTTTAATTTACATGTGAATCTAAGTATCAGTCTTAAAGCAGCAGTAGAAATATAGTTTTGACTTGAGGGTAGAATTATCGCCCGTGAAATCTTCCAAAGTTCATCTGCAAACATGCACATCATCATGCATATCTATTTTACAACGGCCTTCTTCTCAGCTGATCACTGCAGTATAAATGAAAATGGGAGACTTTTCATTCTGTATTGAGGTTTAATATTTACCCCTCATCCTCCAATGTCATGAGGGATGAACATCCTTGCCCAGAAAAAGAAAATCTTAACCCCTGTTGACTGCTGGTTGGAAACTTTTCTTCATGAGGTGCTGAGAAAGTGAACTTTCTTTAAATGATCTTTTATCTTGTCAACTGCTGAACAGAGGAGCTGTCTTAGCATTATCTAGGAAGCAGGGGCTGAGGAGAGGAAGGAGACGTTGGAAGAAGAATCAAATGGAAAACTCTGCAGTTACATTTTGCCATAATTTTCTCTCATGGAATCTGAACGTTCTTCAGAAGGATTTTTTATCCTGTGGAAAATTTCAACATTCCTTCCAACAATTAAGAATTAAATGTTTGCTGAATCCCTAGATGAACAGAACTAAGCAAGAAGATAAGGAATCCAACTTGTCTTTTTATTTAGGACAAAAATAAACACAGTGCAATGGAAAAAGCAAAATTTGAATATAAAACACAGCTACCCTGTTCATCCCCCATCTTTCTCTTTCCTGTATACTATCCACTGACAAACTGTCAGGATTATTCTCACATCTATATATTGAAAATGATGATATTCTCACATCTATATTTTGATTTCTTGCTCCTGGATACTCAGTTCTTCCAGTTTCTGAGTTATTACTTGAGTAATTCTGCGCAATGGCTTGTGATAATAAGGATATTCCTGCTCAATCTGATGGAGAACGGTGTTAAGAGTATGCAGTCTCTCCTCCACCTTATGATGTTCAACACGGATCATTATCTCAGAACGACATAGTAGGCTGTACCTCCCTTCCTTCACGGCCTGGATGTGCTTCACGCGTGTCTGATTGGACACAATATCTGAAAGGTTCTTAGAAAAGCAACAGTGAATTTATTATTAGAGACAAAAGGCTGCAGGCAAGGCAGAAAGGAATGAATGCTGCATCTTGAGATTGAATCAACTAATGAACAAAAATCTAGGTAGGCTTTATACAAGATTAAACCCTTTTTTTAAAATAGAGTCCCAAGAAGAAAATTGTGTTGTGGGAACTGTCAGTAAAACCCTAAAATAAAATTAAACACTAATATTCCTGCAGATTTGCATGGACAAGTAGATTATTATACAGTAGTTGGTTTAATCCCTGTCTATTCACCTAGGTAACTGAGAGAACTTTCAGTTGATTAAACAGCCTATTTTGCAAATTGTTGCAATAATACAAATTAACAGCATATATTTTGCTAAATGGTAAAGAAATAAAAAGTTAAAAACTGGACAGGATGCTCCAGCCAGTACCTAAATCTGTTATTTGGAATCCATGTAAGAATAGGTATATTTTTCCTCATTATGGAGCAACTATCCCAAGTTGAGTATACAAGGTTACCGCCCTATAGATTAGTCCTAAAGAGAGTTGGTACATGCACTGTGCAAATGTTCACTCTTGTTACCTTCCGTTTCATTGCTTGCAACTGATCAATTTTTTCATCAAATTCTTCTGCTTCATAATTCATACCAGAAAGTATTCTCTCCTTCTCCATAATAGTTAAGTTGAGGTTCTGCTGCGATCGTTCAAGGTGAGTTATGGTTTTGTTACATTCCTCAATATTCTATGGGAATAGAGGAAAAGGGAAAAAAATCAACCCTCTTTCCCAGGACCAATCATTTGCCTGACGGTCCTGTGAGAGAACTGCCTACTATAAATTCTCAGAGCAACTTCATACATTATACTACCCTGAACAAGTGATTTCCCCCCTCTACCAACTTCCAGTGATATTCATGATGTAAGAAAATACATCTACATGCTCAACAGAAATATTTATTTTCCACTTAATATATAACTGTTTAGCAGTTGTGAGTCTATGTTCCCTTAGTAAGCTCATGGTATACTTGTCAATAATGGTTAAATAGTGCCTATGTTTCAATATAACTCTGTATTGAAGCTGGGCGGAAAAATATCATCAATTAAATGAGGACTGGAAAACCTATCAGTTTTCAACATAATGACAAAAAAATCAGTAATTCCTGCTTCCTTGTGTGTAGGGGTTGGGGGTGGGCACACACACCCTGCTGCCATTTTAAGCAATGCCCTGCCTCTGTAGATATTTCAAAAACAGGCTCCACCAGCACTGTCTAGAGGAGTTTGGCAGAACAGCCCAAAATAAAACTATGCACAAATAAACAATTTTCCATAAAATAAAATTCTAATCTGCATTTAGCTCCTTAATTTCTAGACAGCTATATTTTTCCTGAATCCCCAATCTCAATTCCTGGAAATTTTCTGTTCCCCTGACCTGGAGTTAGCCTTTGAAGAGATGCATTGTATCTCCCATGAGAGGAAAAAATGCAGAACAAAGACAAAAACGAGTTCCCCCTCCTCTTTTGAAAAAAAAGGCATTTGAAAGGGGGAAACCTCACTCCTGACTTATCACTCAGTTTAACTTTTCTAAATATAGTGTTCCTGCTAACAGTGTCTTCAGGGTATGTTGGTCAAAAACTCTAACAGGGTGAGTGCAAATTCTTGAGGCAGGAGGGCCTTTTTTCTGTGTGTGTGTCACACATATGCAAAATGGGCACTGCTTCACTTGCACTGTGATGTTGTATCTGCCATCTTGCAAATCTTGTTTGCCTCTTGCAGATGCAGCTGGTCTTTGGTTTCTGCCTAAACTGATAAATTAAATCCCCTTGACTGACCAAGTTTAAATATTTCTTTCACAGA
Source organism: Hydrophis major (assembly GCA_033807585.1). Taxonomy (NCBI): domain Eukaryota; kingdom Metazoa; phylum Chordata; class Lepidosauria; order Squamata; family Elapidae; genus Hydrophis; species Hydrophis major. The sequence goes on along the minus strand of CM066329.1, from coordinate 185,291,592 downwards.
TGACGCTATAGAGAAGCGCTTTTTCCCCCTTTCACCTCATCTGACTAGGATAAATCTATGCATCCAAGTTATTCAAGTTACTGCTGTGATCCTGAAAAAAATGGCTGTTCCTGCTCACCAAATACTCTTTTGATTCCTTTTTATTGTTTTGACTTATAGCAGTATAAGATGAAATTTATAGTTTTACTGAATCTTGTATTTAAGCAGGAAGAAAAATATTATGTCAAGGATGGCATAATCAGTCCCATTAGAGATACAGTGGACCATAGTACTGTTGATGAATTAAGCAGCTCTGTTAATTTCCATTTTAGAAAGCGGAAAGTAGAGCATTCATTTACAAGAGATAACAGCAGTTACCAACTCAGCTCTCCAGACTATTTCAGGAAATATTCTGCAAATAATCAGTTGTTGAGATACTCTGTTGTGTGTAAGAAAGAGATAATGATCTGTAATACCAAGTTTTACTTGCTGACCTTCTGGGTCTCTTTGATCTTTTTTTTAAGCTCCAGCTTCTTGTAGTAGAAGTCACCCTTTGTCAGCACTTGCTTATTCGTTTTGCTCTGGCTCTCAGCACGAACCACAATTGTTTCTCGGCGGGAAACTGCTGCCTCCATATTTCTCATTAACTTCTCCTGCTGCCTCATCAGCTGTTCGTACTTTACCTATATTGCAGAAAGGAAGCAAGCCAACTGGATATACTTGGACATCAGATATTGCTACATCCTTGTAGATATATATCCATGTCTATCATCTATAACCCAAAACTTTGAATAACATGGTTCAGAAAATCTAAAGCTAGGGTACCACCACATTGATCAGCAGAAACTACAAATTTTGGGGGCTCTTAGTGAACTCAATATCCCTCACAGAATACTTGAAACGCCTTGCTGATGTCTGTAAAACATCATGTAAATAGGGCCAAGTAAATGTTAATCCACATTTCTGATACATAGCTAACCTGCAGAGTTTCTCAACAATTCTTAGTGCCTTTCCCATCACAATATTATCAGCATCCAATATGATATTTTTTCTGAAATATTCAATCAAAGTCAGAATTATAGTCACTTTATATATCGAAAATATAATTTACATTTTATATCCTAGTTCAGCTTCACAGCAGGTGGCAGTATCTAGCCAATCCTATAAAGGTAAGCAGAGAGCAGTTCAGCAAAAAAACAAGGTAATAAATCAGGGGTCCCCAAAGTTGGCAACTTTAAGACTTGTGGACTTCAACTCCCAGAATTCTCCAGCTAGCATAAGCTTAGAGACCTCTGTAAAAAGATTCTCATCCATTAAAAATTTGCAATCAAAATCTGGGTAGTTGCCCTTTAATGATTCTGCAGTTTGGATTCCCCACATCTATCAGGATTTGGACTGCACAGTGTGCAAGGGTTATTGGAATTTTAAAATCTCTTATGATGTAATACTCTATTAAAAATGTCTCAGGGAGTGGCAGAAAATAGTTAATTTATCTGGGCTTATAAACTAAGCAGGATTGGTTGGGATGGGAGATCACCAGAAAATTAGACTAGATTGGAACATTGAAAAACCATTCAGGAAAAAGATACTGGCAAACAATTCCGCAGTGCTGTCAATAAGTCTGCATGAAGTGACTAAAAGTTGAGTCAAGAGAGACACTCCTTTTATCATATCCAAAATATTTTTATGCTGGTTACAAATCTTGGAACTAAATCTGCCAAAAATATCCCTGAGGCCAACTTGTTTATTCTATGCAATCATTTCTTCAATATATAAAGGTACATCAAGGAAGGAAAAAACAGCAGATTGGATAAGTACAAATCATATATTATTTGGGTTAAATGTATGATACAAAACCTTAGAGTAGTTTGATTGAAATCAGTGGTGCTTTTGCCAATCTGGGAAACCAGCAGATTTGCCTTCCCAGAACTTCTTGTCTCACCTGCATCCTGTGAATCTCTGACTTCATGGCTTTGATCTCAGTCTGCTCAGCTTCTGAGTCCACTGCAGCACGCATTTCTTTGGCTATCTGTATCTTCTTCTCCCATTGCATCATCTGACATCTGAAATGCCAGAGAAGAGTAAAGAGAGTAGCTAGCAGAATCCTAGCAGACAATGGTATATGGAAACAGGAGGTATGCCATTTGTCATAATTAGTAGCATTATCAAATTGCACCTCAAGACGCTCATGCAAATCATATTCTATCAAAACAAAAGAACACAATCACGACTACTAATAGCTTTTATGTACAAAGAATGCCAGGAATGTGTTGCTAGAAAGAATTATGTTTACCCAACATAATGTCATGAAAATATATTCACCTGTAGATTCCACACAAAAACCAAGAAGACAATAAAAATGGTGAAGGAGCCATGTTTATTGGAAGGACATTGGATGGTTGCTTTACAAAAAAAAAAGAAGGTTCCTGAACAATGGGAAAGCAAAGGTCTTTACAGAGGTTGAGGGCTGTAATATGGGGCAGGAAATCCCAGGCATCTGATTGGCTGGCAACTTCTGGAGAAGCAAACCAGGTCCTTGACCATGAATCCAGAGTTATTTCTATTGTTAGGCAAAGTGGCTCTTTCAGGAGGACAGTGAAGCTGGGGAAGTCCATTGTTAAGGAGATGGAATGCTATTATGATCAAGCTGATCAAGGATGGAAGTTGGGCTTCCTGACCTTGTTACTGTGTTGCAATTCCCTATTAGGGCTGCAATTCGGCTGTACTGTGAGTGTGTGATCAAGGCTTATACTCTTTTGATGGTGTTTCATGGGGCTTCTCCTGGAGGTAGGATTAGACAAAGAGAGGAGCTGGATTGGACTCTGATCATGTCCAAAAGGCAGAGATGAAAAAGGAAGCTGCCTCCATTTTATTTCCTTTATTTATTTTCACTACACACCTGTGTAGTGATAATTTATGAATTACCTTCAATTATTCTAGGTGCAGAGGCTGCTCTCTGTTTATCTCTCAAACTACAACACAAGAAGGAAATCTGATTTACATTCCATTTGTCTATGCTCTGACATAGTTGTTGACCCAGCCTAGAAAATGGACTCTTAAAAAAAAGTCATGAATATTTCCCACCTGCCCTATTTAAACATTCAGACCCGATATGATAAATCAGAACTCACTCTGCCTCAACTAGACTGTTGATGAGCCTCTCTTTTTCCTCATGGAGTCGGTCCAGTTTCTCTTGCATCTCAATTGATTCTCTCTCTGATATCTAGAGCCAGAAATATGTGCTTTATATATTTTATTTATTTCTAATATACAAATGATCCAGAACAAGGATAATTATCACACCGGGCTAACAACAGAATATAAGAAAAGTTCTGCTATGTCTGCCAAAGGCCCACCTAATTCAAATCTCTGTGGTGCACAAGGGCCAATTAAATGCTCCAAGATGTTTACAAGCAGGATGGGATTGCAATAACTTTCAAGTATTTCTCTTCGTTAATATGATTTAAATTGTGCTGCTTTTGGTGCACAAAAAATACAGCCAATTCAACTTATGGGCAGCTCTGTCTCTAAATTTGCCCAATTCTCTTGTAGATTGATAGCCATTATTGCACCTAATAGTGTAAAGAAGCATTTTTTAAATTGGTCTTAAATCTTGCATATAATTTCACTGCATGGCAACAATCATAACACAAGAAGACAGAGAGAACAATTTCCTCTTTCTCTCAGTCTTTCCATCCTTTGCACAGTTTATCTTCTAGTACTTTTTTATCTTTTTGCTTGAAAGTGAATCATTTGAGTCCCATAACCATTTGGTTGCCTTTATTTTACCTTCTTCAATTTTACAATATCTAGGGGCAGTGACAAACAGTGTGTGCAGAATTTAATGTAAGGTGCCATGTTGTAGATTTATATGTGGGCATTATGTTGGCAATCTTATTTTTAATCCCTTTTTAAATGATTCTCCAGTAGACAATTGTCTCATTAATATTTTTTCATAGCGGCTTCACTGTCTTCTTTATCAGAGCTTGTGTTCTTAGAAGTTTATTCCTTACATGTCTTATCTAGCCTGTCAAAACAAACTAGATAATAGTTTTGTGAAGTTTGGTGTTTTGCTTCAGTATGCTTCTCCTTATAATTATTTCCGAAGAACTGATAATTTGATGTCATCAGAAAATCAGTCAAGGTTATATTGAGAAATAAGTTACCTACAGGTAGTCCTTGACTTACAACGGTCATAATAGCATGGAAAAAAATGACGCATGACGATTTTTCACAATTATAACCATTGCAGCATCCTTATGGTCACGTGATCAAAATTCAGATGCTTGGCAATTGACTCATATTTATGACAGACGCAGTATCCCAGGGTCATGGGATCACCTTTTGTGACCTTCTGATAAGCAAAGTCAAAAGAGAAGGCAGATTCACTTAACAACCATGTTACTAACTTAACAACAACAGTGATTCATTTGACAACTGTGGCAAAAAGGTCGTAAAGTAGGGCAAACTAATTCAGCTTCTGTCTCACTTAGCAACAGAAATGTTGGGCTCAGTCCTGGTTGCAGGTCAAGGACTATCTTTATTTTTTTTCCTGAGGGTCCTCCTTCCTGCCTCCTTTTCTAGAAACTGAATGATCTAGACCAACTGTTTATATTATACAGTCTTTTCCTGTGAAGTATTGTCATTGCTTCTCTGTTCACAAAGGGATTGCAGACTAGTTATCAAAACCGCTTTTTTGGTAATTTTAGCAGTACTGAACATCAAACCACATCAAACCCTGACTTTGTGAGAAATATATCTAGGCCAAGGAATACCTTGAGGGAGCGCATAAATTCATTTTCCATGATGGTGTTTCCTTGCTGTAACTCATGAGAATTCTCACTGTTCTTATTGATCAATAAATGCAGCTTCACCAGATCATTAGACATATTCTTCATGTGTCGCTCAATGTCCTTCAGTTCATTTTTCTCCTGCTGGATATCATCTGAGAGGATAGGATAAAAAAGATAACAATTCTTTAAAATGTACTATTGCAAATAACATGAGAAGTGGAAGTATTGGAATAAAATGGGCAATATATATGGGGAAATCAATTCTATCAGCAGGATTGGGGGGGAATTGAGTCTGCACACTCAAAATCTGCATACTGTATAGAAATAAATGTGCTTTTTAATATCCAAGATTAAGAATCAGACAAATGTTGAACTGAATATATGGAAAAATGAAAATCACACTGAAATAAATTGATTTGACCATCCCTAAGTGGGAAAGATTCCTCCTCTCCACAAGTGAAGTATTTTTATATTCCCTGTTCAAAATAACCTTCTTATTTACTGTGACCAACAAAATGTTTTTCCAAATGTTATTAAGCAAAGTTATATGAATGTTTGCAGCCAAGAATTTCAATTTCGTTCGGAATGCAAATTCAGATTTTGTAAACAGAAAACCAAGTTTAGATAGCTCAGGTGCATTATTTTGCTGTGCAATGTGGCTTCAGGGATTCAGCAAATAGTGAGTGATCATATATACTGTATAACCTGATGCGGCAACATTTGTTTGACAGTTTAACAAAGAATTGCTTTAAAAACACTGTATGTATACTATACCCAATATTTCATTCATTTTATATGACCTTTTATAAAGAAGTATACAGTTAACCTTGTTACAGACTACTGAAATTACTTCAAATGTTTGCAAAGATCTTTGATAGATTTTATCACTAAGATATGGCAGCTCGCTTTCCATAATAAAGTTCTTATTCAGCAGCCAGTTTCAATTATGCTTTTTGTTTAGCATAAGTAATTTCAAAATCATTGAAGCAATGTAATTACCTAACCATCCAATCAGATTTCAAGAGTGCTGCACTTACTCTCAATGCGTACTTTCTTTTGCTCCTTGATTGTGATCTCTTTCTTTAGCATATCTAAGGAAACCAGCTGCTCTTCTCGTTTTTGAGTAAGCTTCACTAATTCCCTCTGTTGCTTCATCCAATGTTTTTGGAGCTTCACTACCTCCAATTCCATTTCATCTATTTGTTTGGTGAGTTTTTTAATTTCAATTTCCAAAGGTCCCAATTCTTGTCCCTTGAATCAGGAATATATAATGATTTAGATTTAGTTACTTGCAATTCAATACAGTTTGAAAAACATCTTCACTAGTCAGGTAACAAAATGTCTGCAAGCAAACAACCAAGCTCAGAGAACACCAAGGACTCCACAGCAGTGGTGGGATTCAAAAACTTTTACTACCGGTTCTGTGGGCGTGGCTTGGTGGGCATGGCCATGTGACTGGGTGAGCATGGCTATTTTGGGGGGGAGCCCCCACCCATTTTTGGGAGCTTCCTAGCCACAGAGGAGCCTCTGAGGGGATCATTTTTGCTCCCCTAAAGCTCCTCTGGGGCTCTGGAAGAAAAGGAACAGAGCATGGGAGAAACACGCAGCACCCCTCCAAGCTCCGTTTTGGGAGCTTCCTAGCCTCAGAGAAGCCTTTGGGGGAGGGGAGATTTTGCTCCCCCAAGGCTTCTCTGGGGCTCTGGAAGGCAAAAAATGGTGGGGGGGGGGGCTGAGCTCCTCCCTCCATTTTTTGCCTTCCTGGGCCTCAGCAAGGGAAATCTTGGCACAGCTGATCTTATCTACAGCTGATTGTCGGGAGGGGAAAAAAAAGAAAGAAATACCTTAGGCGAATGTCAGGCAGGTTTGGGTGGGGTGAGCGAGCATCGGGCGGGAGGGCGACCAGGTGGGGGGCCTGGCCAGCCAGAACTTACTACCGGTTCGGCGACTCACACCAAATTCTTGCTATCAGTTCACCCGATCCAGTGTGAATGGCTGAATACCACCACTGCTCCACAGTTCAACTCTGAGCTACATACATTCTTTTCCATTAATACCTAAAGTCCACTCATGAACATCTTTTTTAAAAATTTACTATAAAATACTTTGTCTTGGTTTCGGGAATTCTTCCCAAAAATAGAAAGTTACCCCATGTGCACTGGATATACTGTACATTTACCAAGGACTCTAGAAGAAAGAAAAAACAAAGTATAGAAGGGAAAGCCTGCAGAGTTATTTGGCATCCAAAATTCATTTAAGTCCCTTAATCACAGCTGTGTTCTGAATCACATCAATGGGAAAAGGAGGGAGGTGGCTTAGAATGACATAGTCAGGAGAATTCTAAGTGGCTGCCCACCTGTCTCTTCCATAGGGAATCATTAATGTTGCTCTCCACAGCCTCAAGCTGAAACCATCCCATTTCCAACTTCTTTCTTTTGCTGGCAACTATTGGTCCAATTCTCAGCTCTGTGTAGTTTTAGGAAAATTAACCTGATGGTTGCTCCAAAGGTTTCAATTACAATTGGCATAACAGTGGATTTTGTTTTCTCCAAGCATTCAACTTTGATCAGCAAGTCCTGTATTTCATAATTTTCCAATTGTTTTTCCTCAGTTTTAATATTACCCAATACAGGAACATCAATGATTCAGACTTTTTTTTTTTTGGTAACTATTATATCGGGCATATTAAGAGCAAGAAGCTTGTTTGGATCTTAAAATCCCATAAGATCTAATTCCACTTATTTTCTAAAACCTTCTCAACTTCATGGTCCCAGTGGCTCTTGCTACATTCATATCCAAATTTCTGATAAAGTTTCAAATGAATAATTTCGGCAATTCAATCATAACAATGTCTGTAATCAGTTTGTGTAATTTGTGGCAATCACAATTCAGATGGTCAAATGTTTCATCCTTTTTATTACAAAGATGGCATTTGCTGTTTATTACAGGCTGAATTTTCACTTTCATGCAATTAGTTGGCAAAGCTTGTTATTCAGCCACTAAAATAAAGCTTTTCTTTAATACTCCTGATCTTAACCAATTCTATGTGGGATTTCTATTGGATTTTCCTACTACATTCTTCAAGCATTGAGTATGTATTGGCATATTCTTCTAATTAATAAATTGGTTTGATTATTTCTTTTTTAATAATCGGCCTTCATTGTTGTTGTTTTTCAAATGCTTTTCTTAATGGACTTTTCAATAAGGGTTCTTCACTTTTTTTGATGTAATCATTCAAACCATGCTTTTCTTCCTCCACAATTTATTTTCACCTGTAGGAGACATCTCTCTCATTTAGCTCTTGGCAAATACAGGGAATTAGTATCACTTTTCAGATGTAGAGAAAGGCAGAGTGTCATTGGTTTTCTCATTTTCCAATCCAAGTGTTGTGTATGTACCATAGTTAATAAAAGTATGAGCTTGAGGTAAAGTGCAGGGTTCTGGCCCTGCACTTCTGATTGGCTGTTAGGCGGCCAGATCGGAATGGTTAGTTCTTAGGAATCCGATTGGCCCTGAACAGAGGATTATTATTGGTTAAAAGAGCTGGCGTTCACAGCTCACTATTGGACAATTCTCACAAGGGTTGCCTATATAAGGCAGAGTTCACTGTTGTTGTTTTGAGAAGTCACCATGCAATAAAGAGCTGAAAGTTCACATTCAGAGGCTGTCTCCATTTACTCCGACCCATGTCCAAGTACTTAATACTGGCGACGAGGATGGGATGTGGAGACGTCTGAAACTAAGAAGCTAGGAAACGATACCGAGCACGTGATAAGACGACGCCAACAACGGAACCATGTCCGGCGGCATCGTACCACCCACTCCGTTTGATCCGAACCAAGAGGATTGGGAATCCTACATGGATCGCTTCCAAATGTTTCTCGAGACGAATAATTTGAAGGACGCCACACCAGCAAAGAAGCGGGCACTGTTCGTGGCGCACTGAGGCCCAGCTGTATTTAAAATGGCTAAAGCACTCGCCAAACCTCGAGAAGTGAAAGCCATGAACTGGGACGACCTCGAACCCATCCTGAGAGACCATTACGCGCCAACCGTGCCTACACTTGTGAGACGCCACGAGTTTTATCAGAGAAACCAGCGAAATGGAGAGAGCGTGGCCTATTTCGTGGCGGACCTCCAGAATTTAGGGGGCCTCTGCGGGTTCGCCGATTTAGAAGAAGCACTAAGAGATCGAATAATTCTGGGATTAGATGCACTAGGCGTGCAAAGCAAGCTGATGGTGAAAGGTGACATCAGCCTTGCTGATGCCATCGCCGAAGCCATGGCTGCGGAGGCGACCAAAAAGTCGGCTGCACAATTACGGCGAAGCCGCACTCCGGCAACACAACCGACCGGCGAAATCTCACCCAACTCAGAAGGGCAGCTACTAACGGCGCACCATGAGGACCTCTCTTCGTTGTCAGACAGCGATGAAGAAGGTGTCCATCGACTGCGGTCCGACCGGGACCCTTGCCCTAAGCCCTTATGCCCTTGTGCTGGTTGTGGAGCAAACCATGCCAGGGCCGAATGCAAATTCCGTGACGCACTCTGCCTTGAGTGCGGGAAACGAGGCCATATCAGCCGGGTCTGCCGCAGCTTACCAGGACCCAGCCAGGCCTCAAAAGGGGCCAACTATCGCCAATCGACAGGAAACTGTCCTGTAAGGCAAGAGCCAGTAAACCACTCCTACAGAAATCGAGCTTTGCAAAAAGAAGAGGCTCACCATACTATCACTATAGGTCACGCCTCAGTTTTGGACACTAAGAAAATTCGAGTCCCGGTAGCCATCGAGAACCAGCCTTGCCACATGGAGGTCGACTTGGGATCGTCCCTCTCGATGGTGTCTTGGAAGACACTCAAGCAACTTATCCCCACAATCCAACGCCAAGACCTCCAATTTCAACGCCTCATCCTCAAGGACTACCAAGGAAATCGAATCCCCGTGGTCGGGTCCTGCCGAGTCCGAGTCTCCTTCAAAAAGCATACAGCGTACTTACCTCTAACGATCATCGATAGAGATAGGCCTAGTCTATTAGGCCTCCAATGGTTCGCGCCACTTGGCATCGAAGTGGCCAGCGTGAACTGAGTCGGTGGTTATGAGTGGGAGGAAGACCTTATTTCTGAGTTCAGCGACGTCTTCGCGGACCGTTTAGGCGAGTATAAAGGGACCCCAATCTCATTTAGTCTAGATCCAAAAGTAGCCCCTATTCGCTTGAAGCCCCGTCGAGTTCCATTCGCTCTTAAAGCTAAGATCGACGAACAATTCGACAAGTTAATTGCTCAAGGGATGTTGAAGCCCATCGATCACTCTCCATGGGAAACCCCTATTGTAACACCCATTAAGCCAGACGGGTCAATCCGAATTTGTGGGGACTACCGGGCCACTTTAAATCACGCCCTACTGTAGAATGCGTATCCAGTTCCGGTGGTGCAGCACCTCCTCCATTCCTTGGGGGGCGGAAAGGTTTTCGCTAAATTAGATTTAGCTCAAGCTTATCAACAACTACCAGTGGATGAAAAGACGGCCCAAGCCCAAACAATTGTAATGCACAGAGGTGCTTTTAAATGTACTCGATTGCAATTTGGGGTTAGTGTAGCCCCAGGGATATTCCAAAGCCTCATGGAAAGGTTGTTACAGGGAATCAAGGGCGTGGTTCCGTATTTTGATGACATATTAATTGCAGCCCCTACCAAAAAAATCTTGCAGGATCATTTGAAATGTGTTCTTAAAAAATTCCAAGAGGCAGGACTTAAGGTGAAAAAAAATAAATGTCACTTATATACTGACAGTGTTGAGTTTCTAGGGTATCGGACTGATAGCCAGGGCATTCATCCTACCGAAAGTAAATTAAAGGCGATAAAAAATGCTCCCAGGCCACATAACAAGGCCGATCTCCAGGCATTCTTAGGCCTCATTAATTTCTATAATGTATTTTTACCGCACAAGGCGACTGTTGCTGAACCGTTACACCGTTATTAGATAAAAAAGCATTGTGGGTATGGGGTTACCAGTAAGAACAAGCATTCCGGAATGTTAAAAAATTGCTCACATCTGACTCTGTACTTATGCAGTATAACGAGACTTTACCATTAGTTATAACCTGCGATGCCTCGCCCTTCGGGATGGGCGCCATTTTGAGTCATGTGCTGCCTAATGGGAACGAAGCCCCTGTTGCATACTTTTCGAAGACTCTTTCACAAGCAGAGCGGAACTATGGACAAATTGATAAAGAAGCTCTCGCAATCGTTTCAGCTGTAAAGAAATTTCATGAATATGTGTATGGAAGGACATTTACCATTATAACGGACCACAAACCATTGCTAGAGATATTAGCCGGGGACAAGCCAACCCCCTACATATTATCCCCTAGAATGACCCGATGGTCAGAATTCCTAGCTGCTTATAATTATCGACTGCAATATCGCCCGGGGAAAGCCATTCCCCACGCCGACGCATTAAGCCGAGCACCGCTTCCAGAGACTCTCGACGATCCGGCACCAACGGCAACCACGTTGCAGATCGAAACACTCAACTCGCCGCCTATGACCGCCCGAGACATCGCGAGAGAAACCAAACGAGACCACACCCTAGCTTGATTCCTAGGCTGGGTAGAACACGGATGGCCATTGGACCAAGTCTCAGATGACTTCGCGCTGTTTAAAGCAAGACAGACTGATCTTTTTTCCCAAAAAGGCTGTGTCATCTGGGGCGATAGAGTCGTTGTCCCAGAACGACTCTGGAAAACGCTGCTACAAATTCTGCACGAGGGCCACCCCGGCATCGTGCGGATGAAAGCGCTTGCACGAAGCTATGCATGGTGGCCGGGCATAGACCGGCAAATCGAGCAGTGGGTCAAAGCGTGTACCAATTGCCAACAAGCCAGCAACGCCCCACCAAAAGCCATGCCTACTGAATGGGAGACGCCATGTGGACCTTGGTCCAGAATCCACCTGGATTTCGTGGGGCCAACCAAAGGCTATACCTTCCTGCTGACAGTCGACGCATACTCCAATTGGTTAGAAATTCATCGTATGACGGCCACAACTTCCGAGGCAGTGATCAAGATCCTAAATAGACTCTTTGCAACCCACGGATTGCCTGACGTCCTGGTGTCCAATAACGGGCCACAGTTTACGGCACTAATGTTCGAGCAGTACCTCGCTGACCGCGGCATCCGCCATGCGCTCATCTCACCTGTGCACCCTGCGACCAATGGCCGAGCAGAACGCATCATCCAATTTGTTAAAAAGACTTTGCAAAAAATGGACTATGACAATATCGATGACAAGGTCAACCAAATTCTCTTTTTGCAACAGATAACTCCACATAGCGTCACCGGCAGAACTCCTGCGGAACTACTGATGGGACGAAGACTCCGCTCCCACCTCGACTGGTTGCACCCTGCTTACGAACCGGAAAAGCCAATAGGATCCAGTGGCCGCTATCGCACCTTCCAGGTAGGAGACCACGTTTACGCACGGAACTTATCGGGCGATCCGTTATGGATAGAGGCAATGGTAGTACGAGTGACCGGCCCCAAATCCTACGTAGTGAAATGCTGTGACAACAGACTGTGGAAACGGCATATCGACCAATTAAGGTCAAGACTCACAACGGCCAGTCAACAACTCTCCCATGACCAAACCGAGGGGGGGGAGGTACAGAAGAAGATGACGTTCCAGGGAACCTGCTCGAAGGGAGCGACGAATTAAGTAAGACTCAGGAAATGGAGCAGGAAGGAGAATTGTTTGCACCGCAAGAAATTGCACCTGAGCAAGAAGCAGATCCACTGCCAAACAACAATCTACCTCAACAGGATTGCAATCAACCAGTCCAACGAAAATCCGAAAGACTCAAAAGACAACTGTCCTATTTGAAGGACTATATAACTACACCGTAATTAAGAAGCCAGGGGGAAGGGGTGTTGTGTATGTACCATAGTTAATAAAAGTATGAGCTTGAGGTAAAGTGCAGGGTTCTGGCCCTGCACTTCTGATTGGCTGTTAGGCGGCCAGATCGGATTGGTTAGTTCTTAGGAATCTGATTGACCCTTAACAGAGGATTATTATTGGTTAAAAGAGCTGGCGTTCACAGCTCGCTATTGGACAATTCTCACAAGGGTTGCCTATATAAGGCAGAGTTCACTGTTGTTGTTTTGAGAAGTCACTAAGCAATAAAGAGCTGAAAGTTCACATTCAGAGGCTGTCTCCATTTACTCTGACCCATGTCCAAGTACTTAACACCAAGTTATCAAGTTCCATCTGCATTCATTTAATTATTCCTGCTGTATACTGAATAAGAGGTCTGCTTAGGTATTGGTTGCTTTAACAATGTTTCCACCTTGATTTGCTTAGCAGTTAGATAGAATAAATGCCAACATAAAGAAAGGTTAATGTGTGATGGTTAGAGTGTAGAACTGAATGGGGGACACCTTTAAATACTAATTAATGAATATACTGGATGTTTATGGGCTAGTGCTATCTTTAAGCTCAAGAGAATTGGTATACAAAAATGAGAGAGCAAGCCCTGAGCAACCCAAGAAAAAAATGAAACATACCCCAAGTTGAGAAATCATCATTTCCAATTTCTTATTGTACAAGTTGATGGTATCCTGTTTTTGTCCAATCAGAAGGTTACGTTTAGCAATCTCAGTCTCACTATGACTGATCTCGCTGTTTAACTCGTCCAATTCTTTGTCCAGTTCTGAAAGATTCTTCTGAAGCATGTTCAGCTTATTATTTGTATTTGTTATGTCCAATGAGGTTTGAGCCGTTTCATTTTCAAGTTTGGTAAACTGTGTATCCTAGGGATTACAAGAAAAGGGAGATCAGAAAAAGACATCTCTGTATGGATAGCTAAATAAGTATTTCAGGGCTGTTAATGAATACCTATTACCAAGGGAATGCCTGGCTGCAATCACAGTATTACTTTAGACTGTAGCTGAACAAAAAAATCCCAAATCATAACAAGAAGAACACTAAAGGGCAGGAAAAAACCCCCCACAATGCTAGAATACTGAGAGATAAACAATACTCACTTGCTCTTTCCAATATGTAACTGCACACATTGGTTTCACTGGGTACATTTTAACAATTGTTATTTGAGAGCCAATAGTAAAAAATAAATCACAATAATGTAATAATATTACTGTAAATAAATCTCTATCACTAATTAAGGTTAGCCTGTAATCATAAAAAGCCAGGAGAGCTTGGAGTTCAACTTGGGAGTGGCTAGGCTCACACTACAGTGAATGCTATCCCACTTCCTGAAACCCCAGAGACTCAAAAGAATCCCAGACAATATTGCAAGACACTATTATGTAAATTGTGAGTACAAACCAGAAGAAATCTGACTAATATCACTTTTAGTCATGATGGCCTTGGGAATATCTTTTCAACCTACATTTCCACAAAAGGTCTAGGCTAGTTTAAATAAGGATGCTGGATGGCACTCTGCAGATGCAACAAGGTTAGAGAAGTAATTATATTTCACTATCTTATTGCCAATATGTGAGCCCCAACCTAAACTCATACCTCTGTCTAGTAATGTTCACATTTCTGATATGTCTTCTGTCCCTTTATCTTCCAAGGTTCCAAGGTTCCTCTATGAACCACAGGGCATATTTAGATCTGCACACTGGAGGGGATACCCAGGAATAATTTAATCCAATGTTCTTGCCAATTTTCTTTTTCAATGTTTGGTAAGAGGAGTGGCAAAACTGGTTATATTGGTCATTCAAAAACTCCCCAAGCACCTGTTGGAAATGAATAGAATCCATAAAGTGCCAGGAGAGACCAAATTAATTCCTCTTCCTTTCTTGCAATGGTTGGTTATGGAGCAAGGTTCAGGATGACAAAAAGTGACAAAGGACTGTCCACGGTGAAGGATTTTTTTAAAAAGACCCCCATATGGAAATGATAAAGCAAGTGTCCCAAAATAAAAACTAGATCAAGCTGTAACTACCTTTATGGATTGGACTAGATATTACTAGGTCAATTATTGTTATGGCTGTCATGAAATCCTGAGACAGTTCCAACTCAGGAGGTTTAAAATCCCCAAGGATCATAAGCATCGGGGACTCAAGCACTAGCTCAGATACCGGTTTAAGGATATTTCTTTTATTATCTCCAATATTGATGCTAGTGGTGATGGTTATGCTATTTCTAGAAGTTTTATCCACAGAGGATAGTATTCCGTTTATCAGAAAGATCGTGGTCTTAATATTTATATCAGAACTGGTCAATTCCTATTACTTGCAGAAATTGCAAATCTTTTTTATGTCAGTTGGGCCCTGAGATCACAAAGCTTGGTCAGAGCATGATTCTAGCCCCAAATCATGATGTTGCTGATCCAGGTGTCTCAAACTTCATTGTGGATCTTTTCTTTATCAACAAAATGTAATCCTCAGTTACCAATCACTTGTTCAAAATTATGATGGCACTGAACAAGAAGACTTACAACTAGTCCTTTAAATTGTGGCCATCAGGATGTCCCTGCAGATACATGATCATGATTTGGGTGCCCAGCAACTAGTGAGTATTTACAATAGTTTCAGTGTCCTGCCCATCTGCAACCTTCACAGCCAGCAAAGTCAACAGGGAAGGAAGTTGCAAGCCATGGCATGTGATGTCATACGTAATGACCCACACAGAGAAACTTCATATACTTAAATACAAACCTCGTTCCCATCAGCCTCAAATATGGAGGTGTTCTACGTACCAAAGTCAACATTGTGTTCTCAAGTTTAGTTCTTAGTTGTAAAAAATATTTTGCTGCTTTATTTGATATCATCTGATCTTGCAACTTGGACATGATCTCATTTTCCTTATCCTGCTTGATTTGTGATCCTTTCTCAAGTTCTCTACGAAGAACCACCAATTCATTCATGCGAGCTGCTCGATCCTGGAATGGGAAATAGGGAACTTTTAGAAATCAGATAACTGTAAACAGCGTAGAGGGCAGAATTATGAGTTATGATAAGCCACATTTAATGGTAAGAAACTACACTTAATCATTACCACAATTTATATAATTGCCTCTCCTAACTAGCTTCTAGTAGGAGAGGCAATTATATAAAGTAACCAGAATCATGCTACAGAATTTCAACTTTATCTCTTTCTTTCCCTATTGTTTTTTAATGAAAACATATTGAAACTATTGGGAAGCTTATATTAATATTTAAAATGGCAGAAAAGATGTGGCTTAATTTTCTGCAATGATGTTTTGAAAGATCTTTGGAAAAACTATTTCAATCCTGGCTGTCCAATCAGACACTACAAGTAAACAAATAGCAAACTTTAGTCTGAAAATCTTACTGCAGATGTCCTATTGAGGGCCTGCTCTGTCTCCTGAAGGGTACGAGTGTAAGTGCTAAATTCCACTTTCATGGCATCTTGTTTAGACAAGTTCTGTGCTATCAGCTTTCTGCTTGTGTTGGCATCGTTCTCTGAACGGTTCAGGATAGAAGCCAACAATTCATTCCTCTCTTCCTCCTTGATGATAGACTTCTTATAGACTTCAATTTCAGCCTCCAAAGATTTGAGTTTATGTCTGGAATCTCTGCAGAGGCAATAATAATAATAATAATAATAATAATAATAATAATAATAATAATAATAATAATAATAATAATAATAATAATAATAATAATAATAATAATAATTTGGAGCAAAATCATTACTAGCAAATGTCTCTATTTTCAAATAAATTGTTTTGGAAATAATTAGAAGACCACAGTGGCTCTTTCAATACCTTCATAGATCACTGCTTCTTTGAAATCAGACACACAAAGCTGTTGTTTCTTCTTTGACTTGTATTATAAACGGTAATATAATTAAATGCAAAATAAAATCTATACCTTGAATTCTAGTGATTTCATAGACACATCAGTACAAGATTTTTTGGTGGAAGTATTTGAATTATTTCCTATGTTTTCTTTTGGGATATTGTTTTGACACCCCCCCACCCCCCCCCACCCCCAGTTTGGTCTACAACTCAGATGTTCCCCGATGCTCTATATTCCGAATATCAATCAGCCCAACCTGCATAGCTTCCAAGTTCAGACAGTCTATCAAGCACTATCATATGTTGAGACTCTTAACAGTACAAGCATCTAATAATTATATGCATTTCTAGATTCCAGTAATTCTTGTGATCACACAGAACACATTCTGTTACTGTATATGCAGGAAATCAAGACAAGAATATAGTATCCCTGCATGGCAACTGTTCAAGCTTTGCCTCAAGATTTCCAGTAGGAGAAAATCCTTTTAACTGAAAACTACTTTTTAAATTTATAATAAACAATTTAAACCTTTTGTGTCTATCCTAGTTCCTGGAATATTTTTTTAAAAAGACTATGCCTTTTTTAATCAAAAATTTGAATAATACCTCTGCAGCCTAATCAGCTTTGCTGTGTTCAGGTTAAGCCTAACCAATGTGACTTGTTTGCCACAATTGAGTGTATTGGTCCCTTTCTGACACCACTCATATATTTTTTTAAATAGAACATCCAGAACTAGATTAAGTATTCCAAATAAATCTGATTGGAATTGAATAACACAGAACAACTAATTATCAGATCTTGGAAAAGGAGAAGGAAACTTGGAAATTATATCTTCATTATCATCTTCATTCTAATAAAACAACATTTCTGCAGCAATATTTCATTTATAAGGCAAGATTTATGTATTATTATAAAAACAAGACAAAAAGTCCTTATAAATGAAGTATAGTAATAAAATATTTTATTCAACTTTCTATAAATAATATTTCAATTTAACTTTGTATGTATAAATGCAACTGTGTGTGCATATGTGTTTGTGTGTATGTCTGTGTCTATATGGATGGATGGATGGATATAAACCTGCCTGAAATTAGTCTAAGGCCAAATTGAAGCCCAGATGACAAGGAAGCCTAATTCTAATTTTACTTTCTCACTACTGTACTAGCAGTAGAAATTTTCTTCCCTAAAAGTTATCCTGGGAAACAATCCCAATGTAAAATAAACTAAGATTTATTAAATTTGTTCTAAAGCTAATATAACAGACATCCTTAAAGAAAAGCAGGGCAGGCTATTTACTAAATTAAACCATTTGTTTGATAAATAAAGTTTGAAAGACTATCTTTTTTCTCATACTATATTTTTTCACAGCAATGCCTCTGACCTGTTAAAGATCTGCTTATTTTCTTTCTCCACTTACTTTTCTGCAATTGAGAAAAAAAGATGGCCAACAGCTATGCTTTTGTAGCTATCTTGAGAATATTCTAGGTGCTTAGATTTTCTTCTGTCTTTCTGAAAGGTAACTAACACCCCAAGAAACTGCTTATTCAGGTAATTACCTTAACGCTTCTTGCATGGCAGCATATGCCTCATCACGGCGCTTCATCCCAGTCAAACTGACAGTCCATTGGTGCAATAGCTGCTTTTTCTCCATGTTAATAGCTTGGATCTCTATACTTGCCTGCAAAGGCAATGAAACACTATAGGGCTATGTGGGAAAATATAAATTATATTTCTGCTGACTTCTGCCATTTCTCTTTCTAAATAGCTCAATGCCAGAGTTATAAATTCTTATTATTTGCATTTTCATGTTTTAGATAAGATGAAATTAAACCTAATTAGCAACAAACACAAATTTATATTTAAAAATTGAATGAATTAAAAATACTTATTATATCCTGCAGAGTGCTGGCTGCTGCTACAAGTGGGCAGCTGGTGGCAATCATATTATGAGAAGGATTTAACATGTCTGCCCTGTTTCTCTTCTAATCAATCCATAGATTCCCAAACAGTCATCTATCAGTTCTCCTTGTATGCACAGCAAAATGAAGTTTTCTGTAGAGGTTTATAAACTACTCCGGCAGTATAAGTACACACATATTTACAACTTTTGATTGAAAGATAGATTATGAAGGTAATGTAGATTTGTATATTAAATGTGGTTTTACAGGTATCACTGTCCTCATGTGGACAGTTGCTATCTCTATCAAGTCTATCAGTCTCTATCTCGATTAACAAGGTAATTCTATTAAATATTACTGTAATTTGTAATTCATTAAAAAATTCTAGCTGTAGGAAAAAAAGGAGATAACTTCTTACCTCTCCCACTTCTTGCCGTGTGATCCTGGTATCTTCTGCCTGAGCCATGTACTGTGCATCATAAAGAGCAATCTGTTCCTCTAGTTCATTAGCTCTTCTTGTTAAGCGGTCGACATGAAGGTCCTAGGAAATTCAGATCATCTCATGATATCAGATCTCTCTTCCTATGCACTTAAGTCTAGATAATGAGCAAGATAAGAGAAACAGCTGCATGTATGCTCTCTATATGCACCACAGGTAGTCTATGACTTATGACTCTTCACTTTACAATAGATCAAAATTATGATGGCCTTAGAAAAAGTACGGTAATTTATGACCTGTCCTCAAAGTTATAACTGTTGTCCCAGCTCCACAATCACACAATCTGAGCACTTGGCAGCCTGCTTGCATTTATGATGAAGATTCTTGCAGTCATGTGATTATGATTTGCAACCTTCCCAACAAGTTTCCAACAAGCAAAATCAATTAGAGAAATGGGGGGGGGGTCCCTTAAGGACCATGTGATTTCCTTCATGACTACGTGATTTCTTAACAACGGAAGTAAAAATAGTCATAAAATTGGATTCCAGCAATCACCCTAATTAAATCATGTTTTATTTTTTGTTTTAAATATGGTTTCACATTGTATAAGCTGCCTCGAGTCGCCATGGGTGAATAGGCGGCAATATAAATTAAATTTAAAAAAAAAAGTTTCTCAAGCCAAACTTCAAAAAACTTCAACAGATTTCTTAGAGGCAACATACTGGCACTGCCCTGTATGAATCCAACTCTGGCATACATAATTTACAGTAACCTGTGACCCTGTTTCCCCCCTGGGTGTCTCATGAACCAGATTCTCCAATTGAGCACGTTCACTGGCTTGGGGTCAACATTCACATTCTCCAATTAAATATATTCACGGGCAAAAGCTCTGGTATTTTAGTTACAATCTTTTAAAGATAAGAGTTGGAATGTACTTTCCATTTCAAACTGCTGCACTGCTCTTTCAGATTTCCTTCTCCTTCCCCCACTTTTTATGGCAACTACTAAAACAGGCATAGGAATGTTTTATGAGTTGACATTTGGGTCCGGTCACATGATGACCCACTTAATGACTGCATCTCTTAATGACAAAATAATGGTCCAATTATGATCATAAGGAGAGGACTATCTGTATATTCAGTGTGTATGAATAATTATTATAGTCTCTGGGGACTTTTTCAGTATTCTTTGTTGGGTTTTTTGCCTAGTATTCATTTTAATGAAGTAAGCTTTACAGACAAAATGCTTTTGCAGTCTTATACTCAGTTATTAGTTATTTGTGAAGTGAGGTCCCAACACAGTGGCCAGGTGCCAATGGAATGCTTGCTTGGAGAGACTCACAACTTTAGATCACTCGCAAAAGCCATGTCAAAATAAGTAACAAAGTCATAGGACTTTCTGATAATGTGTATAATATTTATATCTACTTTGGCACTCAGAGAGTTTGTAATTCCATGGGAACTAAAAGATGGAGAAAAAGGATTGGTTTCAAAAGATTCAAAAATACAATAAACAATCAAACTCTCCTAACATTAGCTATGAATAAGACTTTTTTTCCTGTTTGATATAATTGTTTTAAAAATAGATGAAATCAGCTCAATCAATTAGAAGTGATATGTTGATAGTTAAATTTATAAAATTTATTAATTTCCGTTTAACAGCATGGGAGGCATAAAATGCATACATACAGATCTGCTAATACATGAAATTAAGTCAAGCCTTATCACCATACATTTTGTCACTTTAAAGCAGGGGTCCCCAACCACCGGGCCCCGGACCGGTATCGGTCCGTGGAACATTTTCTACCGGGCTGCTAGTTTGCTGGGCGCTGCCATCTTGTTTCAATGATAAAGTGCTTCCGGGTGAGCTTTTCCGGTTAGAAAGCGGCGTTTGGGTCCTGAAGGAATCCTCGTGCCTTAGTTTCATTGAAGGGGGGGGGCGGCTTCGAACGAAACTAAGGCACGAGGATTCTTTCAGTACCCAAGACAAGGCGAGCCGAGCGACCATCCCGAAGCCCATCGACAAAGGTACAAAGGAGGAGTTGAAGGTGGTGGGGAGAAGCGGGGGACAGCTGGTTGGCCGGTCACTCAGCTCGCCTTGCCTTGTCATGCGTGCTGATGCCGGTACCGGGCCGCAGATCATTTTGTGATGCCGGTACTGGGCCGTGGCACAAAAAAAGGTTGGGGGTCACTGCTTTAAAGGACAGTTGCATTAGAGCAGGGGTGTCAAATTTCATTGAGGGCCGCATCAGGGTTGTGATTGACCTCAGAGGGATGGGTGTGATCCTGGTGGGCATGGCCAGGGTAGGTGTTTGACACAGGCTCAAGATGCATTTTTTCCCTTCCCTTCTTTCATTCCACAGTTTTTTACTATAACCATTTTCCTATCTCTTCTACCAGATATTACTGCCAAAATTTATTACTCCACTAAACTTTTTTATTTCTAAATTTATACCCCATTGTTTAATATTAAATATTGCTTTTCCAGACAGAGAAGCTATTTATATTATTGTATTTTTATTATTCAACTAACAATAAAAATACAATAGCATAAATAACATGATAATACAAGATCTAACACCAGAATTAAATTTCTAGAATAGTAAATAGAATGGCTGTCAATTATCGATTTTAAATTAAATGGACCTACAGTATGCAAAATCTGGCATTAAACTGAATATTAATATAGGAGGTTACTTGTTTTCTATTCAGATCAGGCACTTAATTGAGGTCACATAATTGTAATCCAGTCCTCCTGCAGCATTCTGCTGGCCAAAAATGGGCCATGCAGAGGCCTTTGCAGCCACCACTGCAAAGGCCATTTTCAGCTTCCCTGGCCTCCTGCAGCATTCTGACGGCTGAAAACAGGCCCTGCGGGGGCCTCTACTAAACCCATTTTCAGCTGGCAGAGTGCTGCTGGAGGCCGGGAGGCCGAAAACAGGCCCATTTTGGCTGGCAGAGGCACCAAGCCGGCTCTGTGGGCCAGATTTAAGCACCCTGCAGGCTGGATTCAACCCACGGGCCTTGAGTTTAACACCCCTGCATTAGAGAGTAAAATGTCATGATTCTGAGTGCAACTTACATTTAAAATGCCCCCACCGCCCTAAGTATAAATATGTTGTACTTTTATTTTGCAGGGGGTACACTTGCAACCTAAAACAGTAGTATTTATTCTACAAGATCTGAACTCTAGTAATTCCTTTTGCATCATGTATAATACAGATTAATTTTGACTGAAGAAATAACAGTACAGCATTAGACCTTTTTCCTGTTCTTGTATATTGTAAAATAAAGTTAATATAGATTGTGGTAACTCTCAGGAATCACACTATAAAGATGACAATTAAAGTGCACTGAAATGCAACTAAGATTTACGCAATGGTACAAGAGAGACAAATGCAGCCTGCCATTATTATGTAAACATAATTGTGTGAGTCATAATGAAACTAATACAAATGATGCCATTACACAGTGTTGTCATTTGTGCAATGACCTCATTTGTACAAAATATTCCCATGGTTTGTAATAGATGCCAAATTAAGATGGGACAAAAGTTGAATGAGTCAATAAAGCTCACCAAAGAAATAAGTTCTGAGGTTGAGTTCTGTGGAACATAAAGACAAACAAAGCCATCTCTAAGAACAGACAGCATGAAAAACAAATGACATGAGAAGTGGCTAACAGAAAATAAACCAG
The DNA here is from genome assembly GCA_033807585.1 of Hydrophis major. Lineage (NCBI taxonomy): Eukaryota > Metazoa > Chordata > Lepidosauria > Squamata > Elapidae > Hydrophis > Hydrophis major. The sequence continues at coordinate 185,269,005 of CM066329.1, read as the reverse complement.
AGCAGGTTTAAGAGAAGAAAAGGCAAGGTGCACTGAAAGAAGAGAGAGTTCTGAAACTGGACTATTGCTAAATACCTGCTTTTGTTTTTCCACTTCCGCACGCATCCTCTCCACTTCAGCCTTTTTTACAGTTCGCTTCATTACAGCTATATCATCACGGACATCTTGATCCATGTTCTGCATGTAGAAAAGGCGCAGGGACAGATTTTCAATCTCCATTTGAACTGATGAAACTAAGGGGAAAAACATTGAGAAATTACACCCATATGTATACACAAACTTTTGGAGCTTGTGTCAAGCCCCGTCTAATGATGAAAGAACTAAGGAAAGCAGCATGCCATGGGAATTTAATATACAGGAGAAGGACATGACTCCTAGATTTCAGCTTCGAAGTAAGAACTATATAAAATTATACAGTGTATGTGTGTGTGCATAATATTTTATACATTATATAAAATGCTGAAATATAGATTCAAGCTTATATATAAGACAAAAGCAAACTATTATATAATCTCCAAACATATAACATATTTTCCTCCCAGATAAAGCAATGTGCTCTTGCAAGATAAGTATAGCTAACTTTTAATGATAAGCACACTGCTATGTTATATCAAATAAATGCAATCATTCTGGTCTGCTTTGAGACAAACACAACCGATTAGGAATTCTCTATATTCAGAGCATGTTTCCATTTCACAATAGATAATTCATTACTTCCTAAATTATTGAACTAAAGTTTATTAAGCAGTAGCTAATGTATAATAAGACAATTTTGCAACAGTGGAATTGATCACCTCTTTTCCGTTCAACCTGGGTGCCCTGGAATGTCTTCTTATACGCATCTCGAAGGTCATGCAACTCCTCCTCTAGTTGCCGCCGTGCCATGGCAATCTGAGAATGGCAATTGTGGTTCTTCTCAAGTTCCATCTGCAGCCGGGCCAAATGTTGCTGAAAGCCATACAGGATCACACCAAGTTCTTCCCTCTGCATTTTTCCACTCTTTATGGCTACTGCCTGCAGTCATGTGTAAGAGGAAATGAGCCAGCAAAAATGCCAAGATATGAGCAGAAATAAGTTCCAATCAAAAAATAAAAATCATACCAACTCTTGCATTTCGTCAGTAAACTTTCCTTTCTGTTTGTTGAGATAGGTCTTCAAAGCAGACTGGAATCTTTTCATTAAGGGCTAAAGAAACAAGGAAGAATATATTAATATATATTAATATATAACTGTATTTTAACAAAGATTTTCTTCTGGATACTTTCTTGATCTGAATCTCATGTATGGCAATAGTTTGTTTACATGACGAAATAAAAACTAGACTGAATAGCTTAGGATCGCACTGAAGAACCAGCCTTCCCATCTTCAAATTTTCACTTATGACAAATTAATAATATGTTACAATAAAGAATTACCCAAGCTAAAAATATTTCTTCCAAAATGTTGCAGTTGAAAGACATGATCTTCACATGTTCAGAGGCCATCATAATTTTGTAACAAATTTCAAAAATAAATGATAACTTCATTAAAACGAAATAAGGTCATATTCTAAAACTATGGTAGCCTCTCTACCAGTGATGACTAGTCATTTAGTATGGGGAAGATAGTAATAATATCTTGTGGCAGTAGAAGCTGTCAGCTAGCCTATCTTGGCCTAGATCAGTGTTTTTCAACCTCAGCAACTTTAAAATGTGTGAACTTCAATTCCCAAAATTCCCCAGATAGCATCTTAAAGTTGCTTAAATATGTCTTAAAGTTGATGAAGTTGAGAAACATTGGTCTACATGGAAGAAATTATGTGGCGTGCCACCAAAGGCCATGTCATACCTCACTGCTAGTGGTGTCACACTATGGTTGTGAAGTCCTTTAATTCCATCCCCACCCCCTTGGAAGGGTAGTATTAGTACAGCATTTCTCTTGGTATTAAATTTAACTTAAATAATTGTTATGACATTTAATGTCCATTTTGTAGTTATTAGCACCCATAGTCTTTATAGAGTTTTCTTACATGATTTGGATCTAACACAACCAGCTGGATTTCTTCCCCTGTCTCTTCGATGCCCAGTTCCTGCCCAGCCATAACTTCTCCATTGGGCTGTTCTGTGGGGCCATGCCTACTGACTTCAGAAGTCAACTGCCGAACTCCAGAATCAAGAAGGGAAGGGAAAACAGTTGATTGAATGCCTTCTGTATATGAAGAAAAGAGGGAGGACACCAGAGACAGCAAGTTCTTTAGTTTATACATGAAAACTCCCCAAAAATGCTTTGCTTCAAATAACACTCGTTTAGGTAATGATTATGATATTATAACGAATATAAAGCATAATCAAAGAAGGCCATTAACACAGGGGAACTGAAAATAGATACAATTTATATGTTGCTTTGCCATCCTTCATTTTTTTGGAAGAAAAAAAGGGAAACCTGTTGTAATCCAAGCTCCCTTCTCATGATCCTAAAACAGTGATTAAACTGAATTGTTTGAGCTTTTTGGAATTCAGGATGACAAAATAGGAATATTTTTAATTTGTATGGAGGTATGGTTTGTTTGCTGGTTATTTGAATCTGATTTTGTATTAAATTGTTCGGTAGGCATTAACTAAATGTCAACTGTTTATCAGAATATATTATTTAATTGTAATATACACAATGACACTTGGTGACACTTTGCTCTGTTTTAGTTGCTGTATTTCAAATACTACACAGAATGTTTCTATTTATGTGATTATCATAATTCACTTTAAGCAGATAGAATAGAAATAAATTGAATTCAATAAATAAACAAATCCTACATGTATCAAACAATCTATCCTTTTCTAATAATTCTTCTGGGTTATACATGACAAAATATGTTTCCCTTGTGCCATTTTTATTGCCTTTTTCCCGCTTGCTTACTTTTATTCCATTTCTATTCATCTATTTACTATATATTTTTATTATATTATATTGCTATTTTTGAAATTTGATCTATACTGCTTTATGTAGCTGAGTGTGAGTATAAATACTATGCATGCTAACATAAAATAATATCAATGCATATGCTATTCATATTCAGTTACACAAAACTCCTAATTGAATTCCTGACCTCCTGTATATTCAGTATATAGGTAGATAAGAATATAATTGCTATTAATCCCTTTCCAAATGATCAAGACTCTCAAACCACTTTCAAATACCAGACACCATATAACAATAAAATAACAATAAAATAAAGCAGCCAATAATGGAGAATTTGATGTAATGTTCCTATCAAGCAGGAATAAGCAGGATTTTTGAACTGTGCCTCAATGGCAAAGATTCAGTTGTATCTAAGAAATGCAGTAATACTATATAACATCATTCTAGCAAATCAGGGGCTAACCTGACATTGGAGAGAGGTCCATGCGCATTGGAAATTCAGTTTTTGCACTGCTGACTCCAGAAGATGGCAAAGAGATGGTTGCTTCACTAGAAAGAGCACTCTCCATACTTTTCTCTCCAGAAGCATCAAGCTTCTCCAAAACAGAAAAAACTGTTATTAGAAGACAACTTCAAAAAGGAGTGTTCATACTAAGAATGACTGATGCTATATAGTTTCTTCTTGAATTTGTCATAGCAAATAAGAATGAAGGTTACTTATGATTTCCTGAAGGCACAGGAGAGTGTTTTAAAAATGTATGGTAATTAATATGGATAAGAGGCAGCTTTTGGCACTCTTTTTATTTTATTTTACACATTTGTGTGCCTTCTACTTCCAAATGCTTTTAGACAGCTCACAAAAATATTTATTTATTTGCAACTTCATAAACTGTTACAGTTAACCGATTTATAAAAGCAATAACTTTTCTCAATTACATTCACTGAACTGAAGAAAGCATTAAATTGCAGCCTTCTACTTTTCAGATAATGACCTAGTCCTCAATTATCAAAACAAAACAAAACAAAAAATAATGGTTTTCTCCAGGGACCATTTAGACATAAATATGGGTCACAAATTATACTAACATCATTGAACAATCAAGGCTTAAGTACCTTGGAACTCTTTTCCAGGCTATTGATTTGCAGAAGGCCCAAATTTAATCCTTAAAAGGAAAGCCAAACCAAGCGTAGCTGCCATCCTAAGGCTTTTCAGCAAGAAAGGAGGCAATCATTTATATAGGATAGACTAAAGGTGTTTTATGCCAAAGTACTATAATACCTCATTTATTTATTGTACTATAATACCTCATTTATTCATTGATTTCCAAACAGAACTAATAAGTAATTTTTCCAATAAAGATTTTTTTAAAGAATGTATTTTTGGTCTCACAATGATAAATCAAACACAATAATTTATTAAGTGTCCATTAACTATTTAAAAATATTCTTAGCACTGAAGTTCTATAATACTTAAGTTTTTATGTTTTCTGGAGGCCCTAAACGTGGAAGCCCTTACACAGAATACTTTACAGACAATAAGTAGCATCTTGTTTTTCACCAATGTAACTCCCATGACAATGAGTTACACAGCAATAATAATAACCATCCAGTAAGCATCTAAACCATAGCAGTATAACTGAAGGTCCTACAGGGCCTGATTTTTTGTTAGGTTCTGTATATGGCTCTAAAATCTCAAGCTGTGCACCTTTATCATCAACTCACTGAAGTTGGCTACTATGTCTGAATTAACAATATGCATTTTGACACAATCTATATATTAGGCTCATCTGAATAGATTTAAACATTTTTTCTTAATATTTATTTGCATTTTATTTGCTCCCTTGGTTAATCTGAGACCAAGATCCCTCTTTGTTGTTTCAGGCAGGTTTTTTGAGATACAGTAAAGCTAAACCATGAATCTAATGAAACTTTAGACTTTCTTGATACCTGCTCTTTCTTTTCTTTCTTTTTGTAAATTTTATTTGAGTTTTCACAAAAAGAAAAGAAATACAATTAAAACATCTTTTTTGAAAGCAGCATAATCCCGGGTTACATTTCTTCGTACAGACACGAATTCAGGTTCATGCTCATTTTTATATTCTATTCCATATCTTATTACAATTTTCTACATGGCTTCTCCCCTCTTTTAATTTCCTCAATTTTATTTTATTTATTTTATTTCAATTCAAATCATTATATTTATATTTTTTGTCTGTCCTGTTTCAATTGTCTATTATCTTTTCTCATTAAACAAAATTTCTCCTGTAGTTACTGATTGGAGTATGACACCTTTGTATCTTTCCCCTAAAGTTATAACACTCAATATAATACATAACTTCCATTCGAATTCTGCTTGGTACATTCTTAAATTACACACAGTATTCTTTAAAAAGAAAAGAAAAGAAAAGATTATAAATGTACATAATTAAAACAACATTCCATTCCAATTCAATTCTATCATTAATATTAATATTAATTAAAGTCTTAACATTTTTCACGTTACTTTTCAATTAAATATCATACTTTTTTGGGAACAATTATAAGCTTTCCATAGTCAATTCCCCCCCTCTTTACTTATATTTTATAAAACATTGACTAATTAAAGTGTTCCTATTCCTTCCTAATTCAATTTTCTCATTTATTTTATTTCATTTACTTTATTCACAAACATTTCACTAAGTTACATTAACCATTCTATCCTCATTCTAATCATATGTTGTTTCCAACTTCCTAAAGTTATTTCTATTACAAATATAACAACACAATCTCATGTACCTTTACAGAATCCCCCTTTCAGTTAGATTTTCACCCATTATCTCTAAATAGGTCCTGTTTCTTTATATCTTGCTCCGGACCTTTGTAACTTCTTTTCCTTTCCTTCCTCCCTCTCTTCTTCTCTCTCCCCTTTTTACCCTTTGTCTCTCTACCTCTATTTCCCTCTTCTGTATTCCCCTTTTCTGTTGCTTTCCAGTATTATACTTATTTTTTGAATTATTTTTCTTTTCTTTGGTTGTTTTTTTAAGTCTTAAATTCTCCATCCTCTTTCCCCCCTTTCCTTTTTCTTCCCCACATAGTTACTTGTTCATTAAAGATGGCTTCTTCTTTGTCCCAGTCTTCTTGTTTTGCAGTCTTTTCTTGTTGTTTCTCATAGTTCCAAATCTCCATTTCTAAGAATTGAAAAACGAAGCCAAAAGAACCCTTCCCTTCTTGTGCATCTTCTTTGTACTTTTAACGTTCCATTTTCAAATCATCCAAAAGTAATGCCATTGCAGAAATTTTTAAACAACCACCTGATTGATCTTAGTCATTCAAATATAATAACCAAAAATCCAAAAGTCACCAAGTAATCCAAATACACACAAGCTGTTTCTTTTTGCTCTTTCTTTTTTTTCCCCAATTTCTCTTCCTGGGGTTACTATTTAGTTGCAAAGTTTCAGTTAAAATGTATCTTTTAGAAGTCTTATTGAAATTTTACTTTATATTCTTTTATAGTCCAGGCAGTCTCCTCCCTCTTCCAGATCCTGCCCTTATTCTTTTTCTCTCCCTTCCTGCTTATAGAAGAAAAAGGTTTTAATGTCCAGAAATCTTTATTGTCCCTTTGGCATTTAGTTATATTTTCAGCTTAATTGCCTATTGATGCCAAAGCGGATTTTTCCAATTTCTTATTCTTAATTGTCAATATAAGGAAGGAGAGAGAAGAAAAAAAGGCAATCTTTCCCTTTTCACTTTCTTTCGCTGCTTCCAACTCTTCTTTGGGAGCGATGTTATTTCTTGTAAAATTTAAATTCCAGGGTACCTTAGTTATTGCTTTTTCAACTTAGCCCAGTCAGCCAAAACTTTTACTTCTTATCTTCCTCCTGCACATTCTTTTCCAGTTGAGTTCTTCTTTGAGGTGGCCATTTCTGACCACTACTCCTACAGCCTTTGGGAAAGGGAGTCATGGCCAGCTGAGGAGGAGAGATGTGGCTCTCCTTGACCCTGCTGGCAGTCTCCCCCCTCTTCACCACCTCTATGGGGTGGCTTAGCCCTGAAACCAGTCGGCTTGGGGGGCTCCAGCGGCAAGGCCAGGCAGAAACCGCGCACGATCGCAGATTCCTGTCAGTCGCCAAACCCTTCAAACCGGAAGTCGATACCTGCTCTTTCTTGATAGCTAGCTTAAGAAGACTGAATCCACCAGAGTCAATATATATACATAGAAATATTAAATTCCTACATTCTACAGGAAGCATCAGTTACCTGGACGAGAGATGGTCCTATTTGCCCAGAAATGCTTACCAATGATGTAGTTGACACATCCGTCTGTCCTGATAATATCTCCTCAGCACTCTTTTCCCTTACTCCAATGGATATCATGGAAACACCACCTATCATTTCTTCAGTGGGCACAATGAGAGTATCTTGTGTTGCTTCCTCTTTGGTTATCATGGCAGCACTTTCCTCTCCTTCCTCAGTGGCCTCCATGTCACTAATTGTTCCCACTTCCATAGGCAGTGTAGAAGGAACTCCTCTTGCTTCTTCTGTGGTTATCAAGGTAGTAGTAACTGCTCCTTCCTCTGTTGCATTTTTGTCTTCTGGCTGCAAAAAGTGAAACAAACTAAATGTTAACTTTTGTGTTTTGTTCTGCTGACTTCTAGCACAATCTTGTTTTCCATTGTCTATGACTGGAATCCCACTCAAGTCTTACACTACCTCAATATTCCAAAGCAATATTCCAAAGCAATATTCCTGGGAGGGAAGAGCAAAAAATGCTGGAAGTAAATACCAACGGTATAACTAAAAGCAGGCACCTATATTGAGCAACAACAAAATAGGAAGATGCTGAAGAGGGATCAACACTTTACGGACAATGGAAAATGCAGTTTCATACTACATGAGAAAAGTTCTGTATTTTTCTAAAACAACTTCATGGATGACTTTCTTTCAAGAAAACTGGTCATGTAATGCTCGATAAGGGACCCTTCAAGAAGTTGGATGGCACTTGGATGCTGTTAAGGAAAAGCAAAGGCTCTTTCAGAATGCAAATGGTGTTTATAATGGCTGGATTAGAGCTTTCAAAATATATAGTTGTTGACACTGCTAACAAGGAATATTCAAAGCAGCGAAGACAGATTATAGTGTGAACATAGAACATAAGATTCATGAATATGGGAAAACTCAACACAATGAAAAATGAATCAACAATATATTGGCATCTTAGGCATGAGCAGACTGAAATGGACAAGGACTGGATACTTTCAATCAGAAGATCGTGCGGTCTGATACCCAGGACATAAAAAACCAAGAAGGAACAGTTCTATATTCATAGTCAGGAAGGATTAGATAATAACAGGATACAATGCAATCAATTACCCATCAAATAGTATCAATTAAAAGTTCACAGATCTCAGTTCAAAGAATTGGAAGAGGGTTCAGGGTTGGACACAATACTAAAACAGCATGGGCCATACAAGTCAATGATGAGTAGAGGACTCTGGATGGGGGTGGTGCAACTATTTGGCCCTTCTGAACTTCTCAACTATGTTAAATATCACTGACCATGGTGTCCTTCTGGACTTCAGGGATTTGAAGCAGGAAGCAATGTTCCTCCAATGTACTGTAGTTCTCCTCTTACCTCTGCAGCTAGTTCTTGTCAGTGTTCGTGGAGAAAGAGAGATTGGGCCCTAGGTCCCTGCAATGTGAGATGCCTCGGGGCTTAGCCCTTTTGCTTCTCATTTTTTAAACATTTACATGAAACTCTGGCTTCCATCCCTAGCTGAACAGGTGATGCTGTAGTACTGTTGGCTGAATGCCTGAAAATGATAAGGGTTTGATTGGGGAAGAACTGACTTTAACTCAACCCTGGAGGTCGGCCTTGGGTTTTGGCTTTCCAGGTTCAGATGATATTTCATCTTTGATTGGGTAGTTATGTAAATGTTTTCAATAAATAAATAAGCAATGTACAGACTAATGTATGGTATCCTTAATTTAATTATCCAAAGCAGATCAGTGCCCTATCTGGAGATGACAGCTGCTCAAGTTAGCATTAGAAAAAGATATGGAGGAAAAGACAGTACTTGTTAGGGATACACCCTAGCAGAATTCTGCACGGCAGTCAGTCAGGCAGGTAAATATGTGAGATAAACGTTTTTGTAGCTTACACTCAGTAAAACAGATACACTGTGCTAGTTAAATAGTTTATTCCAGTAAGAGTTTCAGCATAGTCAAAACAGTCCATATATCATTCACTAGTTCAGTCCGTCTGGGGATTATTCAGTTGCAAAGTCCAGTGTCGAAAAAGAGGTCAGTAAACTTACAAATATCAGTCCAGTAATATATCTCTTCGCAGTAGAGATATGAAGAAGTCAAACCTCCTTTCTTTCAGCAGCAGCAGCAGGGAACACGCAGTTATCAAACCATCAATCCATCATCAGCAAGCAATTCAGTAAGCCAGTAATCAATCAAGTTCTCTTGCTCCCTCTTATGGCGGTTTTACAACCGCACCCAAAATTACATGCTTTGCAGTTTAAAGTGACACACACATAAATTCACTATCATAGTTTATATATATTATTTTACCCAAACTACGTTAGGTAACCTTGTTATTCCTAACAGTACTGCTGACATCCACTGAATAATTGAGAAAGTCAAAAGAATAAAAAAGTCATTGATTATAGAAAGCTGTTCAGTTGCATTGACCACATCATGCTTTGGAATGTTCTTAACAAAACGGAAATCCCATAACCATCTCATTGTCCTCATGCCCACAGACAGGACAGGAGATATAGAGAAGGTGGAATATAACAAAATAAGCCTAATTTTAAAGTGAAGGGGACACAGCAATAACCTGCACTATGCCAATGCCATTATTCTACTATCAGAACATACAAATGATTTGCAAACTGTAGTGAAAAATTTGAAACTTTTTAAAGATTAAATTAATTAATTAAATTAATTTTAAGATTAAGTATAAACAGCTCAAACTAAGAGCTCCTATGGTAGCCAACTCTGATTTGACAATGAAGGTACTGAAATGATGGATAATGTAGAGCAGGGATGTCAAACTCAATCTGGCCCACGGATGCTTAGATCTGGCCCACAGAGCCACCCTGGAAACAGTGAGGGACCGGCCAGCGGTGCCTCTGCCAGTAAAAATGGGACCCGGGCGTGTGTGCAAGTGTGGCCTACCCAAGCTCTGTTTTCGCTGCAGGAGGCTGTCACGGCCGAAAACGGAGCTCAGGAACCTATTTTCACTGGCAGAGTGCTTGGGCGACCACAGGTGCCCCCAACACGAGTGATGTCAAGCTGGCCATGCCCACACCAGCCATACCCACTGGCCCCCAAGGTCAAACAAAATCCTGATTGGCCCTCAATGAAATTGAGTTTGACACCCTTGATGTAGAGAATAAGGAAGATGATCTTGACAGAAATATGCAGGCAAATGAGGCTGTATGTCCAGAATGAAATAACAATTGGAAACAACTCAAGCAGACGCCTCCCTAAGTAGAGGATAAGAAGGAGGAATTTTGGTATAATCAGACTTGCAAATTCTATTACAACCAATCTCAATATAAGTAGTTTCAGCATCTCTGTGGAATGGAATTTTTGGTATGGGGCTGATAGATGCCTTCTGCCTTTTAGGATTGACTATCAGTGGTACAAAAACCAGCAATCAAGAAATATGCTACAGATTAGCACTTGATAAGGTACCGGTAGCAACAAAAGGCTTAGAACAGCTATACTTATAAATATCAGACTCATGCAGGGGATGACTTTTCTTGTGATATATGTGGAAGCACTAGTTGGATTTTGAAGAAGTAGAATAGAATAGAAAGAGTATTTATACTTTTGAATGAAATTGTAAACTTTGGCTCATTCACTCAAATCAGCACTCAATCAGCCCTGACATTGTCATAGATTCAAATCTTTTGTTTATAGTGGCGGACTGGGAATTTGTTTGTTGTAAAAATGGGGAAAACAACCAGTAAAAAAAGATAAATAACATTAAAATGTTCTTTCCAATTTGTAAACTGCTGGCAGTGCTCAAGTTTTTATATAACATATTGCAGCACAGAAGCACTCTATAAGAATGTTCTACTTATAGCTTGGACATAGAGGATTAAAAAATAGACTACCTCATTTGAAATCCTGCTGGCTCACAAAAGCCAAAGTGAATGAACCAATTGAGTGTCCTTTTAACACAGATCTTTTTTTTATCTTCCTACTTACTCCAACCTTCCTTACGACCTTTGGAATGCAAATCTTTATTAACCACAAGCATTACTGCAGTTTCATGTTATGAGAAGACATCCCTAAATTCTGTGACGAAGCTTCACTGAGATCTAAAGTCCTCAGTTAGTCCTCCTAGAAGGAGGACAAAAATATCTCTTCCACTCAAAACAAAGTAAGGGTGATTCTTAGAAGATATGTGGCAATTATCCTACCTTACTTTCCTCAGTTTACTGTAACCATATATTTTGCTTTCTTGTTCCCCAATTTAAACATGTACTGCATGTATTGAAAACTTCTGATTTAATCTGTATTTAATTTTCATTTTCTCAGAATTTTCACACATGTAACATTACCCCTTTATCTTCTGCATCTTCTTTCTTATCTTCTTTCTCATCTTCTTTTTCATCTTCTTTATTTTCTTCTTCTGGAATTTGTCTACTTTCTGATTCAGCACTTCATTTAAATGTAAAGAAAAGAAATTATTTAATACCAATTCAAGCAGATGTTTAAATCACTCACATAAGAAAGAGAGATCATGCCAATGTACCAAACATAAAATTAATCTTATGCATTATTTATATTCTTCATTCTTTCTTTCCAAAAGAAAGATCCAGGTTGGTCCAGGCTAGAAACAGTGAGACTGTGAGTTTTTAAGCTACTTTAGCCATGAAAGCCAATTGGGTGACTTTGGGTCTGTCACTCTCTCTGTCAGCCCAACCCATCTCAGAGGTTGTTGTTGTGGGGATAATAGGAGAAAGGTAAGGTGGACATGATCACAGTTTTGCGTTATTTTTAAAAGGAAGGAAGGAAGGAAGGAAAATATATAGGGGAGTTTATATTCCCCTACATTTCAGATTTCCGAAATGTAACAAGCATAATTTGCAGCAATCTGTCTATCTGAGGTTGAAAATTGCATGCAAAAAATTCTGCTTAGATGACTGGCATGTGTTCCCAGATTTTATTTAAAACCGTGAAATTTCAGAATGACAACTGTTTCCTCCGGTTAGCTGCGTATACACGTTTGAGTTAATGCCATTTCCCAAGTAATGACTATTTTTTATGAAAAATCAGTTTTTTTAGCTTACTCAACTTTTCCAGCGAAACACTATACTCCCAAATTTAAGTTCTTTTTTTCGCACCCTCTTGTTTAAGAAAAGGCTTTTGGTTCCCTTTTTTTTTTCTTTGCTCACCCCGCACTCGGCTCCATGCTGTCTTCCGTTGCTAAGCGACGCTATCAACAGTCCACGGGCTTCCTTTTCCTCGCTGCCCCGCCCTGACTTCTCGGGTGATGCCAATTGAAAAAAAAAGGGGGTGGTGCAAATCTGGACAGAACCATTTCTCAACATCGCCTTCAGTGACAAAGCCGCGGCGTTGTTTCTCAACCTTAGCCATTCCCAGGTGTGTGTACTTCAAGTCCCAGAATTCCACAGCTAGCACAGCTAAATGAATAAAGACTCTGGGAACTGAAGTCCACGTATCTGGAAAAGTGAAGACCGAGGTTCTGTGAAGCAAACATAGAGTTAGGAAAGGTTAGATTCATTCATGGTTAGAACAAGTAAAAGCTGTTGTTGGCTTGTTGAGGAACCAAATAATTTTACGTGACTCCAGTTCGTTTCCCCCCCTCCACCCCGTTCAGAGAAGAAAGCTCCAATTTAATTCTCGCGATACTACAATAGTCTTAAGCCTCTTCAGAGCCATCATTCTCAGCTTTTCTTGAAATTTGGCGGGAAAGAGGTTGGCGTAACGATGGAGAAGTCTAGCTTACAGTCGCCGCCGGTGAAGGTCCTGGCTGCGCAGCTGAAGCGCTGCCGTCAAGTCCCTGGCGGCTCATGGTTGTTGGACCGGGAAGAGTATGGATGTCCGGCGTTACCCGTGTCTCTGGTCTGGATGCAGGGCAAAGTACTGGCCGTGGAGCAGGATGGTTCGACTGTGCGGTTGCTAGACGAGAGCGGCTCTTTCGTGGTTTCCGGCGTGGAGAGAGTCCCTAAGGGAAAACCTTGCCTCAGCCTTGGAAATTATGTGATGGTGATGGGCTTGGTGCAGGGTTGCATGCCAGAACCTGTCCTTCAAGCTGTGAAGATGACGGATCTTTCGGGCAATCCCCTGCACAGGACTATGTGGGAGTTGGAAGTGGAAGATTTGCAACGAAGCCTCCTCTCGTGAATGAAGTTGGCATGTCAAAATGAGAATCCTTTCCTGCACCTTTCGCAGTAACAAAACAAATGGGATGGAAATGCCTGCATTGTTTAGAAGGCGTGGATTAATTCTGGCTGGATTAGCTTGTGCAAAGTAATATTTTGTACTTAAGGGTACCTGGATTGTTGCAAAGATAAAATATCTATATTGAATATATTCATTGCCCCATTGTGGAGAATGCTCTTCTTTCTTCAGGCTGGACTTCCATTAAAGGAGTACTGTGCTACAGAATTCCCTACAGACATCTGACTTCAGACATTACTATTTTAACAGATATGCAAAGACTACTCTTTTAAAATAATGATTCTATCCACCCGAATGACTTACAATTCTAGAATAAAACTGTTTTGATAACAGTGGATAATGTTAATTTGAAGGCTTGTTTTTAATGCGTAAGTCAGACTGCGGTAGACCACATCCCAATATAGCAAGAGTTCAGAGAAACAATTGCATGATGAAGTTATACTATATCACAATAAAATATGCATTTATTACTGGAGTGTCTGGTTTAATGTTCCTGGATAGTGAATAACTAGACTCTTGATGACATATTTAATGGAAATAAAATATATTTTAAGTGTTATTTTAAAAAAACTTTTGCTATTGGAACCTTTAATGGTGGAATTGTCCTGGAGTTTGAAAATAGTGCTTCAGACATTTCACATTTTTGCCTTCCAGCATGTTATTTTGATAATCTGAAAAGTGTAAAAAGCACCTGGTACTCCCAGTATAATACAAAAAGTGTATTCTGCTTTGGCCAGCTGTTTATCTAGTACCCTCTTTTGCAAGTTAGAGTTAGATTTAGTCTTTTAATTCAAAATACAGATTTTGTGGAATTTCTTTGGTTTCTCAGAGTAATAGTGAATATAAACTTAAAAAGTTATACATTCTTGGACATTGAGCATATGCAATACTTGAAGGGGGTGTTAAGCCTGGGTTCCCCAACCAGTGTTAAGGAGACAAGCTAAACAGAATGTGCAGTGTTTGTAAGATAGGCATAAAGATAAATGTGTGAGAAGTTTGTATGTTAGTTAACATACAGTAAAAATAACAGATACGCTTGTGTTATCAAAAATATAGTTTATTCCACTTAAGAGTTTTATAGCATAGTCAAAATAACAGTCCATTAGTCATGTATCATTTTAGTCAGTCCATTCAAGGATATTCAATTAGCAAAGTCCGTGTAGAATATCCAATGTCAGTACACTTATAATAAATCAGTCCTCTCACCGTTGATAAATCAACAGTCCTTTCTCTCTCCTGTTCCAGTAGGGGAAAAACACAGTCTTCAGTTTATCCAGTAATTAGGGATCATCAAGCCAGAGCAAGCTGCCGTGCCTTGCTTCTTTTATGGTGCTTTTACAACCACTCCCTTAATTACATTCTTACAGTTAAAGTTACAGACACTTCAACTAACAAACCATGATAACATATTTATTATTTTACCTAAACCAGTTAGGGTAAACAATGTTATCCCTAACATTCTCCCCTTTTAGGTAATAATAATACTATAACTATTTACATCTTTAAATCATATTTGTTACAACTCTCTTTAAACTTAATTACTCCTTGAGCTTTTGTAAATTGGTCTGCAATGTTTTCTTCTGTCATGCAGTATTCCAATTTAATTAGCCCATTCTTTACAGATTCTCTAACATTTAAGTATCCTAAATCAGTATGCTTTGATCTAATTTTTACAGCAATATTAGTAGCTAACTTTATGGCTGCTTGGTTGTCCTTGTACACAATAATGGAATCTTTAACAGTTATACCCATGTCTAATAACTGTTTGTACAAAATTAAGTCAGTGCATAGTAATGACAGACATGAAAATTCCGCTTCCATCGTGGACAAGCTATTAGTGTCTTACCAAATAATATAGCCATCCCAGATGTTGATTTTCTAGTGTTTATGTCAGTTGCAAAACTTGCATTTGCATAGGCACTAAGACTCAAATCACCCTTTGGTTCTATATACAATGCATGGTTCATTGTTCCTTTAAGATATCTTAAAATTCTTTTTAATGATTGCCAATGACGTTGTGGATCTGAATTAAAACGTGCCAGCTGATTAACACTATAAGCTATATCTGGCCTAGACCAATTGCTTATATATATGATAAGCTACCAATCAAAGATTGATATATAGACAAATTTGGGACTTTGATCATCAGTTTGGCAAACTTCCTGACTCATTGGAGTCTTTGCCGGTTTACAAAGTTCCATTTTATACATTTTAATTAATTGGCAAATTTTATCTTCTTGAGATATCTTAAATCCATTTTTTGTTTTGTTAATTGTCAATCCTAGATACTTTTTAATTTCAACTAAATGCTTTAATTTTATCTTTTTAGCTAATAATGATATAATCTCATTAGCTTCATTATTAGTCTTAGTTATCAAAGCAATATCATCTGTAAATAATAACAATAATGACACCGTTCCATTATTTTCATGGATCTGCTAAACCAGATTTAAATCCTATATTGTTTAATTCTTTCACAATATATTGGTTCCACTCAAAACCAGATTGTTTCAACCCATAAAGACTCTTTTTGAGTTTCCAACAATCATTACTATTTACTTTATTGTCTTTTATAATGACTGGGTTTTTCAAATATATAGTGTGCTGCAATGGTGCATGCAAATAAGCAGTTTCTACCTCTAAATGGTTAATGACATAGTTTTTCTTAGCTGCCCACACTAAAGCTGCTCTCAAAGATGTTGCTTTAAGACTTGGTGCGAAAACTTCATCGTAATCAGATGCAGTTTGATTAAATCCTTGAGCTACCAACCTAGCTTTATGGGAAACAGTTCCATCATTTCCAGTTTTTACTTTAAATGTCCATTTGCACCCAATGGATTTTTCTCCTGGAGGTAATTTAGCATCTTCATATATTTTCATTACCTTTAATGAATTTAGTTCTTTTTCCATTGCCTTTTGCCAATTCTCCTGATCCTTAGCAGGATACATCCTAAGTTCATCTACACTAGTTGGAACTTTAGTTACTTGGCAAACTATACTTGCTTGATATCTATCAGGAGATCTAGTTACACATGTAGTACTTCTAGGTATTACAGGACTTACAGGTGGACTTACATTTATTAACTGTTCTTGATTATCTAACTCTTCCTGATCAATTGTTTCCTCTTGTTCTGGTCCTATTTGCTCTTCGTGGACTTCTTCTTTTATTGGACTCTTCTTATAACTAGTCTGATCTTTTTGCCTTTTGTAGGATTCAATAATTACTTCGTTATTTAAATCTTGCTCTAATCTATTCCATTCTACATGTTCTAGGAATTTAGCACTAGCACTTGTGTAAACTCTAGATGTACCTGGTTCCCAGAATCTATAAGATCTGTGATTAGATTCATATCCTACAAAAAATAATCTTTTAGCTCTATGCTGTCCTTTGTGTCTGAGTTGTGAAGGGATATGCACCCATGCTGGTGCTCCAAATGTGTGCATGTAACTTAAATCAGGTTTTGTACCATGCTGCAGTGTGAATGGTAATTCACCTGTTGTTGAATTAACAACATTATTTAATATATGATTACCACACATTATTGCTTCTCCCCATAAATTGTCAGGTAATCCTGAATCAGACAATATAGTACGTGCCATTGACTGCAGTGTTTGGCCTCGTCTCTCGATAAAGGCATTATGTTGTGGCCTATATGGTACAGACTTTTTATGTTGAATACCTAACATTCTAAGTCTATTCTGGAATTTATTATTTGTAAATTCCGCACCATTATCTATTATAAGAGTTACTAATTTCTTTTTAGTTTTCCTTTCTGCAAATTTAATCCAATTAAATAGATTTAGATACGTTTCAGTTTTGCTCTTCATTAAATAGCAAAACCCATATCTAGAATAGTGGTCCATTATACTTAATATGTATCGAGCTCCTCCTACACTTGGTTTTTTCGGACCTATTAAATCGGCAAATACTACCTCTAAAGGCTCTTTGGTAGTAAATCCATCAACTCTATTTGCCGGTATGACCTTGCTTTTGCTTTGATTACAAGCAAAACATTGCAAATACTTATTACAAGGTTTCAAACTTATTCCTTTAGATAGTTGAACAGTTCTCTTAAGCATTTTAAAATTTAAATGCCCTAGCTGTCGGTGTAACAAGTGAATACATTCATCATGAGGTTTCTTATTATCATAAACTGTGTTAGCCACCTCTAAACCATTATCATTTAAAACATACAATTCACCTCTTAAAGATGCAGTAATTTTTTTTATCTTCTTTTTCAATTATGCAGTTATCTCCCCTAAAGGTAACTACATATCCTAGTTTAACCAAAATTCTAACTGAAATTAAATTAAACTTAAGTTGTGGTACATATAACATTTTTACATTCTCTTTTATAAAAGAACAATATGCCATACCTTGACCTTTAGCTTTCAGTTTCCAGCCATTGGCTAACGATATCTGCTGTGTACTCTGGGACATTTTAATAAAATTTTTGTTATCATTTGTTATACAGTGGGATGCTCCATTGTCAACCACCCATAAATTATTTTTTACAGCTCCGTTACTATACATGGCTAACTCTAAATTTTTCTTTTTCTTTTGATGACTTTTTGTATTCTGGCCAGTGTTCTGGTGCTTTGCTTTTTTACAAAATCTTGCCAAATGTCCTCTTCCTCCACAATTAAAACACTTTTTAATTGCATATGCAGTAGGAGATTCATTATCTTCTTTTTAAGGTTGCTCTCTCCTTAACTGATCTCTTTCAAGTCTTCTTCTTGCCTCTTCAATCAATCTGCCAGTTATATCAGTTAAAGTTAAACTTTCCTTAGGCAAAATTTCAAGGGAAGTGACATAGTTATCATAATTTTCGTCTAGTGAAGATAGAATTATGTAGACTTGGTGTATTTCAGAGAAAATAAGTTCTTTCTTGTGCAGTTCTTGAAAAATGCTTTTCATAGTATTCAAATGACTAAGCATATCACCATTCGTTTGGAGATGCGTCCTGAAAAGCTTCCGTGTTAGATTTATGTGAGCACCAACGTTATCTCGGACATAAATCCTCTTCAGCTTCTGCCAACACCCAACAGCCATTTGTTCTCCACGGATATGAACAATTTGCTGGTCAGATAGTGTTAGTCCTATTATGCAAAGAGCTTGTTCATTCTTCTGCTTAAAGTCTTCTATCTTTTGTCTATCTTCCTCAATCTCTGGATCCCATTCCTCTACGTTTGGTGGGTTTTCAATTATGTTCCACAGACCTTCTCTTTGTAGAAGTAGACTACATTTCATAGACCATGATACATAGTTTGTTCCATCCAACTTGGATATAAGGGACAAGCTTTGTAGATTGACTTGTGCCATGTTTTCTTTTATGGATATAAAACTATAATTAATAAAACACAGCTGTCTGTTTACTGTAATGTGTAACCACACAAACTCTCACTTTTTACATAAATCTGTTTTATCCTAGTTAAACTGATTTTGCAGCCTCTGGCCCATAACCAGTGTTAAGCCTGGGTTCCCCAACCAGTGTTAAAGAGACAAGCTAAACAGAATGTGCAGCGTTAGTCAGATAGGCATACAGATAAATGTGTGAGATAAGTTTGTATGTTAGTTAACATACAGTAAAAATAACAGATACGCTTGTGTTATCAAAAATATAGTTTATTCCACTTAGAGTTTTATAGCATAGTCAAAATAACAGTCCATTAGTCATGTATCATTTTAGTCAGTCCATTCAAAGATATTCAATAAGCAAAGTCCGTGTAGAATATCCAATGTCAGTACACTTATAATAAATCAGTCCTCTCACAGTTGATAAATCAACAGTCCTTTCTCTCTCCCGTTCCAGTAGGGGAAAAGCGCTGTCTTCAATCCATGCAGTAATTAGGGATCATCAAGCCAGAGAGAGCAAGCTGCCATGCCTTGCTTCTTTTATGGTGCTTTTACAACCACTCCCTTAATTACATTCTTACAGTTAAAGTTACAGACACTTCAACTAACAAACCATGATAACATATTTATTATTTTACGTAAACCAGTTAGGGTAAACAATGTTATCCCTAACAGGGGGCTTCTAGAATGTAGTTTTGTTCTAATCATTTAGATGTAAATAATTCACAAACAAGATTAATAGAATAGTATTCATTCTTATATCAATAAGTATGGCATGAAAATTCTTTGCTGACAATTTTTAAAGAACATCTTCATGTTTCATATCTCAATAAAGATTCTCAGGCATCCAGGTGAGTCATGGCAATTGTACTTCTTGTTGGTTCAAAAACGTTTTGCTGCTTATCCAAATAGCTTCATCACTCTGAGCAAGGGGGTTAGGGGGAACCCCATTTATGTCTCCTGGACCTGTGTCTGAATACCACTTATTTCACTTTCAGAGGTGACTGCTACTGATAGAAATACGGCTGAGCTATGGATTCCCCCATTGTTACCAATTTATTCATGGAAGAAGTAGAGAAGACAGCACTAAGCACCTTCCAGAGATGACATAACCCACTAGTTTTCAGGTATGTGGATGACACCTGGGTAAAAAAATCAAGTACAGATCTTCACAGACCATATAAACACTGTCCAAATATCAAGTTCATCAGGGAAGACACCAAGGACAACAGGCTTGTGTCCCTAGTCTGTGAAGTTCTGATTAGGATCTGTGGCAACCTAGAAATAGAGAGCTACAGGAAACCCACACTCAGAGATCAGTACCTGCTGTTTTACTCCCACCATCCACTTCAACACAAGCTAGGCATCATCAGAACACTATATTATAGAGCAAAAAACATCCCTATCTCCAGCAATGCCCAAAAGAAGGAAAACAGTCATTTAAGGACAGCTCTTAAGACCCCTGGATATCAGATTGGGCCTTTATTAAATCAGCATCTGGATCCAACAAAAAATGACAGACAGAGCTGAGGCTAAGGGTCAACAGGTCATTCCTTATATGGCTAGTGTATCAGAAAAGCTAAAACATATTTGGAAAGCATCACATACCTCGTTCTTCAAACCCACAACACACTGAGACAGAGTTCACCCTAAAGAACAGACATAAAAACATACAAAAAGTAATGTGTATGCAGTCCAATGCAGTGAGGAGTGTTCAGCGTTCTATATTGGAGAAACCAAGCAGTTTTTACATAAGAGGCTGGCCCAGCATAGGAGAATCAACACCATAGGACCAGAATCATCAGTATACTTCATTGAAAAGAAAAGGCACTCTTTTGAGGACAGTAATGCTTATATTTTGGACAGGAGAAAGCAGTGAAGGAATCCATTTATGCCAAAGTGGAAAATTCTTCCCTCAGTAAAGATGGAGGTCTCAGGTACCTGTCTCATTTTTTAATGCTACCTGTGCATCACTTCCAAGGAAGATTAAAATGACAGATTCACCAGGAAGGCCACACTTAATGACCCATTTAGGTAAACGATTTAGGAGTTGGAGCATTTACATTCCAATAACCTTGCTTATTCACTTAAGCCTGTCCAAATTGGTGAGAAATGAAACGGCTCTGGAGGACATATATGGAGTTCCCCTAACCAACTTGCTCAGAATGAAGAAACTATTTGAATAAGCAGCAAACATTTCCAACTAAGAAGAAAGGGACTCCAGTTGCCATGACTGAATGTCTAGACATCTTAATGTTTCATGAAGATACCTCCAAGGTGCCCACCATAGAGAAACATTTGATTCATCTTAAGAAGTTCTATTTTCAAAATATTTATAGTGTTTTCTGTCTCCCCAAAACAAGTCTTGCCAAATAATCTGTAATTTGTTACTAAATATTGGCTTCCATAATCATTTTGGCCTGGGTTGCAGGAGAGACTAAGTATCTAAAAGCATCCTGGATGCAGGATATTTCAAAAAGCGCCCCACCGGCATTATGCAAGCTCCTTATACTGTATTATTGAATTAGCATTCTTTTGAAAGAGTTTTAGACATGTGTACAGGATTTTAGTTTTTTGACAACACTGCCAATCCTGTCATTCAGAAGATCAATTTAAATGGGAAAAGGCCAGATTCTGTCAGATGTTTGCATTATGTTATTCAGTCTTCTGCCGACAAAGGTTTTGCATGGCTGGACTTTCTATTATTTGAGAGACGGGGTGATAGTGCCATTTTGCAACTTGAAATTCATCCACGCCTGTCACTTGAGCCATTTGAAATGTGGCCAAAGCTTTTATCTCAAGTGTCCACCCACAGCTGTTAGGACCACCCCACCATGTGTTAAAAACAGCAGTTGGTGTTTAGGTGACAGGCAATGATAGGCGGAAGGGAATAAAATGAATAACAACTGTTAAGATGCCTTCATCTGTCAGCCTCACTCATGAGTAGGGTTATGACATCGGCATTTTACTTAGGCCTGCATAATTTTGCTGCCAACTCAAGGACTAGAAGAATGCACATTGATGTGAACTAAGTGAATATCGTCGGTATAGAATTTACTGGCAGGATAATATGTGAAGAATTGCAGTCTAATATCTTTGGACATCTGTGCATGGGTGCAAGGAGCTGAGACAAGACAGTGAACAGTGAACTTCAACTCTTTATTAAGCATACTGAACAGAGCAATCACCTAGGGCAGCAGCAGCCCTTTTATAGGGTTGGCTGCTGTCCTATTAGCCAATGAAAAACATGGAAATGTTAAACCCTTGAACCAATGAGAGTTGGCCCGTTAACAGCCAATCAGATGTCCCAGAAAGGACCAATCCGATGTCGCTATTATCAGCCAATCAGAAGTGCAGGATTAGAACCCTGCTTTTTACTTAAGGTTGTTAAAACTTTATTAAACGCCTTTATTAGTTCATAACACCCCTCCCCCCTAGGTTCTGTTTGAGGGGTGCGGTAATGTAATCGTGTAGATATGCAGGTCGTTTCAATTGCCTATTAGATTTGCGCTGTCCCACCAGTTCCTGTCTAGTCCGGTTCCGATGGAACGTTTTTTGATTTATCTGGTACAGGCGGTTCTGCATCCCCACAGGACGATTCGGCGCTGCTAATTCTGTCATCGTTGTCCTCCGGTTCCTGCGGGGTCACCTCCATTGAGGTGTTTCTCTGTGGTAAGGCACACTCCCTTCCTGATTCTCTTTCATGGATCGCGCCTGGCCGCTGACTTTCTTCGATTTCGTCAACCAGCATCTCGAATTCGGTTCCCTCGACATCCCCTCCCCCCTCAGTTTGAGGGTCACAGGAGTCGTGGGAACTGGGTTGCAACCTAGAGCAAAGCTGATCTATATGGCGTTTCCATATTTTCCCGTCCCTTGTTTGTACGCGGTACGATCTGGGCCCGGTGGCTTGGGTTACGGTTGCTTCGACCCACAACGGTTCGCCGGAAAGATTTTTAGTGAAGACTAAGTCACCTTCCTTGAATTCACGGCACTTTCCGCTAGATCCACAGGGTTTCTCTGGCGCGTAGGCCGGGTGGAGACGGTCGAGGTGGGAGCGAAGCCTGCGTCCCATCAACAGTTCAGCTGGCATTTTGTTGGTTACGCTGTGCGGGGTGATGTGTTGGAGTAGGAGTATTCTGTTCAGTTTGTCATCAATGTCCCCATGGTCCATCTTGTGGAGAGTTTTTTTAAGAAATTGGACCATGCGCTCAGCCCTTCCATTGGCCGCAGGGTGCACCGGCGAGGTTAGCGCATGGCGGATGCCCCGGTCCGCTAAGTATTGTTCGAATGCCAGGGCTGTGAACTGGGGTCTGTTATCGGAGACTAAAACATCTGGCAGTCTATGTGTTGCAAATAGTTTATTTAATTTGCGGATGACTGAATCGGTTGTAGTAGTCTTCATCTTGTGGATTTCGAGCTAGTTGGAATAGGCATCCACTGTTAGGAGGAACGTATGTCCCTTAGTAGGTCCCGCAAAGTCAATGTGGTTGCGGGATCACGGCCCCCGGGGGGTTTCCCACTCCATTGGAGTTGCTCTAGGTGGGGCACTGCTGACTTCTTGGCACTTTAGACAAGTCTTCACCCAGGCTTTGATCTGCTTATCGATGCCCGGCCACCACACGTAGCTTCGTGCGAGCGCTGTCATACGCACGATGCCGGGGTGACCGTCATGCAATGCTTTCAAAACTGCTCATTGTAACCGCTCTGGGATGACGACTCTGTCTCCCCATAGGATGCAGCCTTTCTGCGAGAAAAGTTCTGTTTGCCGGTTTCTGAAAGGGGTGAAGTCGTCAGGGGTTTGTCCTACTGGCCATCCTCGTTCGACCCAGCTGAGAACTCGTGCCAGGACAGGATCTCATTTCGTTTCGATAGCGATGTCTCTGGCTGTTAGCGGCGGTGAGTGTAGTGTTTCAATCTGGAGTGTCGTGAGGGTTGGAGCTGGATCGTCGATGGTTTCCGGAAGTGGGGCTTGGCTCTATGCATCAGCGTGGGGAATGGCTTCCCCCGGGCGGTGTTGCAATTTATAATTGTACGGGGTTTGGCTTGTCTCCCGCTATAATCCCCAGCAAAGGCTTATGATCAGTAATAATAGTAAAAGCTCGTCCATATACATATTCATGAAACCGTTTCATAGCAGATACAACAGCAAGAGCCTCTTTGTCAATTTGGCAATAGTTGCGTTCAGCTCTCAATAAGGTCCTTGAAAAATAGGCAATAGGGGCCTCTCTACCATTTGGTAACACATGACTTAAAATGGCTCCTACTCCAAACGGTGACGCGTCACACGTAATGGTGAAAGGCAAAGTCTCGTTATACTGCATTAAAACAGCATCAGAGGTTGGTAAGTTTTTCACTTG
Source organism: Hydrophis major (assembly GCA_033807585.1). NCBI lineage: Eukaryota > Metazoa > Chordata > Lepidosauria > Squamata > Elapidae > Hydrophis > Hydrophis major. The sequence continues at coordinate 185,244,969 of CM066329.1, read as the reverse complement.
TCGGAATGCGTGCTCCTCTCCGTGTCCCCAGACCCAGGTGGCTTTTTTGTCGAGAAGTCTATGTAGGGGCTCAGCTACAGTCGCCTTCTGAGGCAAGAAGATGTTGTAAAAGTTAATGAGCCCCAGGAAAGCTTGGAGGTCTGTCCTATTCTTGGGTCTTGGGGCATTTTTGATCGCTCTTAGTTTGCTATTAGTGGGGTGAATGCCTTGCTTATCGATTAGGTACCCCAGGAACTCTACTTTCTCTGTAAACAGTTGACATTTATTTTTTTTAACCTTTAGGCCGGAGTCTTTAAATTTCTGGAGAACCATTCTAAGACGCCTCTCTAGTACTTCTCTATTCGGGGCCGCAATTAAAACATCGTCAAAATATGGCACGACCCCCTTGATCCCTTGCAAAAGTCTCTCCATCAGACTTTGAAAAATCCGTGGGGCCACACTCACTCCGAATTGGAGTCGGTTGCATTTAAAAACGCCTCGGTGTGTAACGATTGTCTGTGCTTCCGTGGTTTTTTTATCTACAGGCAGTTGCTGGTATGCCTGCACTAAATCCAATTTAGCGAAGACTTTTCCGCCCCCCAGGGAATGGAGAAGGTGTTGAACCACCGGCACCGGGGAAGCGTTCTGTTGAAGGGCGTGATTGAGGGTGGCCCGGTAGTCCCCACAAATCCTTAACGATCCATCCGGTTTGATGGGTGTTACGATTGGGATTTCCCAACGGGCGTGGTCAGTTGGTTCTAAAACACCCTGGGCTATTAATTTATTGAGCTGCTCGTCGATCTTTGGTTTTAGGGCAAAAGGTACCCGACGAGGCTTAAGGCGGATGGGGGCTACTTCAGGGTTAAGGTTAAATGATATCGGGGTCCCCTTGTACTCGCCTAGTTTGTCTGCAAAGACGTCCTGGAATTCCTGGACGAGGGCCTCCTCCCAGTCATCGCTTCTGGTTTGGTGAATGCTGGCTACCTCGATCCCGAGTGGGGCGAACCATTGAAGGCCTAACAAACTAGGCTGGTCGCGATCGACAACGGTCAGCAGTAACGACGCAGTACGATTTTTGAATGATACTTGGACTTGGCTGGAGCCGATGACCGGAATTTGGTTCCCCTGGTAATCTTTGAGTATAATTCTTTGGGCTCTGAGGTCTTGACGCCGGACAGCAGGGATTAACCGTTTAATGGTCTTCCAGGAAACCATTGAGAGAGACAATCCTGAGTTGACTTCCATCACGCAAGGTTGGTTCTTGATGGCGACCCTCACTCGGATCTTCTTTGCATCTAACGATGAAGCGTGGCCGATGGTAATGGTTTGGTATGCCTCTTCCCGTCTCGTTGAAGTGGCAAGTGTTTTATTTCTGTAGGAAATAAAACCAATGGTGGTTCAAGTGTTCCTGACTCACAGGACGATTCCCTGTGGTCTGGCGGTAGTTGTTTTCTCTCCGAATTGGGCTGGATTCTCGCTTGCTTCTACAGACCTTCCCGATGTGGCCTCTTTTCCCACAGGAATGGCAGAGCGCATCGAGAAATTTGCAATTTGATCGCGGGTGGTTTGCCCTACAACCCGCGCATTGGTGTGGTAGTCTTCGGTTCCACGGGTTGCGTTAGTCGCGTTTGTACCGGAGCTGGTTGACCTCCTCATCACTTTCTAATGGAGATTCGAGGTCCTCGTGGTGGGCCACTGTTGTGTGCCTCTCTAAGTGAGGTGAGGTATCGTTGGCAAGTTGACGGAGCGGTGGGTTGGTGCGGCGCATTTTGGCGACCAACTTCCTGGTTGCTTCTGCTGCAGTAGCATCTTTGATGACATCGGCAAGATCGATGTCCCCTTTGGCCATGATCTTGCTCTGCGCTGTGTGGTCATCTAATCCCAGAATTATTCGGTCTCTCAGAGCTTCTTCAAGGTCTGCAAACCCACAGAGGCCTCCCAGGTTCCGGAGGTCCGCGATGAAATCTGTGACGCTCTTTCCTTTCCGTTGGTCCCTCTGATAAAATTCATGTCTTTGGACAAGCGTTGGTACGGCGGATGCATAGTGGGCCCATAAAAGGGGTGTGAGGACGTCCCAGTCCATGGATTTCACCTCAGCCGGTTTTGCTAGTGCCTTGGCTATCTTAAAGATGGCTGGCCCGCAATGGGTCAGGAATACTGCTTGCTTTTTCCCCGTAGTTGCGTCTTTCAAGTTGTTGGTCTCCAGAAATATCTGGAACTGGTCTATGTATGAGTCCCAGTCTTCTTGTGCCGGGTCAAATGGAGCGGGTGGTATGGCGCTGCCGGACATGTTTTCCGTTGTTGATGTGCCTTCAGCCACGTGCTCTGCTTGGTGCTCTGTGAGTGTTCAATCAGCTCAGATGTCTCCGCATTCCATCCTCGTCGCCAGTGTTAAGTCCTGCGCATGGGTGCAAGGAGCGGAGACGAGACAGTGAACAGTGAACTTCAACTCTTTATTAAGCATACTGAACAGAGCAATCACCCTTTTATAGGGTTGGCTGCTGTCCTATTAGCCAATGAAAAACATGGAAGTGTTAAACCCTTGAACCAATGAGAGTTGGCCCGTTAACAGCCAATCAGATGTCCCAGAAAGGACCAATCCGATGTCGCTATTATCGGCCAATCAGAAGTGCAGGATTAGAACCCTGTTTTTTACTTAAGGTTGTTAAAACTTTATTAACCGCCTTTATTAGTTCATAACAGACATGCCACTCCATTACTTTTGAGGGACTTCTTTAATAGTTAAGTTGAAGCTAGCAAATTGAACTTGATGGATGTCCATATCTGATTCAATACCATGTTCACACATTTAACTGGTTACTAAATTGCTGTTTTGAGTTCATACAATATATAATCACAAACTAACTGAACAGGGTGATTCATATAAATTACAAAAAAACTCTGCAAAGTTACAGTATTATTAGCCAAGCTTAGCATGTTGCATGAATATGTCTGTTGAAGACAGCTAGTACAGTGTTAAAGCTTTTATTTTCCCATATCCAAAGTAGGGATAAAATTCAAGCAAGATTCTCAATATGTTAATAATTTATGAGCAATGCAGCTACAATAATTCCAAATATACATGTTATTTGTTTGAGCAAAAGCTCGGAATGTGAATTGACATTGAACAATATTTGAAATATTGTATGCTGTTGGTAGAAAGATAAAACTAACAAGTGTTATTTATTTCAATTCATGAAGCAGGCTTGCAGACATTTTGGGTAAACTAATGCTGTGAACTAAAATGAAATCTCATAATCTGAATATCTGTAGTAATATTAATATAACTAATATTTGTAACATAGATATTAATTGTAATGTGATATAATTAAGAAAGGCCTTTTGTTGGCACTTCTGAACCCATTTTTCAGATCACCTTTTAATGTAGTAGTTTAAGATGCATATTGGGGTCCTGGGAGTTGGGGGGAAAAAGACTCCAGTGTAAGGGAACCATTTTAGCAGAGCAATTTTGGTCAGCGCCTGGTCCCTCCGCCAAAGGCTGGGGAACCGCTGAAAAGAACAGAGCGATTCACGTTCCCGCTTGCTCCACCTCCAAATCCTGAGCGGATCCGGCAAGAATATAATACAGGCAGGGTTAAGCAGATCGAGTTGGGTGTGACTGCGTTTGGCCGCGCCTACTTTCCCTGCAAATCCTCTCGCGCGGCGCTGATCTAGGAGGAGGCAGCGGCGGCGACGGTGGCCTCTGGGTGAGAACTTGCCCCGCTGGGTATCGGGCTGGGTGGGCGAGGCTGGTCCTAGGTTGGGGGCTGGGGCGAAGGCATCTCAGTCTTTGATGGGAAAGCTTAGGAGGGAAGTTCTGGCGTTGGGAGAGCAGGGTGGATTGTGGGGTGGGGTCTCCGCCGAGGCCCTGAGACGATTTCTTCGCGTGGATTGCGTGGAAGGTGCTGCTTGCACGGGAGGAGACGAGGAGAAAGGGTTACGGGTCAGGGCATCTCCCTGGAGTGAGTTCACCTGCTCAGTTCATATAAGGCAGTACTGTGAAGGGATCTTGCACTCCAGATGATTGTAGAGCGATAGGATATGGGGCACTATTTAGGATTATGCGTGCGCAGTGGGGGGGAATTACTGCACAAGGGAACGAGGCAAGGGTAGTGAGTGGTGTGCAGAAGAGACTAAAGATTCACAAGGAAGTGTGTTGTCTCATGGCTTAAGTCTTTAAAAGATGCGGTCCTTTACTCTTCTTGACTAACAAAGTACTATCCTATTTTACTATCTATCTGAATGATGATGGCTATAGGAGACATGCTTTCTATTCACTACTTCCCTTCATTTAAAATATGTTTTTTTCCTTCTTGGCCCTCCATTGAAGGGCATTTTGAAGATACCTCCTAACTATTGTAATCAGCAAAAGGAATGGGTGAGGGCATCTGCTCCATGTTATATTTTCCCAGGTTAGCATCCTGGGCTGCATTCTTATTGGAAAATTTCCTCAGTTGATGAATAAAAACATCCCAGTTTATCAAGAGTAACATAATGTCAGGCTGTCTGATTAAGGAAAAGCTCTTAATTAGAAAGGATTCTTTTGCCTGTAACCTTCCCTTCCCCCTCCCCCCCCATATAATGATGAAAATGGAACTGTTCCCAATTATTTGGTAGGATATACTATAGCAGATATGAATCTGTAATAATCTGAGGCAAACAGACTTTTGTTTTAACAACAGATGATCTCTGTGTTTCATGTTCTACTTATTTTAAAACCTTTAATTTTTCAGTCAATAAAGGAAGTGGAAAGCCCTGATGAAAATAATGAATCTGGAAGTACAGCTAGCAGCCTATTAATCTTGTGAGATGTTGGGCGTGTCAATGCCACGCATGCTTAATTCTGCATAGGATCAAGTTGTTAAGAAGCAGTGTGCTATGTTCACTTCTTAATTTACAGTGATGCTGCCAGCTATGAAAGAGATTGCATCTTTCTCTTCCTCTACCTCCCCCACTCAAATCCAATGAATAATTCATATTGGCTCAGTGTTGGCCATAAAGTATGGATCACATATCATATATGGTCTGTGCTTTGAATTCCTGCCAAAATGCAGTTCATCTTTAGTCTCAGAACATAATAAAATGGAAACAATAATAAACAATCTCCTATTTTGTCTCATTTTTTTCCTTTCAATTATTCCACACAGTTTCTTCATACTCCTAAACTATTCTGTTTAAATGAAAAAATAACCAAAGCATTTCATTGCATTGTTTCAGACTGCACTCTTGTTCCAGTGATGTGTGTCTGATGAGGAAAAATGGTATTTTCACCATGTGCATTTTCTCTTCAAAGGCAATTCCTTTGAAAAAGGAATCTCCCGAGGGAATAGCTTTAGTACGTATCGGGAGGAACATGGCACTTGGAATCAGCCTGTCTGCATAAAATAATAGCTCTTGAAGAAGCTATTACTTCAGCAAATTGCAAAGCATACTAATGTAGAGGGTCAGAGAGACTTTCAGTGGTTTGACTGGAGTAGCACATTGATTAACTTGTACATGGGGCAATGTTTTTTCTGTTTGACAATGTCCCAGATAGCAGTATCTGGATAGTCTTGCCTGGATTTGGAAGTTACGCATGTTTAGGGCTGAAGGTATTATAAATGGTCCTCAGCTTCTGATTACAAATTGAGTTCAACATTTCTGTTGTTAAGCTAGACATTTGTTAAGTGAGTTTTGCATCATTTGATGATTTTTCTTACCACACTTGTTCAGTGAATCATTGCAGTTATTAAGTTAATAACACACTTGTGACGCGAATCCGGCTTCCCCATTGATTTTGCTTGTCAGATGGTCACAGGAGGGGATCTCATGACCCTGAGACACTGCAACCATTATAAATATGAGCTAGTTGCCAAGCATCCAAATTTTGATCATGTGACCATGTGGATACTGCAACAGTCATAAGTATGGAAAACAGAAGTCACTTTTTTCAGTGCTGTTGTAACTTTGAATGGTCACTAAACAAACTATTGTAAGTGAAGAACTAACTAATTAAATGGTGATTACCATGGAATTCAAGAGTAAAGGCTTTATTTTAACATTTGGTGAGTTATAATGAAAGCATATAATACAGTGCAATTTAATATACTGAATTTACAATGGCAGAAACCAGGAAGCAGTGCTGTGGCTTAGTGCCATATATGAACTAGACAGTGTGCCATAGGAACCATAATGAACTGTGTGCACCTTGATATCATAGTACAAATGACACAAATCATATAATTTGTGTCAGACATCTAATGTGTGTGGTGCAAATTACATCAGTTCTATCATTTGCATAATAACATCACTCTCCCCCTCTCCAGATTTCTATGCAGCTACTGACCAGGAAATAAAGTTGTTGATCAAGCACTTTGAGACAATTTTATGAAAATAAGTGGTACACTCTCTAACATTACAGAAAAAATAAGGAAGACCTGGATCAGAAAGATTTTCAAAACAAGTGTAACTAGTTAAACTTGAAGGGAATGTTTGAAATTACTGGATCAAATCACTGTGGTTTGCATGTCAGGAAAAAAAAAAGGCAAACGGCAGCATAGTTTTGGTTTAGGCAATAATTTTAAAAATGCCTTCCAGTAAGGAAACGTGCAAAATCAGGGGAAGTAAATTGTGGCTGCATGTTGATGAGGGCATTTGCAGAGAAAGCAAGTTTGGAGCATGGGACAATATGCCTCTCTTGAAATTTGGCTCCAGGACAATACCTACAGGAATTGAGACCCAGTTAAGGCTGTAGTGCTGATTATTGCATGAGCTCCAGATTAAAATAGCCTGTCTCAGTTTGCATCCCAGCCAGAAATCAAAGTGAGATACTGCCTTAATGGGTAGGGGATAAAAATGTGGACAAGGTTGTATGGAAAAATACCATCTGAATTAGAATTGCTACTTAACTTTGTCCATACATATGGACAATATATTGCAATGGTGTTTGTGCCAGCCTTCCCATGAGTAGAGGAAAAATGGTAAAAACTGAAGAAATCTAAATGGCCTTTGAAAATAACATTAAGAGTCTGGATGAAGATGACTACTACAAATATCTGGGCATCCTTCAACCTGGCAACATCAAGCACACCAAAGACAAGAAGAAGATCAGAAGACGATCTTAAAGATGAGAGTGAAGACTATCTTAAAGTCCCAACTCAATAGAGAAAATGCTATCAAGGCAATTAACACTTGAGAAATTGCAATCATTAAATGCACAGCTAAAATAGTGAACTGGACTCAAGCAGAACTAAAAGTCTTGAATAGGAAGACTAGAAAAATGGCAATAAATTATACCCTTCCATGCAGAGATGTTGATAGACCCTAATTACCAAGGAAAGTAAGTGGGAATGGAATGTTGGAAGTACACCAGCCAGATGAAGGGGGGCAAAGCATTGGAAGAATATCTGAAGGACCATGAAGAAGATGCACTAAAGCTAGTACACCACAAAGGCTTATTGAACACCAGAGAGACTAAACTGCTTAAAAGAATGACTGCTACAGAAAAGGTAATAACAATTGAAAAGGACCTTGGAGCTCTTTTAGTTGAACGCTGCTCAAGTAGGAGACCGACCTTAAACTGTTCCAGTCAAGTGGCTGTCCAGACTCTTCTTAAAAATCTCCAGTGATGGAGCACCAAGAATTTCTGAAGGCAAGCCATTCCACTGGTTAATTGTTCTCACAGTTAGGAAATGTTTCCTTAGTTCTAGGTTTCTTCTTTCCTTGATTAGTTTCCATGTATTGTTTCTTGTCTTCTGGTGCTTTAGAAAATAGATTGATCCCCCCTTCTTTGTGGCAGCCCCTCAAATATCATATCACTCCTAGTTCTTCTTTACACGAGACTAGCCATACTCAATTCTTGCAACTACGCATATATTTTAACTTCCAGATCCCTAATGATTTTTGTTGCTCTTTTCTACACTCTTTCCTGAGTGCAGAAAATCCTAGAATCCTTATAGATAACATTGTTTAATTGAAGGAACTTGAAGTGAACTTGAACCTTGCAGGATCAAAACAGCCAGGCTGACCTTATGGATGATTGGTGGTCCCTCAAATAACAAGGTTTTATGCCATTTAGAGCTTTATAGATAACAACCAGCATCTTGAGTCATATCCAGAAACAAAATGGCAACTGCATAGCTTGTGAGGTGTGTTAACTTCTACTGCTGCTATGTTCTAGACTAGCTGAAGAGTCTGGGTAATCTTCAAGGAAAGCATATTTAGAAAGCATTGCAGTAGTCAAGCCTCAAAATGTCTAGGCATGAGTGATTGCCTGAAGCCTCTGTAATCTAGGAAATGCTATAACAGACACACAAGATGAAGTTATGCAAAGGCTGTCATAGCCACAGCTGACACCTGTTCTTTAAGTAGCAGATGCAAGTCCAGGAAGTCCCCAATAATGTGTATCAACCTTGAAGGGGGAAGTGCAACCCCATCCAAGGACAAAGACAGCCAGGTCAAACAGCCATTTGGTCTTGGTAGGATTGACTTAGATATGATTTTTCCCCATCCAAAACCATACAATCTCCAGGCACTGATAAGGTTATTGAGATCTTCACTAGGCTGTCACAGGGTCGAAATATGCAGTTGAGCATTATCAGCATGCTGATGATACCAAACTCAAACCAGGAATGACCTCACTTAGTGGCTTCATGTAGCTCTTGAAAAAGATGGGAGAGAGTAAAACTGCAGCACCCAATACAGGAGAGGCCTGGGACAGATCTCTCTCCTCCTGATCAACACTCGATAGGGATATTGTGGTTGATAGAATAGCCAATGAGAACAAAGAATAGCAGTTGATAGAAAAACAGCTGAGAGATCAAGGTGCACAAGGATGGATCCACTGTTGCCATTTTGGTTTCATTGCAGGTCAATGAAAAAAGCATGGTCAAGGTTGTGCCACTGCTAACTTTTGGCCTGAAATCTTTACCGTGATTAGTTTAGGTAATCTGTTTGCTGCAGGTTCTCTTCAGCTATATACTACCTTTTCAATAGCCTTCCCCATAAAGTGAAGTTTGGAGGCTTGGTAATTGTCAACAACTGTTAGGTCCAAGGGTGGTTTGTGTAGCCACCTACTGTATCACCACCTGTTTTAAGGAGGAATGAGATCAATGGATTTATCAATTAGAACTTTAAAAAAGACACAACCACACTGTCAATCCACAGTCCATTTGTAGGTAGAGGTCAAGGGTTGGGAGAGATATTCAGACATTGAGAAATGGAGCTAAGCTAAGGTTAGCTGCAAGTCCAGGAAGGGATCCAATATATATTTGTGACTTTTATTCCATTTTTATTATTGGCCGACTTAAGGCAGCATACATATCTAGTACTCCCTCCTCATTTTTCTGATAACAACAACCCTGTGAGGTAGCTTAGGCTGAGAACGAGTGTCTGGCACAAATGACTTTCATGCCGAAGTCTCTAGCTCAGCACCTTAGCCACTATACCATACTGGCTGTTTTGTGAATGTGATGACTCCGGGTGGGATACAAAACAAACACAGTCACAGAAAGCAGGTGAAGCCCCTTTTATTCCTTCACTTTGCTTTCAAGCTCCGAATATCCTTGACTGAAGACAAAAAAACTCCCAAACAGTTACAAGAAGAAGGAAAAAAGCAACACAAACCAGGCAAGATAAGGGCTGGAGGATGTCCACAGATAACAGAACACACACTGGGAAGGATGCCAAACACAGAGAGGAACCATAAACAAGATATTTCCACGCTTTGTTTCCAGCGTTCGCCCATACGCATGTCCGTCCTCTTATTCAGTTGTCACAGCTGCAGCCCATGAAGAGGATCAAGACCTCCTCCCAAGCAGACCACGTCTCTCCCTTATGCCCTAGGATGGAGAGGGAATGGGCCTGGGTCCTCTGATTGCCCAACTGGCCTCTGCCCTTCCCCAGCCTCCTCCACAACCTCCGGAGCCACATTTCCACTCCCTGTAGGCTGTTCCTCCTCTCCTTCAGAGTCAGTCTCCTCCAGGGGCATGACACAGAGTTTCAATGTCATGGGTATCTTCAGGAGAGGGTGGGGAGTAAGTGATATTAAATATGTCATAATGTCACTTACATATATCCAGATTAAGTAAATCACAATATTTGTGTAATGTTATGATGCACTTGACATTGTTGTGGCTTGTACTGAACACTTATGTTCAACTGCCTACATTCATACACTGTGCTAAATATAATATACAGGTAGTCCTTGCTTGATGATGGTAATTTGGATCAGAATTTCCATTGCTAAGGGATCTGGTTGTTAAGTGAGAACTCTGCATGTTTGCAACTGCCACCTTTCAACAAGCAAAGTCAATGGGGATGCTGGCAGGAAATCGCAAATCTGACAGCTTGCAAAAAGGCCAGCAGGTGGGTGAGTGCTGTGGGTGTGGCAAGCCAAGAGAGGGTGTGGAGGCAACAAGCAAGCTCATGAGGGCATGCATGCATTACAAAGTGAGAGGCAGAGTACTTAGCGGAGTACTTAAAACCTCTTCAGCGAACTAATTTTATGAAAATACAATGGTACCTTGGTACTCATTGTTAATTGGTTTCAAGAGGTGCAATGAGTACCAAAAATGATGAGTACCAAACAAACAAAATTTTTCCCATAAGGAATAATGTAGTGAGTTACAAGGCAATCAAGTCACAAGTTCTAGCTTGTGCGTTGAGTACCAAACAAATGATGAATACTGGTGACATAATTTTATTTTCTTTTTTCTTTTGTAAAAGTTTTATTGATTTTAACAACAGACAAAAAACATATAAGATATAACACATGACATAAAAAAAATAAAAATAAAAATGACATAATGACATAATTTGCTTGTCAAAATGAATTGTGTATCAAATTTGATGAGTTTCAAAGCAACTGAATAACAAGGTACCATTATGTAATTTTTTGTGAGCTGTTGCTCCTTTGTCATTTTCATGTGGCTAAACTCATAAGATTCAAGTTGGGCTTTGGGGGAAAGTGATTATGCACATAGAGATTATTTGTGGTACAGAATTTAAGCACCTTATCAATTAACATCAGTAATGTGTTAAAAACCTATTGAGACCTCCCAAGACAGGTGTATGTGATGTATTTTGTTGTATATGAGTTGAACATTTTGTTCTACTGTGCAAATGAAGTTTCTTTTTTCTAAAATGGCTACCAAAATCTAATGGAGTGTCCTGGGAGGTTAAAATGCTCTAAAAGTACTTGGTCCTTGTTTGGAATCTTGTTCTCAACTTGTGTCTGTTTATTTCCATGAAAATTGGTGTGACCCTGTTTGCCTTACATGAAATTCGAAGGAGCATTCCTGGCGGATAATGGCATATATCACATGAGAGGAAGAGCAGATGAGGGAACATCTTATCTTGTTTGGGAATTTGTTGGGTTTTTGATTGTGCTATTAATGTAAATGTGAAGAACTTTAAGACCTGAATCAGAGCCTACAACAAACCTAGTAGATGTCTGCTTTGCAGCACAATAGCTGTTTAACACATTGCTAATTGATGAGTTATTGTGATCTGTCTCACACATAACCAACATCTGCCCACTTGTTCTAATGTATTAATTTAAAAAGGTACTACCACACTCTTCCTGATTTTCAGCTGACCAAATGAATCATAATATGGTTTACAATTATGTGTGAACCAGGCTATTCTGTCACATGGGAAAATTCCAAGAAAGTTCTGTGTATTAATAGAGAATGTGTCCTATAGGGCAACGGTCCCCAAACTTTCTGGTTTTGCGAACTGGTGGTAGCAGCATGGTGGGGGGCGGGGGAGAGAGCGTGTTTCTGGGCTGCACAAGTGGCAAATACGTAGCTCTACTTGCACCAGCAGCAAGTTTGCATGCCTGCCATTCACACAAATAGAGGTTCACAAGCTCGCGCAAGCACCCACCAGTTATGTGGCCCTGTTCAGAACGGGCCACAGTCCGGGAGTAGGGGACCCCTGCAGTAGGGGACAGTTATAATAATACTTTATTTGCGGTCACAGACCAAAATACAAGTACAAGAAAAGAAGAACATGGGAAAATTAATCATGAACAATTGGTCACCGAAAACTTGACTAAGGGGAATTACAGTGTTCTCCTCTGATGGTAGGGGACAGTTTGTAGCCTGTGATAGTAACTGACTGCCAGAAGTTTGGGCTATGTTATTCCCCTCTTCTCCAAAATAGGGGCTTCAGAATATACCCCCAAACCTTTACAATTGCACATAATAGTGCTGGCTGTATAAGAGAAGACTGCCCATTCCAGGAAGTTTGCATTGTAGAACAAATATTGATAAATTCTCTTCTGAAATAGAGTTGTGTAGACTTAAGTGAAATTGTTCCAGAGAACTTAGTTTCTTCCTTGAAGGTTTCATTGTTATTATGTTAGTTGGAGTAAAGGTAATCTTAAGTACAATAAATACATGCCACTTGCCAAATATTTGAATTTTGATCACATGACCAGGGGCATGCTGCAACAGTCATAAGTGTGAAAAATGGTCATAAGTCACTTTTTCCTGGACTTTTATAAATTCAAATGGTGACTAAATGAATAATATACATCTTCTGCAGGTCTTTTTCCAGAATCCTTTTATGGAAGTACTTTTAAAGTTATTTGTCACATAACAGCTGCTAAATCTGGAGTGTAGTTATGTGGCTTTGGAAACATCTCAGCAGTCTATCAAGTGTCTTCCAAGCTCTCATGAATATCTGCTATAATAAAAATATCTACAGACAGGTTCAAGTGTTTGTTTTTGTTAGAATTGTGGCAGACATATTTTGATTTTCCTACTATAATTTTACTTGTTGCCTACTTCACTGGCTCATTCTCTATAGCCTTTGTAAAAAATTATATTGACTTCCATGTGGTCACTTCAAGAGAATTTTTATTTTTTATAGTAGCTGTTTTATATTACAGGTCTTCCTCAGCTTATGACTACAACTAAGCCCAAAAGTTATGTTGCTAAGTGAAACATTTGTTAAGTGAGTTTTTCCCCATCTTATGATATTTCTTGCTGCAGTTTTAAGTGAATCACTATGGTTAAATTACTAACATGGTTGTAAAGTGGATCTGGATTCCCCATTGATTTTGCTGGTCAGAGTCAAAAGTTGATCACATTTTCTGGGACACTGCAACCACCATTAATACGAGTCAGATGCCAAGCATCTGAATTTTGATCATGTACCCATGGGGATGCTGCAATTGTATATAAATGTGAAAAAGGATTATAAATCCCTTTTTTCAGTGCCATTGTGAATTTGAACAGTCTCTAAATGAACTGTTGTAAATTGAGGACTAAATGGCAGCTGCAAGAAGCCCTTAAGGCCTTCTTTTGAAAAGGTACATTTTAAATAAAGATTGCAGATAGAATTCCTTTTTAAGGCTTTTGTTTTTATTATGGAAATCCTAAAATGCTATAATAGTTGGTGTTTAGATTGTTGTGACTTAAACAGATTCTTAATGAAGCCCATTGACCTAAATTCATCAGGCTTGCTTAAGCTTAAACTCATTATGATATAAAGTGATGTGGGAACTCAGAAATCCCACACACTTGCTAGTGATTTGCTGCTTGATCCATGTTTATTGCTGAACATTATCCCCATTACAGTTCTCAGATACTGTAGTTAAGCACTGTCATGGCTTCCTTTCTTGGAATATATTCCTAAAACCTCTAACCTACTATGGCAATTCCTGTTAAACAGCTCTAATGATACACCTAACCTCTGATTTGTCTCTCATCTTAACTCACAAATCTGTGAAGAAAAATGGAGACATGTTCCATTCTCTTTCATGGAGATTATATATATTATAGATTATATATAGTTGTCCAAAAAACATGCAAAATAAGTTTATGCCTTAAAATTTGGTAAGAGACACTGTCCAATGTTTTATCCCTTTTACTCTTCCGCTATTTTTTAATTCCCGCTGTTTCTTTACTTGAGATTATGGTTCTAGGAAAATGTTTTGCATATTTTCTCAAGAGTGCATATAATTCTTCCCCTTCTACAGCCCTGCATCTTTTATCCCTTTCAACAAATTGTGCAAATCTTTAGTAAAGAACTAGTTTCTGCCTGTCCTGGTTGGGTCATTGCAGTGCTGCCAAGCTGTCAGTAAGAACTCATGCTTTCAGCCAAGTCATTGTTCCCATTGATAAGGAAGGAGAAACGGCGCAAGTGGAGATTATGGCAGGAAACCTGCCAATGGGATGTTGCCCTGTGGCCTTTTGTTCTAGAGGGAAGGGCTTGGGCTGTTGCTGGGGGGGGGGGAGAGTGTGTGAATACTTAATGAGAATGTGATCAAATCAGCTGGTGACTTATCTTGGTCTGGCTGCTGAGCAAGCTTGGGATTTGTCCACGAAACAGCTGATGGATGGATTAAAAACTTCACAGTGTTGAGCTGTTCGGTGACGAGAGTTGTCATGTGGAAAAAGTCTGAATAAAGGCTGCATAATATTTGTTAAAATAGCAGCTGGAACATTTCGAATCAGATAGTCGTATCTCCCCCCCCCCTCCACACACTCTTTCTTGTGGAGGGTGAAGTTTGTGCCACTCGAGTTAATGTTCACAATGAGCCAGGAGTGGGCTTCAAACATTTCAACAATGGATTCTCTGCCAGGTTGCCGGGTGGGCATGGCCATGGTAGGCATGACCTAGTCAGCCTCCAGCACCACGGCAGGCGGGGGGGGGGGGAGGAGGAAGTGTTTTTGCCTTCTCCAGACTGTGGAGTATTTCCTCGAGCCTTTGGGAGGTCGAAAAAGGCCTTTCCCAAGCTTTGGCTACCCTCAGGGAGGCCTATTTTTCACCCACCCCCAGCCTCCACACTGGCCCTGCACTTACCTCACATCCAAAATGGGCCATCCCACCCCTGGAACAAGCTGCTTCTACTTTGGAAGGTCTGAATTCCAAATCCAGATTGAGAGAAATAGGTAATTTAGATTATAAAGTAGAAGTTGATTTTCTTCAATGTTCCTTAAACTTTGTCTATCTTGTCATCATGTTTACTTAAGTGATCCCTATGGTTTCAGATAAGGGGGTACACAATCACATTTATTATCTGGACTTTATAATATTGGAACTGCTTTACTCATACCTCAAGAAAGGTGTTCTTCTACGAGATTCAGGTACAGAATATGTCTGTTTATTAAAGCTGAAATCTGTTATATTCTATGTTTTACTCATAGCAAAATATTAGATAGTTGAACATGAGGATATAGTCTTGTCAATGACACATTTTACATCAAGGTCTATGAAGAGACTTATTGCAAAGTAGTCTTTACTTAGTGACCATTAAGTAAAGACAGTTCAAAGATATGATAGATTCAAAAAAAGATGCAACTCATCCTCAAAATTACAACTGCTACACAGAGAGAGAGGGAGAGAGAGAGAGAGAGAGAGAGAGAGAGAGAGAGAGAGAGAGAGAGAGAGACATACCATGGTCACATAATTGCATTTTGGGTGCTTGGCAGTCGACTCATTTATAACCAGTTGCAGCATCTTGTAGTCACCTGACTATGCTTTGCAACTTTTTTGCCATTTTCCAGCAGAAAATGGCAAAACCCACCCACTGGATATGTTGGATTTGCTTAATGACTGTAGGTTCACTTAATAGCATGTGATTGATTTAATTACCATAGTATTTGCTTTATGACCAATAAAAACAACAGGTGACTTCATGATCTGTTTAATGACTGCAGTGACGTATAATTAAAATTCTGGGCCCAATTGTGGTTATAAAGTGAGTGGTTATAAAAGACTACCTAGACACAATAGCAATAGCACTTAGACATATATACTGCCCCACAGTGTTTTACAGCATTCTCTAAGCAGTTTACAGAGTCAGTTTGCAGAATCAGCCTATTACCCCCAACAATCTGGGTCCTCATTTTACCGACCCCGGAAGGATAGAAGGCTGGTGAGTCAATCTTGAGCTGGTCAGAATTGAACTGCTGGCAGTAGGCAGAATTAGCCTACAATACCACATTCTAACCACTGCGCCCCAGGCATGGTAAAGAGGAAAACAGAACTTTTCTTCTTCTGTTGGAGAATTTCAATGACATGATCCTCTATTACAGGTGTATCAAATTCACATTGTCACGTTGGCATCACGTGACATATTGGGACTTTTTTCCCCTTCGCTAAACCAGGCATGGGCATGGCCAGTGCGTGATGCATGCGGCACATGGGCTGGGAGTTTGACAGCCCTGCTCTGTTTTATCTTTAATCTTTTTAAAAAAAAATAATTTGTTTATTTGCTAATTCCTGTCTCATGTTTGACCCAAATTAAAGAATAGATTAATCTAAGACAGAGGTGTCAAACTTAAGGCCCGGGGGCCAGATCCAGCCCTTGGGGTGCTTAGATCTGGCCCATGGGACCGGCCTGGAAACAGCAAAGTACCGGCCTGCATTGCCTCTTCCAGTGAAAATGGATTAGCCCTCTACCCATCTCACCGCATGGCACCTGGGAAGATTACATCACCCAGCAAGATTCAACCAAGCTTGGGACTCAAGACAACCTACAAAGTTATTTCTGCATGGCCCCATAGGCGTCTGACAACCAATCAGGATACATTTCTTGTCAAAGGAACAGGAAGCAAGTTCAAAGCCCAACAGAGGTTATAGATCTCTCCCTCTCTCACCCATGTGCTCCTTTTGCCCAGGACCTCAATGTGATCCTGTCCACCATTAAGCCATCTTTCCAAGCAGTTTCCATGTTTCCAGTGTCTTTGGAACTGAACCCAAATGAACATTTCTTCCAACACAAGGAACTATCATTTTCTTTCAAGGTCAGGATAGCTAAAGAATGCATAAAGTACCTAGAAGTTTAACATACTGTATTTTATTAGCCTTTCCTTTTTTACTGATCAAGATTTCAGGCAAGAAAAATCTGAGGAATGTAGAGTGCTTCCTGCCAAGCTGGGTTGGTAATCTTTTTTTCTCTCTCTCCTCAAAACACTTTTTTGGCTGTACTTTGGTAAAGAAAATAATTTTTATTTGCACCCAGCTTAAATTGTAATACCTCTCCATAACTTCCTTTGTTCTATTGTAAACACTCAACTACAATTAAGTCTTTTGTTGTAAGAGACCTATTGAGCAATATCTCTTGATGTGTACTCCAGGTACAGTATGGTCATATTGTGGATTTATAATGTATTGCAAGTTCTTTCAGTTTTATTCTATTCCTAATAATTTTTAGCATTTGTCTTACAAGAATCATACACAGTGTTTCTCAACCCTAGCAACTTTAACATATGTGAACTTCAACTCCCACAGTTCTGAGAGTTGAAGTTCACAGATCTTCCTAGTTGACAAAGGTTGAGAAACACTGCATTAAAGGAACATTTAACCTCCAATTTTATCCAATATCCTTTCCTGATTGCTCATAGCCAGCCAAGATGCCATTTATTTAAATTTATATGAGAAACATGAGTTTTATTGTTAATACTTTCTGGTTTCCCTTTACCATTTTAAGGTTCATTTATCCAGCCTGGAGAAGATTTTTTTTTTGCTTTTATTATTTTGAAAAGACTTTCATAAAGTCTGTAAAGACTTGGTGGTTCTGTTGAATTCTGGGGAAAGGTTGTTTTTTTCCACTATTAAACTAGGGTACATCCCTGTCCTTGAGCTGGCAAAAAAAAAGGTATTAGTATGAAGTGACTGGCTTCCATGCTTAAAACTGTTGCTGCCATCCCCATGGTCACATGATCAAAATTTGGATCATGTACTTACCAAAGCAGTTGCAGCCTTCCCAATCATGTGATCATCATTTGTAACCTTCCCAGTTGGCTTTTGACAAGCAAAGTCAGTGGGAGAAGCCAGATTCGCTAAACAACTGCACAATCCACGACTGCAGTGATTTGCTTAACAACTGGCAAAAAAGGTCATAAAATGAGGTGCAGCTTTCTTAACTGCCTGGCTTAGCAATGGAAATTTTGGTTGTTACCTGTGGTTGTAAGTCAAGGACTCCCTGTACTTTTGGATGCTGTTGTGCTAAGAGGGAAAGAGTGCTTTAAGAGCAGCTAAGAATACCTTAAACCTGTCTTAGGTGTGCTATGGATAAGGAGGTGAAGATGGTGTCAACAGACACAAGATGTCAGGGAAAATTTGTGCAATGCATAGTTGTTAGTGAGGAATAACTCATCCTATCTCATGGTTTGTGAAGTTTGCTTAGGACTTTTTTATTTCATTATATTTTCCGGAATGTACCTGTAGTGGTCTTTAAGTTGACCAGCCTACAATATGCCATTGCTTCCATTCAATTTCTCTTCCCATATATTTGATGAAGAATTTTGAAAGCTCATTATAAAGTCCTAAGTTTTGAAAATCGGAATACATCTTTAAGAATTTGCACTCAAACCTGTGCAGCTTTTTTCTTCATTTTAGTAGTGATGATTGAGATGCTATGGTCAGTGTATGCCCACCATGCATTTAACCAGGTCTACTAAAGACCTGATGGCTGCATTTGGACATTAAGCTAATTTTAACCTTGGTTTGATCTTTCACAACTTGGTGCCTTTTGCAAACCCATCTTACTTGGTAGTTCATTGTAATAATCCATAAACCTGTGTTGGAAGAAATATTCATCTAGTTCAATTCCAAACCAAGAGAAAGGCACCGGAGACAAAATGGAGGCTGGAGGCTATTGATGAAGCAGAACCATCAAGCACATATGATTATGGGCAGCGGACCACATGGAGTTGAGAAGGGAGGGGGTATTTATACTTTCTCTTGGATTTTGCACTTGAACCTGTATTCTGTTGGCTGTTGTCAGACTCCCATGGAGCCATGTACAAATCCTAGGAATTTGTCTGAGGTAAATTTGATTGAAGTTTGAACTGCTGGGGGTGGTGCAACTGAGATGATGCAGTGAAGGGGCTTTGGGCAATTCCTATTGTGGCTGAGGATTAATTGAGGGTATTTGCTTATGAATAGAGCTAGCTTTCTCTTTATCTCTTAAGTGCTGACACCTGCAGCACTTAAGAAAGGTGGGGTCTGCTTTCCAAGAGTGTTTCTCCATTTCTCATCTAGGGAAATATAATATTCTGCCTTTTTAATATTTCTCAAAATATTTCATTCTTCTAGGAAAGGGATGGGTGCTAACTTTCTACACCCGGAAGAAAAAGGGTTAATTCAGTAACGAGTAGAGTAGAGTAGAGTAGAGTAGAGTAGAGTAGAGTAGAGTAGAGTAGAATTCTTTATTGGCCAAGTGTGATTGGACACACAAGGAATTTGTCTTGGTGCAAATGCTCTAGGTGTATATAAAAGAAAAGATACATTCATCAAGAGTCGAGAATCATCAGTTACGACACTTAATGATAGTCATAGGGTACAATAAGCAATCAAATCAAACCAAGTTAAGCAAGTTGGCAAACACAGTCTCTGAAAGGATACTGAAGAAAAGATACATCCTGCTGCTTCATCTCTAGTTTTCAATATATTAACTGAGCTAGATGATAAGCTCTGCAAGGTTTAAGAGGTATAGTGCCTGGAACAAGAAAAAAACAGGTCATAGCTTAAAGAATGGGCAGGAAATATTTATTTATTGGGGTACACCTTCACTACAGATAGACCTCACTTAAAGATGCTAATTCGGGATGGAAAGTCCATTGTTAAGTGACATTGTCATAAGTCAAAACATGTAACTGCTCCACTTAATGATGGCAGTTGCTATCATCAAGCGAGGATTGCATGCAGTGGTGGAATTCATTTTTTTTTTTTTACTACTGGTTCTGTGGGCGTGGCTTGGTGGGCATGGCAGGGGAAGGATACTGTAAAATCTGCAGTCTGAGGTGGTATTTGGCAGTTCTGAGTCTCTGAACTACTCAAAATTTCTGCTACCACTTTTCCAGAACTGGTCAGAACCTGCTGAATAGCACCTCTGACTGCGTGGGTTTTCAAGTGTAGGCCTCATGAGAAAATAAGCATGTGTACTCAGTTGTAGCTACCACTCATTCAGTGTAGAACAAGTGTCATTAAACAAGGACCACCTCCTTTATTGCTCTTTTGATTTGAAGGGGAGTATTGCTGGGAATGCCTCTTTCTTTGTACCCACATACCTCTCTTTTTGCCTCTATATGCCTCCTCTTTTCACTCCTGTGCAAAGTACAATATAGTTAGTTATTTATTATATGCTCATCTCACAGGCAAGACACTATATTCTTTGTATCTGTTAGTTATAGCTCCACTCTCTTTAGCTTGCTTTCTTGTGAATTATTTAACAGACACACAGTATGGTTTAATTAAAGCCAGTATTTTTCTCCCATTTGTCTTTTTCTTGCTTCGTTTGGTTGCCATCCTGAAACCAAAAAACTCTTGCTGCTCTGCAGTGCCTTGGTTGGTATTTCAAAATGTTACAGTTGCTTTTAAGGCCATGGAAATTAGAAGATCACAAGGGGAAGATTGTGTGTGCCTTCCAGAGGCAACCTTTCATTCCACTTGTCAATTCATATATTGTGCAGGTAATGGCAGGCGTGAGCTATTTCAGGCCTATATTCAACAGGACTCAAAGGTAATGCTCACAAAGCTATGTTGCTGTGCTAGAGCAGTGACAGTAGTAGGGTTCAGGGTTCATCCCTGAATGCGGCCCCTGGGATGCTTAGATCTGGCCGGTGGGATCTCTTGGAAACAGTGAAGGACCAGCCTACGATGCCTCTGCAGCCCTCCCGGGCTCCGTTTTCCCTGACAGTGGGTTGCAGGAGGTCATTGCATCTGGAAATGGAATTTGGGAGCCCGTTTTTACCGGCAGAGCACTCGGGCCACCAAAAGCGCCCCAGACATAAGCGATGTCAAACTGGCCATGCCTACCCTGGCCACATCCACCCTGACCCCCTGAGGTCAAACACAACCCTGATGCGGGCCCCAGTGAAATCAAGTTTGACGCCCTTAATATAAGGTATTCTGTCTGAAGACACTTCCCCAACTTCATCCAATAAAGAACTAGAGCAAATAAATAACAGATGCAAATGTGTTTACTGTCAACGTTCTAAGCTAAAATTAACTCTTCACTGGTGATAGTTGTTTTAGAGACTTATTGCAGCATCCAAGGAAATTTTCTTTTTCCAAAATACCTGTTTTTTATTTATTTCTTGTATTATATTATATGACTAGCTCATGAGTGGGTTTCATACGTTTCCTAAATTAGTTTGCATCTTTGCATCTCAGCTCAGCTGCAGGATAAAGTAAGTCAAGTGTCAAACGTAGCACTAAAAACCTGAGGTTGAAGCCATACATTGAGAAGTGAAGGAGTATTTTGTTTACCAGTGCTTGTATGAGAAAAATGGGGGTTAATATTGTACAATCCAAATCATTGGCAGGTTTAATACCTTGAAGAAAAATCAGTAAAACATGCAGCAAATTCAGAAAAGCTCATGTCATAAGCCTTAGTGAGCACTTGTCAGGTACAAGAGGTTACCTAAAGTTGTAAATAGGAATTTTGTTATTGAGACTTGACTTTAATGTTGAGGGTTGTTTTTTTTTTTACCAACTTTTAGTAGGGCGAGTGACCATAAAGGTCAGACAGCTTCTTAGATCATCCCAACCAAAGTACTTCATTTGAATGAAGAGAGGGGAGTGATGTATCTTTCTGTTGTTACCTATTCATTGCATCTATTCTAATTTGTGTATGTGTGTGATTTTGCTTTTTGTTTTCCTTGGGCAGACCTTACTCTCTGAATTAGGTGCTTGATTGAAGCTGATAGAGAATGGAAACATTTCCTTGGCAATGTCTCTGGGAAGACTCCTCCGTCGTGCCTCTTCCAAAGCATCTGATCTCCTGACCTTAAATGCCAGCAGCAGCTGTGTTGGTTCATCTTCCATCTTGGATGGAGAGATTATCTATTCCAAGAACAATGTTTGTGTCCACCCCCCTGAGATGCTGCAAGGTGTTGTGGAACATCATCCAGGTGAGGATGGCTAGCAAACATCAACAAGTCTCTTTAGGACTGTGTGTGTAGCAGAATCTCTGAAGCCCTTTTCAGGCATCTAATGCTTATAGAGGGAACTGAGGCATGCACTTCAGTCCAATGTCTCTGATCTCCCTTTGTTATCAGCAATATTCAAGACTGGTGTTAATGTATCACACTAAATATGTTGATGTTCTCTTAGGGATTGGAGTACTGTACCGAGGTCAATAGGGTTGCGACTCCTTTTCAAGCCTTCCCTGTCAGCATGGACTGTTAGGAATGAAGTGTAACATTCCTTCCCTCCGTACTTACTTAAAATTCTTGAAGCTTTAGCTATTTCCTTAAGTTTCCCTTACTACCTTTTTCACCTCTCACTCTGTATACCTTCAGCTGGTATCTTCTTTGTTTATGGATCCAGGGGAAGTGGCTAAATCTTGCCAGCAAGATAGTTTGTCTCAGCTAATCCTTGTCTGAGTTTACAGTGTAAAATATTTCCTTCCCTTGGTTTTTTTTTAGCTTAAGTATGAGGTGGCATGTGCTATATTAGAACTTTTAAAAGGGAACCTCATTTTAGGATTAAAGTATATTAAGTAGATGCAGAATTAGATTTTGAAATGTTTGTTTTGCTTTTATAAGCTTTAACACACGGAAAAATCTTCTCAGCCAGCAAGCAGCATTATGTGATTTTGCAAATATCAGAAAAATACAAATGAATTTTTAATTTATTTTGACTCATTTATATACCTAAGAACCAACCATGTCCTTTACAGAGGGACTCTGGATGGTGTACAATAAAATTTATGCCTGCATTGCACTGTTCAATTTGCAATATTATGCAAACGGAAGGGGGGGGGAAGGCATTTTTTATAATTAAAAATTAATTGAATGTTTTTAATTGAATAAGTAAAAAAATAATGTGGGATTTGAACTCACAGTCTCTTGCATTCTAACCCAGTGCATGTGTGACGTTTAGTATTCACCCCATTCGTTTCCATGTCAGTGGCTGCCTTTTTTAGCAGGCATATAAATTCAAAGCATGATGATTATTCCTATTGCATATAGTTTAGTGGCACTATCCGTATGATACAGATCAGCAGCAATAGAAGCATCTACTCTAAGGTCTCATTTCATTTATGAAAAGTCTTGTATTAATAAAATATTAGTGTTTTATATTGGTTCCCCTATCACTTGTGCCTAGTTTTGTGTAGAAAGTAGGTAGAATTTGAAACGAATTCACATTTTTCATGTATCCCTTTGAATATGACATACAAGTAATTCACAAGTTAGTTGAGTTTAGCAACTGTTAGAACTGAAGGGACTTAAGAATGGTCCTCAGAGTACTTATTCATTTATTTATTGGATTGATTTATTGATTTCTGTAGCCATCCATCTCAACAAAGTTCTGGCTGCTGCAATGCTCCTTACAGTCATGTGAACAGATTCAGGCACTTGGCAACCAGCTCACACTTCCAGCCAGTTGTAGCATCCTGCAGTCACATGATCACTATTACTGCCAGCTCCTGTCAGCTTCATAGAAACAAAATTAATGGAAAAGCCAGCACAGAAGGTTGCAAATCATTAGATAAGTCTTCTCCCAGCTCCGTTGTCCTGACTGTGCACATACACACTCCATATCCTCTTTTCTTGGCCTCCCTGTTGTTCTTGCACACATGAACCCCTCCCATCTTTCCCCAGCTTCTCTGCATCCGCACACATGCACTTCACACCTTTTCTTAGCTTCCCTGTGCTTGCACAGACACATATTGTGACCTTTTCCCCTGTTCTCCCTGTACTTCCACACACTTATGTACCCCACGTTCTTTTTCTCCAGGCCTTCCTGTGCTCACACACATTCATGTATGCACCCAGTGCCTTCTTTCCCAGCCTTCCTGGGTTCATGGTGCAGTGCATTGTCCTACAACTTGCACATAATTTGTTCCAGACCACCCAGGGCCTCCCTCTTTCATGATAGCCTCCCCTCCCATGACAGCCCCCTTGCTCCTGACTGGGGGACACCCTCCATTTCCTGCTTAATGACCTATATATCTTGGGACAACTTGGACTGCCTGGATTCTTTTTGCTCAGTGATACGGTCACTTGATGTTGCATTTTACGAGCGTTTTACTTAGCAATAAGTAAAATAGTTTGAGGACTGTATTTTTTTTAGATTTTGATTACCTTTATAGCACTTGGCTTTGCTTCAAAGCAAATGCAAGCAGCTTTTTGTGTTCAGAGACCATTCTCTATTATTATTATCAGTTTCTGAGTGTTGCTGGACAGGACAACCTCATCCACAGAAGCCAACATTTTGGCCTTCTTTGGCTTAAGTCACTAAAAAGTATGCAAGTGATGAAACTTGAATTGCAAATCAGACTGCCTTTGACAGCCCAACAAGGAAGACCAGACCAAGAAACCAATGATTATATAGGTCAATCATTATATACTTATATAGATCTTTTATTGTAATAGCTCTAGTTAACAGAAGTTTGAAATGTGCTGTTCCTCCCTCCCTTTCTGTGAACTAAGCTTGTTTTCTCGAGTTATTTCCTTGGCCTGGGCTCAAAACCGGCTTATCTGACCATTGCCTTGGTAGCAGGTCTCTCTACTGGCCATTCTCTGTGCTGTCTATAGACTTCTATATCCTTGCAAATGAAATGATATAGATATAAAGGGGCAAAGTTTGAGTCATGACATCAGAGTGCACATTTCACTTTGAAGTCATTGTGGTTAAGTATGTATAGTGTTGGGACAGACTGAATTTTAAGAAAAAACATTAGGGTGTATGGCAGAATATTAGATTTTTATTTTAGTTCTTACTTTCTTTTTAAAAAAACTCTCAAAAAGAATATTACAGGTAGTCGACTTATAACCACAATTGAGCCCAAACTTTCTGCTGCTAAGCAAGATATTTGTTAAGTAAGTTTTGTCCCATTTTACAACCTCCCTTGCCATAGTTGGTAAGTGAATCACTGCAGTTGTTAAGTTAGTAACATGGTTGTTAAGTGAATCTGGCTTCCCCATTGACTTTGCATATCAGAAAGTCACAAAAGGTGATCACATAATCTTGGGACATTACTTAAATATGAGCCAGTTACCAAACATCTAAATTTTGATCATGTGACCATGGGGATGGTGCAGTGGTCATAAGTGTGAAGAATGGTCATAGTTCACTTTTTTCAGTGCTGTTGTAACTTTGGGCACAAACAAATGGCTGTAAGTCAAGGATTATCTGTATTTATTAGAAAGAAGGCTTAAAGATATTATGTATACTTCAGTAAGAAGAATTGGAAGCAAGAAATTGTTTTATATTGCGAGAGATACCCTGTGGATTTCAAGGAAAAGACTCTTCTCTACCTTTGTGGAGCAAGAGGTCGACCCTCAAAATTAGAAAGAGTCAGTCTTTGGAAATGGAACAGCTCGGAAATGAGATGAAACAGCTCCATCACAGCATTTAGAACAGCTTGAGAAAGCACACAGTGTCATCCTTATTCCCAACAATATTAGCTATTTCATTGATTTTAACAAGATTGCTGTGATTTTTCATCTTATTGAAGAAACACACGACTTGTTTTTTACAGGGCTAATTTTCAACTAATGAATGGAAGGGGAAAAAAAATCAGTACAAGTTCTAGTCACACAGAGATAAGATAGAGAGAAGTTGTGAATTAATACATGGTATTTGCATCCTAAATACCTAGGTTGCACTTGATCACAAAGGAGTTGCTCAAAGTAGCCAACAGCCTAAGGAAAAAACATTAAGATCAGTAGAATCGTGTGTACAACAATTTAAAGCAGCAGGAGAAACAACAGTTCTGTGTTTATTTGGATAATAAGAAACACATCGTGAGGAATCTGTCAGTCAAAGTATTGATGTAGGACATCTTCAGGGATACTCTTATATAAGGAGGGAAAACTTGTAGCATTGAGAAGAGGCCAGTCACTTGCTAGAAAGGAAAGGAATAGCCGTGTTTCCACATCATGTGAAGTCCAGAAAGCTGAGGGTTGACTGTAAGTCTAAGTCCCTGTCTTCTTTTGCAGGCTACTTGTGCTTGTACATGGAGAAGGATGAGCTGCTTGGAACCACGCTTATCCTGGCCTGGGTCCCCAACTCCCGTATTCAGAGGCAGGATGAAGAGGCTCTCCGTTACATCACGCCCGAGAGCTCCCCTGTCCGCAAGGCTCCCCGCAAGCGCAACCGACACACTCAGGGTTTTGGCATCCCTATACAGGCTTCTTCTGTTGAACAGAAGCAAGTTGAGACCCCAAAAGATGAGGAGGACATTTTGACTGTGTCACAGCTGGTGAGGGATGTGGCTCATGTCAGCCCCCCTTCGGAAGAAGGGCACAAATTGTCCCACAGCTGCTCGGCCACATGCAACATCCACAGCTCCACTCAGCCTGTTCACAGTGACTCAGGAATTTTATCGACAATCAGTTCTCAGGATGAACAGAACCGATTAGAGGAGTCCGTAGAGGAAGGGCTAGAGGGCCATTTGGAGACAGGAGAAGATGAAGGCTCTTTGGAGTTGTCCGCCGATGATGTTAGCAAAGATAGCACGTTTGACTCGGATTCAGATGCCTTCTCTTCTCCATTCTGCCTCTCACCCATAAGCGAAGCACTTGTGGAAAATGTTAGCTCTATGTTCCTGGTTAATGAAAACCGGTGAGTTGACATTCATGTGCTACTCAAACAGAGCCCAATTCAAAATGAAATGGGTAAGCCCCACAAATGTAAGTCACCTGATTCTAGAATCATTTGCTGTGTGTTACATGCAGAGAGGTATCAACAGTGGCTTTCATTAGAGCAAGTACAACATGCTTACCAGATGTAAATTCTGTTGAGCTCATTGAGATTTACCTCATGAAAGGATTATAAGATTGCCATGGAAATCTGTCTTAAGAATTCTACAGAGAGATCAAAGGACTGAATCAACTTGTCATTCAACTTAGTGATTCCTTTAATGCAGTAGACAGAAGATCAAATACTGTCAGGGGTGCTGTCAACTTGCTTGTTTTGTGATGTCTGTTTCAATGAAAATACAATTCCAGACATTGTCTGAAGGTGCTCTGCTTACTTAATACAACAATTATTATTTAAATATGTATTTCATATATTTTCATAGCAAATATACTTAATTGATTAAAAAAAAGTTTATTTAGAAAAGCTAGAAGACCTTGCTTTTCGCCCAAAATTTTGGCAAGGGAAAGTGAAACTTTTTTGCTTCAGCATATTTGCCATCTTTTATCTATCTTTTATGTTTGGTGATTTTATTGGAATTTCTATGATTTTTGTGAATCACCCAGAACTGTTGATGTTCAGTGGCATACAGATTTAATAAATTATTATTGTGTACATAGAAATACGAATTTGCAGTTAGTTTTGGCCTTCATATGCATCGTCATTCCCAAGTACCTAGAATGTAGTATCAGTGTAGTATATGCATGAATCTTTGCAGTATAGTCTTTTATAATTGACAGAATTTTCATCAACTCACATCAATTTCATTTAAGTGCTGTCCAAGATCTTATTGTGTGCCAATTACAACTGAGACCATCAGCCTGGTTTTTGCCATAATCTTTCATTTCAATTATAAGGTCTTGATATTTTCTGATCTTCTCCAAATCTTTATCTTCTGCTCTTATGTTTTGATATTGCCACATCAATTATCCATACTTCCTTCTTTACGATCATGATTAAATCTGGTGCGTTATAAACCAAGACCTTAAGTTTGGAAATTTAACCTATTTATTTTCAGCTATTTTTTTTCAACTCTATGTTCCCACCAATTTTTTATTATTGGCACATGATAATTTTACAGATGTTCCAGTGAAATATTTTGGTGACTGTTATGTCATTGTTTATACATAGTTTGTGATATTCTTTTATGAGCTAAGCTAAGATCCAATGTTTCTTCCGCTTGTTTGCATAATCTGCATTTTGAATCATTTAATGATTTTTCAATTCTGGCTCTGATTGTATTAAATTGAATAACTTGCTCTTGAGCAGCCAGAACCAAGCCTTCAATTTATTTTTCAATGTTCCAGTTGTTAGCTATTGCCAAGTTTTATCTTTATCCACCTTCTTCCTGATCTTTTGCAGAAATTCACCATGAACAGATAGTCCTCAATTTATGACTGATTTTTTAAATTACTGTTCAGAAGTACAATGGCCTTGGAAAGGATGCTTTATGATGCATAAAGCATTTTAGGTATGTCGTAAAATGTTGAGCTACCCCACAACCACATGACTGCAATCTGGTTGCTTGGCAACCTATATCAGGGGTCCCCAACCACCGGGCCCCAGACCGTTATCGGTCCGTGGATCATTTTGTACCAGGCCGCCTATTTTGCTTGGGCGCCGCCATCTTGTTTCGATGGCACTTGAGAAAGTGCTTCCGGGTGATCTTGTCGGTCGTCGGTTGGATGGAAAGTGGCATTTGGGTGCTGAAGGAATCCTCGCACCTTAGTTTCGTCGAAGGGGGGGGGGCGGCTTCGAACGAAGAGCTGTCCCGATGGCAGTGGAGTCTTGCGTTACTCAGGAGGAGATTAAGAAAGAGCCCGAAAAGCCCATCGACCGTGAGAAGGTACAAAGGAGGAGTTGAAGGTGGCAGGGAGAAGTGAGGGATGGCTGGCTGGCCGGTCGCTCAGCTCGCCTTGCCTTGGTCGTGCATGCTGATGCTGGTACCAGTCCGTGGATCATTTTGTGATGCCGGTACCGGGCTGTGGTACAAAAAAGGTTGGGGACCACTGACCTATATGAACTTACAAACAGTTGCCAAGCACCCCTTTGATATCACGATGTTCCCCATAAAGTCATGGAGAAACCGGTAGAGAAAGTTGCAAGCTGCTACCACCTGCCATAGAGCTGAGATTCCCTCCTGGCAGGCACTTCTTGGAGAATGAAATGGTCCTTGTCAGGAGGGAATCTCAGCTGTGTGTGGAGCTGTGATTTGTCATCCCCCAACACCACAAGCAACCAAAACAGCTGCCTCCAGAGGAAAGGGGGACTTCTCCATCAGGCTGCAGAAAGGAAGCTTGGATGAGCCGCACTTGTGCAGCTCCTCACACCTGGAGAGGACAGGAACTCTGAATGTGGGATTCTATTACCATTTTTTTGCTGTTTGATAGCCCAGATTGTTTTCTTTAAAATCATTGAAAGTGGGAACATAGTAATGACTGTGCTGATAATGAGTAACCCTGGAAGATGCCTCTCCTAATGTTGAAAAGCCCACATTTTTCGTTTTCAACCTGCAAATTCGTCTTCCACTGCTTCATTATTTTTCTATAAATATTCTAATGTTTTTACTAATACTAGTTGTTTCCAAATATTTGGTGGTCTAATTATGTGGTAATGAATAAAATGCCTTTTTATAAGCAAACCAGACTATGTGTAAATTGGTTTTTTGCCTCTTAACAATTCTCCAAAACCATTTTATCAATCAGAAAGTGATATTTTATTCCACTGCTCTTCCTTTTATTTCCTTCTGTTCCACTAGAAGGATGTTCTTTTCTTTCTCTAAATAATCTTGAATGTTATTTACTGTAAATAATACCAATACTGCAGTAATATTACTTGCTATTATACCTTTGAGTAAAGTAAACCTGGGAGGTTAGCATGTTATTGGCCTAGAGTTTCCTGGTGTTGTCCCTTTCATTGGGTCTTAAGTTATTATGGTTCATTGCACAGTTAGCCAGATATTTAGACTGGATTTTGCATTTTCATCCACCTACTGAATCCTTCCCAAGGACCTGGGATTAAGCAGATGTCGCTGTTCGATGGCGTTAAGGACACGGTTGCAGAATCTAAGCTGACTTTTGCAGTTGACTAATGGTGATTTTGTTAACGGTGATAATATTCAAATGATGCTCCAGTTGTTTGGGGATTGTACCCAAGGCATCTATTGGCACTGTCTTTGCTTTCTTTTGTCACACTTGTTCTACTTCTATTTGCAGGTCTTTGTATTTTGTGATTTTTTCCCCCAGTGCTTTCTTGTTCTATTCTGCTGTCTTCAGGTATTTGCTATGTCCACTATCCAGGCATTTTTGTCTTTGTTATCAACAACTGTTAAGTCTGGAGTGTATGGGACAGGTGCTTGTCTGTTGAATTTGAAAGTCCCAGAGCATTTTAGCTTCTTCATTTTCTATTACTTTCGATATTTTATGGTCCTCCTATTATTATTATTAGCTTCTATATGCTGTCTGGATTCCTTTGTGACTACAAGCAACTATTATTTCAGATTGGATAAATTTCTGTTCTATGGTACAGCCTAACTTTTATGAATAAAATATAACCACTATAGTTCATCGCCCTGCATATATTTTTATGATTCATTTTGCTGTTACCTGCGTGACTTTAAAAAGAGTTGTATGACTTTGGCTCACGGAGCATTTTGCCTACTCTACAGGCCTTCTTGTTTCTTCCCTTTGTGTTGCATTTTGTAACTTCTTGTCTAAGCAAGAATTTTGAAGATTGTTTTTATTTACACACTCTTCCGAACTATTTTGGTTGTTTAAACCAAACCCAACCATGTAGTCTAGACAGCCAGGGTTAATAAAAACGACTTAGCTGATTTCTCTCTGCTTTCCTCCAGAGCTACAATGCCGTAGCTTGGCATATTATTGTTTCAATGCTGTGATCTCCTTCTAATACAATTTGACTGGGGTGAACTGAGCATCTGCTGTTCTAGGGTGAAGATGTATATTTTATCTGTAGAATGTGACTGAGGCCGCAATGCTCCAATTTAGTGCTGGGTCATATATTTGCCTGCTTGAGAGTTTATTCACGTTCGGTGTAAGAGGCGAGTGCCCTCATGCGGCCTACCAGTTATATTGCAAAATGGCTAATTGGAAATTAGTTTTAATTGGGTTTTTGATGCAGGTTATAGTTTTCCCTCCCAAATCACTTGCTCTAAGACCTTCTTGACATTTATTTGGCAGCAGACTGTCTTGGTTTATATGATAATAGCCTTTGAAAGGCCAAGGCAGAATACAAAACCTGCTTATTTGAAAAGAATGAAAAACCATGTTAAGCCAAGAATGTAGCTGATTAACAGTCCATAAAGAGGATCCCCACAATCTTAGACTATAACCTACATTAGGTGTGACTTGGATGTTGTCTTCTCTCCATTCTATCATCCATTTTCTTCAAGTTATATTTTTTTACCAAATAAGTACTCTTGATCATCTGAAAAAACTAATAGAAGTAGTCCTGACTTACGGTTCATTTAATGACCATTCAAAATTACAATCGCACTGAAAAATGTGACTTATGACCATTTATCAAAATTACAACTTCTGCAGCATCCCCATAATCAGGTCATCAAAATTCAGATGTTTGGCTCATATTTATGGTTCAATTTATGACCATTGCTATGTCCCAAAGTCATGTGATCAGCTTTTCTCACAACCAGGTTACCAACTTATCAGCTGCAGTGATTCACTTAAAAACTGTCATAAAATGGGACAAAACTCACTTCACAAATGTTTCACTTAAAAACAGAAATTTTGGGCTTAATTGTGGTTGTAAATCGAGGTTGTAAATGTGGTTGTGTACTATTTTTAAACTTCAGATGGGTGAATAAAGATATTGTTGGTGTGGTTGACTAAGACTAGGGATATCCATATTCTAATCCACATTCAAAGCTGGAAGCTGACTTGTTGACTAGCTGATGGGCCAATCCCTCTCTCAGCTCATCCTTTCCCCCAGGATTAAATTGTTAGGGGTGGGGTGGGGTGGAAACAGAAGAAAGTGCTTTATAGGTTGCCCTGAACTTATGAATGAAAGATGGACTATGAAAAATGGAATATATTTAATACTGGGTAGTATTTTTTTCCTGGCCAACATGGCTGTTTCAGCTCTTTTGAAAATAATGAAAACAATTACCATGCTTCCTAATCGGCAAGTTTTAAGGGGGGTGGGGATTGGAAATAGCATTGAGTAGATAAAGTCTTGTTAATTAGGGGATTATTTTTCCTGTGCTTCTCCTAAGCATTCAGACTGATTGTAAAAAGATTTTTATTGGAACAGACCAAAGTCCTAGTCTTCAGTCTTTGCAGTATAAGGATTTTTAAAAAAAATCCCTATAAAGATGAATCAACTAGATGATCTATTAAATGTACTGTATGTATTCAATGATTACATTCAAGGTTAGATTAAAAATGATGGCACTGGTAATCCTGAGTTTAATGATTAATTATGAGTTTAAGAGGCATACCCACTGCACTGATGCCCTGAGACTGCCACATGCTTCTTTGGCTTTGTCCAAGAGATGTCAGATTTCCAAGCCAGGCTTGTACATTGGCACTGGTCAAGTAGGTCATCCAAATGCAAAATCTAAAATGGTGTGTGAAAACACAAGCTATAAGAATGTTGTAAATGTGAAAACATTCATAAGTCACTTTTTTCAGTGCCACTGTAAGCTCCAATGGTCACTAAAAAAATGGTGTAAGATAAGGACAACCTGCATACTTCCGTCAGATTGCTACTTTTTACCTGAGCAGGGGTGTCAAATTCGATTTCATTGAGGGCCGCATCAGGCTTGTGTTTGACCTCTGGGGACTGGTGTGGGTGTGGCCAGGGTAAGCGTGGCCAGCTCAACATCTCCTGTGTCAGGGGCACCTATGATGGCCTGAGCACTCTCCCAGTGAAAATAGGCTCCCAAGCTCTTATTTTCAATTATGACGGCTTCCTGCAACCCTTTGTCAGTGAAAATGGAGCCTGTTTTCATTGGTAGAGGCACTGTGGGCTGGTCCTTCGTTGCTTCCAGGGCCGCCCCACTCTTGAGTTTCATATCCTTGATCTTGAGGGTTTTCCTTAAACCCAGAATTTATTAATTTGGAGAGCTTGAGATCATATTAAAAAGTTCCCCTGTTCTAGGAATAAGTTATACCTATCATTGATTACACCTAAATTTTTTTCATTTTAAACAACTTAGCTTTTGTTTTGATATACAGTAGCAGTGTTTATTTGTTCTTCTCTGGGATTGCTTCAGCAGGAAAGTATCCTTGCCTCTTCAAGATGATGAAAGCAATCATGAGCTGCTTCCATGGACCCCAAGTTGAGAGTTCTTTCAGCCTAATGGGTAACATTATAACTTCCAAGACATTTCGCCTTGGCATAAGGACATTTGATGCTCTTCAAAGTGTTAAATACTCATTGAAGGCTTCAGGGAAGTCTGCTGTACAGCAGTATCAAAGGAAGGATCTTGAACATGACCCAGTGAATCCAAGTCTTGTAAGAAATATGAGAAGGGCACATAAATTGTACATGGAAGAACTGAAGACAATAAAACAGAAGCTTGCAGCAAAGAGGGCCAATCTGGAACTGAAGAGGAAGACAACTGTAGCCAAAAGACAGGCCAGACTCAAAGTTATTCTATCAGCTCAACTAGCTAGAAAGAAGCATAGAGAAGCAATGCTGATCAAAGGAAAGGGAACAAAGAAAAAGTCCAATTAGAGATGAAGCATTGTGGCTGTTTTTCTGTCTGTTAAGCAGGGTTTGTTTGTTGTTTTTGTTTGTTTGTTTTATTTTTTAAATGTGAAATCCTTTGCCCGAGAGCATTGTCATGGTGCTTTTTATTATTATTTTTTGTCAAATAATAAAACTATCATGCAGACTCACCTTGAAAAATCACTTTTGATTACTTTACTCTGCTAAAGCTTAAAGGGGGCGTTGGCAATTTAATTCCCACTGGGGCGCTGCGGCGGGTGCTTGCTTAGGTAACCCCTGCATCCCTGGCTACTTTTCAGATTTTTTTTTCAGAGGGGAATATCATGCCTGGAGTGTATGAATATGGGGTGTTTTTCTTATATGAGGTTGTGAGCACATCCTCTCATTTTATTTTTTTCTTTTCTTTTGTGGATTGCAAAATTGGACAAAAGCAAATAGCAAGCTAAGTAGCTAAAGGTGCTTCTTTAGCAAGTAGGCTTGCTGCATGCAAGCAACTTAGAGAAAAATGAGGCACTATTCAGCAAAAAAAAGAGGGAGAGAGAGAGAGAGAGAGAAAGAGATGTGTTTTCAGTAGGTAATTCTATAGCTTGTTCCAAAATCACTTTTGAATGGAAAGCTAGGTGGCAGGTGGTATTTTAGAGGCTACCACAATCTGTACATATGCCACATAGAAGAAAGGTAGGCTGCTTTTTAAAAAAAAATGCTGATGAGTTATTGTATTTAGAATCACAGGTATTCAGTTGATTAGACTGGATCAGCCCATGGCAGTCCTGCAGTAGTGTTACATTGGTAGTTTCTAGCAGAACCATTAGCATCAATACAGAGAACAGGAATTGACGTAGACCTAGAAAATGCTATCCTGCAGAGGCAGCCCCTCTTGAGTTTGAGCTTGACGCAATCCTTGCATGATCCTTGATTATTATTATTTTTTGCCGTCTTTCTCATTAATAAATTGCTTTCCTGTTCAGGGCCTGTATTGGGAAGGGAATAGACAAGCGTCTGAGGGGTTCCCACTGGCTGCTTCCTTTGTAGCAAGAGGACTTGTGGCCTTGCGTCATATTGTTATGCCAATCCACTTGAGAGGTTGGCATGGCTTGGCTCCCTGCAGAATAAGCAGGAAACAGAATTACTGGCAGAGCAATTGGGGGGAAAGTGGCGTGGACATGCAAATAATATGGTATTTACTTCATTAAATTTTGTTTAAAATTGAGGCCTTGCTTTGCTTTATGAATTCCAATTGGCTTGCAGATGAACCAGCTAGACCATGTTACAGCCTTATCTGTGGAATTTTTTTGTCCTTAACTTGTCCATAAGCTAAAGACATATGGATTTTGTAATCTACTCTAATGGCACCTTTCAGCCAGAAATCAGTATCAGTATCAGAAAGCAAAAATATGGTGGTATAAAATAAATAGATAAATAATGTTACAGTACTTGCAGGACAATTAATAGATTCAGTAAGTGAAGCATTTTGTTGTTGTTGTTGAAAGGAATTCTGTTCTGGTATTAGTAGTTCAATCAGCAAATACATCTTTTCCAATCTTTCTATTTTTTTAATTAAACTTTGTAAAAGTGTAATCCATCTCCAGCATTTTATCCCCTATTCCACCTGGAATATGAGTGATGCGATGAACTCTTGAATCTTTGAGAAGTGTAATCTTAATTTTAAGTGTCTATCCATTTTGATTCATGTTTTAAATATTGTCTCTTTTATATGTCGAGCAGCTGTTTGTGGCTTTGCCAGGGCTGATATTTGTCTATCAGGGGAAGAAGAAAAAAAGGAGTAGAAGAGAGTCACTGATGCCCTTAGCAACCACTTCAAGGAACTGGGATCAAAACCAGGAAATGTCAGAGGAATGTGATGGGGATAGGATAAACATTTAAACAACAGGAGGATTATTTTAGCTGGGCTCTTTTTCATATGACTTCTCTTTATATAGTATATATCTGAGTTCCCATAACAAGGAAGCTGTGACAGTTTTCAGTGGATTGTTAGCTAAAGTATAGATGATAATTGTGGTTGATTTCTCATTTTATGAATAGCAAACCAGTACAAAAATTAATCTTAAATCAAGTCATGGGAGATCACCAATGTGACCCGGATTTCTGGACATTAACAGAACAGTGAACTAGCTTCTCTATTTTGTTCCATCTTTTGCATCCCTCTCTTTTATCTTTGGTCTTTTGACTTTGTTCAGTCTTCTCCCACATGATCTCTTAAGCCCAGCTGACTGTAGTCAGAGATAGTTGCCCTCCAGATATATTCATTTATTGTTTTAAGTCACCCAAAAGCCAAAGTTTGCTAGGCAGTTTACAATAAAATACAATAAAATATACACTTTGAATATGGATCACAAAACAGGAGGTTGTTCTTCCTCCTCTTGTTTGTAAGCCCTTCCTACTCCCTGCCTCTTTTCTTGAATAAGCCAGTACAATTTATAGCCTTTCCTTAATAGACATGCTTACTAAAGAAAGGAAATAGGGACACGAAGGAATGAACATCCATATAGAGGGTACATTAAGCCTATCCTTGCTTTATAAATCCATTATGGTAATGTGCGAATACTTCAATCTATCATAAAATGAGGAGTGCTTATGTCAACTCTCTTCAGTTGCTGTTGCTTTTGCTATACAGGAGAAGCAAATAATGTGGGGCTTTCTGCAGAAATAACCCGAGGGACCTGGTGACAGCATTCTTCCATCAGAATTATAGATACGTATGACAGGATTCAGTGTCCTAATCTGATATGCATGTGGCACATGAATTGCAACGCTCTTTAAGGGCCTTGTGTGTGGCCCTCCAATTGTCCCTTCAAAAATTGCTTCTGAAATTGTCAGTTTGAATAGGAGGGTACAGAAGAGGAGGGTATTTGTTCAAATTGTTCTTAAATTTGGCTTCTTTCTGGCTATACCCTCTTTTTGAAATGTAATATTGTGTAAACTTTTCATTGTCTGCATATCTTTTGTCATCTGAGGATTGGAGTGTATATCGCATGCAATTTGTGCTTAAGGCACAAATCGGCAAGCTGTGGCTGTGACAAGATGTAGTACTCCATTTGTGATCCCAGAGTCCTTCTGAATGGGCAAGGTCAGTGGTTTGGGGCCTGGTTTTGTGCAATAATTTATTAGTTTATAAATATAACCTGATCCAGTGGTTGCTTTAACCTTTTGGGCACCAGGGACCAGTTCAGTGAAGAGGGGTTTTTCCACAGACCAGAGGCGACGTGATTTCGTGTGCTGTCTGCATCCCCTGGATGGGACTTTGCTTGTTTGTGGGGCCGGTTTCTAGCGTGCTGCAGCCTGGTATTGGTCCACGGACCTGGGAACTCCTGTTCTAAAGCATGGTTGTCCAACCTTTTGGCTTGCTTGGGTTACATTAAATGAAGAGGAATTGTTTTGGGTTGCATATAAAATATATAGTTAATGTATATAAACTTCCTTTATTGTTTAATATTTTAATTATCTTGTGGGGCCACACTACTAGCTGTCCAGGCCTGTGGATTGGACATGCTAGAATAAAACGAAGAAGCAAAGTTGGTTTTTAAGATCTCCTCAAAATTCTTGTTTATCAGTTGCTGTGTCTCTTAGTGCCAAAATGGGACATAAAAACCAAATATAGGTGCCAGATAGAAAAAGTTACTGTCTTAATTTAGGAAGTTCAGAAGACAAGGAAAGATAGAGACCAACATTTTCACTTTTCAGAGCAATACAACTTTCAGGTTTTCTTTACCATAGGATAAGGAAATTTATCTAGGCTAATTACCAGCATCTCAAGAGGAAGCAAAATAATTTGCATAAAAAGGTCAAAAATAATATGATCAAGGCAAGTTTATTTATATATTCTCTTCATTTCAGCTACTAATTTTGAATTGGATTTACAACTATTTTTTTCAGTATTCTGTAACAAGCATAAAGAATCCCTAACTCTTCAGATATTGAATTGCATGATCTTCACAATTGGCTAGGGTGCTGCGGTTTATGGGAATTGTAGTTTAGCCAAATTTGTTGAGCTGTGAGTTTTCCATCTTCTTCATTGGCTAGCAAGTTTTTTAAAAAGATAAAATAATAGACAATGATTTTAGAACAAATTAACTCAGTTATCAATACAGTACAGTATTAAAACCTGACCATTCCTTTCTCTAGAACAATTTCCCAGTCCAGTGTCTCCTTTTGCCATTCTGGCTGAAGATTATGGCAATTAATCCCAAACATTTGGAGTCCCTTCATAGACAGCACTCTTGACAGGACAGCAAGTCATAATTTGCCATATGGTGATGTTACAGGGCCCTCTTGTAGACACAACTTGTAAATACAACTGCCTTTCTTAAAATTCCTTTAAAAGTGTGGAAATTTCTTGAATCTATTATTTTAGCCCCTGTGGGTTTGCTTTGTCCTTTCTTAATTTGCTAGCCTGAATTTTTCTATACTCATGACTTAGATTCATTGTGAATTTGCATGAAGTATATAATTGATTTGAGGCTTTATTTTACCTCAGAATATCCCCTTTCCTCAAAAAGA
Organism: Hydrophis major; assembly: GCA_033807585.1. Lineage (NCBI taxonomy): Eukaryota > Metazoa > Chordata > Lepidosauria > Squamata > Elapidae > Hydrophis > Hydrophis major. The sequence continues at coordinate 185,207,169 of CM066329.1, read as the reverse complement.
TTTCCTCTGGATATCTTTGTATAGATCTGGGAATATCCTGTTTTCTCAAAGTGCAATTAAAGGAGGTAAAATATTATTATTGTCATTTTGCTCCATGATGTTTTTAGAATGTTGATGAACTTAAGTTGTTTTCCACAATTTCCCTTGACCTCTTATTAAAAGGGTGATGATGTTCTTTCCTACCTTCTCACACATCATGTGTTAAATTATTTTGCCAGGCTCTTATAAGAGGTATCTTGTTCGTCAGTCCAGTAGATGGCACACTTTTCTTAGCACAGTTATGAATGGCGAGAGAAGCTGGTATCTACATTAAAATGACAAATATATGGGGGTTGCTTTGCTTCAAAAGAATCTAGAAGCTGAGAGAGAGAGAGAGATGGATAATCCTTCAGACCTCATTCATGATCTCATCTAATAGTATCCATGATGCTTTTTCCAGTTTGGAAGGTCCAGTTGCTGATGGCCATTCTTTCTCTCTGTGTGCACATTATTGTGTCTCTCCTCATAAGTAGCCAGTCTCAATATCCGTACCTCCTGCTTTCTGCAGGAAGACTATAAGATAAAACTGGCTTCTGATGCTTTAACAAATTTGCTGATCCAAGAGCCCTGTGCAGTGCTGTGGTTGGCTAACATATTCTTCTCTCGGGACATGGCCTTTGACCTCCTGTCCTAGGAGAAAGGATGATTGAGAGAGCCGGAGTGTGTCTGTGCCTTCAAACAGAGGACAATGCAAAATCCCTTGGTTTCCTTTTCTCCCATAGGATACCATAGAAGCTTGGATAATAGATGGTCTAAACATGAAAGCTTTCAAAGCATGATGTATGTGCATTTTAATGGAGACTCATTGCAGGGGGTCTAGAAATTTGCATGTCATCAATTTGCACAGCACAGAATTGGACGGCTGCGTCAGATTCCTTTGCTGCTTTCACTGTTTGTGCATCTAAAAGACACAAGTTTCTAGCCCTTGGGGTTGAGGCAATTGCTTTATTTTAAAGTAAATAGGAAGCATTTATAATTTCTGTGAGAGGATATGGGATCTTGTTGGGAGTGCATGCAGATTGGATGGGACCCCATTATTCTTGAACTACACTATTTTAGCCTGGCAGGGTGCTGACCTTTAGAAAATTGTGCAGAGGGGTTTTGATAGCATGATGTCATACAACTGAGTGGGGATGATTTCTCCAAAAAAAAAGTGTTCTAGATGAATTTTGCATATGTGAAAGGTTAATTTCCTTGGTTTCCTGAAGAAAATTGGTGGAAACCACACACCCCTCCCATTTGATACCAAATCTAAATAATGTGTTCCTGAGGGTTTGCTGGTTGTATGTGGCCTACAGGTTGACAACTCTTGATATAGTTGAGTGAGAGATAGGGCAATGTTTGTAAGAGGACCTAGAATGCCTCACTTGGCAGGAATACCTTTGTGTAGAAAACTGACATGCAAGAATTTAGACCGGGTGTCAAACTCACGGCATCACAGCGGCATCAAGTGACGTATCAGGACTTTCCTCCTCTTTTGCTAAACTGCCCATGGGCGTGGCCAGCACGTGACACATCTGACCCGCAAGCCAGGAGTTCGACAGCCCTGATTTAGGTGCTAAATAACTCAGTTCATCTAATTACTGATATCATTGGAAGGAAATGAATTCAGCATTTGGGGGATGAGGGACAAGGTGATTAAAGATCCTTTCTCTGTGTTTGTTCCTGTCAGTATTGCCAATTTGTTTCATAGTCTGCCACAGGCTGGAATATAAAATCTGGTAAGAAAGTTATGGATCTATGCCTGAAGAAAAAGAGAATGGTTTCAGCTATTAATTATTTAATAGAAGTATTTGATGGTGCCAGGGCAACTGTTCTTTTTTTTTTTTGTCATTCAGTTATTCAGTTTATTACACTTGGCTTTGTAACAAAATCTAAATATATTAGCTATCTGTCCTCCCTATTTGGCAGTTCTGACTCATTATTTTCTTTCAGAACAGCCAATTCTTTCTTTGTCTATATTAGTTTTGATTTAGTTTCTATTAAATGAGGGCATATACTATATTTTAAAGACTATTCAAGGCATTTCTTCATAGATATTTTGTGACAATGGAATTAAATAAGGTCATTCTGCTCTTACTCCAAGTTATTGCCCTAGGATCAAATACAAATGCAAACAAAAATTAAGAAGAGTAGAAAGAGAAAAAGAAAAGAGCAGAAAGAAGAAAGAAGTGACTTCTGACAATTTTCAGGGCAGTGGAATACAAAAAAAAATGTTATAGCCTCAATCTTTTGATTTACATTTCTAAACGTTTCAAGCCATTTCTGAAACATCAAAATTCTAATCATCAAAGCTGTAAAATGAAATTTTCATTTTTTCCCAGTTTTTGAGTACAACATCCAGAAGTGGTTTCCAAGTGGAAACACAGCTAGATAAATTCACAAGTCAAGTTGGCTTTGACATATAACTCGAGTCCAATCACACACCCTTTAATTTAATTCACAAATGCTATATGTAAGCAATTAGGCAGATTCTTCCAGATTCTGATCTGCCATCTGGGATTTTTTTCCTCATTCCCTTTGAACTACTCTAGCTCTGGATGTCTTTCTCAAAATAGGCTCTACTCCTTTTAAAAGCCTAACAATTATTTTTAAAACCCAGAAAATATAAGGCACGGTAATAGAGAGACCTATTATGGATAACTTGCTTTGGAACAGCAGCAAAGAACTTGAGTGGGTCTGCTAATTTTGCCGCTGATGGAGATCCCATATCCTCTCTCTGCATCTTATCCAAAGTTTCAGGAAGCCTCTGAGTGGTCCCAGTCTCTGCTGTGCAGGCCCAATGAGGGTGATGAATGAAGACAGCTAGCTTAGTTAGTGGTTACCTACAAATGCTGTGGTCAGAGATCACTTAGGAAACAGTTATCTGAGTATTTTACTGATCAGCCAGGGAAGCTCGCTGAAGATTAAATAGCCAAATGAGTAACTAAGTGCACTTGAAAGAGAAGACATGAAAAAAAGCAAGAAAATGTGCTTGTTGATGTAATGTAACCATGTGCTAAATATTTGTTCCTCCTTCTTGATATCTGACACAATTTATGAAGGACCATCGTTGCATCCACAGAAAGAATGAGGCTGCATGGTGAATCTTTTGATGGCTTGAGGGGCAGCGATTGGTGCTATTAGCTCTACGACAGTGGTTGCTAACCAGTGAGCCAGGGACCACTGGTGGTCTGGGAGAAAATTTTGGTAGTCCACAGAGAAATGTCACCCCCAAAGCACCCCCCAAAGCAATTAATCTAGGCTGTGTGGGAACACAAGGCTGCTCCATCCACATGGCCCACGAGAACACAACACTTGCCTTGCTTACATTGCAAACAACATGAGGTAGTGAGGGGAGGGGGGAAAGGGCGAAGGGGGGAACTTTCCCCACACGCCCCATGCGCCTAGCTTGGCCACCACCGGATTGCTTCTTTCCACTTTTGTCTTCTGCTTTTGGCTGCACGCAAGGAAAGCAACAAAAGTCTTTCTTTCTCTCTCCCAAACTCTGCCAGAAATGAATCTTTGGGATCCTGCAAGGCATCCTGCTCCAAGAGGCTGCGCCAGTGCAACAAGTCTCACAAAGACTCATTTCTGGCGGAGTTTGGGGGAGAGAAAGAAAGACTTCTTGCATGAAGCCAAAAGTCTCTCTCTCTCTCTCTGTCCCCCTGAGAATGGAGCTGGAGACGGGATCCTGCGTTCCCAAATAAAGAATGATCTATCGGTAGGAAAAACGGTTGGGGAATTTTCCTACAGACTCTTTTTGGGATTTTCCCAGGGTCTCTGGTCTGCAGGATTTAAAATTATGAGTTTGGTGGTCCCTGAGGTCCAAAAGGCTGGTGACCCCTGCTCTAGGAGAGAGGTGGCAAACATTTTAGAGATCAAGTGCCCAAACTGCAACCCAAAACCCACTTATTTATCGCAAAGTGCCAACGTGGCAATTTAACTTGAATACTGAGGTTTTACTACCTAAAATAATGATAAACATGGCAGAGTTCAGCTAATTGTTCTAAGAAAAATGTGATAAATGCACTTTTATGCCCCTTCATTTTTTTTCTGCATTTGAAATATTACGTTTAATACAAAAAGAAAAACTTTTGTAATATTTCTCTCTTTCTCCCTCTCTCTCTTTCCCTCCCTCCCTCCCTCCCTCTTTGTTTCTCTCTGTGTCTGTCTGTCTCTCTCTCTTTTTCTCTCTTTCTCTTTCTCTAGGATATTTGCCTGATTTTTCATACAGTTGTCCTGATGGATGCACAAGAGGCTTGGCCTTTGAGGGGATCAGGACAAATAAATAAATAAATTACTATTATATCTAACAGCATCTTGAGCATTTAAGAATTAGTGCCTACCATCAGGATTTGGAAGCAGTTAGAAGACATGGGTTTTATTTATTTACCTATTAAGTTTATTTTCTGTCTTTCCTTTGCTCCTACTTCTTCCTCGTAGGATATTTGACCTTGGTTGAACAACAGGGAAACTGAAAGTATTTCCTATTCCTTTTCCTGCTGGGCTGCAGTTAACAGAGGAAATCAATAAGAGGCCGGGATAAAAGAACAGAGGATTCCAGCTTAAGGGTGGAGGAAAAGATAAGTATTAAGAAGAGTCTGGATTATGTACACATCAAGAAAATCAGCTTAGGCCACGAACAGCAACAGCTTTAGACCAGGCAGGACTGTGTCACAGTGGGAAATATAAAATTGCTCTCAAGATTGCCCTGTGTAAATTGGAATAACAGTTCAAACAGGAATTTGGTTAAACTATCATCTGGTATATTGGTAGGAATCTGTGGGGTGAAGAAATTGTCTCCATTATGAATTTAAGCCTCTAATGGGGATGGAAGCATCTCTTCCTTTATCTCAGCTGCATGGCTTCTCAAATTCATTCTCCTCTCTTTGAGGAGAATGACTTTGAGTCAGTCTCCTCTCTTTGAATATGATTCCCTCATAATCTTGGAATTTCCTTGTGTCCTTTCAATGGCATTTCTTGTTCTTTTTTACCCTTGCCTCTACTTGTGAATTCTTTGAAGAGCAGATCCTGTGAAGCTGAAACACTTTGGCCACCTAATGAGAAGAGAGGGCTCATGGGAAAAGGTCCTGATGTTGAGAATGATTGAAGGCAAAAGGAGAAGGTAATATCAGAGGATGAGATGGTTAGGCAAACTCTGGAAGATAGTAGAGGACAGGGGAGCCTGGCCTGCTACGGTCCATGGGGTCATGAAGAATCAGAGATGACTTACCAACTGAATAACAACTGCTCATGAAATTCATTTGCTGCGACTTTGTAATGGCTAAACTACCAATAGATTGTTGCCTCTTGTAGTTTCTCTGATCTTCTGATTAATGTGTCCTTATGGAACAAAAAAAAAATACTAGTCCTTGTTTAACAACCATTCACTGAATGACTGTTCAAAGTTACAACATCACTGAAAAAACTAGTTACAAATGGCTCTCACACTTACAACTGTCACAACATGTCCATAGTCACATGATTGTGATCCAGGCACCTGGCAACTAACACTTGTGACTGTTGCAGCATTCTGCAGGCACATGTGACCTTTCCAATTGGCTTCTGACAAGCACTTAACAACCATGGCAAAAAAAATCAGGTGCAGTCACACGATATCTCACCTAAGAACCACGTAACAATGAATTTTCTGATCCCTGTTGTCGTTGTAAGTCGAGGACTTACTTGTATTGAACAATAGCAATATTTGTCAGTGCCCTTGCTTTATGTATCCTTATGCATATTTTGGCCCTTTGAATTAATAAATAATTAGACTTACAAAATATCCTGGCAGATCACCCAGACTCATTTCCTATTTTCAGGACGAATGGCTGTTTTCTAAGCCTTCAATTGAACTGTAATTTCCTGTGCTACTTCAGTTCATTGTTGTTGTTGTTTTTAAATACTCCTCTCACAATGCAAAATCTACTTATTTATCTCCTTCGATTTCTCTGCTGCCTTATTCCCAAAGGGATGTTTGACTCAAAATCTCCACTCATGCCCAATTGCCACAATATCTTTAGATGGAGTAAGCCATTCTCCAGGTGCGATTAAGGATGATGGGAAATGCAAGCAATATATATTGGGGTGTGGAGGGGAACACAGTGCTTTGGGCAAGGCTGACCTCATCTGGGGTGTTTGGAAAACACCGGATGGAGAATTACTGGTGGTGTAGAAAGTGTAATCCACATTCAGAGGTTAAGAAGAGAGCCTCGGATTGGCGGTGCTTGTACTGGAAGCAAAAACTGATGTGCTCCCTGCATCCAGCTTTTGAAATACCATCAGCATTCTGTGTCCCTCATTTTTATTCCTCTTTCTGCTGGGGAAACACTGTGTGTCTTCCAGTAGGCTTGAACAGGAATGCCAATCGCTTTGGATGGCATTGGCGGAGTAAAGTGAGGGAAGTCTCTGCAGAATTGGCCTTAGTGCCGTTGCTTTAATTTGCCAGGCAAAAGACCTTTTGAGAGATTCACTGCTAAATGCCAAGCATCTCCAAACAAAATGGATCTTCAGGGATTTCCAGTGACTTGGGTTTCTGATGGCTTGATTGTAATTAGCATAATGAGCGTTGACTTTTACTTTTGCATGGAGGGATGGGGAGAAGGGCAGCAGGGAAAGCCTAGCAAAATGACCCATTGATTCTTTTTAAAAAAAATATAAATAAACACGACTAAGAAAGCTCTCCTTTTCCAGACTTGTCCAGCTGGAAGGTAAACATTTGTCTTCCTGCTGCACTAAGAAATCACATTTTCCATCTCTAGGATTGGGGCAAGGGGAGAATTTATACCATCCACTGATTGATTAACAAACGTAAAAACCACTTTTTTTCCTCTCCTGAACATAAAGATATATCATTGGGCTTTTGCAATACTTGTCTTGTTTTAAAAGGAAGGCCAGGTTCACCATTCCCAGGTTCCTCAATGGTTACCTGTATTAAGCTGCTTAGGGCGGTGTGAGCGTGTTTATTCATAAGTATGAAGCAACCAAACCTGTCGCCATGAAGCAACTGTATCACAAAAATGTTCAGAAAATCTTTCTGTGGATTTACCAAAATATACCTTACCTGTTTAGGTAATATTTTTATTTTCAATCCCTCCCAACCCCCCTCCATTTCTCTCTCTTCCACTAACACAAAGCAGCACCTATATTCGGAGGTGTGTGTGTGTGTGTATGTATTTGACTGAATAAAGCAGATTAAATGATCATTTCTTAATACTTTCTGTCTTAGCTTCTACCATATTTTGTAGCAAGCATATTCTTTTCATTGAGGAATGAAACATTATGGAACCTGTGTATTAGGTTTAGGATTGTGATGTTTCAATTTAGAGAACCCTTAAGCTGTTAAGAATTACATACATACATACATATATATATATATGTGTGTGTGTGTGTTTTCTTAAGTTTTCGCGGGTACTTACATGTATGGCATTCAGCTTAGTTCGGGTATTTTCCCACGTCATAGTAGTTGTGCTTTTAAAGTTGTAGTGAAGTTGTATATATAGAGAGAGAGGGGGGAGGAGGGGGAGAGGAAGAGGGAGGGAGTATATAGCATGAATTAAGCAAAGTAACTGTTTTTCTTCCATTTGAGTGAATGTTCCTGCTGGACCACAAGAAGATATCTTTAGGAGATAGGGAAGAAAAATGTGCAATGTCATTTCAGGATTCTGTTGTATTGGCAGAAATTGTCCATATTTAAAAAAATAACAATAATAAGGATTCCTCACTTTGTTTACTGGTAACTTAATATATATCCTCATAGAGGCAAATGTTGCATTCCATTTCTTCCATATTGAAGAGTATCCTTAATTTGGTGATAGCCAAATGTGTTGGACTACAGTGCCTCTTATATCAAACCAGCATCATAAGGTTTTTTGTGACTGCGGATGATAGGTGATGTAATCCAAAATCTTGGGAAGGAGGTGGTCAGGACAGAGAACGTTCCAAAGGTTTCTATATAGTCTGACCATTGGAATGACCCAATAGATGGGAGGGGGGGGGAACCTTCACCCTAGTTAAGTTGTTTCCTGTAAAATTGGTCTTGCTTTCAATCTAGAGAGAAATTAGGATGCCACAACAGCTGCTGCTGTTGCCTCTCCTTCCCTCCCCTTTCCTTTTTTTGGGCGGGCAACAACAGTGTAATTATGCTTGACCAGAGTTTGAATAGGTGCTTTCTTTTAATAAAATAAGAGAGAGATTCTAGATTCTCTGATCATGTTCTTAAAGTCTGTCATGAAAGACCTGTGCGGCTGTGCCACCCAAAATGTAGAGCTGCAGTTATTATGGGCCTGGGTGTGCTTGAAGCAAGAACCTTGAAAAGTTTAAACCAGGGTCAGAATACCAAGGGCCATAATACTTACGTCATCCCCGAAAGGAGAACCTTCTGGTTCCTTGTCTATGCCAGCATCTGTACATATGCAGTTTTGGATCAAGTGATTAAGGTTATAACGATGCAAAGTTCTTAATGTAACACCTTGGAAACCAAAAAATGACTGTTGTGGCTTGAAATATCAAAGTACTTATATTTTCTATGCCCTTCCCCCTTCCGTTTGATGAGCAGATGCCAGTGCAAACAAAACATAAATGGTCTTAAGTTTTGAATATCTCTTGTCATCTACTTTAGAAAAGAAAACGGAGTCAACGATTGAGAAATGCTTGGCTCCTGAAGGGGACTGTTGAAGCCACGTTCTAATGTAAGGTAGAGCATATTTTCTTGTAAGGATATTTTCTTTTTGCACTGCCTTTGTGCATAGCTAGGCGGATTTGTCCATCACAAGCGTCTTCCTAATTTAGTCCCCAGCGACCTCTGCGGCCCATGATTGGCAGGCTGCTGTCAAGGTAGAAGTTGTGCCTGAGTGGTAGGAAGGAGCAGAACAAATGCCAGAGGACAGCTCTAGCTCCCTTGAGGGAGGGGAGCTATAGAGGTGAAAGGAACGCAATTACAGAAGCTTTTCTAGCCCAGAAAGTTAATTAGCTACTTAAATAGTGTTTAGTGCCACTGGCTAGGGGGAAATGGTCACTGTGTGTGTGTGTGTGTTTGTGTTTGTGCAGGAGGGAAGGGGGGTGCTAATCTGTGCTGGCCTTTTTGAGCTTCAATGCTTCTTCAGAAGAAAGGCATGTATTAGGTTTGTGATAGGAGAAGAGACAGGAATAGACCATGCCTCTATTCTCCTCTTGAGATGTATCTGGGTTCATTTTTGAGGAAAAAAAATGGAGAAAAAAATGAAAAAAGAAGGATATCCTGAGTCATCTCTGACACCTGGAAATTACCAGAACACAGCCATGTATTTATCTCTATCCATTCATATAGAAAAGGTTTTCCAGTGCTCTCTTTCTGGAGTGTTTTTTTCACCTCCCAGTCCAGCCAAGCGTCCTTGGAAACAAAAATGCCCTTACTGCATACAACCCAAATTATAAGTGGTCCTCGACTTACAATCATTCATTTAATGACTGTTCAAGGTTACAACACACTGAAAAAAAAAACATGTATGGCTGTTTTTCACACCGACTAGTTGCCGTTCAGGACATTTGGCAACTGCTTCATATTTATCATGGTTGCAGTGTCCTGGGGTCATGTGATCATCTTTTGTAACCGTCTGTCAGTGGGGAAACCAGGTTCACTTAACAACTGTGTTACTGACTTAATGATTGCAGTGATTTACTTAACAACTGTGGCAAGAAAGGTAAATGAGGCAAAATTCACTTAACAAATGTTTCACCTAGCAACATAAATTTTGGGCTCAATTGAGTACCTGTATTCTTCTTATATAGTAGCTGATCGCTGATTAAATATTAGGTTATAAACAATTTGGGGCAAAGACCTGAATCTGTTTTCTCCTGGAAAGCAGTGTATATACATTTATGCAGCAGTGATACCAGTGGTGAGATTCAGCCAGTTTGCACCAGTTCGGGAGAACGGTTGTTAACTTTCTCAGCAGTTTGCTGAACTGGTTGTTGGAAGAAATCATTAGGGCAGAGAACCAGTTGTAAAATTATTTGAATCCCACCACTGAGTGGTGCCCTAAAGTATATCTTTTGTTTCTCAAGTTGAAGTAGTTGGTCAACAGTATCTAAATCAGAATAGATTTTTAATCATATGGGCTGAAGTTACAAAGGTGTAAGTTCAATTCAGTGCTTTATATTGCTGTGGCCCATGGATTTTGTGACTCATTTTAGCTTAAATTCAAGTAATGTTTCTTAGACCCTTAATATGTATAACACATATGTATCCTCATAATGATATCAGGGCTGTGAAATCTCCAATTTTACGCGGAATTCCGATTTTTTCCCTCAAATACCAATCTACATTTTCCGCGTTTTTTTCCCCGGAAATTCGCTCTTCAGAAAAGCGAAACACTTCAGTTCTCAGCTCAGGCATAATTGTCCCTAGAAAAGCACATAAACTTCGCACGTGAGCCGCGCTAACTTTAACTGAAGTTAGCTAGTATTCTTACGATGGAAAACCACAGAAATAAACCTTTTTTCAGTAGCTTTACATTCGCACATGCCGACAAACCACCGCTCATCGTAGCCAAGCAAGTAGTACCGCGTAACTGACTGCAAAGACAATTCATACGGCTGTACATAGAGTCTGTGCACGTGCGCGCCCTTGATCGTGCGCGCGCTGGACCCCGACCTAAGGGACTTCGCGCTTCGCGCTCGTGATGTGCGCTTCGCGCACATGCGCTTCGCGCACCTTATTCACTTCAGATTTTTTCAGACTTTTTTTTTAACCAGCTCTCACACCCCTGTGATATTTTTTAAAGCTATAATATCTGTGACACTTCAAAATCTCTGATTTATTTATTTGTATTATATTACTTTACCCCTTTTCATTTTTTGTTTACATATTCAAGGTGGTTGATCATAAAATCCCACCCGAAAAAAAAAATAGTTGGTCCAGCCTGTGTTTGCATATCACTTTCAGCCAGAATTTTTAGTGTTCATCAAAAAAGATCACCATTTCTGGTTCTTTATTTGATTGACTGCTTTTACTTATTCTCCCCTGCCATAGGGGAAGATAAGCCAACCACAGCATCTCTATTTATTATTTATTGTAGCAGCCTAACTAGGGTCCATTTTTGTTCTGGCCTTCTAAGCCAAAATTGGAAATATGATTGGTTCATCCACTTCCACTCACAGGAAGAGATTGATTAAGCCAGACTTTTAAAAGATTAGAATGACATGAGATGTCTGGTTCTGTTTTTTCAGAGCTATCTAGCTTCCCATTTCTAGTTGATTACAAACTAATAGGACAATGCAGATTTTCCTGAACCGTATATAAATGTGCAGCATCAAAATTCAGGCCTTTGCCTCACATCACAGCTTAGGGAAGAAGGATGTACCAAAGACATAGATGCTTTGATGAACTTACAATTTGATGTGGCTACTAATAGAAAGGGCCCTGAGGCAAGAGAGCAAAGAAGGAGCCTTCTGGAATTGGTATAGTATTACAAAAGGATATTGATACACCACACCCAATTACCCATGAATCCATAGGGAGGTGTGCCATTGGCTGTATTTCAAGGAAGATTTCAGCCAATTTTGTTTTTCAATTACTATTTGTAATTACTGCAGTTAAACTTTGAAATTAAAAGAAGACAAAAAACCCTTATAATAAAATGATACAAGAATTTGACCCAGTATTGATGCTGCTTCTTATAAATTTAACAGAAAGAAAAACAATACAGCATCTTGATCTTAGGAGCAACACCACCAATGTTCTGCTGGTGCTTCAGGAGCTGATGAGATAGTAAGGAAGAGGAATGGTTCCTGCCTCGGAAAGTTGCCTTTTCCTACCACAGCAGCAATAAAAATAATATTATTATTTGACTTAACTGAAATTTCATCTGTCTTCAAACCGTTGTGAATTTTAGAGATGGTTAAGTGTTTTTTTCTGGTGAGACTAGTCTATCGGGGCAACCTGGTCTACCCAATTATGGGACGGAACATACTGCTTTCGCTTTAGAGATGGTTGGACCAGAGGTGGTATTCAGCAGGTTCTGACCAGTTCTGGAGAACCAGTAGCTGAAATTTTGAGTAGTTCAGAGATCCGGCAAATATCACCTCCGACTGGAGATTTTACAGTATCCTTCCCCTGCCATGCCCACCAAGCCACGCCCATAGAACTGGTAGTAAAACCAGTTTCCTCCTTTCTTTGTTTGTGGCACTGACAAAATCCCAGAAAGGGCAGCGGATTTGCATAGGATCTGCAGCCAATCATAATCCCCACTGGGTTGGACAATCTTTTTGCATACAAAAGCTTTTCTTTTCCTGCAATATTTTCAGCATCCAGGATCCCTAGAAAGAAGGCAAACATTGATGTATTGGTTTTTGTAAGAATGTTAGAGGTAGGATTTTCTGATATATTTTTTTCTGTTTTGGGAGGAGTTAGAATTTTTTAAATTCCGAAGAGATGCATTGATCCTTTCAGATGCTGAGAGCTTTTCTTTCCTTAGATTCCTTGGTGGAGGACAGCAGAAATCATACAGTTTTTCAGAGACTTGCAGGGAAACTTCAGTGAGCTGGGTCTTAAGGAATTCTGGGTATAGAGCCACAAAACTGTCCAAGGGCTACGATTGGCCAGGCTTACCTTTAAAAGATCAGCTGGAAAAGTAGTCTAAAGCAGCGGTCCCCAACCTTTCTGGCACCAGGTACCAGTTTCATGGAAGACAGTTCTTCCATGGTGTGTGTGTGTGTGTGTGTGTGTGTGTTGCGTGCAACTTAGATCCCACGTATGTGCAGATGAAGCTTTGTTTGCTCGCCTGTTGCTCACGCAGCCCGGTTCCTAACAGGCCACAGACCAGTAGCGGTCTGCAGCCCCTGGTCTAAAGGTTAATAATTCATGAATAGGATGAATTACTTTCGTTTACCTTATTTTGTTTGTTTGAATGATTGGAAATTTTTGAAATCATTAAAATTCTAATTGCATTTGTGGTCTGGAAAAGCATACTTGGTTCCTTTTAGTTTTGTTCCTTAACAGTTTCGTCTTTAAAAAAAATTACACTGAAACATCTCTGTATTACCAGGATATTGTAGCTATAGATTTTTCCTCCTGCTCCTTTCCTCCTTTCTTTGTTTGTGGCATTGACAAAATCCCAGAAAGGGCAGCGGATTTGCATAGGATCTGCAGCCAATCGTAATGTTTATTCTGGCTGAACAAATAGGCCGAGTGCATGAAAGTTGTGTACTCTCGTTTTAATGTGTTAGCAGCAATAAGAGCATCATGACCTGGATTACATAGTAAATCCTTTTCATTGTCAAACAGGGTGAAGTATAGGAATGTCCACCATGGTGTCAGGCAGAATTTAAATATAGTACTTTATTCCAAAGTGTACATAAAACTGTCTTGTGCAGTTGTTTTCTGGGTGTGTATTATAATATGAACAAGTTCTTGATTATGTGGGTATAAATAGTTCATATCAACAAATGGGTCTGTTAGAATAACCCTTGAGTAACCCTTGAGTAACAAGGATATATGTACATGGAAACATTTATGAGAATAGTTATGAATAATTATTCAGCCACACACAGCTACACTAAATTGAGTTAAAGTTTACTTTAAGAAATAGCACAGTCCTATAAATAGTCCAGATCATACACGTTTTACAGTCCAAAGAATATCCAATTACCAAGTCTTCTTACCGGTTGCCTTTGCCATTTACTGTAAACAAAGATATGAAAGTATAAGCACAGCTTAGAACCTTAGATAGTGACAGAATGTCAGAGAGACAGAATCTCAGAGAGAGCAAGCCATGATCTCTAGCTCCCTCTTATGGCAATGCACAATACAATCAACTAATCGGAATCAATACAGTGATTTTACCTTAAAGCTACAAAAATACATTGTTGGTTTATATACTGCCAACCCAACTAATTGTTGGACAGATTCCTAACAGGGTCATGATGAGTTTTGATGGTGAGTAGTGTCATGGGAGAACATTGTTATATGTCCACAACATTTGTCTATTTTAATCTTATAAACCATCCAGAGTCACTTGTGTAATTGTGACAGATTATTATTGTTTTTATTTAAAGATATTCGCTACCCAACTCCAGTGGACTTATGAGTAGCTGCAGCAGTGATTGCAAACCTTTCCATCCTTGCATGCCAACACCCGTAAGGCAATGCACATGGGTGCCACCACGTCCCCCTGTGCATGCATGCATGACCCCCTGCACTTGGTGCACATCTCTATGCGTACATGTGCAAAGCCCGGGCACACGTGTTTCTGCGCATGCGCACACATCTGCGCTTGCCCCATCCCCCACATATGTGCGGCAGCTACCTGACGATTGGTGGGTGGGTGGTGCGCGCGCCAGAGGTGGAGAACAATGCTCCTTTATGACATGTGGACTTCAACTCCCAGAATTCCTGAGCCTGCCATCTAGCTCAGGAATTCTGGGAGTTGAAGTCCACAATTCATGAAAGGGCTATTTTTTCCTAACCCCTGCTCGCCAAGCTTTTGGACCTCAGGAATCACCAAACTCATAATTTTAAATCCTGCAGATCAGAGACCCTGGAAAAATCCCCAAAAAAGTCTGCAGGAAAATTCCCCACCCCATTTTCCTACCAATCGATCATTCTTTATTTGGGATCGCAGGATACCAGCTCCAGCTCCATTCTTGGGGAGGGCGAGAGAAAGAGAGAGAGACTTTTGGCTTCATGCAAGAAAAGCAGCAGAAGCACCAGAAGCAGCCAGAAATGAGTCTTTGCCAGCGCAGCCTCTTGGAACAGGATGCCTTGCAGGGTCCCAAAGACTCATTTCTGGTGGAGTTTGTAGGAGAGAAAGGAAGACTTTTGCTGCTTTCCTTGCATGCAACCAAAAGCAGAAAAAGAAAGCAGAAAGAAGCATCCCGGTGACCTTGGCCCTTTCCCCCCTCCTCCTCACTACTCATGTTGTTCGCGATGGAAGCAACACAGGCCTTGTGTTCCCATGGGCCATGTGGGTGGCACAGCCATGTGTTCCCACAAAGCCTGGATTAATTGCTTTGGGGGTGACATTTCTCTGTGGACCATCAAAATGTTTTCGTGGACCACCAGTGGTCCACAATCCACCGGTTGGCGATGACTGCTCTAGAGCAGGGGTCTCCAACCTTGGCTCCTGGAAGCCTGGCGGACTTCAACTCCCAGAGTTCCACAGCTGGCTGTGGAATTCTGGGAGTTGAAGTCCGCCAGGCTTCCAGGAGCCAAGGTTGGACACCCCTGCTCTAGAGGGTCCTTAGGTAGTAAGCAAGCTTCTGAATGATTCAAGAGCCATTTTGAATTCTTCATAAAATCCAGCTGACTTAATTGGACTAGCAAGACAAATGGCAGATTCTACATGTACCATTCTATTGTTTTTAAAAAACATTTCCTATATATTATAGGTCAGCAGGTTTTTCGGATAGCAGGCCCACCGTCATTTAATATTGTTGCTGTTGTTCAGTCATTCAAATACTGCCAGCTCCTTATGGCTTGATGGTCATCAGTTTGCCAAGGTTGTTTGCCAGAAATTGCTTTGATTTTATTTTTGAGGACTTGTAAGCTGCTGCACGTATCATCACTGATAATATCAAGCACCCAGAAGAAACAGTAATGTAACTCAAGTGAGCCTGTGCAAAGGATTACCAAGATCAGCACATTTTCAAATACAGCCAAGAAGTGAATTGATCTACTTGACAATAATAAAAAATATAGACAGTGTTTATAGAACAAGTGGGGTCCTTGATACAAGATGGCCTTTTCCCATAACCTGTCTCTATTAGCATTTTAAGTTGTTTCTTCCTCTTTGGACCATGAGGAATTAATACAGGCAGTCGTCGGCTTATGACCACAATTGGGTCCAGAATTTCCATGTTAATTGAATCACATCTGATTTTTTGCCATGATTTTAAGTGAATAACTTAATAAAGGACCAGTCATAAGTCAGTTTTTTCAGTGCCTTTTGAACAGTCACTAACCAAATTATTGTATGTCGAGAATTGCCTGTATTCTGGTCCACTTTTATGTAATACTGTAATTGTAAAGATGATATTGCATGCCAGCTACAGGAAAGAAGTGTTATGTCTTTTCCAAGCTCCATAGCACCATAATTCTTGGCCATTTATTCCAGCCTGAGGAATATAAGGAAGGAATTTTATGCAATACAGTAATGTTTCTCACAAAACTTCAACAGAGAGTGATTTCATTCATCGACAGCTCAGGAGGCCTATCCCAGGTCTTTGCAGAGAGAAAAATGCTGTTTAGACTAAACATAAATAGTAGTATTTAGATGTCATGATATAGCACCATATGTACTTGAATTACTGTATAATGCTGGATTTATCTGTTACTAGACAAACTGTGACATGTCATCATTTAAGAGATATTTATTTACCTAAACATAGAATCAGAATGATCATAGATGAGCAAAAAAGCAGTGGGAACAAGAGCAACTTCCATTTTCCTGCCAATTTCCCCACTGAATTAAGGGAAATTGGCAGAGAGCATCAGAAATTTCCCTCACACCCTGTCAGTCTCTCACTAGCTTCCTCAATGCCTTCCCTTCCTTCCCTTCCTCTTTCCAGCTAAGTGGCTTGCTGCTGGGTGGGCAAAGGGAGCAAAGCACTGCAAGACTGGCTGATAAATTGTCACTGAATTTTTGAAAATGAAAATCACATGACTGCAGCAGTCACTGAAGAATCCACAACTTCGGCACGTTACATTCCCTCAGGAATCACGGGTCATGGGTTTTGAACACATTCTAAAATTTAGCCCAGTTTGAGATACAAGCAGCCCTCAACTTATGACCACAATTGAGTCCAAAATTTATGTTTAACTGAGATATTGGTTAAGTGAGTTTTGCCCCATTTTACAACCTTTTTAGCCACACTTGTTCAGTGAGTCACTGCGGTTGTTAAATTAGTAAGACAATTGTTAAGTGAATCTGGCTTCCCCATTGACTTTACTTGTCAGACGGTCACAAAACCTGTGCACATTACCTCGGGACATTGCTACGGACATAAATATGAATCAATTGCCAAACATAACAAATTTCAATCACATGACCATGGGGATGCTGCAGTGGTCATAAGTGTGGGGAAATGGTCATGTCACTTTTTTCAGAGCCATTGTAACTTTGAAAGCGGTCACTAAATAAACTGTTGTAAGTCAAGGATTACCTGTACTTTCTTCAAAAATTGTTGCCCTATATGATGTACCACTTCACCCACTTAAACCTTATGACAATGAAAGTTTTAGTAGTAGAGCATGTAGACAGGTTTTTGCTTTTGTTCACCTGATTGTAGTGCTGTGAGGTTCAGGTTTAGGAGTAAGGGAAAATCCTTCTATAGAACAGAAGGACATGAGTTCTGTCCTGGTTATGGGGAAAGGGCAGTGACATCAGTGGCCCCTAAAATCAAGAGCCAGAAATAAGAGCAGCCATTTAAAGCCCAAATTAGTTTGATTTTAATGACAAGAACTAGCATTTTGGGACATTGGGCATCAGTTGCTGTGTCTACAGTGCGGCTGTACTATGGAGCTATGTATACAGAGTCTGGTTTCTGGCTGCAGTGATGAATTTGGTCTTCTCCCAAGGGCTCTGCGAACAATGCGATCTTCCAGCTGACTATCTGGAGAATGCCTAAGGGACCCCAGCTGCTGGGGAATGCTAAAAATAAGACTCTTCCAATGGCCTCATGTGGCCCCTGCTCAGGGAGCATTTTTGTCAGGTTAGGAAGTTCACACTGGCATGCTGAGCATGTGATTTCTTCAGCATTCGTCACCTACATTGTTCAATAAGAGGATTAGAACACATTGCATAAACTGACCTTTCAGGGAGCTGCTTTTATATTTTCTCTTTCCCTTATTTTGCAAACCATCATTTGGCAGGAGAGCCCTTTCACATTGCTCAAATAGATTGCCCTTTTCCAGATCCTGGAGGTCACAGTTTCAGATTCACTGATTTCCCAGCACACTACTGGTTTTCTTGATTTTCTTTGGGGAGTGGACTAGCATTTTACAGGGGAGGGAATGGACGGATTTCTGAAACTTAAACTCTCTGCTCTGTTTTGGAGCTATAGCAGCAGAATTTCCTGCTTAAATCATTTTTTGATCCTTCTCCTTGTTCATTCCAGTCTCTTCTTAACTGTTTAGTTAACTGTAGCAGCATTTTTGGACTCAAAATATGATATAGTAGCCCTCTGATATTTTAAATTGCTACAATAAGGAGTAGCCAAAAAAATATTTCCTGAATTGCATATTTCAGGGTTATGACAGACAAAAGCTAGAAGCTTTTCTGATTTTTAAGATGGCTTCTCAAAAGATGGACGTCCCAGATTTCCACAGAGTTAAGTTGGAGAGTCATTGAGAAGTAGATTGTTTTCATTTTCCTTTCTAAAATGCATGGAGACAGTGGAACATTTGTGAGTTGCAGTTTGTTGCTGTTCTTTCAGAAGCAACCTGATGAAAATCAATGCAGGCCACACATAAATGGTTGCTGCTATTCCTTGGTAAAAGTGAATGCAAATTCTCTGGCAGCTTAGCATCTGCTGACATAATTAAGACAATTGAACAATAATGGCTGTTCGGGAATTCTTTGTGTGCTTCACAAAGCTTTTGATAGAAAGAGAATGTGCTAAGAAATGCTTAAATAAGCAAGTATGCAACTATATTTTCCAGATATCTTGCTTAATGCAAAAATAGGAATAAACATGATGTGACAACTTGGTATGTATGTGTGTATTGTTGTCTGGGAAAGAAGCATACGAACTGTTCAGCATAATTTATTTATTAGATACCTATTAAAAATAGCTACCTATCACACAACAAGTTAACTCTGGGTGATGTACAAAAAAGTTAATAAATTTTAAACAATTACGGTTGTCACACAGAAGCCATTGTTTAGCTTGGAATTAGCATTTTTATTTGCCCATCAAGTCCTTCCCAAAGATCTGGGATAGGTAGATATTGTTGTTTGATACACTTAAAAATACCGTTGCTCTTCCAAATAAAGCTGCTTTTTACAATTGACTGATGGTGACTTTGTCAACGCCAATGGTACTGAAGTGATGCTCCAGTGATTTGGGAATTGGACCCAAGGCACTTTCAACTATTGGTACTATGTTTGCTTTCTTTTGTCATGGTCATTTTCCTTTAATTTGCAGGTCTTTGTATTTTGTATATTATGCAGCATATGCTTGTCTAGTTGAATTCTAAAACCCCAGAGCTCTTTGGCACCTTAATTTTCAATTACTTTGTCTATTTTGTGGTCCCACTAGTTCCTCTATAGGCAATAGTATTTCTTTCAGATATATCCAATGCACCATTGTTGCTATTTCGTCATTTCATTGTTTATAGTCAGTGTGGGCAATCTTTTTGCAGCAGCTAAACTACGTGGTCCAGGGTTTCTTAAGCTTTTTTGCAGAGATGGTGTTTGCTGTATATTGCTATCTGACTAAGTATGCATTTATCCTCAGGCTTGGTATTATGTGGCCAGAATTAGCCCCTCTATTTTTTTTTAACTTTCCTGCTTCAAGCCATTACCAGATCTTGTTGTTATTTGCTAATGGCTGTGTAATACTATGCCTTGCCATGTCTCTTTTCTATTCTTCATTTGGTCTTACTTATAGGCCAGTTTGGTCTTTTGAGTATTCAATAAGCCTTCATGGAGTATGGTACAAGGTTCATCTTCATTGTACTTCAATGCCTTTTCTTCTTCTTCAACTGTCAGGTATATTTGCAATATTCCACACTATTTTATGCACTTTAATAAGTAAAATCTATCAACATTGCTGTGTGGATGAAGGATATGATTCATTGTCATTTTTCTGGTCTTCCTATCCAGGTCTTTTAGTTCTGCTTGAGTCCAGTCCAATATTCCAGCTGTGTATCTAGTGATAGAAATTGCCCAGTTGTTGATTTCTTCCACTGAGTTTGGATATTACGATCTTCTTCGTTCTCATAGTGTATTTACTTCTAATCTTCATTTCCACAATTTTCCCCCCATTGATGGTGAGAATTGCACACTTATTCAGTCCATTTGCAATATCTTGGCTGTATACATGCACAGTGTTGACCAGCAATTCTATTTCAGAAAGTGTTTTGCCATACAACTTCAGATCATCCATGTAAAGGAGATGGGAATAGCTTGTCAGATGTTTTTGAGGTTTGATAGCCATGGCTTGACCTATTTGGTATTGTTGACAGAGGAATCAACACAATGACAAACAATAGTGTTGTTAGTGGGTCTCCTTGAAGGATTCCTCTCTTATCCACCTATTTTATCCAAACAGCATTTTTGTTGTATTTCTTTCAGTTGTCTCATAGTTCTGCCCAAAGCTGCACTGTGTTTTCTTGTCAAGAAGTTATTTATTTATTAGATTTGTGTTTCGGCCATCTTGTCTAAAAGACAACCAGGAAAATCCTTGTTCTGAGAAATTGCCACTTTTATAAAATGCAGCTTTTGCTATAACTGGGAAGCTTACCCAAACTTTACTATTAACCCTTGGCGGAAATGGAACAAACTGAGATTCTCCTGCACATTCACAATTAAGAAATGGAATGAAAATTACACTCTTTTTCATGACTCTTGCTGCCAACTTTGCAAAGGTAGTAGAGACATGCACTATTTTTTATTTTGTCCTTGCAACTCTTTTTTTCTGTCTGAACTAAATCCTCATCAGTTTGAAAAGATATTTACCGAGCAGAGTAGTTTATAGATTTGGGGTAAGAAAGAGAAGGTTGAGAAATAAATAAGAAAAGTTAATTTGTGTAATTAGCGGTGTTCATGTGCTATAGCAATTAACTAAGCTGTATAGTTTCCATGTGTACGTTTACTTTACAACTTGGAAGATTTTATCTACTCAAATATAATTTAACGATTCAGGTACGGTTAGATAATTATGTTTCCAAATTCCTAGGAGGGTTTTTTCATGTGAGTAAACACATATGTATGTGTAACTGCATGCATGCAGGCTGCTGGGTAAGTTTAGGTTTAAGTTACTAGCCAGGATAATAGGTTTTGTAGCAAAATGGAGTCTACCTGGATTTCCCTCATTCACCTTTCAACTGTACCATTGCTTCTTCCAATTAGTAGTGATCTGTCTCATACCACCTCCTTTTTTTCTTATCTGTCCATTTCTACATTTGGTGTAGAGACACATGTGAAAGCCACATGACTCGCTCAACCAGTTCCAGTTCAAGCCTTGATCCCAGTTCCCAATTCCAGGAGAATAATGGGCAGGTCCAGGCCTCTAGATGGGATGAGCAACAGAAGGTCTTTGCCTTGGAACAGATCTGTGGGGTCTTCAGAGTTGACTTGGGGCAGATGAGATCTCTTCGCCTTTTTTTCAGGTAAGATTTGACTGTGTCCAGACATGACAGGCATTGCCCTGTTTCCAAAACATGTGATATCACAACAAAACCAGAATGAGTTTTCATTCTTGGCTTTTTTTTTTGGAAAATGTTGCTTAAAAAGATTTTATGCTGCCACATGGTTCAAAAATATGTCCCAGTTACTTGGAGTGATGATACCATGTTTCTCCGACAATACGGCCTCCACCAATAGGAAGCCCCACCATGTTTTATTGGCATAAAATCAAATTAAGCCCCTCCCCCCAAATTAAGGCCCATATTAAACATGCAAAATGGCAGGGGGGGGGTTGCCCTTAGGAAGTACTTTTGTTGCATGCCTGGATATGGTGCTGCCTGCGTTGGTGGGGCACTTCATATCGGGAGACCTTCCACCATTGCTTTCCCTTCTCCCTTGCTGCCACAGCGTTAGGCATTTGGCGCAGCCACGTACGGCCAGTCAGGGCTCCTCCCTGCAACCGGAGCCCTGAGGAGACACTTGGCTTCAGGCGCTCCCCTCTTCCCTTTGCTTTCAAAGGTAAAGCGAATTATTTTACAAAGCCTCCACTGCCTGAGAGGGCAGCCCAACCCCACGTGGGGAGGCTAATCTCCCGGGGCCTCTTCGGTTCCTCCCCAACCTCCCTACACTGCGTGCCTCTGACGCGCCGGTCCCTTCAGCCCAGTGAGCTCTTCCACCTCAAAGAAAGGCCAGGCGGGTGGCTGCGGAGTAGCAGCAGCAGGTCCGAGCTGCTCGTAGCGGAAACAGCCACCACCCTTAGCCCGACGCAGGGAGAATGACCGAGGTTGGAGATTTGTCTGAATACACAAGAAAACTTCCTAATAATTTTCCTAAATAATATATTGTCTGGCCATGTTTCTCTTAACATGTTCTCCCAGTTGTGCTGAACAAAAGTCCCTTAAATTCTTCAGGTTCAAAGAGATAATTTTTGAAATTGTAGTTCAGTGCATCAGAGGGTGCCAAATGGGCATGATTATTTTGTATGGGCTGGCAGCTAAGTGATAGGCCATATACTTAGCTGTTGCTTAATTAGTATGGCTGAGAATTGGGAACAATACAATCCATTTTGTTTCCCAGCTGTGGGATAAGTTTCTTGCCTGTCTGTCTACAGTTTTTTTGAGACTGTTTTTGATGGTCACTTTCCCCTAAATATTTCATATAGATTTAAAGCACTGCCCCCTCATCCTTTCTCTGTCATCCTTTTACCGTGTTGCTTTGTCTCTAGTGATTGTACAGTTCAGTTGATAAGGTTGACATGGTTGACATAGTCCAGGCAAGCCATGTAAACTACCTCCAGCTCTTCTCTGAAGCAAATGGGCAGTTAAAAAGTATGAAATATAAACAAACAAACAAACAAACCAACAAAGAAGGGAGGTCCATAACAACCAGAACCACTACAATCTGTAACAGAGAAAATGAAGTGTTTTAAATTAAAAGCGGGGGGGACGGGACTGAAAAACTTCACCTGTTTATTATTTTCAGGTAATTGGTGTGTAAATTTCATGAAACAAATATGAAGACATTTTTCATACTACAGGATTCCTCTGCTGTTTTTAAATACATATTCACATAAAGTTCAGATCTGAAAAAAATATAATTATGTAAACTTAAAAATTACAATTTTGAACTATCAAGCAAGCTAA
Source organism: Hydrophis major (assembly GCA_033807585.1). Lineage (NCBI taxonomy): Eukaryota > Metazoa > Chordata > Lepidosauria > Squamata > Elapidae > Hydrophis > Hydrophis major. Next base: position 185,184,179 of record CM066329.1, on the reverse strand, counting down.
TTTTTCTCCCTTTTTTCACTCCCTTGATCTCTAACTATTATTATTTAGTTGTATCACCACTGGTCCCAGTGATGTCATGTAAAAATATGAGAGCTAGAAACATGTTGCCTTCCTTCCCAACAAAGCTGGGTATTTGAAGAGTCACAGGATCCAGTGGTCCCACTTTCTTACCAACCATTAACCTAAGAAAGCTAAAGGTTAAAAGGAGTAATTTTCTATCCAATCATCCTTTGGATCCACCTGTTATCTCACTTTTAGGTCTGTGTAGAATGATAATTATTTATGCCTTGCCAGGAGGAGTTTAAGGGAGAAGCAAACTGACCTTGGCAGCCATTCCCTCAGTTCTTTTGCCCAGATCCATGTTGGTAGGATTTGCTGAGCATACCAAGGTTCAGGTTGATTGCCATAAACAATCTTGTAAGTACTACCAGATGGAGGCCAGGCCCTTTGTTGGGTACCAAGAAGTGTGTGGCATGCACTGATTCTTCAAGACCTCACAAGCTACAAATTTGGCTATGCTGGTTCATAATCAGAGCCGTGTGTGCTCTGCAGGGGAGAAAATGAAAAGCAACGTCTACCCCTGGGGGAGGGGGAATCAAAGTGTGTGCTCAGAATATATTATGCAAAGTAAGGTCAGATTATTTCCATAATTCATTTTGATTGCGGTTTGGAGTTCTCAAGGAAATTTGCTGTTTCAGTCCTTGCTGGCACATTCCACAGGGAAATGATGATAAAACAAGTAAGTGAATGAGGAGAGGCCTTGAAAGAGATTGGGCACGGGGGAGGGTTAATAATGGGAAGGAACCACATTGGACCCAAGCTTCTGACTATGCTGGACAGATAATAGCATCCGTTTTCTTTCCCAAACATTAGCTTCTGGCAGCAGGTTTAAAAGCCAGATTAAATGTGTGGTCTTTAATGGTTTCAAAACATATTGTATTGTGTTGTGAATTTTGTAAAAGTTTTCAGCAGGATTTTTTTTTTATAAAAGTTTTATTTAAGTTTTCATAAAACATATAAATACAAATAAAATATCTTTTTTTTGAGAACAACGTGACCCCGGGTTATCACTTCTCCATACAGACATAAACTCAATACATATTTATCTTATACATTCTAATCCATATTTTCTAACTCTTTTCGCAATTTTTTCAATAGCTTTTCCCTTTCTTTGCTTCCTATAGCCTTATTTTAAATTATCTCATTCCTTTCTTAATTCAATTACATATCTTTTTCTAATTGTTAAAATCTTTCTAATCAATGTTTTTATACTTTTGTTTATCCTGTTTACAATTTCATATTATCTTTTCTCATAAAACAAATTTTCCTCTGTAATTACTAGACTGGAGTGTAACACCTTTGTATTTTTTTTTCAAGCCTTGTTTAAAAATTTAAGTTACACCTTTACAGTTATAACATTCATTTTTTAACCTCTATTTTATAACACATACCAATTTGCAATCGAATTCTGCTTGGTACATTCCCTTAAAAATACATACTAAATTCTTAAAAGAAAAAAGTATATATGTATATATATATCTGTGTACACATGTATAACAGTAAATACATTTACATGTATAGTAAATGGAATAATTATTCTATTCAAGTACAGCTCTGCCATTAATATTAATAACAATTTTTTACATTTCTATATCTTTTAACAAACATTACCTAGTAATATCAGTTGTCTTTCACTTTAATCATCTATATTTCATATTTTACTTATTACTGTCTTTAAATAAAAAACAAAACAATAAGTTATTAACAGTAGTCAATAAAATTATTATTCTTATTCAAATTCATCTTGTCAACTGATAAAAATCTTCCATGTTTCTTTTTAGTTTTTTTAACTTTCTTTTTAAATCATGAGAGCCTTATTCGCTTTACAAATATTCCATTACACATCAATACAATTTTTTTCTATCACTTTAATCATCTAAACATATTTTCTAACCCTTTTCTATTTCTAATATAACAATGCTATCCCATGCACCTTCGCAGAATCCCCTCCTTAAGTTACATTTTAACCATTGTCTCTGTGTCTTTTAAATAGGTTTATACCTTTAATTCTTGTACACTTTTCCCGTACCTCTATATCTTGTTTCTGTCCTTTGTAGCTTCTTTTCCTTTCCCTCTTCCCTCTCTTTTTCTCCCTCCCCTTTTTATTCCCTTTTCTATCTGATTCTCCCTTCTGTGATCCTTCTGCTTCTTCCTGATATTATGATTGCTTTTTAAATTACTCTTTTTTTTTTGGTTGTTGCTTCAATGCTTAAGTTTTTAATTCCCTTCCCCCCCCCCTTTCCCTTTTTTTACCCTGCTTAAAGTTGCTTGGTCATTAAAGATGGTTTCTTCTTTATCCTGCCCTTCTTGTTCTGCTAGCATTTCTTGTTGTTTTTCATAGTTCAAAATCTCCATTTCTAAAAATTGAAATATGAAGAGATCCTCTTCCCTCTTGTGCTTCTTTTTATTCTTTAAGTCTCATTTTTAACTGTTCAAGGAGTGATGCCATTTAAAAAAATTTTAAACCACCCCAGTTGATTTTATTTTATTTCATTAGGATCCACCATCCAAAATTCCAGGAATCATCCAATGATCCATAACTGTTTCTTGCTTCTTTTCTCATTTTCTCTTTCCAGGGACTTTGTTATCTTGTAACAAAGTTTCAGCTACAGTGTATCTTTTGCAAGTCTTGTTAAAATTCCACTATCAATTTTTTTTAAAGTTCCAGGTGGTCTCCTCCATTTTCCAGATTCCACCCTCTTGTTTCCTTTTTCCCTCCTCTGCTTTCTTTCTTTTTTTAAGAAAATTTTTAAATTATCCAAGAATCTTTATCCCTTTGACACTTTATTTTCAGCTAGAAATAGCCTATTAATGTCAAAGTGGATTAGTATCAATTTCTTATTCAAATCTCTTCTTCCTAATGTTCCAAATCAATTAAAACTGTCAATATGAGAGGAAAAAAAGCCAATTCCATTTCCTTTCCCTTTCTCTTTCGCCGCTTAAGATCTTTTTTAGGAACAGTATTAGTCTTTAAAATTCAGGTTCCAGGTACCTTAAATAGATGTTCTCCATTCAACCCGGTCAGTCAAACTTTCTCCTTTAAACTTCCTCCTGCACAATCTTGTCCGGTCGGGTTCTTCTTTGGGGTGACCATTTCTGACCATCGCTGCAACCGCCTTTGGGAAAGGGAGTAATGGCCAGCCGAGGAGGAGAGATGCGGCTCTCCTCAACCCCGCTGATGTCTCCCCCTTCTTCACCACCTCTACGGGGTGACTTCTGCCCCGAATCCAGGTGGCTTGGGGTGCTCCAGCAGTGAGCACGGATCAAAACTGCACACGATCACAAATTTCAGTCCATCACCGAACAAGCCCGAACCGGAAGTCTTCAGCAGGAATTTCTGTGGAGATTCTCAGTCATCCAGGTCATAGTTGTCTCAAAGGGTTTTTTTTCTTTTTCTTCAAAAGGCAACTGAACTGTTTTTTCCTTGAGAAAGAATAAGAAAATGTTTCACTTCTCATCCAAGAAGCTTCACCAGTTCTGATGGCAGGGGGATGGAAGGGTAGAAGTTATTGGGCCTATTTTAAAATCTAAACCAGGAAGAAATACTTCTGCTCATGTAAAAACTCTATACTTGTTGATGGAAATCCTAAGATTACAATGGCAGCAGCCAGATTTTTAAAAATGGCTATAAAAAAAGGCTTTGATTAAGAAATGAACTTGGGTTTAAAGTTGGTTATGTAATATTTATTAAATATTGTACTTGTTATTTTTTTTAATTGTATGTCAGGTGTAAATTATGTTTGTCACTTGGTTTTGGGCCTTTGGAGATAAATAAGAATGATTGGTTGATTTTACTCTTTGCTCTTCTGTTAGCAAATCCTTCTTTCTTATCGTGACCTTTTCACTTGGTCTTTACCTGTTACTGTCTGTGTTTACATTTTTGAAATGTTTTTAGGCCTACAAAAAATGCACACAGTTAACATCCTCTCTTAATATTGTTGGTGCACTGCAGTAATGATATAACATGCACACAATACAGTCTGTCTCAAAGCACAAGGCATCTAGCTAATAAATTTTGCTGACTCTCTCCTGCATCTCTCTCTGCACCTTTTCCTTCAGTGATGAGGCCTGCACCAGCGGGCAGTTGGTGGTTGCCAGCCGGGAGAGTCAGTATAAGATTTTTCACTTTCACCATGGTGGCCTGGATAAACTCTCCGAAGTGTTTCAGCAATGGAAGTATTGTACAGAGACGCATCTCAAAGACCAGGTAAGCTAGAGCAGAGCAGGCAGAAGGAGGTGCAGGAAAACCACCAAATCACCTGATGACAATTAACTTCAGTAGATTCCTTCCTTCTTCCTTACAGCCTCTCTCTGGATAATTGGCTGGGTTTTGTAAACTCAGAAAACCCAGCTAGTTCTTTCTTATACTGGAGAAGTAAGAACAACAGTACTTCCTGGCTTCATTTTAGATATAACAGAGGCATCCAAAATGCTCATTTCTTCTAAAATTGGGCTAGAAAGAGAATACATTACATAACAGGAGTAAGCTGGCAGGATTATAAACATGCCTACAGACATGCCAAAGGAAACTGGTGTGGGGTGGGATGGGCCGGGGAGGACTTACAACACTTTATCAGACGTTGAAGATTTGAGCCTAGTTCTGTTTGCTCTCAGTGATTGGCCTGACAGGTTGGCTATATATAAACATGGACACAGCAGCATAAGCAATCATTTGTCTTTTCCATTTTGCTTGATGTGAGGAGAGATGAAAAACATGCATCCTTGGGAGAAGGGAGAGGTTTGAATTCCTGCCTAGGATGCCTATCAGCATCTTCACTGCGTGCACGGTCTTTTTTTAATAGTAATTTGTTTTAAAGATTACAATTGACAACAATTAAAATCTAATACAAACTATTTTAAAAACCCAATTTAAAAAAAAAAATCAGAAAAGAAAAAAGAATAAATAGAAACATAAACAGAAGAGAAAGAAAAAATAAGAAAATACAGTAGTAAAGAAAAAAAACATAAAAGGAGTTACAATTACAATTTTAATAACATCACTTTTTCTTAAATACAACAAATACATTATTCTGATATCTCTTTATCTATAACCAAATCCTTAAACCTGTCATTTCAATACCGATGTCAGCAAAAGGCCATTTAGGCTTATCAGAGAAAAAGGCATAATCTATTTTTAACCTGGATCATATAAACCAACTTTATATTCCTTTCTTTTATTTCTGACCATTTTGATCTTTAGGCCCTTCAAAATGTCCTAGAACTATGATTTCATTTTTCTTTATCCCTTCATATTTCTTCATAACTTTTACGTGCCTCTTTAGTAGATCCATTATAGGAAAATTATCCTGGTCACTCTCTTGGCTTGTCGTTTTCTCTTTTGCATGTCCAGTGTTTTTTCTTTTGCATGTCTTTTGCCATATCATTCTTTTAGCCTGTCATTGTTACATCCAGTTTCATATCAGTCTCACTCTTTTGAGGGAGAATTTATTCCCATTTCATCTTTTAGACACAATCTTATAGAGGCCGACACTTTTAAGATTAATTTCTGGGTCCATTGTTCAACTTTCAGTAGGCCCAATGTTAAAACATTTCGCTTCATTCCTCAACTAACAACCACAATTAGGATTGGAACTTTTGTTGCTAAGCAATGAGTCGTGAACACACCTGATTTTACTAATCTTTTTTTCCATGGTTATTAAGCAAATCATAAGGTCATGAAGTTAATCTGGCTTCCTCTATTAACTTTGCTTGCCAGAAGCGCATGGTAGCTGGAAGGTTGAGAATAGCAATCAGTTAAGCCCAGGATTCTGCAACCATCATAAATACATGAAGCTTGCTAAGTGCCCAAATCGTAACCATTATGATAGTAGGAATACCAGGACACTTGTAAGTGCAATGACTAGTTGCTAGTCACTTTTTTCAGCACCACTGTAAATACTGAATGGTCACTAAACAAATGATGATAAGTTGAGTGGTGCTCTTCTTTAATTGTAAACTTCAGCTCGTTCTAATTCTATATAGTGTCCAAGTTTTAAAGCCTTAACTTACAGTTTTTACAAAAGAATTCAAAACAAAAGTGTTTTCCCAGAGGAAGGATGCTTCCATAATATTATTTAAAATTTATCTGGACCTTTACGTCTTTTGTAACTTTCTAAGACTTTATAAAATCAAAATTTAATAACCCTTTTGTATTTATTCCCTCTTCCATTTTTTTTCAGTCCTTAAAGTTGTATTTAAAGCTTCTTTTGATAAGGTTTGGAGGAAACTAATTCAGTGCTGTAAAACATGTCAATCCGAAAGTTCTTAAAGCTGAAAAACAACTAACAATCATTTTTAGAACGTGATTAGAAAAGGAAGTATGTGAACCCAGAGTCCTTTCAAAGCTGACCCCGCTTTTATCAAGATGGCTATTCCCTTGTTTCCCAGAGCTCTAAACCCACCAAAGATTGCTTTTCTTGCAATCTCCTTGTAAGGTGTAACTGTCTAGACTCTAAACTGTGGGCAATCTCAAGTCATCTACTTGTCCAGAGAGGAAAAATGAAGAGCTCATCTCCCCAACAGTTTTTCGTTCACTGTAGCGTCAGCTCCACAAACTTCAGTTAGTCATTTTGTCCCCAGGAGTCCCTCAACTCCAGTGCCCACACGGTCTTGAACATTAGGTGTATGCTGATGCCAGCGGATGTACTTCATGAAAGCTTATACTATAATAAATTAGCCATTAATATGCTACAAAACTCATTGTTGAAGCAAAATGGCACAGCTGCCCCTTCTGGAAAGTGTTCATTTTGTGGCTCTTTACAGTCCATTCCAATCCTGTTTTGACAAGGCCCACTGCCATATCTTCCTTTAATTGGCACAAAGACTTTGCAAAGGTCTTAATTATGTGTTTAAAGGTACCAGAGATGCTTGTTAGAAACAGGGTTTCTAAATTCCCTACCTCCTCCCCCCAACACACATTTCTCCTGCTGCTTTCCTCTCATTATAGTGCCACAGGGACTTGCATTTGTGTGGAGCAACCTTTTGATTTTTAAATTAAATGTCAGCTGCAGTTTTTGCCCTGGAATGGCAAGCATCCTCAGAGAGCCTGGCACCGCTGCTTCCCTCTTTCCTAACAGCAGGGCTTTTGTATGTGGGCAATCAGATGTAATTTATTACACACATTCCTGGGCAGACTCAAGATATGGCTGCAAGCTGGGTGAACTGTGATCTTGGACAGGGAGGGGTGAGAAAGGAAGCCGACCACAAAACAGTTTTAAGGGGACTCAGAACCTTAATTCTTCCAGGCCAGCGGCTTTGCCCCCAGTTAACTAGAGATTGGCTGGTTGGTTGTTTTCTCAGGAATGGTGTCAAGATGAGGCTGATGCAGCCATGACATGAGCCTTCTCTTTCCTCTTTTGTTTCCAATTAGCAGCTCACTGACGTGAAGACCTGCATGCAGTTCTCCATTCGCCGGCCCAAGCTGCCGTCCTCTGAGACCCACCCAGAGGAGAACGCGTATAAGCGCTTAGATGTCTCTGGGTGGCTTCGTCATTTAAACAAGGCTGGACAAGTCGAAGAAGAGTACAAGCTGAAGAAGGTGAGAAGTAACTTCACGGTGACATGTTTTGCTCTGCGGGTTTCAGCAGATTCTGCCAGACTCCAGAGTTTCAGGAATTCTGCCTATTGTTCCTGGTTGGGCCTAATCCTGGCAAGAGGGAAGGAACTGAACTGGATAAGTGCAACAGAAAACACACACACACACACACATACACACAGCCTCCTTTCTAAATCAGATTGCTGCTAAGCCATTGTTGGTCACTGCTCATTGAGTTGGGAGGATCTGCAGCTATTGCCACGGGTGCTTGGGCCTCTCTCCTCAGGCCCCAAGAAATTGCTCAAAACTGTCTGGCTTGGAATAAATAGGAGGTGGTGGAATATCTGGGTCCAAGTGTACCGTTTCCAAGATTGGGGATTAAGCTGTGACGTGAGAATGATGCGTTAATTGTACGGGCCCTCCAGGGGACTTATTGACATTGAAATGAGCTTGATTTGTATCTCCCCTGGGAAATGGGAGGGCTCTGCTTTCCCTCCCAGCATATGCAGATTGTGGGCTCCTGAATCAAGGGAGCTCTTGTCAGGCAGAGTAAAAAAGAGCTCCCATTTCAGAAACGCTGACACTTTTCTCTCAAGGAGGTTCTCATTCTTCTTTCCCCAGGCTATTTTCTTTGGCGGAATCGATGTCTCAATCCGTGGTGAAGTTTGGCCCTTCTTGTTGCGCTACTATAGCTATGAATCCACTTCGGAAGAGAGGGAAGTTCTCCGTATTGCAAAGAGAGAGGAATATTTTCAGATCCAACAGAAAAGGTAGCCAGGAAGAGATGACTAATGAGTCAAGATACTGTTGTAAAATTACCTTCTTCCATCCTCTTATCCTCATGCTTGTCCTCGTCATCTTTCTATACCACCTTTCAGTTATATATTTATATTTACACACACACAAACACAAACACAAACACACACAGAGTTCTCAGCTTTCCAAAATTATGATAGGCCTGCAATGGATGTTTTACAGTAAAACACTTCTGACTGTCATAAAATGCTGTTTCCCTCACCCACCCACCCACAGTGACATGATCACATTTCAAGCAACTGTCTCACCTTTCCATCCAGTTACAGCATCTTGTGAACACATGACCATGATTTGCAAAGGCTTTAGCCAGTTTTCAGCAAAAAACAAAACACCATTTGAAAGAATGGGATTGTACTTAGAACCCAATTAGCAGACTGAAACAACCAGAAATCTAATTGTGTTATAAGTTGAGGGCTACCAATACATATATACATACAAAATCCTTCAAGATGATACGTTTGTTTTCTGCACAAAAACCCTGTGTGGTGTGTTGGGCTGAGATGAAGGACGGATCCAAAGTCACCCCATTTGCCTATTATGCCTAAAACAGGCCTAGAACTCTCAATCTCCTGGTTTCTAGGCCAGCATCTTGACCATTACACCAAACTGAATCTCATAACTAACAACCGGTCCCTTGCTCAAAGCATCTATGTTATTAGAAACAGGAGTAGGGAATATCCAGGACCATGGGGAGAGGGAGATTTGGCTGGGAAAGAATTCAAAGTGAAGTACTTCACAGACCTGATTCATATGTCTCATTGAGCCATAATTTCTTTAAATATGATTTGTTGAATAAATCACAGCTGGTTTCACACATGCCAAATCATAAATATCCAAACATAACAGTTGAATCTATGGGGCTGACTGTATTCACACACACCAACAACTGCTGGCAAAGGTCATCCAGCGTTTTAGGGCTTGATAATGCCCATAATCTCTGATGACAGCCGGTCTGTCTCTACTTTCTATCAAATTCCAAAGTACCTGCACATATTTTTCAGAAGGGGCTGAAAAGAAGAACCTGAAGCTTTGTGGTCAATTGGAAGGAAGAACAGGGAAATCAGTTTCTCTGTTACCTAGGTGACACACACTGTGAAAATTCAAGCCATTTTCATTTGGTGAATTCACCACTGAACCCAACCAGGAATTTATTTACAGAATGAAAAACTAGCTCTTTGACTTGCACCCCTGACATATTCTGTCCTATTTAGGTTATAGTAGCACACTGTTCATGGGTCTGCCTTTGAAAAGTGTTTGGAAATTTCAGCAAACCCTGCATTCAGGCTATTGATGAGGGTAAGTTGTAGGACGCACATGCCTCCCTTATTACATGGTCCCTTTTTCAGATTATTGGATTGTTTGTATCTTGGGACTTGGTTGAAGGGCTGCAGTCTTCCCTTTAGAAGTGCACAGTCTCAACCATCTCCAGACAAGGCTTTTTCCTTGGTCAAATCATCTTCAGAAGCACATTTAGGTGCAATGGGAAAGAAGGCTGTTTTGAATTTTATAGCCTCCTGCAAAAGAAGCCAGGGTAGTGATAATTCCACCACCAACAATCAGATTAGTTTAAATTCTAGGATGGTGTTTTAAGCTGATGCAAACTGTCTATAACCGCTTTTTTAAAAAATCAGAATATTTTATCCTTTTTTATGCTGTGTTTGGTTTACTCCTGTGTGCCCTGGTAGTACACGTTAGGGCTGTGCAGTGCTTTGTATACGGAAGAGAATTCTTTCAAATGCAAACATCGGCCCCATCTGTAGCTCATGAAGTTTCTAGGATGACACAGCTGCATTGGAAACACTTTGCAGCTGCCTAAAAGGAAGACACAGGTGCTTTAATGAGTAGAAGCAGGTGCTGGATACGCACTCCCAAGCATTCCAAAGCATCTCTTTCCAATTGAATCTGACACACTGCAAAGCTCTAGCATAGGTGTGCAATAACTCCTGTGTTCCTCAGGCTCTCCCTAGCACCAGAGGAGCAAAAGGCCTTCTGGAGGAACGTGCAGTTCACCGTTGATAAAGACGTGGTGAGGACCGACCGCAGTAACCAGTTTTTCCGAGGAGAGAACAACCCCAACGTGGAGACTATGAGGTGATCATTTTTCCCAGTAGTACCAAAAAGTACACTGAGGGCACCTTCTTGGTAAATCCAAATTCATTTCTGCTTGGATGAAATCCTCCAGAGGATTTCCAGGCAAACTGAGAAAGTCACAGGCTTTTCCTCTTGAAGTGGTTGATCTTATTCAGTGTAAAGCAGTTTCAAATGTTTTGCATGCTTTGTCTCTTAAAACAGCCTTTCACATTCTGGGACCTTCCAAATATGGCTCGCCTCTCTCCGAATTCATAGCTATTACGTTCCAAATATATTCTGGCTGGGAGTTAAAGGAGCTGTAGGCCAGTTAATAGAAGGGCATTAAGTTGGGAAAGGCTGCTGGAGCAATCCAGGAAGATGTGAGTTTTATGCCCAGTACAAATAAATAAAATACTGCAGGTAGGGGATTAAAACAGGGAGAGAATGCCTTGTCTCAGGCCTCGGGGTAGCTCAGGGGTTCCTATTCTCCTAGAATTTGTTACTTTCTGTGTTGTGTTTGTCCTTTTCTCCCCATTTTCCTTTGTTTTAAAAGACACTTCTGGCCAATGGTTCCTTGGCAAGAGAAGAAGGGAACTAACTCTCTGACTTCCATCATCCCTAATTTCACCTTCTGTTTTTCTTTTTCTTTTCTTTTTTATTGACCTCTTCCTAGGCGGATCTTGCTGAACTATGCAGTGTACAACCCGGCCATTGGCTATTCCCAGGGAATGTCTGACCTTGTGGCCCCCATCCTTGCTGAGGTTCTGGATGAATCGGATACTTTCTGGTGCTTTGTTGGTTTGATGCAAAACACGATCTTTATCAGCTCCCCTCGGGATGACGATATGGAGAAGCAGCTGGTGAGGCTTGGAGCTGAGGGCCTTCCCTGTTTCCTTTCCCTTCCCTTCCCTGTCATTTCCAAAGAAATCCAAAGCATGGAATCTGCACCTGGGGCCGCCTGTGTATCCCACAAGCGAAATGGAAAGGTGTGAGGAGTTCTGTCAGAGAAGCAGAAGTAGGAAGGTTATGCTTGCAAGAGGCCCTGGCAATGCAGAAACATCCACTTCCTGGCAGCTCCCAGAGCTTTTTGCCTTGTGTCCAGCATTCTTCTCAGCCTGGTTGTTGTTGTTGTTGTTGTTGTTGTTGTTGTTGTTGTTGTTGTTGTTGTTATTATTATTATTATTATTATTATTATTATTATTATTATTATTATTATTTTGAATTGGTGGACCCAACAACCGATGCAGCCAACTCTGTGTAGGCCTGTGAGTTTCTATTGATCTAGGATGGTGTAAAGAGGGAACGTAGGAAAACCAGAAGGTGCAACTGTGGCTGTCCTTCTTTCTCTTCTTCCCTGGCTATGGCTGAGCCGAGCACGCTTGTTTCTTTGCAGATGTATCTGCGAGAACTGCTGCGGTTGATGCACATACGCTTTTACCAGCACCTGGCTTCCCTTGGGGAGGATGGTCTTCAGATGCTTTTTTGTCACCGTTGGATCCTCCTCTGCTTTAAGCGAGAGTTTCCGGACGCCGAAGCCCTGCGCATGTGGGAAGCCTGCTGGGCTCATTATCAGGTGAGGCCTGGGAGCAGCTTGCTCTGGGCCCTGCATTCCACCCCTCCAAGTGGGAACGACTTCCCCTTTGCACTCCCTGCTTTCCAGCTCCCTGTCCCAGCCTCGATAGGGATAAGCCGAGCATGCTTCCCGATCTCCTCTGAGTGATCCCCTGGCCTTCCCTTCCGTGTCCCCTAACCCCCCACTCCTCTGACATTTACACAAACAGATGTAAATTTCCCTCCTGGTGATTCATTTTGAAGCCCTGGGCCTCTCGTTGCTGTGGCCACCCATCAACCTGACAGGCCTTCTGCCTGCTGTGCAGTTGCCTCCGCAGTTTGGCTGCCATCATGCCCCTCCCAAGCGTTAATGTTGATGGCTGCTCTGTGCATTCTCTCTCTCTCTCTCTCTCTCTCTCTCTCTCTCTGGAGAGAGAGAGAGAGAGGGAGAGAGAGAGATTGAGATGGACAGCGTCAGGCCTACCCAACTTCCACAGCGTCTCTGGTGAGGTTAGCCCCAGGTCCCAACAGCAGGAAAAGAAGCGTATGGTTTGTGTCGGACCTGGTCTTGTCCTGTAAACGGAGGCTGCCACCAAACCACGTTCACCATATGCTGCTAACTCTCATTTCTCTCTGCCAAATAGTTGCTCTCTGGTGGTGGTCCAAGGAGGGGGGGCAAAGGGGGGAGAAAATGCCTGGAGCAAGCTTGTCTCAAATTAACACAGAGCAGCAGCCAGGAAGGTTGCTCTTCTTGGCTCTGGCTTCGCTGCCTCTTAGCTGCCTGATCTAGACTTCTGTGGGAATAACATGTTACCGAAGACAAACTGAATCCTTTAGCCAAACCTAATTCAGAAGGGAAAGACCAGAGCTTCAATTGTACATTAATAAAGCATATCATGTTAAATCCCAAAGTTCTTAAGTATGGGACCAGCCCTAAAGACTGCTAGCATTAAAAAATAAGTCTGAGTGTGCCTCGATTTCATAGGAGGCGTTGAGTTCTAGTCTCGCCTTAGCCATGAAAGCCGGTTGGGTGACTTTGGGCCAGTTGTTCTCTCTCAGCCCAACCCACCTCACAGGGTGGTTGTTTGAGGGAAAATAGGAAGAGGAAGGAATATTATGTAGGTTCACTACCTTAAGTTATTTATAAAGTAATATAGGCAGGATAAAAAAATTCTAATACACTTGTGGTCACATTTACATTCTATTCAAGTACATCATTATTATTCTTTTTACTTATCTTGGGCATCAGGCTTTGATTTACTTCTTTTTTCCTAAACTCTCATTCAAGTAACATTTGCAATACTTTTGATAGCACTCTCTAAAAATCTCTGTGGAGGATCATTCCAGTTGCTTGGCTATTATGAAGTGGGTGTGTTGCCTCTGGAGTAGCGGTGGGCAACCACAGCCCCTTTGCGACCTGTGGTCTTCAATTTCCAGCTAGCTCAGGAATTCTGGGAATTGAAGTCCACAGCTTGTAAAGGAGCTGTAGTTGCCTATTCCTGCTCTGGAGGCATCTGATTCCTTCAGCTGACAGCAGGGGGCAGCATTGCAACCTTCATGTTTCCTGCTAATTGTGGCTGCAGAAATATTTCAGAGAAGCTGCAATCAAAGCAGGGTGGACATGTACAACATCCTACTCGTTAAGCAGTGTGGCAGAATGGCATTCTTCAGTTTCCCTTAGTCATTCCTGACTGTCTTTCAGGTCTGATCTTTCCTAATTGCAATCTCCAGCACAACGGGGTACTTGCCTTCTCAGCTGAAGATACCTTTGAATTCAGTGGGGCTCAGGTTAGTGTCTGAGCAGCTTTGCTCTAATGATGTCCTTCACCTGGATGGACATAATCTCCCTTGATCCCCAGTCAGCCAGAAGGCAGAAGCTCAAGGAAAGCCAGTGTGTAAGATTGTAACCTTCCTTCACATGGTCCCAATATTGGAGCTAAAGTTTTACTCATCCTTTGCTCTGGGCATCCCAGAGGTTAAAAAATTCTTGGACTATAGAGCATCCACTCACTGATGCATATCCCTGATGGAAACAGTGCCAATCTGCCAATGGTGCCTGTGCTGAAGATTGCAGACTCCAAAACCAGTTTTCCATGTATTTCCTTAAAGAAAATAATCTGCTGTCCTTATTGTATAAGAGAAAAACATCTGAAATGCAAATGAAAGCTCTGGATTAATCTACTATATTCATAATCTGAAATTCAAGCCATAATACCCCACAGGTTCTGCATTACATGAAGTGCTTTCTTTGTCTTTAAAGTGTCTGCTGTGTTAGAATAGCAGTAATGTTGCCCTTCCATCTTGTCATATAATTCATGATCACCATAGATTGCTTTTTATTCTGTTGCCATTTTTTTTTTGTGCTTTCTATTAGCCCAAGAAACCTCTTCAAAGCGTTGTTGGTACTAACTGTCTTCTTGGTTACTTTTGCTGCAGACTGACTATTTTCATCTCTTCATCTGTGTGGCTATTGTGGTGATCTATGGGGATGATGTCATCGAGCAGCAACTGGGCACCGACCAGATGCTGCTACACTTTGGGAACCTCACCATGCACATGAATGGGGAGCTCATACTCAGGAAGGTAAATCAATGTCCAGGGTTCAAGCAAAAACTTCTGGGAAGAAATTTATGGACTTTAAAGGAGCACACACAACATTGTGCCCAATGTGGGAGGGTTTTTTTGGGTGTCTGTGTGTGATTAGCCTTCATTGTGACTTACAATAGGCATGGTTTAGACAAGCTCAAGCTGTTCCAGTTAGCTGTCTTCAGTGGACCTAAACATCTCCCGCTGTCTCTCTTCCAGGCTAGGAGTTTGCTCTATCAGTTCCGCCTGCTACCCCGGATCCCCTGCAGTCTGCATGATTTGTGCAAACTCTGCGGAACAGGCATGTGGGACAGTGGCTATATCCCCGCTGTGGAATGCACTGGAAATCACCCGGACTCCGATAGCTGCCCATATGGAGGCATGGTGGATGAGCCATCTCCCAAGTCAGGAAATGATTGCAGAAGGGGACTTAAAACACGAGAGGTTTTTGCTTTCCGGAAATAATTGTTCAGGTTCGTAGATCAGCTACGTGAGGACTGCAAAGCAGTGAGCACAGAAAACTCAGCACAGTCGGGACCTGGCAAGCAAAAAAAACAAAACAAACAAAAAAAAAGAACAAAACAAGGGGTTTTTCTTCGGATCCTAAAACAAGGTTGGTCATGGGAGGAGAACAGAATATAACAGAACGATACAGAGTGGAAGAGTTTCCTGCTTTCTGATCAGAGCTGGATTTTGATGTGCACCATACCAGGAAGCAGGTTGATGAGAGTATGGAGTTGCATTGTAGTTTGGAACAAATGGTGAGAGAGGCGGATGCTGGCAAATTGGGGTCAAAAGTGACCTGGGATTCCCTGCCTCCCTTGTCATGTAGGGAATAGTGACTGCTTTAGAACATGAATCCAAAACCAGCAACCCTGATGATAGGTGAAGGGGCAGAGTCGGCCTTATCCCTTTGCCCAGGTGCACCCACACACCTATGCATGCAGATACTGCTTTAACCAAAATGCACCACTCACTGGCTTTATGTAAAGCCACAATGACCACCTGGAGTATAGTCTGCCAAAAACAATTTAAAAAATATAAACTTGGGGGTTCCCAAAGGAAACATTTCAGTGTGTGTGTATAAACCTTGATCACTGTATTTTTCTCCATATACACATCAAATGTTCATCATTAGGAAAGTTTCACTGTGAATGTAAATTATGCAAAATCACACCTCATACAAGATTGTCTGTTTGATTTAAACTGGTCAAGTAAAAGAAACTGGAAAAAAGTTCTCAGTAGCCCAGCGAGAAGAATCACTTTGAGGCATTTAGCTTCATTAACAACTTCTCCAGTGAGGACTTTGGGGATCAGAAGGCTACAAGCTTCAGAGCCATTACGTTCTCCTTTCAAACCAGTAGCCTACATCTAGCTACCCTGTGTCCTTCTCCAGTTTTACTGTTGTTGATTTAAATGTTTCCTAGTTAAAATAACAATAAAAAGCCCACCTTGCTACACAGTGGTAGGATCATCCTGATAATATTGAGGTGGTGAAATGAATGCTTACCTGAATAACGTGAGGATTCTTAGTTCAGTTCAAAAGTTATTGAGGTCAAAGACCAGTATAGAAGAAAACAATTAACAAACTCTTTAAAAATAAAAGAGGAAGGAAGGCCAAACTAAAACGATAGTACCCACTATTATTGCCAATATACATTTTCAGCCATTATAATTTGGCTCTTCGTCAAATAGCAAGGCAGTGAAGCTCTTCTTGCTACATCTCTCCCAAAGGGAACACTTGGATCTAGGCCTAGGGGAAATCCACAAGATAGAGTAGTGAGCAAAGGCAGCTCCTTGGGATTTTTTTTTTTTTTTAATTTCTTGCTTATTTTTAATAAATATTAAAACTTGTAAGAGAGAAGCTCCATCCAATTCTCGGGACCTGTGGGTTTGAAATGTAGGCTTTGCGCTGAATGAGCTGCCAGGCTGTTCACACAGGTTGCAAAGTGTGAGGTGTTTTCAGAGATATTAAGTAATGCCTTTGTTATCTGTCCCCTTCATAACCCTAGCAAAACCAGCATAATTTACAACACCTCCCCGCCTCAGCCAAAGGCAGCCTGTTACTTTATATGGAAATGGGAATTGCCAAGTGCTGATAATTTCACCCATTAAAAACAACAACAACGAACAGATGACCCCCAAAAAGAGAGACTTTTTGAGCTTCCAGATAGGTTAGATTGTCTATCATTTGGAAGAAGAGGGATATTACCAAATCTAGTTGAAGGAATCTGGCGGCTGGGCTATAAAACATTATTCAGCGCTTTGTCCAGAAATTGTATTTTTTAATAAAAAAAACCCAGCATGGACACTTCAGAACAAATGCAATTTATTGTCATCAAATTGCAGCAGTAACTGGGCTGTATTGTGAGAGTATGTTTCTAACAGCTTTTTAAGCCACCCAGAATCGTTTTTCTGAGTGAGATGGACAGCATATAAGTTAAATAAATTAAAAAGAAATAAATAAATAAGCTTTGCAGTGTAACATAATTGGACATGAATGCTGCAAATCAGAATTAGAGTGTTATTGCCTGGTTTCTGTATACTTTTTTAAGATTGAAATCCCAGTGGCAGACTAATAGGGCCATAATTTACAGGTTGAATTTGACAGATCATCCCTGTATTGGAGGGAAGAGAATAGCCCACAGCAGACCAAAGAGTTACTTTCACTGGGAAACAAAAACCAGGATTTTTTTTTCTCCTGAACTAGAGCAGAACCTGGAACGTTATTGAAATTCCCTAATCAACTTGGACCAGAAGAATTCCCGGTGGCCACTTTAGAAGGAAATAAAAGACTTGCGTGTGTATACTTAACTGTCTCTCCAGGAATTAGAAGGAGCCTGTAAAATAAATTGTACATCTGGGAAGCTCAATTATTTGGGATTTGTACAGCACAACTTTCCCTCTTTAACAAGTTCAGTTTCAGCCTGGGATGTACAGTATTTGGTTGGAGTCAAAACTGAAGGCCAGCTTCTGATGGGTTCAATATATAAATTGCAAGTTTTAAATTTGTTGAAAGCTGGTAATTTTTATTCCTCTAGTTTTATTTAAATCAATTAAAGTTAATCACTGTAATTCTTTATTGTCTTTTTCCTCTTTAACATTGGTTTAATGGCATCTTCATTTGCACATGTTTCCGATTGTATAAATAAATTTGAATAAAATCTTGTATTTATAAAGAACACAGAGATTATTTTTGTCTTACTTCCTATATAGGCTATGGAGCAGAAATTTGCTGCAATGAATTTAGAATGCCTTCACTTGCTTTGCCCCATTTTGCAAATGAATTCATATCATGAACCAGTATGTTTTTCATCTCAGATCAATTGCTGCACATTGAACTGAAGCAGAACTAAACACAGTAACTTAAATTGCAACTGAACTGGAGCAGCGGCCAAAACAAGAGTATCAACAACTCCGTGAATTTCTGCACCTTCTACCTAATTGAAGGCAGAAAACTGGAGTGTAGGTTTTGGCAGTCTGTCCCTTCCCTGATACTCCTACATGCAGAAGGTGTTGCATCTAGACTCTGTCCTAGGCTAAATACTGTGTGAAAACCTGAATTAGTTGCATTTTGCACTTGCAACAAGAACAAAGTTGGAGCTGAGGTAGCCTTCCCTTGTTTTCAACTTTTTCAGTCTCTGCTTAGGTCTTGAGGACCCTTTCCCACAACTATCAATGGAGATTAGCAGATCGCTTGGAGAACAGATAGCCATTGGTGTTTTAACACCCTGCCCTCTTGTCCACATCTTATCTGGTGTGTTTAAAAATCTCAACACCTGTTCTACAGGAAAGCTGGCCAGGTGAGGTGGTCTCTCTCCGAGAAATAAAAAAAAAAAGCTATGAGAAACCATAGCAGATGGCAGCATACATTGGCTGACCTTGAAAAGGTTAAGCAGGCTAAGTCCTGATTAGCACCTGGAGGGGAGACTACCAGCAAATCCCACAGTTGCAAGCTAGGAGAACGAAGTTGAAAAGGGAATGATGAACCACTTCTGTGTCGTGGCCAAGAAACATGAATGAAAGCATGAATGTGTTCTTGATGCACTGCAATCACTAAAGTTGAGTTTTCTAAAGCAGCGGTCTCCAACTTTTCCGGCTCACATGAGCTCACCCACGACTTCCACGGCCTAATTCCAAACAGGCTAAGGCCTGGCACCAGGCCTCAGACCTGAAGTTGGGGACCCCTGTTCTAAAGTGTTCCTGGGGGATTTGGGAGTCCTGTCAGAGGAGATGGGGCCCAGGAGCTCCACCAGAATTGGGTTTTTTTCCCCTTTCTCTTTTGAATGGAAGCCTCTTTATCACTGTTCATTTCAGTTCTTAGTTCCTGAATTTGTAACTTAAGCCATTCTTTGTCACCAGGGACAAGTGAGAGGAGGTCTGGATCCCAAGGCACTCCTGATGTATCTGAAAGCAGTTTGCCTGTAGCTTCTGCTTCCTTCACAGAAATTCAAGCCTGTCTTTGTCATCAGTGCAAGGGGTTGTGTTTGCATATATAAACAGAAGTGGGGAGGGAGGCCAAGCGGGAGAGGAGGGGGAAGCTGTTCAGATTTCAAGGTCAGGAGGGAAAGAGCTGTTTTAATTTCAGTCCAGCCCTGCCATGCTGGAGATTGCTGTGAGAGACATCCCTGAAGGAGGGGTAGGGTAGGGAATATATTATGGGCCGGCCTCCTTCACATCTCCTGGAGGTCACAGGAACACAGCACCACCTACTGTCTGCAAGCTCTACTGCTCAATGGTGATTATGCTATGGCGGGGTGGGCAAATTATGGCAAGTTTACGACCTGTGGACTTCAACTTCCAGAATTCTCAGAAATGCAGGAGCCGAAGTCCACAGGATGTAAAGTAATAATAATTCCCCCCACCCCCAGGGCGATGGTGTAATTCCAGCACAACCATCTTTCTGGCTACTGGCCACATTTGAGCTGACCCAACACCACAGTGTTATTAATTTTTTTGACATTTTCTTAAGATGGTAGCTGCCATAGCCAATGTTTAAACAACATAAGAAAACATGCTAGGATTGTTCTATAAATGTGCACTGTTAGTCTAAAAATGGGAATATTGCTAATGGACTCATGCAAATGTACTTCACCAGACAGCCTTTTCCACAGAAGACACTAGGGACAGGTTTTTGAGATGAATAATATTCTTGGAATACTAAGACAAGATAAGAAGCCTCTCAATATTTTTGTTTAAAATACTATGCAGGAGATTATTCTGGAGTTGAAAGTGGCTTTTTCTCCCCTAGTTTCTCTATTAGGTAGATGTTCGTATATGGTTAGTGTGTAACAATAGTGCTTAACAGTTACTTCACAAATTTAAGCATCAGTTCTGTCAGTAAGAGTACATTGCTAAACATACCTTATTATTTAGTTAAAATAGATTGTATTCAACTATCTCTCAGTACGCTTAGTGACAGATTATTTCAAACTTACACCAAGTGAGAAAATATATCCTCTTCCTGGCATTGGCCCCCTTAAGATCAGGAGAGAAGTAGCAGCAGATGCCCTGGGAACTAAGCAAGAGAAGGATCCTTGATGTCCTCTGAATGGACATATGCCTGAAGCCCACTGACTCAGATCTAGGAACACCTTCATGACAAGAACAAACATTCCTGAGGATACACAAGAACAAAATCAAATTAAAAGATGGAGGAAGGAGACCATTGAGCAAGGAATAACATTAAAGGAGGATATGGCTGAAGGATCTGACTGAGCTCTCTACTTGGAGGATCCTGAATAGGTTGAGAGTTGGAATGCCTAAGTGTAAATGTTCCATGTTCAAATGGAAGTTCTTAGCAGATGACAACACACAGTGTGAAAGTGGAGAGACACAAAGCCCGGCCCATCTACTGGTATGTCAGCTACTACTAGAAATGTACCAGTGGTGACTTATTTTTGGCCAACGATAAAGCCAAGATGTCTTCATTCTGGCAATTTAGAGTTTGATCTAGACCCAGAAGAAGAAAAAATATCCCTCACAATTCTTGTATCAATATAAAATGCCAGAGGGATGGGAACGCTGTATACGATTAGTGTTTCACAGAAAAAGGTGTTGTTGATGATCCAAACTCTATCAAGAACCTTGGAGTACTCATCTCTAATGATCTAAGTATTAGAGCCTACTATAACTACATAGCCAAAAAGGCATTAAGAGTTGTTAACCTAATCCTACATAGCTTTTTCTCTGGCAATATCACATTAACAAGAGCATACAAAACATTTGCTAGACCAATACTTGAATACAGCTCATCAGCCTGGAACCCACATTACGTATCTGATATTAACACAGTTGAGGAAGTCCAGAAATAAGAGTTCTCCACTCCTCTACTCGTTGCAAAATACCTTATGCCACCAGACTTGAAATTCTAGACCTAAAAAACCTAGAACTACGCCGCCTTTGGTCCAATCTAAGTATAGTATATAAAATCATACATTGCAATGTCCTACCTGTCAATGAATACTTCAGCTTCAACCATAACAATACAAGAGCACACAATAGATACAAACTCAAGGTTAACAGCACCAAACTTGATTGCAGGAAATACAACTTCAGCAATAGAGTGGTCAATGTCTGGAATACTCTACCTGACTTTGTGGTTTCTTCCCCAAACCCCAAAAACTTTAACCTTAGACTGTCTACTATTGACCTCGCTCCTTTCCTAAGAGGTCTGTAGAGGGCAT
Organism: Hydrophis major; assembly: GCA_033807585.1. NCBI lineage: Eukaryota > Metazoa > Chordata > Lepidosauria > Squamata > Elapidae > Hydrophis > Hydrophis major. The sequence goes on along the minus strand of CM066329.1, from coordinate 185,162,876 downwards.
GCATAAGCGCACCAAAGTGCCTACCGTCCCTGCCCTATTGTTTCTTTTTATTTTTCTTATATGTATCCATTTTATGTATTCATAACTATGTCTATACTTATACCTGTTATCTTGTAAGTGATTGACAAATCAAATAATAAATAAATAAATAAATTTAAAAAAAACCAGGTCATGTTATTATGCCAACAATTGCCCAATTGTCCCTTCGTATGTGATTATACACATACCAGAGCAGAGTGCTTCACAAAGTATATATTAATGGTATGGAACTTGTAATGAAACTTTCTGAAGAGCTGAACTAGTACAGTTTGGGCATCTGTATACACAGAAATCTCATTGAACTAAATGGGGTGTACTTTCTAACAATAAGGTATGTTTATGAATGTATTCATATTGACCAAACTGTTGCTTAAAACAGTAGCAAATGTGAATAGGTTGAATTCTGAGATGATACCGATCTACTGCCTTCACTTCGGTTAATGTTTCTGGGACTAGAAACCATCCTGCTTATCAGTTTACAATGAATGTATTTTCCCTTCTGTTTGCAAAACAGTTGCCCATTTAGGTTTGCTTGTTGCTTATACTAAAACGCAGCTCGCCAATGTTGTTATGTGACACTATTAAAGAGTAGGATCCCTCTATATCATGGTTAAATTCTACTACATTATTGCATTTCCTATAGTCATGTCAACTATGAACAATGAACATTCCTGACTTGGCCCATAAGAATTCCTTCTATGGGATATGGGTGGCCATCATGGGTTATGAGAAGGGGTGGCTGCTGGGGGTTCACAGTGGTTCGGAAGAGCCCCTAGCTAAGATTCTGTGCCATTCAGAGAACCCTCAAATCCCACTCCTGGCTGGCCCCAGCCATCCCACCCCTCCCAGGAGTCCCCACATGGCCTGTTTTGGATGCAGGTAAGTACAAGGTGCGCATGTAGGCTTAGGGAGGGCAAAAAATGGGCCTCCCGGAAGTTCCAGGAAGGCCGGAAATGAGCCACTTTCCAGCTTCCAGAAAGCCTCCAGAGCCCGAGAAGGCCATTTTCGCCCTCCCAGAGACCCGAGAAAAGCCTCCAGAGGAAGGGGAGGGCAAAAATACCACCACCCGCCATGGTTCAGGAGGCCAACTAGCCCATGCCCACCATAGTCACATCCACCCAGCAATCAGGCAGAGAACCCTTTGCTAAAATTTTTGAAGCCCACCCCTGGTTATAAGGTCACTGGATCTCTAAGGGTCCTCTTTCCATTTAGCTTCTCTTCTTCCAGCCTCAGGAAGAATAGCAAAGAGAGCTTTCTCTAATGCTGAACAGTGAGCAGGAGGAGTCTGCCCTCCCCATGAGGCTATTAATTGTCCATAATGTTCTTGTATATTCTGGAATGCATTTTTGTGAATGAGCTTCAAAGAGTTGAAAGCCATAAAAATGTATAGTTGAGTTATTCAAATGGAATGAGAAGTGTGGCCTCAATCATAAAGCCCAACTGCTATAAAGGATAAACTTTGTCCCAATTAAGTGCAGTTCTTGCAATTGCAATTGTTACAGATGTGTCTAAGTCCATCTCAGCATTTTGTTGAGATGAATTTGTTATGGATGGGTCATCTGGGGAGTGGCCAAGCTGCTGAGACAAGGCATTTTTTTAGTCCCAGATTGCTACTTGTCTGCCAGTCTTGTTACAGGGATGAGGTGAATCGTGCTTCTCACCCACCCCTTTTTTCCTAGAAATAGGCTCATCTGTATGTATGAACACAGCCACAAACCCAAACTCACTACTCTTTTGGCCGTGAGCAGTAATCTATGGCAGCTTTTAAATTCTTGCCCCCTGAAAATGCTCCGTGATTTATTTACCCTGTTGTCAATCTTACCTCTCTTTCGGCATGCAGAAATTTTATTATCTGCTTTAAAATTAAGAAGAGGCGTTTGTTCTTATTGCAGAAAGCAGCACATATAAGGCAAGAATAGCTGAAACTTTGGCTTTGTACCAATCCATCCTTTAACCTCTGGTTAGGAAGGAGGCAGGTGGGCGTTTACCCCACAGAATCTGAAATCATTTACCAATAGCCTCATAGGAGCAGCTGAGAATATGATTTCCTCCTGCTGGAAAGGTAAAACAGTCGAACAGAATGTTCCTGGCAGATGGTAACTCAATGCTCCCCAAATGAACATGCTGTCTTAGCATGGGGCCCAGTCCGCTGTTAAATGCCTGCTTTCATTATGGAGATCTCTTCGACAAGGAAAAGACAAATCCTGTGAAGAAAGGACTTTGCAATCACCACAATTTGAAGGGTCACCACAACATCACTCCTCATTTTTAGGCAAGTTATATTTGCTTTAATATAACCCGTCGGATCATGTATGAGAACAGGGGTATATACCAAGTGACCCCAAACTGACCAGCTTGTGCTTTTTACATGAGCTTTATAAGGGCTCTTTGCTAACCAAGCAAACAAGCCAAGCCCCCAAGACTCCATCTACTAACAAGGCTGTTCTGGGGAGGTCAAAGGCTGTGTCTCCACGAAGCAACATTCAGAGACATTTAGTTTCTCCTGCATTTCTTGGAAGATCTGCCCTAACTTTCCACCAAGCATATGTAATGTGCACTACTTGTATTTCAACTATCAGTACTTCGGCTATTGAAAGAGAAGGTTTTAACCTCAATACTGGTGGGTTTCACCCACTCAGAGCTCCTCATCGAAGATCTAAAAGACAACCTCTATTTTAGGCAAAGAACGAGAGACAGCTAATTTTGAGGGACCACGTGCCAAGTGTCTTCCTCCTTAACGAACTGTCTCAAATGGCCTCCAGTGGTTTTACAAGGAGAAAAAATGCTTTTTGTCATTGCTGCTGGCTACAAATACAAGTTCAAGAAGAGTGTACCATTGCTATATTTTATGTGCAATTCTTTTTTAATGAGGCCACATGACAGTCTAATGTCATGGTAAAGTTATGCAATGGATGGTGAGACACAATCACACCCATCTTTTAAAATGTGGAAAAATGCATGTGCCAGGGTAGAACACTGTCACTGAAAATGGGTCTATCAATCTATCTATATCATATCTATATATAACTATTGTCAAAGGCTTTCACACTACTGAATTCTAGATAGTTCCTATTACCCGGGGGGAAATGTGCCATTTTTAAAACATAAATCTTGCCCTTCAGCAGTGGGAAATTATGAATGGTCCCAGAAATAGAAGTATATCTGGGAGAAAAAGAGGACCATATTTAACAAATAGGCAATAAAGATGCTTTCACTGCACCACAAGACATGAACATCATTTTTCTGATTTCTCGGATCAGAGTCCAGAATTTTTCATCAGCTTCTCAGATATCATATTCAATAGTAGAGGATTTTGCAGTCCAAACTAACCCTTTATTTCCCCCAAAAAAGTCTATTTCTTTAACCCGTAAGGGAAGCCATATACTATATTTAATCCCAAAATAGAAATCATCTACTTTGAGTTCAACATGTTGCTCAGTTTAAGTACTACATATTTTTGCAGATTTCTAGGATGAATAGGTTCAAAGAAACACAATATAATTCCTACCTTGTAAGGGGGGGGGAGGAGGAGGAGGAAGAGGAGGAGGAATTTTCAGCATAGGGAGCTTGCTATGAAAATCTTGGAATTCTAGAATCACACGATTAGAAAGCAAGTCATAGGTAATTTCTCCACATTCTTGGTCAGTAAAGAATTCCTTTTTGGAAATCAATGTCACCTCACAGGTTTTAGAAGCCTGAATGGCTTGGTTGATCTTGAAAAAGTTGAGCAGGGTCAGATCTAGTTGGTACTTGGATGGGAGACCACCAGGAAATCTTAGGATAATTGTCTGCATAGGAAAGTTGAAAAAAGTATGCAGGAAGAAAGCAAACTATTTCCATGCTGATATCAAGAAGCAACATGGATGTGTCCATGTACTGCATGCCTCGGGAGTCAAGCTTGATATTCAGGAGATTTACTTTATTTCCATTTAGATGTAGCCATTCTCTAGTTGTTTTTCAGCTAACTGATAGAAAAGAAAAGAAAAAAAGGAGCAGCATGTGGGCAGCTCACTTAATTCGTTGTGACACTGATAGATACAGCCACCTAAAGGTCAAATCAAAACCTACTTATTTCTGACCTACCTGGTAAAGACCAATGGCCTAGAGCAGTGGTTGTGAGCTGCATTTAATTTCATACGTGCTTTGAAAAAGGTCTGTTCAAGGAGAGTACTTTGTCCCTGCATCACAGTTAGCATTTTGGGAAAGGAACAAAAGTTGTCAAAAAAAAAAAAAAAGGAATAAAGGAATAAAGGGCCATTCCAACCTTTTAGTCCCATCAATGAAGGATTGCAGCATCAACAGGAAAAAAAAATACAGGCCCTTGGTCAGGAAAGCTTTACAAAATTTCTCTAACATTCTTCATAAACATATCCCAGAACTTTTCACAAACTGATGAAAAACAGCTGTTATTGACACATAAATATTTTTACATAAATAAGCACAATAAATTTTCAATGCTAAATTTGTGGATGTTCTTTTTTGTAGAGTAATTTTATTAAAAGTATTATTACAACAACAAACTAATAGAAGTAAAAACAATAAAAGTAAAAAATAGGAAAAGAAAGAAAAAATAGGAAGAGAAATAGAAAAAAATAAGAATATACAGTAGTAAGTTGGGAAAAGCACATTAAAAATGATGTTTCCTTTCATCACAAGTAGAAACAATTTTAGTAACTTATCACTTTCACTTAAAATAACACAAATTATTCCTTCTTTATTCCATATCCCATCTGTTATCTAGCAAAAAAATCTGTAAAGCCTAGTTATTTCAGTCCTGATATCAGTAAAAGTCTCTTAAGGGCTGCCAAAGATAACATATCTCTTTTTACCTTGGTCAAATAAACCAACTTTTCTTCCATTTACTGGACCCTTTTCTTTAAGTTCCTAAACTTGTAATTAAGATTTCTTTTACTAAGGAAGGAAACTTTGAAGGAAACTCACCTGGTGCCATTAAACCTGTTGACCCAAAAGTTTGTGACAGTTGAAAAGCCACTAACCAGCAAGTACTGCAAGTAATTAGAAAAGGAAGTATGTGAACTTAATATCCTTTCAAAGGCATTTTCAGCCCTTCTAGTAAACCAGACAGGAAATATGACTAAATGAACTAAATCCACATTACTATAAGGCTACATTAAAAGAATATTGAAAGTACTAAAATACTAAACTTCCCACCATTGCTTCATTATTGAATCAACTGCTTTATTCATTAGGATAAGGCCTCTTTTCCTCTGACTGTCAAGCCACTAGAGGGTTCTGTCTTTCTTGTCTGATTGTTTTCTATCTAGGCAGTATCTTTTTTCTTCATTCCTCAAGGTCATTCCCACATTCCATTATTTGCTCATTTCCCATAACTTCAACCCTGCAGGAGATTGCTGTCTTGCGGCCTCCTCATGAGGAGCAACTGTTTGGAGCACTTGTGGGCAATCTCAAGTCCTCTCCTTATCCAGAGAGTAATTATTGAATAGCTGGTCTACAAAATGGGTTTTCATTCTACTGCAGTAGTCAGTTCCACTTTTTGAAGAACTGACTTCAGTCTATCATTTCTTTCCCATAACCCTCTAAATTTCTACATTAATCATAGCAATAAGGCAATTTCACAATAGCGTAATATAAAAGTACTTCCAATGTTTTATAACAAACTTTCTCTCATTTTTAAAAAAAGAACTAAAAGAGAGAGAGAGAGAGATCCCATTTGGTGTAATAATTAAGGCATCAGGTTAAAAACTGGGAGGCTATGAGTTCTAGTCAGGCCTTAGTCACAAAGCAACTTTTGGGGGAGGAGGGTTGACCTTGGGGAAGTTATCTTCTCTCAGCCCTAAGAAGGAGACAATCACACACCACTTCTGAAAACCTTGCCAAGAAAACTTCAGGAAATTGTCCGGATAGTTTCTGAGAATCAGAGATGATTGAGTCAAAAAAAAGAAAACTTAATAATATTTGCAAGAATAAAAACATTTTAAGTTGCTACCTAAATGACAAAGTGAAAAATGTTTAATAGAATTCAAACACCTATGTCTTAGGGTTCAAAATGTGGTAACCCACTTATTGTGACACTGCTTGTTTTCACACAACACACTCAACTGATTTGACCTTTTTTTCTGGCTTCACACTGTGCACCAAATCAAAAAGGCTGAGTTTTTCACATCAGTCTGAGGCCTCCTCCAACCATGATTAAAATTAATCAAGGTTAAAGTGTGATGCAAATGTAGCTTCTAGATTGTTTTACATCATATAGAAACCCTTGTGTCTGTGAATGATTTTAGCAAAAACATTTAATTTAAAAAAGCAGATTGTTATTGAAAAAAAAGTTGCTGCAGTATTGGATTTCCACATTTTGACACTTTGAATTGTAACTAGCAAATTAGTAACAAATTAGTGTACTTTTATCAAAAGTGGCAAGACACATTTGTACTGTGCTATTCTCACTAGTACTACATTTTGCACTGATTTTTAGGTAGATGGTAGAATCCTCAAGCTATGTATACCAGTAGTTCAGATGGATAGGCAATTTGGCAAGTCCTATAAAGTGGGAAGGAAATTCTGCCAAAATGAAGAGTGATTTACAACTCTTTGCTGGGGTTCAAGTATTTGGTTTCTGAGTTCTCCTGGACATAATGCTGACTGCAAAACATTAAGTAACTAAGATAGCCAGGAGTTATTAACCTAGTATAGGTTAATACACTAATTGCAACCTTATCTGAAGAGGGCAGATATGAATATAGTTCTCCAAACTCTAAAGACACCAGGGTAGATGATATAATATACTCAATGTATTAGTTTTAAGGAGGCTTGGTATAAAAAAAAGTGGCCGCTCAAATGACATCTCTGTTGTACTAGCTATTCTGGCTTCTAGTATGTTTCTAAGCCCAACACATCAGGGATAGGCAATGTGGCCTTTTGGGGCAGTGTTGATCTCCAGCTGCTGTCACCCTTAGTTAGCAAAACAAATGTTTAGAGATCATGAGAGCTGCTGTCCAACATCTGGAAGGTCAGATTTTTCTCACCTCTGACCCAACTGACCTAAATTGTTTGAGTCCAGCTTGTTTGAAAGATAGTCTTGATCAATGTCAGCTTGACAGTCCTTTAAGATCAGCAGAAGGGGCCTGGAGGAGAAATTAGGAAGGCAGGCACACAAAATTAAGCCTTCTTAGCCACTTGTGGATTGTGCTTCAAACTGATGCCTACCAACCCCATCATAACAGGACTTCAAGTAGCCCCGTGACTCTGCTGTTCAGCTTGCTACATCACTGCATCTCTGCTACTATTTGTTTTTAATTATTAATTATTTTTCATTGCTTTATCTTGTCCTGTACTTTTAGAGCTTGTTAGATGTCATCCTGTACATTTTAGTCTAGAAGGCGGCTTATAAATATTTTAAATAAATATGCATCATGTAACCAAGATGAAAGGAAACATGCCAAAGGAAATTCAGTCTGTAACTGATCTGATAGAGAGCCTGCAGCCCCATAAATCTTAACTCTGGGGCTCGAGAAATGTTTACTTCTTACTAAAGACCGGTTGAGGAGTCTGAGCTTGCACCTCATTTGCAGTCTACTAGTGAGGGAGGATGCTTGCTTCTGTTGTGGAGGGGTAAAGTTCAGTTTATGTCAAACTACAGAAGCAAAAGAAAGCATGGATAAATAGTAATAGCACTTAAATTTATATACAGTGCTTTACAGCCTTCTCTAAGTGGTTTACAGAGTCAGCACATTGTCCCCAACAATTTTGGGTTCTCATTTTACCCACTTCGAAAGGATGGAAGGCTGAGTCAACCTGGAGCCTGGTGGGATTTGAACTGCCAAATTGCAGGCAGCCGGCAAGCAGCAGAAGTAGCCTGCAGTACTGCACTCTAACCACTGCATCAATGAGGTACGATTGAGCCCAAAATTTCTGTTGCTAAGTAAGACAGTTGTTAAGCAAATTTTGCCTCTTTTTGCGACCTTTCTTGCCACCTTTTTGCGACCTTTCATTTATTCTTATGTGAATAACTGCAGTTGTTAAGTTAGCAACACGGCTGTTAAGTTAATCTGGCTTCCCTACTGACTTTGCTTGTTGCAAAAGATGACTACATGACCCTGGGACACTGCGATTGTCATAAATATCAGTCAGTTGCCAAGTGCCCAAATTTTGATCACGTGACATTGGTGATGCTGCAACAGCATGAAAAACGGTCATAGGACATCAACTTCAAATGGTTACTAAACAAATTGTTGTCAGTTGTCTACTTCCTGTATCTGACTTGTATTTCTATGGTGCAGCCTGTTAAAATTTTGAAGGCCTTTTTATACACAGCTTTTGTACACAGCTACAAATCTGTAAGAAAATACCCACTGAACTGAATAGTCTTAAGGCAATGAATCAACATACCCTGAAATATCAGGCTATTTGTGTACATACATGACAATATCAGTGGTGGGATTTAAATAATTTAATGGCCAGTTCTCTGCCCTAATGATTGTTTCCAACAACCATTTCAACAAACTGCTCAGAAAGTTAACAACCGATTCTCCTGAAGTGGTGCGAACTGGCTGAATCCCACCACTGGACGATCCCATTATACAGTGTAAAGTGGTAAATCTTGGTGTTCCACCCCACAAAGAAAGGATGTTTCTTTGACCTTTTCTGTATGAAATAAAAACTTAATTGGGGCTGCAGGAAGGAAATATAATGCAAGACTTACCTCCAAAAAAGGAGAATTGGGATCCAGTCATTTGCACGGGGATAAGAATTGCTCACTGTTTCTTCCTAACTCTTGGCTATTGCAATACTTAATCTTCCTAACCCCCTCTTGCTTCCTTCATTTCTGTCTGTTCAGAGGGGATTTGATAATGTTCTTGCATAAGTTCCTCTGAAACTTCCACTTAGTAGAAAGATTGCTATCACCAAAATTAGTTGAAGTAGGTTACGGGTACTAGATTGGTATCTACTTTCCCTGTTGTCAGCCTTTAATAACCATGTCATTAGCAGATGGCCAAATACCAACTGGATGTTGGGACTGGTGTCATCCGATTTTGTACAACTTTAAAATGATTAATCAACATTATCTAGTCTCTATCAGATGCTTTCACATGTTTGTCATGTGAATGTAGCCATATGGGCACACATAAGATCTTTATTGAATCAAAACAGTACCTGAACATTATGTGTAATAGCTTGCTGTTGTAATCAATATAAAATCAGGACAGAAGATCTGTCATTCCTACATTTGACTTCATTATGTGACATCAAGTTGTCAACTTGTAGCAACCACAAGTATAGATCAGCTAACTAAGTCCATCTACCTTGTCATCTTCTGTTTATCATCTTCTCTTTTATTCCATTGTTTCCCACATTCTTCTCTTCCTGGCAATTTTCATAATCTTTTGACATTCAAATTGTTTTCCTCTATTTCTTAGTTTTTAGCAATCTCTTTTTCACATTCATCCCTAACAAGTTTTTATTTTATTTATTCCAGTGTTCTTCTAATGTTCTACTGATAAGGATTTTACAGAGATTCCTGATAATTCCCTTTTAAAAAGTGGGGATAAACTCAACATCATATGGAATGATAATGTTTGGAATTGATTTGTTTTGTTTTTCTGCTTTAGCTTGACTTGCAACCAGCAGATTATTAGTTAATGATTTGTTCCACAATTAGCTCCTGACTGTATCTTTGCTGTTAAACTGAATTCTCCAACTCCTTAGAGTCTAGACCAAGAATATAGACCATTTGATTTCTATTGGCTCTCTCTGATGATGTCCATATATAGCAATGCTATTTGAAGAATATGCTGATGAAGAAATATTATCTCTTCACAACCTCAGATTTTCTTTTCCTACATGGTTGTCTCCAGAACTAGATGTCTGGAAGACTTTAATCCAGTCACATGTAAATACCATTACCATAGTACTTTAAAAAATGGTCACCTCTTCCTCAATAGCATGAAGAATGCTGTCAGGCCTGAGGAATCCATAATCCAGCACTATGTTGGAAATCATTGTAACTTATCTATTCTTGTGGTTTTCTTGGTAAAATACAGGAATGGTTTACTGTAGAAGAGGAACTGAGGCTTTTTCATTGTCTCTCACATGATCATCTACCATCTATGTAATTGCTGCCCATAAAGGTGACTTCTGGGCAGCTGGGATGATCTTCAGGCTTTGTGTGATTCTTCTTGGTGTATATACACAATGTACTGTACAATTCAGGCCTTCTTTGCTCAATCCTTACCTGACTCAGTGAGGCAGCATAAGAGGGCAGTGAGAATTTCTATGAACAATGCAGAAATCTCAAAATACTTTGTTCTGACACTGGATAACTTGAACAAGATATTCCTAGAAGTCTAAATTAAACCAAATATCTTGTGAGCAATAGACACAATTTTAATTTTAATTCAAGATGTTCAACTGAATTGAGGATTCTATAAAACATATATTTCTTTTAAATTATGAATCTGCATAGCAATGAAGATTTCAAACTAGAAGGAATCCTTAGGTGGGTCTGTTTATGTTATTTTTTTATTTGATACCTGGTATAGAAACCATAAAAAAGGGGTTTCGTAAACCATGGTCCGGGGATGAGACAAAACCAGCGTCATGGAAGAAAGGATGAAATTGTGCCTGTCAGGTCATCCCATCTATTCTGTGCATAACTAAAACAGCTCTTTCTTTATTTTATAGGTCTTTTCACTGAGATCATTTATTTGTCCAAGTATTTTTTGAAAAAGCTATTATAACTTACCATTTAATGTGACAAGAAGTTTTTGTTTGTTTAAAAAAAAACACTTCTATGATATTTGGTACTGGAGTTGAAAGCTTTCTCAGATTTGAGATTTGATTTGGACTGATAGCAATATGGTCAAGCATTGTAATGTGAGGTACAAATTTCAGACTGCAAAAAATGGGAATGGTTGCTTTATTTTATCTGCCTTATATTTTTATCATAGTGTTACTGTTGCAAAGTGGAAAGGCCAGAAAGTACCCAAAAATGCACTGTCAGAGAAAAAATGTTTAATATTAGGAATATAATATAGTTATGTCTAGATTTCTACCCTATTGTTTGAATGCTGCCAGATTCCTCCAAGTAGTTATTATTAGTGGTGATGTGTGGGCTTATGTGATGAAAGTTCATTTTGGTGCATTACATTTAATTAGTTATTAGTAAGAGCTTGATTAGCTAATCCTTGATTACCCAAATGGTTCATCCTGTCAGATATGCTGCCCTAACTATAGTGAAGAAATGGTCTTGTGTGTGATAACCTACGAAGGTGTACTAATTTTAGGTGTACTAAAATTTAGGTGTACTAATAAGATACAGTGGTCCGAATTCCTTGCCGCCTACAGCTACCGGCTCACACACCGACCGGGGAAGACAATCACCCACGCAGACGCCCTGAGCCGCACACCGTTACCTGACCTAGACACCGACCCAGCACCCACAACAGCCACCCTCAGCATAGAGACTCTGCCTGATCTACCCATAACCGCGTCAGACATTGCCCGCGAGACTAATAAAGACAAACGTCTGGCACGGGTGTTACATTGGATAGAAAATGGGTGGCCGGAAAAGGACGACAACGAATCATTCAGGACATTCCTGAACCGGCAAACAGAACTCTCATTAAAAAAAGGTTATGTACTTTGGGGGGATAGGGTTGTTATTCCGGAAAAGTTACAAGGGAAGGTATTGGAGTTGTTACATGAGGGGCACCCAGGCATAGTTAGAACAAAAGCCCTGGCCAGGAGTTATGCCTGGTGGCCAGGGATGGATAAGCAAATCAAGACTTGGGTGGCAACATGCAAACGTTGCCAAGAAACCAGACCGAGCCCTCCCGCAGCACCAATCCTGGAATGGGAAAACCCCAGGGGACCATGGTCCAGGATCCACATAGATTTTGCTGGGCCCACGAAAGGACATATATTCCTTATCATGGTAGATGCTTACTCCAACTGGTTGGAGGTAAACAACATGAAAACCACCACCACGGAGGCCGTGACCAAGGAACTCAGCAAGCTGTTCGCAACCCACACCCTCCAAGATGTCATCGTGTTGGATAACGGGCCCCAATTTACCTCGTTGGAATTTGAAAAATTCCTAGCGGAACGGGGCATACGACATGCACTGACAGCACCGGCACATCCGGCGGCGAACGGGAGGGCAGAACGGATGGTTCAATTCACAAAAAAAACCCATCCAAAAAATTGAACATGGGGAAATCCAAGAAAAAATAAACAAAATTCTCTTTATACAACACATAACCCCAAACACAACTACCAACAAAAGCCCGGCAGAACTATTAATAGGGAGGAAATTAAGGTCCCCACTCGACAGACTGCACCCCACATACAACCCAGAAAAAAACCCAAACTCCTCAAGCAAAAACCGAACATTTTCCCCAGGTGACGCAGTCGATGCAAAGAACCTTACCGGAGATCCACTTTGGGTACCGGCAACTATAACCCAGCTGACAGGTCCCCACTCGTACCGGCTGCAAACAACCGACAGACGAGCATGGAAACGCCACATCGATCAAATAAGATTGAGAACAACCACGGGAAACACAACCGACACACAAACAGACACAGACAGCCCCCATAACACAAACCAAGAGGGGAGGGAATACCCCAAGAACCAAAAACCAATAAAAAGAAACCAGCTATACTCACCAGCAAGCAGCCAGCTCAAAGCCTCACCAGGGAGAAGCAGCCAGGCCAGCTCGACCAGCCCAGAAAGACCAGGCGGGAGCGGCAACAACCGCAGCTCAACCAGCCCGGGTAGACCGGGAGGGAGCTGTGATGAAAGGCCCGGTGAGGCCTTCCAGGCGGTTCCATCAACAAGGCAGAGAGCAACCCAGAACCCGACTGAACCAGCCGGGAGCCAAGCAACAACTAACCTGTGCAGGTCAAGTAGGCAAGTACGAAGCCCCGCCTACTTACGGGACTACGTTACATAGGACCGTACCAAGAGGGGAGGGGTGTACTGTACAGTCATTAGCATACTTGCAAGTGCCGCGCTGTGATTGGCCAAAACGCACGGCGATCTCATTGGCCGAGCGAGCCACACTGATTGTCCCGTAATGAATCCCCCGTGATTGGTGGAAACTAATCGCGGGAGATTCAAAGGAATGCCATTGGCCGCGGCCAGAGAATAAAAGCTGCTGTTTTTCCCTTTGAATCCCGAGCCGATCTCGGGACCTAATAAAGAGCTGAAACTGAGTCACTGGCTCCGAGTCTCCTTTCCTGCGACGGACACAACAGTGACCGTGGATTTACAAAATACTGAATTATAAATAGCCAATCACCTATTAGCCAACTGTATTATATAAATTAAGTATATGAGATGGTTTATAGAGATATGCAATATGGCCACAGTTTACCTTGGTGAGGGATAGCCGAGGCCAGCATTCTTAGCCTCAGTTAGATGTGATTCTGCCAGTTGAAATGTTTCATGTTGCCCAGAAAACAAAACTTCGTTAGCAGTTTCAATAGCTGGAGGAGGCTTCTGTATCAGGTAGATACTTCTCTGCTATTAGAAATTGAAAAAAAAGGAATTGCTTAACGAATCTGCTTCAGAAGGGATCATTGAATAGATTTTAGTAAAAAAGGAAAATACTCCTTAGGATTTCGCATAGATTTATTAATTTATGGTGCAGTGTGTGCCATCAAAAATGTAAAAATTCAAGGAGTAATTCATAGTCAAATGATTCCCAGTGGTGTTAGGTGAATACAATATATATGGATCAAAAGCTCTGTTAGATTGGGGTGGATCAGTTCCCAGAGAGACACAAGACCATAGTAACTTTCAGCTCTTTATTTTGGTTCAGCTCAGTACAAGAAAACGAGCCGCAGCAACCCTTCATATAGGGATTGCTCCCGGTTCAGCGGCCAATGGCAGCGCTTTGAATCTCCCACGATTGGCTCGGCCAATCGCGGTAGATTCCTAACGCTCCAATCACAGCCGCTGAGTCAACCAATCCAGTTGCGGTCCCTGCGGACCAATCAGGTGTCAGGTTTTGGAGTATGCTAATATAGCACAAGCTCCAAATTCTTTTAAGATAGGATCCTTCGCTGTTACAACTGACTCTTGAGGCAGCTGGATGCTTATCTAATATGTTTTGAAAGGAGTTTCTGTTTCAGGAGGAACATGCCCCAAAACACTGCAATTCTACTTCCCCTACTCTACTATGCAACATGGTTTATGACCTACCCATGGCAGCTGTTCTCACTTGGCTGCTTATTACTTTTGAGTAGAGAAATATTTTACAAGGGTTGTCATGAAACAAGTTTTACCGCTTCAGCCTGCAGGCAGCTTTGTATTTTGTTTTGATATGAAATCCCTTGATGTGCCAGGAATTTACTTTGGTTAACTTTTAAAAAGTAGTTTGAGAAGCAGAGTCTGTCCTGCCAGAGCAGAGGCAAAAGGTGATGATGAACTGCAATCCCATCCATGTTTACTAGGAATTCAGGAAGGCTTATTCTTCATTAATGACTTAGATGAGGGAATAGAAGGGGAACTTACCAAATTTGCAGATGATACTAAGCTGGCAAGAATAGCTAACACCCAAGAAGATAGGCTCAAGATCCAGATGGATCTTGACAGACTAGAATACTGGGCCATATCTAATAAAATAAAATTCAATGTAGAGAAAAGTAAAGTCCTACACTTAGGCAAGAAAAACCAAAAGGACACATATAGACTGGGTGAAACCAGGCTCAATAGCAGTCACTGTGAGAGGGATCTTAGAGTCTTAATGGACAACCAGCTAAATATGAGCCAGCAGTGTGCAGCAGCTGCCAAAAAAGCGAATGCAATCCTAAATTGTATTAACAGAGGGATACAATCAGGATCAAGGGAAGTATTAATACCACTCTATAAAGCCTTAGTAAGACCACACCTAGAGTACTGCATCCAGTTTTGGTCACCACATTATAAAAAAGATGTTGAGGTTCTAGAAAAAGTGCAGAGAAGAGCAACCAGGATGATTAGGGGACTGGAGGCTAAAACATACAATGAACTGTTGCAGGAACTGGGCTTGGCTAGTCTAGTAAAGAGAAGGACCAGGGGAGACATTCCAATATTTGAGGGGCTGCCACAGGAAGGAAGGGGTCAAGCTATTTTCTAAAGTGCCTGTAGCTGAGACAAGGAATAATGGATGGAAACTGAACACGGAGAGATTTAACCTGGAAACAAGGAGAAACTTTCTGACAGTGAGAACAATGAACCAATGGAACAGCTTGCCCTCGGAAGTTGTGGGAGCGCCATCACTTGAGACTTTCAAGAAGAGATTGGACTGCCATTTGTCAGAAATGGTGTAGGGTCTCCCGCTTGGGTGGGGGGTTGATGACCTACAAGGTCCCTTCCAACTCTGATTATCTGTATCTGTATCTATTATGGGTGTTTTTAAGAATGCATAGATTTACCAGCTCTCCAATGTTCAGTCATTGGGTCTGTTATGGAGGGAAGCCTGTTTTTCCTAGTCTGACATTACCGCCTCACCCTATAGTACTTGTGATTTATGAACAAGTTGCTGACCGATGTAAGATTGTGGATAGATGTTTACAATTAAACATGGTCATCCAACTTTTGTGTGAAACTTTACATATTCATATACAAAAATCTATCTACTTATATATTTATTTCTTATATGAATATATGTTGAAAAGGGATAAAAGAACATACCAACAAAAATTATGCAAATTATATGAATCCAATATGTCACATTTCTGTAGCTATTGCTTCAGTTACTTTTTTCTTTAATTAAAAAAAAATCCGAGCAATATACCGTAATGCCCATGACTTGATCATAAACATACACACTATATATAAACATACAATATATATACACATTTTGGATCCATGGGGATTCAGGTGTAGAGGATTCCTACTGGGACATATAAAATCTGTTGTGAGTGCCAGCCTTTAGTTGTCTCCCAGCCATATGAAATTTTCCATGCAATCTTTTCTTAACTGTATTTATTCAAAATTGGTCACGTTCAATAAGAATTCAGCATAGAGTTGCAAAATTGTGTGCCAACAAAAAAAAAAACACCAAATGGAATCTAATATAGCTTGTTTAGACTATGTCCCTTAAAAATGAATTATAAAATATCTAAAACTGGAAAGTGACCGAAACATGTAAAACGAATGTGAAACATGCCTACCCCATTCTTAGGTTTAAATGTTGCAATTGAAGAGAAGAGCTATTTTAGAAATGCTTTGTATTTCCTCTGTACACTCAAAATTTAATCAGCATTTTAAATCAGCAATTTAAAAAGCAAAACTGCAGACGTACCATATACAGGCTATCTTCTCTTTTCCTCTGACAAAATTATAGCTCCCTGCCATATGTTTGGGCCTAAGAGACTGTCCTCCAGGTCAAAGAAACTTGAGTTCCAGGCATGTTTGAACCTCAGGACCACTCTTTTAGAAATAAATCCTTCTTTGAAGCAGAAGATGAATAGGATTAAGCAAAGACAAATTCCTCTCTATTTTTTTTCTTTTTATGATATGCTGTATTTTGTTTCTCCCCAGATGCCTCTGTGGGGTGCATCTCTAGTAATAAGTTTTGTTAAAATAGTTATCTCCTGACTGAAATGATTACCACTGTCTTGGTTGTAACATGCAAGCAGCAAAAACACATACTATCAAACTGCATTCTTATTGCTGATTTGGGTGATTGCTACGTCCACTTGCTTGACAATTGTATTAAAGTAAAAATGATGCAGTTGTCCTTTCTAAAATTTTTGTCAGTCATTCCTTTGAAATTTATTGCTTTAAACACAATCCTACACTATTCAGAAATGAATCTTATGGTGTCATTTTTGCTCCCAGCCTAGATAAGTGACTCAAGAAGCCTTGTAACTGCTAGTAAAATATGACCATATTTGGAAAATAGATTAAAATTACCACTGGCCATAAAGCTAAGAAGACAATGTGAGAGCAAGTCCTTAAAAATGTGCTTTGGGTGACTCTGAAATAAAGAACAGCATCTTTATGATTTGTTGCATTGAGTTAACTTACACCTTGCCATTTTAGCCTTATTACTACTAATATTAGATCTCCTTTAAGTATTAATAATCTCGGGGGAGGGGAAAAATTCAATTTAATGTAAATGATGCAGGTCACCTCAGAAGCATTCATGAGCAATTTATCTTTTATATCTGAACGTTCAGCCAGCAGGGGGGTTTCTTTGTGGGGATATGTATAATGTGGGAGTGGGAAGCATGGGGTCCTTTTAGATTTGCTACACTAGCCACTTGCAATGTCAGCTTACACAGCCAATGATGAGGCATGCTGGACACCTTTCGAGACCTTAGATTCCACCCTCCCTTTTGGCAAGATGCTGTTCATCTTAAACAG
This sequence comes from Hydrophis major, assembly GCA_033807585.1. Classification (NCBI taxonomy): domain Eukaryota; kingdom Metazoa; phylum Chordata; class Lepidosauria; order Squamata; family Elapidae; genus Hydrophis; species Hydrophis major. The sequence continues at coordinate 185,145,499 of CM066329.1, read as the reverse complement.
ACTGAGATCCTGCCACAGAACAATGTATTTTATGATTAATATCTATCCATCATGAATATTATTAAGGGTATTACAAGTAGTCCTTGCCGTAAGATCACAATTGATCCCTAAATTTCTGCTACTAAGCAAGACAGTTGTTAAATGAATTTTGTCCATCATAAAAACATGCCAGCAGCCAAGCGTCTGAATTTTGATCATGTGATCTTGGGCGGGCTGCAACAATTGTGCGAAAGCCAGTTGTGAGGCACTCTTTTCAGTGCTGTTGTAAATTTGAACAGTCACCAAACAAATGATTATAGGTCAAGAACAGCTTGTATTTCCATTTCTAAATGGTGCTGTCAATTTAAAAACATTCCAAATGTTTATAAATGCCAAGGTAACTGTAAGGATTTAGAAATGAAAATAAAACCAATTGAAAAAGACATAATACATTTATTATTATTATTATTATTATTATTATTATTATTATTATTATTATTATTATTATTCACAAAAAATGACAATGTACACAGCAAACAAGATAACTATACTGAGTTTCGTATCACAAATCACTAGTCGAACACATCCCAAGCGTTTAGGACTGTGTGATGTATCGGTGGATTATGTGAGCAGATCCCGATAAAGCGGTCTTCTGCAGCTCACCAATGGTGATTTTGTCAGTGCCAATTGTTTTTAAGTGCTTGCCTAGGTCTTTAGGCACAGCACCCAGTGTGCCAAGTACCACTGGAACCATCTACACTAGTTTATGCCAGAGTCTCTGCAGTTCGATTCTCAAGTCCTGATATCTGGTGATTTTTTCAAGTTGTTTCTTGTCAATTCTGTTGTCACCAGGTATGGCAATGTCGATGATCCACATTACTACTACTACTACTACTACTACTACTACTATTATTATTATTATTATTATTATTATTATTATTATTATTATTATTATTTTCCAAGCCAGCCTTGAACTTAGGAGAACTATTTTGAGACAAATGAACCTGGGAACTTCTCTACCCATTGATAATCACTGTTGCATGACTTCCAAAGGAGCCATGACTAAGTTGTGGACATCCTTCTAAAGGAATGTAAATTACTCCCACAACGATTTAATTTATTAAAAGCTATTAATAACACACTTAAGCAATTTACAGACATGAGCCAACAGCTCAGAATTCCGGTGCAACCTGTTTCTTTGTCCTGGGTGGGGACCAGGGAAAGAAAATGCTGTTGGGGGCACTTCTCAGCTCCCCCATCCCTCATCACAACATTTGGGGTTGGGGTTGTTATTAAAAGCACAGTAGTGCAGCCTTTTCATTTATTCATTTCATTTCTTGTTAACAGTATGTTTTCATTACTTGAAATTTTGTTGGTGCCCTAAGGGAAGTGTTTTGCTTAAACAATTGGGAGCAATTCAATTTTTTTACATATCACCTTGATAAAAGAGTTTTGATACATCGCTTCCAAAATAAGTCTCTCTGTGGCATTCTCCCTGTGCTGTCAGGGACAATTTTAATAAAATGGGTTTAGATTTTCTTGTGTGTTGCCTTTAGAGCTTAGCAGCTGGAGGCATTCCTAATATTTGGTGTAGATAATACTTTCATGCGTTGCTCAGAGGCCAGTTATTTAACAGCAAACCACAAATACTTACAGAAGGAAGGGTTTTTTTAGGACTACTGAGCAAAACATGTGGTGATCTATTCTGTATTTTATTTTGCAGAGATGGTGGGTAAAATATAAGCTGCTTATAAAGGGTAGGTGGCAGTGTTTGCCCTCCCCCATAAAATTACATGACTGAATGAAAGACTCTCTGAGAATTTTTTCCCTCCTTTTTGCACTGAATTTCATCTATCTGCACCTCCAAAAAAAAAAAAAAAAGACACAGCGGCAAATGCAGCTTTTTTTCTGTCACCAAAATGAAGAAACTGCCAGATGAACTTATGCCTGTCACACCCTTAATAAAAGCATTTCTGCAAGGAAACAAAGGGGCCCATTTTAGCTGACTGTAATTTATCTGCATGATGATGAAAAGCCAGGATATAAAAGAGGGGCTGGATGAGATGCAGCATGCTTCTGTTTCTGAGTGCGCATGCATGCCCTGGTTTGATTGAGAGAGAAAGAAACATGGAAAGAAAGACTTAAGTCAGGATAACTTCTTTTCTTGTTTGTATGTTCAGAATATCCAAAGTCGTAGAGAACTTAGCAAGAGCTTCCAGAGGTCAAATCTATGCACACTTGATCTGGGAAGAAACATTGACTATATTGAGTTTGCTCATGGATAACTATGCATAGGATTACATGGGTAGATGCTTACTCTTCTACTTTGGTGACCAAAGTCTTATTCCGAAGGCTCCTTCCTGGATATGAGAAAGGTATGAGCAGGTACAGCAGTACATACAGGTAGTCCTTGAATTACAATCACGACTGAGCCCAAAATTTCTGTTGCTAAGTGAGGTATTTGTTGAGTGAATTTTGCCCCATTTTACGATCTTTCTCGCCACATTAGTTAACTGAATCACTGCAATTGTTAAGTTAGTAAAACGGGTTGTTAAGTGAATTTGTTGCCCTGTTGACTTTTACAGATTGACAGAATTGAAAGAGACCATCTAGTCCAACCCCCTGCCAAGCAGACCCCATACCATTTTTGACAGATGGCAGTCTAGTCTCTTTTTGAAAGCTTCCAATAATGAAGCTCCCACAACTTCCAGGGGGAAGCTGTTTCATTGGTTGATTGTTCTCATTGTCAGAAAACTTCTCTTTATTTCCATATTGAATCTCTCCTTGTTCAGTTTCAATCCACTTTGCTTGTCAATAGATTGTCAAACATGATCATATGACCCCAGGACACTGCAACCGTCATAAATATGAACAAATTGCCAAGTGTCTGAATTTTGATCATCTGACCATGGGGATGCTGCAATGGTCGTAAGTGTGAAAAACGGTCTTAAATCTTTTTTTCAGTGCCACTGTAACATTGAACAGTCACTAAACAAACTGTTGTAGGTCGAGGACTACATGTGCAGAACAAGCTGGAATGCAAAGAGCATTTTAGAAGAAGGTTTTGCTGGAAGCTACATGGAAACAGATGAGGTGCCCAACAATGTGCTGGAAAGGCGGAGAATTGCAATAAAATGGTGGAAAATTGCAATAAATGCACACAGCTGTCTTTCCGTGATTCCTAGGATCCGTGCCTGCTTCAAGGGCAAAATTGGAAGGTTGTTTTTGCTAATCAGACAGCTACTGCTTGGCAATTTCTGCTTTTTCCAAATAAGGTAGACAGGAAAGGATGCAGATGATGTATGTCACCAACTTTATAAAAAATGCTTGTTTGCCCTTTTGTCGTCTTCCGAGAAAGGACACTGTGTGGCCACAGATCAATAAAACCTCAAAGCACTCTTCGGTTTATGGTTTCATTGCAGTTAATTGGGATTAAGGGGAAATTCCCCTATGTATGCATGTGAGGGGGGAAGGAAGTGGCATTCCGTTCCTTAGTTTCCTGGACTCCATGAGAGCTACGTAGATGTTTTAAAATAAGCCATCAATTCTTATCCAAGTGGGTGCCCACAGGTTCTCTTTCTTGTATTCTTTAAAGCCCTCAGGAAGGGGCAGAGGTCTAGGCTGAACAATGCAATAATGCCCATTGCTTCCCATGTTCAGGCTATGACTGGGCCACCTGAATATTAAAAATATACCTGTCTTCCTCTACATTACTTTCAGATTCCCCATGAAAATGTGGGGAACTACTAAAGGGCAGCTACTGAAACCTTAGTTTTAATTTGATTGGGAGTAAAATGGGAATAAAGGAAATGCTTCATTAAAATAAAACACGAGTTGTCAACAACGTAATAATCGATTCTACTTATCCACTTTATCCCTGGCAACAAACTTTATGATATTCAGATGCGGTATTGTACAGTATTACAGGTTGGACGTACACAGTATGTATTAACTGAGTAGGATAAGGCATTCCTGGCTGATGATCTAGAGAACTAGGCCAAACCATTATGGAAAGCAATAGTTTGTTTAGCTATGCTTTACTTCACAAGCCACAATCAAATAGTTTTGTATGTCATGTGAAGCAATACAATAGGAATATTTTACAGATGGGTTTGGGGTGAGTGGGTTAAGAAATGGAGCAGAATAACAGAACTGGAAGGGACCATAAAGGTCTTCTATTCCAGCTGCCTGCTCAAACAGGAAACCTTATACCATTTCAGATAAATGGTTATTCAATCTCTTCTCTAAAACCTCCAATGTTGGAGCAGCTACAACTTCTGGAGGCAAGCTGTTCAACTTCTCACTGTCAGGAAATGTCTTAGTTCTAGGTTGCTTCTCTCTTTGATTTATTTCCACCCATTGCTTCTTGTCCTGACTTCAGGTGCTTTGGAGAATAGCTTGGCTCCCTCTTTTTTGTGGAAGCTCCTCAAATATTGGAACACTGCTATCAGGTCACCCCCAGGCTTCTTTTCATTCAATTAGACATAGCAATCCCTGCAACAATTCCTCATATGTTTTAGCCTCCAGTCGCCTTATCATCTTTGTTGCTCTTCTTTGCATTCTTTTTTTTAGAGTCTCAACATATACCTGAAGCCTTGTGTCTTAAATTTGAGGGGATTTGAGGGGGTAAAATGGATGCCTTACATTTAATTAAATGAGGGTACTCATTTTGTTCCTTGAAGGTGTACACACACACACACACACACACACACACACACCACAGAAACAGGAACTGGGCAAATTTTCTCTGGCCAATTCCAGGGAATGCTTAGAGAGCAGCAAAAATATTCTAGCAAGGAAAACCAAATATGTAATCACAGTGATTCAGTCTACACATGAAGCAACAGATCACAGTGGCAGAATCAGTGGCATCTATGATAGAAGGAGAAAAGGTGATGTTTTAAAAAAATTAGAAGATCTCCAAGGTCCCTTCCAACTCTGTTATTCTGTTAAATTCTGTTAAGGTGGCAATTGCGTTCATGCAATTGAAACTGTTATGTCCTGGGCATGGGCGTGAGAACGGAGACGAGACATCGGACTGTGACTTCAACTCTTTATTTAACAAGAAAGACTGGAGCGGAAAACCTGGGCAGCAGTAGCTCTTTTATAGAACTTGCTGCTGTTAAACAACCAATGAACTGAGTCTATCGCTTTCACAAGCGTCCAATCAGGGGCTTCCGTTAACAGCCAATCAGACTGGTCAAGCCTGACCAATCATGACTCGCTATTCACGGGCCAATAAGAATTACAGGATTACAAGCCTGTTTTAAGATGAAGCTGTTTCGGTTGTATCGCTGCGATGGTTTAATCCATAACACCCCTCCCCCCTTGGTTCCATCTGAGGGGTGGGGTGACATATTCACGCAGATAGGCAAGCCGCTTCACCTGTCTGCTCGACCTGTGCTGTTCCACCGGGTTTCGTTCTGGTTCTGGTTCTGGTTCTGGTGGGCTGTTCGCTGAGCTGGATAGTGAAGACCGTAGTTCCGGGTTGCCCTCGTCGGCGCTGTCTTCTGGGTTCCCTGGATCTGCCTCCGTCGCGGTGTTGTCACGTGGCGAGGCCGCTCCCCGGTCCGGTTCTCCCTCGGATGGTGAGTATCCCCTGGGCTGTTGGGTTTCGATTTCTTCTTCGTCCTCCTCCATGTTCCTTCCCCCCCCAGCTGGAGGTTCCGGCGCTAATCGGGAACGGAGTTGGTCTATGTGGCATTTCCACATCTTACCGTCTGTCGTTTGTAGATGATATGATCGGGGTCCGATAAGTTGCGTTATGGTAGCATGCGAGTGAAGTTTCCAGCCCATCAGGAGTTCTGCTGGGGTTTTCTTCGTGGTGCTGTTTGGGGTTATGTGTTGAATAAAAAGCATTCGGTTTATTTTGTCGTCAATGTCGCCGGGGTCCATTTTATGCAGGGTCTGTTTTACAAATTGAACCATTCACTTAGCCCTACCATTGGCTGCAGGGTGAGCTGGCGATGTTAAAGCATGGCGGATGCCCCGATCAGCCAGGTATTGTTCAAATGGCAGAGCAGTGAATTAGGGGCCATTATCTGAGACGAGGACATCAGGAAGTCCGTGGGTAGCGAATAGTTTATTCAGTTTTTTATTGACTGTGTCTGTGGTGGTGCTTTCCATTTTTTGGACTTCAAGCCAGTTTGAATAGGCATCCACTGTTAAGAGGAAAGTGTGTCCTCTTGTAGGTCCCGCAAAATCAATGTGGATACGGGACCACGGACCTCGAGGCGTTTCCCACTGAGTTGGGGGAGTCTTTGGAGGAGCGGGGCAAGTCTCCTAGCATTTACTGCATTTTGCTACCCAAGTTTCTATTTGTCTATCTAAACCAGGCCACCATATGTAACTCCTGGCCAATGCCTTCATCCGCACGATGCCTGGATGTCCCTTGTGCAGCATTTTCAATACCCTATATTGTAGCTTTTCCAGGACTATGACTCTGTCTCCCCATACTATGCAACCCTTCTGGGAGAACAGTTCCGTTTGATGATTTTTAAATGGTTTAAACGTGTCATCAGTTTCATTGATCGGCCAACCGCGTTCTACCCAGCTGAGGACTCATGCCAAAATAGGGTGCTTTTTTGTCTCTAAAGCTATGTCTCCAGCGTTTAATGGTGGTGATTTGAAGGTTTCTATTTGTAGTACAGTTACGGTTGGAGCAGGGTCCTCTATAATGTCTGGTAGTGGCGAGCGGTTCAAAGTGTTAGCGTGGGGAATGGTTTTCCCCGGGCGATGTTGCAAACGGTAATCGTAGGCAGCTAAAATTTCTGACCAACGTGTCATTCTTGGTGATAATATATGGGGAGTTTGTTTGTTTCCCGCCAAGATCCCAAGTAATGGCTTGTAGTCTGTAATTATGGTAAAGGGTCTCCCATATACATATTCATGGAAACGTTTAATTGCGGATACAATAGCGAGGGCCTCTTTATCAAGTTGACTACAGTTCTGTTCGGTTTTAGACAAAGTTCTCAAAAAGAATGCAATGGGTGCCTCATTTCCATTTGGGAGGACGTGGCTTAGGATGGCTCCTACTCCAAATGGTGAGGCATCACAGGTGACCGTCAAAGGGAGAGTTTCGTTGCACTGCATTAATACAGCATCGGAGGTTAAAAGGTCTTTTATCCCTTTGAACACTATCTCTTCACGCCGTCCCCAAACCCAAGGAGTCTATTTATCAAGGAGTCTATGTAGGGGTTCGGCTACGGTTGCCTTCTGGGGCAAGAAAATGTTATAAAAGTTAATGAGTCCCAGGAAGGCTTGAAGGTCTGTCTTATTCCTAGGTCTCGGGGCTTTTTTTTATTGTGGTTAGTTTTTTTGGGGTGGGGTGGATTCCCTGTCTGTCGAGAAGGTATCCCAGGAACTCCACTCTTTCCGTACAAAGTTGGCATTTGTCTTGTTTTACCTTAAGACCCGCATCTTTGAATTTCTGCAGGACTTTTCTGAGCCGTTGTACTAATAATTCTTTAGTGGGGGGAGCTATTAGGACGTCGTCAAAATAAGGCACGACGCCTTTTATGCCTTGTAATAGTCTCTCCATTAAACTTTGGAAAATGCCCGGCGCCACGCTTACTCCGAATTGGAGTCTATTGCACTTAAAAGCACCTCTATGTGTAACTATTGTCTGGGCTTCTGCAGTTGCTGCGTCCACAGTGAGTTGCTGGTACACCTGAGCTAAGTCCAGTTCCATAAATATTTTTCCACCACCCAGGGAATGAAGAAGGTGTTGAACCACCGGTACTGGATAAGCGCTCTGTTGAAGAGCATGGTTTAGGGTGGCCTGATAGTCTCCGCAAATTCTTAACGAACCATCTGGCTTCATGGGCATTACTATCGGGGTTTCCCAACGGGCGTGGTCAATAGGTTCCAACACGCCCTGGGCTATCAATTTATCTAGCAGCTCATCGATTTTAGGTTTTAAGGCAAAAGGTATTCAACGGGGTTTAAGCCGAATGGGAGCTACAACAGGGCTGAGATTAAATGATATAGGGGTCCCCTTATACTTGCCTAATGTTCCTGTGAATACATCCTGGAATTTCTGGATGAGGGCCTCTTCCCAGTCATCATTTCTGGTATGGTGTATGCCGGCTAGTTCAATTCCGAGTGGGGCGAACCACTGTAGCCCTAAGAAACTAGGTCGGTCACGATCGACAACAGTTAGGGGAAGTGTTGCTGTGCGGTCCTTGAATACTTGGACATTGCTGGAACCGACAACTGGGATTCTGTTTCCCTGATAGTCTTTCAGGATGATTCTCTGCGTGCTGAGGTCCTGGCGGGAGATGGCAGGTATCAGTTGCTTGAGGGTTTTCCAAGATACCATTGACAGGGACGATCCCGAATTGACTTCCATCACAATGGTCGATTCTCAATAGTAACCTTCACTCATATTTTCCTTGCATCGAGCAATGAAGCGTGGCCGATGATAATGGTTTGGTGGGCCTCTTCTCGTCTCGTTGAAAAGGCAGGTGCTTGGTTTCTGTAGTAGTAGTTGTTGTTCCATTTGTGGTTCAGACGGTCCCGGTTTTCAGGAGGTTTGCTTATCTCCCAACGGAGATTGTTCTCCTTTCAGCTGGGACTGGATTCTCGTCTGCTTCTGCAGACCTTTGTAATGTGGCCTTTCTTTCTGCAGTTACGGCAGAGTGCGTTGAGGAATTTGCAGTCCGATCGCGGGTGGTTTGCTCCGCAACCCGCACATTGGCGCGGACGTCGCTGGTTCCTTTGCTCTCGTTCTGAGCGGAGCCGGTTGACCTCCTCTTCATCACTGTCTGAGGATGACTCGAGGTCTTCGTGGTGGGTAGCGGTAGCGTGCTTCTCAGTGGCAAATGGTGCCTCGTCGGCGAGTTGATGAAGCAGTGCGTTCGCTCGGCGCATTCGAGCGGCTGACTTCCTGGTTGCTTCTGCTGCAGTAGCGTCGGTAATGACATCTGTAAGGCTGATGTCACCTTTCGCCATCAGCTTACTCTACATGTATGGTGCATTTAATCCTCTAAGTTTGCAAAACCACAAAGGCCTTCTAGGTTCCGGAGATCAGCTACGAAATTACCAACGCTCTCGTCCTTCCGTTGGTCCCTCTGGTAAAATTCCTGTCTTTGTATCAGTGTAGGTACGGCGGGTGCGTAATGGGCCCTGAGAATTGGAGCGAGGGTGTCCCAATCCATGGTCTTCACTTCTGCCGGTTTTGCTAGTGCTTTAGCCATTTTGAAAATGGCGGGGCCGCAATGAGTCAGGAACACTGCTCGTTTCTTGCCAGATGTGGCATCTTTTAAATTGTTGGTCTCCAGGAATATCTGGAAGTGGTCTATATACGAGTCCCAGTCTTCGGTTGCTGGGTCAAATGGAGCGGGTGGTATGGCGCCGCTAGTCATCTTGCCGTCTGTTTCGTGCGCTCTTTCGCCACGTGCTCTTTCTTTGTCCAATATGTTCTAGTCAGCTCTATCGTCTCCACATCCCATCCTCGTTGCCAGTGTTATGTCCTGGGCATGGGCGCAAGAACAGAGACAAGACATCGGACTGTGACTTCAACTCTTTATTTAACAAGAAAGACTGGAGCGGAAAACCTGGGCAGCAGTAGCTCTTTTATAGAGCTTGCTGCCGTTAAACAACCAATGAACTGAGTCTATCGCTTTCACAAGCGTCCAATCAGGGGCTTCCGTTAACAGCCAATCAGACTGGTCAAGCCTGACCAATCACGACTCGCTATTCACGGGCCAATAAGAATTGCAGGATTACAAGCCTGTTTTAAGATGAAGTTTTTCGGTTGTATCGCTGCGATGGTTTAATCTATAACAGAAACCACACTGCCTTTAACTAGTTTTTTTTTTTTTTATTCTTCCCCATAGATTCACCTGGATAGGATTATAATCACTGAGTTGAAAGAAGTCTTGGGTGTTACAGAACAGGTCTTGACTTCCTTCCTCCGTTTCACTCTTGATGAGCGATATTAGAACCCACTATATATTCCTTTTGGTATAACAGAAAATAAGCTGGTATTATGTTCACAAAAGTGATGCACAAGATTTAGTGGCAATGGGTTAATGACCTAGCCTGGACTTTAGACATGAAAAAGGTCAGTTTTATCACACTGGCAGCTCAGAACAGCTATGTGAGTGGTAGAATTAAAGGGGCATCCACCAAGCAGAAGGAAGGCACTGGATCTAGCTTTTAGCACGTAATTGCATGTAAAATTTCCACACAAATCAAGGAAGGAGACTGACAGAAGCCTTTGTAACATTGCAAATGATGATGGAGGAAATCACATTTCATTTCATTTTTATTCTTGCTTTGGTTGTGGAACGTGCACAGCGCAGACACTTAGGTTGCTTCTGTTTTTTATGGTGCAAATGAGTAAGGCACAAGCAGATGATGATTAAAGAGGAGGTAAAAATAGATACTTATTTTATGTCCTTGGAAACTCTGATCAATAGATTACAAAGAGGCAAGAACTCAAACCATATAACATAAATGCTTTCATACTATATTTTATACTTTGGCCTAGTGTTTAGGACATCAGGTTAGAAAACCAGAAACTATGAGTTCTAGTCCCCTCTTAGCCATGAAAGCCAGCTGGGTGACCTTTAGGCCAGTCACTCTCTCTCTCAGCCCAGCTCACCTCACAGGGTTGTTGTTGTAGGGGAAATAGGAGGAGGGAGCTATGTTGAATATATTCACTGTCTTTAGTTATTTGTAAAAATAATAAAGGTGGGATACAAATAAATAAATAAATAAATATTTATTTATTTGATTTGTCAATTGTTTACAAGGTAATAAGTATAAGTGTATACATAATTATGAATACATGAAATGGGTACATATAAGAAAAATAAAAAGAAACAATAGGACAGGGACGGTAGGCACGTTGGTGTGCTTATGCACGCCCCCTAGAGACCTCTTAGGAAAGGGGTGAGGTCAATAGTAGACAGTCTAAGGTTAAAGTTTTTGGGGTTTGGGGAAGAAACCACAAAGTCAGGTAGAGTATTCCAGACATTGACCACTCTGTTGCTGAAGTCGTATTTCCTGCAATCAAGTTTGGTGCTGTTAACCTTGAGTTTGTATCTATTGTGTGCTCTTGTGTTGTTTTGGTTGAAGCTGAAGTATTCATTGACAGGTAGGACATTGCAATGTATGATTTTATATACCATGCTTAAATCAGACCAAAGATGGCGTAATTCAAGGTTTTCTAGTTCTAGAATTTCAAGTCTGGTGGCATAAGGTATTTTACAACGAGTAGAGGAGTGGAGAACTCTTCTTGTCAAATATTTCTGGACTTTCTCAATTGTGCTAGTATCAGATACGTAATGTGGGTTCCAGACTGATGAGCTGTATTCGAGTATTGGTCTAGCAAATGTTTTGTATGCTCTAGTTAGTAGTGTGATATTACCAGAGAAAAAAACTACGTAGGATTAGGTTAACAACTCTTAATGCCTTTTTGGCTATGTGGTTGCAGTGGGCTCTAGCATTTAGATCATTAGAGGTGAGTATTCCAAGGTCCTTTACAGAGCTTGGATCATCAACAAGATCTTGACTATTCAGCTTGTATTTTATTTTCTGATTTTTTTTACCAATATGTAAGACAGAGCATTTATTTGTTGAGATTTGAAGTTGCCATTTGTTTGACTATTCTGATACATAGTCAAGATCTTTTTGAAGGGTAGCAGTATTATCTGTGGTATTGAACAGCTTTACATCATCAGTGAAAAGAACGCAGTTGCTCTTAATATGATCGCAGAGGTCCTTTATGTAGAATATGAAGAGAGTTGGTCCTAGAACACTGCCTTGGGGGACACCACTATTGACAGGTACAGAATTTGATAGGACACTCCCAATTTTGACCATTTGTTGTCTGTTTGACAGGAATGCTTCTATCCAGTTATGCAGTTGTCCAGAGATACCATAGGATTTTAGTTTTAGGAGTAGTTTGTCGTGTACCACTGAATCAAAGGCTTTACAGAAGTCTATGTAGATTGCATCTATTGCTTTGCCCTGATCGAGTTGTGTTGTCCATATGTTTTTGCAGTGTAAGAGTTGCAGATTACAGGATAGTTTTTTTCTGAAACCAAATTGTTTATTGGAGAGTAGGTTGTTTGTCTCTAAGTGGAGAATGATGGGTTGGTTAATAATTGATTCCATGACTTTGCAGGTGATGCAGCATATTACATAAGGCTGTTTATCATAAGAGCTTCTGTATGTTCAAGTAATAAAAAAAGCTTCTGCTTTTGTCCATGAGCAGTATTGTTGGACATACTGTGCACACATTTAACATTTTTATACTATGTTTCCTCCAGAATTTTACATTGTGGATTTCCTGTTTCCATACTTCCTTCTCTCTGTCCTGCTTTGTAACATCTAAACACAGAAATTAATGTTACTGGGGTGGAAGTGGGGAGGGGGTTGATTGTGTTTCGAAATCCCCTTTAAGAAAAAAGTAGACTCATTCCATTTTATCTTGATCATATTCTTTCCTCCTATAATTTAGCCAAATGTGTTCATTCCTAAGGGAAACATATTGCATCAGTAAGTGATTTCATGGCTAATAATAGTTCCTCTAGTGTTTTGTCTCAAAGAACAAAGCTAGGCGAAGTAACTTACGAAATCATTCATTGTCCCTGATTTTTCTAAGCATCTTTCAATAAGCTTGCTTTGTAAAGTGGATCACAGAAATGTAAAGTCCTTCTGGCTATTTTCTTTAATCTTTTTTAAAAACACACCATACAACATTTACACCACTGCACTGAAAGGGGGTTTCTCATTTTTCTATTTTCACAGATATTTGTTTTGAATTTGGGAGGGTCTTTACACAATGCTTTTCACATTGGATCTCTTGAATCCAATATCAGTGGAAAATAGTTTACAGATGTATTTGGGCAATCCAAGTATCTGTAAGAAAGTGCTAGTGGTATCATCTAAGTGTAAATATGACAGGACATAAAACAATGTTAATGGATATACAACTGTTCTTTTATAAATAGTCTCATACCTGAAGGCCCCTCTGAACTGAATATTTAATCCAGGCATCTGCTCAGGACAGAGATGAATGGGCATTCTTACTCCCTCCCTTTTAAAAAATATCAGCACACCAATATCACACAAATATTACAGGTGTATATGTATATATGTTTTTTTTTTTTAAAGAGAAGTATGTGCATACAGGCAAGTTTTACTGAGCTTCCAAACCATTGGTGCAACTCACATATAGAGAGTAATGAAGTTTGCATCTGAATGTTCCCCCAGATACATAAGAGCCCCTAACAGGGGATTTATACAATCCTTGGACACTCTTCTAAAATCCCAACTGACCCCCTAGTCCAGGGATGTCAAACTCACATCATCACAGTGTCATCACGTGATGTATCGTGACTTTTATCCCCTTTGCTAAACCAGGTGTGGGAGTGGCCAGCACATGACGCATCTAGCCCGTGTAATGTGAGTTTGACACCCCTAGTCAAACAGAAGAGTTTCGTTCTCAGTTGAATATGATTCTTTGGCTTTTTAAAATGCACAGCTTCACAGGAAATCCTGATGACCACAAACCTTTCAGGGCATAATTCCATTACTATGATGAAGTGGTAGCCACCCATCCTCCAATCAGCGGAAAAATATTTTGACATGAAAATTGCTGTTCCTGTTGCCCATCCCTATCCTGCCACTGTTGCAAGTCACTGCAATTATCCAATTTCCCTCCAAGCTAATCAGTGAAAAAAAAAAACTAATAGATTTTCTACATGAGTCTGTCCTTTGGACAGCACTAAATATAGGAGGAAGTACTGTGCTGCTTTAATAACAGAATAGCTAAGAATGTACTTAAACCAGTTTCTCTCATGGGCTGGGGACCAGATGAAAACAGTATCACGGGAACATGTCTGAAAAATAGATATGGCAGATCATATTTTCAACAGGGTTAGGTCCAGACTGATCTAATTTCAACACTGTCAAATCAATAAAGTTATGTTCTGTGTGCAGAGTGAAATGGGCACAACTGTCTTCCCTGTTGTTCCTCTTTAAGCAATGATATACATCCAATGCATGTGCAGCCTTCCATTTTCTATTACGTTGGTTAAGGTTAGCACTAGGACCAGGCATAATTGGACAATTATCAGTGCTTAGCAGGACCAATTGCAAAGACTCACCCTAGCTGGTCTTAATTCTTGGTTTCCTGTTTGGAATTTTGGGCATTAAAACGTGGCTTTTGAATTCCCAGGTGCTGTTATGGGATATTCAAAGGACAGCAGATCTAGATGTACCAATGCTACAACTTGAAGAGTAGTGAGTACAGGCAGCTATGGCCATCAGAGCCCAGTGTTGGAAATGGAATTCATTAAAATGTTCCACCCAGGATCGCATCAAACTATTTCAGTCTGGTTAAAATAGTAGGAGTTTCAAAAACAGATGCCAGACTGGCTTACTGACATGTCCTACCCTCTCTAAGCAAGCATTCCATCCTGTTTATGATAGTCCCTCAAATATGTGGAGGCTGTCATCACATCCCTACCCTTAATTGTCTTGGCTCAAAGCCAAGCATAACCAGTTCTTCGATCTTTTCTGGTTTGTCTGAGGGTCATGGTTTGTGACCTCTTTATCCTGATTTGAAGCAAAAGCGTTCCGTTTTATGGAAGAGGACTTTGAGGCGCCTCCTGAACTGCCACTGGCAATGGCTCAATGGCTGTAGGATTCCTTGGGAATGTTGATTTAATTCCCTTTCCAATTTCTGTTGCAATATCTTTCAGGTCTTTCCAGTGACATGGAGAGTAGAGGAGCCATGTTTTGACGTTAATAGAGAAACATCTCTGTTCTTGTGGAGAGGTAACTAATGGCTCCCACTGGGACTTCATGATCATTGCATACTAATCACAGTAAGCGAGGGCAGCCTTGGAGAGTCTGGGCTGTCAGCAGGTGACACAAACACTTGCAATACATCCCAGGCTTTGAATCTGAATGCTGATAGCATTAGCACTTCTGCAGTAGTGCACAGGGCTATTTCAGCTGATGCAAGATCTACAATTCATTGCACAGATTGTGTCCTCTTTGATAAGGTTTCTGTGTTCCATGAAGTGGTGATTCTATCATGACAGACTGAATTAGAAGATAGAGAGAAATCTGAGAATCTCATTATTAAAATCATTTCTGTTGTGAGCTTTGTTTTATCCTATTCTTGACCGTATGAACAACCAAAATGCTTGGGAAGTGGTCTGTGATTCAGACTTGAAACTGAGAGAAAATATTTTAATACCTCTCAATATTAATAACTAGCTTTTCATGAATCATAATTTATACAGTGTCCAATGTCCCAATTTCAGCTTTTCTTGTTAACAGTGTTAACAAGACATTGTTTTGCTTTTGAAAGTTATAGAATATAAACAAACCTGCATTTAATTGTGTACTGAATGTTTTTGATAAATTCAGCTCTATTGAAGCACGTTTTCCGAGTATTAAAATGAAAGCTTCAACTTAATATTTGACCTAGAAAATGTGGGATTTCAATCTAATTGAGTTCACATACTGTTTTCACCATGGTGGCTTATTGAATAAGTCATAATTGATTTTTTATGCCATACCATCTATGGATTATAAACTACAATGACTGATTTGCCTAGAACAGTCTGGTGTGAGAAGCCCTAATTATTTATTTATTCTGGAACTAATATGCATTTTAAAGACTATTTTCTCCCACCAAAGCTACATATTTTTTGCAAAAAATATTTTGTATGTTTTTTGCATATCAGCCAGTATGGATTCAGATGCAATATTTCTCCCTTCTCATTCTGAACACTCCTATTGGTAGGTTTTTTTGTTTTTCAACAACTGCTTTATTTATAATCAATTCTACTCTGAGAATTTCTTCAACCAGAAATGCATAAAAAAGCAAGGTGTACTGCACTGAACAGCACTCATAAGGTGATTTATGGATTAAACTTAATATTAGTACAATTTGGAGTACTTTATACATCCTTCTGAAAAGAAAACATTGTTCCCCTTGCTTTCACTTGTCCTCTATTCATTATCAAAACAAATACATGTACTTGAAAAAAATTGAAGGATGATAAGTGGTAAAGACTTTTATCAACTCATAGGTTCCTTATTCTGCTTTAAAACCTCATAGACTGCATTCTACCCAGCTACTATCATTCCATATAGTACACTACAGACAGAAGACCAACCACATTTCCTTATCGCTTTGATATCCTTTTAATGTCAATCTAAAAGCCGGTAGAGAGATAGGAGCTGCAAAAATTAGGGTTTTCACTTGATCTTAATGCTTAGAGATGCCACTGTTGCCCTGCCCTGCCCTGCCCTGCCCTGCCCTGCCCTAGTTTGAGCCCTGCCGCCCTCTCAGCCGCTCAAAATCCTTAAGCGCTTCACTCTATTGAGGATCCTTCCCGCCTTTTTTTCCCTTTCGCTAGAAAGGCGCGGGACCTTTATGTCTTATATATCCCTTATTAATAAAAGCGAACCAACTACGCATTTATTGTTAGCCGTATAGGAGAGGGCTCATAAAAAAACGTCTGCTGGCTGACAGGCGCCTCTCTTTCCCACCAACGGCTCAGGCCTCGTCCAGCGCGCTCTGTCAGGCCGAGTGGATGAGGCAGTGCCGCGGACTTCCTAAAGGGGAGCAGCGCCAAAAGCTTTTCCTTCGCCCTCGCACCCCGCCTCCCCCAGAACGTGTTGTGCCAAACTGAGCTGCGCTCCGAGAAGCGTCCGGAAGCCCCGGGAGACATCTGGTTGCTAGGGGAGTTCCGAGGCAGCAGTTAGCCTGGCTGCGGCAAGAAGGGAGCTGCGTGTTCCGAGCAAGCGCTCCAACCTGCTTCTGCCACTAATTGCCAGGCTTGGGAATGAGGAGCTAGGAAGGGAGAGATTGGCAGCAAGCCAGCCGGGGGCAGGGGAGGCTTTGGGGGCTCCCAGGACTCTGGCCAGATGACGCAACAGGCAGAGCGGCCTTACAGGTGCTCCGGGAGTCGGTCGGGTCCGCGCCAGGAGCTCCTGAAGCGCGGGGTTGGCGCGGGGGTACAGGGGAGGGGAGACCGGGTTTATGCTACTCTAGCAAAATTCATCTCCACCCTGATGGAGCTAGAGTTGAGGAAGGCGTGGGGGGGGGGGGGGGAATTTGGAGCAATAAGGCACCTCTAAAGAAAGATGGCAACCCCGTTTGAGCGAGTTTCCTTTGATCCGCTTAGTTGTGGGGCAGAGTCAGATGCTAGAAGACAAGAGCATGACATTAAGCATGTCAGGCGCGGTTCCTTATCTCTCCATCTCATCATACAGAAACTCAGGGCAGTAGCGGGAGGGCTGCCAGGGGAGGAGAGTTGGGGACAAAGGTCCACAGCCTTTGTGCCTGCAATTACTTCAATATCTTCTAGTCATCCCGCTTTCTTCTCTAGGTTGCCTTATGTCTCCTATGGGGCTTGTGGCTCAGGATGGCTGTTTCTTTTGCGATTGCTTTCCTCCTTCAATAAAAATCCCACCCCCTTCCTTGCAAGGAATAGGAGGGACAAGCGATGTCATGAAGACTTGCCAATATTGTCCTTGTGCAGGGACCTAGTGGAATAGCATGGACCATGTAGTCCCAAACAAAGACTCTTGACTTTGCTGGTGTGATCTTGATCTCCCAGAACAATTGATAAAGCCACTAAATGGCTGGTTGGGTTAGCGAGTGGAGAGTAAATTATGTGGCAAGCCAGCCAGGGCGGGGGAGGCTTTGGGGGCTCTCAGGACTCTGGCTCAATGATGTGACAAACAGAGCGGCCTTGCGGGTGCTCTGGGAGTCAGTTGGGTCTACGCCAGAAGCTTCTGAACCACAGAATTGGGGGTGGGGGTGGAGGAGAGGGGACACTGGGTTTATGCTACTCTAGCAACATTCATCTCAACCCTGATGGATGAGGGAGGGGAGAGTTGGAGGAAGGCATTTTTAAGGAAAGATGGCAACACTGTCTGAACAAGTTTCCTTTTTTCCACTTAGCTGACAGGCAGAGTCAGAGAGGGCATGGTAGAAGAAGACAAGAGCATGACATTAAGCATGTCAGCCTCTCTTCCTTATCCCTCCATCTCATCATACAGAAACTCAGGGCAGTGACCGGGCTGCCGGGAAGGAGAGAGTTGGGGACAAAGGTCCATAGCATTGTTCAGCAGACGTAGGAATACCTTACAGGGATACTCCTAACACAATTGAACCCAAAATTTCCGTTCTTAAGCAAGACAGTTGTTGAGGGAATTTTGCCCTGTTTTATGACCTTTCTTATCACAGTTGTTAAGTGAATCTCTGCAGTGTTAAGTTTGTTAGCACAGTTGTAAAATGAATCTGGCTTCCCCATTGATTTTGCTTGTCGGAAGGTTACATAAGGTGATCATGGGACATTTCAACTGTCATAAATACATGCCAGTTGCCAAGCATCTGAATTTTGATCCCATGACCATAGGGATGCTGCAATTGTTGTAAGTGTGAAAAATGTCATAAAGTCACTTTTTCCAGTACCATTATAACCTCAAATGGTTGTAGGTTATCTATACTTCATTTTGTAAGGCAGGGCTAATAGGCTTTTCCGCCTAAAGAGGAGATTATTATTAGATGGTTCAGTCCAGAATATAAAGTTACTTGGTTGCTGTGCTGACCCCTGAGTTAACCAATCCAGCTAAACTTTTAAAAGTTCAGGCTAAGGAAGAATTAAATATTTATTCACATAACCCAGAGTTTAAACTGTGGGATTTACTATATCCAGCTCTGGCCGTCAGCGTGGCTAGAAAAAAAAAGAGTTAAATGAATCTAAGGAGAATCGGAATATTGGTGGGCATGAGCTATGATGCCTCTGTTGAGGCAGCAGAATGTGTCAGATACCAGTTGCCGAGCAACAGCAGAGGAAGGATGAGGCAATTCCCCTCCTATGCAGCTTGCAGGTTTCCTATGTGTAGAAAAAAAGAGGCACTCTGGGATAAACCTTCAGGATGTTGTACCAGCTGAAATTTGTCCTTGTGTTTTTAATCAGTCAATACACAGTACACCTCCCATCCCCTGCCAAAAGGTAATTCCCACCTTTAAAAAAAATAATACTTGTGTTAATATACATATTGGACATCATGTGTCCTGGCTGCCAGATAACACACGAATGAGTTGCAATTACAATTCTCATCCTTCCTTTGAGCAGCCATTAAAGCTAGCCTGCTATATCTGGACAGCACCAGGCAGGGAGGAGACAATCTTTTTTCTTCCATTATAAAAGCAGTCTCTCAGAGTCTCTCTGTGATTCTGTCTCTCTGACTCTCTGACTCTTTCTCTGTCTCTCTCTTGCTGTGATAATTGCCACAATATTGCTGGGTCCACACAACATATTTAACTGGGTAATGAAGGGAGTTACATTGCAAGACATACAGCAAAACCAAAACCTTTGTGGGATAAAGGGGGTGCAATTTAAAATAACATAACCCTAGGACTTCTTTAAAAGATAAAAAGCCCTGTGTGAATATTATAATACAATCTAAACAAGGCATTTGCTCAGCCCCATCCATTCAGTTCTCCAATGAATAGATCTAGCATTTTAAAGGTGCTAAAAAGTCAAACCATCTGTTACAGAACTTGTGCCAGGTCCAGGAACCCGGGAACATTCCTCTCTAAGGTTTGCTGCAAGTTACACCTGGCACTCACCTCACTCCAACTAAGTTGCTTGCAGACATTCCTCCAATAAGCACAAAGGATTAGCAGTTGATTCAGATAGGGGCAGGGGAAGACAGCTGCAAAGCAATCTCATTTTGAGTGCCAAAATCTGAATGCCCAGCAGAGGGCAGCCTGGGGATATAGGAAACCAACTTTTTGCCACCATCTAGTGTTCATACAATTATTTGCAGTCCAGATATGGATGTTCTAAACAAGTATCACTTGTGATCTCTGCTTGCATTTTCACATAAATTATGTGGGAGAGTTATGATGTTTGTTGCCCCATTTCTCAGGACATGCTATGCCAGCTTTGTGTCCTGGATTTCAGAGGTGTGCCTGCAATTACTTTAGTATCTTCCAGTTATCCCACTTTCTTCTCTAGGTTGCCTTATGTCTCCTATGCCTCAAGATGGCTGTTTCTTTTGCTATTGCTTTTCTCCTTCAATACAGTTTTTTTCCCTTCCTTGCAAGGAATATGAGGTGATGTCATGAAGTACTTGCCAATATCGTCATTGTGCAGGGACCCAGGGGATAACATGGACTATGTAGTCCCAAACTTTGTTAGTGTGATCCTGATCTCCCGGAACAATTGGTAAACAATTGATAAAGTGGCTGGTTAGATTAGGTGTATGAAGGGAAAAATTATTCAGCATAATTGATTTTCTTCCTGATATACCATAGAAGTTATACATCTTTTAGATGGTGGGAACTTACTCTCTTTTTACTTGAGCAATGCAATACTGAATTAACAAATATCAAATGTAAGTTTATATTTTCAATTTTTCCCTTAAATCCAACTTCATAATATTTTTTTTATCACGGTAGGATTTAAATTGTTCTACTCATTCAGCTGATGCCCAGGCAAACTCCTAGAAAGGCAAACTCTGCAATGCTCCAGGTGTACAATTCTACTATTACCTCTTCTCCTTTTGCACAATCCAAATCCCTTGCTCACTCAAACAAACAATACATCCAAATGAAGATAAAGTTCCTGTTAACCACCTGTGTGCTGCTTCATACAAAAATAAAAAAATCACTTTTTTGGCAACTTTTCCCAGTTCTCTCCTTTCTCTCTCTCTCTCTCTTTTTTTAGCAGATAGGAAGTCAATAGTCACAAATGATGTTGGTACAAGCAGCCTTGCGTTGTTCACCTCAATCACATTATGATACAAATTTGTCTCCATTGCAACTTTTTGAGAAATTTAAAGAAAAAAGATGTTTCATAGAGTCCTATCCTGTCCCACTGCGCAGTAAGGAGAATGATTGGTAATTCCTTTCCTGAAGGGAAAAAAAACCCAGCAATTGGTAGAAAAGGCAACGAATTTGAGAAAACCCAGCCATCAACATTAAAATAGAAAAGACAGCACCAATCACTAGATTCATTACTATGTTTCAATATAGCTTCACAATCCAAGCAGTTGACATATTTTCCTGTCAACTCAAGATTTGGTTGATATTACAACATAGCTGTAAGACTATGCCTTTCCATCCCTCTTACACCAAAGCAGCTGTATTTTGGTTGACTCAATCCAGGCAATCACTAGATAGAAGCAAAGAAATTGAGTTTTCTATTCCTCTTTGCCATCACCTAGGGATCAATTTAGATTTTTGTAGTGTAGCCTTTTTTATCTCAATAGCCCAACTCAGGGTGTCATGCTCTAGACAAAGATGATACCAACGTTTTTCTTTAGTTGAATAGTCAGAAAGAATAACATCTAATGTTCATTTGTCACTTTTTAAAGAACAGAAAACAATTCCTTTTCTGTTGTTAAGCAGTAGAACTTTTCTGATGGCCATATAGCCTAGGCTTCTTGAGTCTGAATTCCCATGGTTGGTCAGTCTGTCTGTCTATCTCTCTCTGTAATTCCCAGTAGTGTTTAGAAACCTTGGCAACCACCTAAGACTCCCTTGGCCTCTGGGACCCAGGCCAAATCTGCCTCATTTTTACTCTCCTTGTGTTATTGAAGCCTACTACACTATTCTGTGAAGCATAGCCTGATTCATAGGTTCAGGCTGCCACGACTATCTTACAAAAGGATCTCAAACATACATTTGAAAATTGGGTGAGACATATTTGAGCATTACTAAGTCCATTGTTTAATCTTCATGGCTCTTTTTGAGCCTACTGGGTATCCTGAACATCTGCAGTCTTCCCAAGATTGTGCAATGTAACCTTGAAAAAAGCAACTAGTTACAGAATCTTTTTTTCCCCTTTAAAAACAAAATTCTGAAATTTGTGGACTAGAAATCTAAAATTTCAGGTGACCTGAACAAAATTTGTAGCTTTTAAAATAGTTTTGACATTACTGATGTAACAAATGGGCAAGACAATGCCAACATTATTTCAAATACTGTACCAAAATTACTGTGATATTTTTGACTTTTATCTCTATTACAAGATGGGAGTTTAGAGTATAACTAGTCACATGTTTGGCTGGTGCAAGGCCCTCTACCCATTTCTTATACAGCTTCAGCTTGGAAAACAAATAGTGTAATTTACCATCCAAATAAAGCAGAGTATAAAAAAAATAAGTGCCAAAGCATATTTGTTTTAATGTAGGTATATCCAGTTTCCTGCATGCGAATGCTATTCATTTTGAAAATGAAACCAGTCAGCAGAATGTTTCTATTAAGTTACCTTTTTTCAAGCAAAAAAAAAAAAAGAAGATATAATGAATCAAAGCCATTAGTGTGATAAATTAAGCATGGTGATATTGCAAATCTACATAAATTATGGGATTGCCTGACTCATTTTTTAAATAAAAGTTTTTAAGTGTGGCAATAAATAAAGAACTCAGTACATTACACTGTTCTGAGCTACTTTTTTTTTTTTTAATTTTGTATCTATGCCAGAAATGATCTGCACATGTCTCTAGAGCACATGAGTGCTCCAGAGCATATGTTGAAAAACATTTGAACTATAACTTTTGTATATTCTCATATTTCACAATAACAGAAAATTGCACCTCTGATTTTTTACAATAACTTTATGAAATGTTGGCATCCTGAAGTTTCCACAAGGGCGGTCACTAAGTGAACTGTTATAAGTCAAAGACTAGTTCTTTATTGAAACTAGATTGTGAGATTTTCCACATGAGTCTGTCTTTTGAAAATTATCTGGAAAAACTATAGAATGCAGTATCTTGACCAGAGATTCCTAATCTTTCTGTGCCTTCAACTACTTTAAAAACCTGGTGAAACATATAGACACCTTCTCAGAAAAATGTATTTAAATGATGAAAATAAAATACATAGTTATAGATCATATTACAAAGGAAGTCAATTAGGCTGATATATAGTTCCCAAAGCCTAACAAATATGTAATAAAGTAATATATGTGCCTTTCTATTAATCCATCAAGCCATTAACAAGATAATACCCTTCCTTGGGGTCTGGTTATGGAGTCTAGAAGCAAAAAATTACTTTGTTCCCTATATACATCATTGAATTAAAAGCTAAATTTCAGCTAAAGATTAATGAAAACAGGTCTAATTTTTTTCTCATCCATATTCATAGACTCCTTGAAATCTATCCTTTGACCCACAAGGGATCCCAGATGAAAATTGTTACTTGTTCCAATTTTTTGAAAGCCTTAACTGCTGTCCATTATCTGTTGTAAAGGATGCGGCACTGTTTTTGTAACGGTTGCTGCAGTTCC
Organism: Hydrophis major; assembly: GCA_033807585.1. Classification (NCBI taxonomy): domain Eukaryota; kingdom Metazoa; phylum Chordata; class Lepidosauria; order Squamata; family Elapidae; genus Hydrophis; species Hydrophis major. The sequence continues at coordinate 185,122,229 of CM066329.1, read as the reverse complement.
TGTTAGTGGCTTCAGTTTTGAAAGTTAACTGCCATCTGGTTGTTTCTAGGTCTGAACAATCACATCTGCTGGCTGGTGCTTTTTCTGACTCTGTTTCAAATGTTGCCAGTTAGCCATACACATTAAATGGCTTGGGACCAAGTTATTTGAAGGACTCTCTGCCTCTGCAGGAAACCATCTGAGTCCTCCAAACAGCCTTAGAAGCTTTGTTCCTTTGATAAGGACAGAGCTTATCAAAGTTGGATTCAGAACAAGCAACAACTCATCCTCTGTGGGGCACCCCTATTTATGGAATATAATCCTCCTGGAAATTCTCTCGCTCCCTATTACTTTCAGGCTTTAAACTCCTGGTATTTCAGTCCACTTTTTATTTATGCTACCCTTATTATATATCATGGATTAACTGGTGTGGGTGTGTCTGAGGAAAGAGAGAGGTTATTTCCTGTTTTGCAAACTGCCTTCACATAGTGAGGGAATATTTTACTTTAAAGGCAGTAGAAAAATATTTTAAATAAACAACACTTTGGGAAATCAAGGTCTAAGTACATGAAGACCTGGGGGATTAGCCTTAGCTACTATTCTGTTCCCAATATGATTGATTTTATGCCATCAACTCCTAGTGGTCATAGATTTTCTCCATGACGATCTATCCCTAGCCTGATCTTTAAATTCTCCCTGTGGTGCATTCATGACTACTACAACTAGTCCATTCACCATGCTGCTGGTCACCCATTTCCTACCCTTTCCTCTATTTTTTTTCCAGCATTACAAAGAGCTGGATCTTCCCATAATGTGTTCAAATTCCCAATATACATGAGTGTACTCCATGTATTGAGGGTTCCTGGGGCCAAGTAGAAACTATACTTATTTATTAGATTTTGATCCTGCCCTTGTTTATTTTTTTTTAGAAAAATAATTCAAGGCGGTGAACATATGGCAAAACTCCGTTCTCCCTTATTTTCCCCGTGAAAACATCCCTGAGAGATAGATAGAGCTGGGACAGAGCGACTGACCTCAGCCAGTGTCAAGTGCAAACAACCAGATCCACACATGTAGAATCCAAACTATTTTATAGTATTGTGCCTATAATACAGGAATCTCCCCAGATTGCTTGCATTCTCATGGGAACAGATAGATAAGGTTCTATGGAGCTTGGGAGGGTCAGTCCTGGATTTCTTGCAGCTGCATAATAATTCAAGGCTAAACCCCCTGCTTGGGTCCTCCTCGCTGCCCGGCTGTGCATTTTCTAACACCAGCCAGTTTTTCTGTCAAGCACCAAGGGAAATCAAAAGATTCAGGCATTTCAAATGAGTATAAAGATTTATTGCAAGTGTAAGATCTCTACAAGAATCCGAACTACCAATGGTTAAGGGAAGTTACAGGAGTTAAGAAGAGAAAGGAATTGGCTGGACTTAGATCTCTTGTAGGCATGCCAGGAGTCATGACAGATGACGTTTGATCACTCCCTAGGGCTCAGCCTGGTCATCTCCTACATTTTCATGCCTAAAGTGGGACTAGAATTCAGTTTCCTAGTTTCTAGGCCAGCCCCTTAACCATTTTACCAACCTGGCTCAGAATAACCAACATGCTAAAGAGTGTGCCTGAATTTACTCTAGAACGAAGTATATGTGTTTGAGTAAAGTTGGAGATGTTAATTGAGAACTGCTTCCAGGAATGCTATGGTTGTTAGAGATTACCAATCCTAGAATTCCTTCTGTGTGAGAGAGAGAATTGCCAGAAGAGAGAGAGAGAGCAAAGCCTCCAAGGATCTTCAAAACAAAAACAAAAAAGTTGGCACAATTGATTTATTGGCTCAAAGCATTTCTGAATGAATATGTATTTGTTTCTATTCTATGCCTATGCGTATCATATTGCCAGGTCTAATTATATGTATAATCAAGCAGCCAAAAATATATGGAGACTAAGCAGTTTTGAAAACAGCAGAAAGGCACCCAGAACTCATACAGTTCTTAAAAACAGGCAATGATTTCCTTCTGTTTCACTTCGGTGCCTTTCACCAAGAGGCTTTCTTGCTTGCGCCCAACTGCAAAACAAATAGGCCCCAGCGCTCTCTTTTATCTGCTGCGCTTCCATGGAGCCACATAGCCCATACTTGAGACTGCTTTAAGTGGTCCTTAAGAGTACCAGCACTGAAGTAGAATTTGCTTCCGTATAATCTGTCACAGGTTTTGCTTGGATATAACTGCAATGGTTTACTGATCATTTTGGTTTGACAGTTTTGAAGGAGAACTCACTAATCCTGGTCTTTAACATGCTTTTTGTACTGTGACTCATTTGTACCGTAGCATCATTTACTACAATTATGCCCATAGCAAAATACGTAGAGATCAGTGGGGGCTTCAAATTTTATGTTTCTGGCTCAAAGCACTGGTGAATAGCACTTTAATTCATCCATTAGTAAGAGTGTTCCAGAACAAGTTTTGCAAGGCTCATAGAGTAATCCCATGAAGCAGATAGGAAACTCAGAGTGGGCCCATTCAGAAACTATTGAAAAAGAGATTTTCAGTATGACATTTGTGTGGATGGGCATTCAGGGTATGTATGAAATGCAATTGTTGTGCAGGCTGGTATTGAAGTTTGTACAAAGCCACGAAGAAATCATGCATGGTGTTCAACAGGATACCTTTTTCAGTGTGACCTTGACCAACTTGCCAGCTGAAAGTCCATTTTTGAGGGTCCAGCAAGTCTATTTGAAGCATGGTTGGTTGAAATGCCTGCAGGGCAGGGTGGTTCAATTAAAACATTAACTCCACAGGAAGAGCTCTGTTTGCATTCACTCTGAAGACACTTGGACAGTAACTGAAATCTGTTTGTTTTAGTTGTCTTTGTTGGCTGAATTTTATGATTCTTTTTTTAAAATGTGTATGTTGACTTCCACTCAATTGATTTGTACTCTTTATTATTTCTTTGTAGTAGTATTTTTAATTTTAATAGGGTACCAGCCTTGGCAAGAAAAATAAAATAAGATGATTCTACATTTCAGTAAGAACTGAGTGATGGGGTTAGATAATTTAAAACTCTGGATTTTTAATAGTTTTACATTTCTCTTCTTTATAGGATACAGTATATCACTTTGGGGGAGGGGGATTTCAAATGCAGTAAGCCCAGTTTTTCTGTATTTAGGTAAAAAACAATCATATAGCTGGTTTAATTTCTTTTGGAATGGCATAAAACAGCACTATTGCTTTTGAGTTCCTATTAAATGATGCCCAAGTTGCTACAAAAAGTCTTATCGTAAAAGCATTTCTAGAAATCCTTTTGATTTTAAAAAAAACACAAACTCCTCTAGGTTGTACTTTCTTTCTATGAAAATTTCATATTCGTGTTAAGCTGCAGGAAACAATATATGGAAGCTGAATTTGATATTCATGGAAGCAATATTTTGTAGCTGAGCTTTAATTCGCCTGAAGATAAATGATAAGAAAATGTAAAGATGTATGTACTTCTTGCAAAGGAAAAGAAATAGGTTATTAATTTGTTTGTTTTTCTTCCAAGTATTGCTTGTTTTTTCCCTTGGAGAAGCAAGGAATGTTGCCGTGTTGATAATCTTCTTGCCAATCCTCATATTTATAAAGCAGCAATGCTAATGCTTTTGGGTTGTGTACCTGGTGATTGAAGGATGAATGTCACATTACAGGTCAAAGATTACATCATCCCACCAAGGGAACATGTTAGCTGTGCAATCCAGAAATATACTATTCTGCAGATATTCATCTCACTTAATTGTTTTTTCATAGAAGGTATGCTAATAGATTCACATGTGTACAGACAATTTCATCACTCAGGAGATTATTAATCAGAATATCAATCAGGAAAACTTAATTTTATCAATTCCATTTTTAAGATAGAGGTATTTTCACTTCCAGGTAAAGCTTTTAGAAACTGAATGGCTGCTATATGTTGATACAGATACAGATTCTTATGTCAATCACAACCCCATCCTGTTTTATCCTAATTCTCCTGCTCCCCATTTATACATTTAGCCTCCCCAGGAGGCATTCACAATCTTGATTATTTGTGCCATTTAATTGGCTATTTCCTCAGCTGGAGCTCTGTTATTGTAATCAACCTTGTCCTTAGTAGCTGTCAATCTCTTTAGATCAGCCCTCCTGCTACACATCCACCTATGTTTTCTGTCATGAGACACTTTGAGGTAGACCATATCTGCTCCTAATGACAGGTATCATTTAATTAATAAAAGTGTAGTGAGAGGTATGTGTCATCCCAACCTCCTGCCATTGGAAAAGAAAATTAATCAAATCTGGATATGTTTGCCAAACTTTTTGTATTTGAATAATTGTTCTTGGGTGATTTGGGCAATAAAAATAAATTGGTTTGGAACAAAACAGGAAGGACATTTGTGTCTCACTAATCAAGAAAGAGGAACGGGAGTGATTCTGTGAAATATAAAAGTGTTGTTGCTATTAGTCTAGATCATTTGTGCTGTTGCCAGATCTCCTCATCGATACATTTCCCATCAAATAGTCAAAATTTGTTGGGGATTCTGGAGGGCACCATGTTGGGGAAGGTTGATTTGAGTAAAGTAATTGATGTGAAAACTATTAGAGAGATGGCATAGGACAGAAAATGAACATTCCTAAAACACAAAGTATAACTAGTCTACCATAAGTCAGTGTGATGAGTGAATGAATATGTCCTTGGATACTATAATATGGTGGCCTTCATTTGGGATTTGGGCTTCTCATAGAATTATAAAACATGCTAATTCTGGAGCCCTTTTGCTTCTGGGTCTTCTTATAATGCCGTATAGAAGATACACCAGGAATGGAATTCAACACCGCTTTCACATGTGTTGGCTATCCTGGTTTGGTGCAAACTGTGGCGGGTTAGATAGTCCTCAACTTATGACTGTAATGGAGCCTGCCCATTACAGTCATAAGTCATGATGGTCATAAAGCGGGTCATCACATGATGGCCTGATTTTACCTTTTTTTATTATCATTATGCAAATCACCATTGTGAGTTTAAATGAAACTGCAGTCGTTAAACAAGGTGATTAAGGGGTGACTGATCGTGGCCAGGGCCCCCAATCCAGGAACTTGCTAAATTGGCACCATAAGACAAAGTTACACAAAGTGGTCCCTAGCCCAAATTGTCACTTGCTTTTCCAGCAAGACCTGTGAGTCCAGGAGGATGCCCAAATTGATCACTGAATTGGAATGAGGCAGTGCAACCTGCTCAAAATCAAGGATGAGATCTCACCAGTGTTCACAAACATGACCCAAATTTACAGCCTGAAACCTGACTGGAAGGATTCCAGAGAATTTGCTTCCTCTGGGATCCGTGGGACATATAGCCCAGCCATCTTCTCAACAACCCTTTCTAGGAAGGGAAGGTTGGAGATTGGACAAAAAGTATTCCAATCCGTAGGATCCAGCAATGGTTCCTCAAGGAGAGATCAGACTGCTGCCTCTTTCAGAGCTAACACGCCCTGAAGGAAGCAGTCACTACCTCATGGATTGACCCTCATACTCCCTCCCCAGATACCTTGATCAATGAGGAGGGGCAAGGATTTAAAACACAGGTGGCTGAATGCACAGTGTCAAGGACTCTGTCTACTTCCTCAGGTCTAACTAAATTGTTTAGTTTAATTTCAAACATTTCAAAGAAAAACATATAAACTGTATTAGGGCTTGATTATGGTTGGGCAGTCTGGGGAAAATATAATTTTCTTCATCCTTCTTCTACTCTTATTTTATGTTTCTAAATATCACACACACACACCACAAGACAGTGTGATGGCAAAGTTGCATGTGCTGGGTGGGATTGTTGGTGTTGTTCCTTCCCAGCTTAAATAAATACTCCAGTTACCAAATCCAGGATGTTAGGATTACTTTAACCAAAGTGCAGGGTCCACACGATACAATGGCTTGATTTGGCACAGCATACTTAACTCTGTTAAACTCAGAATTAATCCAGTTTCAAGATTTGCACGGTAAGTCAAATCATAACCTAACCAAACAGGGTGACGTTGCACTGCAGTAAATAACAGTGAACAAAGCTTAAAGTGGAGAACCAGTTTGGTTTTGTGGTAAAGGTACTGGATTAAAAACAAGGAGACAGTGAGTTCTAGTCTTCCCTTAGTCATGAAAGCCAGCTGGGTGACTATGAGACAGCCACTCTTTCTCAGCTCAACCCATCTTTTAGGGATGTTGTTGTGGGGAAAATAGGAGACAGAAGCATGATGTACACTACTTTAAGTTGTACAAAATAAAACGGGATATTATAACAACTACTACCAACGTGTAATGCAGAAGCTTCATGCAGATCTGTAGCTGACCTTACCAAGTTTAATTTGCAACTTGCCCCCAAATGGGCCAAGACAAGTTGGGCCTTCTAACTTACTTCTATGGGGATGCTTATATTCTTAATATGTAACATTTTTTTCTGGAATTACACTGGGAGAGCTGTTGAGAGCCTTTACAATCCTTTAGTACAGATAGTCCTCAACTTACAACCACAATTGAGCCCAAATTTCTGTTGCTAAGTGAGACATCCATTAAGTGAATTTTGCCCCATTTTACTACCTGACTTGCTAGAGTTGTTAAGTGAATCACTGCAGTTGTTAAGTTAGTAACATGGTTGTTAAATGAATCTGGCTTCCTCATTTGCTTTGCTTGTCAGAAGGTGGTAAAAGGGGATCACAGGACCCTGGGACACTGCAACTGTCATAAATATGAGTCAGTTGCCAAGTGTCTGAATTATGCCACAATGGTCATAAAGTGTGAAAAATGTTCATATGTCACTTTTTTCAGTGCCGTTGTAACTCCACGCTCACAAGACATATTTAAACTGGGTTCAAAACTATTCTCATTCATTGAACTAAACCAGACATTCCCACTCCAATTTCAACTCAAATTATAGCTTCCCACTTGATTGAATTTTTCAGAAGAATCAAGAAGACCCTTGCAGCCTGTCCTTATCCCTATGTGAGAGTTCAAAGTTCTGCTGTTCCCATCCCCTTTAATAATGGCAGTTAGAATTGTCTATGCGCAAAACTGGAAAAATGGCATTATACCATCTGAGGAAAGTATGATAAGAAAGTATTAGAGAATGCGGAGATGGATAGTCAGACAATGGAAATAAAAGATAGAGGAGAAATCGAATAGTATTTGATTTGGAACACATGGTATAATTGGTATAATGAAAATATATGTAAAGCATATGTATAACAATACCGAAAAGTTGCAAAGAATGAAAATGGTGTTATAAAATGAGGAAAATTGTTTAATAAAAATAATATTAAAAAAAGAAATGAAAAAAAAATCCAGCAGGGTTTGGTCAGTTCCAACATGATAATCCTCTGGTGTCTCTTGATACTTCATTCTGTTCATGTGGGAACCCTCTCTTGTTCATCTTTTGTTATGAAAATCATGTCATTTGGAGAACTATTTTTTTTTAAAAAAAAATAAAAATACAAACTTTATTTTGTTTCTTTTCATTACAAAGGCACAAGCCTCATTTTTTCCACTTTCTTGATAAAATATAATAGCATCTCAATGAACACAAAGACCCAAAACTTATTTAAAAAGGGGGGGGGAACCACATAAATATATGAATACTTTTGAGAACTATCTTTTGTTGTATCTTCTTAGAAATCTTTATTTCAATATTCTTCCTGGGGCTGCAGAAGCTGCCATTGACAAACCCAAAACAATCCCAAGTCTATATCCTGCTTTGAGAGGACCTACACACAAATGCATAGCAGAAAACTACACATTATTGTTTTGTTGATATAATTAAAACTTGGCTTCATATCACAGTAATCATATTTTAAGTCCTGGCATTACATGCAGGTGACATCTTGGAATTACAATGTGTTGCTATACAAATAAATATATGGTAACAGTTAGCTGAGCAGAAAACAATAGGAATATATATGTGTGTGTGTATGTGTGTGTGTGTGTATGTATGTATGTATGTATGTATGTATGTATGTATGGTATTCAGCTTTGTTCAGGTATTTTCCCATGTCATTGTAGTTGTGCTTTTAAAGTTGTAGCAACGTTCCGGCAGAATCTCATCTGTCATCATCAGGCTTCTATATTGTGTTCATCTGTGAGTCAGACTTTAACAGTGGTTTCCTGTATCTTTGTCCTTTGTATATGAAATATGCGTTGGTTAAGGAGTGTTCTGTTAGTTCCATGAGGTGTTTAGCTGGTTGGTATTTATTTGTGATGATTTCAAGAGTTTATTTTATCGGGACTTGAGTGAATAGTGAAACCATGTCAAAACTTACAAGCAGATCTTCTTGCTCCACATGTAGATCTTTGATCATTTCAAGAAGTGGTATGAGTTTTGTACACGTGAAGCTGCTGTTTCAGCATGGGGCTGTAGATGTTTTGCTAAGTGTTTAGCTAGGTTTTGTAGTGATGCTCCTCTGGAGCTGACTATGGGTCTGAGAGGTATTCCTTCTTTGTGTATTTTTGGGAGTTTGGGGCATCTGGAAGATTTTTCTCTTGGGATGATCATCTGTTGGATCTCTTTGTTCATGTGGCTGGTTATAATTTTCTTCTTGGTTAATTTTTCCAGATATGTGGTTGGGTCCGTGTTTATGGGTTTGTATGTGGAGTCTTGGAGTAGGTCTGTCAATTTTGTTTCGTAGTCTTTTCTATCCATTACTACTGTGGCATTCCCTTTGTCTGCTGGAAGTATGATTATACTGCTATCTTTTTTCAGGGCTTGCAGCACCTTTAGTTCTTCTTTCTGCAAGTTGCTTTTAGGTGGTTTGCTTGTGCATAGGATGTTATTAACTTGGTATCTTATTCTATCAGCTTCATCTGTATTTAATTTATTTAGGCTGGATTCTGCTGCACATATGATGGATTCTGTGGGGATTTTTTGGGGTGCCATAGCATAATTGAATCCTTTGGTTAGGACATCTGTTTGTCAGGCTGCGCTCCTTCTAGATCCCAAGAAAGAAATACTCAGACTCCATGGTGTAGAGCAAAGTTATCCTTTTACTGGGAAATAAAGTGGTAGCTACAAAGCAATTCCGAAACTGAGAAATTGGCGGGTAGAATGCACATACAAAGAAATAGGTTTGCTTCCACCCCCCAAAGTTCAAATGATTCTTCCAATTAAAACTTTTGAAACAGCTCATGTGGTCATCTCCAGATGGTGATGAGGCGTCTTGTCAAATGACCTTGACATATTTTGATAAAAGTTCGCAGTTGCGTAAAAGAGGAAAAAGATAGCCAAGAAACGGAAAGTTAAAGACAAGAATCCCCCCTCTCCTTGCTAGCCCAGCAAGGAATGCAAACACCTCCAGCTTTCTTCCCATATAAAATCCCCCCTCCCACCGTTGCCATGACAGCCGAGAGAAATAATGAAACAATAGCAGAAAGGTAGGAGGGGAAGGTATCTTGAGGCTGACATTCGGACCCCCATAGAAAAAGGACATAAGTCCCTGAAAGAAAAACAAAATAATTACATGTTAACATTAATGTACATCTCTATGGTTTATCAGGATATTTGGCATAAAATTTCTTTAACAGTTCAGGAGCCCTAAGGTCCTTTTCATTTACCCACTCAGAATGGGACGGAGGAAAATGTTTCCAAGCTACAAGGTATTGGGTACGACCCCTCCATTTTCTAGAGTCCAGAATTTCTTTAATTTCGAAATGCTGTTCCCCCTCAATTAATATTGGCACAGGGGGATCAGATTGGATTGGTCTCAAAGCACAGGTACGTTCTGGTTTCAACAAACTAACATGGAAAACAGGATGAATACGACGAAGAGTCTTTGGTAAAGTCAGTTGAACAGTTACAGGATTTATAATCCTCTCAATGGGGAAAGGTCCTACATACTTAGGACCCAACTTCTTTGATTTTTGGGTAGTTTGTAAATACTTGGTCGAAAGAAATACTTTATCGCCCACTTGATATGACATCTGTGGAGCTCGCTTTCTGTCAGCAAATTTCTTATGAGATTGGTGCACCTCATCCAAAGCTTTGCGGACGACTGGCCAATTAAGTTGAAGCTGAGATATCCAATCACTCAATGACTGGACAGTTGGGTTTTCACCAGACAGTTCTACTATAAAATCCATGGAAATTTCCTTCCAAGGGGCAGTTGGCCTGGCCACATTCTGCAACAGTTCTGGTGGCTTACCCGGAGGTCTTTTTGCTGAGGCGCAAATTGGACAACTCGCCACATAAGTCTCGATGTCCCTTTTCAAGGAAGGCCACCAAAACTGTCGTTTCACCAAGTGTAAGGTCTTCACAAAACCAAAATGACCAGCCACTTTGGAATCATGGGTTTGTTGCAATACATGGCTTCTCAGGTTTTCTGGTACATACAATTTCGCCCCCATCCAGGCTAGGCCATCTTGAATGGTGCAGTTATTCGCATTTGCCAGAAACCACTCATCCGTCTTCAAAGCCTCCTTAAACTGTTCCATCAGATCAGTGGGTAGATCCCTCTCCTGGTTTCTTTTCTGCGCGCGGGTAATTACAGGGGCAGCCAGTTGTGTAGTGGACACGATTGGTCTTATCACTTCTTTACGGATACTGTTGTATTGAGGCATTCTAGACAAAGCATCTGCCATAAAATTTTTCCCCCCTGGGATATATTTCAAGGAGAAGTTGAATCGCTTGAAGAACTGAGCCCACCTAACTTGTTTAGGGGATAGTTTCCGAGGGGTTTTTAAAGCTTCTAGATTTTTATGGTCAGTCCACATTTCAAATGGGTGTTTCGCTCCTTCCAGAAAATGCCTCCAAGCTAATAAAGCCCAACGGACTGCAAATGCTTCCTTCTCCCAAACGGCCCATCTCCTTTCAGTCTCAGTGAATTTACGGGAAGTGTAAGCGCATGGTTGTAGTGTCCCCTTCTCGTTCAATTGGAGTAAGACCGCCCCCACTGCTACATCGCTTGCATCAGCTTGGATCACGAAAGTGGCGTCCATATCGGGGTGTTTCAGTATTGGTTCTGCAGCAAAAAGTCTCTTAAGTTTTTCAAACGCAGCTTGGCACTCCATAGTCCAATTCAATGGTTGACTGGGCTTTGGTTTCAATTCCCCCTTTGTTTTTAGGAGGTTGGTGATGGGCATAGCTATTTTTGCAAAAGACGGGATGAATTGGCAGTAAAAATTGGCAAATCCCAGAAAACTTTGAAGCTGTTTACGAGTTTTCGGTGGGGCCCAGTCCAAAGCAGCTCGCACCTTTTCTGGATCCATTTCAATGCCTTCGGGGGAGATACGATATCCCAAGTAGTCGATTTTTTCTTGATGGAACTCACATTTGGATAGTTTGGCGTACAGTTTGGCGGCCCTCAGCTTGTGCAACACAGAGCGTACCAACTTCACGTGGTCGTTTCTTGTCTCCGTGTAGATAAGAATATCATCAAGGTATACCAGAACCCCTTTGTATAAATGTTCTTGAAGCACTTGATTGATCAGTTGCATGAAAACAGCAGGCGCCCCCTGTAAGCCGAAAGGGAGAACATTGAACTGGAAACAACCCATTGGGCAGTTGAACGCAGTCTTCCACTCGTCTCCCTCCTTTATCCGGATTTGGTAGTACGCCTCCCTCAAGTCCAGCTTTGTGAAGATCTTCCCCTTTGCCAGGTGGGCTAACATGTCCTTCATCAGAGGGAGGGGGTACATGTTCTCTACAGATACTGCGTTCAGGTTTCTATAGTCAACTACCAGACGTTTGGAGCCATCTTTCTTCTCGCAGAACATCACAGGGGCCGCCACTCGAGGTCTGGCAGGCGTGATGAAACCCCATTTCAAGTTCTTGTCGATAAACGCCCTCAATTCCTCCAACTCCCCTGGTGTCATCGGATACATCTTCGGTTTCAGGAGCATCACCCCCGGCAGGAATTCAATGCTACAATCGGTTGACCGATGTGGGGGGAGCTCGTCGGAAGCCTCTTCACTAAACACCTCTCTTAAGTCCCAATACTCCTTCGGGATTTTCTCCTCTCCTTCCACGTGTTTGGCACTCGTAGAAGCTATCTCGGCGGGTACCTGGGACTTCGGATGGGATTTCTCCTCCCCTTCCGGATAGGGCTGCTCCTCCCCTTCCGGTGGCCGATCGGTGCGGATGCGTATCCACCCCTCTCTCCAGTTTACATGGGGATTCCACTTCCGAAGCCATGGTAGTCCCAATATTAGAGGCTGTTCCATCCCAGGGGCCACAATAAAAAACAGGGTCTCATGGTGGTTTCCCATGGTCATCTCTAGGGGTTCTGTTACAAAACGTGCGGGGCAACCTCCCGCTACCGACCCATCCAGTTGGCAAAAGGATATGGGTGTTTTTAAAGTTCTCAGTCCGATGCCCATCCCCTTAACCACTTTCATGTTAATTACACACCTCGTGCACCCCGAGTCCAGTAAGGCCAACATCACTCCCTCAGTCCCCGAGGTGGGCCGCCTTAACTTTATTGGGATGGTCATGGGCCCTTGATTAGGACTTACCGGGACGTCATCTTCCGAATCTGTCTCGTTCTCGTCGAGTGGGGTTGGAGGTCCCAGCTCCTCTCCCGCCGAAAGGGCGACCTCTACAACCTCTCCTGTCTTCAGCCCGGTCTCGCGGGGTTTGGTTGAGCGGGTTTTTGGCTTCCTCCCGGGGTCCCGCGTTTTCGGTGGGTTCACCTTTACCCGACAATCCGCCATCCAGTGGCCCTCCTTTCCACAACGGAAACATGCCGTGGTCTTGGCTCCCGCCGCCATCCCTCTCGGTTGGGGCCCTGAGGTCTCTCGGAGACGGGGGAGGAGCGGTTTTCTCCAGGCGGGACCTCCTCTGCGTCTGCTTCTGGCTAGATCAATGTCCACCTCTTCCGCCAGCAAGTACCATGACTGTAACTCACGTGGATCCCTTCTGGAGATGCATGTGTGGTATACATCTTCATTTAAGCCATCTTTGTAGGCTTCCACCAGGGCCCCCTGGGACCAACCTCGGATGCGGTATGCCAGCTACCTGAATTCTTGGGTATAGTCTGCCACCGATCTCCCCCCTTGGACTAGGGTCTTCATTCTGATTCTGGCCTTTCTCTCTGCCAGAGGGTCCTCAAACCTTCTCCTCAGTGCAGTCATGAAAACATCGAGGGTTTGCAGTTGGGGGGAGTTATCATTGTACAAAGTCACCACCCAGTCTGCTGCCATCCCTTCCAGGGTTCTGGTAACGCATCTCACTTTGGCTGCTTCAGAGGTGAACTCCCGCTCAAATTCTGCCATATAACTCCCAACTTGTACCAGGAAAAATCCCAAATCTCTGGGGTTTCCTCCAAACTTTACATCTAGGGAGGACAGGTGGCGTCTTCCAGGAGCCACCCCTATTGCTGGGGCTCCCCGGGCGGCAGCGGGCGGCTGCGCTTGTGGAGGCCGGGCAAGGGGGGTAGAGGTAGCTTGGCTCCCCCGGGATGATCTCGCTCCCTCTTCCCCCTCATACCTTTGAGTTGTGCTGGGCTCCTCAGGAACATCCATAGAGAGTTTCTCGGCTTGATCCAGCTTGCCTTCCATCTCCTCCCCCTCCTGCCATAGCCGTCCCCTCGCACCTTTTCGTCTTACAGTGATTCTGGGAGGAGGGGGGTCTTCAGGATCTCTCCAACCAACCCCCAACGACCATCTGGGCATCTCGGCTGGGGTTTCTTCCAGAGTCAATTCGGCCAGCAGGTCAGCCACCGACGCCTCCGGTAGCGGCATCGGCTGCCCCCCCCGCAGCTCCCTGATCCTCTTCATCGCCGGTTGGAGACGACATGGGATGAAACCCCCTCGGAAGAAAAGTTGCTGTTTTCTCCGGGTGGGTTGATGTGGGAGTTTCGGAATAATGTCAGGCTGCGCTCCTTCTAGATCCCAAGAAAGAAATACTCAGACTCCATGGTGTAGAGCAAAGTTATCCTTTTACTGGGAAATAAAGTGGTAGCTACAAAGCAATTCCGAAACTGAGAAATTGGCGGGTAGAATGCACATACAACGAAATAGGTTTGCTCCCACCCCCCAAAGTTCAAATGATTCTTCCAATTAAAACTTTTGAAACAGCTCATGTGGTCATCTCCAGATGGTGATGAGGCGTCTTGTCAAATGACCTTGACATATTTTGATAAAAGTTCGCAGTTGCGCAAAAGAGGAAAAAGATAGCCAAGAAACGGAAAGTTAAAGACAAGAATCCCCCCTCCCCTTGCTAGCCCAGCAAGGAATGCAAACACCTCCAGCTTTCTTCCCATATAAAATCCCCCCTCCCACCATTGCCATGACAGCCGAGAGAAATAATGAAACAATAGCAGAAAGGTAGGAGGGGAAGGTATCTTGAGGCTGACACTGTTTCTGTTTTGGTGAGTTCTCTGTTGGAAACATTATATACTAATTGTTTCAGGTGTTGTTGTGAGTTGTTGGGGGCTTTCTTGTCATGTTATAATTTCTTTACTTTCTTCAAGAGTTTGTCATTTTTGTAAGTGGTTTCAATTTCAGCTCTCCAAGTTGTAAGTTGTTTTATCTTGTCCCAAAGTAGACGGTGGATTTTGCTGCGCAATTCCAGATGTAGTGCTAGCAAATCTTTGTTTAACTGATCCAATTGGAATCTCTTTCTGTGGAGCTCGTTCCTGAGTAGAGCCATTTCAGTTCTTTTCAGGATATGTTTAGTAGCTGCTGTGCTATGATGAAATGTTAATTTGAAGCAGGTTGGTGCTCCATTGTTGTCTCTGCAGCTGCATAGGAATTTGAGGTCACATAGTATTCCTGCTGTTTTAACTTCCAGCTTCTCATAGGTTTTGGTCTGGCTGTTTATTTCCTCCCCGTAGAGGTCTGATATTTGTTTTCTTAAGTTTTCGTGGATACTTACATGTATGGTATTCAGCTTTGTTTGGGTATTTTCCCACGTCATTGTAGTTGTGCTTTTAAAGTTGTAGCAACATTTCGGCTGACTCACAGACGAACACAATACTGATGATGATGCAGATGATGCAGAAGCCTGATGATGCAGATGAGATTCTGATGAAACATTGCTACAACTTTAAAAGCACAACTACAATGACGTGGGAAAATACCCGAACAAAGCTGAATACCATATATATATATATATATATATATATATATATATATATATATATATATATATATATATATATATATCTTTGGTTATTCGGGTTTTCTCCGGCGTAAAATTGGAAGTATCTAGGCAACGTTTCAAAGAAGTCTCATTCATCATCTTCAGGCTTGCGTCTTCGGCTCTGTGCTTCTCAGAGTGATGTGAGCTTGCAGCTGCTTCTTCCTTTTAACTGCTAGTGTGGGTGTGACTTGATCGGGTGGGGGCTTGGCTGTGTTCTGATTGGGTGGGGGTGTGTTCTGATTGGTTGGGGGTTTGGCTGTGTTCTGATTGGCTGGGGGTGTGTTCTGTTCAGGTGGGGGCTTGGTTGTGCTCAGGTTGGTCTTAGTTGCTGGGGGATTTGAGCTGGTGAGCTGTGATGCTGCTGTTTGGCTTCGCGTTCGTGGTATATATATGTGTGTGTGTGCGTGTGTGTGCGTGCGTGCATGCTATATGGCCCTTCAGTCTCATTTGCGGCACTCAGTCACTGTGGAATATCAGTTGCCTCCAAAGGTCGGCCAGAAAATCCTCTCCAGCTCTACCTGGCAGAGAGGCTTCTACTTCACCATGGGCCTGGTGAACCCCTGATCATACCTTATAACTGGATTCAGTAAGGCAAAATTAGCTGTCACTTTTTGTATGGTGCTACCTTCACCAAAGACAACTAAGGTCTCAGCTGCCCCATTCCTGTCCTTTCCACCTTTTACGTAAGCACAAACCCCATGAAGACAACAGCAGGACATCATGGTTCTTCGTGTCTTTTGTAGGTGACTCAGGACTTGCTCAGAGAATAGCTGCGGCCTTCTTCTTTGCTGAATCACCATGGACAGCCATTGTTCTTGCCCTTTAAAGCAATCCTTTTGTAAAGTCAAAGCCTATGGAAATGTAATGAGAGAATCAACAAGCCATTGTAGAAGGGCTTAATTTAGCAGGCAGGCTATTCAGGCAGGGCAGTAAACAATGCCCGATGGTGCGTAAGCAAAAGCCAAGATGAATCAGCCATATTAATCCTCAGCAGAGGTTGAGCTGGCAGAGGAGGCAGGTATGCCAACCTATAATTTGTTCCTACATGAGCAAATGGGTTGGAAAATGACAGCTCTTTATTAGATGCCAGAAGATAGCAATTACCCAGGAACTGACTTTGTCAAACCACCATTTCTATTGGGTTACATTAGAGCTATTGGCTTTTATTTTTAAAGAAATCCTCTTTTGCTTTTAAATATAGCCTTTTCCAAAAAAAAAATGGGCAAAATCAAGCGAAGCACCTCTTATTCCACTTCTCTATTTAAAGAAGCATTTAAAAATCACACTCAGCATCCTTGGTACAAGCTTGGGAATACTTATTTAGAGGCTCACAGGTGAACTCCACTGATGTCAATGAGCATTGTTATCCAAGTAGACTTTGGTACGGTTGGGCTGTAAGTCATGCAAAACTCAGTGGAACTTATTTTTAAATAAGCTTAATTGAAATTGAATAGAAAGTTCAGTTTTGATACCAGTTAATCACCAAGGCATCCAATTGGCACATGTTTTCATTCATTCAATAGGATAGGGAAGTCGTTCCACACACTTCCACACACATTCAATAGGATAGGGAAGTCGTTCCACACACTTCCACACACATTCAATAGGATAGGGAAGTCGTTCCACGCACTTCCTTCTTCTGATTTTTGGCTCGTAAGGCTGGAGCAATTTTAAGAAAGGACTCCAACCTCTTTTAAATTCGCATAGATGTCTATCAAATCATTTTTATTTTCCTACACATTCCTGTTTTTATTCTATTTGTTTTTCTTAGATTTTATGAAGCCAGCTAGGCCTTTTGAATAAGGTTAGGATGGCTTTTAATGTGCATTTATTTTAGTATTTAAATCATTAGTGTTAGTGTTTTATTTTGCTTGATATCTTTTTACATAATTGCCACCTTTCTTGATTGTGCTGGTTGGATGGAGAGATGGAGATAAATGAATGTACATTTCCTGTGTTATCCATATAAAAGCTCTGTTGACACAGTAAACATCAAGCTGAGTGGGAATATAAGCTTAAGATTAATTTTCTAGTCCACCTAACATTTTATCTTCAGGTCATTTATAGAGCTAGTGACTGTATTTGCATATGCTAAACTCAGTCAGTGTCAACCTTGATTAAGTTTTTTTGGCTTCCTTGGTATGTTGGATGAACCCAGCCAGGGTGGTTAATTTAAAATTTAGTATATTGTCTGAACTCTGACAATGGGTTCATTCATTCAGTAACCAATTAAGTGTGCTATTACAGACTGGCAGCCACATAACTGTTTTTCTATGAAACATCCATTTCCAAGCTTTGGGAATTGTTTGATACATTTTCCTGTTTCTTTTATTAATGAAACAACATGTGGTTTTTGCAGCCTACATGCAGCATGTAAGGGAAGATAGCTTCTTGCACTTTTCTCTTGAAATAAATTACTAACAGGGAAAAGAAGGAAGGGAAGAACAAAAGAAGGAATGAATGAGAAAAAGAGGAAAAGAAAGAAAGGCCAGTGGCATCAAAGCTCCTCCTTGGTTCAGTGACATTGTTGTATGTTTCTTTAGCACAGTTTACATTTTTTTAAAAGTTACTTTTTAAAGAATCCTCAGCTGGCACAACCATTGTTGTGCTCCACGTTGAGAAAAGCTGCTATTGAATTTACTGGCCATGGACAAAGACTACCACATGTTGGTTGCAGAAACTCCAGGTGCCAGAAAAATTGTAAAGACTACCACATGTTGGTTGCAGAAACTCCAGGTGCCAGAAAAATTGTACGCAGTTTTCTGTTGCTGCTGCTGTACAAAATACAGCATTATACAGATGCACTCTTCATTACACTACTTTCAAAAACACAATGAGATCCAGACATGCCTCTAAACCTCATTCCTGGGTGATCAGTTTGAGTTCGCATTTAAAAACTTAGCAAAGGCAATGTCTGCCCGCATTAGGCATTGCTTCCATCCAGGAACCCTTATAGATTCCACCTCTTTTTAACTGATTTCCAACCTCAGGTACCAGCATCAATCCAGCCCAGCTGTCACCCAGATGTAGTTACTTCTGAACGACACTAGATGTCCTCAGTCTGTGCTTGGTCATAGAAACACAAGATAATTCCATAAACATAATTGTCCCTGTAATCCTCCTGAAACATGTGTCACAATTCAGCCTTAGCATCATAAACCATAGCTCTGGAAGGGCAGATTTAAAACCCTGAGTCCAAACTCTGCTCCTTACAGGAATCCTGTTTAAGGCATCTGTGACAGATCCAGCCTCTGCTTGACTGCATCCAATGGCAGACAGCTTTCCCTTCCTCATATCATTGGGCCAGGAGAATTAAACCCAATCCTAATTGATCCTAGTATTAGAATATTTGTTAATTATTAATATTTGTTAATTATTAGGATGTTAAATTATTAATATTTGTTAATTATTAGAATGTGCGCTATTCTTGATTTTTGGTCATCCCCTGCAATTAATGGAGGAAGCCCTACTGAGGGTTGCACAGTACTGAGGGTTGAAAAGCCCCAGGTAGAGATAGGTTGGAGCATAGACTTTCAAACAGGGGGTGGGGGGAATGAAGATACAGGTAGTCCTCAAGTCATGACCATAATTGAGCCCAAAAGTTATGTTGCTAAGTGAAACATTTGTTAAGTGAGTTTAGCCCTTTTTACGACTTTTCTTGCCACAGGGGTTAAGGGAATCATTGCATTTGTTAAGTTAGTAACACGGTTGTTCAGTGAATCTGGATTCCCCAATTGACTTTGCTTGTCAGAAGGTTGCATCAAATGACTCCAGGACACTGCAACCATCCTAAATATGAACCATTTGCCAAGCATCTGAATTTTAATCACAGGACCAAGGTGATGCTGTGAAGGTGATAAGTGTGAAAAATGGTCATGGGTCAATTTTTTTTCAGTGCCGTTGTAACCTTGAATGGAATAACTAAATGAACTGTTGTACGTCGAGGACTACCTGTATCTCCAAGGAATTTGTCAGAAGAAACAACCTTGCCGTAGCTGGAGAAGTGCCCTAAATGAACGGATTCCAACCAGGGGCCCATATTTCTCCTTAGGAGCCCTGAGGGGTTCACAGATGAAAAACAGGTAGCGAAGAACCAGGGCATGTGTCAAAGGGGCCATTGAAAGACTGCAAATACTGACTGGTTGATGCCAAGAAATGTACCAGTTTCTGTCCCATGCCTACAATGGGACCTGGGCAGAGGAAAAAAAAAAAAACAAGGTTGGAAGAGAGCCAAGAGCAAAACAAAAAGTGTGGGAAACACTGTCCTCCAAGACAGCTTCATCTCAATGATCTACGCTAGATGAAGCGCTTTTTTTTTTTTTTTTTGGCACAAGCTTTTCAAAGTTAGAAAGGAATTTTGAGACCAGCATTGGAGAGTGGGCTGATATTGGCTTATTTAGCTTGTTACTACAAATGCTATTTTCAGTATCTCCATGACTCAAATCCAAAATAGATAATAATCATCCATAGAAGAATCCACCAAACGAATGGAGTAAGTCCAAGTTATTAAAAGATGAATAATGTATTCAGGAGGACTTATTTACAGGAACATGCTCAGAAACAAAGTGTATGCCCTCTACTGAGAACAGCATTTTTGGTGATGTGGTAGAAATCTGTAGCCAACCTGAATTAATACATGTGAAAGGTGTATTATGGGCACAGCAGCATATGTGAGCCAGCAGCATTTTTTTACATAAGTGAACTCTATTTGGGAAAATAATGTTGGCAGATCAGAACTTGCTTGGTAATATGAGAGAGGGAGGGAGGAAGAGAAAGAGGGAGGGAGAATGGTATTATTGCCACTTTAGTAAGTTTAGAGAAACTGCCTGGACTGGCTTCCACCTACTTGAATGAATAGGTCAGCTGAACACTTGGATGGGTGCCAGTGCCTAGCAGAGTTAGGCAATCTGCTCCACAGAACAAATAAATTGAGCTCCAACTGCCCTTCAATATACTCACCCACTAAATTAAAGGAACGTGGTATCAAAGCTGTGAATAATTATGATGAGGCTGATATGCTCAGTGTTACTGCTACCAAGGCCAGAGGTGCTATGCTCTTAATTTCCTTGTAATGCTACAGTTGTAGAAAAAAAAATTACTACCACTTGCTGGAAGCAAAGAGTGGATCTCTTTGTTGCCGTCTAATGGACGCCGGGACTTTCACAGCCCAGACGTCATAGCCTTTTGCTCAACCCAAGCGGCAGCACTGGGAAATACCAATGCAACCTAGACATATGGAAAGGATTAATGTTTTGTATAGAAAGGTGGTCCCAGGAAAGACTACTGCAAAGACTGACGCAAAGCTAAAGAAGCTCAATTCTTCAGATCTGTGGAGACAGGAAAACTGTATCAACTTTGTCTGGTTTCTCTTTCATTGAATCTATTACATCATATCTTTATTCAAAAGTAGGTAAAAAGAGGGAGATGGGTTGTCTAGAAACATTATATATACAGTTCATATACACATACATACATATACACACACACACACATATATATATACATATACACATACATACACACAAACGCACACATATACTTGGTTTGTTCCCAAGTAAGTACGTAGAATAAAATTTAGAGTAAGCCACATTGATTCAAAGGAACTTGCTTTGAGGAGGCAACTGTAAGATGTTACTATTTATATGTTGAAATTGATGACAATTGTGAACTGGCAGCTTATGAATTATTACACCATATGCCAACATTATTCTCAATCAGTAGGATTTTGCAGAATACCTAAACATTCCAGCTCTTTTCAGGAAAGACTCATTACCGGGGCAAACTTAGTTCCTCTTTTTCTTTCAGTTTGCCATTTGAATGTAACAAAAGGATGCGAGGAGTTTATCGCCAAAGGAAAAGAAACACTGAACATTCTGTTCACATTCCTTTGGGCCTGAAGAAAACATTGGACAAGGATGAATGCTTGATTGACTGATTGATTGATTCCTTCAGGCTGATTTCCCATAGATTCTATAAAACTGTGCACAATAGATCATATCTACCAGAAACATTATTCAAGCACAATACAAGGTCAGGAGAAAGAAGCAGACCTTACAATGCCTACAGCTAATATGGTAGAGTGGTTAAGATGTGGGATGACTTTTGGTCAGTCACGGTCTCTTAACCTGCCCCATAAGCTTCCTGCGGAGGAAAAATTGAAAAAAATATTGTTACACACACACACATACACCGCCTTAAGTTCCTGGAGAAAAGATAGGATATAAATCTGACCAATCAATAAATGTGATTGAAAGGTGAACTAGCAATAACAATAATTGGATGGGGATCATGCATTAAAATGTCCTTATCCTAAGCCTAATCATTCATTCATTTCAGTGGTTATGACTCAGAATGGGCAGCAATAGTTTTTTTTTTTTTAAAAAAAAGAATAAAACAAATACAAATAATACAGCAGTGAATCATAGTAAAAACAAGCGGGGTGTAGAACAGTGTAACGCTGTGGGAGTCAAACACAAGATTTTAAAATGTACACATAAATGTAAAAAAACAGTGAAATGCACTCTGATTGGCACCTTGCGATTAGTCATTTCTCTGCCATGTTCTGAACTAGTTGCAATTTCTGAACAGATGCAACAGCGTCCCACATGTAACACCTTCCATTAAATAATCTATGTTGGGTAATAGAAAAGCATGGATACTGATAGCAAAGTTGTCTCTGTTTAAGGAATGAAATGAGAATGCTGTAGAGAAGAGTAGATAATTCTTAGCCAAGAAATTGAAATTCCAATTTCTTAATGGACCGGATAGAATGTAACGTACAATCACATTCGATCAAGCAATTTTAACTTTGATAAATGGCAATGAGTGGTGTTTTAGTTTCTATCTTATGTTAATTCAGAAGTCTTTGTTCCATTTATGCATACATGCACATAAAGATGAAGCTTGAACCTAACTTTGTAAAAGCCTCATTTAACTCAGTAGGATATTCAGCAAAGGTTTCTGCCTTTCCGACTGATGTCAAAGGAATTAAAAGATTTTTGTGTTGGCTGAATCATCTAGATGAGTACCTTTTGAATAGAAATAAGAGGATTGGTTCTATAGGCATCTTCCGGATGGCTATTGAAACATTTCTGCTTTGTTATGATTTTTAAAACAATGGAGACTGAATTTGTTATTAGATATCCCTTTCTTTTTGTTTATTTAATTAATTTTTATGCCCCTCCCATCTCCCCTATAAGGTGATTTTGGGCAGCTTTAATAATTTTAATACTTAGTTTAATAATAGTTTTAATACTAGTGCTGCAATCTAAAAACATGGATTTCTGTAAAATGTTGAATTCTTGCTTTATAGTTATAGGAAGTTACTTTGGAGAAGGACTGTAAAGGCAGATAACAAACTGACAGAATTGTTGTGTAATGGCTCTTCAAAAATGCTGTTCTGATGACTCTTGTTAAACCATGTATGTTGTTGAAATGTAGTTATGGGTAGCCCATAATACTGGTATCATGAGTATTGATTAATACTCATGATATTTACAGGAGTGAGAAATCATGCTTTTGGGGTGCAGGATATTCTGTAATCTGACATTTTGCCAAGCATTAATTTAATGTGTAATTATTTCTGAGCTGAATGTCGTGGATGGTACACTATTTAGTGAAGAGCTAGATGCTTAGCCATTATAGCACCTGGCTATAAAAAGATGATACTTTAAACAGTTAGCTAAAAAAAGAAATTTCAGGAAGTGTTTGCTGAAATTATTTAAGCAGGAAGAGGAAGCTGATCCTCTTTTTAAAAAAATCTGTTAACTCATTCAGAGTGCTGAAAATTTGTATACAGAAAACCTGCTCAGGTTCAGCAAAAAATTATGAAAGGAAAATATCTGGTTAATTTCTAAAAAACTGCTGTTGTTAAAAGTACAATAGGCCAGAATCATCTGACTATGGTGGGGGAATAAAGACTGAAACATCTACCTATCTACCAGAACTGGGCAGAGTCCAAAAGAACAGAAGATAGTTTGGATCAGTATGCCTGAAGCCCTCTTGTGTAGACATTAATATAGAACAATAAAACAAAGATCTGATGAAATTCATGATAGTGACCCAGCATACCAAGTATAAAAGTTGAACAAACTGAGAATTCAAAGGAGATTTCTGAGTCCTGCCTCCCTCCTCCAGCTGTCCATTCATTGTTCCTACAGGACAGAAAGGCAACCTGTAGCAAGACAGGGCTCTTCTCAGGGGTGTTGGAGCAGTGTGGGATTCAAAATTTTTACCACCGGTTCAGTGGGCGTGGCTTGGTGGGCATGGCAGGGGAAAGATACTATAAAATCTCCTGTCGGAGGTGGTATTTTTTGGTTCTCCAAACTACTCAATATTTCCACTACTGGTTCTCCAGAACTGGTCAGACCTTGTGTTGGAGACTCCAGTTGCAATTTTCCTCCTCAGCCAAATATCTTGCACACAGTGACATGAAAGCAGAAGCAACTAGAAAGGCAATATGCAAAATTAGCCCAGGAAATGGCACACACCCCTGTCTGCCCAGACTATGACAGCTGGAAATCTACTCAGGGAAAACTTAGCTGGTTGGGAGCAGGCCCATCTTTCCACAGCACCACAACAATTAAAGAACCGGTGGCCCTTGGGGTTGTCCAGAGAACAATCTTGACAGCAAAAAATACAGTAACCCAAATGGTTTTGTGTGATTTTTTTCTGAACTGGAAAAGGAGGAGAAAAGAGAGAAAGAGAGAGGTGTGATTTGATTCCTTGTAGTCTTTTTTTTTTTTAATCCACTGCTGAAGCAGGTCTAATGTAAATGTACAGGAAATCTGTTGTGTATGCAATAAGATTAATAAAGTGTGAGCTTGGAGTAAGTGCAGGGTTCTGGCCATGCACTTCTGATTGGCTGTTAAGTGGCCGGACCGGATTGGCCCATTCCGGGGAATCCGATTGGCCCTTAACAGAGAGTTCTTATTGGTTATAAGAGCTAGCGTTCCTAGCTCGTTATTGGTTAAATGTTACAGGGTTTGCCTATATAAGGCGGGCTTTACTGCTGTTGAATTGAAGAAGTCACAATGTAAATAAAGAGCTGAAGTTCACTGTTCAGAGGCTTGTCTCCATTCTTTCTTGCCCATGCTCAAAACTTAACACTGGCGACGGGATGGGATATGAAGGATGGGATATGAAGGATGGGATATGAAGGATGGGATATGAAGATATCTGAACCAACGAAACTTCGAAGAACACCGAGCACATGACAGACAACGCCAACAACGGAACCATGTCCGGTGGCATCGTACCACCTGCTCCGTTCGATCCAACACAAGAAGACTGGGAGTCTTACATGGATCGTTTCCAAATGTTCCTAGAGACGAACAACTTAAAGGACGCCACAGCCGGGAAGAAACGGGCGGTGTTCCTAACGCATTGCAGTCCAACCGTATTTAAGATGGCTAAAGCACTAGCCAAACCCCGAGAAGTGAAGGCCATGGATTGGGATGACCTCAAACCTATCCTGCAAGACCACTACGCCCCGATCGTGCCTACGCTCGTGAGACACCACAAGTTTTATCAAAGAAGCCAGCGAAAGGGAGAAAGCGTGGCCGACTTCATAGCAGACCTCTGAAATTTGGGAGGCCTCTGCGGATTCACCAATCTAGAAGAAGCACTAAGAGATCGCATAGTTCTGGGATTAGATGCACCAGGCGTCCAAAGCAAGCTGATGGCGAAAGACGACAGCCTTGCCGACGCCATTGCCGATGCTACTGCAGCAGAAGCAACCAGGAAGTCGGCTGCACAACGACGCCGAAACCGCACTCCGGTACCACCACCGGCCAGCGAAATCTCACCTAGTTCAGAAGGGCAGCTCGCGACAACACACCACGAGGACCTCTCTTCGTCAGACAGCGACAAAGAAGGGGTCCATCGACTGCGGTCCGACGGGGACCCTTGCCCGAAGCCCTTACGCCCTTGCGCTGGCTGTGGAGCCAACCATGCCAGGTCCGAATGCAAATTCCGTGACGCACTCTGCCATGAGTGCGGGAAACGAGGCCACATCGGACAGGTCTGCTGCAGCTTGCCAGGACCCAGCCAGGCCTCAAAAGGGGCTAACTATTGCCAATCGACAGGAAACCATCCTGTAAGGCAAGAGCCAGTAAACCACTCCTACAGAAATCGAGCTTTGCAGAGAGAAGAGGCTCACCATACTATCACTATCGGTCACGTCTCAGCCTTGGACACTAAGAAAATCCGAGTCACGTTAGCCATCAAGAACCAGCCTTGCCACATGGAGGTCGACTCGGGATCGTCCCTCTCGATGGTGTCTTGGAAGACACTCAAGCAACTCATCCCCACAATTCAACGCCAAGATCTCCGTTTCCAACGCCTCATCCTCAAGGACTACCAGGGGAATCGAATCCCCATCGTCGGGTCCTGCCGAGTCTGAGTCTCCTTCAAGAAGCACACAGCGTACTTACCTTTAACAGTCATCGATAGAGATAGGCCTAGCCTACTGGGCCTCCAATGGTTTGCGCCACTCGGCATTGAAGTGGCCGGCATAAACCGAGTCGGTGACTGTGACTGGGAGGAAGACCTTATCTATGAGTTCAGGGACGTCTTCGCGGACAGCTTAGGCGAGTACAAGGGGACCCCGATCTCATTCAGCTTAGATCCAAAAATAGCTCCCATTCGCCTAAAGCCCCATCAAGTTCCATTTGCCTTAAAATCGAAAATCGACAAACTGATAGCTCAGGGGGTGTTGGAGCCCATCGATCACTCCCCGTGGGAAACCCCTATTGTAACACCCATTAAGCCAGATGGGTCAATCCGAATTTGTGGGGACTACCGGGCCACTTTGAACCACGCCCTGCAGCAGAACACGTATCCAGTTCTGGTGGTGCAGCACCTCCTCCATTCCCTGGGGGGCGGGAAAGTTTTCGCTAAATTGGATTTAGCTCAGGCATATCAGCAATTACCAGTAGATGAAAAAACGGCACAGCCCCAAACTATTGTGACACACCGAGGTGCCTTTAAATGTACCCAGCTGCAATTCGGAGTGAGTGTAGCCCCGGGGATTTTTCAGAGCCTTATGGAAAGGTTATTGCAAGGAATTAAGGGCGTGGTCCCCTATTATGACGATGTATTAATTGCAGCCCCTACAAAAAAAATCTTACAGGACCGGTTAAAATTAGTCCTAAAAAAAATTCCAAGAGGCCGGTCTTAAGGTTAAAAAAAACAAATGTAAATTGTGTACTGACAGTGTTGAGTTTTTAGGGTACCTGATTGATAGCCAGGGCATTCACCCTACCGAAAGTAAATTAAAAGCGATCAAAAACGCTCCAGGCCACTAAACAAGGCCGATCTCCAGGCGTTCCTAGGCCTCATCAATTTTTATAATGTATTTTTACCGCACAAAGCAACTGTCGCTGAACCGTTACTCCGATTGTTAGATAAAAAAGCAAATTGGTTATGGGGTTACCGTGAAGAACAGGCGTTCCGAAATGTTAAAAAACTGCTCACTTCTGACTCTGTACTCATGCAGTATAACAAGACTTTGCCGTTAGTTATAACCTGTGATGCATCGCCTTTCGGGGTGGGCGTCATTTTGAGCCACGTACTGCCTAATGGGAACGAAGCCCCTGTTGCATATTTTTCAAAGACCCTTTCAAAAACGGAGCGGAACTATGGACAAATTGATAAAGAAGCCCTCGCAATTGTCTCAGCTGTGAAAAGATTTCACGAATACATGTATAGTAGGGTTTTTACTATTGTGACTGACCACAAACCTTTGTTAGGGATAATAGCCGGAAATAAGCCAACTCCCTACATATTATCCCCTAGGATGACCCGATGGTCAGAATTCTTAGCTGCTTATAACTATCAGCTGCAATACCGCCCAGGGAAAGCCATTCCCCACGCCGACGCATTGAGCCAAGCACCGCTTCCAGAGACTCTCAACGATCCGGCACCAACGGTAACCACGTTGCAAATCGAGGCACTCAACTCGCCGCCACTGACCGCCCGAGATATCATGAGAGAAACCAAACGCGACCACACCCTAGCACGAGTCCTAGGCTGGGTAGAACGCGGATGGCCATTGGACCAGTTATCAGATGACTTCACACCATTCAAGTCTTGACAGACCGAGCTCTTCTCCCAGAAAGGCTGTGTCATCTGGGGCGATAGAGTTGTTATCCCAGAACGGCTCCGGAAAGCGCTACTGAGAACTCTGCATGATGACCACCCTGGCATCGTGCGAATGAAAGCCCTTGCGCGAAGCTACGCATGGTGGCCGGGCATTGACAAGCAAATCGAACAGTGGGTTAAAGCTTGTCCCAAATGCCAAGAAGTCAGCAACGCCCCACCAAAAGCCATGCCTACTGAATGGGAGACACCACGTGGACCCTGGTCCCGAATTCACTTGGACTTCGTGGGGCCAACCAAAGGCCACACTTTCCTGCTTACCGTCGATGCCTACTCCAATTGGCTCGAAATTCATCGCATGACGATTATGACCTCCGAGGCGGTTATCAAAATTTTAAAGAGACTCTTTGCAACCCACGGATTACCAGACGTCCTGGTATCCGATAATGGCCCACAATTTACTGCACTAGCATTCAAGCAGTACCTCGCTGACTGCGGCATCCGCCATGCGCTCACCTCACCTGCGCACCCTGCGACCAATGGCCGAGCAGAACGCATGGTCCAATTTGTGAAGAAAACCTTGCAAAAGGTAGACTACGACAACATTGACGACAAGGTCAATCAAATCCTCTTCTTGCAACACATCACCCCACATAGCATCACCAACAAAACTCCTGCTGAACTGCTAATGGGACGAAAGCTCCGCTCCCACCTCGACCGGTTGCACCCGGCTTATGAACCGGAGGAACCACTAGGATTCAGCGGCCACTGTCGCACCTTCCAGGTAGGAGACCTGGTTTATGCAAAAAACCTATCGGGTGACCCGTTGTGGGTGGAAGCGACAGTAGTACGTGTTACCGGCCCCAGATCCTACCTTGTGCAATGCCTTGACGATAAACTTTGGAAACGGCATATCGACCAATTACGATCGCGGCTTTCAGCGGCCAGTCCGCAAATCCCCTTTGACAAACTGGGGGGGGGGGAGGTACGGAAGAAGATGAATTCCTAGGAAATAGAAACTCAGGAAGCGGAGCCGGAGGGAGAAACGGTTGCACCTCAGGGAATTGCAGAAAATGTGGGCAACGACGTAGAAGTGAACTCTGAACCAGAAACAACCCCACTGCCAAACAACGATCTACCTCAGCATGATTGCAACCAGCTGATACAACGAAAATCAAAGAGACTAAAAAGACAACCGTCCTACCTAAGGGACTATGTAACTGCGCCCTGAAATAAGAAGCCAGGGGGAAGGGGTGTTGTGTATGCAATAAGATTAATAAAGTGTGAGCTTGGAGTAAGTGCAGGGTTCTGGCCCTGCACTTCTGATTGGCTGTTAAGTGGCCGGACCGGATTTGCCCGTTCCGGGGAATCCGATTGGCCCTTAACAGAGAGTTCTTATTGGTTATAAGAGCTAGCATTCCTAGCTCGTTATTGGTTAAACGTTACAGGGTTTGCCTATATAAGGCGGGTTTACTGCTGTTGACTTAAAGAAGTCACAATGTAAATAAAGAGCTGAAGTTCAC
Organism: Hydrophis major; assembly: GCA_033807585.1. Classification (NCBI taxonomy): domain Eukaryota; kingdom Metazoa; phylum Chordata; class Lepidosauria; order Squamata; family Elapidae; genus Hydrophis; species Hydrophis major. Next base: position 185,093,514 of record CM066329.1, on the reverse strand, counting down.
CGTTCAGAGGCTTGTCTCCATTCTTTCTCGCCCATGCTCAAAACTTAACAAAATCTATAATATATTTATAAAGGGTGAGAACCTTTCCCGGAATTGGAGAACTGCTCCATTCCCTCCAAACACTCCGGCTCTCCTGTTTTTAGCTGTAAGCCTCTGCCTGATTGGTCCTTGCGAAACTGATAAGAAGATTTATTCAGTAGGAATCCTGCAGCTTATCCTCCACCTTTGTTTCTGACATCATTCCTGTCTCTATAGCAACCAGATGTGATGCAACTCCAAAAGGTTCCTTGGTCTTGGAGGGCAGGATCGTGGAAGCAGAAGAAAAAGTCAGCTGGCTGCTAAATAGGGAGGATCCCATTTCAGTGTCTAAACTGGGGGCGGTTGGGTCAAAAAGAGAAAGCCAAGTCAGCTGCTTGGCATGAATAGGGGAAGCCCTCGTCCATCTGCCTGCAGGGAAGAAGAGACAGCACATTGGCACAGAACTGGGATCTGGTCAGAGAAATCCCACCCACTCCCCTTTCTCTTGTATTTGGCAGAAATGCTATTCATATAGGTTAATGTGTCCATATGGGAAACATCTTGTGTAATGAATGATGTCTTCGCCTGATGGTTAAATAGGGCAGAAGAATCATTACACACACTTGCTCCATTTAATCAACAAATGTGCGGCCTTGTGCTCCATCGTGAACAGGTGTGCCAAAGGCTGACAAGCAAATGGGCTATTACTCAGTTAAAATTCTTTGCTTGGCGATCTTTATCTAAGCATGGAGCTGCCCTTCTTCCAGATGTGCTGGCTGGATCTGTGCTCTACCTCTTCCCCCACCCCCCACACCAACATTTTCTTTCTGGCTCTTTTCAGTCACTGCAAGCAAATAGATTTAATTGGTTGAGGTACAGTATGCATGATGGTGATTAACTCACTCGTTGCTGGATTTCCCTGCACAGGGACAGCTGGCCTGAACAGTCCTCCCTGTGACACTGGAAGGTGAACAAGGAAGCCTCTGGCTCGTGGAGCAGGTGGGTGAGCCTGTGTGGCACGTTTACACCCTCACCTTTTCACCTTCTGTGGCCCACAGTTGCATTATCCCCACTACCCGACAAGAGACCGTTCTGCTTAGGGTGAGGAGAGAAGGAGTTAAGTCAGACAATCATGGGGCTGCCTTGCCGGTGGAAAAAAGCCCCTACCCTCCACACAAATCATCTGGTAATAGGTTTACTGGAGTGGCCCTGGAGGTTGAGCTAAGCAGCTTTATGGCAGAGAACACCCGAGCAACGAGGACCTCCATACAGCAGCACATGGAGAAAGCCTTCCCAGCTTGTCCACTAAATCTTTCTCAAACATAAAGGCCTCTGTGTAATCTGCTGAGAGGATAAAAGCTGCAGGGTGGCCACTGGGCTGGTGACACACAAACGGCTGTGTGCTGGCATTTCTTTCAGCCTGCCAGGGCAGGGCTGGTGAACTGCACAGCAGAATCTGCAAGGGGAGCAGGCTGGGTGGGCCCAAGCTGCTTGGAGGAACAAGCACTGCGCTTGTGTGGCTCCACTGGCATCTCTCTTCCAAAGTAATGAGAAAAATCTCTCTCCCCCTCCTCTCTCTCCTTCTCCCTCCCTCCCTCTCCCTCCCTCCGCCCCCCCCTCTTTCCTCCAAGCCATTGAAAAGAATATACTTATCCTGAGATTGTGCAGAAAGGTTTCTGCTACTCAAGGCAGATTGATACTACTGTAGGAACATGCCATTGTCTTAAAAGTGGCATCCAGTGCAAGACAAATGACTGAATTGTCAAAGTTTTACTCCTACTCTCACATGGGAGGGTTTGTGTGTATGTAATATATGTGCAGTGGTTTTGGGGTGGTGCATGAGTAGGGAAATTGTATTTGCATATCTATCACTATGTGTCTCCGTGTCTCTTATATGTGTATGTGCATAGTTTTATGGCCCCCAAGAGCCTGCCTCAACATTTAGTGCTGCCCTCAGGGCCCAATAATTACTCAACCCTGCAAAGCATCACTATATCATGCTATTTTTACACCATACATACTATTTTACAGCCAGTGGGTTAAATCTCCTGTTGCTCAAAGCTCTGCACTATTAATCCCCCGAAATGGATATAGGTTATGGCAGCCACCTAGAGACTATTGAAAAAAGTATTGCAAAGTGGTATTTTCATAGGACACCAGATATCTATAGGCAGTTCATAGGAAGAATTAGTGCCCTATCTTCTCAGTGACAGCCAACACTATTGAAAAAATTCCATGGAAAGAGGGAGGGCATGATGTAACACCTACAAGAAGCTACTGCTGCCCCCAAAGGATCTGTTCATAGCTTTTGTGGAGTGGCCATGACATACAAAAGAAATTTTTTATGGCAGTGAAGTCGAAGAGGTCTTTCCAGGACTTTTATAATATGAAACCTGTTCTGTCTACCTTTCATTGGGCTTCTATATCAACTATGGAGACCAAGTGGCCTCCAGGCTTTGGGGTGGTCCATGACATCATGACCCAGTAGACAAGGAGATTGCTATCCTTTGATCATATCATCTTGGGATTATAGGTAGCAGACAAGGTGGTCCCAAATGAGCTTTTTCAAGAGGCAATTGGACTTTGTTTTTCTTTGAAGATGTTTCACTTCTCATTCAAGAAGCTTCTTCAGCTCTGACTAGATGGCAGCATTTAGCAAACAACTTGGATTTAGGAGCTCCAGGTTGAACTCCCATTTCATCACAGAGAACACTGATAATTTTACACTAGCCTAAACTCCCACCCAAAGCTTGCTGGGGGAATAAAATTAGGAATCTACTCTGAGTTTGTATAGAAAAGGTGGGATATTGATGCAATAAATAACCATGCAGCCTAGTTCAATTTTCTCTATCTTGGCTACTACAAGTCCATCCCAGTCAATATCAATCTAAACTCGTCTAAAAGCATTAATTTGTAGAAATGATGTATACTATGTAATACAAGACACATTTGGGCATCTAATTTCTTTATTTGGTTTTTGTCCCTGGCTTAGTGTAGAGAGGAATCATTATAATCAGGCTCCAGAGAATCTTCAAAGGAAATCAGTTAGCTAGAGTACACCCCAAAAAGCTCGAACTGACAGTGGGATTTTAGAGAGTCTGAAATTGGTAAGGAGATAAAATATAAGGACTGGCTAAAATTGTTATGTATGTACCATAGTTAATAAAGTATGAGCTTGAGGTTAAATGCAGGGTTCTGGCCCTGCACTTCTGATTGGCTGTTAGGCGACCAGATCGGATTGGCTAGTTCTTAGGAATCCGATTGGCCCTTAACAGAGGATTATTATTGGTTTAAAGTACTTGCATTCATAGCTCGCTATTGGACAATTCTCACAAAGGTTGCCTATATAAGGCAGGGTTTACTGTTGTTGTTCTGAGAAGTCACTATGCAATAAAGAGCTGAAAGTTCACATTCAAAGACTGTCTCCATTTACTCCAACCCATGCCCACGTACTTAACACTGGCGACGAGGATGGGATTTGGAGATGTCTGAACCTAAGAAGTCAGGAAGCAAACCGAGCACGTGGAAGACGACGCCAACAACGGAACCATGTCCAGCAGCATCGTACCACCCGCTCCGTTCGATCCAAACCAAGAGGATTGGGAATCTTACATGGATCGCTTCCAAATGTTTCTTGAGACGAATAACTTGAAGGATGCCACACCAGCAAAAAAGCGGGCACTGTTCCTGACGCACTGCGGCCCGGCTGTTTTTAAAATGGCAAAAGCACTCGCCAAACCTTGAGAAGTGAAAGCCATGAGTTGGGACGACCTCGAACCCATCCTGAGAGATCATTACGCGCCAACCGTGCCTACACTCGTGAGACGCCACGAGTTTTACCAAAGGAACCAGCGAAAAAGAGAGAGCGTGGCCGATTTCGTGGCAGACATCCGAAATTTAGGAGGCCTCTGCGGGTTCGCAGATTTAGAAGAAGCACTAAGAGATCGAGTAATTCTGGGATTAGATGCACTAGGCGTGCAGAGCAAGCTGATGGCGAAAGGCGACATCAGCCTTGCTGACGCCATCGCCGAAGCCACGGCTGCGGAGGTGACCAAAAAGTCGGCTGCACAATTACGGCAAAGCCGCACTTCGGCAACACAACTGACTGGCGAAATCTTACCCAACTCAGAAGAGCAGCTCGTTACGACGCACCACGAGGACCTCTCTTCGTCGTCAGACAGCGACGAAGAAGGGGTCCATCGACTGCGGTCCGACCGGGACCCTCGCCCTCAGCCCTTACGCCCTTGCGCTGGCTGTGGAACAAACTATGCCAGGGCTGAATGCAGATTCCGCAACGCACTGTGCCATGAGTGCGGGAAATGAGGCCACATCAGCCGGGTCTGCCGCAGCTTACCAGGCCCCAGCCAGGCCTCAAAAGGGGCCAACCATCGCCAATCGACAGGAAACCGTCCTGTAAGGCGAGAACCAGTAAACCACTCCTACAGAAATCGCGCTTTGCAAAGAGAAGAGGCTCACCATACTATCACTATAGGTCATGCCTCAGTCATGGACACGAAGAAAATTCGAGTCACGGTAGCCATCGAGAACCAGCCTTGCGACATGGAGGTCGACTCGGGATCGTCCCTCTCGATGGTGTCTTGGAAGACACTCAAGCAACTTATCCCCACAATCCAACGCCAAGACCTCCAATTTCAACGCCTCATCCTCAAGGACTACCAAGGAAATTGAATCCCTGTGGTCAGGTCCTGCCGAGTCCGAATCTCCTTCAAAAAACATACAGCGTACTTACCTTTAACGATCATCGACAGAGACAGGCCTAGTCTATTAGGCCTCCAATGGTTCGCATCACTAGGCATTGAGGTGGCCGGCGTAAACTGAGTCGGTGGTTGTGAGTGGGAGGAAGACCTTGTTTCTGAGTTCAGCGACGTCTTCGCGGACCGTTTAGGTGAGTATAAGGGGACCCCAATCTCATTTAGTTTAGATCCAAAAGTAGCCCCAATTCGCTTGAAGCCCCGTCGAGTTCCATTCGCTCTTAAAGCTAAGATCGATGAACAACTCAATAAGTTAATTGCTCAAGGGGTGTTGAAGCCCATTGATCACTCTCCATGGGAAACCCCTATAGTAACACCCAATAAGCCAGATGGGTCAATCCGAATTTGTGGGGACTACCGGGCCACTTTAAACCACGCCCTACAGCAGAATGCGTATCCAGTTCCGGTGGTGCAGCACCTCCTCCATTCCTTGGGGGGCGGAAAGGTTTTCGCTAAATTAGATTTAGCTCAAGCTTATCAACAACTACCAGTGGATGAAAAGACGGCTCAGGCCCAAACAATTGTAACGCACAGAGGTGCTTTTAAATGTACTCGATTGCAATTTGGGGTTAGTGTAGCCCCGGGGATATTCCAAAGCCTCATGGAAAGGTTGTTACAGGGAATCAAGGGCGTGGTTCCGTATTTTGATGACGTATTAATTGCAGCCCCTACCAAAAAATTTTTGCAGGATCGTTTGAAAAGTGTCCTTAAAAAATTCCAAGAGGCAGGACTTAAGGTAAAAAAAAATAAATGTCACTTATATACTGACAGTGTTGAGTTTCTAGGGTATAGGATTGATAGCCAGGGCATCCACCCTACCGAAAGTAAATTAAAGGCGATAAAAAATGCCCCCAGGCCACGTAACAAAGCCGATCTCCAGGCATTCTTAGGCCTCATTAATTTTTATAATGTATTTTTACCGCATAAGGTGACTGTTGCTGAACCGTTACACCGGTTATTAGATAAAAAAGCATTGTGGGTATGGGGTTACCGGGAAGAACAAGTGTTCCGGAATGTTAAAAAATTGCTCACATCGGACTCTGTGCTTATGCAGTATAACGAGACTTTACCATTAGTTATAACCTGCGATGCCTCACCCTTCGGGTTGGGCGCCATTTTGAGTCATGTACTGCCTAATGGGAACGAAGCCCCGTTGCATACTTTTTGAAAACTCTTTCACATGCAGAGCGAAACTATGGGCAAATTGATAAAGAAGCTCTTGCAATCGTTGCCGCTGTAAAGAAATTTCATGAATATGTGTATGGAAGGACATTCACCATTATAACGGACCACAAACCGTTGCTAGGGATAATAGCTGGGGACAAGCCAACCCCCTACATATTATCCCCTAGAATGACCCGATGGTCAGAATTCCTCGCTGCTTATAATTATCGCCTTCAATATCGACCGGGGAAAACCATTCCCCACGCCGACGCATTAAGCCAAGCACCGCTTCCAGAGACTCTCGACGATCCGGCACCAACAGCAACCACGTTGCAGATCAAAACACTCAACTCGCCGCCTATGACCGCCCGAGACATCGCAAGAGAAACCAAACGAGACCACACCCTAGCCCGAGTCCTAGGATGGGTAGAACGCAGATGGCCATTGGACCAAGTCCCAGATGACTTCGCGCCATTTAAAGCAAGACAGACTGAACTTTTTTCACAAAAAGGCTGTGTCATCTGGGGCAATAGAGTCGTTGTCCCAGAACGACTCCGGAAGACACTACTACAAACCTTGCACGAGGGCCACCCCGGCATCATGCGAATGAAAGCACTCGCACGCAGCTACGCATGGTGGCCGGGCATGGACCGGCAAATCGAGCAGTGGGTCAAAGCGTGTACCAGTTGCCAACAAGCCAGCAACGCCCCACCAAAAGCCATGCCTACTGAATGGGAAATGCCACGTGGACCCTGGTCCAGAATCCACCTGGATTTCGCGGGGCCAACCAAAGGCTATACCTTCCTGCTGACAGTCGACGCATATTCCAATTGGTTAGAAGTTCATCGTATGACGGCCACAACTTCTGAGGCAGTGATTAAGATCCTAAACAGACTCTTTGCAACTCACGGATTGCCTGACGTCCTGGTGTCCGATAACGGGCCACAGTTCACGGCATTGATGTTCAAGCAGTACCTCGCTGACCGCGGCATCCGCCATGCGCTCACCTCACCTGCGCACCCTGCGACCAATGGCCGAGCGGAACGCATGGTCCAATTTATTAAAAAGACTTTGCAAAAAATGGACTATGACAATATCGATGACAAAGTCAACCAAATTCTCTTTTTACAACACATAACTCCACATAGCGTCACCGGCAGAACTCCGGCAGAACTACTGATGGGATGAACACTCCATTCCCACCGCGACCGATTGCACCCTGCTTACGAACCGGAAGAGCCAATAGGATCCAGTGACCGCTATCGCACGTTCCAGGTAGGAGACAGCGTTTACGCACGGAACTTATCAGGCGACCCGTTATGGTTAGAGGCAACGGTAGTAGGAGTGACCGGCCCCAAATCCTACATTGTGAAATGCTGTGACAATAGACTGTGGAAACGGCATATTGACCAATTGCGGTCACGACTCATAACGGCCAGTCAACAATTCCCCCATGACCAAACCGAGGGGGGGGAGGTACAGAAGAAGAAGATGACGTTCCAGGGAACATACTCGAAGAGAGCGACGAATCGAGTGAGACTCAAGAAATGGAGCAGGAAGGAGAATTGTTTGCACCATAAGAAATTGCACCTGAGCAAGAAGCAGAGACACTGCCAAACAACAATCTACCTCAACAGGATTGCAATCAACCAGTCCAACGAAAATCCGAAAGACTTAAAAGACAACCATCCTACTTAAAGGATTATATAACTACACCATAATTAAGAAGCCAGGGGGAAGGGGTGTTATGTATGTACCATAGTTAATAAAGTATGAGCTTGAGATTAAGTGCAGGGTTCTGGCCCTGCACTTCTGATTGGCTGTTAGGTGACCAGATCGGATTGGCTAGTTCTTAGGAATCCGATTGGCCCTTAACAGAGGATTATTATTGGTTTAAAGTACTTGCATTCATAGCTCGCTATTGGACAATTCTCACAAAGGTTGCCTATATAAGGCAGGGTTTACTGTTGTTGTTCTGAGAAGTCACTATGCAATAAAGAGCTGAAAGTTCACATTCAAAGACTGTCTCCATTTACTCCAACCCATGTCCACGTACTTAACAAAAATCATGAACAGAAGAAACCCCATACTAGAGCATTTTGCTTTATGTGGCCCTTAAGTGAAGAAAATACAGAGGATGAAGCTGCAGATTACCTCCCCCTTCTCCTTTTGAGAGGTCCTTGGTGCTGTCTGAGCTTGGTTTTTTTTCTTGCAGACATTTCATTATCCAATAGTAAGTACTTAGACTTATATCCCATGTGCTTTACAGCCTTCTCCAAGCAGTTTACAGAGTCAGCATATTGCTTCCAACAATCTGGATCCTCATTTTACTAACCTCAGAAGGATGAAAGGCTGAGTCAATCTTGAGTCGGTCAGAACTGAACTTCTGGCAGTTGGCAGAGTTAGCCTGCAATACTGCATTCTAACCACTGTGCCACCCAGGCTTATTACCCGACCTAGGCAACATCATCGGTGCTAATGTGATGTTACTTAGTTTGAGTAATTAAACAGCTGCAAGAAAACAATTAAGCTCAGAGAGCTCCAAGGATCCCTCATTTCAATCCTGAGCTACAAGTACTTTCCTACTTTTCCTTTTCTGTTTTTTTGGGTGAAGGGAGACACATGAATGTATCTAAGCACAGATTTTCACACATGAAATTCATAATTTGGTGGAATAATTTGCTGGAACTGTTAAAAAAACACCTGCCTACCACAGATGTATTAATTATTGCAGCTGCCCTATGTCAGTATGGGATAGTCACCCTTCTGGGAAGAGGTGCATAAGGTTTGAGCCACCAGAAAATGTGGATCTTTATGGGATTTGTATTCTAGATAGCCACAAACTATATAATATTTTTAAAAAGCCTTTTGTGTTTAAAGGCTAAAGGATGGAGAGAGGGAGAGGGAGAAAGGGATAGGAAGCGCAGCTGTAAAATTGTGCCAAATATCTATGCTGTCTCACAATTCACTGAGCAGCTGATGGACTCCTTGTTGCTGTTGTCGTCAGCCCTCTTCCTTCTGTTGCAATCCACGCATGTGCTGACCTGTTTTTTCGAGGAAGAAATGCTTCAGTTATACTCCTCTGTTAACAAAACATCCTAAGTGGCATGTAATATGGGATGCTCAAGACCTAATTTTCCCATGGCTTCCTCACCTTGACCTTAGCGCTTGGCTCACAACCAAAATAAAATGAAGCGGTCCCAATGGTCTTGTTGAAGTAGTACAAATATCTCTGTCCCTTTCGGCACAAAATAACATGTACCCCCGAATATTCCTTACTCTTGACTGCAAGTCAGATTGAGGAGATAGGTTGACTGTGTGAAAATGAGGCTGGGAGGGCTGCCCCTTTCATAATTGTACGGTAGGCAGAATTTCAGCTTAACTTCTCATGCTGAAATTCTGACATCCAGCACAAATATTAAAAGTGCAGAACCATTAGTGGCTTTTGCATCAGACTTGACACTATTAAACTACAGCGGCCAGACGTTTTACTGAATCTAGAGGTTGGAACAGGTGAATTAGGAAATTGACAGTAAGGATATTATTCAATCCCAGGAATAATAATCATCAAGTTAGAGGTGGGAAGATTGAAAACACTGCCCAGCACAAACAAGATCAACATTTTGCCAGCTTTTAACTGCTTGTTTGAGGGAAGGAAGTGCAAGGACATTGTTTCACTTTCGTTTTTCAGAAATAAGAAATAAGCTAGCCAGATTAGCCTTCAGGTTCTTATTTATCTAAAACTGAACATGCCTGTCTTGCTCCCTCTAGCATATTCATTGTTAGCTCCTCTTGTTTATGTTATTCCAAATGCCTACATTTCATTACGATGTATAGTAAGTGTTTGGATTTCTCTGGAAATGTGGGAAGGGTGCAATATCTGAAAAAAGAATGAAGAAATGATTAATCACGGAGACAGTTCATTTTCTCAGTTGCCAAGAGAATGATTGACCGTCTGGCTTTCTTAAGCAACTTTCCTTGGGAAAACCCCATCTCTAGCTGCAGTTCCAGAGTACTTTCTCTCCTGCGTCAATGGGTAACTCTTCCCTTCCCCCACAATCCTGTGACAACACTCTACAGCCAGCGTGGATTGTTTGCCTCAGTGGAAGTATGCAATGAGAGTGATCCACAATTGTCTGAAATATCATTTTGTCAGGTAGGATGACCAAATCATATCCTAGGTCCGTGATGGTGTGAACCTATTGTGCTGGCACACGAGCCACAGGCAAACTTACCTCACTGCACATGTGCATGCCTCACAGCTGATTTTGGGGCGTTTGAGGCCTTTTTCAGCCTCCCAGAGGCTGGACAACAGGTTCTGCAGCCTTTGCAGGCCGAAAAATAGGCCCGTTTCATCACTTCCTGTAATACCCAAAGTGATGTAATGGGCCTATTTTTCGGCCTTCAAAGGCTGCAGAAGCTGTCCACAAGCCTCTGGGAGGCCGAAAAAGGCCTTAAATGGGCCGAAAATCAGCCATGAGGCGCAGTGCAGGTAAGGGGCTGTTGGTGGGGGGATTGCACGTGCATGTGCAGGGGGCACACACATTGCCTTCTGGGTGCTGGCATGTGAGTTCACGTGTGCAAGTGGCACACACAATTTTTGGCACAGGAGCCCAAAAAGGTTAGCCACCCCTGTCCTGGGTTGTCCCTGGATGGGCATTGGGATTACGCAGGAAGTAGAGGAGAGTTTTTTCAGCTAATTCAAGCAAGAATGCCAGAAAAATTTCCTCTTAGTTAAACTCTTAATTCTTAAGGCCATATTTGAAGTCCTAGGAAATTTAAGCACCCAGTTTACACTACACAAGTGACAAGTTTATTTTAAAGATACAGACAGTTAGGCCCCGACTTACAGCCATTCATTTAGTAACTGTTCAAAGTTATAATGATGCTGAAAAAAGTGACTTATGACCATTCTTCACATTTACGATTGTTGCAGCATCCTGACTGATCAAAAACAGACGTTTGGCAACTGACTCATATTTATGACGGTTGCAGTATCCCAGGAGCAAGTGATTTCCTTCTGACAAGCAAAGTCAATAGGGAAGCCAGATTCACTTATGAACCATGTTACTAACTTAACAGCTGCAATGATGCACTTAACAACAATGGCAAGAAAGTTCGTTAAACGGGACAAAACTCACTTAAAGCTGTCTTGCTTAACAACAGAAATTTTGGTCTCAATTGTGGTCATAAGTCAAAGGCTACCTGTATACAGAGCGTTATATCTGCCTTGACTTTGGCTCCAAAGTTACTGCAATCCCTGACCTACAGGTATCCAAGCACCAGTTCAGTTCTTCAGAATGGTATGTTTGATGGACTAATTGTTTTATTCCCCTTTCTGGAATAAAAAGAGGAAGATAAGCACAGGTTACATGGACAAGACACTCAAGCAAGTTGTTGCTGATCAATTCCAGACACTCTTTAATGGGAGCAATTTTGGGGATCCTTTTCAATTTAGTTTCAAGCACTGGTCACTCCATGGAATTACCCATTCTTGGAGTGTGACAAAGAGAATGCAATCCTGTCTGTTTTATGGACCAGTGTGTATTAAGCTGGGATGTAAGAAATTGTATATTGCAGTAATTCCACTCAGATCCATCAGACAGTGTTGGAGAATTACTGTTTCACACTGTAATAATTTTTAAGTTCCGAAGGAATATTATCTGGATATCTGGACTAGATGGCCAATAGGAAGATGATACCTACATTTTTAACTGAATGCAGCAATTCAGTAGATGTTCTAAATCTCTATTTGGGTAAGGTAATAAATTGGTTCAATCTAGAAAAATGGAAATACAGGCAGTCCCCAAACTGAGCCCAAAATTTATGTTGCTAAGTGAGAAACATTTGTTAAGTGAGTTTGCCCCATTTTACAACTTTTCTTGCCACAGTGGTTAAGTCAATGATTGCGTTTGTTAGGTTAGTAACATGGTTATGAAATGAATCTGGATTCCCCATTGACTTTGCTCTACAGAAGGTCGCAAAAGGGGATCACAGGACCCTGGGATGCTACAACTGACATAAATATGAACTAGTTGCCAAGCATCTGAATTGTGAAAAACAGTCATAGGTCACTTTTTAAGTGCTGCCGTAACTCTGAATGGTCACTAAATGAACTCTTGTAAGTCGAGGAGTACCTGTACTCTTTGCGGCTGGATTACATTCTTCATCAAGATATTTAACAAATGAGGTGAAGCATATAGACATAAGACACAAGGTCTTTTCCATGGTGACACACAGCCTTTGGAGGCTATCTGCCGCAGGTTTGGTTGGTACCAACACTCTAGTCTTTTCAGCACCATTTATTTGTTAGTTCCCCACTATTGACTTGACTCTGAATTTATAAACCTTGCAATTAGTTTTACAACTCTCATTTATCCATCATGTTTTAAAGTAGGATGCTTAGAACTCTTTGGCTATGGAGTAGTCTAAAAATGTAATAAAATGTAAACTCAATTAAAACATATGTGATAAAATGGAACAGAGATTGTCTTGAACTGTTTATTGTATACATTTTTACCATCATTATTACTAAAAAAAAACCAGACCTAGCACTATGAACAAGATTCAGGCTATGAAAACCCACAATCAAGAACTCAAAAGTCTTCTTGGAGTCTTAAGAATTCAGGTGTTAAGATAAGCCTAAAGTCTTGTTAGATATCATCCTGCTTTTCTGAGTAGGATGTGTGTGTGTGTGTGTGTGTGCTCCATGTTTAAAGGCATGGCAAAAGGCTGAGAAAGGCTAGCTTAGATGCAGAACTGCTTGTATCCTTCCACCTTCAAAGATAAGCCTTTCTCATTTCAGAAAGTACCTTATACATAGACTGATCCGAGAAGGGCAAGGAGAATCTGTTGTTAGATGCTCTCTTTTGAGAACAGAGATTCATCTCCAGCCTTGGAATGTGGCAATTAAACAATGCTATCAATACACTATGGGATCTGCTTTGCATTCATTCAGATGACTACTAGAGGAAGGAGAAGACCAAGAAAGCCTGGTTAGATGATGTTGATGAGATCCTCCAAAAGAAAGAGATTAGCAATAGAAAGAACAACTGGCAGTGTTTAAAGCATTGTATCGTAAACTCGACAACTTTTAGATATGTGGACTTCAGCTCCCAGAATACTTCAGCCATCCAGGCAGAGGAATTCTGGAAGTTGAACATCTTAATTTGAGAAACATTGATATAAAGCCATATAGATGTAGATGTAGTAGAAGCACAGACAGGTATGCAGGGATAACTGTGTATGCTATCAGCTGTGATTCCTTTTTTGTTACTTCCTGGCTATTGCTTAATTATTTTTTGAAAGCCAATAGCATGCTGCACATATGTACGTGTGCTTGTAAGCCAATGTTAGCCATACGGGTTACACATTAGGTAAGCGATAAGCCATGGTTTACAAATGAGAGCACTGGATTTGGACCAACATGACAAACCCCAAAAAGCTGTTTAAAAATAGAGCCGATAAACCATTTCTGGGAGGCAGGGCAGTTGCGTACCCCATGTGGGGAAGAAAAGAAAGAGAACAATCAGCAGGTGGAATGTTGTTTAAAGAAAGGCGGAAAAAAGCTTGGAAATGAAAATCAATGGGATGCCAGAAAGTAAGAGGCACACAAAGAATCCCTGCTCTGTGTTGCCAAGGCAAACCTGTCAATAGAGTATTGAACAAGCGCTTCAGACTTGCAATTATTGTTTCCTTCGAAACACAACTTGCTCCTTCACCTCCCCGATCAAACTCAAGGCTTGATGGCTGCAAAGATTTCAGGGGGAAAGGACCTCACTTCAAAAAGAGACAAAACCCAGTCCCTTAAAAAGAAATGTTGTCTCAAATGGTGCCTTCGTGAAGGAGCTGACCAGCCACTGATTGACGGAGACGAATTTCTATATTACGGAGCAGGTCTTTTCATCCAATGCAGCAAACATCACAAAAGGGATGTGCCAAACCTGAAAGGCTGACATATTTGCTATAGCATATCTGTATGTTCTCGACCAGGATAATCCAGCAGAATTCAACCCACGAAAGAAAGGTTCTCAGATATCTAGCCTATTTACCTACCTCTAAATAGATATAGAGGAAATATACATAAGCTGTGAGGCCACATCGCCATGCAATACAAAAGGTGCAATTTGTGACATTCAGTACACAGCTTTTAGATATAACTTAGTTATATCTCAAAATATATCGTGAATGTTAGGTCCTACTGTGGGTCTCCCTCCGTCCATCTTAACTATTTTATCAATTTATTAATTAACCAACAAGGAAACATCTCATCTCTCAAACCTTATGCCACAATAAATCACTTTATTTTTAAATTCCACCTGTCTTGAGGCTGTACTGAAGACAAATCTAATACTTTAGCTGAACAGTCGTCTGAGCTATTGTCTATACTGGGAATGAACAATCCAGCTGAGGTGCCCACTTCAGACAGGACATCTCTCTATAAAAGCGAAATACCACTCATGCATCATCACAAAATCTCCAGAACCGTAAAGCCTACAAACTTGAAATTTGGCACGTGTGTTCCTTTTGGCTTCTAGCTGCTGAGTAAGAAAGGACTTTTCAAAATGACCATCAGACCATTAGTATTTCATATATTATTGTTAACATGCTCTGATGCTAGGGAGTTCTACTTTCCCTCCCCACCTGAGGAAGAAATATGTTCCAAATGCAAAACATAAGCAGAGGTGAGGAGTTTCAGTTTCACAGCAGCAACCAGCTTTAGTACAGAACAGTTGAGCGAAGCCACACTCAGGCTCCTTGCTGTCTCCTTCTTGCTCACACAGCAAATACTGTTTCAGTTTCCATGTTTCAGTTTCCATGTTTCTGTTTCCAAACAGCCCTCAACTCTCTCATACATTGACAGGATGCTAGCCAGATGAATGGCGATGGATGCTGGTATGCAGAGGCACAATTTTTTCCCCTTATTTTCTTCCAAAAAAACTAATCCCGATCACATAGTTTTGTAGCAAAGCATGGGTGTAGAGCTAATTTGTAATAAGCTCAAAACCTAAAAACCTGCCATGCTGTTACAAAACATTGCAAAGGTGCTATCAGAAAAGACCATTTCACCATACCTGTTCCTGATCTGGTTGAGGATTGGGGAACCCTCAAACAATATTGTGACACTTCATAAGTCTTACAGCCCTGAGATACAGTCCGCTTTGTTTAATTGCCTGCCCACAGAAGGAGGAGGAAGGTACAATAGTGGTGGGCTATATATGAGCCATTCAGACTATGTAGACTGAAGAAGCAATGCTGGCAGTTGCTAGCTACTGTTCTTGTCTCTTTAGAGATTGTTTCCCACAAAGTCTAGACAGAATACCAAGCCAGACATGTGGGAAGCTCACCTGCAGCACAGTCCTAATGATTGTATTGATTAAGAGTCAAGGTTTTGCAAGGCTCTTCCCCTGGATATAGAAAACAGATGGAAAAGCATATGTCCAAGGAGAATTGATGAAGACAAACACATGGAGCAAAGTGGAAATCAAATGTATGGAAAACAAATGTTATCTTTTGATATCTGGAATGTAAAAGGTCAGATAATTTCCCTTAGCCATCAATATCCACAGGATCTTGCCAGCAATAGGCAAAATAATCCAGCTCATTCATTCTTCACAATGCTTGTATTTCAGATTTTCTCCATACATTTAGATAGCTACTGTATCATTTCTATGCATGTCAACCAATTAGAATAAAGGTAGACTTATGTCAGGAGAAGACACACAAACACAGACACAGATACACACACACACACACACCCCACAGCGATGGTGTCAGGGTTACAAAGAACTCAGTGGTTCCTGCAGTTTTAGACATGGTCTAAAGAAAATGCTGGAAATTGCCTCTTGCGTGAGAAGCTGCAACTGTCTTCCCTAATTTAATATCCTCCAGCAGAATTACTACTATTCTCATCAATTCAGTAACTGATCAAGAAGATGTAGTGATGGGAATTGTAGCCCAGCCCTTCAGAGATCACTAAGAAAAGAAATGCTTACCCATTTTGACTTTCCTAAAGCACAATAATTGTATCTCTTTTGCCCTACACCCTACTCCAAAGACAGCAGAGTGATGTACATAAACACTGTGCATATAGTTTGAAAAGACATATCAGGAAAATAAATCGGTGTGTGTGTGTGTGTGTCTTAATCTATAAGAAAGATCTTAAGCTACTAGGTCATAGTCTCATACTTTTTCTACTTTTGTTGAAAACACTACTCAGGAGTACAGTGAAATTTTATTTTCTGAAAAGCAAGATTTAAGGTTAAGATTAAAGTTTCTTCATGGGCCAGAAGACAATCTGCACATATACACTCTGCACAGCAGAGCAGTGTAGCACTGGTACACAGTCTAGAAGATCTGGAAATATAGTACTCTGCATTTGTCTCAATTGAAGTCCTTTTTACAGACTTCTGCTAATAGTTCCAGGTTGTCCATTGGAGTTGGGCAACTTATATATTCAAATTAATAATCAACAAGCAAAAAGAAGCAAAGGTAATAATAATAATAATAGCAGTAGCAGTAGCAACAACACTTAGACTTCTATACTGCTTCACAGTGCTTTATAGCCCTCTCTAAGTAGTTTACAGAGTTGGCATATTGACTGCAACAATTTGAGTCCTCATTTTACCAAACTCGGAAGGATGGAATGGAAGTCTGAGTCAACCTTGAGCCGGTCAGAATCAAACTCTAGGTTGTAGGCAGAATTTGTCTACAATACTGCAGTCTAACCACTGTGTCACCACGGCTCTATAATTATAGTTATTAAAGGTAATAATAAACAGTAGTAAGCACCTTGGGTGCAAATGCCAAAACATGTAGCGCACCACTTGAACACTATCAGAATTGACAAAATCAAACAATTGCAAGAAGCCAACTTTACTTGGAACAGTTTACATCTTGTGACAATACCTTTAACACTATCAAACAACAACACCTGACTATCTCTGGTCCTCGGGAAAGGCTTGAAAGGTGGATAAAAATGCCAAATCCATTCTCAACATCTAGTTGACTGTGTGACCAACCATAATAATAATAATAATGGTCAAGACCATCCTGAATCTAAAAACTCTGGTCTAAGGTATTTGCTATTCACCTGCTCCACTATTTTTGTGTCATCTATCTCTTGTCTAAGCCATTGATAAATATGTTGAATTGTGTGAGTCCTAACAATAAATTCTGCATTATGCCCCTTAACACTTTCTTCCAGCCTGATGGGCAGCATTGATGTATGCATGTTGGATATAAAGATTCAAAGAACTCAGTACTCATCTAATGGTAGCATAATCCACCCTACATGTTACTGTTTTCTCAACTAAAATCTCTTGGGAGATTTTGGCAAAAGCTTTGCTGAAGCCACAGTTCATATGTTGACCGCATTCCTGTGGTCAGCTGAAGAGGTTATATTATATATATAAAAAAAGATGAGGTTAGTTTGTTATGATTTGTTCTGCACACAACTAGAAAAACATCATTGTATTTGCTCTTAGCCAGATCACTACAAATCTTAAGAAAATGGGGGGGGGGGATTATTCTCTCCTATGGTGCTGTTAATCCACGTGAAACTTGTATTTTGATAAGCGGGGGGAAGTAAAATCCTGTACATACTTCCCCAAGGGAAAATTTTACTCAATTTAAAACCACTGGACTCAATTATATTTTCAATCAGGGAGGTATGCCTAAGATTTTACTTGTTCCCCATATTATATTAAAAACAAAAACAAAAAAAAACCAAGAAGGCAGGTTGTTTCCTGAAAAAAAAAAAAACATGCCCAGGATTGCCTAGCATTGTTTTCTGATTATATAATTCTCCCCATGCTTACTCAAAAATGGGTTTTAGCGTGTTTATAACTACCTTTTCTTTTGTAAGAGCACGAGAAGTGTAGCTAATTTATGAGGCAATAGTCACGTATCTGTCCACCATTATTAAAAAAGAAAGATTTAGAAGGCTCTTGGTTAAGACAATACAACAGTTATGCATGACATAATTTTACGATTGTCTGAATCAAGGTCATATTGTGTCTGATTCTGTGTCATATTCTTTACAGGAAGGTATTGCTTGCTTGTTTATTCCCATCTTTATTATTTTTACAAATAACTCAAGGTGGCACACACATATCCAGCATAACTTTGTCCTCCTATTTTCCCTGTAAGGTTGGATTGAATGAGAGTGATCGGCCTAAAATCACCCAACTGGCTTTTGTGGCTAAGACAGAACTTGAACTCACATTTTTCTACCCTAGTGCCTTCACCATTTGATCACATTGGCTCTCTTGATATAATAACTCTTAGTTATTAAGATAAATAAAAGCATTTTCTAGTGAATGTGGCTTTCCTGTGGTTTTTTGTAAAATGGTATAGGCAGGTATCACAGAGCAAAAGTTCATGAAACTCTCAGGTACAATGAAGCCAAAGACACATTATAAGCCTGATTATAATCATTACAGTACTATCAAATTAAGTGCAATCGGTCTGGGAAAAGAAACTGCTTTTGTACATGACTAGTTTTCTCTTGCATAGGTATCTGAAAAAGAATTTTTCTTCTGAAGCACAAAGAATTCAAGTTTGTGTGTGTGTGTGTGAAACATACAGAAGATGCCTTCATCCTATAGTGAAAAGACAATGGTTAGAATGATGATGATGATTATGATGATATAACAGTGATTAACTGGCACTTCTGTAAGCATTGCCACCCAAGAGGAAATGGTGAGTTTTGTGAGATGCAATCATGAATTTAAAATTCAGACGACGAAGATGGATCCTGCAGAAAGGCCCTTGTGTACAATGTCACTTTGCCTACACACACACCTGTAAATATACCAATGTCTGTGCACCTAGATCCAATGACTTAGGGAGTATGCTAAGTATACATGCATATGTCTTTTCTAATATTAAATGTGTCAAAGAGAAATTTAAGAATTTCTCTTGTGTCAGAAGGAATTCTTAGCAGAAACATGTCCGTGGAAAAATTAGCATTCCTTAAAGAAAGCACTGATCCTTTTATTTTAAGAAACCAGCCCTGTCATATCCTGTGGGTCCTCTATATCAGCCTCTGTTCACAATGGATAATAATTCTTACATTAAGCCCCTTCAGGCCCTCTGGGAAATCAAAATTGTAATATCAGTTTGGTTTTTATTGGTTCATGTCAGTGACAGTGCAGAGACAGTCTTTGTTCAGCTGAAAGTCCGAGGTGTCCACAAATGATGATCTCCACCCACCTCTTCCAACTGCAAACTAAGATTCCTGTTCTTCTTCAGTCTCAGGAAAGGGGGTTGCCCTGTTTAATACCGAAAAATAATTCAGTGGCAGTCTTTTCTTTTCTACTCAATTATCTTTCATTCACTTGATTTGGTGATTTATTAACACATACACGTGCACACGCACACACACACACACACACACGCTTCCTTTTTAATTAGATTTTTTGTCTGACAGCAATGAGATTGTTGGGTGCGAGTGATTTATTTTTAAAAATCTTTATTATTTAACAGTATATCACCCTTCCATAGAACCTAATGAATATCCCTGCATTACTTTAAATGGGATCTGACCCACCCCAAAATATCTTATGCCTCAGGCAAAGAATCCGAATTATGTTTTGCAACCATGCCTATCTGATCCATCATAAACCCAGGAACACACACATATCTGTCCGTTGCTCAGATTATGAAAAATTAGACCATGAAATTAATATATAATGCTTTCCTTCTCTGTTGCCTTAATGCATTAAATATCAGTTTTATGACATTAAGCTATTGTACTATAGAATGGTTTCTATATGTAGATGTCCATTTCAGAAAGTTTGTTTCGTCCTTGAAGTCAGTCTTGATTCCTGCTAACTGGGTAAGTTCACAGTTTTCTTGGTAGCATTTTCAGAAGTGGCTTGCCATGGCCACCTTTCCTTTTATTGAAAAGGACTTACTAGATCAGAGTCACATAGTTGGCTTCCATATCTTAAATAGCATTAAATTCTTATCTTCCAATCCAGTACCTTATTCAAACACACATATATGGCCTTTTCTCTTGGGTGAGTCGAAATATTATCTGCTGATTCATGAGTTAGCAAAATCTTTTGACGATATAAAATCTGCTGTCTCCTCTGTCAATTCCTATTCTGCCCCTTTCTCTAATAATGTGTTTCAAGGTTGCCCTTGAATGTGGCCTAGAAGCATCAGATAGCATAGAATATAATATTTTTCTAAGCTCAGGTCAGGTTACTGCTATTGGACTTTAGCATCCATAAATTATTTGGATCCAAAATACTTAAAGAACACCCATATTGCCTGAAATATTCAAGTTGTTTTAACCAGGCTCTGTTCTATCAGTTTAGATTGACAAAGGTGTTTCCATTGTTTTAAAGAATGTTTTTTCTGCTTTTCTGCACTGCTATTACAATGTAATCTTAATTTAAATGAGGTTGTTAACACCATTTTGTTATAAAGGATTTATGAATAGTGCTGAGTTACAAAGGAAACCCCACCAATGGATTTTAATGCACTAAGAATATGATTTGTGATAATCAAAATACTACAGTGTTCTACAAGTAAAGAAAGAACATAGCCTAAGAGATTAGGAATCTATCTACTTCAATTTGTCAATACAAATTTATAATCCCTCTCTGGAAAATGTTGGTTTGTTGGTTTTGTTTTGCTTTTCCCAAGTCTTCCTAGCAATGTTGGGTTTAAACCTGGGATCTTTTGCAGCTGTCCTGCCACCAAGTTGTCCTACCACTACAGTCTTAGTTCCTATTGCTGACATTTTACTGCAATTTATGCTAACAATTTTGTTCTTAAAACATTTAAAACACTGGTTTAACTCATGTTCATTTGTCCTTGAATTTTCATTCGTTGGAATCCTATTTCAATTTATTAATTTAAATTGAAAACATGCCTTCACTTAGATACACTCACACACACACAAATTTGGCAACATTTTATTCCATTACATTCTCCCTTTTCAAAAGCATACCTCAAATACATATACAACTAAACAAGTCTACTCTCCAAATTAATGTAAGATGGAGGAAAGGGGGGAGGGGGGAGAGAGCAATGGCTTGTTGCAATACCTGTCCATTTCCTCCAGTTGCTTCACGAGAGCCTTCCACTGCGAGGATTGCATTTTTAATGGACAGAAATATAAGCTGTTTTTTTTTTTAAATGGATACTAATATAATTCAATCTTCCCCACCCATTTGGAAGACCTCTTGCTTTGTGCGATGATGTTTGCTAATTGACTCAAGGCAGGTCACGGTACATGAAGCACAACTCTGCTCCCCTTATCTTTTCATCATTTCTCTGTTTCCGCCAGTCTCCATGCAATGCCTTCACGGTTGTCAGTATCAATGGATAGCTTCTTCCATACCTCCCTCCCCTGGTAATTCTAGGTCTGTCACTATCATTGTCGTTACTGGAGGAAGAAGATGTTTAAAAGATGCCAACCAGTGAATAATGGGATATCTTCAACCTTCATTAACACTTGATAGTAGAAGAAGTAATAAAGGAGAAGAAAGTCCAAAATATTTTTAAAATACCATAAATTGTGTGTGTGTGTGTGTGTGTGTTAATATTATTGTTCTATGTTATTTCTGGTCATGGATACATCATCTACAGAAGTTACACAATAATACATTTGCCACAAGAGTCATTGTACTTGTGTAACCATAACAGAGTAACAACGATTTCCTCTTTGGGATTTTTAAAACTAATGCAACTAGTTACATGGTTAATGAATTTTCTCCTATTAATTTTGGGGTGTGTGTGGGTAGGTGAGAATTGTTTTGCTTGTTTTGGCTTGTTTTGATGTGGCACAAAACACAGATAAAAGTTAATGCAGCAACTGCTTTGTATAATTATAATCTCGAGTATCACCAAGTAATTGTAATTGTTATTCCAGGGCTCATGTTTAGAGAAGCAACACATATCTGTGACTGTCTGATTGATCCACACTATTTCTTGTAAGCTTGCTACAAGATCTAGGAATGGACATTGGCTTCCCAAAGGCTTTAAAAGAAAACGAAAAAAGAATATCATAACTACACAATACACAAACAGGCAGTCCTTGACTTACAAACATTCATTTAATGACTATTCAAAGTTACAACAGCACTGAAAAAAGTGACATGACCAATTTTCATACTTACAACCATTGCAGCATTCCCATGGTCACATGATCAAAATCTGGTTGCTTGGCAACTGGCATGTATTTATGACAACTAGTGTTGTGATCACCATTTGCAACCTTTCCAGCTAGCTTCCAACAAACAATGCCAACGGAGGAAGCAAAATTTGCTTAATGACAGCATGACTCACTTAACAACTGCAGTAATTTGCTTAAGAACTGTGGCAAAAAAGTCATGAAATAGGACAAAACTCACTTAACTGCCTTGCTTAAAAACAGATATTTTGGGCTTAATTGGGGTTGTAATTAGGACTATTTGTGTAAACTTCCAGCATTAAAGGTCATGGGTCTTTGAGTATCAGTTGCTGGGATACATGATCTGGAATGACTATTGCTTGAGGGCTGGTTGGTTAGAATGCTGGCCTTATTTTCTTCAAGCCAGGACTTTACGCCAATCCCATTCTAGAAAATAACTACTTTTTTCTGTTTAAGCTGACAGAACCTTTCCACAATAACACCTCAGCATTCTAATATCAGGTGACTTTTATAGGGAGTGATCAGGGGTGTATTTGGGATGTGTGAGGAGATAGCCTCCCTTTTAAGTAATTAGCCAGTATGGGCAACCATGAGTAGGGACAGGATGACAACATATGGATGGCGACATCACAAAAATGCCACAACTTATATACAGTACTTGCCTCAAACATGAAATAACTATGGAATTTGATGACATCACCAGACTTGTAACCATTTTGACATCACTGGGGTTTTTATGGACACTGCAATTTACCTGCCATATCACTAACCATACATTAAGGAAACTCTGGGTTGAATATGTTAGCACTTAGAACATAAGAGTTTGGGCAAGAAACTTTATACCATTCCAGACAAACGGTTGTCCCATCTCTTCTTGAAAATCTCCAGTGATGGACCACTCGCAATTCTGGTGGCAAGGCATTCCACAATTATTCTCATTGTGAGGAAATTTCTTAGTTCTAGACTGGTTCTCTTTTTAACGCTCTTCCACCCATTATTTCTTGCCCTGCCCTCTGGTGCTTTGGAAAATAGGTTGACTTCTTCTTTGTGAGAGACCCTCCAGCAGCTGGCGGGGAAATTCTGGGAGTTGAAATCCTCCAGGCTTAAATTTGCTAAGGTTGGAGACCCCTGTGCAATATCAACCCTGGTCCTTCACTTTGTTAGACTAGATATACCTACTTCCTTCAACTATACATTGTATGCTTTAGCCTTCAGACCCCTTATTATTTCTGTTGCTCTTTCTAAGGTCTTGGTTCTTTTTTGTAGCATGTAGATGCAGTATTCCCAGTGTGGTCTCACTAGTGCAGTCTAAAGTGACGCTATTGTTGATGCACAAGCCATGAGGAAGATAAATTTGGGAGATGAAGCACTATGAACCCTGGAGGAGGCCACAGTCCAGGAAACTCAATGTATGTATGTGGTCAATACTTATTGAATCAGCAGTTGTTGGATGAGGCATTGAATTGCTAAAGAAAAGGCCTTAGAACTGGCTCAGCCTTAGATCTGTACATCTAATCACCATGCAAGTCTTCCTGAATGTATGAACGGCCTTCGCAGAAGCGCTTTGCATTTGAGATGAAGGAGCTAGAAAGTTGGAAAAATCCAAGTATACATTTGATCGAGTGTCCCTTTTCCTCAAAGCGCCCCATAAGCTTGCAATCAGATAGTGACCTTGAAAACGTAAACCTCCCCGTTAAATGGCGGGAAAACTCCCCCCACCCTCCCCATAGGGGGTGTTATCTTTTCTAACAAAAGTCACCAACGCTGTTTTCGGATAGCGAGGCCCGGCAGCTTCCCGCGCGTTTCCTCAAGAACTATCCGCGGCCTTTTCTCCCGTTTGCAATGCCGCCTTCAGCTCCGGGCCTGGGAACGGATGGGCAGCGTTTCCCCGCCGCTCAGCCAGGCCGCTGTCGAGCCACTCGCTGTCCCAGCGGACGGCGGTCGAGGCCGGGAATGCAGGGAACGATCGGCGCTGGCTTTCCTCCTCTCACGAGCGACACACGTGGCTGCCAACTTCGGCCTCATTTGCATGCGGGAAAGCTTAACCCTTTCGGCTCACTGCAGTCCAGCTCACGGCCGGGAAGAAGAGCTGGCGCCGTTTCTTGCGTCGCTGGGAAATGCTGGCCGGGATCCTTGGGATTGCGGGGTACAAGGAAAAGCTTGGAGACCGGGGGCCTCGCTTCCTACAGCTGAGCCTGAGGAAAAGCAGTTTGGGAAGCCGGTTGAAAGGGGGCGAACTTTTGGCGGGTTGCATTAAATGCAAGCGTCGTTTTAAGCACCGTTTTCATCTTTCCTGCCCAGACTCTTATAAATCAGTTCTCCAAGCCGGTCCTGATGGAAACGGGGTTCAGCCGAATCGTTATGTCGGGGATTCCTTGCTATTCATTTCTCCCTATCTGGCCTGTTCCGTTTGGCCTGGGAACAACCAGCAACTTATTCTGAGATGTCACATCGGAGGATCCAGCAAAACCACCTTCAACAAGCGGCCGAAACACACACCCCTACCCCTGCCACCCCCCCCCCAAAAAAAGCTGCCATACCGGTTGTCCGCAGCTTCCGGGCAAAATTGAGGTTCCCTAGATACCCCAGAATCAGAGGCGATCGCCATGTCAGTTTAATGAAGACTCCTACCAAATTGTTTCTTTCACCCCCTGCAAAAGTTCTTTGCAGCAGTAATGGAATTTGCATTCAAATATAAGCAGCAACTCAGTTCGGGTTGTGAACAGCTTCCTTTTAAACAGAGCAGTTGATCGATATTTCTGAATTGGAAACCTTGGTTCAATTAATAAGCTCCAATAAATAGAGATTTCGCTTTAGAAAGGGTTAGGGGGAATTTGAAGTGGGTGCCCGTGTGTCCATTTATGACCGCTCTCCTAAGGAATCTTCCTTGGAAAGACGGTCCATTAAACTCGGAGCTTATTTCTGCATAAGGACAAGGTGCAAAACCCAATTGGGCGCGTATGTCTGAACAAGGCAGTCTGAACTAACAGCTGTTAATCCCCGTACTTCTCTAGTTGGACAATTATTACAAATACATTCTGCCCATTTTAGCCCGGCTACTTTTTTCCTTTGGTGTCTAGATTTTTAGCTGAGTTTCTGCAATTCCCTTAAGTGTTGATTTCCAAAAAGAGAGCTATTGTCCAGGAAATAATTGAGGCAGAGTCCCATAAACAAAAAGCAGAAATCCAGCGTGGTAGCCTATTTAACGCAGTCGTGATAATAATATGGACCCTAAAGCCTAAGTTTCTCAGTAGGAATGCAGCAGAAACCAGGAGAAAAGATCGGGACTAAGAGTCTATTTTACCAGAATCCTGGACCAAGAAGGCTTCTTTGCTACAAGCTGACTGATAATAAGAGGCTGAAGTGAACTCAGGAAGTTATCGATCGGCCCCTTCTAAAGTCCTTATTGCTGGGCGATCCCGACAGCAGATGAGACGCTCAGGAAAGGAAAGAAAGCAGACTGGGTTCTCGACGTGGGAAGGGGCTGCTGAAACAAGCTGAGTTCCTAAAAGATAGAGGAATCCTTTGGTGCCAGTTACCATGGGCGGCGGCGGGGTGGGGGGGGAGTGTTGTATATTTCCAACACAGGCAGCCATTTTTCCTTCGGTACCATTAAATTATTATAGACTTTTCAGCCGCCTTCCTCAGACGCTTCCTACCGGCTGGCAACACTTGGTTTCGGCAGATTTGATTAGCTCCAACTTTTGGAGGATTGCGTATGATTAAGTCACGTCGGATGTTAGTGACGGAACAGAGTCCATCTCAACATGCCGGCAGAAGGTGGGGCTTCTATTGGACACCGGAAAGAAAATCTTGCCCTCCCTTGGGACGAACCAGTTGAAAAAAAAAGATTTTGGGGAAGAGACGAATGAAGGAAAACTGATGTAGCCGTTTTAAAGGTGTGCCATTTAGCATTCAAACCAGTCTGCCATTTCATTTTGTTTGGGCTATTTGGAAGCGAGAGGGATTTCAGCGCGTCCTTTCTCTAGTTTGCCACCATCAGCTCCAGAGCCATTAGATTACCGGGCAAACCCTCTCTCTGATTTCAAGCTGCGCTAAGAATGTTCCACTTCTACCTTTCCTTTTGCCGACAGCTGACGAAATCAGACTGGTCCGCCCTAAGAAAAAGACCCATGACGTTCGGCTTCACACATATTTGCAAACGGTATCTATAAACAGTGGGGGAAATCTTCACGCGCTTAACGTCGTATCCAGAAGGCTCCCAGAGTTAGAGCTACTCCCGCACAAGCCTCCCTGCGCTCAGGTGGGCGGACTCCCCCGGGGCTGACTTGCAGGGTTCGTCAGGGCACCCTCGCCGCTAGGTAGCACTCAGGGGTCAGAATCTTAAAATGTGCCAAGGCCCCTCAGATTTGAGATGCCTATATGGAAGGTATTGCGGACGAACGCAGGAGGGGGAAAGGCGCAGCCCACGTTAAACTCAGCCCCGTCGGCTTTGAGAGTGAGACGGGACGGGCACGCGGGAGGAGGGGAGGGAGAAATCCACGCTGATTTGAGGAGAGTGGACTATTGCAGTCTTGGGCAGCTCAAATTCACACACTATACATTTTGCAAGGGCAAAGGAAGACATCCTATATAAACCCTCGAGCCGCTCTCTTCTTACCAAACTTTCTGATCCTCGGGGTTTTTGATATTTCCCTCCCGTTAAATCAAATTAAGTTTTCAGATAGCAGAACAGTATTGAATTGAGCTAGACGACAGTAGGGGGCGCACTGCCGAGGAACTAGATTTAAAAAAAAAAATCCAGCCTTTCGCAGGAGAAATATATGTCTAGAAAAAGGGGAAATGAAGAGTGAATTCTCCATTTTAAACGCCCGATCTTCTTGTGTTTTGAAGGCAAAGGTGATTAATAGCTAATGAGAAATGATGGAAGCCCAATTATTTTTCCAAGGGCTGAATGTATTGGGAAAGCAGCTGGCGTCTCCGCCCTCCACTCCAGACGCTTGCTTCCCGGCGATTCCTTTTCCTAACATAGATGCAGATTAGGGATCCCTTGGAGCGAGATCAGCCCGGATTCAAGTAATTCAGTACTTGAATGTCCGCGGGTTCTGTTTTTTAGGTAGTATGGACAGGACCATTTCTTTACGATTGAAAATCCGCCCCTTTATTTAGATTAAAGCGCTTTCTGGATTCTGTGTGGATTCCACCTGACCGCAGACCCGAAGCTGTTCTGTAACACCTGTTGACATGTTGCAATCCGACCTTGGAAAAGAATTGTCCTGCGCCCTTTGCAGAATCAGTGCAATATGGAGTGCGTGCGCCTTTTGTGGTGTGTTGGCTGTGCGAAATAAATATCTACGGTAGATTCCTGTTCACGTTGCCCACAGGACTGACTCAAATTTTCATCAAATTATATGGATTTCTGCCATAAAACACCCCATTCAGCTACATTACTCTCTAAAGTTATTCCGCACAGAAAAGGGCATTTCTGGGACTCTCCGTTTTTCCATTGCCAGCCTAGAGATGGAGCTTTTCCCTGGCATCTCCGTTTTGCTGACTGTCTCCAGTTGTCATAGGATTGCTCTGCAGTACCCTCAAGATTCTTTGCCTAACTCCCGGGAGGACAATTTCGGTTCTTCACCCCCCAAATTTTTATTTTGGTCTCTCCTAAAATCTATGCCGATTTTGGGAAAAAATAGAATTCCCCCCACCCATCACAGATTGCTGTTTTCCTTTTCTCATAGCTTCCCCCCCTCCCCATCCACAGCTGATTGGCTTCCATGGTTTCTGGAGACCCAACTCAGGCAGTTATCTTTCTCCTACGCGTTGCAGTCCTGCGTCTTCCGTGGGATCGAGATCCGAGGACTAATAAAATGCAATCCTTGCATCAACCCAGGCGCCCATCCCTGCCGCCTTGGCCTCCTGCCCCTTCTCCGCCTTTCCAAGCTTCTCCCGCTCACCTTCCACTCTACTTCCAAGAGCTCGTCACACCTCTCTCTTTTCGACCTCCCCCCGCCCCTCCCGCCCTGTGCGCGCGGCGTCAGTTAAAGTGGTCGAGCTGCACTAATCAGATGTAATAATCGAAGAGATAGTCCTGGTGTTCGGGAAAATGAAAGCCCAGGGGCCTTTTTAGAAGGAGATGGCAGCTAGACGAATTATTTCATGCATGTTATCAGAGATTAATCCGGACTTAAAAGATCAAAGCTGAAATCCAGCCGCGAACTCGAAGAAGCTGTTGACTCTCAAAAGGGAAGGTAAAGTGTCAGAAAGCCTACACAAAGGACTTCGCATTTTTCAAGTTCACCCCCAAAGCCCGCAATCTGTCCCGGGACTACCCTCCAAAGTTCCCGGATCTCCCAATCCAAACACTCATCGCCACCAGTCACCCCAAAAAGCTCTTCTCCCGTGGCAAAAGGACTCCCTGGCAAGGGAAAGGAAACACAGAAATAAGAACATGAATTAGGAGCTCTTTGGGGCTTCCGCGGCTTCTGCGGACGATCCGCTTTGTTTGACAGCGCCGCACCAAAACCCCTTGAAGTAGGTGGCTTCGGTTAACTTTTTCGCCCTCCTGGTCGGTCCTCGACGTTCAAAATCAGGGGTTCTGGGCTGCATCGCTCAGGAGGACGAGGCAGAGGGTGGTCTCCGTGGCCCTGACGCTGCTATGACATCGGGACTGTATTTCGATCCTGGCACTGCCCGCACTTCGAAGCCTTCCAGGTGGGGGAGGGGACCGAGGGTGGTTTGCTGATCAACGGAGCAGCCAAATCTTCGCTAACATGCATACACACCCCGTCGCCTGCAAAAGGGAACAGGAGGGGTGGAGGCAAAGCCCCTCCTCCCGCAAGTCCTCTCCCTTTCCCCTTTTCCCAGCCCTCGAAAGCGCTGAGCCAATCGTCTCGCAGCCTTCCTCTTTGACAGGCAGCGAGGCCCCCGCCTCCTCTGACGTCCCCAGCAGGATTTGCATGAGTTGCGCTGCTGCGAAAGGCTGCAGCTCAGTCGTCTGGAAAAGCGAAGTGAGCGGCGAGGAAGACTCGTCTCTCTGCAGGACGCAAGCCGCGGTTTCCCCCCCCCCCCTCCTCCGGATCGTGTCCGTCCCCGAAAACAATTCTACAAAAATGGAGCTGCCGGCGGTGGGGGAGCATGTCTTCGCGGTGGAAAGCATCGAAAAGCAGCGAATGCGGAAGGTGAGCGACCAGCCAGTCTTGAAGCTCAAGGGTGGAAACTGGAGAACAGCCGAAGGGGAGGTTGAGAGAAGCCTTCCAGAGATCTCTCCGGTTCCTGACATCTTTTTCTCCTTCCCTTGCAGGGCCGAGCGGAATATCTCGTCAAATGGAGGGGAT
Organism: Hydrophis major; assembly: GCA_033807585.1. Taxonomy (NCBI): domain Eukaryota; kingdom Metazoa; phylum Chordata; class Lepidosauria; order Squamata; family Elapidae; genus Hydrophis; species Hydrophis major. Next base: position 185,064,112 of record CM066329.1, on the reverse strand, counting down.
GGTCCTCTAAGTAAGTCCCGGGAAGGGAATCGGGCACCGGGTGTCCTTAACGCGGGCTCCGCTGTCGGATCCAGCCCTCGCGAATATTATGCCACGCTCCAGGCACCCCAAAAGTGCCTTCGTTTTTATGCATGGTTTAAAAAGGGAGAGCTCATAAAGTGGGGAGGCGGCAGAATAGAAAGAGGAGGCCGGGGGTGCAGAGCCAGCAGCTTCAGGGGAGGAAGGCAAGGCAGGCTGATGTGCAGCAGTTGCAGAAAATGGCTCCTTTCCCTTGGAAAGCAGGCTCCATATTGCAGAACCGAGCAGCCCCGGAGATGGGGGGGGGGGAGGGAGGAGAAAACCCATTTAAAAAAAAAACACCACCCATGCTTGAAATCCTTGAATCTGGTCGGGATGAAGAGGGCGGCGAAAGGCTATCACTGTCACCAGGTTGCTGTCCTGCTGGCAGTGAAGCTGCACATTTTAACCCGAGCAAATCCTCCGCTTGGGCTACTTTTGCTGGATCGAAGGAGCTGCAAATGAACTAAGGGATATGGAGCGGGGCGGGGGAGGGGGTGTTGAAGTCTGAAACGATGGAGCCTGTAGGGGGGGGGTAAAGGGGCCGTCAGATTTAGAAATAGCGGAGGGAGGGATAAGCCTGGGAGTCTTTTTGGCCGGTTCCCTGAGGGGATCGGCGGGGCTTTGAACCCCTTTCTCTATAATATGCATGGAATTCCTCTGGAATAATAACTGCACTAAATACACAGATCGGCATAACCTCTCTCCCTCCTGCCATCCGACCCATCCCCCTCCTTCGGGTTAGCGCCAGTCCTGAATGCACAGTTTGAAACAGGTCCTAGAAAGCGGGAAAAAGAAGGGGGGGGCGGTGCTTATTGCAACCAGCTTCTAAAATGGCCCCACCGCACAGAGGACGGATATCAGGGCGAATCGTTTCCCAAAGATTGCTGCATGACTAACTTAAGCTATTGTTTTAATGTGTAAAATAGACCAAAAATGCCATGTTTTTATCTTTTGCAAGATATAACACGTGGGAGCCAGAGGAAAATATCCTGGATCCCAGGCTGCTAATCGCTTTTCAAAACAGGTGAGTTTGTCTGGCTATGGGAGCCTGGGGTTGCTGACAAGAATTCTGGAATTCTGCCCCCGATCCTGTTTATTCGCAGGAGTTGCTCCTGCAGCCGGCTGGGGAGGGGAGGACGAAGGAACCAGTGACGGTGGAGGAAACCGCACCCCCCCTATTTGGGCTGTGCAGGGCAAGTCGGGGAGCGTGGCAGCCTTGTGCAAGTGGTGCTGCATGTTACGGAACTTCAGTTTTAACCCCTGCTTCACTGCCTGGCGGGACTTCCTTTGCAGTGCAAAGTTGCCTGGCTGAAGCTCGCTACTGGTTTGTGGCGCCCTGCACCTGACAGAAGGGAGAGGCAGCGGGTGTGCGCTGCCTGAGCCCTGCTGCTTCTGCGCTCGGCAGTTTTTGCCAAGCTTCCTGGGGTGGAATCACCACCACAAAAGTGCCTACGCAAGAGGCCCCCCTTTCGCCCTGTCTAGCTCAGTGACAGCTCGCAAAATGCATGCATACCAGGCGGGGTCTGGGGAAACTTAGGAGGAGCATGGGGAAGGTTGAAGGGCTGGGCTACACACAACACAAACACACACACACACACACACACACACACACACGGTCCCTGACTGCGCACCTGATTTCCTGCAGGATCTGGACCTCGAGGCAAATGTCATCTTCAGGCCTTGAGGAAGAGGCAGCGATGGTCCTCTTGCTCTTGCCTGAGCTCCTAAAATGTGGCCCCGTTGCCGGAGCCCCTATCCTGCTTGGAGGCTCCGACCTAACCTTGTTCTTGCAAAGGATTAAATGCAGGGACATTGGGAAACCCTGGGTCCCCAAGTTGCAGGGGGCGAGGAGAACCTGCACCCCTCAGGTGGCTTCTTCTCCTGCCCTTCCTTCTGGCCAGTTGCAGCGACCTTCCCTCTCCTGCATTAGGTTGATAATTTGGTTTGGTTGCTTTGCCGTTAAGCAAACCGGAAGGGGGGAGCAGCAGTATCCCCCTCCCTTCCCGTTGTTGGTGAATGGGCGGCCTCTGAGGCTGCGGTGTGGAGAAGCGCCTTATCATGTGAATCCTAATGAGGTGATTAGCATCCAGTGCAGCGCCTTCTGCAGCCACCCTGGCAGCGCCTGGGTGGGAAGTTGGATGCTTGTTGCTGATAGTTCCTATAGCACTGCAGCCTGTTCTTCTGGGCCGAAGCTCATCTGGTGTGCCATTTCCTGCAAACTACTGCATATTGATGTTTGTACAAAAATTGGATTTGTCTTTTGGAGCCTTGCCGGGTTTTTTTTTTTTTTATACTGCATGCTTGAGTACTGTTCTGCTTAATGTGACCCAACTTCACTGACCTCAAAAGTAAGTGCTGATTTTGTTCTTGAATGGGAGACCACCAAAATACAGTACAGATTTGGAATTAGAGGAATGCCTTATATGACAGTGAATGGGGCAAAGCAATGGAAGTGAAGAATAGTTTTTCATGTTCTAAATAGTTTTATTTAGCTGGAGCAGCTGTGTTTTCCAGGAGATTTGAAGGGCTGGCTTGCACATGTGAAGCTTCTTTGCTTTCAAATAAAAGCTGGTTGTTTTGGCTCAGAACATATTCTGAAGCTGTAGTAGAAGCTTCCTAGAACATGGTGGGACTTACTTTTGAGGATATTTGTAAAGCAGCAGTGTCAGTAAACTCAAGAGTTTGCTAGCAGGTTCGGATTCAAATTTCTAACAAAATAGTAAGCCAGTTCATAAATTGAGGTGTGCAACGGCCTTCAGAAGAAGTTGGTTTCATGCTCAATTGAAATTTGAGCAGATAGAGGAATGGTTTGCAGGAAATGAAAATAGCTGAAATCTAAACTGGCTCTTTTGGATGTTTGAGCAGCACTAGTGACATTCTGGGCCCAGTGGGAAGGAGAAATTTTCAGACTTGCCTGTATCTTTATAGTTCTTAAAATATATATTTTTGCCTTGGTGATTTATATTTGGAGGGTGCATGCCTGTATTAGCTCATTCCTGTGTCTTGATGTGTGACATAATTCTCCCCCCCCCCCCAATCTTGGCTTTTCCACTTTCTGATCTGCCCATTTAATATGTGCTGTATGAAAATACATAATTTCCCCTCCCTTCTTCTTATTTCTGGATGTCGTTGTTGGCTATAGCACAGGCCCTTGAGGGGGAGCCATGCTTACTGACTGGTATTAATTCCTGTGACCTTTCAATGTTTCCTTGTGTTTCCTGTAGTCTCTTCCTGCTGCTGTGTTCTAAACACTCAGGGCGGTCCCATGTGTCTCTCCTTAAAAGACATAGTGATTCAGTGAGGCTTATTCCCAGGAAGTCTGCCTAGGATTATCACTTTCATCTTCTGTTTGTATTAAACTAGCATAGTTGATAGAGGTCCATTTATATGTATATGCTTCTGAAGTCATGCATTTCTAATTGTATTTTTATTGGGGTTTTTTAAAAAATCTTTCTTCAGGGAGAGGCAAGAGCAACTTATGGGATACCGCAAGCGAGGACCAAAACCAAAGCCACTGATAGTTCAGGTAAATTCAATTAATTGTGCTGCTTTTCTTCCATTGGAGTAAAATAAAATAATCTATACTAAAAGTGAAAGTAATTGACTCTCGAAGGTGGAATCTTGCTGAACATGCTGACCTGTTCTTTTTTTTTTCTTTTAAAAAGAGAGGTTTTGTTGGTGACTAGTTTGTTTTCGTTTAATTAATTTAATATTCCCTTCCTTTTCTAGCGTATATCCCAAGGGGAAGAATTTCATCTTGATTTCATCATGTTCTCAGAGACCCATGTGCACAATTGCCTTGTTAACTATAAATGCCTTAGGAAGCCCTGTTCTATCCATTCTTTGTCTGTTACAACCAGCACACCTAGCAGTTTCAGAAGGCCCCAGGGCCAAGTGCAGACTCTTACATGGCACAATATTCATCAGGCTTGGGCTGAATCCTAAAAACCCATAATGGTGTCTTCCAGATTTAAAAGGTTTTTGGGAAGCAGCAGAAGGAAGTCTGCTGGCTGCAACTCACTGGCTTGCCTTCTCTAGGATAAATAAATAAATCCTTGCGATTAGGAAGGATGATGCCGAGTTGGGGTGTAAGGATTAGCAAAGCGAAGGGCCAAGGAGCCACTGGCCAGAGAAAAGGCATGCAGCTGCAATGGGTAGGATGTTTTGTTCATCTGTATTCCTGGCGGCTGCTTTTCCTTGGCTTACCGCATTTCCTGCTGCTTATGTAGTGTTTTTGCCTTTGTGCCCAAAGGGGTGATTGGGCGAAAGAATGCCTTATTTCCTCTCGTCTCCTCTATTGCTCTGTCCAGGGGAAAGTTACAGCAAGAGCATCCCTTTATCATGACTTCCTAAAGTCTGAGCTGTCAAGCCAGGTGTTTCTTCTGATCAGTTCCAGAAACTTTTCTGAAATTCCTAATGTATTTCCCCCCTTACAGCTGCCATCTTTTGCACGTCGCTCTAACATCCTCAGTGGCCTGCAGGACCCAGCCGTGGAGAACAGGCCCAAGCTGGATCTCAGCAGCTCAGGCAAAAGTCAGCAGCATCAATACGAACTCAACAGCAAGAAGCACCATCAGTATCAGCCCAACAGCAAGGAAAGCAGCATCAAACACCAGTCGCACAGCAAAGGGAAGTACTACTATCAGCTGAACAGCAAAAAGCACCACCACTATCAGCCGGACCCTAAGATGTATGAACCTCACTACCAGCCTAACAACAAGGAGCCACAGCAAGGACAGGCCTGCTTGGAGCACAACAAAAGCCCGTTAATGTCCCAGTCAGACAAGTGGTCCCACGGCTCCACAAAGAGTTTGCTGAATCCTATCAAGGGTTTGAGTGGGGTTGAAGGAAAGAACGGAGCAGAGAAGAACCTCTCCAGTGGCACGGGGCCACCAACACCATCTCCCCGGGAGGGGGTGACCAGCAACGGGATTGGTGGCAAAATGAAAATTGTGAGGAACAAAAATAAGAATGGACGCATTGTGATTGTCATGAGCAAGTACATGGAAAATGGCATGCAGGCAGCAAAGATCAAGTCTGGAGAGCCCCCAAAGAAGCGGGTGGCCGAGGAGAGGACTACTAAAAGAGGGTCTGAAGAGAGGCAGGAGTCCTGGAAAAAGCCTGGGGAGGAGAAGTGGCTGAGTAGTGGTCTCAGAGGGAAAGCTGGCACCGAGGTCAGTCAGCTTCCTCCTGAGGTAAGAAGCAGCCCTTCCAAGACAGTGGCCTCAAGCCAAGAGCAGCCTGTTCCTGAGCAGCAGCCTCTGCAGCTGACCACCAAGCCCAACCTGGTTGCCTGGGCCCTGGATCCCAGCCAGCAGGAGCAGACCTCCCCTACCCCAGGACTGAGCCTTTCACCCAGTTATAGTGGCTCCCGGAAACGCTGCCTTTCTGAGCCCCATGGAGACAAGGAGAGCGGCAAAAAGCGCCTCACTTCCCGGAGTATCAGTGCCCCCACCTGCCTGAACTCTCCCACCCCGGAAAAACTCAAGTCCCCGGCCTTTCCCACCTCTCAGCCTGAGGTTATCCTGTTGGACTCTGATTTAGATGAGCCCATAGACTTGCGTTGTGTCAAGGCTCGGGGGGACAGAGAGCTTGGTTTAGTGCAGGTGAAGCCGGAGATTGTGCCGGTATTGTCACCAGAACCGTTGGTCCCAGAGCCGGAAAAGCAGGTGGAGCACTTTGAAGTGGAGGAGGAAGAGGAGCCCATGCAAGAGTTCAAGCCTTTTTTTGGGAATATAATAATTACGGATGTGACTGCAAACTGCCTGACAGTGACCTTTAAGGAATATGTGACAGTGTGAGGAGCTTAGGGACAAGCTCCTCCTCCTGGCTCTCTCCCTTGGCAACCTGGCTCCTCCCCTAAGATACCGTTCTACCCAGAGAAACTCTTTGGCACTGCTGAGCAGCAGCAAAGAGCAGGCCCTCTCGAGATCAAACACACTTCGCTGCCTGGAAGAAGGGAGGGTTGGGTGCAAGGCTTCCCTTCGGCCTTCAGGGCTTCCTGCAAGGCGCTCTTGGCCCATCAGAATCTCGGGCACCAGGATGCACCAAGGGGTGCCGGCTCCCCAGTTAACTCACGGGAGAAGAGTTCTATAGTATTATATTTTAACAGTGCTAACTTGTTCAGTGGTTCATGCTCCCGTTTGTATGTGATGTTGCTAAAAAATGTATTGTTTGAACTGAAGGCAGGCCTCCCCAGGTGGGTCATGCGATTATATTTATTTGTAGGTATTTATATAATGAAATATAAAAAGCCTAGATTTATGGAGTTCCCTAGATTGCCCTATATATATATATAATTATATTAAATACATATATATTATATATATATAAAAAGCTATATCAGAATATTCCTTTTTAAAAGCCACTTCTCTTTTTGATTTCCTTGTTCCTTGTTTTTGTAAAACTGCAGGACCATCATTCATACATACATACATACATACATACATACATACATACATACACACACACACACACACACACACACACAGAGTTGGTGTGTGTGTATGTGTGTATGTTATGTATACCGGTATGTGTAAATACATATACCAATACATTTCATATACATACGTGTATGTATACACATATGTATATGTAGACATACACATGTTTCTATCTCAGTGTGCAACCCCCCCAAATAATCGAAAGCTATTATAGAAATTGCTGCTACTAGAAATGTCTAAACTATAAGCTTCCAATTATTATGAATTGCTTGAATGTAAATATTAAATGGTAATATGTGGAAAGTGCATTTGATGTTCTGCAGCTGGCCTAGGCCGGGATGGCAAAGGCTAACTGTGAAGCAGGAGGGCCTCAGCCCCTGACAGGCACCTTGGTGCCTTCAGAAACCAGAGGGAGGAAGAAAGTAAACTCTGTGTCATGCAGTCATTACAAAGGTCTATAAACCTTTCAAAAAACGACAGGTGGTGTGCAGTCCTTTTATTGAAACGTTGGGAGATCCTGAGATCTGGCTGCCATACAGGCAGTTCAAGTGGCCAATCTGGCTGCTTGCTTTTCAAATGCAGGCAAAAGTGACTCGTGTAATAACCTTGTGCCGCAAATGGGATTTCACGACACACAAAGTTCTCTGAGAGTCCTCAAAAGCTGGGCTTGCAAGTGATAGGTAAGCAGTTTTGCTCTGGAAAGGCTTTCTGAAATTGTGGAGGAAAGAGGGAGGAGCCACGCATAGTTATTATTACCAGGCTAGTTAGTACATAATGGGCTGGAACATGCTATTATCTTGCTCATGGCTTTCTATACCTAATAGAAAACATGGGTATCTTAAGAAGTCAGTTTTAATTTCTTAAGTATAATGAATCATTGAGATGAGATAATAGTAAAAGGCTTCTTTCTCTACCGCCTGTGATATCTAAGCCTTAACAATGATTTATAAGAACCCGATGGGTGCTCTGCCCTCTTCGGTTGGGGTGTGTGCAGGAAGGTGAATTTTATGTAGGTAACATTTACCAAATCATTCTAGCTAATTTCCCAACTATAGTTCATCAGGATGCTGCTCACCATTAAGCAAAGAGTGTCAGTTTTTGCCTATCCTTGCATGTCATGCAGAGATAAAGAACATGGCACAGTTAGTGGGTAGCAACAGCAGCAGCTTATTTGCTGTAAAGGTTATAAAGAAAGCCAAATAACAGTCTTCCTCAAAGAATGTGGTTGAGCTGTGGTAACTGAAACCCCTGATTCAGAGGATGTTTCATAACCCAAAAGTAATACATCTTTTGTCTCTGAGAAATCAAAATTAACTGAAAAGAATACTCTCCTACCAGATGTTTCCAGGATAAGCCCTGATCAGCAGAATGGAAGATGCTAGCCTGAACCTCAGCAAGTTGTTGGTTTCTCTAATTCAGCATTGTCAGTTCCAGTAGGAAGGCTGCTTGTGGCTTTCTGCTCGCTAAGCAGGTATTTGGTCTCTGAACTAAGGGGTGTGCACCTCTCTGAGAAAGAGTGGAGTAACTTTAATCATGTCATAACATAGAACAACAATTCATGGAAATTGAACAAAGTCTCTTTCAAAAAATATTGGAAGAAGGATAAAAGCCAACACAGTGGCAGTAATCTGTCCAATTAATGGTTTGATTTGGCTTAACTGCTCAAAAGCAACACCCATTTTGGGGGGGAGGGATTTTTTTCTCTCCTACACATAGATATACTTCATTTTTAAAAAAAAAAATGGAAGAATTCTTTGAAAGTTGGGCCTCAGCTCTAGAAGCATGGAGGATACACCAGATCTGAATCTGAATAATAATCAAGGTTGAAGCTCTTTGCTGAAGATACTGGGTTCGCAGGGATGGGGGAGACACTCTTTTGTGAACACAATGAGAAGGAAATTGCAGTTCCCTGTTTTGGAATGATCCCATGTTACTCTGTGGTAGGATAATACATGTTTAAGGCAGCCATCCCATTGCTGCAAAGCAAATAAGAATGTGAAGGAATTAATGCTAATTCCCATTGGGCAATTAAAGATTGGGGGGAGGGGGGGGAAATCAATCCTTTCTTGGAAGCAAAATGAATTGAAGGAGGACATGCTTTCCAAGAAGCATACCTTTGATTAGATTATGTGTCTGACTCATGCTAGCACCTCTCTGAGAAAGAGTGGAGTAACTTTAATCATGTCATAACATAGAACAACAGTTCATGGAAATTGAACAAAGTCTCTTTCAAAAAATATTGGAAGAAGGATAGCCAACACAGTGGCAGTAATCTGTCCAATTAATGGTTTGATTTGGCTTAACTGCTCAAAAGCAACCCCCATTTTGGGGGGGAGGGATTTTTTTCTCTCCTACACGTAGATATACTTCATTTTTTTAAAAAAAAAATTAAACTTGCTTTCTTCCTGAGCCAAATTTGTTAAATACAAACCAGTAGTAAGATATTGCAATAATATGGCAATGTATATCTATACAGAAACAAGTGCCATTGAACTGAATCAGATTTCCTTCAGGTAAGTGTGTGTTGGTGTGTAAGAACAAAGTTGGATTTCCCAATTAAAATGTTAAGAATTTTGGGGAAACTCAAGAGAAAACCTTTTTTAAATGAAACTATGTTCCCATCTTCTGCCTCATCTGTTTCTTGTGAGTTGGTTTATTACATTTATTCATAATTTAAAGGTAGAAATTGAGGAGGGAAAGCCCTTTTATTTTTCAAAATAAAAATGCTGTGTTCCCATCCCCTGCCTCATCTGTTTCTCATGAGTTTATTTATACCCAACTTGAGAGAGAATTCTGGTTTCTGAATCTCAAGCTAATGACTGAGGGTTTTTTGTTTGTTTGTTTGTTTTTTGAGAAGCCAAACAGGTTCTTATCTACTGATCCTTCACTTGAAAAAAAAAAAAAGCAATGGAAAAGACAATAAATTCAAATAGGTTAGTGAATTGTAGCTAAGACAGGATTCTTTGGATTTAATTGCTATAGTATTATCAAGTGCAAAACATTTTTCAAAAACTGAAAAAGTACCAAACCATGAAATGGAATATGCCCCTTGCAGCTCCTACATTGTGCCACACTTCCTGTATCAAAAATGTGTCAGTGGTTATGAGATGAATCTTCCTGTTTCTCTGGCAACCCTAATTACATTTAATACCTTTAATCATTGGTGGCTAGCAGCTTGTGCAAAGTGCATTATAGCTTGTATATTAAAAACAGCTTAATTGCAACTTGTTTTGAGCTCATCCAAGTGCTTGCATATTCCCTCTCCCTTCTCCATATCACCTAAGCTCTGACTGATCTGAACAGAAAAGCTGAAAAAGCCCTGAGTTTTGGCAGAGTTTGTGGGATGTTTTGATGAAGCACATTTCCTGTAAGCATTTCTTGCACAGAAGAAGTACAAGTAACTGACAGGCAGCTTCAGGTGCATCTGAGATAGGAAGTAGGCAAAACGGATGGGGCTCATCCGCTGGTCAAATAGCGAAGAAAGAAACTATATTTTTAGTGTGTAATATTTGCTGTTCAGATTTGCTTGCTGGCAGCTGGAGACCAGCGACTGAACAGAAGTAGTTGTACTCATACTCCTGCAGCTGGCTACTTCTTGTGAAAGGAATGCAGCAAATGGGAAGGTACAATAGATAAAGGACTTTAAATCAGGTTATGGTTTGGTCACGGGCTGCAACAGAGAGTTAGACAACATGGTGGATTTTCATTATGCTTAGAGTAAAGTTATTAACTTCAATTGAGCTTATCCATCTCATTTTAATGTCAATTTAGATCTGTTAGAAACTTTAAACAAACATACTAATTGTCTCAGAAGTAAATATCTCATTAATATTTAGATGAAAGGCCATCACAAAAAATCTTAGGGCTGTAAACTAGACTGAGAAGTTGGAAATAACATCCCATGAGAAGACAGTGTCCACCCTATTAGCCCCAGGACAATTTAAAGAAATCAATTAAGGCCTGTCCATGAAGTCATCAAAAGTTCAGTTCCACAGGGTCTTTAATGGCACCAGTGTAGTACAATGGTCATGTTGTTCAAAAGACTGAGGAAACCAGGTTGAGATCACCTTTGATTACGGAAGCTTTCTAGATTACTTTAGGCCATTTACTTTCTTACAAGCCAATCTGCCTGCCAAAGAAATTGTGAGGGGAAAGGAAAGTGTGCAATGTATACCATTTTGGGGTTTAAAAAGTACAAATAAATAAGTACTTTTATTTACATAATTCACCTCAGGGAAATTTAGAGTAGCCTAAACCAAACAGCAAGTCTCCCACCCAACACTAATTAATCTACAACCTGCTTGGTTTTAGCATTGTCTAGGCTCAAATAGTGACAATAAGATAAGAGGAGAGGAGATGAATAGCTACTGAAGTCTCAAATGCATTTTCTTAAGCGTGAGTTGCTTGATGTTGAGTCTGCAGTAGGGACCTGTGGGAAATCCTAAAGCACTGGAATCAGGCATTCTAACTGGTATCTGAGGAGTGCCACTTGGTTTATGTTTGAATTCTGTATGCTAAAGTGGTAAGGCACAGATGGCAACATGAAGATTCAGTACAAGAAGCTACTATTGAGATTCCATCTTCTGCCCATATCATAAACACTTAGAAAGACATATTTCCTCCTATAAGTTGTTACAAGCCGTCCAGATAATAAATGGAATGAATGATTGGATTGACATATTGTGCAAAACTATGGTATAATGTGATTGATTTTACATTGAGCTTGTAGCATGAATGCATCTGTATTTGTTAGCTGTGACTTATGATTTAATACATTGCAGCCAGACATTCATAGCTTATTCTGCAAAGTATGATCCAAGAAACCACAATTTAGTCCGACATATGAATACAGTGCATATAAAAGCAAATTGGCTCACTATTCCACACACTGAAATGTCCAGAAAGGGTACATATTGCCATGGGCAAATAGGCAACAATATAAATTCAATAAATAAAACTGTATGTGGCTTGTTTAGATTTGGCTCAGGATTTCTACAAACCCATTTGGTTGTTTTTTATTCAGTAAATCATAAGTAAGTACATTATGACTAAGAATCAGCTTTGAAGTTGGAACGCTAAATTGTCATAAGAGTTTGAGAGGGACTAATTTCTATAATACATAAATTGAGGGAGGGGATCAGCTCTGGGGCAGCTGTTTGTACAGTTTATTAAGACTCTGTAATCTGGGTGGGGCAATTTCTCCCTTTTCCCAGCTGTGTGATGTAAATGGAAGGAGATGCCAAGGGCATTCCTCTGGCTTGCATTTCTGGCACACTCTCTCTGCTTCTCAAGTGAAAATAAGGGATTATCTGTCCCAACATATTTTCTCTTACAAATATTTGTGAAACACGTTTTGACAGAATCTTGGAATTATTTTTTTTTTTTCCCAGTTTTGGCATTTTAGCATCCAAAAATTTCATGTTTTGGATTTTTTTTAAAAAAATAGTTATGAATGTGCTTAAATTATTAATTTTGCTTATGTTTTTATCAAATTGTCAGCTATTGTTCAGAGTTGCCATGTAAAAAAAATTCCTGCATAAACAAATGGAAAGAAACATTTTTCTCATGGTGGAACTGAAGTGCACAGCAATCATTCATCTTACAGCACTTTAGGTTTGTAGCTTTGGGATGGCATGCTTGTTTTCTGGTTATTGATATTTATATCTCACTTTTATTATTTTTCTAAACAAGTCAAGGCAGCAAATGTACCTAATACTCCTTCCTCCTCCTATTTTCCCCACAACAAGAACCCTGTGAGGTGGCTTTGACTGAGAGAAAGTGACTGGCCTAGCTGGCTCTCATGCCTCTGGCAGGACTAGAATTCACAGTCTCCTTGTTTTTAGCTTGGTGCCTTATCCATCATTGCCACACCAGTAGTTTTTCAACATTTATGTGCCATTTTCTAGTTTTATACAGCACCACTAAGCCATAATTAAAAGCCACTCAGAGTCATCTCGAACTGTGAAATGCGTGACACATACATTTAACAAAAAATACATAAATAATCTAATGATACTGACTGAGTCCTCAAACATGCTAGGTTAAACTGTTGTTGTTCACATATGGTTCAGCATATTGTCCAAGTGTATCCAAGAAAAAAAAATTACATCAGGTCATAGTTAAAATTATACAAATAGGACTAGTGTAACTAACGGTTAACTATTTAACCGTTAACTATTTAACAGTTAACTACGGGTTGTCTGGATTATGAATGCTTCCCATACGGCAGCAGAATTGCAATAATCTGAAGCTGGCAGGAAACACTTGTGAATGTAACCATGGGGATGATAAAACCAAACCACATAAATAGATTCTCAGACCTGGACTCAAAAATAAATGGACAATCAAAAATATTAATTCTTGGCTGCTTTTTTCTGTCATTCAGAGTTTTGTGGCCTAGTAGCATAACTCTTTTTAACCTTGATGGCTCTGCTCTCGGAGAGATGTTATTTTTAGCAGAATTGCACTAAGGCAACTCAACATGAAATGCACAAATCTGAAAGACAGACTTCATTCGACCTTCTAAAATCTTTAAGAATGATACAGTATGGTCTGCTTGCTTCGCTAATTGATCAGGTCTTGGCCAGTAAATGCATTTTTTTCCCTATGTATTGGTTAAACTAAGTATTTTAAACTAATTATATTGAAGGAAAAAGGAGAAGGAGACAGCAGAGGATGAGATGGTTAGATAATTTTATTGACACAATGAACATGAATTTGAAAAAACTTCAGGAGATAGTGGAGAGCAGGGGGACACGGCATGCTATGGTCCAGAAAGACATGACTTAGCAATTGAACAACAACAAGGTATTTTGGATATTCAGACTTTTATGTAGGCACAGATATACCCAGGGTGGAATTCTACCTGTTCGCACCTATTCTCCAGAACCAGTTGTAAACATTCTAAGCAGTTTGGAGAACCGGTTGTTAGAAGAAATTACTGGCCTAATCCTGTAAGGAAGGCAGGAAGGAAATATTCTGGTGTTGCTTACAGAAACTGCCTCTCCGTTAACCCCTATTACATTCTTGGCAGGACTGGACTTCCTGTCTCTGGAACTTCTCTGGAGGTTTTTTCCCCTCCTTTGCTGGTACTTTGCTTGTGTGGAGTGATCATTCAAAGTTACAATGGCACTGAAAAAAGTGGCTTATGACCATATTTCACATTTACGACTGTTGCAGCATCCCCACAGTCATGAGAGGCTAGGCAAGGAGATGCATGCCTCAATGTGAATGATGTTGAGTTGGCCACGCCCAGTCAATCACATGACCACCAAGCCACGCCTACCAACTAGATCACACCAACAGAACCGGTTGTTAAAAAAATTGAATCCCACCCCTGGATATACCCATCAATTACTTGCTTTTTTTACAATCAGTGATGTTATGCAAAGAGTAAGAAACTAAAAGCAAATAAATAAAGTCATAAGATACAAAAAAATGCACACCTAAATCACATTTACACCAGCTTCATTCACCAAGGTATTTTTCTATTCTAGCTAGCTAAACATAATTGCTTCTACCGTATTAATCTGTTGTTATATATGCTGCTGTGTTTTTTAAACTTCTAATCTTCTCTTTGGAGGATCTCATTAAGTCCACCCAGCCACAACTCCAACATCTCTAACATAATCACTTGCATTACTTATACAGTTATCTATTAATGCAGGAAACAGTTCAGGGAACTTCCTGCTTAGCATTGAAAGCCGGTGTGGTAGAGTGGTTATGGTGCTATACTAGGAGCAGAAAGATCCAGGTTTTAGTTCTCCTTTGAGCATGGAAGCTATTTCCTCCCTCTCAGACTTAATCAATGATTCTAGGCAAGCACAGAAATAGCCACCACTACAACACAGCACAACAAACAGTAAGGACAATCCTTTGCTCACTGTTGAATACTTTTCTTAACAATGTGCTAAACTCAATAAAAGTGCCCTTCTTCAGCATAACTCACAATACACCATCTGAAGTTGCCCATTATTATCTCATGTGTTATTTCAGTCATAATTCTGCCTGACACCTTCCCAAGCAACCTTAAGAGAGCCAGTCACTTGCTTTCTTTGCATTCATTCTTGCTATCTTCCCTTTCTAGAGGGGAATACCAATCAGAAGTCATAATTTCAACTGTGTAACTTGGAGGGAGTTTTCACACACATTCCATAAGTAAACAATAACTATATTTCAACATTTCTCCAGTTATTCCATTTATTTTCGTACAAGTTTTCTTAAATGATAAAAATGTCTAAATGCTCTTCAGTTGAAATGCCTAAACTGAGGGCATCAGCTTTTCTTGGGCATCAACATTTGTAGCCCAACATTTCAATTCTGTTCCCCAACATATCACTATTTTTGCATGCACATCTGTAAGTTATTCTTCATTTGGTGTTAAATGGATCATTTCAACACTTTTAACTTAATTCCATTCACTGCTACAGGGTCCTTGGTTAACTCTCTTCATCTATGTCCTGTTGAGCTATATTCTTTTTAAACTATTTTTTCCCTCTAGAGACTTTAACAAATAATTTTATTGCTGTAAGCATACAAAGAGCCAATTTGATGTGGTGGCACCAGGCTAGACACTGAGAGGCTTTTGGTTCTAGTCCACGTTAACTGGGTGAGTTTAAGTTTGAACAGTTTTCTCAGCTCTAGGAAGGAGACAATCACAAGCCCCTGCTGAGATCTTGCCAAGAAAACTGCAGGGATTACTCCGTGCAATCACCTGGAGTTGAGACTGACTTGAAGGCACCAAGAAAAGTATAGTATACAGAAAAAAACAAGGCAGAAATAAAGAATTAAATGTAACAAAAATACAGGAAAAGAAAAAAGTGATACATCACAGAATACATAGATATAAGAAAATAATTCACTTTTTAAACAACAAAACAAACACTGACCACATGAAAAGATACTTGGTTGCTTTTCCTGCTTGTTGATGTAAAACAGATTCCTAGGTAGAAAGTGAACACATACAATATTAACAAACCAAGATTTATAATCCAGCATAGTAGAATCTTTCTATCAAAATAAACCAACATTTTATGTTACAATCCATGCATGATAGATTCAGTGTTCATCTTAAATCAACGTTAGAAATTTGGCCTATTTAGCTCAACATCTTTAAACCTTATTCTTCTGACATTATATTAACAAATGTATAAATGTTAACACTAGTGGGGCAAGCCCCAAACAAATGAAATAATACCTCCTTTACCATTTTACAAATTGAAGTTGCCATCCAAATTTAAATTTCCTTTGAAGTGTTGAAAAAACTCAAAAAAGAATATTTGTTGAATTAAATGCACCTAAGCAACAAAAGTTGCACATTTCACTTAAAATATTGAGCAATTTATTTTTAAACAACTTATCAATTCTTTATTCTGAATTTTTAGTAAATTACCAAAATCTATTTTTATTACAGGTAGTCCACAATTTATGGCCATAATTGAACCCCAAATTTCTGTTGCTAAGTGAGACAGTTATTGTGAATTTATTTGTCCCATTTTACGACCTTTATTGTCACACTTGTTAAGGGAATCACTGCAATTGTTAAGTCAGTAACACAGTTGTTAAGTGAATCTCACTTCCCTGTTGGCTTTGCTTGTCAGAAGGTGGCAAAAGGGGATCATATGGCCCCTGGACACGGCAACCATCATAAATACTAGTCAGTTGCCAAGCATCTGAATTTTGATCATGTGACCATGGGGATGCTGCAGTGATCATAAGTGTGAAAAAGGGTCATAAATCGCTTTTTACAGTGCCATTATAATTTTGAATGGTCACTAAATGAACTATTTTAAGTTGAAGACTAGCTGTATATCTTTCAGTTGTTTATAGAACTCAACTATAGGTTTGGAAACATCTCAAATTCTTTAAATCAAAATAATTCAGGAAATTCAGACACTGGTAAGAGGTTCTTTAGGCCAGGGGTCTCCAACCTTAGCAAATTTAAGACTTATGGACTTCCACAAGTCTTAAAGTTGCTAAGGTTGGTGACCCCTGCTTTAGGCCAAACTGTATGACCAAAATATGCTTTAACTGTATGTATTGCCTTCCACAGACTTGTCCAAATTCTTTCTGCAGCACTGAAAATGCTTTGACAGGCTGCTTGGTAATGACCTGATACAAAGCACTAACACCACAATTTGCCTACTAACTCAAAAACAAGAACAGTTCATCAGCAATTTCAAGCTAAGATTATTATCCCTGAGTCTTCATTTTTCACACGAGGGATTAAAACTTCCTTCACAACTACATCCAAATATAACCACATCACAGACTTTAATGCAGACAATAGAATTGTTTTTAGATCAGAACAAAACCTTTGTTCAAATATCAAAATGGTTAAATAGTAACTTTCTAACTGTGTTTATAGAGCTTTTTCAGAAAACCTTCACACTTCCATATAAAGATGAAAGCCAAAGTAGAAAGTTTAAATACATGAGAGCTGTGAGGAATGCCTGGCCATCACACACAATTTTTTCAATATCTTATCAATTTGCTTTTAGAAAACTGGCAGGTATTGCAATGACTTACCTGTCAATGAATGCTTCAGCTTCAACCATAATAACACAAGAGCACACAATAGATATAAACTCAAGGTAAACCGCACCAAACTTGATTGCAGGAAATACGACTTCAGCAACAGAGTGGTCAATGTCTGGAATCCTCTACTTGACTCTGTGGTTTCTTCCCCAAACCCCAAAAACTTTAACCTTAGACTTTCTACTGTTGACCTCACCCCTTTCCTAAGAGGTCTGTAGGAGGCATGCATAAGCGCACCAACATGCCTACCATCCCTGTCCTATTGTTTCTTTTATTTTTCTTATATGTACCCATTTCATGTATTCATAACTATGTATATACTTATACCTATTATCTTGTAAGCGATTGACAAATCAAAATAAATAAATAAATAAATAAAATAAAAACATATAGGACATCAGTATTGGAATGATAATAATGGAATTAAGGAATAGTAACATTTATCCTTCATTGTAAGCTAAAACCATTTTTAAATGGCTAATAATATTAATATCAAATTGAAAAAACAAAAATATTTAGCTGTACATACATGTAAAATTTCTTTGTGCTAATTTCCCAAGGCACTTGAAAGAATTAAAGCAATATGTAAAACATCAATAATAACACGAATGTATATAATGTTTTGTCTAATATATTTCCCACAGTATATTCTGTGGGATTGTTTATGGAGATTCTTAATCATCCAGGTCATAGTTGTCCCAAAGGTACTTTTTCCAAAAGACAATTGGATTTCTTGGGTTTTTTTTTTCCTCTGAAAACATTTCGCTTCTCATCTGGAAGCTTCTCAAAACTGAAGAAGCTTCCCGAATGAAAAGCTGCTCCACCTATTCTTCTACTGATCAAGCTTTATATTTTATTCAAAATGAAAAAAAAAGATCCATTTAATCACATAATCTTCAACATATTTATCTTCCATATTCATTTTCAATAAACACATACATCTTAGCAATGATGTGCTTTTTACATTATAATTTTATTAAACTTATTAAAATATAAAATACAAATAAAAGTAGTGGGAAAAGAGTGGAGGAAAACGGGGAAAGAAAAAAGTGCAAGGGAAAGGGGAAAAGAAGAAGAAAAGCATTGACTTCTGATCCTTTTTAGCATAGTAGAATAAAATAATAATACATCTTCATCTTTTAATGAGCTGAGCCAGTACATAATACAACTTATTATGAACAGTCATTCAACTTACTATTGTACTGACCATTTCCATAACAACAAACATATCTAATCATCGAAACTCAAAGTCAAAATTTCATTTTTTTCCTTCTTCAGCACAAAATCCAGAAATGGTTTCCAAGGAGAAATAAAGTTGGATGTGTTTTTTTCTTTGATTAGAACAATGAATTTAGCCATTTCTACTAATTCCATCAGTGTTTCCAGTCATTCACCCTTTGTGGAAATTAGAGCATTTTTTCCATTTTTTTGTGCATAAAGCATTTTTGCTGCTGTCAACATATATACAACAAGGTCCAATTTTTTTTCAAAGTTCTTTGTCTATTAAACCTCAAAGAAATGTCTCTGGTTTTAATTTTTTATTAAGAATCTTCTGCCTTAAAATATAAATTTTATCCCAGCATTTCTTTGCTTTGTTATAAGTCCAAGAAGGATGGTAAAAAGTTCCTTCTTTTTATATTTACATTTCCAAGATGCATTTGAAATATCTTTGCACCTCTTATGACAATTTATTGGGTGGTTAATATCTATAGTACTTCATTTTATAAAAAATATTTTTAGATTATAATTTAATGTAAATTTTAAACCCTTGGTCCACAGGTTTTCCCGTTGTTCATGCATTATTTTATAACCAAAATTATTTGCCCATTGAGTCATGCAATGCTTTATGTATTCATTCTCCAAATTCAGTTTGGATAACAATTTATAAACCTCGGCAATGATATGCTCATTATTACCACACATTATAGAGTCAAACTCATTTTTACAAAGTCAAACCTGTAAGTTTTTTGTCTAATTTAAGCCTTTCTTTCAGTTATAAATATGTAAACCAGTGACACATATGTCTTTCTGACTCCAAATCTCCAAATCTTCTTCGAACTTGAGAGTAAGTTCAGCTTGATTAAAGCATATTATTTGATCATCAGTCTACCAATACCAATAATATGCCTATTATTAATACACAAATCCAAGTCAAAGTCAGTTTTCTCATCTACAACATCATAATTTTTTCATCCAATTTAAATAATTTCTAAGCATAAGCACACCATTGACAACTATGACTTTCCATTTCCAACACTTCTCTTGTTTTTAATTTAGGTTCGCCTTCAAGAAAATCAATATATCAATATAGGCCCAAGTCTGTGTAACTATAATTTCTCTTTTTTACAAAAACACTCCTTTGGGTGACAACAAAAGTGGAATTTTGGGAGCCAACCTTGCTTTATACTTCTTCCAAACCCTCAGTATGGCATGCCTAATAAAATGATTTTTTAAATCTATATTAATCTTAACTTTGTTGTACCATAACTCAGACATGTCACCCAAGTCTCAAATCATGCCCTTCTAATAACCTCTTATTTCTAAGAATCACCCAATCTTTCATCCTGATGGCAAGTATAGTTTTAAGTCAGATAGTCCTAACTCACCTCTTTTATTAGCACCTTGCAACAATTTAAATTTAATT
Source organism: Hydrophis major (assembly GCA_033807585.1). Classification (NCBI taxonomy): domain Eukaryota; kingdom Metazoa; phylum Chordata; class Lepidosauria; order Squamata; family Elapidae; genus Hydrophis; species Hydrophis major. Next base: position 185,044,429 of record CM066329.1, on the reverse strand, counting down.
CTTTTTAACTTAAACTTAGAAATATCTGTTTGCTATTATTTAAAAGGTACATCTGTCATTAATATTTGTATTGTTTGAAATCAAAATGGCATCCCAGGTTAAACAGTCTTCTTAATTATAATAAAGTCTACCCAACATTGACAATTGTAATTTGTGCTACCTCAATAACTCTTTTTAATACTATCCCGTACATTACATAATTATTGTGAAATAATATGCAACTGATGTCAGCCAATGTGATCCTCATCAAGTACCAAATTCTCAATTTCAAAATCAATCTTTTTCATCAAAATCACTTTTTTATGTACTCATTTTTTAAATAAACATCTTTGGTTTTTTGTTTATTTTAAAACTAATGTACCAAAATTCTTCAATATCTTCATTAAATGTTCAGTATCATTCTAAAACTCTTATAAAATCAAAGCTAAGTCATTGGCAAAAGCTCTCAATTGTAAGCCACTTTTTACATTTTTAAACTCTTAATTTAATCATCCTGGTGTAATATCTCTATTCAACATTTCCAAAACTAAAATAAAAAAACAAAGTTGACAAAGGACACTCCTATCATGTCCTTTTCTGTACTGCATGATTAGTTAAATCATCATTAACAATAATAGGTGCCTTTTGAGATGTATAAAAAAAGATAAAAGAATCCCTGCAGATTTTACTCCATCAGTTACTGCTGATTTTAGGAGGCTGTGCTCATCTCTGTTTCAAGTGAGCCAACGCTGTCCACAGACATTTCTGTTGTCATGTGGCCAGGATGAAATCATAAATTGCTGTTACCTTCCTGAAGTGGTACCCATTTATCGACTTGCATTTGGATGCTTTTGAACTGCTTAGTTGGCAAAAGCTGGGATGACAACGGGAGCTCACCCTGACACGTGGTACTCAGATCTCAAACCTGGGCTGCCTGCATTCCAGCCAACAAGCCCAGCATCTTAACCACTGAGCCACCCTGTCATCCCTCTGAGATGTATATATATCAAGTTAACCTCTTGAATAAAATTTTCTCTGAAGTCCATATAGGGCCAATTCAAATTATCAAAGGCTTTCTCTGCACCCAGAAAAATCAGTTCTGCTTGCTTCTCATTATGTTGTTGTAAATACTCTATTATATCCAATCAATTCTTGTGCTACCTCCTAATTGCCTTTTGGGTAAAAACCAGGGGTGGGATTCTACAGGTTCGCACCTATTCGCTAGAGCTGGTTGTTAATATTCTAAGCAGTTCGGAGAACCGGTTGTTAGAAGAAATTACTGGCCTAATCCTGTAAGGAAGACAGGAAGGAAACATTCTGATGTTGCTTACAGAAACTGCCTCTCCGTTAACCCTTATTACATTCTTGGCAGGACTAGACTTCCTGTCTCTGGAACTCCTCTGAAGTTTTTTTTCCTCCTTTGCTGGTACTTTGCTTGTGTGGAGTGACCATTCAAAGTTACAATGGCACTGAAAAAAGTGACTTATGACCATTTTTCACACTTACGACTGTTGCAGCATCCCCACAGTCGTGAGAGGCCAGGCAGGGAGATGCATGCCTCGATGTGAGTGATATTGAGTTGGCCACGCCCAGCCAATCACATGACTGTCAAGCCATGTCCACCAACTAAGCCATGCCCACAGAACCAGTTGTTAAAAAATTTGAATCCCACCCCTGTAAAAACCCACATTAGTCATTGTGAATACAAGCCTGTAAAATCTTTAACCTGTCAGTATGACTATAAAATATTCTCTAACAATTGGATTTTCTTTTCATAAAACAAATCAAAGTAGAGAAAGCATGAATTCTGGAACACTTTTCCACTACATTATCAACAGAAGACATCTGTTTTTAATGAAGTAACAAACTGAGTGAATATATTTATATGTATGTTTACACGTGCATGTACATTTTCTCCCTAGGAAGTAATCGGGATCATGCATATTTGTTTCTTGTTTGTGTGTGTATGCTATCTGAGCAGATCTAACCACATGTGATACCCGTGTGTAGTGTATACATGTGCATAACTCAGGATAGTGTCTCTGTGTGTTTGAATGGATGTGTCAAGTACACTGGGAAGCACAGGGCTGGCTGCATCTGCTCAGCTCTGGATCAGATATCCAGGAAGAATGGAGACCTCTGCCCAACTGTCTCTTCTTCATTGCCTTGCTGACATCCTGTAGCATTGCACTAGCCATATATAGCTGAGCAGACAGTTCCTGAACAATACTGTTCAGGACAGCATTTTTTGCAGGCATTTTTTATCATTTTAATTTTATTTTTATATGTACATGGGGTTTCTGGGAGTATTAGATAGATATTTAAATATTGCTGGATTGTAGTTTCCAAAAGTTCAAAATAAGATGGCCAGAGAGGGAGGAAGTAGAGTTCCAAGTCAACATCATTTGTGGAGTTCCAGACTCCGGACTTTTGCTATAGAATGAGAGGTAAAAACAAGACTCTATACAGAGAGACATATCTTTTATACCTAAAAGTAAAATACCACTCATGCATCATCACAAAATCTCCAGAACCATAAAGCCTACAAACTTGAAATTTGGCACGTATGTTCCTCTTGGCTTCTAGGTGCTCACTAAGAAAGGATTTTTCAAAATGACCATCAGAGCATTTGTATTTCGTACATTATTATTAACACGCTCTGATGCTAAGTAGTTCTACTCCCCTGCCCCACCTGAAAAAAAAATATCTTCCAAATGCAAAACACAAGCAGGGGAGAGGAATTTCAGTTTCAGTTTCAGTTTCACAGCATCAAACAGCTTAGTAGAGAACAGATGAGCTAAGCCACACCCAGGCTCCTTGCTGTCTCCTTCTTGCTCACACAGCAAATACTGTTTCAGTGTCCAAACAGCCCTCAATTCTATCGCACACTGACAGGATGCTAGCCAGCTGAATACTGATGGATGTTGGTAGGCAGAGGCCCAATTGTTTTCCCCTTATTTTCCTCCCCAAAAACTAAGCCCGATCACATAGTTTTGTAGTGAAACACAGGTATAGAACTAATGTACTGTATAATTATGACCACAATTGAGCCCAAAATTTCTTTTGGTAGAAGAGACATTTGTTAAGTGAGTTTTGCCCCATTTTATGATCTTTCTTGCCACAGTGGTTAAGTGAATTACTGGAGTTGATAAATTAGTAACACGGTTGATAAACGAATTTGGCTTCCCTATTGGCTTTGCTTCTCAGAAGGTGGCAACAGGGGATCATATGACCCCTGGACACTGCAACCATCATAAATACATGTCAGTTACCAAGTGTCTGAATTTTGATCATGTGACCATAGGGATGCTGCAATGATCATAAGGGTGAAAAATGGTCCTAAGTCACTTTTTTTCAGTGGCCTTGTAACTTCAAACAGTTACTAAATGATTTGTTCTAAGTCGAGGCCTACCTGTAGATGGGGAAGAGCTCCCATTCTGGACATTACCCTAATAATTTATGACATCACCCATCCATTGCTGTATAGCTGAAACAGTAAAGACAACAGGTTTTATATTGCCATAACATTTTCTGGGGGCCCATTGGAGATACGTAAGTCACTGATAGGAGAGGTGAGTAAATAGACATTGAAATGAAAAATGCAGCTCCAAATAGGGTTGAGAATAACATGCATCTTGAAATAATCCAAACTTTTAACTTTATAACTATAATCTAATGGGGATAGCATTGGTATAACATTAACACCGTCAATACACGTAAACTATTTTGGAGAGTTTGGTTTGCCAGTAAAAAGAAAGAATGGGGTGATAATTTATAGAAAACATTGATCAAAATTATCAGGATACAGGACCTCTTCTTTTGATAAAAAGTGACAGTATTGGACTTCTCCCTTTATTGGAAGAAAAATAAAGTGGCTGAGAATTATAGGAATTGTACCCAACCCATTTGGGAAGCTGTGATTGATACTGACAAAATGATGAATGGTACAAGACAATCTCTTGCCCATTTTTGGATTATGGAGTCATTCAATTTAAACTGATAACTCAAAGAAGCTCTTCATGTAACTCAGGATTAATTCATCTGGTACTTTGCAGGCACCAGATGTGGTTAAAAAAAACCCAGTATCCTGAATATATTTAATGAGAGTTCAGTGAATTACCAGGTTATGTCTCTATTGCTGAGTTATTAAAGGTCTTAATGCACAATTTTAATGATATCACCAGACATGTCAGCATTCCAGTGGTCTGATCATGTTGACAAACATCTTCAGCACTATATTCAAAGTGAATGTTGAATAATTTGTCCTTGACTGTTAGACCAGTGAATGATCAATTGATTATGACCCGTGAAGTCATTGTTGACTCTTATTGGCCACACTCTGTAGATTTTCTCCATGATGACCTGCCCCTATCCTGGCCTTTCAGCTCTTTCAAAGGTATCCCCATCAACACTGTAACTGAATCTACCCACTTTTCTGGTGGTTGTCCTCTTCTTTTCTTTCCTTCTACGTTTCCTAGCACTAGAGCCTTCTCCAAGCAACTGGCTTTTTGCATAATGTATCTGAAGTAGGGCCTCAGTTATAGCAGCTATCCTGTAAATAATATGTATTTTTAAAATCCACTATATGACTGATGGAGAGGAGAAAATGAAACTGAAATTCTGAGGAACTGACCCAGCAATAAGAAAGAGGAACAATTAAACGGTAGAAAGAATTGACTACATTCCTGGTGGTTCAAAAATTTCCACAAACAAATCAGCTCTATGCTATCTCTAGCTATGTCCCTGCTGGCTGCCTATTGCAGAGGCATGATTCTACTATCAGCACCCAATTGTAACAACTGTGGAAAAAAGCTAGTCCAATTTCCTGGTAGGTAATATCCAGGATAAGAAGCCACAAAGCCAACCAAGCTAGGGAAGGAGACAGAGCCAGGTAGGTGTGTCTAATTTAGATAATAGGCTGACCCACCCTCTTCTGGCTTTTGGGAAGGCTGTAAAGACGGTTCCTTTCCCAGAATAATTTTATTTATTTATATTTTATATTTCTTAATCACCAAACTCCCTCAGAGATAGACATATGATCATTTAGACAGCAGTGATGATGCCAGGCTGCCTTTTAACTGAGGGATTTTCTTCTGATTTTTCTCCTTGCTTTTATTCTTATACTGTTTTTATGTCACATGTGGAGTGCTGGAGAGAATTATGTTTTTTTTCTTTTGGGTTTGGTTTTGAATTTTTTTTTTCATCTTGCAAATAATCTTGAGTCTGTTTGATTAGCCAAGATAGAGATACATATAATGAATGATGGTAATATGCATTCTCCCTTGGAGATTTTTTCTAAGAGAAAAAAAAACTTTAAATGTTTCTAATGTGAGAAGGTAAAGGTTTCATTTCTTTTCCAGTTTTTGAATTCTGATTCTTTTCAGCTGCAAATATGGCAAAGAAAGATTATAAATGTTGTTTTGCCACACAATGCCCAACAAAAGAACATGTAATAAGGTGAATTGTAGTTTATGATATCTGAATGTTTTGGCTGCTTGTGCTGATTTGGTAGGACTTGCATAATATTTTTCTGCTTTTTTAATCATGTGCCTCAATAGTAGACATACAACAGATTTCCTATACACAAGTTAAATTCTCCAATATTCATACTGATTACGATAATATAGGTAGTCCTGATTTACAATCACAACTGAAACCAAAATTTAGGTTACTAAGCAAAACGTTTAAGTGAACTGCCCCATTTTATTACATTTCTTGGCACACTTGTTAAGTGAATCAGTGCAGTTGTTAAGTTAGTGACATGGCTGCAAAGTGAATCTGGCTTCCCTGTTGATTTTCTTGTTAGAAGGTTTCAAAAGTGGATCCCACATGAATGTGGGACACTGCAATTGTCATACATATGAACCAGTTGCCAAGCATCTGAATTTTGATCATGTGACTGTAGCGATGCTGCAATGGTTGTAAGTGTGAAAAACAGTCATAACTCACTTTTTCCAGTGCTGTTGTAATTTTGAACGGTCACTACATGAATGGTTGTAAGTCGAGGACTACCTATATTTTGTGGTGCCGGAATTCTATAAGGCTGGTTATGTATGATTGCAAAAAGCTAAAACTATCCAGTCAGCAGAAAATGTCTGTATGTGTGTGTGTGCGTGTGTGCATGTGTTGCATTTGTGAAGCAAATAGACACACATCATACTTTGGGGATTTTCTTTGTGCATAGTTTCACATAGTGTGAAAACTGATTATAAAAAAGTTCATTTCTTCTATCCCCTTTTTTGTTGTTATTATTTTTTGTATACCCATAACAGAATCTGGCTTTCACCAAGTAGAATGTAGCCAAGTATAGACTATCCTTAATCTTACTGGGAGCACTGTGATAATGAAAAGCAGGTAACACATTTTATTAATACATTCATAAGGAATGTAAAATAACAACACTACACCACACTCCTCAAGCTAGTGTGCAGAATTGTTGCCATTTTGGGTACACAGAAAGGGAGCTGTCAAATCAAAAAGGGGATACATATGCTGAACAAACAGCTGGACAATATGCATGGGAGAATCAGAAGGCATTCTCTGATTAGAGACCAAGAGATCATATTGAGTATAGGATCCAGTGCAGAAGTGAGAAGGCTTTGCAGTGGGGGGGACGGGACTCAAGTTCAGTTCTCTCAGCACAATGCATCCTCACAAAGTTGTTGTGGGTGGAAATTAGAAGAAGGGGCACTCATGGGATGGCATAAGGCCCTGCCTTGAGCAGGCCTTTTGACTAGATTAGAAGACCTCCAAGGTTTCTTCTAACTCTATGTTTCTATGATTCAATCTTGAGCCCCTCTTGAGATTCTGGAGAAAATGTGGGATTTAAAGATAATTTAAAGGATTTTGAGCTAATAATCTACACAGGATCAATTTTTACATTAAAAATACTCTTCCCTATCTTGCTCAGAAAACATTTTTTAAAAAAGAGAGTGTGAATGTCATTTTATGAATGAATGTAGGTTGTGTGGACATGAAAAGGAAGGCGGCAATGCCCAGGGGGCAAGTTCTTTTAATTAAAACCTAATGGCAGCCATTAGAAAGCTGCTTAGGCGTTATGATACTGGAGACAGATGAGAAAGCAAGCAGAGGTGTAAAATGAGGGCAATTTATCACCTGGTCAAGCTGTTTCCCCAAGGCTGCAGACAGCAGAAATGGGGGTGGGAGAGATCAGGCGGGCACATCTGCCCCAGTAGGAAAGTGAACAGTGCACTGGGCCTTGCATTTTGGTTGCTGTCATTGTGAAATACTGTTCTGCTGAGCTCTATCATCTCAAGGATGCTGCACTACACTACATTCCTTGTGGCCCATCTAACTGATTAGTGACTGGCTGCTCCTTAGTGCTGAAGGTTTCCCAAAAACCCCTAACATTTAAGAGCTGGGATGACTTAGGGAAATCAAAGAGCCAGGTCATTCCAAAGGCTCTGTATCTGCTATCTTCCTAAAGTCCTCTCATTGAAGAGGTGGAATGACCCAGGGCAGCAGTGGGGAAACTTGACTCTTTTATCACTTATGGACTTCAACTCCCAGAATTCCTGAGTGAGCCATGAAAGGTTCCCCATCCCTGGCCTACTGGTTTTTTCCAGTTCTGGGGGAAATCTATTTTTGACTTGAATGGGACTGTTTAATATACAAATGTAGGACATATTCTTCATATGGGACTGTTTAATATACAAATGTAGGACATATGTCCTACATTTGTATATTAAATAGTCCCATTCAAGTAAAAAATGGATTTCTCCCACAACTGAAAAACCAGTAGACCAGGGATGGGGAACCTTTTATGGTTCACTCAGGAATTCTGGGATTTGAAGTCCATAAGTGATAAAAGAGCCAAGTTTCCCTACCTAGGAAAGTGAAAGACCTGGATAACTTTGGCTGTCTATTGGCAAATACCCAGGACCTCCCTATAACTCCAATTGCTAAGAATCTTAAGAGCTCTCCCATCCTTCTGGCATTTTTCCATTAGAGGAAACTTGAGTGATGGCAGTAGAGGTGGACCATTCTCTTATTCTGACTCTCTTCATTTTCCTCTTCATTTGTGTGTCTGAACGAGAGCTCCATTCCCTTTCTTACTTTTCAGAACTCAGACCCTTTCAGTTGCACTAGCACGTACTGAGGCCAAAATCCATTACATAAATTTATAGGCTCTTGGTTCTGTCCCTTCATGCTCTAAAGTGCTTTAAACATGAATTGCTCAAAGTGCTTGGAGATGCTTAAATCCCCGCCAGTGGAGTTTCAAGAATCTGTGAGCAACATGAGCAAGTGTAACAAGTGAACAAAAAGTATTTGATCTCGAATTTGTGTTTATGTAAACCTTCAGGAGTTAGAAGGAGTAAGCAGGAGAGAAGGATAGATGGGTAGGTAGGTAAATAAGTAGATTCACCAATAGAGATACCATGGCTTTATTGGTTATATAACAAGCAGAAAGCCAGAATGTGCAGCCACTATACAATCTTTTTACACTCTAAGAGGGTTTGTTTATTTTTTTGCTTACATGACACTGCAGGTTTTGTGCCAGCAAACAAGGGGCCACTGTAGCTATTCTCCTGAATGCATTATCCCCTTAGGAAAACCATCTTCCTTCCTTTCAATAATAAAATAAAACTCTGAAAATCACATTTATTTCAAGCATTTAAAAGATGTCTTTTGAATGTGTGCTGTTAAAAACCAGACAAATCTCCCCCTCTCCCGCCAATATAAGCTATGTATCTCAGTGTAGCTCTGCTGGAGTCTTCTGAAACAGAAAGGCAAGAGAAGCGACTGAGAATACTTAGAAGGAAAGTAGGGCATCAGTGTTATGTTTGGAAGGAAAGTGGGACATCATAATGGGAACTTTTCCCAAGAAGCCTGGGTTTCTCCACTTTGGCAACTTGAAGACGTGCAGACTCCAACTCCCAGAATTCTCCAACAAGTATGCTAGGAATTCTGGGAATTGGAGTCTGCAGGTCCAATTTGAAATAGTTGCCAAAGTTGAAATACCCTGCAATAATCCATTGGGGGATATAGCACCATCTGGATTGCTGGCTGAATAGATGCTTGTGTTCAAAGAACAACTACAGTCTGTCTAAAAATAATGCAAGCACTCCTTCACCAGCCCAGCTCTTACAAGCTCCTTATAGTCTAGTCTTTCTCATTACTAATTTACTTAGCAACCAAGTCTGGGCAGTGTGTTGACTTTGTTTTCCTTCCTGCAATGTCAGGAGAGGCCTTGAACTGGCACCTTGGTCTCTTCCAACGGTGGTCTTCTCTGAGCTGATCTAATGGTCTGATAGGGAAGATTTCAGGCTGGCCTTGGGGCCTTCAATGAACTGCCCATAAGCAGCTTATAATAGCAAAAGTAACCAGTCAGTGGGACTTGTTCTATTGCTTCTTTTTCTTTATACCATTTGGGGAAATGATCTGGATCATCTTTTTCAGGAAGGGAAAGGAAAGAAATAGCAATATCATTTCCTGCCAAAGGAAGCATTTTGAGAGCATATGAGGGGTTTCAATGGAAAAATGGAAGCCACAAAATGGCTACCATGGGAAGGATAGACACTGCCTAAAGACAAATCTTATTATTGCATCCTTGATGCCTCCCACACCTCCTCAAATGGCTGATTATTCCAGGTTATCCCTTGGTGCAGGGGAGGAATTTCAGGTTGCTTTCAATCAAAACCTTGAGTGCAGCCACTCACCATTTTAATTTCTTAACAATGTCCATGGGGCCTACATAGGGCCTACGAGGCCTATTATTGTAAATGAAATTAATGTTAAAGGCTGATCTATCACATTGCATTATGAACATTTTGCATTGGTTAATTGGTTTGTTTGTTTATTTATAATGTTTAAATCAAGAACTACCCTAGAGGTATATCATTTATGTTAACTGGAGTCTCACAAAGAAACAGTATTAAAAATATAATTAATGTTTTTAATTATTAACATCTTTTCTTTGTGCCATGGCAAGTAATCTTGTATCCACTTTTGTTCCATGGAACTCACTAGAACTTATTTTAGCTAAAATAAATTTGTTATATACAAATTTCCTAGAATTAAAGCCCTACAGGAAACCTTGCTTTTTGTAGACATGGATAAAGATTGCTTTATTATGCCTTGCTAACTGCTTTCTTTAGAATAGAATAGAATAGAATAGAATAGAATAGAATAGAATAGAATAGAATAGAATAGAATAGAATAGAATAGAATACTTTATTGGCCAAGTGTGATTGGACACACAAGGAATTTGTCTTGGTGTAAATACTCTCAGTATACATAAAAGAAAAGATACATTCGTCAAGAGTCAAGAATCATAAGGTACGACACTTAATGATACTCATAGGGTACAATAAGCAATCAAATCATACTTGGAAACAGTCAATATAAATCGTAAGTATACAAGTGATAAAGTTACAGTCATACAGTCACAAGTGGGAGGGGATGGGTGATAAGGAGTGATGAAAAGATTAACAGTAATAGTGCAGGCTTTGTAATAGTTGAACAGGGTTGAGGGAATTATTTGTTTAGCAGAGTGATGGCTTTCAGGAAAAAAACTGTTCTTGTGTCTAGTTGTTCTGGTGTGCAGTGGTTTATAGCAGCATCATTTTGAGGGAAGGAGTTGAAACAGTTTATATGTCCGGGATGTGAGGGGTCTATAAATATTTTCACAGCCCAGTATATAGGTCATCGATTGAAGGCAGGTTGGTAGTTTTTTTTCTGCAGTCCTAATTACTCTCTGAAGTCTGTGTCTATTCTGTTGGGTTGCAGAACCAAACCAGACAGTTATAGAGGTGCAGATGATAGACTCAATAATTCCTCTGTAGAACTGGATCAGCAGCTCCTTGGGCAGTTTGAGCTTTCTGAGTTGGCGCAGAAAGAACATTCTTTGTTGTGCTTTTTTGATGATGTTTTTTATGTTAGGTGTCCATTTTAGGTCATGTGATACAATAGAACCTAGAAATTTGAAAGTCTCTACTGTTGATACGGTGTTGTCTAGTATTGTAAGAGGTGGTAATATGGGAGGGTTTCTTCTAAAGTCTACCACCATTTCTACAGTTTTGAGTGTGTTCAGTTCCAGATTGTTCCAGTTACACCACGAGGCAAGTTGTATAACCTCCTGTCTGTATGCGGATTCGTTGTTGTCTCAAATGAAACCAATCACTGTTGTGTCATCAGCAAACTTCAGTATTTTAACAGATGGATCCTTTGAGATGCAGTCATTGGTATATAGAGAGAAGAGAAATGCAGAAAGCACACAGACTTGGAGGGGCCCTGTGCTGATTGTACAGGTATTGGATGTGATGCTGCCTTCTTCTTAATATAGAAATCAGCTCCTCTGATACTGTCTTACATGAGGCCAGCCTGAAGCTGAAACATCATGAAAAGCCACCAGACTAAAAAAGCATGACTTGATATAGATCTGTTGATTTATACTATATCCTTTGGATCATGTATGCATTGTAATGTGTCTCCAATTGGACAATCCAGTATTATTCAATAATTATCCAATCTCATTTCTTTCTGGGAATCTGCTAATGAGTTCAGCTACGTGAGTCATATGCATTGAAGAATATTTTTAAAGTAATTATACAGAAATCCTGCATCGCTAACTAAAATTTTCAATTAACAATAAATAAAATTGATCATGTAACCACACATACATAGAACGGCCATGCATTCTCGGGAATGAGGATAAATCTACAACATATGGATGCCCCTGATACAAAAAAGAATTGCTTTTAATAGGCACACCCTATATCTTGTCCCACTTTGAAGGAAAATAACAACTGGGCTGAATGTGTTAGCCAGAAGTGACTCTGTGTTTTAAGAGAGAAAAAAGAAGTTTGACCTTTTCATGTGGCTTGAATTCTGGAGTGAGTCATGGAAGGGATTTGACATATAGAAGCACTTTTTTCCAATATTCTGCAACTACTAGCAATGAGATTAATCCAAAATATAAAATAAAAACCAGAAGTACTTTGTGGGGCGGGGGGGGGGGAAGTAACTGATAAGAAGAGCATTGGAGCTAGATCTGAATAGTATGGAGGATTTTCTGGTCATTTATTAATCTCCCTATATGACACTGAAAGGCATGACCTGTCAGTCAAAGCTAATTTCACAGAGCTTTGCAGAGCTGGCTGTTAATAGGGGCATCTTCTATACATGTACCAAATGAAAGGCCAAATTGGGACAGCAAGATACCAGTCACTCTTGCATTATGAATGATGGCGATGATAATGACAGAGTCTTGCAGCACAGATTATTGTACCCTTCATTTTACAAATAAGGAACTGAGATCAAGAGATTACCAGTGGTCCAAGATGGCCATTGGGTGAATTATTAATTGACCAACCAAAAATTAGTAATATGTCTGAAATACTTTTTAGGGGCTATTGTTTTGGTAGCCAATTGCTTTGTACCTGAAATCTTGCTCCAGGCCAAGACTGAACAGAAAATAGATCAGGGTCACTTGAGAGCTGTCTGGTTAATCTGCAGTAAATTAACATGAATTTCTGACATTTGATTGTTCAACCACCCAATGATTTCTCTCCCTTCATACTGCTCAAGACTGTATAAGAGGGAGGACAGGAATGGATGTTTGGTTGGAAAACTTACTGCTCTGGTACTCAAAATTAATGCCTTGTCCATGTCTTTTGCACTAGGTTTTACATACTGGAGCTCTAAGTTCTAGGTTTTTATAAAAGTAGATTCCCAAATATTAATATTTGCCTGAATATTTTTTATTAGATATGCTGTTAAAGGCTTGCTTAATGGCAAAGTGTATTGGGGGGGGGGGGAGAACACCATTACATGCTGATCATATAAAGATATCTGTAAAAAATGTGTGTTACTTTGGGAAACATCTCTGTATATTTTAGACGATGAAAATATATTTGTCTTTGTGATTAAGATAGTTATTCCAATGTAATTCTCAATGAATTTAATACATACTTGGTTTAAGTGTTTACAAAGAATGTGTGTGTGTGTATTGCTTCAAACACACCCTGCAAAGGAATATTGAATACTTCTAAATTAATAGAACATCTAGTTGCTTTTAGACTCTGGAGTTAATGATCTAAAATGAATTCTGCATTGTTGGACTTTTGCCCCCAAATCCTGCCTTTAGTGAATCTCTCTTGCAAACAATAAGATGAGGTTTAAAGAAGTGTACTATGGATATAGAAGTTTAAATGTATTAATGTAAAGTTTTTCAATATGTATTTTGATATTTAAACATAAGGATGGTATTTATGGAGACAGATAACCACTTTAGGAATATCTCATTTTGATTCTGATGTCTATTTTGATCCCACAAAATAGGTAATTCCAATAATGATCATTTCATATATTAATGGCTAGGAATTTAGTTAAGAGCATCTCACTGTGGATTATGTCTGTGGTACAGGTGCCTAATTGTGGGTGGACATGGTAGATAATGATGGGGTGTTTTGGAGAAATCTAAAATAGGACTATATTAAAGGTGTTTAGGTGAAAGTCAATGACCCACAAGGATGAATTTAATCAACGATCCCAGAATATATTCAGAACAACTGAAATATCTCTGATAAGTTTTCTTTCCAGAAGATGATCATTTCCTGAACAGGCCTACAGGAAAAGCTGATGAAAAGTGAGTTTTGTTAGCTAGTCCTTCCCTTTATTAGCTGTCTATTAGCAGTTTAGAAAGAAAGAGAGGAAATTAGTAGATAGTAGAGCACGATTCAATACAAATCTTTTATAAACCTTGGCTCATCTTTCTGTTAAGAATTCAATACCTTCTAACAGACTTTGATCCTCCAACTTTAAAACTATTAGGTGTAGGTGGAAGATTTTTTTTTTAAATCTCCTCTTTGAGGCAGTACTAAAAAGGCAGTGAGGAGGCATAGTATATATTTAAGTCTATACACTTAAGTCAGTGTGTTTTTATTGCTAAATTCATATTCTCCAAAATCTTCATTTTGATTCAGAGCTGTATGGGATCTCAATAATTTAAAAAATGGGTTTATGTAGATCAGATTTCTCTTATCCTTAGCTAGAGAACTTTGCCTAAATTCAAAGCATTGCTCTTCATTAAAATCAGGTAGCATATTCCCTGCCTTTACTAGAGCTTGTTTATTGTTAGAGAATTCTCTTAAAAGAAAACTGAGTCAAGAGACAGAAAATCTGCATCACATCATTCAGAAGGTGTCTATAAGGCTTTTAAAAAAGAAAGTAGGCTTATAGTCAGTAATTCAAGTTTTATCTCTTGCAAGAACCCTAACTGTACTTTATGAATGTCTGCTTTTCAAGCTCCCTTCAGGGTAAATAATAATTAAATTAAAAGCCTTGTTCCTCTGTCGGTTGGTCGTGTTTCACCTGAGAAGTCCCAGCTACTCATATGGTTAGGAATTGTGAAAATTGGTCCCAAAATCTGGAGGCCACCCCGGGTTGAAAGGTACTGTGTACGATTGCGGCCCAGCTCGTGGGATGGAGTCTAATCCAAATAGTGGCACTCGGTGGGCTGACAAACAGACGCCGGGAAAGCGACCAGGGAGCGATCACTCCGGCGCCGGACGAGCCGTAAACCACCCAGGGGCTCCGGCAGGTGGTCTCAGTTTCAGGCCAGGCAAAGGGCATTAGGACTGCAAATGGGACCGCCACCCTTTTCGGAGTCACCGAAGCCTCCCGGAGGGGAGGGCTGAGTTGAGTTTTGCAAAAGTGGAAGGTTTCTGGAGAGCTTCTCTGTCAAATTCGCTGCTACCGCAGGAATCTCGCGCCCCTTCTAAGGTGAAGCGCCCTGGGACAAGAACTTGACACGTGGCTTGGCCGACGCAGTTCACTTTGGAGCCGAAAGTGAGCTCTGTGCATGCTCAGAGGGCCCGCGGAGTCGCCTTCAGAATACCCCGAAGCGGGGACCAAGCGGTGATCATCAGTTCTCCAGCTTCCAGCGCGTCCAGCCTAAGATCCCCGAGACTCTCCCCCTTCCCCCTCCCCCGTGAGCGCGGCGCCTGTGCGAAAAAAACCGGGAACCGGCTTTAAGAGACCTTCCTGGCGGAAAAGCTCTCCAAAAAGCTGGGATCTATTACAAGCTCTGACAAATTGAATTTCAGTTGAGGTGTGTACCGCACATGGAACCTAAGCAAACCACCCACAAATCTACCCATATCTAACCTAAATCAGAGCCACTTTGTGGTTCGACGCCGGGGAAACCCAGCCGTGGAAGGGCGGCTTCTGAGGAATTTGGGGACTAATTCCCAAGCAGGTCACGTGGGCGACTGGCTTGCCCTCTCGTTAGCTTGGCGGTCAGATCCAGCGCTCCTGAGCTTTTCCTTGCCCTGGGAGAGTAAAATAAAGCCACCGAATTAGCAGGCAGGCGATCCGGGCAGAAAGCAGGGCCCTTTCTTCCTCCTCCTCCTCCTCCTACCCCCCCCCCCGCTCCGTTTCTCGTGCTCTTGCTACGAAGAGGTTGTTATCCGGAGGACGGGGCGCCTTGAAGGGGTGCGGGGAGGGGGAGGGGCGGAAATCCAACCAACCGGTTGAAGCACATTCACTGCAGTTGGTTGTCTCACACACAGCGAGCATTTCAGGATTTCGGCGCTGGCAGAATGACATTAAAGTGATGGACATACAGACTTAGGGGAAGCCACGCTTGGTTCCAGAAGCGTGCATTGCACCCTAAGGACTGATTTCCGAAGAAATAGCCTGATGTTGCCGAGTTTATCCCGCAGTCTCGGTTCCTTCAAAAATAAGCCTTTCAAAGTTCAGTGACAAGTTTCTAGTCCGTTGTGTTTATTTAGATATATTGGATTCCTCGAATCTGTGCGAAGACAGAGAAAGCACCAGGTTCAAATCCTGGCTAATTCCGGGGAGATCACGAAGTGCCTTTAGGCCCGACCAGGGTCTCCTGCCTTACAAAGTTTAAAGAACAGAATGAAAGCGGTAGGGGCGAGGGAAGAGTCCTGGAGAAAAGGCAGCATATAAATAAATACACGGGATGAGTACAAGTAACGGGCTGAAGGAGAATTTGAACTAAGTCCTCATCGCATACCTTGACGCTCACTGAAATCCATGAAACTTGGGTGGGAAAACGGGGCAGCTTCCTCTTGGGGCCAAAGGACCATCTCGCTCTCTGTTTTCTGAGTGGGAAACTCGGGTAGTGGGGACTCTTCCCAGGAGGCTTATTTGAAGCACAGCCGCCTTCAGAACTTGGAAGGTGCATGAAGTCCACCTTTGAAACAGGCATTCCTGGTCACAGTCTCCGCCAGTCGTAACCCTGTTTGCTCCAGTAAGGGATGGACCACGGTTGCTGGGTGACCACAGCAAACAATCGCAGGGGACAGATAGACCTGCAGGGAGCCGTATGGTTTCAACAAGCCCCAACCGGGTTTAGCAGGACGTTAGTGTGGAAGCTCTTCAGAACGGCTTCTTTTCGAGGCTCAAACCTCGAGTCCTTTTCTCCTATGGGCGCGGAAAATCTGGTTTGCGGAGCCCATTTCGAGCCTGAAAGCCAGGACCTCGTCGGTGACCCCGACTGAAGCAGGATCCCCACTTTCCAGGAATGATTAAGACACGTTCCCACCCGAGTCCCAGGTCTTTAGAACCCTTGCTTGCCCAATTGTCTTGGCCTGAGACTTCGGCTGGGTATGGATGAGAGGACTCGTCTCACCCGGGAGCTGAATGCCTATGGATGCTCCTCGTGGCTTCAGCTAAAAGGCACAGACTGGAAAAGGAAAAGAGTGGGTGACGGCAGGTGGGAAAGCTGGAGGTCTGAAAAGCCGAGCTGGTCCAGCTCTGGTCGCAAGCCAGCTATACAAAAGCTCCCTCACCTGCATTGCAACAGCAACAAGTCCCTCCTTGCGGTTTTCTTTAGGCTGGCAATACCCTGCAATGCAGCAACGCAAACGCCCCTTTTGCTTCTTAGCATATTTCTCAGGAAACTATGAACGTCCTGCGCTTCCCCACCCCCCCCAAAAAAATCAGAGAAGCCCATCTGCTGTAGAGGATTCCGATTTAATTTTGCCGTCTCCGAAAGCTTCGGATCCCTAGAGAGTCTTGCCTTTTACAGAGGAATGCTTAGCTTGGTTGAGCATCCCCTCACCCTGCAGGCGAAGAGCCCCTTTTCGAAAAATATCTATATGTGGCCTTTTCAGAACCAGCAGGGCGGGAAAGAGCCAACCGGCTTCGGTCGTTCATGGCGAAATACCCAGCTTTATTTTTAGCTGCCTTGTAACGGAGAGGCGGCAGAGGAAACTTCTGCTGAGAATGGTGGCCTGGCTAAGACAACCAGGCAACACAAATAACCTGCGTTGTGCAGGTACAATGAATGTTTGCATGGCTCTGCTACCAAGTTGTTGGACTGGTTTGGAGAATCAAGTACAAGACAAACCTGGGAGTACACCAGCCAGGCCATTCTTTCTTTGCCAATACCCCAGTTAAGAAGCCAGACTTCAATTCCCCAGTAAGATGGCTGGGTGATGATACAATTTGGCTTCTTTATTGGAAGCACTACTCTTATTCTCACCTTCACTTACTGAGAGGTGCTCTCCAAATGGTTCCTTTTTTCTCTCAACTCTCCTCTTCCATAATAGTTATGGGGCTGTTGTGTGGATAACTAGATATCACTTGGAATCACTACCTTCCTGGCTAAAAGTAAAATAGGCTGCCCTTGTTTCAGCTCTCCAATGCACAGAGGGTTGCATTAGGGACAATTTTAGATTCTGGATTTAAAGGCCTTGCAGAAGCCTTTATTCAGACAACAGGACTTCTTACTCAAAAACATGCAGTATTTTGTTGCAAAAACAAACAGAATAAAATGAGCATCTATAATTATGTGCATGCATAGCCAGCCCTTCAGTGATTGAAAAGGATAAACAGAAATAGTAATAATAAACTGGAGAATCACTTGAATAATAATCAGCATTGACAAAATCTTCAGTCAATTGCAAAAGGCAGCTATGCTTGGAACAGTTTACACATCACAATATCTTTAACCCCATCAAACAGCATCTGCCTATCCCAAGTCCTTGGGAAGGAGTGGACAGGTAGACAAAATGCCAAATCCAGTCTAAACTTCTGACTGTGAGGCGAACCATAATAAAAAGTGTAAGGAGCCACTACAGTCCCCTCAGGCTGCTGCTAATTTCCCTCTGAAAGCCAAATTGCCCCCACTCAATTGCAGTTCTATCGAGATGAAGCTGACAATCAAGCGGAGCAGATCCCTGGGTTTGGGAGGATGGCACTTCATTGGAGGGGACTGGGTGGCCCCAAAGTTTGCCCTCCCAGGCCTTGTTGGTTCCGAGGGTAGCCAGAAGCGAAGTGGGGATGGGATGTAAATCCTGGACCTTGAAAGGGACCTTCTGAGAGCTCCGGGAATACGCCGGGGTGGGGGTGGGGTGGAAGCGCGACCAGCCCCTCTCCCCAGGCGAGGGTGGCTAATAGGTAGCCTCTCGAGACCCATTTCTGGCGGGGCTGACAGTTTTGGGTGTGGCAACTTCACAGTTATTCCCCGAAATAAGAATACTTGTGCATGTATATGTGAGGCGGAAGAAGTCGGCTTTGGAAGCTCAGAGGCCAAGAAGCCGAGTAGATCCGGGTTGCCTCTTCATTTCCTTCGCTGAGCAGAACCCTCAAATGAAGCCCCGCATGTGAACCTAAAGCGGTGCTTAAGCCTGAGCTGGAGAGGCTCGCCTTTGTGCCCTGTTCTCTCGGGCCCAGTTCGGGGAGCAAATCGCCTCGCTTCTCAGCAGCGCAAACCAGGCACGCATCTGAGGGCACCTTCCTTCTCCCTCCGCTTGCAAGAAAAACTGCGAAGGACAAAATGGCGGGACAAGGGTGGGCTGGCAGCCAAGCAGGAGGGAGTTCTTTCGGCGCCGCCTCAGCCCCAGGCAGGCACGCGGTCTTCGGCGGCTGCAGGAGTCTCCCGCCTTCCGGCTGCAGCCTCGCCGGATTCCCGCTGCCTTTGCAGCCTCTGTCTCGGTTTCCGAGGCGATCCTATCCCAAAGGCAGCTCGCCAATGGAAAATGGCTGCCTTCGCGCTTCTGGCTGCCTTCGCGCTTCCAGCCGCCTTCCAGAAGCGCGAACGTGGCAGGAGAGCGCTTTCACTTCCTCCTTCCCCTACATTCTGCCAGATTCCCAGCCAGACCAAATTGGTCTCGGACTTAGGGGTTGGAAAGAGCTTTCCTTTCCGGCTTGCGACTGCAAAAGAGTCAAGAACCGTGAAGTGATTCGGTTGAAATTTTAGTTGTATCGACTTACCTCCTTTATCGTGATTGATGGGACACCCACTCCTCATTGCAGGACAATTATTCGGACTTGAAGTGGGGATCCCTCAAAAATCACCTGGGTCCAATATCTAATATTTTCTTTTTAGTGTTATTATGGGGGAGTCTTGGATGGTGTTGAAGAGGGAGAGCGCCTTGGCTCAAGTTCTGCTCTGTCCAAAATAGAGATGGGTAAAATCGGGGCCAGTTAGTCATCCTTCTTATTAATGTATGGACACTGTATGGGCCAGTACCTTGTTTCTACTAAGGTCAGTGCATTTTGCCGGCGACGGTCAGTAAACGCCCCCTCCCATATGAGGGGCTCCCAGATCCATAGTGGGCATTGCGACACCATTCTCCGCAGCGCCAACTTGGGAATGAGTGCACTAGACGGTGCTTTTGGGGTCTCCCCGAACCCAGACACGTTCTAACTTTTGCAATGCTGTGTTTGGGGAAAATCCTCAGGGAAGGAGGCAGGCAGCTGGATCAAAGAAAGTTGAAAGCATAGCTATCAAATCCGACTCGGATCTTTCCCCCCATACCTAAAAAAATAAATAAATGGTAGGCTTGGGGGTCCCTGCAATCTCCCCCAAGTTCCCAAAGCCAAGGTCAAGCCGACCTCATTCGGATCAGACCCGGACCCCCGCTTTCAATATTGCCGACTTCAAGTCGAGATGGAGAGCTGAGTTGAATTATACCCCAATAATGATGGGAACAATCTTAGATTGGGGCTGCTTTCAGTTACAAGATGAAAGTATGATGGCTTACTCCATCGCTGCTTGATGATGGGAGTATAGATTTGACCGTTCAGCAATTCCAGGATTTGACCGGAAAGGATGCAATATAAGGCTGCATTTCTGTTCCCACCGATATCTGAGGAATTCTAACGGGCTACAAAAGCTGCCAGAGCCAGTGTTTGACTGGCCTGAGATGTGTGTGTGTGTGTGTTTGTGTATAGACACAAAGAAATCAAAGCCATTTTAGGGGTTGTATTTCACCCGGAATTAAACCCGGTCAAGAGGGAGACCGCAGGGGTGGGTGGGAGGCAGACTTCCAGGGAGTGCGTCCAGCTCGGCTAAAAACGCTGATGTCTACGAGTATATAAAAAAAGGCCAGCGCTAGCTTGCCAACCGTATAAGGAAGCGCTGGGAGGACGGGACGGGTAGGGGGATCCTGCACCTCATTGGCAAGGGTGGATTTACGGACAGGGCAGCTGCGAGGGAAGCAAAAAAGGCTTGCTCCTGCAACTTAACTGGAGTACTTTGGGGTGGGAGGGCCGAACCAGCTTACAAAGTAAAACTGCCAAATAAAATCACAGGGGGCCTCTGTGTGCTGAAGTTAGAGGGCATGCTTCAGCCAATGCGCTAATGCTGGAGTAGTTTAGATTATCCAGCCGACAGATGTTTCTTCCATCTTAGTTGCTCTCAAACAGGTCGGTTCGGCACGCGCAACATGTCCCCTCAGGGGAAAATTAATCTGACCGGAATTCCTTCGCTTAATAATTGAACTTGCTCTAACACATGGAACCATGAACCAACCACACAGGCTGAGGTCGCGCGCAACCCACAAGGCTGCAATGTGCTTTTCCTGTTTTGAGGTTCAGCCTTGTGTGAGAACGCGCCTATGCCAAACACTTCGATGGCAGGCCGGGCTACGGGGGAGGGAGGGCACAGTAACAACAACCGCAGCCTTCCGGAGCATGCATGGCCACATCCAACTCAGTTGGCTCTCTCTCATCAAGGGTGTGCGTAGGATGGCAGCTTTGCCCTGGCGCCAGCGCATAATCAAGAAAAATGGTGTCCCTTAGCTGAATTAGCCCACTGGATCTCAATGGAACGCTCAGAGTATCGCCATTCTGATTGGTTCCGAGTGTTCCAGGAGGGACAGAAGGGCAGACGGGAGCCTTTTTGCCCGGTATGGGGAGGAGGAGGAGAGAATGATGCAAGAAAAGTCGGAACAGATTTGCAGGACGATCCAGTGCTTATTTCGGCACATCACACATAGCGACGTTCTGTCTCTTTGTCCTGTGAGATGCTTTAGCTGGATTGCTGTGGTTCAGCATGAGCATTATATCGGATCTATCCTTCAGATGGACCTTCCTATTCTTATCCCCCATTATTTCTCATTTCTGAGATTCAAGAAAGACGGCCTCTTACTAGCTATTTCTCCACCTTTCCAACTCCCAGGCATTTAAGAAAATGGGGTAGCTCTGTGGCTGAGATGGATGGCTTTGGTTTTTTTATGGGCGTTGGCGAACTACTCAGAAATGTCGGGGTTTTCTCCTTTTAATTCTCAGGACTCTTCTTCAGCAGTGCCTGCTTTCCTGCACCCTGCACTTTGAAGATATGCCAAAAGCTATTTTCGTGGGAAATGAAGGGGAGCAGAGAGAGTTCCCCAGCTAGGAACTTCCCTTAGTTGTTAGGACATTAAAACTCTGCATTTTTTGCCCACATCTGCCCATAACCCCAGAAAGTCTTACAAGTGGAATGCTCAGGAATGGGCAAGGGGACTGATCTGCTGATTTTAAGCTTGCTGTCTTCGCACCAGCCTTATTGCTGGCACTTGCCCACAATAAGAAATATTGCACTGCTTTCTTGCCCAAAGAGCAATCCTAATCAGTCTCTGGCCTTTTTGCAGCCATAGCATGGCGGACAGGAAATGCCTTTGACAAGATCTCTCAGCTCTGGCACTGTTCCTATTTCATCCAAGACTTGGAAAGATCCATACTTCGCAGGCTGCTCCCTTTTGGGAGCCACTGAAATGGGCTCCGCACTGCACCTGCCTTCCAAGGCCAAGGCCTTAACAGTGATAGACTTCCAAGGAGACCTTGAGTAGAAGTGGAAGGCCGAGCAATTGGCACGGGATGGGAGCTTCAGTTTGCAGCCTCTTAGGGCTTCAAGGCTGGTTCCTCCTGAGCTCCAGTTGTCCTGGAGGCAAGCATTAAAAGAGGTTGCCGGGTGATGCCCCAGAGGGTGGAGAGCTGCTCTCAGGTCTCCAGCCATGACCTACATTGTGAACGGAAGAGGAAGAGAGCAGGCAGGGGAGCGCTTGGCACAGAGGGCATTACAGCTTTTTTCTTCCTTTTCAGCCTCTCATTCATTTGGAAGGGTGGCTGCTCCCAGATAGAGGGGAGCAAGGCTCATAAACTGCAAATCCATGGGGGTAAGGAATTGGGGGGGGGATGTCTCTGGATCACTGAAGCCTCAAATGGCCAGTCATTGGGCAACCAGGCCCCCCCCAGCATTACACACAGAACCCTCGCTGCCCTTGCAGCAGCCAATTCTGGATCTCTTCTTCCATAGGGGATTCCAGAAAAGGAACTCACTTCATCCATGGCTGCCTTTACAAAGAGGTCCCTTAGATTAAACCCCGCATGTTTATTGTACCAGGACGTATCCTCTTGCCTCTTGGCTTCACCTTGTAAAACTGGTTTTCCCTCCGCTGCATCTCCGCCCACACAGAATCTCTCTTCTAGCTCTTTTTCGGACCATAACAAGCCGCTGCAGAAGTGAAGAGCTGGAGCCCGAATAAATGCACCTTCTCCAGTTGGGGGTTGGGATGTCTTACAATACAATGCATATCATTCCCGCTTACTGGGGTTTATGGGAGGTGTAGTCCCTCATTTTTGGGAGGTCACCGGGTGGAGGGAGACTGTTAGCTTTATCGAATTGGCAATAGAATAGATGCTGCTGAAGGTGTAACAGTGTTTCTTCAGTCGAAGGTTTGCTCTATTGGTGTTTAAACGCAGGGGTTTGTATAATTTTATTTTCATAACGCTGCTTTTCCTCCCTCTTTTTCCAGCCGGTCTTGTTTTCCTGTATATTGACAACTGGACAGTCCTACTAAAAAAAAAAAAAATGACACGAAAATAAGACCCACTCATTCCAAGGAGCTTACTTTGAAGAAAACCTGTGAAGATTGTAGCTTGAGCACCCTGTCGATCTGCTTCAGCTCCCGTTCTCTAAAGGCGCTGTCGCCATTTCTTCCTTCTCAGAGAAAGTGACTCAGGGCCTCGGTGATCTTTGTCCTCCTTATTTCCCGTCTTTCGCGTCCTACTAGATCAAACTGTCTGCTGGTTTATCTCAAGGCTGGTAGAGACGGCCGCGATGCTTGGCAAGGGAGCAGCAGGAACGGCCTTCGCATTCTCACACTCCCCCATTTCCCCCCCCCCCCCCAGGGAAGAGGGTTAAGTGCTCCGGGTTGAAGGCATTCCACTGGGCCGATATCCCGACTTCCTGAGATTCTGAGGAACAGAATCTAAGACTCGGATGAATGCTCGCCTGCCTGTGGGGTCTACTCAGCCGGGTCACAAGGGAGTATGGGCCCAGGCTGATCAAATCAGCGGATTTCACGAAGCCTCGTCCTTTCGGGCCCGCTGACTGCAACTATTCTGGGAGATTGGCCTCTTCTGGGCCCGATTCCACTTTCCATTTAAATTTGGTATAGGACAATGCCCCAGGAGGTGCTCAAATATGCCCGCATCGGGCCTTGAATCATCCGCAGCTGTCAGTGCTGTGCTGAGGATACTTCTCAAAGGATGTTTCTGGTTAGTGTGTGAAATTATACTTAACGTCCCTAAATGGGGAGGCTTCTCTTCTCGATTATGACCGCCCTCCATCCTCTTCTTTCAGCCTCCCCGCATTACCTCGCCGCTACGTGCATTCTGCTCTTTCTCAAATCAATGCAGGTATCTGTCTACTTCGGCATTTTGCTATGCCCTCCATCGATCAATTCATACTATCCATACAGCCACCTATCACTCTGAGATACACACACCCATCAATCAGGCACATCTATAGCTGTTATCATTCCATTCCTTTGGCTTTCCGCTCACACCTTTCACAAGCACACGTGCATACAACTCGCTTCTACCCAGCCAGTCCAGCAGAACCTCTCCTCTTTGCGCAGCTAAATCTAATCATGATTGCTCTGTTCCCAATTTCCAGGCCGGAGATCTACAAGGACCAGAAAGGGGGGCGGGGAAAGAGACTGAGCTGAGGGGGGGGGGGAGGGAAGCGCTGTTCCTTCGGGGCCAAATTGGCCCCTGATGAGGCCCTCTGAATAGCACGCCCTATTTCATGCGCGAGGCTCTATTAGTAACCCCCACTTCTCCCCCCTCCCCGTTTTTCCGCGTTCGCCTTTGCAAGGGGGGTGGGTGGCAGGGTGGAAAGCGAGCGAGGGACAAATGAGCAGGGGAGGGGAATAGCAGGCCCGTCTCCACCACTGAAGTCTGGTTGCCGAGATACGCGCGTACCAATCAGCGTTCAACAGCTCACCCGAGTCTCTCGCACTGCTTCCTTATATGGTGCAGCTAGTCTGCAGGGCGCCGTGCTCATCACCATATAAGGGCATGAACCGAAATACAGTATCTACCTTGTTCTCTCTGCGCTGGAACCTCCCTCCCCTACTCTTCCCCAGCCCTAGACGAATTAAAGGCGATCGATGCCAGAGCGAAGAACAGCGGCCGCCAAGAGTCCGGGTGCAGCTCCGTGCCCAGGCAGAGGGAGGGTGGGAGGAGGCAGGCTGCAGTTTTTGCTGCCTCGATGAGCCTGAGAAGACGTGGCCAGACACAGATGTTGCCGCCGCCTCCGCCCTCTCCCGCCCCCCCTCCCCCTTTCAGGCTGCTGCAAATTTTCTTCTTGCTTATTAGGCGGCGATGCAAATGAACTGCACTAGATATTCTCTTGCATTCAGTCATGGCTTTTGTTAAAGGTGCTGGGCTTTACTGCCAAAGCAGGAGAACAGAAGCAAGAGGAAGGGGGAGGAGACTATGGCTGCGGGTGCCTTCCTGCCGCAGTCACCTGGGTGTCCTTGGGAACCCCGGAAAGCGAGGAATCTCCGCATTTTAGAGGGTGGCTTCTTCTCATCCCATTCCCCCCACCCCACCCCAGCCGGAGATTTTCCCTAGGCGGGGGTCGAAAAAAGAAGTCCCTGTAGCCGCGCCAAGGGTGGCCCTCGGCAAGGAAAGAGGGCAGCGTATCTGCTCGGTTTAAGGATTCTGAGAAGCGGCTGCTCTTCCGAGGAGGCGTGGCAGGGCGCATGCTTGCTTTGGAGTCCTCCGGCAGAGAATGGCAGGTGGCTGAGGGGGAGCTGGCTTTTGACACGAGCATCCAGGCGTTTAAGACAAGGATGTTCTGCACATGCTCAAGGGTCCCTTTGATTTCCCTGCTTGGTTTTTTTTTTTTTTTTTTTTTAACGTTCCAGGTTTCAGCTGCACCAGCTTTAAGAGGCAAAGCTGGCGGTCTCCTGCCTGGCTTTAATTATGCCACCAATGGCACGAAGGGAGGAGGCAGCTGGGCTGGAGCAGAGCCTGGCGCGGGCTCCTCTCAGAGCCGCGGGGGAGGCGTTGCCGTCACACCTCTTTGCAGCTGTCAGATTCCAATTTATTCTTCCCTGCCTCCTCCCCGGGAGTTGACGTCAGCGAGCTGATGTGCTATGGATGGATGGGGGGGGGGAGGAAGAGACTGGAGGCTCATTCAAATGCACTGCAGCTTCCCCCCCTCTCCTTTTCACAGCAGGGCTTTTTTCACCCTAGCCTGGGAAGAGGGGGAGGGCACGCGTGCCCTTGTTCAATTATTCGGGTCCATTTCAAGCGCTCTTTTCCTCCTCCCCCCCTTTTTTTAAATGCACAACTGGATTTTGCTGGCTCTTTCCAGAAACCAGCTGGGAAGACAATTCCCGAACGAATATGGCTCCGTAACTCAGACAAAATGGATCCAGACTGGGGAGGTGGGAGGGGAGGCGATCGCCGGCGTGAGCCCCCCTGTCATTGGCTGTCGTGGAGACGAGAAAACAGACCCTCTTTTTTTGTGGAGAACACGCATGTTTATATTTCTCAGCAGGCCTAACCGGCGAATTGGGTGGGGATAGCCGTCGTCACCAGGAACAAAAGGCGTTTTGTGAGAAGCGTCCTGGCACTGCTCCCTGAGAGTCAGATAAATGGCCTCCTCCTCCTCGGAACCAGGCGTTTCATTTGACAAGGCGGATTCTCTTGCCCGGCTCGCTAGTTGGAAGGGCCAGCGTCCCTTTCTTGGGTGCTGCAAACAGGAATGGGAAACAGGAGTGGGAAACCTAATCAGTAAGATAAACAGGCACAGAAAGCGAGGGGATTCATTTTAGGGCGGTTGGAGGGAGAAAGCTCGGTCTCTACCTTTACTTCGGAAAAGGAAGCCCATCTATGAGGATTTGCTCTCGTGTAAATGACCCGAAGCAAACCTGCAGCTCTCAGGTTTCCGTTGCGCTATTTCGTAGCGCTGTGGAGCGCCTGATAAAGCTGCAGAGCGCTAAAATGGTAATATACCTTGCCTGACTCCGTATATTAATGTCGTGGCAGCCAGAAATGGGCGGCTGGTTCCAGACTGCCACTGCGGCAGAAGGAGAAGCAGAAGCACTGGGAGCCAAAATGAATGGATGCGGATCTCATCCCGCCCCCCCACACTAAGTACATTTACCTTCGGACCCAAAATGTACAGATTAATTCCCATCCCGTCTGTCCTCCTCCACCACTCCACCCCAACACACACACCCGCGGACAACTAAGAATACGCCCAAACCTCTCCCGACCAGTTTCCTTAATCCCCATTGCATTTCTGCCCAGGGAGTGACAGCCTTAAGAAGAAGCCTCTTGGAACCTGCAGCCGCACAACCTGTTCTGCCAAAACTCACTTTGATGCAGTTTGCTGTTGTGGCGGATTAATTTAATAAATAATGAAACAACCGAACGATCAGTTTTGGAGCCCTGGCCACTTCTGCCTGAGCAGAACGCAGTTATTGATTTTAGGCTTCCAGGAGGTCTGTGTGTGTGTGTCCGCGCCCGAGTGAGACACGACAGGAGGACACGACTAACCGCGGGTGAAATCGATTACAGCTGACTCAGTTCTTTATATCATCAGATTCTTTGTATTCTCGTCTCCGAGAGAATCTTGACCACTAGATATCTCTGACTCGCTCCCTTTCTCGAAATGACGCAGTATATCTACGAATCTTTAAATCTTTATGTAAACACTTATTCTCACATTTTATTCTAACCCAAGGGAAGCTTGGAGCTGAAGCAAACGGCAGCCACGGTCCAACGAGCTCAACTGAAGTCGCCTGGTATTGTATAGTCGTAATACACTCTGGATCACATGAAATTTATATTGTGTTCTATCCCTCCAAAGACAAAGAGAAATGGGTACTTGTTGTAAAAGTGCCCGGAAGCAGCTTGCCATCTTCTGCCTACTTAAGTGCAAAGAAGTCCAATGTAATAGATTGGGATTTCTTCAGGCACTGGATTACGCAGTGATAGACCGCAATCTTAAAGGACCTTCTGGCTATTGTTGAACAGAATTCCATTGCATAAACACGATTTACTTCTCAATAAAAGTGCTTTGTGCTGCGTATAATTAAAGTATAATTAAGGTAAAGGAGCTTTACCTTCAATACTGAAAATCAAGAACTATATCTTCAGTCTCTGGTCTCATGGAATCGAGGTAACCCATACCTGATTGATTTAGGATGCAAAGAAAAGATAACAATGTTGACACGTTGGTTAACAAGAGGTTGGATTAGACAGGCTCTTGGCATGTGTACACATGCCAAGATTCGGGTCAGACAGACAATCCAGGCATTTCCAAGCAAATGCAGGGGCCACCACACACAGGCTCTTGAAACCAGGGAGGTTTGTTTTTTTGTCTTTTTTTTTCAGAAAGGAGGCTGTGACTCTCGCAGACACCATTTCTAGTAGCACGGTGCCACCTATGGAATGCACCTGGAATTATCCTTTGCCACACAGCATTAGAAAGATCCTTCTTTCCCACTTTGGAAATCCTAAGCCAGGAAAGGTGATCAATTACTGCTTGTGACCAAAAATCCACGAAAAGGGTAAGGAAAAAAATTAAAAGTGTTTGCCAAATGTAATAGCAATTGCATTAACAAAACATTGTCATGTGTTTAGAGCAACACTGATTTCCACATCATAACTTCTCAAACAATCACTGAACACAATAAAAGGAATTTTGTGTAACCTTTTAAGTCTATCACCCCCACCCCACCCCAAACCTGCTGCCTTCTATAGGTGGTGGGAGCCATTTCCCAATCCTTCTAGCTTCAAATTATGCTTTCTGAGAATGCGAAGAGTACCAGGTTGAGGAAGGTGCTTTTTCAACATCTGCTTCTGAGGGAGAGAGAAGAAGTTAAATTAGTTAAATTAACTTTCTCCATCTCTCCAGATATTTTGGACCACAGTAGATATCCTATATTTTCTAGCTGGCATGGATAGTGGCACCAAAGTGGGAAAATATTGTTGACTTATAGTAATGCCTTTTTCAAAATACAGTTTCAACTTCAGAAGTATTTCTGACACCCATACTCACTCACAAATCTGTGGCTAAAGAAATTAACTTTTGATGCATGTCCACAGAGGTCTGAGTTTCACAACCCAAGGATCCTTGCTTCAAAAAATGTCTGATTTTCTTCTGGTGATCATGCAGAGTTTCAAGACGAGGAGCCTGATCTCCAGAAAGGTTTTTTTTGGCCAGCAATCTTGGTTTTATAAAATAATTTTGGCATTAGGGGAGGGGAGGACTGAACCAGTGTATGCTAGTGTATGAGTAGTATATGAGTCAATCTAAACAGGAACTAGTTTCCAAACAACTTCCCGAAAATCCACTAGAGCAGGGTTGGGAACGTGATATTTACAACTGCTCTCAATTTGTAAACACCTCAGTCACAGAGTTTCTGCTCATTTTGATTTAAGAATTCCTCCCTCCCTTCCTCCCTCCCTCCCTCCCTTCCTTCCTAAGGCAGCAACTAATTTAAAGACAGGCAATTTGTGATGCCCGCATGAAGGGGTGCCTCTGAATCTTTTACTTAGAATGAAGCTTCCCTAAACTGAATGGGATGTTTTTCATACACAGGCAGGTGGAGGGAAGATAAAAATCAAATGGTGGCAGAGTCTTTACCTGGAAAGACTGGGTTATTGGCACCTCCTTCCCACACATTCACCCCCCCCACCCCCGCAGTTCCTGAAAAGAGAAACCCTTTACTTTTCAACACACGCACCCCAACGATTTCTCTGGAAAATTGGTTAGGTCCCCGTTCTAACACCCCCTCCCTATTTATATTGTGGTTCATTGAAGTTTGCTGATTGGAAAGTTCCAGTCCAATGAGATTCAGTCTCAGGACTGCAGCTTATAATTTCTGAGGAAACTGCTTCCTAATGTTTGTCTCTTTCCTCCTGTTGTCCACTCTATCTCGCACCCATGAGACAAACAGGTTTCTTTTTCCCCTACTGGCCCAGCCAGGATTTTCTGGTGGGTTTTTCAATAATATTCAATAAAGTTCAACAGGATGAACTTTTCTGTTTGTTTTTCTCCTGGATCACAATGCAAGGCATAAATCTCCAGACGTGGCGGGGGGGGGGGGGGATTTCTGAAGCACCCAAGCAAAAAGTCTGCCAGAGACCAAAGTCCAAAAACAGCTGCGGAAGTTCAAATAGGTCCAGGAAACGCCCTCTTTTGGTCAAAGTCACAAAAGCAGTTTCAGGCCTACGGAAGAGCTCTTTCCCCCCTCACCCACCCCGAGCGGGTGGACCACATGCCCCATTGAATGCACACTTGCCTGGAGGACGTCAGCCTAGGATGAAATGGGAAGATGTCCAACCATCTGCTACTTCCTTGATACTTTAGACCTGAACGCTGCAGTGTTTTGCAAATGTTCTAAAAACTGACTAATAAGGCTTATTTTGGAAAGCAACCAGTGCCGGATTCTACCGCATTTTAATTTTAAAGGGGAAAAAACAATCTCAGAAAAAAAAAAAAACTTTGTGAGAGTTCCCCCCCCCCCATCTCCAGCCCAGCTGACTTTAGGACAGGCTCTCTAGGAATTATGGGAATTGCAATCTGACGAAAGGGGAAA
The DNA here is from genome assembly GCA_033807585.1 of Hydrophis major. Classification (NCBI taxonomy): domain Eukaryota; kingdom Metazoa; phylum Chordata; class Lepidosauria; order Squamata; family Elapidae; genus Hydrophis; species Hydrophis major. The sequence continues at coordinate 185,014,337 of CM066329.1, read as the reverse complement.
GCACTATATTGAAGTTTGCTCCATCAAAGTATTGCCCAAAGGTTGATTCTTAACGTGAAGCAGGGCTTTTGCAGGGGGAAGAAGATCTCCTGTCTAAATCCTTCACATTGCACAAATGGCTCTTGATATCTGGGTGCTGTATTAGCCTTCTCGGCTTGGGAAAAAGTAGACTGTTAGATCAACAATTGTGGAAAGCCACAGAGTTTGGCAGGTCTGTTCATGGAAACACCAAGACCTTGAGGATCACTATAGAAGGGCATCCCCAAGCAAAAAGTCTTTAAAAAGAAAAAAAAAGAAAGAAAGAAACCCATGCTTCTGTCCTCCCACTGGAAAGGAAGAACTTCCATCTCAAACAGACTGCAAAAAACAGCATGGTTATGACATCTGATGGCTATATGTGGGTGCCATCAGTTGAAAGGTCAAAGGTCCTTCTTGGTCATCCATGCACTGGGGACCTATGTGTGTACGCTCTTTGTGTAGGAACAAGATATAGTGTCTTTCCTAGAATGAAACTCGTGTAATGTCTTATGATGCAAGATTTCAAGAGAAAAAGTTAGGATTATAATGTAGCTGCAAGATAACTATACCATCCAACTCATCAGGGTCAGCATCTTGCAAAGACTGAGTTCTTACTTATTTTACAGAGAAACAAGTCAAACTAGAGGCAATGCTTTAGCCAAGTCACCAACCCTGAAGCTTCTTCTCTTCCTTCTTCCCACAACATAGGCATAATGATAGCGTAAGAATTACTGAGGATAATAAATTGGTTTATGAGGCATGTCTAAATAAAGCTAGTTTAAAATGTTGGGAATTATAGCACTATGCAATACTTATTACATGGCTACTGTAATCTTAAAACATGGAAGGGAACTCTAGTTCTCCAGGTGTTGTTGGCCTCCAGCTACCTACAGGTTCCTGTACTGTTGAACCTCCAAATAGCTTCCGGGACTGAAAATGGAAGCCAGGTAACATTTTGGAGATGGCCATGAGCTCAGTAGGCAGTTTTGCATGACACAAGAGAATCTGGGCTTGCTTCCAGGGGAAATAAATAGGACATAATAAGCTGATTTATGATGAATCTGATTGTTGGTCCATCTACTTCCATAAAATCTGGACTGGTAGCAAGAATCCAAGGTTTTAAAACAGGAAATGACAAGGCTTGAGGAAAAGATATTTCATTTGCAAAGCTTGTGCTCTGCCACTAAATTAGGGATTCTTCTATGAAATTCAATGGCTTTTTTTCCCCTTTAAAGCTGCAATCCTAAATGCACTGGCTAGAAAGTAAAAGCAAGGTGCTTCCCAAACTATGGCCACTTCCTGCAGCTTTCCCTCTGGTGATATAATGCTTGTCTTCTTAAGTAGCTGTGGAGATGGCCTAAGAATGCCCCCATTATAGAACTGCACCATCAAGAAGACCAGCCTGCCCAGAGCGGATATAAATACATAAGATTCTCGATTAGTTCTTTCTACTAGCAATATCAGAAACATTTCGCTTTGACCCTTTTCCCTTTTGCCAATCCATCTATTTCTTATGGAAAATCACCACACACTATGTTTTCTTTCCACTAATTCATCTCGAAGTATCATTTTTGAGTTACAGCAATTGCTTGAAAAGTAAGATAAAAAGGTCCTGGAGCAATAACAAAGTCTTGTTTAAGTCAAGTGATACTGGAATCCAATAGAATGTTCATTTATTTTCCAAATATATTAACTTATGGAGCAAAGAAGGAAAAAGAGCAGATAACCTTGTATGTGTCACAATTTGAGCATTGTTAGCATTGGAAGTGGAGATCTTATTATTATTCCTAGTACCCTGGACTTTAAATTAAACAAAAGGATTGCAGAGATGGAGTGTGAGATTCAGCACTGGTCAAGGTTAGGTTCGATGTCCTTTTTGAACCTTTTCAATTCTAAAGTTCTAGGATTCTTATCATTTTAAAAGGGAGAGACACTTTCTATGCTGCAAATTATTATCTGGTTTTTAATCTGCAGAATAGAATGGGCGGGACATACGTTAGTGAATATTCCTTGAGAATAGAATACAAGACTAAGGCATCAGTGAGACACATTATGGGATGGCTGAGCTCTCTGGAGAAGGCTCTGATGCTGGGAAAGGTGGAAAGAAAGAGAAGAAGAGGACGACCGGAACAAGGTGGATGGATTATTTGTGGCTATGAAAGACCTGAAGGTCCAGTTAGGGACAGAACATCGTGGGGAAAAAATTGTCTATGTGATCCCAAAGAGCCCATACCTGCTTGACCACACATAATCAATCCATATGAATGAGAAGATTGCCTTCGCTGTTTGTACTGGTTCGATGGTACAGGAACCTGTAGATATATAAAACCAAGATTTTCTAAGTCAATTTTGCACCGCGACAGGATGCTTCTGTCCCTCGGATCTCTGGATCTCTGCTCGCCCTGCTGCTTCATTAAGTGACCGAATAGGCCGGGAGAAAGTTTTTCGTTCCTTGCTTTTCCAGCGCTTGCTTGATTCGTTGTGCAGGTTAGTGGCTGGTCCAGGAAAATCTGCTCGTTTTGTTCTTGAAAGCATTGTTCAGCTGTGGGGGTCGGGCGGATGTTGAGCTTATTTATATAGCGCCCGACTCGCTGGGTTGCAGGCGTGTCCCTGTGTCTCTTTCCTTCCGGCACCTCTTCAACTCCCAACCCGGTCTGGTCTTTTGACTTGAAGCCGGCAAAAGTTTTGGTTACAATACAAACCAAATGGAGCGGAGGTCGCTAGATCCCTGTGCTCTCCAGAAAGGAGAGGAAAGACTACAGCCTTCCTTCCCATTGTTAACCCCAGGTAGGGACGCCAACCTAGAGATCTTCTCAGCCGCAGATACCTGAACCGCCTCCTCTCGTTTTCTGTCTCCCCACCTCCAGCCTTATTCGACATCTCGATTGCCCTATTGTTTTCCTCTTGGGGAAGGTGAGCTCTGTTCTAGAAGAGATCTCAAGTTGGATCTTTCCGCGGTTCAACTCTATAGTCCCACTCCTGATTTGGTCAGGAATTGCTTGCAGGGCTCAGAGAAAGGAGGAAAGCGTAGTTAGACCAGAACTCTTGAAGATGGCAAGGAACACCCCCTCACCCACTTTGCAGGACCTGATGATAGTGGGGACATCAACAAGCCCTGGTATCACTACCCTTCCTTGCTGGATGTCTGTGACATCACTGATAGTTTCCCCATTAAAGCACAATTGGGTGTGATTTTAGCCCTTCCAAAAGGAAATGAGTGAATGGGATGCTTGAAGAGAAAGAGATTTATGGAACTTGATGCTGTGAACAGAGGCACCCCAACCAGGAACTAATGGAGCAAGCAAGCCAAATCTAGAAATTAATGACTTGCTTACCCTGAATCTTCTTGTTGTTTCAGAAGCAGGTGTTAGAGATGTTTTTTCAGAACAACTAAGGAATATCTGGCTCCTGATCACATGTAAGTTTCCCACTGTTGAGTGAACCAAACTTTATTGTTGAGGGTTTCCTGGGTACATAGGAGAGGCAAGCTTTTGCTCAGTCATTGATAAACCAAAAGCTTTCATAGTTGAGGGGACGTGGAGATATATAATGGACTTGCCGTGCCAATTAAAATTTTCACGAGAAGCAGACATTCAACAGGTAAAGATTCCAGATTTTCAGGGCAGTGATGGGATAACTTAAAGTTTCTGAACCATGGCTTGTCAGGTAGTGGTGGTTCAACAGGAGTCTTGGTGCTGCAGTGGAATAATGTCATAGAAGCAGCGGAGAGTCATCTAGGCCTACTTTATGCTTCTGCCACAGTCATTTCTAATCTAATTTCTTCTTGATTGGTTTGAAATAACCATCATCTCTTTAGTTGTCAGTTACATACCAAACTTCTTAAAAGTCTTGGCCCATACTCTAAGAGGAATTGTAGAAAGTCAGTTTAAGTGTTTTTTATACTTCCCATCCTTATGTACAGGATATTCCTTTGATGTGGAAGACTATCCCATCCACATGAAGCGTATGTGCTGGGTGTGTGTGTTAAAAGGCAGGATTTTGCCCCCTCCCCACATCTTCACTGCCTTGCTTAATGCACCTCCAACTTTCAAGAGGAAAATGAATTTGAGATTGTAGCCACACAGCTGTTGGTGGTTTCCTCTTCATCAGAAAACCAGGCAGCAGATGTGATGGTATTGAGGAAGGGGATCTGAAGGGGAATTTCTCAGTCAAGTTTGAAGAGAATTTGGAATGAACTGTGCTCATTAGATAAGAGATGGAACAAATAACTAAAAATAATGAGATGGATAAACCCGAGCCAGCTGGAAACTGGACAACTCCAATAAATCTCACTCAGTCTGGTAATTGGCCAAGGATTATAAGCATAGTACATTGAAGACAACTGGATGGCATCTAGTTGTCTTCCTCTGACTCAGATACAAACAAAGGAATTTTGAAGCAAATAACAAAATCAATTCAGAGAGCTCAAACAAAGCTGGAAACCACTCTATACACACACTATTTTGAATTACATTGATACCCTGCTATGGATGTATCAACCAGGTTATTTATTTTGTATATTTATGTGTGTGGGGTTATATATTCTATGCAGCATATGTATAGTAAAGGTATAATTGATGGAGTATAGATGTACAGAGAGATGAGCATGTGTCTACTATGCACATGTGATTCCCATCCTGTCCAGAACTTTTAAGCATTGTTATAGAGCTCATAATATGCACATACGTTATTTTACTCTATAATCATATTTGTAGCAAATTGGAAAAATATTCTAATTATAATATTGGCATCCCAAGGAGAGAAGAAAAGAAATGAAATATATGACTTGAACTCTTTCTTTCTTTCTTTCTTTCTTTCTTTCTTTCTTTCTTTCTTTCTTTCTTTCCTTCCTTCCTTCCTTCCTTCCTTCCTTCCTTCCTTCCTTCCTTCTTTCTTTCTTTCTTTCTTTCTTTCTTTCTTTCTTTCTTTCTTTCTTTCTTTCTTTCTTTCTCTTTCTTTCTTTCTTTCTCTCCCTCTCGCTCTCCCTCTCATGATAGTCATTGAATGCTTTCTTTTAAAAACCCATTGAATTCACTTGCTCTCATTTCACCCTTGGCCTGTGGCATGATGCAAGAGGGAGCATCCTGAAGTTGGGCTTCCCCCTCAACAACTGCAGTTGACTTGATTTAACTTGAAGAAATACAGAGGCCATTTGTGCAAAACTGAAGGAAGAGCACTGAGATGTTTAGGATAAGGCAATCTCTCAAGATCTGAAATGGATACTGACACTCACTTGCTTTCCCAACCCATTTCCTAGACTTGCTGAGCTACATCTACCACCATTTACTAAGACGGATGAGGATGGTTGTTTAATGATGTAAAGAGATCTGATTAAAGGTGAGATGGTACTAGAAATCATCAGAGTTCAACCAACAGTAACGGAAGGCATCAACACTGTTTGTCCTGTAGTGTGTGTGTGTGTGCGTGCTCCATTTCTATGAAATTTTCAGTATGTGGGTTGGAGGTGAGAGTAGGAAAGTGATGTTCAATTATTAGATTCTTCTTCCATGCTACCTTTCTTCAGATGCTCTTTTCTCCAGTTCCGCCAAAGGCAGGGCTTTTCCCAAGTTTCTCTTTGCAATAAATGTAGGCTACAGGAAAGGCTTCATGCTTCTTTATTCAAGCCAGGGAATAGTAGGTTAGAAGGCATTAACCTCTCACCTTGAGTTACACTTTTTAAGGTCTGGCCTGACTTCAGGAATAGGGTGTAGGATAAATAATTTGCATACAGAAGACAGACCCTAGGCTCCCTCCCTGGTATCTTTGGCAGTCTGGTAGAGACCCATTAGTACTCCACAGAGTGGCTGCTCCAGTTTTAGAGAGAAGGCCTCCCCAGATCTATTTGGAGGCAGCAGACTCAGAGCTTTTGCTCCTCAGAAAGAAAAAGAAAGATACACACACACACACACACACACACACAGAGCTCAAAAAAAGAAAGGGAACACTTAAACAACACAATGTAACTCCAAGTCAATCACACTTCTGTGAAATCAAACTGTCCACTTAGGTAGCAACACTGATTGACAATCAATTTCACATGTTGTGCAAATGGAATAGACAACAGGTGGAAAGCATAGGCAGTTAGCAAGACATCCCCAATAAAGGAGTGGTTCTGCAGGTAGTGACCACAGACCACTTCTCAGTTCCTATGCTTTCTGGCTGATGGTTTGGTCACTTTCGAATGCTGGCGGTGCTTTCACTCTAGTGGTAGCATGAGACAGAGTCTACAACCCACACAAGTGGCTCAGGTAGTGCAGCTCATCCAGGATGGCACATTAATGCGAGCTGTGGCAAAAAGGTTTGCTGTGTCTGTCAGCGTAGTGTCCAGAGCATGGAGGCTCTACCAGGAGACAGGCCAGTACATCAGGAGACCTGGAGGAGGCTGTAGGAGGGCAACAACCCAGCATCAGGACCGCTACCTCCTCCTTTGTGCAAGGAGGGACAGGAGGACCACTGCCAGAGCCCTGCAAAATGACCTCCAGCGGGCCACAAATGTGCATGTGGCTGCTCAAACGGTCAGAAATAGACCCCATGAGGGTGGTATGAGGGTCCGACGTCCACAGGTGGGGGTTGTGCTTACAGCCCAACACTGTGCAGGATGTTTGGCATTTGCCAGAGAACACCAAGATTGGCAAATTCGCCACTGGCACCCTATGCTCTTCACAGATGAAAGCAGGTTCACACTGAGCACATGTGACAGACATGACAGGGTCTGGAGATGCTGTGGAGAACGTTCTGCTGCCTGTAACATCCTCCAGCATGACCAGCTTGGTAGTGGGTCAGTAATGGTGTGGGGTGGCATTTCTTTAGGGGGCCGCACAGCCCTCCATGTGCTCGCCAGAGATAGCCTGACTGCCATTAGGTACTGAGATGAGATCCTCGGGCCCCTTGTGAGACCATATGCTGGTGCAGTTGGCCCTGGGTTCCTCCTAATGCATGACAATGCTAGACCTCTTATGGCTGGAGTGTGTCAGCAGTTCCTGCAAGAGGAAGGCATTCATGCTATGTACTGGCCCGCCTGTTCCCCAGACCTGAATCCAACTGAGCACATCTGGGATATCATATCTCGCTCCATCCACCAACGCCACATTGCACCACAGACTGTCCAGGAGTTGGGGGAAGCTTTAGTCCAGGTGTGGGAGGAGACCCTCAGGAGACCATCCGCCACCTCATCAGGAGCATGCCCAGGCGTTGTAGGGAGGTCATACAGGCACGTGAAGGCCACACACTGAGCCTTTTTGACTTGTTTTAAGGACAGGGCATCAAAGTTGGTTCAGCCTGTAGTGTTTTTTTCCACTTTAATTTTGAGTGTAACTCCAAATCCAGACCTCCAAGGGTTGCTAAATTTGATTGATAATTTTTGTGTGATTTTGTTGTCAGTACATTGAACTATGTAATGAACAAAGTATTTAATAAGAATATTTCATTCATTCAGATCTAGGATGTCTTATTTTTGTGTTCCCTTTATTTTTTTTTGAGCAGTAATATATAAACGTTGCTACAACTTTAAAAGCACAACTACCATGACGTGGGAAAATACCCAAACAAAACTGAATGCCATACATGTAAGTACCCGCGAAAATTTAATATATATATATATATACATATATATACATACACACACACACACGTGTGTGTGTATCCCTCTCTCTCCCTTTCCCTCCCCATCCCTCTCTCCCTCTTCCTTCCTTCCTCTCTCTCTCTCTCTCTCTCTCCCCACCCCCTCTTTCCACACACCACGACTTAACCAGACTTATTATTAGCAAGGGTCTTTTTAGCACCCTACATGTCCGAAAAGGCCTCTGGCTCCAGATTCCTTGCAAATAGATCGGTGATGTAAGGGAAAAGACATTACCGCGTTCCATTATAGGGATTACAACCAGCTACCCGACATAACACGAAAGAGGATTTAGGTGCAATTCCGCGGGGGCGGGGGAAGGCAAGAAGAGCAGTAGCAACAGCCAGTAGGCAGTCCTCCGCCAGCCAATAAACAACCCGCTCTGAGTCTATTGGTCCAGCGCCTGCGAGGCGCAGAATCAGTGGTGACTCTGTTTCCTTGCGGTTTTTTTTTTTTTTTTTGCCCTCTTTTAATTATTATTATTATTTTCCTCTAAAGAGCCGCGGGAAATATTTTAGTGTAGGCTGGCTATTTGCTTGGCGTAAAAACGTAGAAGCCGGAGGTTAACTGTGGCTAAACGTTCAGCTACATTTCCATTCTTTGGAAGAATGCAAGGTGGAAGGAAAACAGCACTTACTGTATCTCCATTTTTTATTTGAAGGTCAGTCTTTACCTTCCTGGAAAATGCAAATGGTTAAAGACTTGGATTCCACGCATGTGGGAAATCACAAAATGTATAAAATATTTCACACACACACAGACACACACAGACAGAGCTGGAAAAAGGAAAACGACTGAGTGATACGGATGCCTGTGCTGTCCTGCGCTTCTGAAGTACAGCCGTGCCTGGCTGACTAGCGAGATTTGGAAAACTTCGCCGCCAGTGGTTTATGACGTCTTCTGTCCTCGTGCAATTGTCAGTGCAGCTGAGCTGAAGGCAAACTTGGCACGGCATGGAAAGTCTCTGCGAATGACGAGGCTTCGCGGCGCTTGTGTCAGTGCCATTGGATCCAAACTTGTCCCATAAGCGAATCAGTTCCTATTCTCAGCCCCTGTCTGATGTCGCAAGATTGTTGGGACACTAACACAAATGGGACGGAGTAGTAGGTGGATGGGGCGCAAGTGCTCGTGCTGCTTAGAGGAGTGATAAAACGCAGGCACACACGCCAGTTGTTGACATCTCTTTCCTTTTTAAAAGAAACCTTCACAAGATTAGCTTTGGCTGAAATGTTTATTAGATCTTAAACCAGACGAGCTAAAATATAAGCCTTAAGTAAAGCTAAACGTCCTCGCGTACCTTTAGGTTGCAGGTGTGCGATTATTTATTTGAAAGGAAGTTATATTGAACTGAATGGCCTTATCTGAATAGAGATATACACCCTTTCACTTCTAGGATGGCAGCACAAATCCTTTATTTGGCACTGAGAGCTGAGCAACCGCTTTAAATCATCAGTCCCGAAGAAGCCTATTTAGAAACCAGATGTGGTCTCTAGATTGATAAAGTAACACGTGCTTACCTGGGTGGTATCTGGAACATCACTTGGTGGTTCATTGTCGCTGTCCAAATTGCTTTCGGGGACCAGCTCAGTTCTAATGGCGGTTACAGTTCTAACGGCAGTTATTCACACATCTATACTTCGGCCACCAAATGAGAAGAGAGGACACCCTGATGTTAGGAATGATAGAAGGAAAAAGGAGAAGGGGAAGGCAGAGGAGGAGATAGATTGTGCCATGGACGCAGTGGGCATGAAGTTTGGCAAACTCCTGGAGATATTAGAGGAGGGGGGGAGGCTGAGGACCCATGGAGTTGCTGAGTCGTGGGGGGGGGGGGCACGACTGAGTGACTGAATAACAACAAATTTACATCTTTAGCCAGTTTACTGAGAGTGAGGGGAATCCCATTCCTCAGGTCTCTTTTCCATTCGGTCCTCTTCACAAACGGAGATCTAGGGAAAGTATGTTGAAGAATGGGGCATTTTGTAACCTTGATTTCTGGTATACCAACAGAGTAAAAAATTGGAATGGTTCTATTCATACTATATGAATGGTAATCTCAGGAGCGCAATGCTCCATAGCCCAGACTGTGACCAGATCCATGGTTGAGCCATTCGAAGGAAAGTCGGACTGAACGTCGAAGGGGCAGAGAAAGAAGGAGGACTTCCCCCGTCGGTGGATTGCAGCGTAGGCACCCTCTGCAAACAGCGCGAACTCCGCATCGGAAGAATTCCAGCCAAAACCAACCTTGAACCACAAACAATAGGAATGATTCTAGGAACTTCCTTAAACCGGTGCTCTGCAGCAGCACGGGGGTTGGGTTGGGACGAGGGGGCCTTCTGGAGGGCACTATATTTGGGGAGGTGGGTGAAGTGATCCTAATCTCTCCAGGAATCACCACCCAGTCCTTCCTGCAGGCTAATTCCCCATTTTCAGGACAACGGGGACCTGAAGCTGTATGACCCTCGCCCTCCGGGCTGATCTGTGTCTCCCGTGTCCTCCTCCCAGTCCTAGAAAGGTCAGCGCCCTCGGAAGAACAGTTTCATTGTCCCCAGCAGACAGAAGACCTGCTTGGCCACAGCTACCCCAGGGCTCAGCACCGTGTGTCTTCTCTCACCTGTTCCGGAGGCTCTCCTTTCCTGATCCCGTCTCCCCTGGTTTTCCTTTTTTTCTGCTTTTCCCCCCTTCTGGATCAGCCAAGGGCGCTGATCGTCCCCTCCCGAACAGCAGCGGTCTATGGGCAACTTAGGCAGAGCTTCGCTGCCACCAAGTCTACCACTTGCTAAAGAGCGAATGGGGCATCTCTGCTGCTTTATTGACTTTATTGAAGCTATGACCACCAGCCGAGGGCTCCTCTCTTTCTGTCTCTTAGGCTCTATAATTGCCATACTGAATGGGACCTCTGGGGCATGCACTCCAATGACTCTGCAAGGCTTCTGGTGGAAAAGAATACTCCGCCTGGATGAATGGGGAAGGAGTCATCTGAAGACAGCCAAAATATTTGGTCCACAGTGGTTGTGTTTACAGGACAACATTTCCATAGTTAGCCAAAGCCATTGAACTCATTAAACTCAGCTGGTTTATCATTCACACTGTGTTTATAAAGATTGATCCCTGAATCAACTAACCAGACAAGCTAGGTTCCCTTTGTACAACCCACTAAATCCTTCATAAACATCAAGATTGAGACTAATCAAGTTTAAAACACTGTGAGAAGGATAGGATTAAGCAAGCTGCATGAAGGCAGCTTCTGTCAATCAGCTTCCTTGACATTTGAAGACCATATACACAGCAACAGATCTGGTTAAATCCAATGTCTTTTCAAGCTGAACAGCTAATGATCAGGAGGGGAACAGGATTATGATTACTACAATCACCCTAATAAAGGAATAGATGGTCATGGTCCCTTCTTGGAACAGGCTGAGCCATGGGATTATGGACCTAAAGCCTGGATCTAAAAGAGCTCCATTTGGAATGGGCCACCCTCCATTCAGGACAAGCCAGCAGCTTTTGGATTGTCTTAGCAGGATAGTGCTTCCACTTAAGGCTTTGGGACTGATTTACTAGAGGAAGGCCTGAGCCTGTGTGAGAAGGTCCAGGAAAAACACAAGTAGTAACTTGCCTACTTCAGACAGTTACCTATCTATTCCCTACCAACTATGAAATCTGGAAATCAACAACTTGTTTGTACTAGCAGTTTTGGTATTTAACCTACCTGTTGGGTGAGCTTTTGTATCTAACAATATATCATTGTTGGGGTATATATTGGCAATTGCACAAAAGAATTAAAATTGCAAACCAAACAAAGAAGATATTATGATTCACTATGGCAAAAACTAAACCTGGATTAAGAACAAACTGAATATACTTCAGAGAGATCAGGGAGAAACTTCTGGCTCCTCCATCCTTCTTTGGCTTAAGTTTTCAACAGCAGCTTCACCAGTTTGGTTGATTTTTTTTTCTTGCACCCCACTCTGAGTGGGGAATTCCAGATTTTTGCCACTTTAATCTAAATCTTACCTAAACTTAAAGCTAGACAGCTTCGACTTGATTAGTACTTGAACAAGGAGCTACAAGAACATTCCAAATTTGTAGTCAGACTGTGAAGATGAATATGAAGATATACTCAAAGACGATGGCCAATTATATGTCACTTTTGCCAAGAAACTTGCCTGGATGTGTCCATGTAGTTACCATAACACTAACAGAAACTGTTTTTTTAGCCTACATGTGTATGACTGAACTAGAGATTATGCTAATTGTAGTCCAACACATCTGTAGAGCAGCAGGTTAAGGGGGAGATATATAGCCCCGTAAGAAGTGGGCAGAGATAATTAGATCACAGCTTTCTTCGATGCCCAGGATGTTTGGTGGAAGCAAGCAGGCTGAGCAAGCAGGTGCTTCCCTTCACCAGAGGAAAGAGCCAACTGGAGAACCTGATATCTTCCCTATTGTCTCTTGGTTGTCCTATTTATAGAAGTTGTCCTTGGTACCCATTAACTTTTCTTATCCTTTCAGACTGAGGCTCCCTAACTCCAGCTCCTTGGAAGTTGGGCCTGATAAGAGGCTTCAGTTCAAACTGGATTGGTGGGAACTACAGGGTCCTTGCAATCTTATTGTTAGCAGGAGAGAATTTACCATTGCCTTCTTCCATGCCTACTCTAGGAAATCCTTGCCATCAAAGGTAGTGGCAGTCACTACCGTAATTCAAATAGTATTAAAGGGGACTAAAAAATTTGAGAGCTCCTGACTCTCACTAGCTGTTGTGGGGTGTCTTATGTGCTTGTGGGCATGCTAGAGAGAAATTATCCTCTGATTTTTGGAGACTCCAGAATGTAGTTAATTCATCACTCTGGAATACAAAAGATTGGATGACATGACTTTTGATTCCTTATGCTTTTCCCTTCTTCAGATGATGTTCTTTTGGTAATTGGTTTTGGTGTCTGCTACAAACCATAGTCTGTTATAAACAGGAAAAGTGAACAAACTTAGTTAGAACTAATAAACCACATTATGGTTTAGTGCACATATGACCTGCTTCCCATAGGCTTTAGAATAATTCCCAGGGGCTGATAGGCCTCTTAAATCAAAGGTAGCATTTTTGTTTTCTGTGACTTCTTGTATACCTGAGATACAAGGATGTGTGGAGTGTACCCATAGTCAAAGTCTAGGACAGGTTTTCTAGCAGTTGCATTCACACAATGCGCTGAATTTAATTTGTGATAACCCCCCTTTCTCCCTTTGTTTTGCTTTTTTTGTGATTTTGTAGTACAAGCTGAGTTCATCTGGTTATTTTATGGTTCAGGTTACTAGGCGGTTCCAGAAAATTGGTTAGTTTAGTAATCTGTGTAAATGTCTGTGTGAACAAAGCCTCTGGCAGTCTTTCTAATCCTAATCAGCACAGTTTAGGAAGCTGGACCAAGTTCATTTCATAAGAAATGTATTGAAGTAATTGTTATTGGTCAAAGAACCTGAGCGGGAACTCGGGTAAAATTAACTCTGGGGAATAGAGGTTAGTAAGAAATCTACCTGGCTTTACTATCACAGGTTATTTGATTGCAAGGAAGGGGGGGAGGGGAATCTTTCTCTCTCTTCCTTTTCTTAGGTCAGTACAGGATCCCAAGAATTAATAGTCCCGGTGGTGCTGGGTAAGATCACCTGGCCTGCCCCTCTTCCCAATGAAGGATCAAGGATAGTCGTTCCTACGCTGGGTTATCTCTGTGCCATCTTCAACGGGGTAGGAGTCAAGCAAAGAAGGAGGTCGGACCGGGAGGGTGGAAAATATGCTGAAGGACTGAAGATGTCAGTAAAAAGCTTTTGTTGCAAAGCTGGTTTTGCTGCACCCCTTCCTTTGGCTTCTTACGGGTGGCTTCGACCAGATCGAGAGGTGGCACACAGCAGAATGATATCAGGGCAGGCAAGAGCCAGGCAAAAAGCCGCAGCTGCTTTGTCCACGTGCCGCGTGCTTCTATCATTTGCAGAGCGCGCGCGGGGGCGCGCACGGACACACAGATACACACACTCTCCTTTCGCCGCTGCACTTGCAGACTGAGCGGCTGACAGCTTGAGAGACACGAACCGTATTTATTGGTTTAGACGCGCTGTTTGCTCTCATAATTCGCCGCTCTTTAATTCATAATTCAATGCTGGCGTAAGGGTTTTGTTTTTTGTTTTTTTGTTTTTTTGTTTTTTTTACACGAGGATTTATACAAATCTCCGCCCACTTCGCTTGTCGTCAGCCGCCAGCAAGAAGATTCACGATCAAGGCAGGCTAAATTTGGGGTTATTTAGTCCGACCTAGCTGCCATCGCTCGCATCAGTCACTCCAGAACCTGGCTTGAGTCGTTTGCTGTAAGGAAAAGGAGTCGGGTCTTAGCTCAGAAGGCGCCAGAAAAAAGATGGGCTGGCGGGGTCAGCCTGACTGACGGGCTGGGCGCTTGCCTTCCACCTGGGTTCACCTGACGACCGCTTCCTGTGCGCGGTTTCGCCGTTCCGGATCCTAAAGCAGGTTTTGATCTTGGCCGCTGCCCTTTCAAAGGCTGGAGGGTTAAACGCCATGCTTTCGTGCACAGACAGAAAACATGCTGCTGTACATGTAAGCTGGCCACAGTCTATCCCCGGTCATTTCAATGTGGACGCTCCTAGGGTCGCTCGTAAAGGGCCAGAGTAAAACTCTGCAAGATCTTCTATCAACAGGCATTTAGCCACGGAGGGGTTTCTGTGTTTTTCCCTGTTACTTTGAGGGCTTGTTGGGGACAGGAAAAGACCAAAGGAAGATCTAGCAAGAAGGGTACTTGGCAAGGGATGTTGCTGCATCAGTGGCTGCCAAAGTTTGCACTGGAGCATGTCGTTCCACCCCCTCCCCCAGGTACTATTACTACAGGTAGTCCTTGACTTACAACAATTCACTGTTCAAAGTTACAGTGAAAAATGTACATCGACTTATGCCCATTTTTCACACTTATGACCATTTCAGCCTCCCCATTGTCACGTGATTTACATTTGGAGCCTTGACAACTGACTCACATTTATGACAGTTGCAGTGTCCCAGAGTCATAAATGTCCCTTTTGCAACCTTCTGATAAGCAAAGTCAATGGGGAAGCCAAATTCACTGGATTACCCTGTTACTAATTTCAAAACAAGAAAAGTAAAACGGGGCAAAACTCACTGAACACATTTCTCACTTAACAACACAAATTTATGGTCGTAACTTGAGGACTACTTGTACTATTCATGTTCAGCAGGAAACAATATACAATATACTGCTTGTTGTCCCTTTTAGTTCTCCATTCCGATTTCATTTTCCCTTCCTTTTTTTTTTTTTTTTTTAAAGACTCTTCCATCTTGATCCCGTAAGGAGGTGTGTGTAAATGTCTGAATCTCACAGAACCTTTTCTCAGTAAAGGTGTTAAATGAACGGTCCCCGGTTGCCGAGTCTGGCCATCTTTTTCCTCTGGGGAGAAGGCTGCTGCCCGTTATTTTGTCGTTGGAGTCGAGGTCAACACTGTCCGTGTTCCTCCAGCAGTAGGTGACAATTGCTCCTCGTCGGCCCTTAATGGAGCGTGACCTCGGGCCACGAACGCGCCAACCCACCAACGCGCACTCTCTCCGAGCCCGGCTGGCGCGCAGGCGCGTAGCACCGATCTCCGCGGAGACTCGGCTCCTGCCTGAAAGAGCAAGGTTCTCCCCGCCGCAGGCCCGGGAGCTTTCCCCCTTCCAGCCCCACCCCCCACTCCTAGACACGCGGGTTCATCTAGGCCTTTCCAGGGGCCTTTCAAGGGGCCGGTGGCTGGGGAGATATTCGCCAGGCAGCTCTCAGCGCAAGAAGCGATGCCCACCGCCACTGGTCTGTGGGCAAATTGTTTTTCCCGGTCCCAGGCCGGGAGGGGATCCCAGGACTAAAGCGGAAAGCGGCAGGTGCCCTCCGATCCGCCCAAGCTCTAGCACTTTCCCCTTCTCGATTTCCCTCCCAAAAAACCGGGGGAGAGAAAAGCTAGGAGTCCTGGAAAGAAACAGGTGTTGCGCCGCGCGCATTTCCTCCGGTAGCAACGGGTTACAACAAAGAGAGCGAGGGGGGAGGAGGAGGAGGCCGGGCGAATGGGAGACGGGCAGGTACATGGACCAAGCTGTTCATAACGCTGCAGATGGGTCCGCGGCCGTTTTCTCTCTATTACACTTGCAGTGCAAGAGCGTTTTATTTCCACATTCACCCCAGACCCGCCGACTCGTTCCGTGGCGGTCAAAATTGTAACCAGATAGGGAGAACCTAGCGGAAGAGAAAGCTTTACCTTATTTATCCAAGCAGAGACGCACGTAAATTGACGCTTGGTGGAGCCAGCAACCTTTCTACGAGAGAGAGAGAAAGAGAAGGAGAGAGGGGGGGAGGAGAGAGGGAGAGGGAGAGTGCAGAAGGTTTTCTAATTTGTAGCGTGTTGAGTCCGAGGAAGAAACGAAGAGGAACCAAGCAGGTACACGTGAGTGAACCAGGGTTCCTCGAAAGGTACAGCTGAGCAACCTCCAAATGTCCGACGTAGGTGTGGTATAAGATTCTGTTGCCACTTCTTGTTCCCAATACCTGCCTCTTTCCTAGAGCTTTAAGGTGGTTGTAGACTTCCTACTCTGGCAAGTTTGGCTAGAGGTGGGCATAGAGACCTGTCGAGAAACGGCTGGATTCTCTTGTTTTAATCTTGTGCCTCATCTGGAACCAGCACTTCACTTCTTTGGGTGAAATTGCTGCCTAACAAAGCTATATTTCTGGTCGTACCCTCGCTTCCTGTCCGATTGTTTTCGTGTTTTAAGTTCCCACAAGCATGACACGATGCTAGGGTTTTATTGGTGTCCCCTCCCCTCCCCCCACCCGCACTCCGATTCCTGGTGAGACCAAAAAGGGGCTGCGGTTCATTCCGGAATCACTGTAAAGCAAAAACAATATTCGCTTTGAGAGGATCGTTGTTGCTTAGGTTTCACGAAAAGTGCAAAAAACCCAGACGCCCCTCTTTCAAAACACAACACAGAAAAATGTTTCTGCCTTCGTTTTCTCCTCCCACCTCTCCTAATCCTCGAGCCCCTTCAAAGCGTCAAAAGGTTAATATAGTTTACAGGGGCAAGAAGGCAAGAAAGTCACCGAGGGATGAAAATACATCAAAATATCTCTTTAGAGCAAATGCCTGAACTCTTCAAGAGGCTTTAGTGTTCTCAAGAGACTGGCGGAGGGGCGGATCGAAATGAGATCTGGTAAACGGCTCGGGGAAAAGACTCGCCCAAAGTTGGTGGTGAGGGTCAAAAATTGGGAGAACTTGTTGGCCGAGTGCTCGCGCCCTTAAGGATGGGATCGGCTGGACGTTTCTTCCCGACCTCCAGACGCCCCGGATGGGACCTGACCTACCCCACACTTTCCCTACCGCACCGCCACTCTCCTTTCTCCCACCCCGTCGGGCTCTCCTCAGAAGACTTAGCGAACAACACCCCCCACCCCCTACCCCAGGTACTTAAAAAGTTAGGAAACCAGAACCGCGCATTATAAAACTCTGGAAGTCGACTTTATTTTCACTGCCCAAACTGTTGGAAAGTACTTCAACTTAAGCAGAAACAGCTGGATTGCTGGCACTGCTTTTTGTTGCTGCGAAAGTCGACTTTGTAATTCAGAACTGGCGTTTTGGAAGGGAAGGTGTCTCGGTTGCTTTTTTTTGTTTTTGTTTTTTTGTTTGTTTTAAATTTAGCCTGCAAATAGATTCATCGTTCCTCCCCACCTTCACCCCTCCCCGGAACTGTGTTAAAATTACATACACTGATCAACTGATGATAAGACTTGGTTTCCTATTTTAATGTATTCGATCGCCGAGTTCAGTATATTGTAGAATCTCTAGATATCAGAAAACTATTGCCTGAGTACTACTATACTTCTATGAGTTCTTTGGTTTTCAGTCAAACCCATCAGCACAGAGGCTTTAGGAAATCGTGTGGTGGAGTACAGAACTTAATCTGAGATCCTCTCTGATGCAAAGCAGAAAAGTAGAGTAGAACAGGGCTCACTTTAAGCTTTTTTAAAGATGCAAATCAAAATGATCCAGGACAACTAGATTGTTGGCAGGGTTAGATCATGATCGCGATTTTTGCATACAAATATATCTTTTGGACACACCTAGCATTTCTACAAGTAAGGAACACGTCTGGCATGCTCACGGTTTCCCAAGAGTCTGAAGGGTTCTTAGGGCCAGGCAAAAGTATAGGTATAGCTATCATTTCCTTGATGTCATCAGGATTTACTGGGAAACAAAGATTATTGATGTTCATGGAAGTTTTTCCTAACTACCGGTAGGCAACCCTAAGCGCTAAAGTCAGAGACTTGGAGCGGAACATTCTTTTCGGTGGGTAAGTAGCTTTTCTCTCTGGACATAAGTTATGAGCTACAGTATGAGGTAAAGGCAGCACTTTCGCTCATCTCCCCGCGTCTTCATGCTTCTCACAGAAGATATGCTCAGGTCAACGTTCACCGAGTTCAGCTCAAAACGCTGTAATAAAAAAGGGGAAAAAAATAGTTGCATTTCTCCGCTCCTCTGCAGAACGACACACGAAAGGGAAATTGCACACCAGCGGGAAAGCGAAGGGACTGGGTAGATTTAGTGGAAAGCAGGCAAGTGGAGCCTGGGAGGTGCTCTTCTTAAGAGATTTTGCATAGATCCAAGATTGTCCCGGTCTAGTTGGATCTACGAGGAAACATTTCGAAGGAGACGAGTCTTCCCGGAACCGCTAGAAATGAGACGGGGGAGGGCGCTCTGGGAGGCTGCTTCGTCGACGTTTCAACTCTTGATGTGCGCGAGTGTCCACCCACCCACGTCTCCTTTCAGGAAAGTCGACGAGCTAGAGCGCTGGGGGTGGGGGCAGTTTCGGAACCTCTTTTATTCTGGCCCTGCTCCCCACCCTCCCATCACCCTGAGGGAGAAGAAGGAATGGTATTATGCGGTCGGCGTGTCTCCTCCCTCCGCTTTTTGCAACACACTCAATCCACTGGGCTCCAGAACCAACGCTCCAGATCGAGTCCCTCATGCGTCAATCCCCAGATCCTGCAAATCCCGGGGTTCACTCGGCCTCCTCCTCCTCCTCTCTCCCAGATTAATCGGACTTGGGCACCTCCTCTCCGCGATCGCGTATTATTCCGCCTCCTTATTACTTGTCGGGGGGCGGGGGGTTCTTTCTAGGCTCGGGTGGGGGTGGGGGATGGTCGTTGTTTATTTAGCTGGAGTAAGGAAGTCGATTAAAAAAGAAAGAAAAGCTTCGCTTGTCTCCAGGCTTTATACATGCCATTGATTTATTTCCCCCCCTCCCGACACACACACACACACGGAGGGGAGGGGACTGAAATTGGGCAAGCGGATTGGAGGAGTATGGTGAGCAAGGCTGGATATGGAGGAGGAGGAGGAGAAGGAGTGGGGAGGGGGCTCCCGCTCCCCTCCCCTCCTCCTGCCTCCCCCACCAGACAGCTGAAGAACCCCTCCGCCTCGCTTTCTCCCCTCAGCCGCTCCGGAGGTCCCCCTCCCAGCTCCCCCTGCCGGGGACGCTGCCTCCCTGCCCCCCCCCCCGGGATCCCTGCTCCTTCGGCTCCGCCCCTTTGTGATTGAAACGCGGATCACGTCGCCAGGAGGAGGCGGGGGCGGGGGGGGGAAGGGGAGGTTGGGGAAGAGCCGAGCCGAGCCGGAGCTTCGGCAAGAGCGGCCTCTCCCGTAGAAGGGCGGACGGGCGGGCAAGGCAGGCAGGCCAAGCCAGCAACAAGTGCGCAGGGAGGCAGGCGAGGCGAGGGAGGGCGAAAGCTGACGTCAGCGAGCGGAGTATTATGGTCTGGGCTGGGCTGGCTCCTGCCGCCGCCGCCGCCGCCGCCGCCGCCGCCGCTTTTCTGCTGCCAGCGGCCGAGTAAACATGGAGCTCTCCGCCGTGGGCGAGAGGGTCTTCGCGGCCGAGGCCTTGCTCAAGAGACGCATCCGGAAAGTAGGTGCTCCAGCGCCGCCTGGCAGCGCAGGCTCGGCTTTGTGCGCGCGGCACCGAACCCGCCAGGCCCGCCCGAGGCCGCAGGCAGAGAGAGAGAGAGAGAGGAGCAGGGCTCCGCTCGGCTCCCTCCTTTCTGCAGCAGCGCTTTGCTGCCTGCCGCTCCCCCTTTCGGCTCGCGCTGCGCAGATTGCCACCATCTCGAGCGTCGCGGACCCCCCCCCTCCAACAACCTCTTAAATGCATGCACGTTTTTGGCTGCTGCGGCTATCTTTTTCCCCCCCTTTTTTTGCACGCAGCTCTGCATGCATATTGGAACCCGGCTTGCAGCACGCCCCCTTTTTTCATGCATGAGGTTGTTGATTTTTTTTTTTTCCGCCCTTCCTTGCAGCTTTTTGCCTTTGCGTTTTCGTGGCATGCTCTGGGCTGCTTGCTTTTTTTATTTTAATTTTATTGACGCATGCGGTCGGGAACACCTTCGGTTTTCATAACGAGTATGTTGTAGGGCCGTTTATTTAGTACGCTCTCCTGAAATGCGGGCTCATTTGTTTCTTCTTGACAACTGCAGGGTCGCATGGAATATCTGGTGAAATGGAAAGGCTGGTCTCAGAAGTAAGTAGACCTCAGGGTAGTCTAATTAGTGGCAAAAATTGCAGTAGGATTGATAATGCTCTGTTGGCTAGACAGACACTTTTACCCTCCAGAAAGGTCCCCTCCACAGCTGCGTTTTGGAACATGAGGAGGGGAAAAAAATTATTTTCTTTCTTTTTCTCTTTACTCTCCCTCTCTGTTTGACTTTCTTTTGCTTTTTGCCAGGTACAGCACTTGGGAACCTGAGGAAAACATCCTAGATGCCCGCCTGCTTGCTGCTTTTGAGGAAAGGTATATCTGTTGAGGAAACCTACACCTTGATTAGAGCCATAACACTGTGTTTTAGAGCACTATTAAATCATTCTATGTCCTTATAATGCCTGCATTTGTTTTTGTTTTTTTTCCTTAAAAATCACATTTAGGGAAAGAGAAATGGAACTTTATGGTCCTAAGAAACGTGGCCCCAAACCCAAAACCTTCCTTTTAAAGGTAAGAAAGAGCCATGTTTTTTGAGTTTCTGCTTGTGATCATAATGGAAAATGCAACTTTTTTCTTAATTAAAAGGCCAAATTCTGAAGAACCAGCTTCTTTTCTGCTCTCTCTCTCTCTGAATGTGTTTGTGGATGTGTGTGTGTGTGTGTGTGTGTCTCTGCTTTTGTGTTGACCACATTGTTGGAGCATAGGACTAAAGAAGTGTAGTTGTTTTCACTCTTTTACAGGCCCAGGCCAAAGCCAAAGCCAAAACATATGAATTCCGTAGTGACTCTGCTAGGGGCCTCCGGGTACCTTATCCTGGACGATCTACCCAGGAACTTGGCTCTACTTCCCGGGCTAGAGAAGGACTGAGACAGATTCCACTGCCCCCTCAAAGCAGCTCCACCACCTCTACCCCCAGCATGCCTCGAATGGAGCCCATCCAGGAAAACAGGGTGGGGTCAGAGGAAGACCATTCTGAAGGCGCCTTCAAAAAGCGAGGTCCAAAGCCCAGGAAAGACCTGCCTGAAATGGCAGAGGTTGCCTCAAAGCGGAAATCAATGGAGCCTGGCGACAAGATGGTGGTGGACTACCTAAAAGCCAGAAAATTGGAAGAGACAGCTAACTCTGGGACAGCAAAATTCAGTTCGGGACACAGTGTGATCCAGTTAGCCCGGAGACGAGAGCCTGAATTACCCAGCGTTGTTCCCAACCCAAGGGCAGAGACTGGCATGAAACTGGGTGCACCTGAGACTTACCCTCCTAGACTGACCAAGCACAGGGCAGATTTCCTGGATTCCAAAGGACAAAGTGGTTTGGATTTGGGGGCTTCTAAGATCTTGCACAGCTCTGCAAACCAAGGCAGCTTATATCGAGATGGCATAGGGACGCAGGCTGGCAGGCCTTCCCTCATCGCCCGTATCCCTGTCTCCCGGATCCTGGGTGACCCAGAAGAAGAACCTTGGAGCCCATCTCTCAACAATTTGGAGAAAGTAGTAGTGACTGACGTGACATCCAATTTCTTGACAGTAACCATTAAGGAGAGTAGCACAGACCAAGGATTCTTTAAAGAAAAGCGGTGAATTCCTTCAGAGAAAAGAAGGCATTGAAAGGCTTTGGATAGAGGTCGGCTGAATTGGGATTTTTTTTTTTTTTTTAAAAACTTTTATTTTAAAACTTTTTTGGACAGGCTTGCTTTTCAAATATCTGTCCTTAATTCTTTTCTTTATCTCTCCCTCCCCATCCCAACCTTGCCACCAATTTCAATTTTGGTTGAAAAAAATATCTCTAGAGTTATATTTTCTATTAGATGTAAATATGTTATTTAAAGAAAAATACATATATATATATATATATCTATATACATACATATAAATATATATATTTCAATTCTTTAAGTTGTTTGATTGTTGTTTCTTTTAATTTAAGGCCTTTAGAGAAGGATTTTAAAACAGAAATCCGCGTCTCTTGCCTCAACTTGCAAGAGCTGGTGTGTAGATAATGAATGATCCTGTTCCTCAATCATAATACCTTGATTTAATTCCCCCCCCCAGTTGTTTCTCCTTCCTTCCCACAAATATGATGTTGACTGAAAATATGGGGATATTATATTCATCTGGGGAATGAAAAAGTTCCAGGGTTCTTTTTTTAATTGTTATATTATAAGGTGTTGCTTTGTACAATCAAGTGTGCTGGACAGCTGAAGTAAGCACTTGACTTTACAGTATTGTCTTGCTTTGTTTTGCTCCAGTTGAAAAAAAAGTTGTTCTTAAAAGTGTCCATTAAAAACAGTTGAAAGATGTTTTAGCAAAGTATTAACTTGAATACCTTTTCTTGCAAGGGAGAAGGGGATATGTAAGATTTTTTAAAAGTGTAGCTGCTGTTATGCACTTTAATATGACTGTCATAGAGGGAAAGTGGGAATGGTAGAAGAAGAAATTGAGCTGATAGTTTAATTTAATTTTGATTCTCTCTCTTTCTCCCTCCCTCCCTCCCTCTTTTCCCTGCTCACTCCAATAAGAAAATCTGTTTACATTCCTTACATGCCAGAAAGTTGGGGAGGAAAGCATCTGACTGGTCATATTCTCAGTGTTCCTGCTGTTATTTTGGAAGTGGATTTTCCAATCTCCCCCAATGTTTGTAGTTCCTTTGTAGGCTATTAGATTAACGTATGGCACAAAATCATTGTTTTCCTCATACATTAAGGATACGAGACAACTTCCCATATAATGGGGCTGGGAAAGACCAGAATTTCAGAGTTAGCTGTTTTTGTAGCTAAATTTCTTTTTCATTTTTTAGAAAGAAGCATCTGTTCTGATTCTCTCTCCCCTCCCCTCCCACAGTTTCTAAGCCAAGTGATGGAAAAAATGCTTGTCAACTTCAAGCAAACATTTAAACCATTTTTCTCTTCCCTTGAAGATGAACGCTGCTTAACTTTTCAAGAAAAGCTTTTGGTTGTGCTTTATTCTGTAAAGCTCCCGATTAAGAGAGAACATGCAGAGGAAATTGGGGAAAGGGTCGCTTCCTCTGCTTTTAGCAGGTGCTGTGGTGTCCCAATATATATTGATTTAAGCATCTTTTGTTGGTTCAAAAAGTACAAATCTGCCTCACAGCCCCTAAGGGCCTAGCAGGGGGATGTGTTGACTTCTCTGTTCTTTTTCTGAATGGCTAATTCACTGGGTCCTTTTAACACACTTTCTAATTGGGGGAGGGAACAAGGCATGAAACTCTATGTGTGGCCTAATGAGAAGAGACACTGAGGAGGAAAATCAGGTGTTGCAAGAAGCAGAAATACCCTGGTCATTTCTGGGCTCAAATAGAAATATTGTTCCTTGGCCCACCTATCTCCTGCTTATTGGAGGTGGGATTTCTCCAGCAACATCAACATGGCCATTTTGTTTAGATTGTGCTGAAGAAATAAGCAGGCTTCATTTTTTCCCCTGTTCACCCTCCCTTTCTTATTTAAAGGAAAACCAATATTTTAAATTCTAGTCAGCTCAAAGCATTTCTGTAGCTCTGCAAATCTGTTGAGTTCAGCCAGGGGTGAGGAAGCATGTCAGCATATGTGTGTGTTGACAGTGGTTCCATATAGTTTAGAGCTGGAGTGGGGAAAAGGGGAGAATGCCAGAATATTTCCTGGGTAGAAACAATCTTTAATGCTCTCCTTAATTCCTCAGGTGTCAAAGGTGGTATATGCCCCCTGTGATGTGGGTTTCTAGAGGCACACACATGGGTATATAAAAGCTAGACCGACATGTGAGTGTATCTGTCTATGTACATAGTTACATATATTGAATGTATGTGGGTGTGAGTTATTCTCTTTTAAGATTTGTAAAAGGAAAAAAAAAACATTATTGAACTGGCCTCACCGTCTCAGAAGTGAAGCTTAAGTAGGTGTCTTCTGCAAATGTGGAATGTCTAATACAGTACCTGCTTTTTGTGAATTGAAATATATATAATTCTTTGTAAATAGAGACTTGGCTTTGTTTCATTTGTTGCTGTTGCTGGGCTAAAAGACTCTTCCTCCTGACACACAGTTCTGAGGGTCACCCTATCTTGCCCTTCTAAGTGGCTTGTGGGAAAAGAGCACATCCCTTTGGCTTCTTGGCTCATTCAACAGTTCCTCTGATCTGAAGCTGGGATGGAGGGCACCATTTCCTGAGTGAGGTGCTAAAATTGGGAAGATATGGTGCTACCCCCTTGCCCTAGCCAGGTGCTCAACACACAACTGAAAGGGGAGATTTTTTTGAGGCACTTCATGCTTGACCAACATTCATGTAGTGTAGACGAGGAATCTGATCTAGGTTGTTCTACTGGATCGCTGAGAAACTGAAATCCTTCTCTGGGAATATCATTATGTTGCCAGCCTCTATGATTTTTGGCTGATAATGGATGTCCCTGGCCTCCAAGCTGCTTTCTTTTGGAGCATTCATCAGTCTCTGGGATTAAATGAGGTCCTAAGAAGTTGAAAGGGTAACAGTATCTGTATTTATCAACAAGTTTTGGATGGAAGCTGGATCTAACAATCATAATCTGGTGGCTCAGTGGTTAGAATGCAGTATTGCAGGCAAACTCTACCCATACCCTGAAGTTTGATCCTGGTGGGTTCAAGGTTGGCTCAGCCTTCCATCTTTCTGAGGTCGGTAAAAGGAGGACCCAGATTGTTGGGGGCAGTAAGCTGACTCTTATAAACTGTGTAGAGAGGGCTGAAAAACACTATAAAGCTATGTATAAGGTGAAGTGCTATTGCTATAATCAAGCATGAGTCAATATATTTTATTAGTTTTACAATGTTGCTAATTTGATTGGCAGGGAGGAAGTTTACATAAATTCAGTTATTCCTATTTCCTTCAAGTGAACTCAAGGCACAGCCTTGTAAGCTTTACCTGGGAAATAGTTAGTAAAACAATTTAATAGGATTACCCAAGCAGAAGATTGGCAGGTGCCTTACAGAATTATGATGATCCAGAATTCCAAATTTCACCAAAAGAAGCCCATAAAGGCTGTAAAGCAAAGGGGCCTTTATGGCTTCAATTCCATGTCTTCCTTTGTGATCTTTGAGATCAAACTCCAAAGGCCGGGTGAGGAAAACCGGCAGATTTGAATTTAATCCAAATAAAATATTGGGCACCTTTCCCCTTTTCGGTTAGGCCCCGCGGCTTCTTTGTGATCAGAAATCCTAATCCCTGGGATAAATTCTTCAAGTGTCAAGAACCAAAACCATGTTTCATTGTTGTTGTTTCAAATCTAGCCTTCCGTCTTTCTCATCTAGCCTTAATGAGGCTTCCCAGTATAACACTTTGGAAGTAATAATTTGCCGTGGCCGTCTTTGCAGTTTTGCGTTGCGTGGCAGCGCGGACAGTTTGGAGGTTTGTAAAACAGGCGAGTCCGGGAAGCGTCCGAGCCAGAAGCGATGGAGGCGGTTTGCAGGAGACAATCTTAGAGCGGCCGCGCCCATTCGTGGGAAGGGGGAACCCGTGGAGGGCGCCCCGCGGTTAGAAATAATGCCAATCCTTGACCCGAAGGGTTGCTGAGCGCCTGGTTTCGCACCACCGCTAAGCTGAAACTCTTAAAAGACGGGTTTGCGGGTCCTAAGGTTCATCTGGCGTGGCCCCAACGACACAATTCGGAGGGACACCGAAAGGTCGAGTTCACGCCAAATGCCAAGGCGAGGCATGCCCACCGCGAAGGGAAGGCTAAGCTCCTTTTCCACTTACCCTAAGCCGCAACTCAGCCTAGCCAAATACTTGGCGTGACCCACCCTGCTGCTCCCAGGGGCTAGGAGAGTGAAGCGGGGTATATGTGATCTTAGTCTGGAGTCAAACAGGTTCAACTGCAGCTAGTTGGCGACAGGAGTAGAAACAGCGCCTGCCCCCGCGTTCCCAAGGTCGGCTACGGACTTCCCGTCATAAAGGTGGGTCGTAGGATTCAAGCGCGGCGCCCCCGTCGATTTAGTCACTATCTCAACGAATATCCTAGACGGCCGTGGTCTTGAACTAGCGAAAGCATAAAGACCCCTCTCTGTTTATTGCAAAGGGGTCCTCCGCACCCCACACGAGGAATGTGGCGTTAGCTCTTTGTTCCCGCACCTGCTCCAGGCGGAGGTCCTAAACATCGACCCAGCGACCCCCTTTCCCTCGCGCGTTAACCTGTGTCAGGGTTTTTGGGAAAGGCGGATTTCTTTATTTTTTTAATGGGCACCTCTCACTTCTCCAGATTCTGGGCCAACGTAATTATTGTTATTCTGGCTTGGTTTCAGTCTGGCGTGGATGCATGTGCTTGTGTCTCTTCAAGTAGGCAATTACCGAGTCCAGAAACACTGGTTGGATGGGGTTGCTTCCCTCGCCTTGCAAAGCGGCTCGCGGTCCTGGAAGGGAAGAGACGGCACTTAAGAGTGGCGAGCCAAAGGGTTTCTCGCCTCCTCTTCCTCCCCTCCAGACCACCGCGGCGGGGGGAGGGGGGGAGGGGGAGGAGAGCAGGAGGTTCCTCCCCTCCCACCAGAGGAAGACGAAGAGGTTGAAAGGAGTCAGGGCAGCGACCGGAACCGGTGTTTCCAGCGCCTCCTGTACGGCGTCCGGGACGGCGACTGCGAATGGGAGGGAGAGGGCAAGGCGAAAGCTCTTGGGGAGACCGTAACTTTTGTACCCGCGTACTTTCTCTCTCTCTCCCCCCCCCCCCAAGACAGCCGACCAAACTGGCAAAACAAATCGAGGCGTGTTTAGTAAGGAAGTGAACGTCGTCCTGTTGTTGCAGGCCGCTTATCTCCCCCCCCTCCCCCCCAGGCGTTGCTTTACGGCCTCGGCGGGTAATTGGTAAGGCAGCCTTCGCCAGATCTGTTGGCGGTGACTCTGGCTTAGCAATGCTGGGAGTTAAAAGCCTTGAAACCCTTCACGTGATTTTCAGATTGAGGGATTCTGCTCTAAGAAGAAACTTGGCTTAAGTTCGCTTACAAAGCTGTTTGCAAAAAAAAAGTCTTACACCCAAAATAGGCGCGCGAATGCGCGGGGAATAGTAGTTGGTTTACAGGTTCTTAAAAGGCATCCTTACAATGGCCATAAAGAATGGGGGTGGGTGGGGGTGGCTTGGCCCCAGAGACGGAGATCCGGAGTTGAGCCGTAGTAAGCAACTCATCTTGTCTCCAGCAGGCAGGTTAAAACTCTTGCCCGGGAAAAATTGCAGAAGTGGACTGTGAAATGAAGGTTGGCCAGTTTTAGCTGGCTCGGGTTGGGACGAGATCAGACTCCATATCCTCCTTTCCCCGACCTCAAAGAGACCGCCGCGTTCCCTAACCAAAGAGAGGGAGACCTTCCCCTTCCCTCCGTCCTTCGGGAGATCGAAACAGGGGAGTTTCTCGGCGATTCTGAATGTGACGGGCGCATCCTGGGAAGGGGATTCGCCGCTTCTCACAACCTTGACTCTACCCGCAAGCCTTTATGTTCCCGCACACGCGCGCCTCCCCCCGTCTGGTTTACCGGGCGGTGACGAATGCCAGGTATCCTAGGATCTTTTTTCCCTGTTGGGGAGCTGGGAGCCGCGCTGCTAAGAGGTGGTCAGCTGTCAAAACCTCTCTGCTTAGACCAGTCCTGGCTGGGGGTCCGTTGCCAACGGAAGTTTTACAGCCTTTCAGCTGATGAACTTTCTTAACAGTTATTGGAAATGGGGAACCCTTTGGCAACCTTTCAATAAAATACTAGACGGCCGGTCTCGAAAAACTCAACCGTCTCTCATCTGGTTGACCCTTGGAATAAGAGATACCAGGATACTACCAGGAAATCTCAGAATTATAGCTTAACTTGAGAGGTTCCAAAAAATTGATTGCCAAGAAATTTATTCGTGTATTCATGTAGTCAAGAGAGCAACTTGGCCCAAAAAGTTCTGCTCAGAAAACTTTACCCAGACAATGGTTTGTAGTTCTTACTATGTGCCTGCCTTGCTCTTACCACCCCTCACCGTTTAACTTTGGGATTAAAGGCATGCCTCTTCCAGCTCCAAATGGCTCCCTTTGGTCTCTTTTACACCAAGTCGAAAGTGGGGGCAAAGACCCTAGAATTCTTTCTATCTTGACTTTCCAGACAGATTTGCCCTGGATCCAACAAGGAACACAAAGATGTATGAGACAAGACATGAAATATTCCTGTTTGACTAAGAAGGAATGGAAAAGTCAGGAATGGCTGGAGAGACCGAGAAAGGGTTGAACAGAAGCCCATCTTAAAGGGGACTTCTTAGAGGTAACAGGTAAAATCTGTCTGGAGGCAAATTAGATTCCACAAGATTTCATGAGATTTTCTTGGCAACAATTAGGGAGGTGATTAACCATTGCCCTTTTAAAAATAATGCCCAGTGGAACGGATAGATGTGGGATTTCATAGTCCCATCCCGCTGTGAACCAGGCTTTTCAGGACCAGTGAAGGTCCTAGAAGACACTCTGGACAGCTTCCCAGAAAAAAAGAACAGGAAAAGAAAGCCCGGCCTGGAGGCTCCGGGGAAATGGACCCTGGGCATGTTCTCCAGAGTCGGCAAGGCAAACTGCACAGGGAAGGCGAAAGCGAGGCATCTCCCCGCAAAACAAAGGCTCTAGAATGAAGTCAAAGGCGCGTCATCTGGCCCACCCCAAACTCCGTGTCCAAAGTTCCATCGGGCAGGGCCAGACTTGAGTTGGTTAATTTAGAAAAAGTGAACCCATCCATCAAGAATAGAAAAGCAGCCTTGGTTCCTTAGAAAACGCGGAGCAGGGGTCCGGCAACCAGGGCTAGCTTTGCTGGGTGTTGAGTCCCGGCGAAAGCTCTTGCCACCACCCGCCGTTCATGTTTTTCAGAATGAAAGATTGCAACCTCAGACGATTGCAGGCACGTTTATTCGTTATCACGCAACTATTCTGAGCTCTGGCTAAACATGTGGTTTGGTTTGTGGAGGTGTAGTTCAAATAAGTATGAACGGACCGCGGGATAACAACTTACACGAGAGGGCCAACGAAGGTGGGTGCCCATTATCTCCTTAGCGATCGTAATGCTTGGCGCTACCCTGCTCGGGGTGAATCTGAATGAATGAACCTGCATTCAAGGAACTTTCGTAAAGTGAAGAGGTCCCTGGGCAGTTCTTCCGCGAACACAGCGAGCTTTTTTCCTGGCCCCAAGGCCGCCTTTGGTTTCCAGGACATCCTCTCCTCCCTGCCGCCGCCTGTTTTGCGCCCCGGGAGGGCTGTCCGGGGCGCAAATCCGGGGCTCTAAATCCTAGAGAGGATTTAGAGGAGCTTTAGCCTTTTTTTTTTTAAGGTCTGCTGGATTGCGACCAACGTCTGCCACGAAACAGCGACCCCCAGCTGTCAAAGGAGAAGTGGACGAACAGGTTTTCCTGCTCATTCCAGACATCGCTTCCCAAACCATCGCCGTTCTAATAGCGAAGGAACGGGAGACACGAACCCCAAGTTTTTGCTACCGCCGAAGAGAACGACACAGACAAAGCCACGCTTCCTCCAAGGCGGCCGCCCTCCAGAGGTAGCGGAATACAACTCCCAGAATCCCCCGGTCCCTCTGCTAAGGTTGGAGCATCCGACGTTATAACGCAAGTCCCTGGCTGAGATCACACCTCCCATCAAGCCCAGCGGAGGTGCACACTCCAGTTCCCTGAAGGAACCGCCGGAGCCAGGTTTGCAAAACCTTCCACGTGAGCGACGCGTCATTGTGTCCCGGGGCTTTGGAGCATTAAATCTTCGAGCTTCCGAAGGCTCCGGAACGGAGCCAAGCTCCTCGCGCGGTGGGACTTTTCCTGATGGAAACGTGGAAAGGAAGAGGCGGCGGAGGAAAGATTGGACTGCATGCTGCCCCGATACCCACCCAGGAGTAGCCCCTCCCCCCGAAGAAAACTGCGTGGCTGCTGGACACGCTGTGGCTATCGGATCCTCAGGCGGCAGTAGCTGGGAGACACCAGAAAAATCCGTATCGGGGTGTAGTACCCTAAGCTGGCCACTAGGGGTGACGATGACGGCGCCCTACCACCAGGAAGTCAGGCTGGACTGGACACACGCGACCGAAAGAAATCCTTCTTATGCTGATCTTAGCAAGGCAAGTCTCGGAAACTGCTGACGAAGCCAGGGCCCGGAATTTGGAGGAAAAGTGAAAAACAGAACAAAGCTGCTCCAGCTGGATTTCAGTTCCGGATTTGAATTTTGCAGGAGTGTTGTTCCATTGAACAGGAACATTTGAAGTCGATTAATCTACCAGCATTTGAAGAGTCCTGCATTCAAGGCTTCATCATAGCATATTTTAAGTTGAAGTCGACATGCGCAGTGATATTTTTTGGCCATCCCGGTTTATTCAGTGTTCTTTATTTTGCTTCCTACACTATAACCAGCCTTCCAGAATCCAGCTGCTGTTATCAATTTTCCAGCCAAAACTACCCATGAGAAAGGAAACAGTCAAGGGTGTTAGAATAGGAATATCTTCGTGGTAAGACGGGAAAAACAATTTTTAAAAAAAATAGTATTCTAAATAATTTGCACATATTCACCCAGGAAAATATACTGTAAGGAACTGCTCTTGCATAGATAGCAGGATGCAATTAGAAATGTAACTTCATTACCAATCTCGAGCTTTGTTAAAGTAAAATGTCAATTAGATCAGGTCTTCCATTAGCTTGACTAAATGAAACAAGGTGGGTTTCATATTCCATTCCCCTGAACTTTTACACAGCATTCCTCCTCAGATTTACGTTTCTTTTTTATGGTGTAATTAAACAGTTGCTAATCCCAAGGACAGGCTACAAATA
Organism: Hydrophis major; assembly: GCA_033807585.1. Classification (NCBI taxonomy): domain Eukaryota; kingdom Metazoa; phylum Chordata; class Lepidosauria; order Squamata; family Elapidae; genus Hydrophis; species Hydrophis major. Next base: position 184,983,399 of record CM066329.1, on the reverse strand, counting down.
CACCACAACATTGATAATAAAGGACAGTGTAAATATCTTGTAACATTAAAAATGCATTTTAGATCTCATTAAACATTTCTGATAGTGAAGTATTCTAATTCAATCTTGGTCTACCTTTAAGATTAATGCCAGCTGCAAATTATAACAAAAAAGACCCATAATCTAACATAACCAGGGGCAAAATTATTGCTTGAAACTTTTTTTTATCCACTGGTTATTTGGTAGCTCCTTGTGTGCTGCAGAAAAGGCCATACTACTTTCTGCAAGGTTTGTGAAAAACTATCAGTTCAGTGCTGAAATTGCACATACCACCACAAAGAAAGGATAAAGCAAACTGCATTAATTTAACTCAACCCTATTAATTTAGATTTTGGGAGGAGAGGTGTACTTTGGAAATCCTCTAAGAACACTACATGTTATTGCATCAGTGGCTATACGCTTTAATACTCTTCAAATATGCTGATTGAAGCCTCGAATGTTTTTCTCATCTACTGCTTCTGAAGCCTATATCAGCAGGTATTTTTATACTGGTGAAGTTATATAGTCTTTAAGCTGAAATTATATACAGAAGTTTGGAAATAAAACCCATTCAACACAGTGCAATTTTATTAAATGTATAAGATTTGCATTGTCATTTATAATATGTTATAAATGAATTAATATCTTAAGATTAGGAATAGGGAAACAAAGCAATAGTGAAAAAGCTATCCAAATGAGGCAGAAGAAGCCACAGTTAAGTTAAAAAAATATTTATTGATACTAAAACAGAGAATTGAAAGTTATACAAAAACTGTCCAGCATAATGTCTAAAAGTTCTTTTAAGCTGGGAAATAAATTAAACAAAACAAACAGAATAGTAATCCCAAGTCTAAACTAGAGTAAGTGGCAAGAAAACGGGGAGATAGACATCACACAACAGAACCAAGCAAGCTACACAGCCAGGGTCAAACAAATAAACCCCAGTGCAGCAGTGAACCCACAGTGAGATCAGTGGATAGACACTGCTGTCAGCCTTATTTAATATTCTGCCTGGAAAGTCTGTCCCACTCAAACAAAGAAGCTAAGCTTTCCCAGGGTAATAACATCCCCAACTTTTGTTCTCTTAGTATAAAAGCAAAGAAGCAGCTCCAGTTAAAGCAATTAGAAAATGTCATACAAGAACTATTTGGCTTTTTTAAAAAATGGAACATACAGTGGTTGACACACATTGCAAGAAACACTGAACCAATTCTTACAAGTCTCTTGCGGAGGCATTTCGCTGAGCTCGGAGCAGAATAGAGTGAATATTTATTGGAGTAGTAGAAACACTGCAATATAAAGTAACTCTGTTCCCCTTTAGTTTTTGGTACTGCAGTTATTAATGTTGATCACGAGACTAAACTGAGCACTTTTGCTCACTGTAAACAGTGTAACTAAGTTATTCCAAAACAAAAATATTTACCCAATTAATGTTATAAAAAGTTTTAAAAATGTAGAATAGTAGCAACAGAACTTTTAAAAGAAATTTGCTACATAGATAAAACACGCACAGAAGAGGCAGAGCAACAAGCCTAAGAAAAACATGTAATAAAAAGGGACAGTGATTATCATCATGTTCAGTTGTCTACCCATTACTGATAAAATTGAGTCCTTAACGAGAGAACTCAAATGCACCATCTGCTTACACGAGGTTAGTTGTCATTTTGGAATTCAGTTGCATGTGCAATATACAACTAAGAAAGAATATGCCAACTTGCTCATTCAGGTTGGCATTTAGGACTTTAGACTTTGAAACTGAAATAGCTGGTTAACCAAAAGGCACAACAGCATTTGAGCTTCTGAGGGAGAGCAACACTTCAGTTTTCCAAAAAAGCTGGAGATGAGAAAGAAGCTTGTTTTAAATGGAACTGCCTGAAAAGCAGAATTAAGGATCTGTAATAAAGATTGGGGGGGGGGGAGGAGGAGGAGGAGGAATGTTTGTGAGAGGAAATGGTTGCACACATTATAGATTACAGTCTGAGAAAAAATGAGTATGGAAAATAAACAGAATCAGAAGCGACTTTTGAAACTTAAAGAACAAGACAATACTGCATGTAGGCTAATAGAAGCAGCAGTCCTGCAGAGAGTAAAGTAACACAGGTGCATATGTACACATACATATGCAGTATAACAAGGACCTGAGAAATTGGACTGGGGACAAAAGGGCTTTGTGGGAGGAACTCCAATTTCTGAAACCACTGAATTCTTCAAGTCGATAAGCAATATTTGCCAATATTTTAATGGAATTTTCTTCTTTGGGAAAAGACAATAGCTTTGACAAGAAAGGGTGTGGTGGAGTCTAATAGAAAACTGACTTCATTTAACCAAATTGCTGGGCATCCTCCTCTTCTGACTCTGCTCCAGAATCTTAGTTCTCCACAGAAATATCTACTTTGGCAGAATTATCAAAATATTGTCAACATACACACAGAATTAAAAGGCACACAATAGAAGTTAAAAAGAATTTAGCCAAGGACAGCTCCAGCAGGAGATGCATAATAAAAAAAACTGAGACAGGCACACATTCTCAACTAGGTTGGGATGTACCAATTGCTACAAAGAACACAGGCTATTTATCTTCATCTGGGCATTATCTTGACTATCTAAATTTGGCAGGTTTTACCAAAGGCATTTAAAGGATTGACTAAGATGGCCCCTTTATTAAACAATGATAGCTTTAAAGTAAGTGGACAGAAGAAACCCCTAGAAAATGTTGGGTGCTCTAAGGAGTTGTTGAGGTGGGGAGACTTAAAAAAAAAAAAAACACAGAGAGAGGGAGGGAGAGAGAGAGAGAAAATGGGAATTGCATAATCTGACTCAGGAATACACAACTTGGATTAGGAGTACTGCACTAATTGCAATGGAGAGCAAGGGCGAAAAGACAGCATCTGTTTAAAAGCACTGAATTGAGCAAGTCATACAAATCTACGATTCAGAACAAATGCCTTGTTTTCTTACGTTGTCAGGGTGTTTGTAATATAGCTACTAGATGGTTTCTTTTACATGTTAAGTCACATCCCCCAGGAGATTTTTTTTCCCCCTCTGATCTAAATAAAGAATATTTTTGGAACTAATATGGTGAGCTGAACAAATATGGTGAGCTGAGAGCCTAGGCAGCCCAGGACTCAAACCAGATAGGTTATATGAAAATGCTACCTGAAAAACATTGTATTAAGCCTGATGCCTGACCCTTGGAGGCATTCTACCTAGCTGCAGGCCCTTTGGAAAATCCTGGCTCAACCTGTTACCCTATTCAGCAGCAGTGCACATCAAGAGGCATAAGCTTAAGGAATTAGAAGCACTGTTTGCAGAAGACTCATTCGGTGCACTATTATAACCCGGCATATCAAATTTTAAATTACAGCTGCATGGAAGCAAATCTTATGGACTTCCTTGGAATTGTTTTCTATGTGAGTAAACTTTGGTGAAAAAGATACGCTTCCATATCAATGTATTCAACAAAATTATATTAGCTAACATAAGCATGAGCAATACTTTATCCCTGATAAATTTGCTATCTTGCCTTTTCTTAGCTTCACTTGCTCGTATGGCAGCAGCGCAAATATAAAAGAGAAACTACAGTATGAGCAAGAAAAGTAGTAGGCTAAGCCAATGCTTCAAACAATCCAAGTCTGAAAACCATTTACTGAGTCACATCACAACATACACACAACAAACTATACTGTGGTCTCAACATAGAGTTTTGAAAAAAACCTTTGCATTGCTTTACCTTGCCATGGGTCTGATAAACAGTGGTCCAACATCATGTACTTTATGACTTTGAAAGCTGCAAAAATACCCATTTCAATAAAATTCCTTATCCATTTAACATTCCCTGTTTCTGTTTCTTTTTATGCTAGGAGTATGGGGACTTAGAATTACACTATTAGAACAGTGATAGAGCTTGACCGTCAATTGACTTGACTGAGCTTGGCACTTCCCAAACTTAGACCAGGGCTCTTGACCAACAGGAAGCACCTGTTCTGAGAGAAATAATAGAAACCTAAATTGAATCATCACTTCAGAAAGCAAGCAGCCTAAAATAAACATAGCTTCTAGGATGTTTTCATTCCAGTCTATCCTCTCTGGTTTCATACATTACCTTCGTGGTCAAGGTAATGATAAAGCCATCCCTTGCTGGAAGAGTAAAGCAAAGAGAAATTTCAATCATTTCTGCCCTGTATAGTGATGCCCTGTAGCAGAATTTAATTGGGAAATACAGGACATACATAGAGATCAAATAAAAATAAATGGGAGTTTGTATCACAATGTTATCTTGCCATCTGCAATTATTTTTTGTAGTTATTGCAAATAAGAATAAATAGAAAGATATCACCAATAGAAGATAATATTTGTACCTCAGGGTTAAATTGTGGAGAACTTGGTCATTTGCTTGCAGATGTTTCATTCTCTCACTACGTAACATCATCTGTGCTAGTGACTCTGGTGTTTGCTCCATCTTTTTATAACAGGACAGTAATTTGCCCTGACAGTATTGATGGGGTGTGTGGCCCCACATTCAGACAGCTGACACCACACTCAGTAGCACTGATGACGTTACCTAGTTTGATAAAGAAATGTCTGCAAGCAAACTCCCAAACTCAAGAGAGCATTTAGGACTATAGAAAGATATCAATTGCATAGAAACCTCAAAAACCTACCTTCTAGTTCCAAAGATTCTCAACTCAATTTGAACAGCACACATCAATAGCATTTTACCTTACATTATAAAGCATCTTATGCTTATAAAATCTCAACATTAGCAAAATCTCTTAATTTTGCTTCCTTCCCGTTTCTTCTGTGTAAGCAACAGCATGCAAAATGTGTATACGTGTGCATGTGTGCGTGAATATGCTGGGGACCCACAAGTGATCTCAACCACATAAGCATATAGCAATTTTTCAGAACACATGGCTTATTTAAGCAATGATTTACACGTCACATTTTACATGGAACTGGTTTCCATATAAAATTTTTCAATGTGTAAAAATCTCCTGAATTACATGTGTGTACACTCATGTACACCCAGATGTTAAAAATGAGACAGCATTCTCCTCTGAGTGACATCTGCTGACATTTGGCAAATTGAAAAACATGTTGTCTTTTCAAGTTCTTGAGAACCTTATTCTGCAGTTCTCCAACGCTGGTTTCCTGTATCTGCTAATATATTTGGCAGAATGAAAAGCATACTTTCTTTGCAAGTTTTTGAGACACTAGTCCAAACAAGTTAATTGCTACTTCTGAAGTTTCTAGAGATCAATGCTCAACCTGAACCACACTCACTTGATAGCTGTTAGTCCCAGCTCCACACCAATGCTGTCTTATATATCATACCCTCTAGTTTCCAAAACAAGTTGGAAGTATGACTTACATACATTCCCTTAAGACAAACTTTTTATATGGTGCTTGGCAGGTATCCTAAATATAGATTTGTTCACAAATTTTCAAACTAACGTAATTTGTTCTAGGAGCTGAGTAGTGTTGAAACTTCATTATTTGGAAGAAAATTAAGGAACTATTTTTCTTAGAGAACCTATTCAGGAGAATGTGTGTTTGTGTGCACGCACATCACACACGCACCAGTATATATTTATTCTCTTGAAAGTTTAAAATCCTCTGGCCTTTCAAAATCATATAGCTAAAGTGTTCAAGTACAGCAAAGCATGGAGTTGTAGTTTTCAATACACTCCTCTGCATTGGCGAATAACATGAGTAAAGCCAAAACTCTTGAAAAAGAGCCCCTAACCTTATTTCTCTGGTTGCTAACTACTGTGGTTTGCTTCTCCTTCTAATATCCAAGGGGACAGTAAAGGGAGATTCAAATGAGACGGAGGAATGATGCTTATCTGCCTTGAAGTTCAATAATGTCTTAGGTTAAAAAAGCCCACGCTTGTCGGTGACTCCTTAACAGTTACTGTGATCAAATTAGCTGTCACATCTGTGACAAAAACATGTTCAATAAGACTCCGGGTAGGTTTCCAGTCTTGGTTTGTTTGGATGGAAACAGATGTATTCTGGTCTGCTCCAGGAAAAGAAGCAGAATCTCTGTCAGAATCAGAGCTAGTCTCCTCTTCTCCGGTGCTCCCTTCTGACATGCCTGAAGTCTTGTCTTTTGTGGGACATCCCTCCTGGGCACAGGTAGTATTACTCTTGGTAGCTACATCTCTCTCACTAAGAGCAGCTCTTGGTGCTGGTTTCTCACCTTTGCAAGGATCTGCATTTGCTGATGTTGCCCCTGTGTTGGCGATGTTCTGGCTGCTCCCCGACCCGCTGCCCTTGGATGCACTTGTCTTTGTTGCTAAACTGCCTTTGCCAGCTGCCCCGCAGCCATGGTGAGAAATATGGCTGCTGCTGGCAGGGTGTGGCCCATTCTTCACACTTTGCAGATTTAAAGCTTGTAGGTTGAGCTCTTGGTTGCAAGCTGGCTGGCTGCTGGGAGATCCAGAAGGAACTTTGTTGCCGTTGTGCAAGTTCCCCACCTTTTGTTCCCCCGAGGAACTGCCACTCGGTCTCTTGGTCACTTTGGATCCTTGCACAGTCAATTCCAGGTTTCCAGAACCTTTCTGATTTTTCAGTTTTAAATCCAAACCTAGGCTGTTCTTGCAAGACATAGCTGACTTCAGAGTCAGTCGTCCCACTGCAGAGGCATCTGCGGAGCTCTGGTTCTGTGACATCCTACTCATATAATGGACAATGGAGCTTTGCCAGCTGATACCGCAATTTGGGCTTCCAATGGTAGTGTTCTTCACTAGGTTGGAGAGGTTTTCATTGGAGGATGCTCCAGAACAAAAGCCACCAAAGGAACCTTGGGCTTCCTTCATGTGAGATTTAAGCATGGCAATGCCAGAACTTTGAGCATTGTGTTGTGGCGGCATCTTGCTTGCCAATTTGGACCCCCCTCCCCCTCCCCCTAGCTCCTTTCTATTTGTTTTAAGCACCTTGGTTAGGTTGACTGTCCTCTTGGCTGCCTTCTGCTCTGGAGGCAGCGGCTTCCGTCCACGTTTCTTCCTAGCGGAGTCCTTGTTTTCGGGTTTGGCAACTAAAATCTGAGCTTTTTTTTGAGGCACTGGGTGACTTTCTCTGTTCCGCTGACTTCTCTTTGTCTCAAGGTCACTTTCATCCTCCTCATCAGAAGAGGAAGTCGAAGAGGAGGTGGAGGAGGAAGAGCTGCTGGATTTGCTCTTGGAGGGTGCTTCAGGTTCCTTTAAATACAGACAAAACAGAATGACAGCGACATGAATATGGTCCACTTATTCAATAATCTTGCTGAAACTATATTCTCTGAAATAAGATTTACATGATCAATTTTCTGTCTGGATAACAGTTTATTTTTCAGAACCAGCAGAATTTGCTTTTATAATTTGCTTATTATATTTCAATAGGGAAAAGTTTCTTGTTACAGACTTGTATTTTCCTGAGTAAAATTAGATGTTTATAAAGATGAATAAAAATATTGACTCCAAGTGATAGGAATCAAACTAAACTGCACAAGAGATTACCAGGCACCACAGCAGGTGAACTCCAGCCATCTACAAGCAAGAATGCTCCCGTGACTGCAATTTCAATGAGTCCTATAAACCACCATTACTTACAACATTTTTTCTTGGTCTGCCTCTGGGTCGTTTGCCTCTTTTCCGATTTTGTACCTCTTTCTCATGTTCCCTGGGAAGACAGAAAGTTATCCTCTTACTTTTCTTTTTCGGCAGAAGATGCCTTATTTTTGTTTTCAGACAAATTCACTGTAAATTTCACAGGAATCTTGTGATCCATCCAGAGTGAAATCCTTCTCAATACATAGGAATATGGATTACCAACACAAAACAAATTTGCTTGTTTCTTATATAAGAGCATGCTGTATCCCAAATCATCAGAGTTCAGTTAGAATTTGGCCACTGCTATTCCATCATTACACTTCAATGGATCATTCTGTCGTAGTGAAGACTAGGTTCAATGAATTCTTCTCTATTATGCTGAAATATTTTGTCATTCCCTCCAAGTTTTTTGTGCGCAGAAATAAATTATTCTGGTTTTGCTGCTGTGCAAAGTATATTTATAATATTAATGGCACAATTTAAAATGTATTAATGATATTACTCCCTCTAGATAAATTTTTAAGATAAAGTACTGACGTTAAAAACCTGAGAATGACTTTTTAACCAGCAAAACACCTTTGTTTAATTTTTATTTGTATGCATTTTGTACATTTTCAAAGAACACCGATTTAAGTATACAAACAGCTACAAATAAAAAACATTGTATTACATATCAAATATACCCACCACATATGCAGAAAGATATGATCAAAAGTAATTGTGATGTTACTTAGATGCAAAACAAAAACAAACCCATAAACAAAAACTTTTGAAAAGAATTCAATGCGGAAAATTGCTACGGAAGACCAATAATTGCACTGGATTTCAGAAGATGAATGCTTCCAAACAGGAAGAACAAATCTATCCAGAATTTTTGGGATTACTCAAAACCGCATTTGAAGTTCAGCTTGTATCTCTATACAGCAAGTAATGAAATAAATATACATAATCCAGTGGTATCGAACAAATGGTAAAAAGATTGTTTCTGTGAGAAAATGTGAGTTTAAGGCTTGCATAAAGCAATGTATTCATTGAATTACAAAAAATTATTAGGGAAGGATAAGGACTTTTCAGAAACACTTAATGATACTTTGCACCTGTCCTTATTACGGAAGTAGATTAGATGTACCAGCCTGTAGTTATATTTTTCAAGTTGGGAACCCATTGAAGAATCATAAGAGAATATTACAGAAATAAAATACAAAACTATTGCTGTTCTAAGAAAAATATTAAAATATTTTATAGTACCATTTGCAGAGATTTCCAAAGTGGTCAAGGCAATATTCACATTAAGAAGAGCTGCAGAGAACAAGGCTAAATAAAATGTAATACTTATTTAAAGTAAATCATTAGAAAAAATATTTCAAATATTTGGAATTTAAAAAGTTATTTTGAGAACCTACAAGCAATATTTAGAGGTGCAGTGAGTGATGTGATAGTGTGTTATTAATTCTTTGTATGAAGTACACCGGTGGATATAGATGATCCAGCAGATGCTGTTTACTTTCAAAAGATGCTTGACGAAGTCTCTTATGAAAGATTTCCAAGAAAATATATCAGCTGCTAGAGGGGTAGAATGGTCCCTCTTTGGTAACCTTTGGGAAAAGAATGCTGGACTAGACTGAATTGTTTAACCTACTAGAGCTTCCTTACATTAAGGCTAAATATCCATCATGCCTTCTCCAAGAGCAGGTCACAACAAAACAAGGATGAATCAGTATGTATTAGCAGAAATCCCAGAAACAGGACCCACCCTTGCTAGATATACATAATACACAGACAGACACTGGTACCAATCTTGGGACTGGCATGAAGGAATGTCTTTCTCTAGTACAGTTTTTTGATTCTTCAGAGACACCCAACATGTTTAACTGCCTTTATACTTTCTCAGACCTTTAGCAATTGTCTGGTCTCTTCCAGAATTGCCTTATGCAAATTGTTCCGATATTTTTTTCTGGTAAATGGGGATAAATTTATCTTTAAAGGAATACTGGAACTATTTATTTTGATAATGTTAAGTCTTTTCAGGTAGTCCTTGATGTACGACTTTATGTTTAGTAATCGCTAGAAGTTACAATGATACTAAAAAAGTCATTTATGACTAGTTTTCAAGCTTACAAATGTTGCAGCATCCCCACAGTCACGTGATACGTATTTACAATCTTTATACCATTCCAGTATAGTTGGGATTCCATTCCACACCAGTTGAGATTTAGATATCTCGGCAAATGCCTATTATCATTAATGGAGATTTGCCTAAGCTGTGTGAGATTAAAAAGGACATGAAGGATGTCCTCTGCCTCCTTTGCTTTTTATTTTAGTCTTGGAGGTTTTAAATAGAGACATCAGAAAAGATTAAAAAAATATTGAGTTTAAAGATTAAAAAAAGAAACGTATGATCTGAGAGCTTTTGTTAATGATTTAGTTTTGTTTCTACAAAACCTCCAAAATGGAATGGAATATTTAATGAAGAAACTGAATGGCATTGGTACCTTAACTGGCTTGAAATTATATAAACAGATTAATAAGTACCCATCAAACAACGCAGAAGAGAAGTAGAAATGTTAACTCTACACTGACATTTAGAGTAATATCATAGAAACAAATCACAGTATGAATACAGACAACCCAATTGATTTACATAAAATACTAGACCATGTGTTCTTGCTTCACTATTATTGCTTTTTGGATATTACTACAATAGAGAATTTTTATTTTTTAATGGAAACACAATGCGTATTACTTAATGTTAATATTCATTAACACATCGACATTATAATTTTGATAATATATTGCTCAAAATATAAATTTTGATAAGCAAGGTGTTGCTGCAGATCTGGTATACAGTCTTCCTTTTAACATTGTATGTATTAATCACTTATCCATAATTATTATTAACTGTATATATTAAATACATTTATAGTTCTTGATAATTTTCAAATAGTAGGGGTATAGAAAAATATATATGTGTTCAATGTAGCAATTAATACACAATTAGATTAACAGGAGTCAATTTCAGCCCCAAAGATGACAATAGGAAGACCTGTCCTGACCACAAGAATCCCTGTTCCAACTCCTGAATAGAATCTCCATCAGCAAGACAATTGCAACTGGCCATTTGGGACATCCCCTATGACAAGGAATGCATTGCCACTCACAAAGAATGAGCTGGATAATTTTTCTGTTTGGGATTTACAAAATAGATTTGTTAAAGCTTTAAGAAATTTTGTGGGAAGGGACAAAGAAAAAATGAAAAGAAATAGTTTTATGACATTATTTGATCAAAATTGTTTAAAAAAATGAATTAAACATAAATTTGTTTTATTTAAGGTTAAAATAGATATCCTGTTATCTCTGGCAAGTCTTAATAAACTTTTGACTGAATGATAAAGTTTTAAGAATTTATTTATAGATAGGAGATGGGATATGATTATTTGTTGTATTTTAAAAAAAGGTGATAAGTCACTCAAATTGTTTGTACTTATTGTGGTAAAGGGATATATTCCTTATAGATTTCTTTGTTTTCTTTATTATATTTCTTATTTTTCTTTCCATTCTATTTTTAATTTTCTGAACTACATTTTCATTTATCCTTTAGTTTGCATTAGTTTTTGTTTAATTGTAATTTTTAATGAAATTATTATTTAAAAAAGAGATAGTAATGGCCTCTGGACAAAAAAACATATGCTTGAATTGAATACATTGCCAAGAAATGCTCTGATAAATCAAACTACATTTTAAAAAACTGACAAAGAATGAGTCCTTCAGAATGAGTTGATCTAAAATAATATAACATGAAAAAATCAATTTACTCAAAAAGGTTTATATCTCAATGGAGGCTTTTTATTGATAAAAGGGTCCACAGTATATATTTCAGAGCTGTACACCTGATGCCCCAGCTTTCAGGATTTCCCTCATTAATTTTTAAAACAACCACACCTCCCTCCCCCTTCAATTTGTTATTGTGGAAACTGAAAGAAAAATCTAGCTCAGAAATAAAGCCAAAAATCAAATGGGTCCTTGGTGCTCTCTAAGCTTGGTTGTTTTCTTGCAGACATTTCATTACCCAAATTAGGTAACATCATCAGTGCTAAAAATCAAGACATATAAAAGGCTTTCTCAGCATCCAAATAAATTATAGCTGTTAGACTCTACTTATTTTTTAGTGTAGCACAAACATAATTAAAAACCTGATTATGTCAGAAGCTTGAAATTCCTGTATAAATCTAGCCTGGGCTGTGCGCATGATAAAAAATAAGCTGTAATCTACAGACTAAGGCAGCTATTAAAATCTTAGCATTCATATCTATCAAAGAAGTATAATTAGAATACACAGTTGAATCCATGTCTGCCTTGGAAACAGCTATAATATTTATCTCATCAAAAGGGAAACAGGAAGTGGATTTGGAAAAAAAAGATCTACAAAAGCAACACTTACCAAAACTTTCACAAGCTCAAAGACAAATTATGAATGAACCTATAACAACTTTTAAAATATCATTTTCACACCATTAAAAAAATAAAAATAAAGCACCAGGTCTGGATGAAATCTCGAATCAAAATTTTAAATGCTTTAAAGACAATTCTTACAATTACTGAACCTAACTTTGCAGGACTCTACAATGCCTCAGTCTTGGAAAGAAGTCAATATAGTGTTATTGCTAAAAGACCAGGATGTGTCTCTAACAAAAAATTATGGACGAATCTCATTGCTAAATAATGATTATAAACATTTTACTACAATATTGGCCAAAAAATTGAAAAAGATTTTACAGACTTTTATTCAACATCAATCTAGGGCAGTGGTATCAAATTTGATTTCATTGAGGGCTGCATCAGGGTTGTGCTTGCCCTCAGGGTGTGTGTGTGTGTGTGTGTGTGTGTGTGTGTAGCCAGCTCAGCATCACTCATGTAGGGAGTGGCCCAAGTGCTCTGGCAGCAAAAACGGGCTCCTAAGCTGTTTTCAACTGCGACAGCTTCCACATGTGGCCCTCCTGAGCTCTGACTTTTGCTAGCAGAGGCATTGCGGGCCAGTCCTTTGCTGTTTCCAGGGCAGTCCCTGGGCCCAGATCCAAGTACCCCATGAGCCGGATCCAGCTCCTGGGCCTTGAGTTGACACCTGATCTAGGGTTTTGCTGAAAAGACAACTAAGAGTTAAAGTGCCTTGGATACTACTGAACATTTACAATATTCAACATTAATATTTTAGCTTCTATTTGGTTTGGGTCTTTGTGTTTAAGTTTTGAAAGACATGGATTTGGGGAGAAATTCATTTAAGGGATTATATCAATTTATACATGTCATCAAACACATGATTATTAATGGAGATTTGCCAAAGCTGTGCAAAATTCAAAAGGACAGAAGACAAGGATGTCCTTTATCTTCTCTGCTTCTTATTTTAATCTTGGAGGTTTTGGATGGAGACGTCAGAAAAGATGAAAAAATGTTGGGTCTGAAGGTTAAAAAAGAAATGTATGAACTGAGAGCTTTTGTTACTGATTTAGTTTTGTATCTACAAGATCCCCCAAAATGGAATATTTAATATTTATATTTTTATATTAATTTAATTTAAAGAAACAGAATGATTTTAGTGTCTTAGCTAAAAATAGATAAACAAAAAATGTTGGTAAAGAATATGATTGCACATGATCATGAAATTTTAATAAGTCAGGCTTTAAGGTGGAAAAAAGGTCAACTATCTAGGGGTTAGGATTGACTTAATACAACTTTTAAATTATTTTAGAACAATTATCATTATATTACTGTTTGGGAATGCCATTAAAACGGACATATCTAAGGCTAAACTGAAATTATTGATGTTGGGTAGAATTTCTGTAGTTAACATGATCTTACCAATTTTGGTGATCAGTGCTCCATTCAAGCAATAGCAAAAAGATATTTCTAAGTTCATATGGAAAAGGAAAAATCTGAGAATCAAATATAAATTGCTGCAAAATGTGAAAGATAGAAGAGGTCTACCAGATTTAAGATTAATTTGGTGCTTGCTGATTGGTTTGGATGAAGGGTTATGTGACACTAAAAAATAAAAGATTATTAGATCTGGAAGGTCACGTGTTGATATTTGGGTAGAAAGTCCATGAATTCAGATTTGGGTGTGTTGTCCAGTATTAACCTCACATTGGATCTCACACAGGTAAGGTAAATGCAGATTTCAAGAATCATTTTGTTAGGCACGCCATCCTAAAAATTTGGAATATAAAATAAGATTCTCTCTTAAGACACCTTATTGGTTGTCACCTCCAAGAAGTCCTTTAAAAAAAAAAGACAATGTGAACTTCCGGTTTGCGTGGCTTCGGGGCAGCAGGAATTCGCGACAGCTCGCGATTCCTGCTGTGCTAGCCGTCGAGGTACCCCCGATCCAGATGGGTCAGGGGGATATGGCTGCCCTGTAGGGACAGCTGAAGAGAGAGGGGAGTCGGATAGGGAGGTGGGGGCATCGCAGACCCCCCCTTCTCCGGGAAAACCCCTTTTTCCCAAGGCGGTGGAGCGGCGGTCAGCAATGGCCGCCACGAAGAAGCCAGCAACCGGGTAAGAACTGTGCTGGAGGAAGTGTGAAGAGTGAAAGTTCTGTCTGAGCCGGGTCAAGTAACACCTTTTAAATTGCCTGGAATTGAGCTGCTTGTTGCTGGAGGATACATTGTATCCCTAAGAAGAGCGAAAAGCGGCGGAGAAGCTGTTAAAGGGATTTTTTTTTTCTTTTACTCTCCCACCCCACGGAAAAAGCAGAAATATTTGGATATATTAGACATTGAAAGTGTATTGCTTTGAAAGCTAAGATAAGAGACAAAGGGATTTTTGGACATTGAAAAATGTGAGAAATTGGAAAATCTCTGCTGGAGGTATGGATTTTTGATTATTTAAAATTCTCATTGCAAGTGGGAAGGGAGAAAAAAAATTGGAGCAGAAGCTGAAAAAGGAGGAGATTGACTAGAACGTCTTTGTGGATCCCAAAAGAAGATATATGGTAATTGGACCTCTTTGATTAAAAATTAATTCAGAAAGAGAAAGAGAAGAAGGAAGAAAAGTATTAACTTTTGGAACTTTTTTTCTTTTTTTAATTGCTTTTGATTGTCTTTGATTAAAAATACTTGTGGTTGTTTTGGAAAAAGTTTCCCTTTTCATAATGGCATCGTCTGTGGATGAACTAGAGATTGAATATCAAAAATATAAAAGAGAAGATACTTTGGGCGCTTTGTTTCAATTTTTAGAAATGGCGTTATGTTCCTTTGAAAAGTTGATTATGCAGCAGAAGGACTGGGACAAGGAAGAAGAGGAAGAAGAAGCCATCTTTGATGAACAATGGGTCCCTTCTGGAGAGGAGGAGAAAAAGGATAAGAAAAAGGGGATTTTAAGAATTATAAAAACAACCAAAAGAGAGAAAAATGAGCGAAAAGATGGAGGCAAGGTTAGAAAGCAAAGGAAAAGGAGCAAGAAAAGCGAAGAGAAAAAGCAAAGGGGTAGAAAGGGCAAGGAGAAGAATAAGCAAGAGAGAAAGGGGGGGAGGAGAAGCCTTAATGGGGGGAAGCAAGACCTAAGGAAAAAAAGTTTATTTAGAGACAATGGGTGAATTTAATTTAGATTAAAAGAGGGATTCTGGAGGGTATATAAGAGTGTGTTTTTATATGTATATTTAGAATATAAAATTTATTATGTAATTTTAGAATTTTTTTAAACAGAATCCCAAGAAAGATTGCTATATGTAGTATTTCTAAGTTAGGGTAATGAGTTATAGATGTTACTCCAATTGGTGTACAGGAGAAGTATAGTAAAAGAAAAAAAAAGATGAATGGATAATTGGAAATAGAACAGACAAAGAATGTTGTTGAAAATGGTAATAAGATATGGAAGGATATATATGCTTTTTTTTTTTTTTTTTGGATTTTGTATATTGATAAAAGGCAATAAAATTTTAATTAATAATTTGGATGGAAAAGAGAAGTAGGGACAAGATATGAAGTTAATATTATATGAAATATTGATATTATAATCTGGAAATGTTATGCCTTATTGGTCTATTATTATTATTTTTTCTTAGAAAAGAATTTATAAGCTGCTATGCCTTCATTTTTTGTGCATTGTTTTTATAAAACTGATAAAAATGGTTTATATATATATATATAAAAAAGAAAATGATAATAAGATTTGGAAGGAGATATGGGTTGAATATGATGTTTGAATTTGTGTCTGTGTAAAGAGTTTTAACCCGGGAACAGACAACCTTCAGAAAAGATCTTTTAGTTTTGTTTATGTTTTGTGTTTGTATGTTTGTGTATTGTGCTTATGGTAAAACTAACAAAATTTGTTTTTTATAAAAAAAAAAAAAAGGAATCAATAAAACCTTGGAGGAATGTTAGACGAGAATAATTTATACAAGCCAGAAAGAAAAGAATATGATGACTATAAAATGGATAAATATGGAAGAGAAATGAAATTGAATAGGAGTAAAGAGAAATAATGAGAAATTTGCTGAAAGATGTTTGTGTGTCCATATGGAGATGGGATAAATTGGAATTATGCTGTATAAAAATAATGTTTTGTTTGACTTGTAAGGATTTACAATGTTAAGAGGTTTTATGTGTTTATGTATTTAATGGTTAATGATGTGTTGTTTTATCTTTAAAATTAATAAAAATTTGTTTCAAAAAAAAAAAAAGACAATGCATCATTAGTATTTCACACTCGAGCGTTTTATGGATAAGAGAATTTCAAATGTAGGTTAGAAATGTAATACTTTTATCATCTTTAGTGGACTTGTGATAAAACAAAGAACTACTGGAACCAGATCTTTAGTTTAATGCAGAATGTTTTTAAAATAAATATAAAACTGAAATCAGAAGTCTTTCTTCCAGATTTGATAAAGAGCTTGAAAGAAAATTTGGAACTTTATTATATATGTTGACAATGGTGAGAATTTTATTTGTTCAATGATGGCAAGACTCATGATTCCCACAATGAAAAAATGGATAGTGAAGGTGATATAGTTGGTGGAGATAGCAAAATTGACTGTTTTAATTAAAAACAAGAACTTATCTAGCTTTGTTTCCACCTGGAAAACATTTCTGGACTTATGCTTGAAATGGGGAAAAATGCAAATTTGATCTTAGGCTTTGATGATTAGATTTTGTTGTTATAGAAATGGTTTGAATTAATTGGATGTCAAGCCCAATATTGACATACGTGTAACCATTTTGGTTTGGCTTAATATATATTCTTTTCCTTACTATCTCTTTGGCAGTCATGGGGGAAGAGTTTCAAGCTTGAGTGGAGTTAAGTTGTTGAAGCTAGGTGATCATTCTTCCCGTGCCTAGGCACTGGAGGTGGAGACTTATGACATCAAGCAATGTTGAATTACTTCTATTGGAGAATGTGACTTTTGGGGGTTGTTTCTAACTTCTAATATATGGGGTAATTCCGGGTTGTCATGAACTTTGCCAATTTGATGCTTTCCTAAATAAAATAAATTGTCTTGGAAGATGGACTTTGTGCTTTTCTTTTTAAAATGGATTTCATCACTTGGAAACCTGACATTGGAAATGTAAAAGATTGAGGTTCTAACTTTTCTTGTATTCCACTGCACTGAAAAAAATCAGAAGCCACTATTTTTTCCTTTTCCTTTCCTCATCATTGCACTTTTCCTTTTTCTATCTTTCTTGATTTTTGTTTCCATTTATATTTTATCTCATCATAAATTTTAACAAAATTCTATTAAAACTTTGTATGTGCTAAAAAATTTTAGGTATACAGATTTATTTGAAGAAGTTCCATTATATACATTTAGTAAACTAAAAAATAAGATCCTTTTCTACCAATAGGGCCATTGCCTTTCACAGATTTCAAAGATTTCTCAATGATTTAAAAAAAGATAAGGGATAGATCAATATGACCAATGTACAAACCTCCTCTCCCCCTTTAACCAGGTATAAAAAGTATTCTGCAATATTCTGCTTTTGACCCAGTTGATCAGAAAAAGAAATAATAAGACTTTTTTTTTTCCTTTTCTACAATCAAGGAGGGTTAAAATAAGAAAATCCCCAATCAAGAGTCATGGAAAATGACTGATCAGGTCCACAACCAAGTGAAAGTAGTGTGAAAGTCAGAGTTGGTTTCATTTCCAACCAAATTATGCAGTGATGCATGCAGCTGAAGTATATGAAAAGTTTCATTTTTTTGTAAGTGTAATATATTTCCCCCACAATTTAGAATAAAAATTTAACAGATATTAATAGATCTGGATCAATAGATGGTATAATATTACATTATTTAAATTTGATTGAGTCTAAAGGCCAGTAATTTACAAAATTCTCGCTTTTCTGAATATCATTATCTGGTGTAATATAATACAGACTTTTATTTTATTCTGTTCTATTCTCTTGAGATTGAGGTATTTCTTTCAAGAAATATATAAGTGGTATATACTAGATTTCTTCCTCTTAATTTTTAAAATAAGTCAGTGAGATAGATGGACCTGAGAAAGTGACTCAAAGTCAGACAATCAAAAATTTTATTTTTGGCAGAGATTAAAATTCTATATTGCTCAGAGGGAGGGAAGTAATAAATAGATAATAATTATTTAACTTTCTCTTGTAACAATTTAACTCGGCTATTTGTTGCTTTATAAGAAACATATGTAATTCCTCAATCTCAAATGACTGCTTTTGCAGTGGTCCATGTCAAGACAGTGATATAGAAAAATTCTGCTTAAAACAAAAAAAGATACCGCTTTCTGGTTCTACCTGCTTAAGAAAAAAACATTTACTGATATGTTTCAGCAAAGATACTTTCACAACTGACTCAAAAGAGGCATTTAAACTTTTGACTCTTGTAAGGCTCTTGTAAGGCTGAAGTACCACTGAAGTCACTTTTAAGTTTAAAAAACAAAGAGTGAGTTATCAGGAAAAAAATTCAGATGAAAACAATTGTTTTGTGCATGGGCAAAAGAAGTATATATCCACAAAGAAGGGTTAGCAGAATACCAACTATCCTACAAAATTAAAATCAAATATCTAATAAAATGTTGATCTAGTAAAAGTATTGATCAAAGCTGTAGTATTTCTCCCACCCTCATGTTCTTTAAAAACTATTTACCTTTAGAGAGAATAGGAGTCTGTTTTCCTGCAGAAAACCAGTTTAAGTGTTTGCCTTTCAAAGATTTAATTAACATCAGTTTATGTTTGACTGCAGGGAAAAACCTATTAGCATTCCATGTTATTAAGGAGACTGCATTAAATGTTAATATTCAAAGCAGTAGGAATGAAAGTTCCTGCCATACTGAAATTTACATGTTGCAACTACTAGTAGCAAAACATGGTGCATCATATCAGACCTCCTCTACACAGATAGGTAAGTGGAAGATGGAAGAATGGGAATTCTACTGATTAATCTTTCTGAAGTAGTGCAATATATAAATCTTAAAAGAAAACAAACAACAAGAGAGGGAAAAGATGGGACCAGGAAAGAGAGGGGAAAAAGCAGATCAAGAATCTACCATTTGTAATCTCTCCCTGTAGCCAAGGAGATACAGCATGATATAACAAGCGCATGCATAATTAGAAAGTAGAAATTGCAAAGGCGATACTTTCTCACTTATAGTAGAACTTCCATAAAAACAATTGGTTGGCTTTTTTCAGTTTCATTCAGAATGCCAATCAAATGGAAAGTACACCAGAGTGATATAGCAGGAATCCAGGGACATTTCTCCCCTGAAGGAGTTTATCAGCTCTTCGTAAAGAAAGTGAAAGAAAATAAAGTCCATTTGTTTCATAATAGGCTATTTAAAACCACAAATAACCACAATGTAAGAATGGGTCAACAAGTCCAGGAAAATGCCTTGTTTTTTCTAATGGTATCCAGGAAGCTGTAAAAAGTTTAAAAAGTCTTCCTGCAGGAAAGGGAATGTCTGTCCTAATGAAGACAACATAACGTACAAACCAGGAGAACTGTAAGATGATAATCCAGTAAGTAATAATTATAATTTCAATACAGTATAGGGAAAAAAATTAAGGGAACAAAAATAATTTCTTTAAATATATTCAGAGCAAAGAACCAGCCAAGGAAGTGACTGGGCCATGAAGCAACAGAGGAGTGAAAGGGACACTCAGGAATGCTATTGGGAATGTTGAGGAAATACATGAACTATATTTTCTGTTTGTACCACAGAAAATATAGAAGAGAGATCTGACTTTCTTAGGAATGGAATTGAGTTAACTGAGGTGCCAGAGAAGATTCTACATTAGGAGAGAATGCACAGTAGCAAATCATTGGGTCCTGATGGCATTTGTTCAAGAGTTAGAACTCAAATGTGGGATCGCTAAACTACCAGCAGAAATGTAACTTGTTCCACATGCTGGGCTAGGTAATAGACGTGGCTTCATTCATGGAAGATCTGGGAAATTACAACACAGTTAGCTTAACATCTGTTCTTGGAAAATTGGTAGACATGATGATCAAGTAAAACTACATTCAGAGAGTTTTGCTGAAGTATAAGAAGTTTGGATTTGCAAAGATAAATTCTGCTTCTCCAACTTTCTGTAGAGCTTTTTGACAGTATCAACAGATACACAATTTGGCCCTGCCAATACCAAGGCTTTTTCAAATACAAATATATCCATCCTACTACAGATAGTCCTTAACTTACGACCACAATTGAGCCCAACATTTCTGTGGCTAAGTGAGACATTTGTTAGGTGAGTTTTTACCCTTTTTACATTTTTCTTGCCACAATTAAGTGAATCACTATGGTTATTAAGTTAGTGACATGGTTGTTAAATGAATCCTGCTTTCCCATTGACTTTGCTTGTCATAAGTTCTCAAAAGATGATTACATGACCCTGGGACACTGCGACTGTCTTAAGTATGAATCAATTGCCAAGTGTCTGGATTTTAATCACATGACCATGGGGATACTGCAATGGGGATATTTCACCCCGCAGTAAGAGATTGTGTGTATTGCCCAGTGTCTAGAAATTTTAATTTTGCAAAGCAAAGATGCTCCTGTACAGCAGTTGTAATGAAGCACCTGATCTTTACCAATTGAAGGATTCTCTTGGTATTTAGGAAAGAGGACTTCTGTTGGGTATAGGACATTCTAAAACAACACAGCCCATGCAAATGTGTCTTAGGTATACGGCAAAGGGGTCAGGAAGAGGTATGGGAAAGAGATACAGTTTAAGATATGTTCCTCATTTCCATGCTTACCTGTGTATGATGCTGTCTTGTCCTTCAACTTGGAAACAGAATTTGGTGCCGGACAAATGTGTCTGGAATGCCAAGATAAGTACCTATTGAGGGTTCTAGGTAAAATTGGTTAGTAATGTTCTTATATGTGTTGCAAGGTCAGGAGGTTTTGTGGACCAACCTTCCTTTTTGTGCAGAATGTCTTTTCTCCGTATGTTCCCATCATTCTTCCATCTGCGCTCTCTTTGCACAATGTCAGGCTAAAGAAACTGCCCATGCTGCACTCTTATTCTAAGACACAATATCCGACTGAGGCAGATACATTCGGGTTATCCTTGCGAGATGAGCTATAAGTGCTAAACACTGGCATATTGATATCAGTAAGGCTGTTGTCAGATTTCTCCAATACTGAAGTCAATGAAAGGGAAATTTCTTGCACAGAGTTTTGGATTGACTGGTAGAATATTGTACACAGAAGAGAATGTGCCCATCAACTGAAGGGAGATCATACCCAGCCAAAGCGTTCTCCTCCCCTTCATATGTCTACATGGATATCTATGTGCCTGTCATATATCTTCCATTTCTTTGGTGCCACAAATCTTGAAATCCCTTATGTCATTATTACTTTTGAGTGCTTTGATTGTAGGATATCCAGGAAGCCCAAGTCAGATTATCACTTGAGCTATCTTCAGTTAAGTTATAACAATTGCATAGATTAAAAAAAACAAAAATAGGGAACCATAGAATTACAATTTGGGAAAATCTAGAAATTCGTAAAGTTTGAAATAACTCTATTTACCTGCCTTATGTTGCTATTTTCCTCTGGTTATACATTGTTTTTAATCACTTTATGAAATTATAGAGTAAAATTGCACAGAATAAGGAGAATTAAATACTATAATATTATTTTTCAGTCCAACAGTGGCTAGAAACTCATAAGAAAGCACATATGGCATCAACAGCAATATTTATTAATACTAAAGGGAGACAGCTACTGAAAATAAAGAGATTCCAGTTTCTTGCCTGACATTTATTAACAGATCCATCTTTGATTTATTTAATATTTTAAAATCCCATGCTTAGTAGACGCATCTCATATAAATAATTATATTGCTTTACAAAGTTTATCTTATTTACTCTTGTTCTCATCTTCCCCATTTAAAGAATAATTTCTCAGCTTTAATGTATTTAACAGATAACAGAGGTGGAAGGGACCTGGGGGGTCATTCAACCCCCTGCTCAGGCATGTTTATTAGGATTTATATACCACGTGCTAAGTTTTTTATATATATAAAATTCATATATTTCCATGCCATTTTAGCAAACTTTCTTCTAGAGCTATATTATTGGAGTTAAAATTTAGAAAAAATAACTAAGGAACACAGAATACAAAATCAAATCTATAAAGGAGATAGAAGTTGCATTTTTCACTGTGAAACAGCACACAGCTGGGAGTAAGGCATGGCCCAATCTATAAATCTTGTAACATTGTCACTTGCACAGGAAATCAGTTTCATGTTTTTTCCAAAAATATGTGCAGGAAACTACACTTGTACCAACTCTGAAAGCTGCTAAAACCTGCACAGTCAACCTCTTGAATCACACTGGAAATTTTGGTGGGAGGATGCAGCAATAGATTATTCTTAGATTTTTTTATTTTATTTGTCAAGTGATTATAAGATAACAGGTACAAGTATAAACATAGTTATGAATACATGAAATGGATACATATAAGAAAAATAAAAAGAAACAATAGGACAGGGACAGTAGGCACATTGGTGCACTTATACACACCCCCTACAGACCTCTTAGGAAAGGGGTGAGGTCAATAGTAGACAGTCTAAGGTTAAAGTTTTTGGGGTTTGGGGAAGAAACTACAGAGTCAGGTAGAGTATTCTAGACATTGACCACTCTGTTGCTGAAGTCGTATTTCCTGCAATCAAGTTTGGTGCGGTTTACCTTGAGTTTGTATCTATTGTGTGCTCTTGTATTGTTATGGTTGAAGCTGAAGTATTCATTGACAGGTAGGACATTGCGATGTATGATTTTATATACTATACTTAGATCAGACTGAAGGCGGCGTAGTTCTAGATTTGGATTCAGTAAGTGTGATAAAGCGTTGAAAATAATGATCGTCAATATATTTATTTTATATTTAGAGGCCACCTGACTCTGGGCTGTGAAAAGTGCAACTTCTGCCTACATTTTAAAAGTAAGGAACAAAAAAACCACAGATGTCTGGAAGTTAAATCATGGCAACAGGACTTCTTTTCTTGTTGCTTCAAAACATTTTGCTGCTTATCCAAGTAGCTTCTTCAGCCTGAACAAGTTGGTTAGGAGAAACCCACAAAAAACATACGCAGTGTCAACTAACTTGCTCAGAGTGAAGAAAAAGCAGGAAAAGTACTTGGAAAAGCAAGAAAACAAATAAGCCCAGTTACCATGACTCAACTTCCAGACAACTTGGTCTGGATGATTGAGAACCTTCATTGACTATAAAAAGCGAAGAAATAATTCATGAATGTCTGGAATGCTCACCCCAGGAGAAACAAATTGGGGCTCAGTAGTATCTTCAGGCCTAGGAGTAAAGCCAAGTTTTCAAGGACTTTTGGAAAATGCTTAGGATGGAACACATAAAGATCTCTGGGGATGCTGTTCCAATCCAGAGCCAATGGACAAATCTAAGGCTTATTTTTGTGTAACAATACAGACTACCAATCTAAACATGTATTTGTTTACTTTTGCCAATTTTTTTTGACACAGTTCTTTTATGACCATTGCTTCAGCTTTCCATTCCTTTCCAATTATTGGGCATTATCTGTTATCACACTTTGTATTGAGAGAATATATCACTTAGTATCTTTACATACTTGATTTGGACCATTTTATAAACTTCTCAATGTTCATGCAGCCTGCACAACTACTACATGCTGACAGATTTAAGAAGAAAATTCTTGCCCTTACCCTGGACACGATTCTATCTCTAGCATACTTCCTTCCAACATCAAACAGCCTTTCTCTTGTATTACTTCAGCTACTTTGTAGATACTTTAGTTTTATATTTCTTTCCTAATATCATGTATGTTCAATGGTTCCCAATATCAGTGGCACTTGCATTGGAACAAAATGGGCAAGGAAGTGGACATAATCTGAACCACATCCTTTTTTTTTTATGCACACACAATCTTCAATGCATGTAGAAAAGGATGGGGCTGGGATTGGCATGCCTTGTCCATGAATTTGAACCTTCTGAACTACCCTGCACAGATACTACTATTTAATATTCTACTATTGTACACTGTATTCAGACAACATGCTATTTATATCTTCTTTTCTGACCAGTAACAATTTTTATGATTTCTCAATGTCCATAAAACTTGCATGAGGACCAAGGCAAGCTGTTGACAACTATTAGGAGTTAACAGAAGTCTTAAGCATCAAGTTAGCGATAGCAGCCTTCTTCTCAGGATCCAGTGAGACAGACCTAAATCCTCTCCACTTCAGTGCTATGTAACAGGAACTTTTTCATAATAGCTTGGATAGTTTATCAATATTCAGAATGAAATTTACGTAGCTAACCCCCATACTGAATACAGAAGCAAAAAAAGTACCATGAAATCTGATTAAGCTCTGTCTAAAAGTATCACAAATCAACTTTACACTTGAGCTTTCTTCATATAACCAGGCCCTTAAAACGGTATTTAGATATCAAGGAAAAACAGGCCAATGGGCTGCAATCCGGAGGAACAATAGAGTACTCTGTCTTCTGTGTCCACAATCCCAGCAGGTCTACCTCCACCAGCCCTCCTCCTCCCACCTCTCAGCAAGGTTGGTGGCTTACTCACTTCTTCTGGAAGGCCAAGAGGAGTCTTGGATCAAGAATATTCTCTTCAGGTTCCCAGCTGTTGTGCCTAGAAAAGAGGAAAATCACTCACTACAATATATACTCTGCTTTCTTACAACATGCAATTCACAATTAGAGGTTTTGTTTATTGTAGGACTGCATTTTGAGGCAAAGCCTATCAGAAGCACACACTTTGGCTCTCCCTAATTTGTGGAGTTACTACAACTCCCATGACCCCCAACAGGGAAGCACTCCTGCTCTGCTGGCTATGAGTAAGGAGAGCTGCAGTTTAATCAAACCAGACGGCATCAGAGGGAAAGCTGGCTTGAAAGTAGTAATTAATTAAAGACTATCTTGGCCAGTGGAGGACCTAAGCAAACTTGAATAGTAATAAGCACTAGTTTAATTCTGGGATGAAACCTGATTTTTCCCCCCAGCAATTCATTGAAACGTTTGTGCTTTATGACTGGACCAGTTCAATTTACTTAATGGAAAAGGCATGGGAGGCAGTTGGGGAGGGGGGGGGGAGGAGTAAACTGAGATGCATTATGAATAACTTGGGCACATGTGTGGGGAGGGGGACTGGGGTGTAAGAAGAGAAGTCAAGCAGGAAAAGAATAAAAGCAGGGGGGAAAGTCTGGCTTTCAGGAGCAGCTGGCAGGAGGGGGTAAAGGGAGAAGCTCCCCTTTTCATCTGACAACCCTTTACCCCTTCTTCTGCAAGTGGGGCGGGTGAGGCGCGGAGGGGCCCCCCACCACATGCATGAGCGGGAAGATCGGGGTTTCAGAAGCGGATCAACGGGGAGCAAAGGACGATTTTTGCCATTTCTGCGGAGGAGCCTTTACGCGACTCCAGGGCTCTCTACGCCGCCCCCCGCCCTTTTTTTTTTTACAACCCTGGAGAAGGAAAGGCGGGTCCCGCGGACTTCAAGAGAAGTTCGTTTTTAGCAGAAGCGGCAAAAAGCGACACATGGAAGCCAAGCAGGGAAACCGGCAGAAACCGACCCCCATCAAGAATCGGCGCAAATTTTTTTAACTAATTACTAAGTAAACAAAAGGTCAGACGGGATGAAACGCTCCCGGGGTAAGAGTTCAAACAAACAAACACCCGCAAGAACCGAAGTAACTTCTAAGCGCCCGCAAGACCAGCCGAGGTTGAAGGCGGTTGTTTCTCCCCTCACCCAGTCCCACTGTTTCCCCAGCCCTTTTCCGCTTCGGCTGGCAGTTTGCAGCCGCGCCGCCCGCCCGGGTCTTGTTTTCGCCCGAGTCCCATCATCCCCAAAGCCCCTCAAGCCCCGCCCTGGAGCCCCTCAGCTCAACGGCTGGCTTGGCGCTCAGCTGCTCGCTTCATTGTCCGACTCACTTGGAAGACCAGCCTCTCCACTTCACCAAATACTCCAGCTTGCCCTGTGAGAAGGGAGAGGCGGGGGGGGGGGGGGAGGGAAGGAGGAGAAGGGGGGGGGAAAAAAAGAAGAGGCGCGTTAGAGGAGGGAAGCCGAGGGCGGCAGCAAAAGCAGCGGCGCCGTCGCCCGCCTCGCTGGCCCACCTTGCGAAGCCGCTTGCTGAGGATGCACTCGGCGGCGAAGACCTGCTCTCCCACGCTGCTCAGCTCCTCCATGGCGCCCGACTGGCTCCGCTCGGCTCTCTCTTCCTCGGCCGCCGCCTCCGCTTCTTCCGCCAACACAGACTTGCTCTTCGCGGAGCCAGCGTTGTGCCCGCACAAGGCTTAGAGTCCTCGGGAGCGCGCGCTCCCCTTCGCCCGCCGCCGCCACCCCCAGTTTCGGCGGCAACACGCGCCCGCCCCTTCTCCCTCGCTCCCTCCCTCCCTCCGACGCTGAGAGGTTCACTTCGAGCGCACACAATGCAACGCGCGCGCAACCGGCTCCGCCTTCCCACGCCCTGCTCAGGGTCTCCCCAAATTCCCGGTTAGCCAATGAGAAAGGCGGGAGGCGGGGCTTGAGCTTGTGGCGGAGAAAGGGAAGCCGAGCTTCGCCTATTGTTTCTTGCGTCGATTTCTTGGATTTCTCGACGGCTGAGTTGCTGAGGGCTAAAGAGAGAACGAAAGGACCGAGTTGGGGGGAGGGGAGGTCGTTTCTGAAGTTTAAACCTTGAGAGAAGAAGGAGGCTTGCCTGGCCCGGCCCAGATCCGTGTGGCCGCGCCAGAAATCGGCTCTCGAATAAGTGGAAACGTTTCGACGGGTTTCGACTTTTTTCAACGCTCTCAA
Source organism: Hydrophis major (assembly GCA_033807585.1). Lineage (NCBI taxonomy): Eukaryota > Metazoa > Chordata > Lepidosauria > Squamata > Elapidae > Hydrophis > Hydrophis major. Next base: position 184,956,527 of record CM066329.1, on the reverse strand, counting down.
CAAGCCTTCGAAGCTTCTTGGTTTTAGAACGCCGGGAATCGAACTTCTTTTCATCCGGTGCGGGAATTCCTAACGACGGCTCTTCGTAATGCGCGCCGTTTTGAAAAGTGGTAACTTTCATCCTTGTTCTTCGTTTTCTCACGACTCTTAAGAGAGTAAAGTCGAATCCAACTCCTGACTTTATCTCTGGCCTCCTACGGGGTGCTTTCTCAGCTTTTTTTTTTTTTTTTTGGTGCAGCATCTATCCTGGAGCGCTCAGACAGCCTTCCATCCTAACCCGTAGTGGGACCTTCTTAACTTGTCTTGGATTTGTCACCCAAGGGACAAATGATCTCGTCAGGAAATCAGTCAAGAAATGCAGCAGTGTTCAAAAATTAAAGTTATGATCTCCCCCCCCCCCCATTGTTTGAATTAAATGTTTGAAAAGAAGGCTTTCGAGAAAGGGAAAAGAAACTAAATACAAGTTTCTACAGTTTCCATCTGCTTCAGCATTGCTGGGAAACAAGTATGGTGATTTTAATGAGGTGCTGTGGAATAATTGAGTTGTAAATTATGAGCTGAACAAGTGGCTCTTGTCTGAAAGTCTGAGGATGAATTTAGATGGAAGTTGGATACATGAAATCGAGCATAGATAATTTCATTGATCAATTTTGACATGGGATCCTCCTGGAACGAATAATAAATTGTCTGTAGATACATGATTCAAATAATCAAGATTGGATGAATTTTGGCACATGTGCAGCAAAAAAGTGTGTCAGAGGAGTGTATCTTCTTGATTTTGCCTTTAAAAAAAGAATGCAAAAATTCACAAAAAATTCTCTGATCACCATGGATCTGGCAGTGCTATAAGAAAAATACAATGATCTGAGACAGATCCTCATATTTTTTTCAAGAACTCCATTATTAATAACCGATCACATCAATTTTATGGATGCTACAATTTAGGAAACAGATTTTTTGACATTTCCCTGTTACAAAATTCACAGATCATCAGCTGGCATGCAAAGAATCATGTCATCATGCAAAATTGATTCAACTCAAAAAGTTCATTTTATTGTTATGTATTTTACATGGGATCCACATAAAATCAGTATCAGATATAGTATGTCTAAATGAACTGAACTTTAGTAATCAATAATCTATTTTATCAAATACTGATTTTAAAGAATGGATCCTCTTAATTGTGTATAAATTCTACAGGTGATTCATATGAAACCATCATTAGATCACATCCATTATATTGAAGATTCCTTCAAAATTTTGTATCCAATTCTGTCATCACTATGGCAGAAAAACATAGAAGTGATGTATAGATCTTCACAGAACCACATTTTTTATCTGCAATCCTCATGAAACCACAATCACATTAGTTACACCCATTTACACATAGGAACCCAACAATTTTGGAGGTGCTATATTACTAAAATGTAGAGATGAGTCATTGAGCTTTGTGGATCAACATGATTTCACAAGGGATTCTCATAAAGCCAACATAAATTCAGAAATATTTGCAAACAATGAGTCCATCATAATCACACTTTCAAAATTTGGAGTCAACAGGTCTCTCAAATGATTGCTATTCAAGTTACAGAACTACAGTGTAAGGGTCCATTTGATTTAATGTCTTATCAAATCATATGTTGCATTTTAGGATTTAGTGCATTGGACAATAAAAATCTGAAGATTTTTGTGCCAGAAAACCATGAACCAAAATCATTGGATCAATTTAATTATACATGGTTTGTACATATGATTCACATTCAAGAACAATAAAATCCATGTTCCTCTGCATTCAATGAGCCTTTAAAGCTATGGATCAAATAGGTGCCGACATTGCTTTGGTACAAAAATAGGGATCTGCATTCACACAAGTTTCACATGAGATCTTCAGGACACCAGAATTAAATTACAATTGATCTGGATGACATGATTATCCTGAATCCTTCATTTTGTGATACTGGCATGGTATAAAAATATGAAGCCAAAGTATGGATCGTCTACATATGATACCTTGACTCAGTTAGACCCATCATCAAATTATAGGAATATTCATCTGCACACAGAATCCATACAATTTGGATTTGATTGTACACAAATTCAGATCTGAAGTGATAATCTTCATGTAACTATCTGATTGTAGAAGGTATTTGTCTGAACAAAATAAATAATCACAATCACAAATTTACTACCAAAGGTGCCAAAGTAGCAATAAAATAATACAAGGTATAAATTCCAGGGAGGGATACACATTTCATTCCCCCCCATAAGGAATCTGCCTAAATCTAATCTAAAATATGTATCACGTATACCTGAAGGTTAGTAAGAAGAAATAAAAAGGCAAATCTTTCTGTCCAAATGATATCTATTATTTGACAATGATTTCATGCAAATTCCTTACAACATTCATGGTTTTTGCATATGATAGTTTTGAAAATCCAGATGCATGGTTGTGATGACTCATACTGATTTGCACATGGGACCTCTCTGGATCTGATATAAAAACATGTATTATATAAACATAAAAATAAGACTAAAAATCATAAATCTGCAATTCAATATCTCATTCTTGCTGACATAATCTGTCATATGAAAGTTGATTCTTAAAAATCATATCTAAAAGAATATAAATGAAAAAGTATAAGTTATCCTTACTTAACTTCAAGTTGAACCTACTTGGTTAACATACCACACATCATTAATTAGCTACACACGAGACACAATTATTGCTAGAGAACAAGCTGAAATATGAGCCTATAGAAAAGAAAACTCAAATCTCAGACATGACACATCACAGATAACATTATATAAATAGTTCTATACCAAGAACAATTTCCAATTGGAAGTAAATTCTATGTCATTTAGCAAATTATTCTTCACATTAAAGGATATGCATATGATGGCTAATTCATGAAAATCTTTTGTAAAAACCATATCGGCCCATGAAGATCCTCACAGGTGCATGCATGTGTGTGTGTGTGATGTATATGTGATAGCAGGATGCCAACCTTGAAATTTATGATTACAATGGTTCATGCAGGTAGATATGAATTTAAATGCTGGTCTGTGACCATAATAAAAATTGATTGGTTGATTGGTATGAATTTTCCAAGCAGTTTTACCTTTCCTCTAATTTTGAAAAATTAGTCACTTCTGCATGACCACACAGAATATGGAGACTTTATTTTAAATCATTGCAAGAAGTTCCACTGTAGTTCTTAAGAAAGAATGACCAAAGATCTATAAATTATATTTGTTTGTGTATTATTTATTTATTAAATTTATATGGCATCTATCTCACCGATAAGGCTTCTCTGAGCAACTTCACCATGTATACTCTACTGTTTGATACTCTGGAGCATTAATTTTGTAACCTTCATTCAGGATATTAAGAGTAAAAAATGGGGGAGAAATGGAAACAACAACAACATGAACAACATCTTTTGAAGCTTTTGGATTTTCTCAAATGGGTGACTGATTCCCTCTTCCCCAGCTGCCATTACCAAGCTCACATAAAAGGCCCAGTCAAGTAATTCTTTATCAAATCAAAGCAAGACCTTCTTGAAAATCTCTTAAAAATTTAGGATGTGGAGGTCGGATTTGACTTTGATGTCAGGAACTCTTTTTGATGTAAAATTTTCTTTTACATCTATTTTCATCAATTACAGGCTGTAAAAATAATTCCTAATAGTACCATACCTCCTCAAAATGATTGCCTTATTACCATCTCAAGGCTTTTCCCCACACCCTTGGCGAGATGCAATCCTCTTGTCCTTGAACAAAAGGAGGTAAGTAGGTTACTTGGAAAACTGCTTCCTCCACAGCTTTTCCTTTGTTACACCTCTAAAAGAGGCTGACAGAGAGACAGTGATTTACTGCTGCCGCCAGATGAATGGAAAAGGGAATTCTTCTCCTACTCTGCTGGCTCCTTCCTTCCCCCTCTCATTAGCCAAGCCTGGATCCTCTGCCCTCCACTCCCCCATATAAGCAAGTTCCATGCTTGTTGGAGAGCCCCACCATTGGGCAAAGTGTGAATCTTTCCAAGAACAGTGGCTAGTTGTAGCTGTTGGTGTTGGGAGCAGCATTCTGCATACGTAGTAGAAAAGTACCAAAGTAGCAGTGGGATGTTCCAAGGTTCAGTCTTAGGCCAGTTCTCTTCTATATCTTAATAAACAATTTAGATGAGAGAATAGAAGGGGAACTCAGATAACACCAAGCAGGCAGGAGCACCCAACAAGATAGGGTCAAGATCTAGAAGGATCTCAACAGACTTGAACACTGGGCCCTATCTAACCAAATGAAATTCAATATAGAGAAAAGTAAGATTTTAACACTTAGGCAAGAAAAAACAAATGTACAGGTATAGAATGTGTGGAACCTGAATCAATAGCAGTAACCGCGAGAGGGATCTTGGAGTTCTAGTGGACAATCACTTAAATATGAGCAAGCAATATGCTGAAGCCACCAAAAATGCAATGCAATCCTATGCTGCATTAACGAGGGGATAGAATCAAGATAAGTGTTAATTCTGTTTTATAATACCTTAGTAAGACCACACGTGGAATACTGCAGCTAGTTTTGGTTATTACAATATAAAAAAAGATGTTGAGACTCTGGAAAGAGTACAGAGAAGAGCAACAAAGATAATCGGGTGATTGGAAGAACGGATGCAGGAATTGGGTATGGGTAGTCTCGTAAAAAGAAGGACTAGAGGTGACATGGTAGCAGTTTTCCAATATTTAAGAGGCTGCCACAAAGAAGAGGGGGTCAATCTATTCTCCAAAGCACTAGAAGACAAGAAGCAATGGATGGAAACTAATCAAGAAGACAAGCAAGCTAGAGCTAAGGATAAATTTCTTGTCAGTGAGAACAATTAACCAGTGGAACAGCTTGCTTTCAGAAGTTGTGGGAGTTCCCTCACTAGGACAGATTGGACAGCCGTTTGTCCAGAATGGAAGGGTCTCCTGCTTATGTAGAGAGTTGGGCCAGAAGACCTCCACAATCCCTTCCAACTCTGTTATTTTGTTATCTTGCTCTTGTTGTTGTCTTTGTACCATAAGACCTTTAGATAATTATTCCCCTCTTCTATAATGATAGTGCAGTATAACATTTGCTAGGGATGATAGCTATTATAGCAATGAGATCTTTTCTGGAATGAATCAGCACTCCTATTCATTAAATTTGGTTTAGACAGGAGAAGATCATTCAGGGAGTCTTATTGAAACCGAGGACCGAGCAGCTTATTTGACCTGGTTTCTGTAGGCAGTAAATACAGGTAGTCCTCAACTTACGACCATAATTGAACCCAAAATTTCTGTTGCTAAGTAGAAGCAATTGTTAAGTGAATTTTGCCCCATTTTACGACTTTTCTTGCCACATTTGTTAAGTGAATCACTGCACTTGTTAAGTTAGTAACACAAGTGAATCCAACTTTCCCCATTGACTTTGCTGGTCAGAAGGTTACAAAAGCTGATCACATGATCCTGGGAAACTGGGTGTGTCCTAGATACATGCCGGTTGCCAAGTATATGAATTTTGATCACGTAATCATGGGGAATGCTGCAATGGTTGTAAAGTGTGAAGAAGTCAGCTAGAAGTCACCTTTTTCAGTGCCATTATAACTTTGAACCGTCACTAAATGAGTGGTCGCAGGTTAAGGGCTAGCTGTACCAAAGAGTGGAGGATGCTAGTAGTGATCCTCACCATTCACACATAGTTAGGTTAGTTATTCATGTCCTTTTCAGAGCATGTTTTTTTCCTAAAGGTGATCAAACAATCTTTTCAGTTTCTTTCCCATATCATGAGAGAGGAACACAAATGTTGTGAAGGTGTGGTTCCTGTTTCAAGAAAGTTGGCACCTGTTCACAATGGATGTGGAGCCACTCAGCTCTCAAAACCATCTTTGGGGAACTACAATATTTATGAATTGCATTCCTTTGAGAGAACAAACTTGTTATTGTCCTCTACAGTATGGGACACTGCGTATCCCAGGCAGACCATTTTCTAACACTTCATATTTCCTGCATTGACACAAGCAGGTTTGTGTATTCTGTCTGTTCAGAATCTGCTTCTCTCACCTATTCAAGATAAGCCTTTTAAGAATATGGGGCATCATTACGCTTCATGTGCCCTCTTTGCATATCTCTCCAAGAAGCAGCACAAATTTTAGCAGTGTGTTCTTAGGTAGAGAGGTGGCTGGGTATGGATTACAGGATGTAATTTGCGGTGTATACTCTAATTCTGCTTTTTGACATCTGGTTGCATTCTACTGGTATAAAAAGAGGCACCTGGAAGCTGCCATCTATAGATTTAAGCATGAAACCACATGTTTCCTGTTTTCTTGGTCATTCAGTGTACAGTACATGGGACATCAGTAAATCAAACAATCCATCCCTAGAGAGTAACCAGTTGCCTCTCATCCATAATGGCATACAATTTCACTGAACTTTCAGACTATCTCTTTGAGTAGCCTCATCAAGAAGATTTTGGAACAAGTTCTCCCAGAATGGTCTTCATTGACTTGGTGACCTCACATGATGAAGTGTTTGTCTATTATGCTCCCTGCTGTGTTTCAAACTGGGGATTGAATTATTGGAAGAGCCAGCAATGTTAGGGTTTGCTGTCATATGGAATATGTTGAGAAGACACTTTTTAAAAGATACATTTGAAGGCACATTTCTATAGCTAGTCAGGTAGCTAAACCTGACAGACTTAATGAGAGTCCAAGTTCCAGCTTTTTGAACAGCCTATTTTTAAAAGTCAACAAGGTGCAGCTGGGACAGAAAATTGGAGAGGGAGAAATACAGATACAGCTAGGTAGTGTTGGTCTTCAGGATTTAATGACTGTGGTATAGATCACAGATTTCCTGACATTTCACTAGCAACTGTGGCTAGCATCTTCAGAGATAAGGTAGTCTATAGATATCAGCCAAAATTGCTGGCAAAATGTCAAGAAATCTGTTGTCCCTAGATTATGGTCATTAAACTGTTGGTTCCATTTTGCTATTTGACAGCTATAACAAAATTGAATTACTTTTGTACATGGTACCCTTTTTTAAAAATCACAAAAACTTAAAAGCCATCTTTCTTTAATCAACCTTTTTTAGAAGCATGAAAAATATCACTAGGTGTAAAACTACTGCAGGAGTAAAGAACTTGAATACTGTTTTTGTTGGATTGCTTATTCTTTTTTTGTTGATTCAACAAAGTATTTATAACTCTTTATCTCTAATTATAGGCATATCTGTGGAGTCCTTAGTGCTCTCTTACCCTGGACATTTACTTGCAGATATTTCACTACTGAAATAAATACCTTCAGCAATGCAAATTGGTGTGAGTTTTGAGTAATATATTTTGAGACAGAAATCAATATGAAAGTTTAAAACTTAACATTCCTCTGGAAACTGCTAGTGGACTCAGCTGCACTCAACTATTAATTTATGAATCTCCATGTGGCAAAGGAAATGTCTTGCAGAAAATGGAAATTTGATCTGATTGATCAGTGAGAGTCCTAAAGGGAAAATCCAGGGAATTTTTATTGTGACTTTCTCCAGTTGCTAAGCTACAGTTATTTAATCCTTCAGGTATAGGAATATTGTATGCATATTAGTCTATCTCTTCCTTTTACAATAATCAGTTGGAGAGCAAAGTTGCCAATCTTGTCTTTTTCTTCTGTTCTTTCCCTTAGGAAAGTGGACTTTAGAATTACAATTCTCCAGGGTGGTATGATTGCGCGAGAAAATCTGTTTATTTTTATATACAGCAAGTGGCTTCTGTTCATACTGAATCTAAACCTTCCAACTGAAAAGGATCTAGATCACTGCTGTCAAACTCCCAGCCCCTGGGCCAGATGTGAGATCACCTCTCTCATTACAGATGTTCTTGGGTGTTAAGATTTTCACGGGAGGAGGCCACTTTAGTGTGATAGAGCCTTCTGTATCCTTCCTACTTAGGGAAACCACTGGTCAGGAAACTGCATAATAAAATAGAGTAGAGTAGAGTAAGGTAGGGTAGGGTAGGGTAGAATAGAACAGAATACTTTATTGTCACTTTGAATGTATACTAATTGGCATACATTAAAGTGAAATTACGTTGCATATAGCTCTCAAAGGGTCTGCACCTCTAATTGAAACATTAACATGACAAGATAAATCAATAAATACAAAATTAGGCATGTACCTATGTATATTATATGACATAGAGAAACAACACAGTCTAGTTCAGATGTATACATGTACATGGCAAGAGAAACAAATCTTGCGAGTTTACCAGACGGATGGCATAGGGAGCAAAGCTGTTACAGAATCTGGAATTCCTATTAGAAATACTTCAAAACCTCCTCCCAGAGTGGAGCAACAGAAACAAACCATGAAGTGGGTTGTGAGATCTCTAACAAAGCTTTGAGCTTTAAGCATATAGCACTTTAGTAGTTTAGTATTTATTTGATTTGCCAATCGTTTCCAAGATACAGGTATAAGAATAAACATAGTTTTGGATACATGAGATAGATACTTATAAGAAAAATAAAAAGAAACAACAGGACAGGGACGGAAGGCACGATTGGTGTGCTTATGCACGCCCCCAACACACCTCTTAGGAAAGGGGTGAGGTCAATAGTAGACAGTCTAAGGTTAAAGTTTTTGGGGTTTGGGGAAGAAACCACAGAGTCAGGTAGAGTATTCCAGACATTGACCACTCTGTTGCTAAAGTCATATTTTCTACAGTCAAGTTTGGTGCGGGTAACCTTGAGTTTGTATCTATTGTGTGTTCTTGTATTGTTATGGTTGAAGCTGAAATATTCATTTGCAAGGTAGGACATTGCAATGTATGATTTTATATACTATACTTAGATCGGACCAGAGGCAGCGTAGTTCTAAGTTTTCTAGGTCTAGAGTTTCAAGTCTGGTGGCATAAGGTATTCTACAATGAGTAGAGCAGTGGAGAACTCTTTTTGTGAAATATTTCAATTTGTCAATTGTGTTAATATCAGATACATGATATGGGTTCCAGACTGATGAGCTGTATTCAAGTATAGGTCTAGCAAATGTTTTGTAGGCTCTAGTTAGTAGTGTAATATTACTAGAGAAGAAGCTATGTAGGATTAGATTAACAACTCTTAATGCCTTGTTGGCTATGTAGTTACAGTGGGCTCTAGCACTTAGATCATTAGAGATGAGTACTCCAAGGTCTTTGACAAAGTTTGGATCCTCAACAAGGTCTTGACTATTTAGCTTGTATTTTATTTTCTGATTTTTTTTTGCCAATATGTAAGACAGAGCATTTATTTGTTGAGATTTGAAGTTGCCATTCTGATACATAGTCAAAGTCTTTTTGGAGGGTAGTAGTATTGTCTGTGGTGTTGAATAGCTTTACATCATCAGCAAAGAGAACGTAGTTGCTCTTAATATGATCACAGAGGTCATTTATGCAGAGTAGGAAGAGAGTTGGTCCTAAAACACTGCCTTGGGGGACACAACTGTTGACAGGTACAGAATTTGACGCTCCCAATTTTGACCATTAGTTGTCATATATATATATATATATATATTCCCATGTCATTATAGTTGTGCTTTTAAAGTTGTAGCAACGTTTCGGCAGAATCTCATCTGTCATCAGGCTTCTGTATTGTGTTCAGACATGTAACTACCTGCAAAAACTTAAGAAAACATTATATATATACATATATATATATATATATATATATATATATATATATATATATATATATATATATAGAATTGTGAAGATTTGCATCCCGAGATATAAGTTCAAAGGAAAGAAAGATTTGCTCTTCGGGAAAGTTTTTTATTTTTTGTTCAGAATTTTCGGATTTGTTATCTCAAGTCCGTCTTCAGTGAACTGTTAGATGGAGATGTGTCCAGGAAGGAGCTTTGGTCGTTATTTTTATCGTTGGTGTCAGCGTTCTGTGGATTGGCAGCACGGGCATCATCGCGTGATTGACTTGTCAGTTGTTTGGATGCGAGTTGGTTTGTTTTTTGATGTTGTTGATCCAATTATCACGTAAACTTTGATAGTTGGGGTCAATGTCTTTGTGGCGATTAATGCAATTGGTGCCAGTATGCCATGCTTCAATAAATTCACGTGCATAACGTGTTTTGCCTGTGCCAATTATTTTGGTTGCATCCCAGTTAAAGTAATGTTAATAAACATTACTTTAACTGGGATGCAACCAAAATAATTGGCACAGGCAAAACACGTTATGCACGTGAATTTATTGAAGCATGGCATACTGGCACCAATTGCATTAATCGCCACAAAGACATTGACCCCAACTATCAAAGTTTACGTGATAATTGGATCAACAACATCAAAAAACAAACCAACTCGCATCCAAACAACTGACAAGTCAATCACGCGATGATGCCCGTGCTGCCAATCCACAGAACGCTGACACCAACGATAAAAATAACGACCAAAGCTCCTTCCTGGACACATCTCCATCTAACAGTTCACTGAAGACGGACTTGAGATAACAAATCCGAAAATTCTGAACAAAAAATAAAAAACTTTCCCGAAGAGCAAATCTTTCTTTCCTTTGAATATATATATATATATATACACATATACACATACACACACACACACACACACTTATGTATATATATATACACACACATTTATATATATATATATACACACACACACACACACACACATATTTATATATATATATATACATTTATATATATGATAATTATATATATGATAATTATATATATATAATTATCACTTATAAGCAATATCCTGAATAACAGGAAGTGAGCTTCCTATAATTTTCTTGGCTGTCCTTACCACTCTCGGAATGGACTTTCTCTCTCAGGCACTGCTACCACCAAACCAAAAGTGATGCTAAAACACTCTCAAATCAGGCCTCTGTAAAAAGTGGCCAGGATAGAAGGAGAAAGATCCCCACTGCTCTGCTTTAGTAGAGCAGCTAAGAGACGTCATCTTTGCTTTCATAGTTATGCATTTTAATATTGGTTTTTGCATTTTGATCATTGACTGTGTTAAACATTCCAGTAATTATAAAGGCAAGGTATACAGTACCTATGGTCCAATCAAGATGTCATGAAGGGGGAAATAAAAAGAAAAAGTCAGGTGTATCCAAATACATAATTAGCTTCATCATTTCTGACGAAGTAGATAGTTATACATTAAAACCCATGCCATAGTGTATGTGTCACATGAGTCTTAAGGTTTTTTGTTGGCAAAGTCTGTGAGGAGGAACACAAAAATGTTGATAGTCATTGACTGGAAAATAAGAAGAAGGTTGGGGGCAGATCCAGTTTTTTCTTCTCAACCCAAGGAGGAGAGAAAATGACCTAGTGAAAAGAATAGTGCCCTGAAATTAGTTGCAGATAAAGTGGTTGTTCAAATTTTGCAGCCCAGGTAAATTCCCTCATAATAGGAGCCACAGCAGAGGAGTAATGTGGAAGGAAGGAGCAAGGGAGTGAAAGAACAGCCACTACTGGCAGAGCGGCTGCTGCCTCATCTCTTCCTCCAAAGCCCTTTCTGAATGAAGAGCAACTTCATTAGCAGCAGCAGCTGCCCTGGGAGGTTTCCCCTCTCTTCAGTCAGATGGGGCATTTCTGAAGATAAAAAAGCCCTTTTGTTCTTTGTTTTTAGGATTATTATTTATAATACCTTCTGTTGAGTGGAACTGTTCATATCTCCAACAAACCTTCCTCGTTTTCACTTCCCCTTTGGCAGATCACGTTTAATTTGCCAAATTTATCACTTTTCCTCCTTTGTTGTCCCCAAACCCAGAACAAACCTCACTAGATTCAATGAAACTATTGCCTCAATTGGCATCTATAAACATCAAAGATGGACTTGCGTAGCCGGAGAGCACAACACAAGTCTATTTGGCAAAATTAACATGCAAATCCTTCTTCCCTTGTTGCCACCTTTCCTTGTTATTCAGCTGATGATCTTTCTAAGCTCATCTTGACTATCTCTCTTTTGAATCTTCAATTGGTGTGTAGTCAAGAAGTTGTGTTTTATGGAGAAATGAGTTTCTTTCCAATGTACCCAAGATCACGGTTGGAGACCTAGTTTCCTCTTACATTGCAGGTCACTGGGACTCAGGATAAAATAAGAAGGGTAAACTAGACTACCTCTATGGAGGTCCATTGCTTTCTAACTCCTGCAATGAGAGCTTTGGCCTTGCTTTTAAAATATTGGGACTCATCTGGCACTTTCTAATGCACAAACATCTCTGGAATAATTTGTGGAGTGGGTCACAGATGTAACAAGCCTTGTTATATAGGCTTATGAATACAGTTGGTATGGGATGAAATAATCCTGGAAAATTTTATATTGCCTGAGACACAAGAGTCATATCAATCATGACTGGAGTGTCTGCAGTCTCTCTCTCTCCCTCTCTCTCTGTCTCTCTCTCTCTGTGTCAGTGGTGGGATTATTATTTTTTTAATACCGGTTCTATGGGCATGTCTTGGTGGGTGTGGCAGGGGAAGGATACTGTAAAATTTCCAGTCAGAAGTGGTATTTGCCAGTTCTCGGAACTACTCAAAATTTCCGCTATCGGTTCTCCAGAACTGGTCAGAACCTGCTGAATACCACCTCTGGGGTGTGTGTGTGTGTGTGTATGTGTGTGTGTGTGTGTGTGTAAAGTCAGAATGGTGGTCATGTCATGATGAAGCCAGAATTATTCCTATTGGGTTTTATAGGCACGGAATTAGAAAAGAAAGATGGGAAAACTGTGGCAAGATTATTGTTTACAAAAAGCTGGTAAAGTAATGAGATACCTACAGTGGAAGATTGGATCATAAATTTAACTGAACTTGCAGAAAACAATGAATTCTTCTGAATGTCTGGAAACCTCTATTGAAAGAAAAAATAAATAAAATTAATGACTTTTGGATTGGGGGATTAAAAATGTCCAAAGATGATGAAAAAACAAATAAGATGATAATTATTCAGTAGAAAGAAGGGTGGAAAGTAATACTGTATTTTATTAATCTCTTCTTTTTTCTTACTTTCCATATTTTTTTCATTTTATGTACTTTTATTGTATTGAAAAATTATAATTCTATATTATGTCTGTCTATCTCTCAGAAAGGATCCCTGACTGTGTTGTCAAAATGATGCACACAAAAAGTGCAGGGCTTTGATGGTGCTGTTGTGGCTCCCATCCTTTTTTCCCCCTTCAACAGTTCCTCTTTATTCTCCATTAGACACCTCTGGTATAAAGAAATATTTTTTAAAAGAGGACCCCTTGTGCCTATCAGAAATACAGGCTTCCCTACAGTGGTGGGATTCAAATGTTTTTAACTACCGGTTCTATGGGCATGTCTTGGTGGGCGTGGCAGGGGAAGGATACTGTAAAATCTCCAGTCAGAGGTGGTATTTGCCAGTTCTCCAAACTACTCAAAATTTCCGCTACCGGTTCTCCAGAACTGGTCAGAACCTGCTAAATACCACCTCTGCTTCTCTACTTAGCAAGATCCCTACTTGACTTACCTCTGAGTAAGTTGAAGGTTTTCAAGAAGATACTGGACAGGCATTCATCTGGAATGGTGTAGGCTGGATCTCCTGCTTGAGTAGGAAGTTGGACTAAAACACCTCCAAGGTTCTTTCCAATTATATTATTTTATGTTATATGTTTTTTTTTTTGGTTTAATGGTCAGGTCTCATGTGAGGCTCATTAAATAGGGTGGGTTAGATGTTATAGATGGATGCATTTTCCTTTCACTTGAAAGCCAGAAGGGTGCATTCTATGCAACTTTAAAAAGTTGTAAAGCCTATTGGAAGCTCATGTTATAGACCAAATGTCAGCTGATACATCACATCCTGTCTGCCTCCCTCCAAAAGCTTTTGAAATATCAGAATGAAAAGGCCTTGAGAGCAAAATGCTTTGCTTGGCTTGCTTCCATCTGAATCTGATTTAAGACTTGCATGCAGGTCCTTTTCCCATAAATGACCCCTTTCCTAGAGGTGAAGCAGTAGTAATTAGAGAAAAAAAATCTTCTTACAGAGGAACAAGTTTATAAAATAACCTCCCTAGGGAGACTCACCTGCTTTCCATTATTGTGCAGATTGTGAGTACAGTAGTACTTCTTTGATACACATTTTATTTCTAGAAACATGGTGTTATGGACTAAGCCAATGCTTCAGTAACAACCCTAATAGCTTTACTTTAACAGCAGGCTCGTAATCCTGCACTTCTCATTGGCCCGCGAACAGCAAATCGTGATTGGTCGTTTCTGGCCAATCTGATTGGCTGACAGTGGGTCTCTCTGATTGGACGCTTGTTAGAGCGGTAAACTCAAATCATTGGTTGTTTTGACAGCAGCCAGCTCTATAAAAGAGCTGCTGCTGCCCAAGTATTTTGCTCTGTTCTGAAGTCACGAATAAAAAGTTGAAGTCACAGTTCGATGTCTCGTCTCTGTTCCTTGCGCCCATGCTCAGGACTTAACACATGGTATTTGGTATGATAATGTTTTGAGGTTTAGTGGGTGAATTATTATCATGGACTTTAATTTGATTGTAAAACCCTGTTGGGAAACTTCAAGTCTGCTTCTATTTTCCTTCAGCATGTTCCTTTTTATACCAAATTTGGATTAGGCAGTAGAAATTACCTTGAAACAACACATTCCTCTTAAATAAAACAAATGGCTCCCTTCATTTCAAAGCAATAATAATAACAACAATAATCAAAAATAAAATTTTAACAAAAATAAATTGAATTCACAAATAATAAATTCTTGTCAGCAGCAAATTAAAGATGCATACAAAACAAAAGGAGGTTACAGCCAAATAGATAAGACACTAAATTCAGCATAAAAAACTGACAAAATAAAATACTATAAAATAAACTGTTCCCAAATCAACTAAAATATAGATAACAATACTTCTTGTTATGTATAAACTGTCATATGCAAATGTTGGTGGAATGATTCCCCCCCCCCTTTGGAGGTTAGTATGTGTAAATCCTAGGTGTCCTATTTGGGATTTTTATTCATATATATTATATATATATATATATATATATATATATATATATATATATATATATATATATATATATGTGGATCTTTGGTTATTCGGGTTTTCTCCCGCGTAAGATTGGACGTATCTGGGCAACGTTTCGATGAAGTCTCATTCATCATCTTCAGGCTTGGTCTTCAGCTCTGTGCTTCTCAGAGTGATGTGAGCTTGCAGCTGCTTCTTCCTTTTAACTGCTCCTGGGGGTGTGACTTGATTGGCTGGGGGCTTGGCTGTGTTCTGATTGGATGGGGGGGTGTTCTCATTGGTTGGGGGTTTGGCTGTGTTCTAATTGGTTGGGGGGTTGGCTGTGTTCTGATTGGCTGGAGGCGTGTTCTGTTCAGGTGGGGGCTTGATTGTGCTCAGGTTAGTCTTAGTTGCTGGAGGGTTTGAGCTGGTGAGCTGTGATCTTGCTATTTGGCTTCGAGTTCGTGGTCGTGCTGCATCTTCATGGTGGGGGTCAGTTCGCTTCATGTATGGCTCAGAGGGGTTTGAGGTGGGTAATGATGCAGCTGCAGTGCGGCTTCTGGTCCGTGGTCGTGTTTCATCTTCTGTGTGGGTGTGAGTCTGCTTTCTACGTGGAAGTGTGGTGGTGGCATCTTGTGTGGCTCTCAGGGGTGTGGGTCTGGTGTCATTCTTCATGTTAGGTACGCGTCTGTTCATGAGGGCGGGTTTCCAAATGGCTGGTAGGCGGGAGGCATCATCTCGTTTATTCATGCTGTGTGGGCGTTTTTCTATCTCTATGGCTTCTCTGATTATTCTGCTGCTGAAGTGTTCGGTTTTGGCGATAGTTCTGGTGTTTTTAAAGTCAATCTCATGTCCTGTGGCTTTGAGGTGTTGGACCAGGGAAGAGGTCGGTTCTTCCTTTTTGATTGAGTTCTTATGTTCTTCAATGCATGCTCTTATTCTTCTGTTAGTTTGTACAATGTATGTGGTGGGGCAGGCAGTGCAAGGGATTTCGTATACTCCTTGATTTTCTAACTCGATTTTGTCCTTAGGGTTTCTTAGGATGGTGGATATCTTTCTGTTTGTGCAGAATGTTGTCTTAATGTTGTGTTTTTGGAGGATCTTGCTGATTTTGTCTGTAGTGCCTTTTATATATGGGAGGAGGGCTTTGCCATTCTCTTGTTCTCTGTCTTGGATTTTGGTTGGGGTTTCTTTTTGGATTAGGTGGGTGATCTTCTTTCTTTGGAATCCATTGGCTGTCAGCACGCCGGTGAGAGTGTGTAGTTCGGTCTCTAGGTGTTGTTCGTCGGCTAAGCATTTTGTTCTGGAGATGAGTGTCTCGGCTACGGAATTGATCTGTGCTGGGTGGTGGTGTGAGAGTGCGTGTAGATAGCGGTTTGTATGTGTTTTCTTCTGGTAGATGGTGTGTCCTAGGGAGCCATTGGATTTTTTGTATACCAAGACATCTAGGAAGAGAAGTTGGTTGTTCTTCTGTTTCCATGGTGAATTGTATTTTGGGGTGTAGGCTGTTGAGATGTGTGAGGAAGTTGTTCAGTTTTTCTTTCCCGTGTGGCCAGATTATGAAGGTGTCATCTACATATCTGAGCCAGAGTTTGGGTTTGTGATCATATTTTTCTAGAGCTTGTGTTTCAAAGTGTTCCATGTAGAGGTTAGCGATGACGGGTGAGACGGGTGATCCCATGGGTGCTCCTTCTATTTGTTTGTATTTTTGTCCATTGTAGGTGAAGTATGTATTGGATAGGCAGTGGTTGGTCAGATCTAGGATGTGCTTGGGGGGGTTGTATTTGTTTTGGATGGTTGTCAAGGCTTCTTTTATTGGCACTTGGGTGAAGAGGAATATGACATCGAAGCTCACTAGTAGGTCACTGGGTTGTAAGTTTTGTTTCTTTATGATCTCGATGAACTGGAATGAGTTTCTTACGTGTGAGTTGATGGATTCTGCATAGGGCTGTAGTTGTTTGGCGAGAAATTTGGCTAGGTTTTGTAGAGGTGAGCCTATGGAGCTGACTATTGGTCTAAGTGGGGTTCCTTCTTTGTGTATCTTGGGGAGACCATAAAGTTTAGGGCATCTGGATGATTTCTCTCTGGGTATGATCCTTTGCTGGATTTCTTCACTGATGGGGGAGGCTTTTATTTTGGATCTGGTGGTTTTTTCTAGGTAGGTGGTGGGGTCTGTCTTTAGGGGTTTGTATGTGGGGTCTTGGAGTAGTTTGGTTAACTTGGATTGGTAGTCAGATGTGTTCATGACCACTGTCGCGTTGCTCTTGTCTGCTGGTAGGATTATTATGCTGGTGTCTTCTTTCAGGTTAAGTAGTGCAGTTTGTTCTTCTTTGGATAAGTTGCTTTTGGGTGGTTTGCTAGTGCAGAGGATGTTGGTGATTTCGAGTCTGATTCTATTAGCATCATCAGGGTTGGTTTTGGTCAGGCTGGTTTCAACTTCGCATATGATGGTTTCTGTGGGGATGTGTTTGGGAGCGACAGCAAAGTTGAATCCTTTAGAAAGGACCTTGGTTTCGGCTTCGGTGAGGATCTTGTCTGAGATGTTGTGCACTGTTTGTTTCATGTGTGGCTGTGAGGGGGGAGGAGTTGGTTTCTGGCGTTGTTGTAGTTTTCTGAGTTTGTTGGTGTGTGTGTCTGTCTTGAGGGTGGTCTGTGTTTCGGCTCTCCAGACAGCGAGCTGTTTGGATTTGTCCCAAAGTAAGGCGTGAATCTTGTTGCTGAGTCTGAGGTGAAGTGTGAGGAGATCTTATGAAAAACTTGAAGTCCAAAGAGCTTCCATTTTATGTGACCTCGCATTCCTATGCAACTGCCGAGATCAAAATTTAATTCCCACAAGCTTCCAATTGAAATTCCACACCAACACAGCAGCCACCAAACGCATCCTAAAAAGAACAGAATTGGCCCTAATTAGAAATGAACTTCACACAAAAAGATTTCTCCTAGACCAAATCAACAAAGATCTCACATCACTCTGAGAAGCACAGAGCTGAAGACCAAGCCTGAAGATGATGAATGAGACTTCATCGAAACGTTGCCCAGATACGTCCAATCTTACGCGGGAGAAAACCCGAATAACCAAAGATCCACATACAAGTACCCGCGAGAACCTCAGAAAACTTTTTCCCACGTGGTGCTTTTAAAGTTGTAGCAACGTTTCAGCAGAATCTCATCTGCCATCATCAGGCTTCTGTATGGTGTTTCTCTGTGAGTCAGACTTTTACAGTGGTTTCAGATTTAAATTTGGGGCAGCCTATTGCTATGTCAGAATGGTTTTTTCTTCCTCCTGATTGGTTGAGAGTCTTGGTCTGTGTTTATTGGTCTTGGAGTTTGCTGTGTTCTGCTACTAGTATCTTCTGTCTTTTTTTTTTTTTGGGGGGGGGGGCTTTTTTTGTATCTTGATTGGCTGGCAACATTGTGTTACTTTTTTGGAGGCCTTTAGTGCAGCTTGGCTTCGGGTAAATGGACGGCTATCATTCGTTAGGAAGCTGGGTTTCATCTGGGTGCCTGGTTGGGGTGTGTTTGAGCTGGAGGTATCAGGGGGGATCTGTTTGTGCCCAGGTGTTTGCCTGGCTTGTGGTGTGGAAATTTTTTTGTTTGTGAGTGCAGGCTTCCAAATGATTGACAGTCTGGTGGAATCATCTCTTCTGTTCATGCTTTCTGGTCTTTTTTCAATCTCTATGGCTTCTCTGATGATTCTGTGGCTGGGATTTTCTATGGTGGCTAGGGTTTTGGTGCCATTGAAGTTGATGTTATGACCTGTGGCTTCCATGTGTTGGACGAGTAACACAATGTTGCCAGCCAATCAAGATACAAAAAGAGCCCCCCCCCCCCCAAAAAAAAAACAGACAGAAGATACTAGTAGCAGAACACAGCAAACTCCAAGACCAATAAACACAGACCAAGACTCTCAACCAATCAGGAGGAAGAAAAAACCATTCTGACATAGCAATAGGCTGCCCCAAATTTAAATCTGAAACCACTGTAAAAGTCTGACTCACAGAGAAACACCATACAGAAGCCTGATGATGGCAGATGAGATTCTGCTGAAACGTTGCTACAACTTTAAAAGCACCACGTGGGAAAATACCCGAACAAAGCTGAATGCCAGACATGTAAGTACCCGCGAAAACTTAAGAAAACATATATATATATATATATATATATATATATATATATATATATATGCATATATGCACTTAAACTAAAATAAAAATTCATCATCAAAAATTGTGTTACAATTTTCCCAAAGTACTCTAATATTCTAACTCCCAACTAGTGTCACCAAGCTATTTTTCACTTTAATCCTGATTTGTAGAATAATGTGTAATAACCTGCATCATACTTTATGCCAAATCATTGACATGTTTTGACCCTGGTGCTTGTGGTTTAGAGATATGAACCAGTCCAGTACAATTTCCCCTCCCCATGTGGTTTGAGATCAGATTCAGCAAGAATATCTGTCCAGGACACTGAAGATGATGGGAGAATGAAGCAAGATTCATTGCCATAGCCTTCCCCAAGCCTAAAGTAATATTTGCATGTGGAAGATAAAATGTTTTCTTGTTGGTTTTTTTTGGTTATCTATTTAACATTCCTAGTTATTTTTTCAAAGTCATTCTCTGCATATAACTTCTGATAATGAAAGTACCTGGAGAAGAATTTTGAATGTAGTTATTAATTTTCAGGCACATATGTATGGAAAAAGCAGGTCTTCTATTGTCCAGCTATAGGGATAATTCTACTTACCTATGATTATGTTTCTGTAGCTTCCATATCATAAAAGATAATATAGAATGGAGCCATCTATTTCATTGCTACATAAGAATTTGGAAGCAAATCTTGCCAGCCAAATTTAAATCATTGTGCACAATAATATACTGGCTACTGGAAAAAGATAAAGGACATTCATATTTAAGATAGAGCTTAAGTGACCACTGATCTACTTATGAATCTAAATTGAAACAAACCATTTGGTGGTAACACATGCTACCATTTTATTAAACTTTATATCTAATTATATCTAATTCTGAAGAAGGATGTTTCAGAGACAGATTTTTCCTGTCCGCTAAAGACTTGGAGACTTAGATAGAAATCATTCTTTAAATGACCTTTGTGTAACAGATGAGCAGGTCCCTTGGGTTTTTACCATGGCAGTTCTTTCTTTAAGTTTACACCCTTCAACAGGGCAATTCCTAACTAGCACCAGAATCCTGTGTATCTTGATTTAACTGTTAGTTCCAATAAGCTCAAAAGGTTTTATTCCCAAAATAATACATATTATGTTAGAGCTTTTTAAAAAAAACATTTTTGACATTAAGTAGAAACACATGGTTGCAGGTTATTGTCAAAATAGAGGAATGTAGACTGCTTTAAGAGAAAAAGCTGTAATGCTTGAACAATGGGAGAATATGTGGAATAAAGGTTTAAAATTTACATTAAACTATAACTTAAAAGAAAATTTATATGATATGATGTATCATTGGTATTTAACTCCAGGTAAGTTGTCACAAATGAGTAAAGGCATTTTGAATGAATGTTGGAATGTAAATGTAAGTGCAAAGACGGGACTTTTTACCATTTAGGGTAGACATGATAAAGCAAAGAAATATTGGAGTAGGATACACATCTTAATACAGAAAATTCTTAAAGAGAATATAAAGATAAAACCAGAGACTTTTTTGGGGGGTTTAGTGGAAAAAGACCTGGAAAAAAATTCGGAAGTTTGATGTTATACATGTTGACAGCAGCAAGACTACTCTACACACAGAAATGGAAGGTCACCTCAATCCCCACAATGGACGAATGGCTGCAAAAATTGATGGAGTTAGCAGAGATGGCTAAATTGACTGTTTTGATCAAAGAAAAATACAAATACTTTTATTTCTAGTTGGAAACTGCTTTTGGACTTTGTGCTTGAGGTGGAAAAAACATAAAACTTTGATTTTGGCTTTTACTGATTAGATAGATTTGTTGTTATAGAAATAGGTAATTTATACTTATATTATGTAAAAGTAAAACGCTGAGGTTTGATGTTAATGCCTTATTCTACTGCACCAAAGGGAGTAGGAGGTCAGTGCCTTTTCTTTTCTTTTTCACCTTTGCTTTCCCTCCCTTTTCCCTTCCCTATTTCCCCTACTATTTACTTTTGTATTTTCTTTGTATGCTTTATTATAAACTAATAAAACTTGTTAAAAAGAGAAAAAAAACCTGCATGATATTACTGATATTTTGTTCCAGCTCTAGGGAACTACTGGCATTATAGTACTAGAAAAAGAAGAAGAGCTGTCTTTTTACTACGATTGCAGTAGCCTTTGAGAGCACTTTCTGACCTTCTTGACACACTGTGAAACCATCAAAACAAAGCTGCCCTTGCAGAGATTTCAGATAGACTGCTTGCAAATACAATTTACAATCACAATGGATGAGACGTGAAGACACCCACAGCCTGAACAATCTGGCCTGATGGCCATTCCTGAGTCAGCCAAAGTAATTGCTTCTGCTTCATTGTAACTTTAACTGAAAGCTGTGCAACTTCAGTGTTCTAGATTCCAATGCTTTTGTAATTTTCAGCAGCCCAATGCAAGGAGTATCTGGTTGATATCTTCATGTTAACATCTCCCAAACTACTTTTCAATCCATGCCCGAAAATATATCTTTGGTCTCCAATCTGTGGAGTTTTATCTCTGGTAATGCTGAAATCTGGAAAAAGATTCTCTTAGATATCAGTCCAAGAACAGATTGAACCAAGAGAATCTGGAATTCAGAGTAAATTGAGAAGTCTAGGCTAAAACAGCTCTTGGTAGGAAAATAGTTTCTTAGAGTATTTATTTCACATGTCCAGCTGTACAAACTTCTACAATGCAGTAGGGGTGATGGAGAAGTTTAGATAGCATAAGCTGGCCACGGTTATTAAGGGGCTCCTGGCCTGTTAGAATCTGAGTATGCATTGCAATAAGAAAACTATAGATGTATAGCTTTCAAATCTCTACCAGTCAGCTGGCCTGAGACCCTTATTGTCCCTGTGGCTTTGGGGTAACCATAGGAACACCTGGAGCAGCCCCCAAGCTGGTCCCCTGACAGGCAGCTCTTCTGGACTTAGCTCCAACTCCCTTGGTCAGCTACGACCCCCCGGGCAGCAAATGCCTTTCCAGCCTAGGAGAGAGAAAGGGAAGCAAATGGTGTGGAAATGCGTAGCAAATTAGAAGGCAATATAACACAGGCCTCTCCCCGCTGTGCTGTGTGATTCCTTTCCGCCTGGGAGGCAGGAGAGGCAGATGGGGAACCAATCATTCTGGGCAGAGGGAAAATAATAATGGTCTTTCCAAACCTTTTGTGGACAGAAGCACCCGCCAAACCCTCCATAGGGCTCTTCGGCTTTTGTAACCCACAGCTCCGTCTTTTCTTTCTTCAATCACTCAAAAAGTAATTTTTTTTAAAAAATGTCATTAAGACATTTGGAAGGGAGCTGGAGAAGCAAGTGTTGGGAGCGTGTGCCTGTGTAGGCCTTCTCCAATCTTGCATTAGGTTGGATGATAGCTTCCATCATCATCTCACTCAACCATACCAAAGGCAGATTGGTGGGATCTATAGTCCAAAGTTTTTGGAGAGCATTGAGTTGGGGATCTTACACTGTACAGGTAGTCCTCCATTTCTGAGCACCATTGCCATCATAAGCAAGGCATTTGTTAAGCGAGTCAAGCCCAATTTTACAACCTGTGTTTACCACAGATGTTATGTGAATCACTGCAGTTGTTAAGTGAATCATGTGGTTGTTAAGTGAACCCAACTTCACTCATTGACTTTGGAAGCTGGCTGGGAAGGTCAGAAATGACAATGATACGATTCTGGGATGCTGCAACCAGCGGAAAAACATGCTGCTTGACAAGCACACAAATTTCGATGATGCTGTTTGGGGGGAATGCTCTGATGGTTGTAAGCATGGGAACTGGTTGTAAATCACTTTTTTCACTGCTGGTGTAACTTTGAACGGTCATGAAATGAATGGCTGTAAGTCAAGGACTTCAGGTAGTCCTCGATCTATGACCACAATTGAGCCCAAAATTTCTGTTGCTAAGTGAGATATTTGTTAAGGGATGTTGCCACATCAAAAACGTTGACTTTTCAAAGAAGATGCTTTTGATTAGCTTTGTAGCCAGATGTCTTTACTTCTGTCTCTACAGGAGAAGAAGTAAATTTCCTGACCAGATTCCTAGATTTCTTTTCTTTTCTTTTTTCTTTTCTTTCTTTCCCATCTTCCCTCCCTCCATTCCTTCCTTATCCCTCACTGTCATCTGGTCTGTCCCCCTACCCCCCAAAAAGTGTTTTTTTCTGAAAAAAAGTACAAGAGAGTTCATATAATCCTCTAACTGATTGATGTAATCCTGTATAAATGATCCTGATTACTTATAATACAACAGTACTGTACTTTTTCCAGAGGGGTAAACAACAGGCAGTGGAAATTACAGAGGGTCCTTAACAATAAATAAAAATCTTATGAGTTTAGTTTCAATCTTGCAATAACATTGGTTCCACAATCTTACTATAAGGCTGCTTACTCTAAAACACTTGCACTTTTAGATCCCTGCATATCATTATAAGCTTGCACGAAATGTTTCAACATTTTTCGCTAAAATCTAAGGAGAAAGCATGGAAACCAATTAAACTAACCTCCGGTCTGTTACCTAAAGGAAACAAAATCCCACTTACAATGATAATTCTCATTGGTAAAGCTTTATGAGACCATGATATGTTTTATTACTTTAGTAATTTGATATGCAAGCATTCCTGTAAGGAATTATTTATCTTTTTTTCATGCCACGCTTTTAACAACTTTGTTGTTGTTGTGATATAGATGTGCCCAAAAGATAACTAGTGGCTCACATGTGAACCATTTCAAAGTTCTGGTACTTTAGAATTGCATATTGTTTTGTTTATTCAAAATATTTTCTTCTGAAATTTTCATTCCAAATTCATTTGATTTCATTGTTTTATTCCATAAAACATGTATACAGAAGAAAGCTGTACATACTTTAGTTTGGCCATTAATGAATACACCCATCCATCCATACAGATACACATTTTATATGGAACACAAGGCACATTATATGGTTGTTGAGGTTCTGATTCACCAAGATCTGTTCCAGTTAGAACTGAAGAAGTTTCTTGGATGAGAAGTAAGATGTTTTCAAGGAAAAAAAAAAAAAACCATGAAAGTCCAGTTGTCTTTTGAAAAATACCTTTAGGACAACCATGACCAGGAAAGATTGAGAATTTCCATAGACACGAGATTTGCTTAACATCAATGACATCAAAGGTCAGTTTGAAATGTTAGGTCTAAATGGAATATTCATAAATACATAAGTCATCCTATAATGTTGCAGTCATCAAGAAATCAAAAAGTATATATTGGCAGTATATTTGATAGCTAGTCAATAGAGTGATTGGCTGTAGAGTGATTTCAGACTACTAATAGTCTCCAGCCATTAACATTAGTATCAGGTTATTCCCTCAAGTCCTGCTGTTCTACCTCATTATGGTGGAGGTAAGTTTCTGGGAAGAATGAAAGAAGAATGTGTAGAGTGTATGCCAAGAATATCTATTCACAGCAGGGTCATCTAAGGTGTGAAGTCGTCCCAGCTGCTCAGCTAAAGCAAGCAGGCATTTATATTGGGTGGCAATATAGGAAGATGCTGGAGGCATAGGATCACTTTAGTGATAGTGGCAAATGCATTAATTCATCACAAACTGCTTGTGTGCAATTCCAAGCTAAGCTAAAGAAGAAAAAAACCAACAACTCTGCATGATTATGATCTTGAATATGCCCACTATTTTCAAGGAACATATTAGTTTTGAAGTCTTGAATCTGTGGAATGAATTTAAAGAGGATATAAAGAAAAGAGACTGCCAGAGATGAAGAAGCAGAAGAAGAAAAAAAGCAATGTTAAATTGTGGAAATTGCAGAGAGGAGGGGAAGGAGAGATGAGAGAATTTAACAAACGATTTCAGAGAGCACTTAGAGGGGACAATAAGGAATATTACAACAACATCTGAAAACTGAAATCTGAATGTGCTTGCTCATCTGGAAACACCTGAAAATAAAATCATGGAAAAACAAGGAAAGTCTTCAAAAGATCTCTAAATTTAGAAGGGGTTTCTAATCTTGATTTAATATGGTAACGGATGCCAATAGAGACATAGTCACCAATTCAAAGGAGATCAAACAAGGTTGAAAGGAATATCTGGAATAATGAAAAGCAGATATGACAACATCCTAGCTAGTTTAAAACAGGGTTGTTAAACTTGCGGTAAATTCTTTATGTGCTGGCCACACCCATATCTGATTTAACAAAGGGGGAAAATGTCCAGATACATCACATAATGCTGCAGTGACAACATGGCTTGACACTCCTTGTTTAGAAGGTATTTCCTACTTACAAGAACCTCTTGTAGTAGATGATGGATCAGTACTCAAAATCTTATCAAGTCTGAAGGCTACAGGAACTGATGGAAAATCCACAGAAACATGGCTGGCAACTGAAGAAGAATCAGCAAACTATGTCAGCAAACCTGGAAAATGATACATTGGCCAAGAGATTGGAAGAGGACAATCTATATTGCAATACCAAAAAAGAGAGACTTATCTGGCTGTGTAAACTATTGTAATTATTCAATTTCACGTAAATCCAATGCTGAATATATATTAAGGAGTGCTAGAATGAAAGATTATGTTTTAAAACTGAAGGAAAAGACACCAACAACCTGCATTATACTGATAACACTATTCTGGTAGCTGAAAATGCAAATTCCAGTAATAAAGTCAAGCAGTACAGTGAAAAAAAAGGGGGGGTTAAATTAAAAATAAAGAAGGTCAAAATAATGAGAATTGGTGAATCACCCAGACTTAGAATTAACAATGAAGAGATTGAAATGGTGGGTACCTTCTGCCTTTGAGCATCAACCATCAATAATAAAGGGAAAAACAATCAAGAAATATGCACTTTGGTAGAGCAGCCATGAAGGCCTTGGAGAAGACATTTAGATGCTTTGATGTACCTATGTTTACAAAGATCAGAAAAGCACAAACAGTAGTTCCTGTAGTAATCCATGGAAGTGAAAGTTAGCCTTTGAAGAAGCAGGATCAGAACAATATTGATGCTTTTGAATTTTATTGTTGGGGACTCCTGAGAATACTGTGGAAACTGAGAAAAACAAACAAACTCAAACACAAATGTTTAATCAAATACATCAATCCAGAGTTCTCACTCAAGGCCCAAATTATTCTGCTTCACACATATTATATATACTGCTGCTACAATTGCTTTGAAAAAGGTCAAAACACAGAGGGAGGCATACAGACAGGCCCCTGCTTCAACTCTCAGTGTTGTTTAGGTGTCGGTCAGGAATCTACTGTACTGTACATATTCCTGTAGCTGTGATCTTCAGCCTGTAGTAATTGCTTGCCTGTATTTGGAGAAGAAGAGTATTAATCTAGGTGAATTAGGTTAGCACTCCGTGTGTGCCAAATGTGTAAATTCCCCAGCCACCTCTTGGATAGGGATTGTGGCAGTAGAGATCTAGCACATCTAGAGAACACTAACTTGGATGAGACCAACAGTATCTCAATACTAAGAAAGGAAATGGTTATGTTGACCTTATGTGATAACAGTGCCAAGTAAAAGCTGCTCGGCATTTGAAAAATATGCTGATGGAGCTCATTTCTTCCCTGGCCTGTTTTGACCCTGCAGCTGCAAAAGCCTATGCCCAGGGGGTTAAAACTGCATTATGCTTATTTTAATAGTAGCACAGCTTGGGAGCCATCATCTGCATGCAACTGGTACTGCAGAAAATGTGAATGGCTGTGTTGGACTCTGCTACTCCAAGCACAGTTTAACATGTCATTTTCTTTATGAGGCAATGCAAGGAGGAAATTTTTGCCACTCTTAGAAATAGGGCAATGTTTCTAATAGATATGCTGATATTTAAAATACCATCTCATTTCCCCCCCTCCTAATGCTTTTAAACATCTGATATACCAGGCAATATTCTGTAGCTGTCCTAAAGGGGAGAGGGCAAGAGCCTTTCTGATCTTTCCAGAGAATGGATTTAAATATATTGCTGAAATTAGAAGGCAACTAAATAGAGCTTGTTTCAGGAGCATTTAAAATCTTCTGTACAGGGCAGGTAGGAATAAAATCCATCTGCTAGGCAATACTTTTTGAGCTGTGAGAAACCCATTGATTAATTGCATTGATCATTGTTTTCAGTCCAGTGGTCACATGATTCATGAGAGCACTTCTAGCTTTTGTCAGTCAGCACTGTGGTCGTGTTGCTGACAGTATCTAAATTCAATCTGTTTTCCAAAATACCAGTTGAGACCCCCACTTTCTGGATTTTCACGGGCATTGTTATTGATAGCTTTTGCTGGACAATTTTGACCTGCAGCTTGCACATATTTCACAGAGTGGAATGTGCTTGCTCATGAAATTATTATGTGAAACCTGAGATTTTTCAGGACTAAAAGGAGTGATGATTTCTGTCCCATGTCTAAAAAATAATAATCAAATAATCAGATGATTATGGTTGCCTCTGTTGGCATTTCATTGCACTTTAGATGAAGATAGGTTGGGCATCCAAGAGGAATACTCAAAAAGTACGCAGCAGTATTGGAATCCATTCCTCTTCTGCAAATGTCCTCCTTCTTTTTGTGCCTTGTTTGCCCAGGACTTTCCATGTGAAGGATGATATGGAAATGTTCAACATGCCTGTTTCTTTGTCCTTTTTATGTATTGCTGACTAAATGAAGAGGGTAAGATATGGGAATGGACAATAGCCACCAAGGTGAGGGGAAAGAGGAGAGCCAAGTGATGTCATCCTTCCAAATGAAAACAGGATTGCCTTATCTCAGTTTGAAATAACACACATTATCTCCTAAGGAAAAATGAGGTGACCCAAAGCCTTCAGCAAAGAAGAGTGAGACCCCTCACTGCCCAAGGAGCTGCTGATACAGTTCTACAGAGGAATTACTGAGTCTGTCATCTGCACCTCTATAACTGTCTGGTTTGG
Organism: Hydrophis major; assembly: GCA_033807585.1. Taxonomy (NCBI): domain Eukaryota; kingdom Metazoa; phylum Chordata; class Lepidosauria; order Squamata; family Elapidae; genus Hydrophis; species Hydrophis major. The sequence goes on along the minus strand of CM066329.1, from coordinate 184,928,474 downwards.
TTCTGCAACCCAACAGGACAGACACAGACTTCAGAGAGTAATTAGGACTGCAGAAAAAACAATTACTACCAACCTGCCTTCAGTTGAGGACCTGTATACTGCACGAGTCAAAAAGAGGGCTGTGAAAATATTTACAGACCCCTCACATCCTGGACATAAACTGTTTCAACGCATTCCCTCAAAATGACACAATAGAGCACTGCACACCAGAACAACTAGAAACAAGAACAGTTTTTTCCCCGAAAGCCATCACTCTGCTAAACAAATAATTCCCTCAACACTGTTCAGCTATTACAAAGTCTGCACTACTTTTACTATTAATCTTCTCATCACTCCTTATCAGCCATCTCCTCCTACTTGTGATTGTAGGACTGTAACTTTGTTGCTTGCATCCTTAAGATTTATATTGACTGTTTCCTAGTATGATTTGATTGCTGAATGTACCCTATGACTATCATTAAGTGTTGTACGTTATGATTCTTGATTCTTAATGAATGCATTTTTTCTTTTATGTATACTGAAAGAGTATTTACAACAAGACAAGTTCCTTGTGTGTCCAATCACACTTGCTAAAAAAGTATTCTATTCTATTTTATTAGTGATTTTATTGTAATCTGTTAGTTAAGAATTACCCAGAATCAAGCACAATACAAATTTAACTAATTATGGTCACATAAGTCAACAGATGTTTAGACTAGATTTGGCATTTTTGCCCACAATTTTTGTCTACCTGGAATAGACAGAAGTTGTTTAATAATGTTAAAGGTTTCATTGCAGGAGGTAATTTGCTCCAAATAAACCTGTCTTTTGCCATTGACTGTTGGTAATTTTGTCAATGCTGATGGTGTTTAAATGGCCCTCCAGATGTTTTGGAATTGCACCCAAGGTGCCTCTTACTATTAGTACTATCTGTGCTTTCTTTTGCCACAGTTGTTCTATTTGAAGCTCTTTATATATATATTTATTTTCTCTTCTCTTCTGCTATGTTAAACCTGGACTGTTGTTGTTGTTGTTGTTGTTATTATTATTATTATTATTATTGTTATTATTATTATTATTATTATTGAAAAAATATGTTGAGAACGTATACTTTGGGCACTTGCATTCCTCTCTTTAAGGGGGAAAAACAACCCTAGACTAATCCTTGAAAAACACTAAATAGAAAAGGGCCAGAATTACTTCAAACAGATTGAAGTACCCATTTCAGATTTTAGCGTGCTCTGGGAGAAGTAGCGATTTGAGCATTTTCATTGCTGGCACTTCATTGCAAGGCTTCTGTCCAATAGAAGCAACCACCCGACCACGGCAGGCAGGTAGAAGAGACTTGCCTTCTGTCTCACAGAATGTGCTTTATAACAGTAATAATAATGCTAGGTTTTTTTTTAAAAAATGACCCTTGTTGACAGTCCTGGTGTCATCTTTTTTTAAAGACTTGGCAATAAACCTGGCTGCCTGGGCGCCTTCAACCCCCCCCTCTGCAACAGGTTCCTAAGCAAAGCACTTCCTTCCTGCCATCTCTTGTTTCATCTCATTAGTGGGAGAAGTCCACACTGCCGGAACTGGTTGCTATGGAAACCTCTGTTTATTGAGCTACCGAGATATGAGGTCCTAGGCTGGAGGGAGAAATGGGGGGGGGGAGGAGGGAGAGAGAGGAGGGAGGGCAAACACTGCCACTGGAGAGGCTGCTGTGAAGGGTGAGGGACGGGCTCCCAGCCCTCAGGTTCCAGTATTCCCAATCCTTTATGGAAGCGAGTGGCTTATGTAGGGCAGAGGGGCCTGGTGCAGGTCTCAAAGATGGCCCTAATCTGTCATGAGTGCTGGCCCAAATCCTGCATGCTTGGAAGGGAAGAATCTTTTCCCAGGGCAAGGGTGATGGTGGTTGGGGATTCAAACCTGTTTGGAAAGAAGGAAAGGCCAAAGAAAACTACCAGAGAGTAACATCTGAATATGTTGCCGCCAGATTCAGTTCTGGATCTCTCTCTATGTTCAGTCAAATATAGGACAGGTGGAGAAATATATGCATGTAGATTGATAATTTATAACATCCAGAAAAACATTTGAGATGGGTTCAAACCAGGATAGAGAGACTTTATTTCATTAATTCATTCAATTTCTATAACCACCCATCTCAATCAATGACTCTGGGCAGCTTTCAATTCAAAACTTTAATATTTTATTACAGATGATACCTGTTTTAAAATTCTTTTAAAACAGAAGTCATAGAAAAGCTGAATGAAATATGGGAATCAAGCTAGTTATGTTTCCCCATAATATGGACAATTAGACATGTGTTAGGGGAAAACTTGCATGGTTTTCAGTCCATCAGCATTTAAGGATAGAGAGCTCCAACCAAAGAAAAGATACCAATCTAAAGGAAAGTTATTTGCGAAGAACCCTTATGATACTAATGAGCTTTCTTCACAGCTGCTTAATCTTCTTTGATATTTTCCTTATATCATAAAGTAGGGCAGTGTTAAAAGCTGCCTCTTCCTTGTTAAATATTACTTGATTTTCTCTAGCTGTGTTTTTTCCTCTTCTGCTTCCTGAAGACTAGTCATATCTTTTCAAAATTATCTCTCTTCAGGTGACAAGATGGTTGCATATGTAACCTGAATGTGCAGAACAGTTGGGGTTGAAATACCAACACTTAACACCATCAGCAGAAATTCAGAGTGATAGCTGAAGTAGGTTATATTTATTTTGAGCCAGAAATTCAGTGGGAGAAGATTGACCTAGGTATGGGAAAGAATCAAGATGATTTCTGTCGTGTCCGTGAAATGACGCCAGAAGTCGGTGACTTAGTGCAAAGCTCTTTATTTGGTTTGCTGGAACCGAACAGCCGAAAGGAAAAAAGCCCGCGGCTTTTATTTCTTTCGCTGCGGCGGCCGCGGCCAATGGCAGCACTTCGAATCTCCCGCGCTCTGAACGAACCAATCGCGGGAGATTCTTAACGAGCCAATTGGCGCGGCTCGCCTGACCAATCGGAAAGCCCCGCGCTTTGGCCAATCAAAGCGCGGGGATTTCAAGTATGTTAATGAAGGACAGAACACCCCTCCCCTCTTGGTTCAGTCCTTACGTTGCGTAGTCACGTAGGTAGGCGGGGCTCCGTCTGGTCCTACTTGACCTGCGCAACTCAGTTGTAGGCTGGATCTCGGCCAGTTCGGTCGGGATCTTCGTTGCTCCTGCTGCTGTGGGAACCGGCTGGTCGATCGGGCCGGTCCTTTCTCCGTAGCTCCCTCCTGGGCCTTCCGGGTTGGTTGAGCTACGGGTTTTGCCGCTTCCGCTCGGTCTTTCCGGGTCGGTCGAGCTGGCTTGGCTGTTCTTTTCTGGCGAGGGGTCGTGATGGCTGCGTTTCGGTGAGTACTGCTGGTTTATTTTTCCTTGGATTCGGTCTCCTGGGTATTCCCTCCCCCCTTGGCTTGCGTTACGTGGGTTGGGTTCGCTTGCGGTCCTCGACCTAAGTTGGTCGATGTGGCGTTTCCACGCTCGTCCGTCTGCTGTTTGTAGCCGGTACGAGTGTGGGCCTGTTGCTTGGGTGATGACGGCTGGGATCCATAGAGGGTCTCCCGTCAGGTTTTTTGCATATACGGGGTCCCCGGGTGCGAACGTTCGGTTTTTTGTGCTTGAGTCTGGGGGCCGCTCCGGGTTATACGTAGGGTGTAACCTGTCGAGTGGGGACCTTAGCTTTCTACCCATTAGTAGTTCGGCTGGGCTTTTGTTGGTAGTGGTATTCGGGGTTATGTGTTGGGTAAAGAGTAGTCTGTTGATTTTCTCTTGGATCTTCCCGTGGTCTATTTTCCGGATGGTCTTTTTAGTGAATTGGACCATCCGTTCCACCCTACCGTTCGCCGCCGGGTGCGCCGGTGCTGTCAGTGCGTGGCGGATGCCCCTTTCCGCTAGGAATTTTTCGAATTCCAGCGAGGTAAACTGGGGCCTGTTGTCGGAAACGATGACGTCTGGGAGGCCGTGTGTTGCAAAGAGTTTGCAGAGTTCTTTGGTCACGGCCTCCGTGGTTGTTGTCTTCATGTTGCTTACCTCCAGCCAGTTGGAGTAAGCGTCAACTGTTATGAGGAAGGTGTGTCCATTTGTGGGCCCGGCGAAGTCAATATGGATTCTGGACCAAGGTCCCCTTGGGGTTTCCCACTCTAGGACGGGTGCTGTGGGTGGGCTGGGCCTTGTTTCCTGGCATCGTTGGCACCTAGCTACCCAGGCCTCTATTTGTTTGTCCATCCCTGGCCACCAAGCGTAACTTCTGGCCAGGGCTTTAGTCCTTACGATGCCAGGGTGCCCCTCGTGCAGCATTTCCAAAACCTTCCCCTGTAGCTTTTCCGGAATGACCACCCTGTCTCCCCATAGAATGCACCCTTTTAACAACGAGAGTTCCGTTTGGCGGTTTCGAAACATTTTGACGGACTCGTCTTTGTCCCTTTCTGGCCACCCTTTCTCTACCCAATGCAACACCCGCGCCAGACGCCTGTCTTTATTAGTTTCTCGGGCAATGTCTGACGTGGTTATGGGCAGGTTGGGTAGAGTCTCTATACTGAGGGTGGTCGTCGTGGGTGCTGGGTCGGAGTCGGGTTCCGGTAGCGGCGAGCGGCTTAAGGCGTCTGCATGGGAGATCGCCTTACCCGGTCTGTGTATGAGTTTGTAGTTGTAGGCCGCCAGGAACTCGGACCACCTTGTCATTTGGGGAGACAGAATGTTCGGGGTGGCCCGGTTCCCTGCAAGGATTCCCAGCAACGGCTTGTGGTCCGTTATAATGGTGAAGGTCCGGCCGTAGAGGTATTCGTGGAATCGTTTTATGGCGGCAACTATAGCCAGAGCCTCTTTGTCCAGTTGGCTATAGTTCCGCTCCAGTTTGGTGAGGGTCCTTGAAAAGAACGCGATGGGTGCTTCTTTTCTGTCGGGAAGGGTATGGCTGAGGACAGCGCCGACGCCGAAGGGTGATGCGTCGCATGTGACGGCCAGAGGCAGGGTCTCGTTGAATTGTATGAGGACGGCGTCGGAGGTGAGGAGGTCCTTTGTTTTTTGGAAGGCGGCTTGCTCCCGTTTCCCCCAAGTCCAGGTCGCCGCCTTGTCCAGGAGCCTATGCAAGGGCTCCGCCGCCGTCGCCTTTTGGGGTAGGAAAACATTGTAAAAGTTCAGTAACCCCAAGAATGCTTGTAGTTCAGTCTTTGATTTAGGGGTGGGGGCCTCTTTGATGGCCTTGATTTTTTTGCTTGTGGGGTGAATGCCGTGCCGGTCTAGGAGGTAGCCCAAGAATTCCACTCGTTCCGTGCAAAGCTGGCATTTTTCCCTCTTCACTTTTAGTCCCGTCTCTTTAAATTTAGTTAGGACCTCTCTTAGTCGACCTTCTAGTTCGGCTTGGTTGGGTGCCGACACTAGGACGTCGTCGAAATAAGGTACCACCCCCTTGATACCTTGCAATAGCCTCTCCATTAGGCTCTGAATTGGAGTCGGTTGCATTTGAATGCTCCCCGGTGGGTGACAATGGTCTGTGCTTCTGCCGTTTGCTCATCGACCGGCAACTGTTGGTATGCCTGGGCGAGATCGAGCTTGGCGAAAACCTTGCCCCCTCCCAGTGAGTGCAGTAGGTGTTGCACTATTGGGACGGGGTAGGCACTTTGTTGCAACGCGCCATTTAGGGTGGCCTTATAGTCCCCACAGATTCTCACCGACCCGTCGGGCTTGATCGGGGTGACTATGGGGGTCTCCCACCGGGCGTGGTCTATGGGCTGCAGTACCCCCTGTTTGACGAGCTTATCAATTTGCTCGTCTATTTTGGGTTTCAGTGCGAATGGCACCTGCCTTGGTTTCAGGCGTTTGGGGGGGACGTTAGGGTCTAGGTCGAACGAGATAAGGGGCCCTCGGTACTTGCCCAGGTTTCCGTCGAAGACCTCTTGGAACTCCTGGGCTAGTTGCTGTTCCCAGCCGTCGTCGGTGACGTGGTTGACTCCCGTGAGGGCGATGTCGAGCGGGGCGAACCATTGCAGTCCCAGTAGGCTTGGGCGGTCGCGGTCGACGATCGTTAGGGGGAGTCGTTCGGTGCGCCCCTTATACATTATGTCAAAACTTTTGGTGCCGACTACCGGGATGCGGTTTCCCTGGTAGTCCTTTACAATGAGTCTCTGGTTGTCTACGTTCCTCCTTTGGAGGGTAGGCACCAACCGCTTTATCTCGTGCCAAGCAATTATGGAGAGGTAGGACCCGGAGTCCACCTCCATTTTGCACGGCTGGCCCTCGATGCGTACCTCGACGTGGATTTTCCGGGCGTCGTTGGTGATGGCGTGGCCGATGGTGACCGTCTGGTGGGTCTCCTCTCTCCGCCGGTTGTCGCCGCCTCGCGAGGATCGTCCGTCCCATCGGCTGTCCGAGTGGCGATCTCTGGTCCGGGGTGGTGTGCTCTCCCTCCTCCGGTCGCTCTGGTCCCATCGAGCCGGACTGCGGTTTTTCTTCAGGCGGCAAACCCGGGCGATGTGCCCCTTTTTGTCGCAATGCCGGCAGATGGAATCAAAAAACCGGCATTCCGACCTGGGGTGGTCGCCGCCGCAACCGGCACAGTTGGTCCTTGACTTACGACCTCTCCGGTTCCGTTGGTCGTGCCCTGTCTGGAGTCGATGGATGTCCTCCTCATCTTCGGACGTGCTGGATGCCGAGTGGAAATCGCCCTGGTGTGTTGTCATCTCGGTTTTTGGTTCGGTCGACCTTGCCGGGTTGTTGTTTCCGCCGCGGTCCCTCGTGTCTGGTCTGCGCATGCTATCGGCGGAAGTTCGGGTTGCTTCTGTGGCTGCGGCTGCGGTGAGGGCGTCTGCTAAGCTGATGTCGCCCTTAGCCATCAGCCGGCTCTGGAGGGCGGGGTCCCACAGAACGAGCACGATTCGGTCTCTTAGGGCGTTGTTTAGGTTATCAAATTCGCAGAGCCCCCCTAGGCGCCGCAGCTCGGCGACGAAGTCGCTGACTCTCTCACCCGATCTCTGGTCCCGCCGGTAGAATTCGTTGCGCCGGATCAGGATGGGGACCTCTGGAGCGTAGTGTCGCCGAAGGATGGGTTCAAGGATGTCCCAGTCCATGGCTGTTGCATCGGCGGGCTTGGCCAACGCTTTGGCCATCTGGAAGACCTCGGTCCCGCAGTGGGTGAGGAAGACGGCGCATTTTAGCGGGCCCGAGGCGTCCTTCATGCCGGTGCACTCGAGGTACATGCGGAATCGGTCGGAGAACGATTCCCAGTCTTTGGTGGCGGGGTTGAAGGGGGCGGGCGGTGCGATTTTCGCCATCTTGGTGCTTCGTCTGGCTTCCGTCGGACACGGGGTTCGGTTCAGGGTCTGGATCCCATCCTCGTCGCCAGTGTCGTGTCCGTGAAATGACGCCAGGAGTCGGTGACTTAGTGCAAAGCTCTTTATTTGGTTTGCTGGAACCGAACAGCCGAAAGGAAAAAAGCCCGCGGCTTTTATTCCTTTCGCTGCGGCGGCCGCGGCCAATGGCAGCGCTTCGAATCTCCCGCGCTCTGAACGAACCAATCGCGGGAGATTCTTAACGAGCCAATCGGCGCGGCTCGCCTGACCAATCGGAAAGCCCCGCGCTTTGGCCAATCAAAGCGCGGGGATTTCAAGTATGTTAATGAAGGACAGAACAATTTCAAGTAATCTTGAATGAATCGAGGAGAGCTAAATTTTCTCTGTCTGCCTAACTTGTGATACTGGAAATACCACTGTAAAAGGGGAAGAATAATAAAGAGAGAAAATTGCCACTTAGTGATGAAATAAAACTAGAGAGCTGTATCAGAGCTCTGTACAGGTAGTACTTGACTTATGACCATTCGTTCAGTGACCTTTTGTAATTACAATGGTGCTGAACAAAGGGACATGACATTTACCCAAAGTGACAATTGGTACGGTAACAATGCAGACATATGAATAAAATTAGTGCACTTGGCAAAATGGCTGCCATTACAACCGCAGGAGTATTGCAACTTCCCCTCACTGTAAGCTGGGAGACTTTGGCTGGTTAGGCCCAGTGGTATGTGGGCCTCCTTCCTCTTCACTCCTAAGCAGCTTGTCCTTCTCCCTCTCCCTTCCCGACCCTTACTTGTCTTCCTCTTGGGGAGCTGAATAAATGGGCTGGACTCAAGCAGAACTAAAAACTCTGGCTAAGAAGACCAGAAAAATAATGACAATGAATCATGCCCTTCAATCCACACAGAGACATCGACAAACTCTTCTTACCAAGGAGCATAGGTGAGTGCACAATGTTGCAATTATACCAGACAGTTGAAGAAGAAAAAAGGGCACTGTAAGAACATCTGAAAGATAATTAAGATGATGCACTGAAGGTAGGATACCAGGAAGGCTTACTGAATACCAAAGAGATCAAACAGCCCTATAAGAAAGACCAAATGAAGAATAGTAAAGATACATTACTAGGTAAAATATTACATGGCCAGTACATAAAAAAACTAGCAGGCAAAGCAGATAACGAGACCTGGCTATGTTTAACAGCAGGAAAGATGGGAAAAAAAAAAAAGAGACCAAGCAGCTAATTCTGGCTGCATAAGACCAAGACTTAAGAACAAAAGCATACTCAGCCAGAATGGAGAAGACAACAACAAACAGCAAACACCATCTCTGTAAAGAAGCTTGAGAAAACAGTGGGCCACTAATTAGCTGCTGCAAGAAGAATGCATTGAACAGACTGACTACAGGCAATGACATGATAAAATGGTAAAACAGTGCATTGACATATCTACAAAAAATATCAGTTGCCTACCAACAAAAACTGATGGGACCACAACATAGATAAAAAACAGAAAATAAAGAAGTTGAAGTGCTCTGGGATTTTATAATTCAAACAGACAAAGACCTGCTGTGTTAATTCCCCAAACTTTATTGTTGATAAGAAAGACAATAAGATTTACATAGTGGACACTGTAGTATCTGGAGACAGTGATACAGAAGAGAAAGAACTGGGGGGGAAAACACAAAATATAAAGACTTGCAACTATAGGTAGTCCCCGACTTACAACAATTCATTTAGTGATCATTTGAAGTTACAAAAGCACTGAAAAAAGTCACTTATAACCATATTTTACACTTACGACCGTTGCAGCATCTCCAGGGTCATGTGATCAAAATTCAGTTGCCTATCAAGCAACTGATATTTATGACAGTTGCAGTGTCCCAGGATCACGTGATCCCCTTTTGCGACCTTCTGACAAGCAAAGTCAATGCGGAAGCCAGACTTACTAAGCAACCATGTTATTAACTTAGCTGCAGTGATTCACTTAACAACTGTGATTATCTGATTATAGGATATTATCTGAGAAGGGTTCCTTAGGTGGATAAAAATGCCATATCCAGTCTAAACATCTGGTTGACTATGCATTAAACAATAGTAATAATATATTAAAGGCTGCCAGATGTCCAGACAACTTGAATTTTTCAACAGGGCTATCCATAAAATTAGTTAGCACGATGCATAGTGTCAAATGAAAGCATACCATCTCTGCCAAAACCTTGGCAGCACAGCTGACCATTTTTTAGTCCTATTCATTATTCCATGATAGAATTGTTTTTATAGGTGTGATATAAGCCAGATAAGGAGATGTACCACCATGAACCAGTTATGATAAAGTTTATGGACATTTTTGTAATAATTTTACTGAAAATTATATTATACAGATAATATAAATACAAAGTACAGTATATACACTGTATGTAATTTTTTTAAGTACAGGAAAAGAAAAAAAAGAAAATAAAAAAGAAATCTTCCCCTTCATCCCCAGCAAGAATGATCAATCTTAACATATCACCATCTCTTAAAATAAAGCCAAGCAACTGTTCATCCTATATCTCATCCCATTTTCTTTAAACCAATCTCTAAAATCTTGTCTCTCCTTATCAAACAGCAAAAATCCATTAAAAACAACAACAAAACCCCAAAGTGATTAAGAGGTAGGTCTCAATTGAACCCAGAGACATACAGTTACATTGGTGGCGACAAATTCAGTGAAATCCTGAGATACCAAGCTGATTAAAGATTGACCACAAAAACACAATTCCTGTCATCTTCTCACAAAAAAACAGCTTTCTGGACCACTGGGTAATCCTGAGATCTCTACTTTATCCAGACAAATTTTGGCAATCTGAATCCAGCATTTGGTCACTTTTTTGGTCACAGTGTTGGCCTTCTAATCAAGGGATATCAGTTCCACCAAGGCACTCATTGGAAATTCTTGATAAAGTTTAGGGATATTATAAGATTTTTCAGTAATTGCTTTTTTCCTCTCCTCTGTTTGTTAAACAGTGTTCCTCAAAAAACACATAGATGACAGCATGGCAAGTGAGTTCAATTATATTTCTCACATCCACCCACCCACAACTCCCAAGAATTGTTTTCAGTCAGGTCTGCCCCAGTGAATGAACATAGTCAGTTGCTTGGCAGATTGAGTGGAGATCCTAATGGTACTTCTTGAGCTCTGAGCTCTCTTTCTCAGTTTAATTTGGGGCTGCCTTGTGAAGCTGGAAGTTCTATTCTGAAGACATAAAACACTCTCCTAAGACATTTTTTTTTTCTTACATAGCAATCTGGAAAGGAATACATATTAATGCTCTTTGGGTTTTGTAAACTGACTGATTCTAGGACGTGAGTCAGTTTATAGCTACAATAGATGGGTTGGCAAAACACAGGCAGCAAATGAACCACATTTGACAAAACCACAGAGTCAGACCATTATTGTCTCCACTGACTAGCAGCTGTGTGTGGTTTTCCAATGGTACTTGGAAATCTGCGTACGAAGTGGAGATTTCAGCTTAGGCTAGTATTTCTCAACCTTAGTAACTTTAAGACACATGGACTTCAATTTCCAGAACACTGGGAGTTAAACTTCACATATTTTCAGGTTGCCAAGATTGAGAAACGCTGCCTTAGACTGACTGCTGAAAAATCTTGCCCAAGGTGTTAAATATTGTTAAATCATACACAAATTTTCCTGATTAGCAATCCTGATTCAATTCAGGGGGCCTTTGAGCAGAATTTTCTTCACCTGCTGGATGAATTTGATTTCATTTGGGAGTCTATTGCATCTGATGTTCAATACTGACACTTAAAGTTATCCTTCTTTCAGCAGAGCCTGCAACAAATTTATTCCCTTGAACACTATTGAAATTTTGCCAATTTCCTCTTTAGAAGAAGAATAACATAAAAACATTGGAACTGATTCTTCAGAATAATTTCTGTGAATTCGAAAGTTTAGATAGAAAACAAAATTAAAAATTTTTTCTACTCCTAACATATCTGATTTTTTGTCAAGAGATAGCTAAAAACAGAATTCAGTTAATCACAGTATCCCGAAATACATGATTTCAGGATATAGTAATGATTTCAGGATATAGTAAAGAAATTTTACTGTACATAAATTTACATTCCTAAAATGTAAATAATTACCTTTAGATATTTCAAGTAAATTAAAAACATTGACACACACATGAAGAGGGTTTACAAGATCTGTAAATTGTCTTCCCTGCCAAACATCTGATTGGAGATTTTAGACGTTTAAAAATGTATTCCACATGTGCTCAGTATACAATGTAAACATGGCATGATTTTTCTCAGTCCTTAAAAATAGAGAAAGAACCATTTTAGTGAAGTGTGATTTAGATCAATGTAGTGAAGCAGTCTGCTTCTGTTGCTGATTGGCCAGTTCTGTCTTCAGGAAGACCACAAGCTGGTTGTGAGGACAATGTATAGAATCACAAGTGCTATTCACACTGGAGTGTAATACCACACTGCAAGGTATTCCTTGATTCAAGACTTGTCAGCCTTTTAAAACCAAGAAAGACACATAGAGGTTCCTCTAAGCTAGGAACATGCAGGGTGGGGAATTTTAGGAGCTGAAGTCCCCAAGTCTTAAAGTTGACAGGGATGTATACCCCTGCACACCTATAGGCAGAACACTTGCTAAACTACAGCAGACTACTCGTGCCATTAAACTCCTAGGGAGGAGCTAGTTTAACTCTCTGCTTCTCTATCCAATCTTTGTTCATTTGGAATGCAGTCCAGTGCAGTGCAAGTGGGAATCTGGACTATATTCCAGCAAATACAGTAGCTACAAAAGGTAGGGAAGAGAGGTCTTGTATTTCTGCTCAAAAAATGCTTTTTTAGGCTGACAAGGGTGAATTCCAGACAAGTGGCATACATTGCAGAGAAAAAGAATAATAAAGTTTTCTGGGGAGGAAATGAGCCGCCTAACATACTTGAATTTCAAGACCGCAAACGTTTTTATAGTGATCAGCCATACATAGATATGGCCACTAGATGTCACCATTTAAAAGAAAATGTTATCTTCTTGCCTGCATTGTATCTCAGAGGGAGGATGTAAACATATTATGAACCTATTATATCATACATTATTTAATGAGGTATTTATGTACAGTTCCTACATACATTTCATCTCAAAAAATGAGACATGTCAAGGAATCAAGCATGGCCCATTTAAGAATCTTGAACATATTGATGATGAATTTGCAAGTGCCTTGTGCTCCCCCTGTATAGTATCTGTCGTATTTGATGTTGATCTTTGACCCAAGATGGGAGAAACAAGGGTTTGCTCACTTGCTACACATCCTCATTAGAATGGATACATGGGTAATCAGCCTGTGATCCTGGCTGCTGGAAAGGAAGGTTTGCTCACAAAGACATTTATGGGTTGATGGTGTGTAACCACTTTATTCTTTTGCAACCAGAAGGATCAGATGAAAAAGGGGAGAGGATTCTGGAGAGTGTGAGAATTGTTTCTCCACTAGTGGATTGCATGACCAGTGGCTCAGCAATACCCCTACCCTTTTAAAATAGAGGTTCGTGTTGAATATGGCTTTTACATGAGTTTGTTCCAATTCCAGGGATAGAGATACAAAACCATGTAAACTAAAAGTGATATGCTCTTTTTCCTTATTTCCTATTTATTCTCCTTTTTCTCTCCTTTTTCACTTTTATCTCTTTCCTTAATTAGTATGGACATATTATTTTCACTTAATCTGCATATAGATAGTTATGAAATATCATATTGGAAATAATATTGTAAATAATATGGGGAAATAATTAAAAACCTGGCTGGATGTCAGCAAGTAGCTTGAAGCATAAAAGAGATGAATGAATTGTCATAACTTTAAAAATTGGCATAAGATAGATAAGACAGATTTTCCTGAAGATATACATTTTCAATTTTAAAAAAAGTATCCTAACATACACAATAAACATCAAAATTGATCTAATGAACATCGAGATTATTTTAAAGTTAAAATTGACCTTCCACAATCCGATTCCTTATTATTTGCCACCATTTTGAGTATGGATAAATTAGTGATTCTGAATATGAATAATGATAAAGCACCAGGGCTTATTTCCCCCCATCCTTGTGGAATAATATGAAGTATTTGCTTACTTATTCCTAAATTTCATGAATTAAGTTTACATAATAAGACTTTGAAATTGATATATCTTCTTCAATAATTGATGTGTATACCAAAACCTGGTAAAGGTCGTATTTTATGTTCTAAACTATATTATTTTAGAAACTATACAGTATTTTCTTGACCAATGTAGATATTAATATATTAACTGCTATCTTACGCAATAGGGCTCAGCAAGTGATATTTTCTGTGATCAAGAATGATTGAGTTGGGTTGATCAAAACTAGATATGGATAATATTTTGTTGGTAGAAGATTTAACTGATTTGAATAAAGACAAAAAAGACCAAGCCACAATTCTATTGTTTGATGCAGAAAAGGCTTTTGATAAAATCATTAGACAGTGTATATTGTTATTAGAGCTAAATGTGGATTTTGTAAATAATTTCTAAAGTCGGTCCAGATTTTGCCTGTGGCTTCCAAATGTAAAATAAGGATAAGTAGGTTGCCTCTATCCAAATGGCATGGAATTTCATGTCAGGAACTCAGCCTGCAACATCATAAATTTTGTGCCCCCTATTTAGGATAAGTATCACATGGGAGAGTTAAAAAGCAATCAGAAATACAGAAATGCTAACAGTGGGCGAATAGATTTTCAGAATATGTTAGTTTTAGACAGAGACTTATAGCCATAGATAGTGTTTGTGCAATGACTAGGATAGAATGTTGTATCTTGGATGTACTTGAGAGCCTAAGAAATTCATTCTGTTCCTACAAGATTTTTTTAAAAATTGCAAAAAGAAATGAACTGCGCTCTTGACTGCCTGTAGGAAATCATACTTGGAATTAACTACAGTATCACTTCAGTAGGATTCTGGAGGCATGGGGCTTGAGGTTTCTGTCCTATTCTGAGCTGAAATATGGACTGGGGAAGGATTTGCAACCTAAGAACCAACTCTCCAAAAAAGTGGGGAATACACCTAGCAGAAATTTGAATGTGCATATTGGATGTGCCATATTAGGCTACCGTTTCGACATTTGAATTTGGGCTTTAAGTGCAACACGAAAGTTGTGCTAAGAGGGGCAGAAGGTAGAAATTTATAAATAGACATTGATAGGGAATCCGACTGGTTGTTCAAACTATGTGGAGTATTTTCAAAATGCAACCTTGCAGACACAGAGACCTGAGCTATAACATGCTATGCTAATTTTATATACCAAAGAATTGTTTACAAACAGGGACACCTCCCTCCCTTGTTCTAACTCAAGAGAGATCCTCCCAGTCCATAATTGCAATCATGCTGAGACCAGTGCACAGGTTAGTCTCTTCTCTACCCTCTTCCCTACTAGCTTATGTTGCAACACCAGCACCCTCTCCAGAACTCACTCCTCTTACACAGTCTGCAATTTTCTCACAAGGCTCCCAAACTTTCTTTTTCTTTCCCTTTCCCATAACCTTGCCCATCACCTCAAATGAGAGAAGACTGTTAGACATGTTTTTTTCAAATCAAACCAAGTTTATTTTGACAACGTGGACAAAAAAAAATTATCTTTTCTTTAGTAAATTTCTAGGGTTCCTGAACATTAGTATCCTTTGTCCCTGTCATAACAATTCATAAGAACCGGGAACATGCACATCCTCCAGCTGCCATCCAGATGAACTTCAAATCCTCTGGTGGAAAGAAGCAGCAGGTTCCCTTCTTTTGTGAGGGGATAATTTCTGGGACTAGGAATCTGGAAATTAGAAAGAGCAAGAATGAATATCCTAGCAGAGATGGAACAAGTCCTTGCTTAAATTACAGAAAATTTCCAAATTGCCAAACAGCCGAATAAAGCAGTTAGATGCTACTTAAAAGGAAAACTACCTATCCTTGGGCATATTTCTTCTTATTCAAGAACGGGTCTGTCTCCCCCCCCCCCAATCTCTTTCTGCTCTTTCCTTTCAGGAAAATAAATACAGACAACTTGAACCTAATGTTCATGACATGCGCAGGTTGCCTCTCTCTTCTATAATGGGGTCTTAGACTATAGCTTTAGCCTGATTCCTCCTTTCCCTTCCCTTCCCCACTGCCCTCCTTCCTTCATTGCTCCCTCCCTCCCAAAAATAGATGCTTTCTCCATAGGGCCTGGGTTGATATTCCTCTGTTCCTATATTTTCTCATTACCCACGTTGGCTAACTCTGTACAAATCTATTCCTCGGAAACCCCTGATTCTTCAGATTGGCTAAAAAAAAAAGGCTGCTCAAGCAGGGAATTCCCTGTCCCCAAATTCAAAACCTTTATAAAAGATCTTCCTTGCTATTTTTTTCTCTGTTTCTATTCCTTTGCAAACTGGAAACCCCCCCCCCCCCATCATGGTTTCAAATATATATATATACATGTGGTTTTCCTTCTTAGAGTTGCACTCTATCTTTTGCATCCATAGCAAAAGGTTATCATTCCCCCCCCCCAAAAAAAAGCAGCTATCAGGTGAAGGGGGATGGGGTTGGTTTTTCCAATTCTTAAACCATACCAAGAAGCAAACCTTCTGAATCGCACCAACTTTAGGATGGTTTCACACAATATAATTTCTCCTTCTGAGTCTCTTTTGGAATGTTCAAACATCATATCTTTGCTTAATTGGTCTGTTGGGAGTTTGAAATATAATAGAATAGATCTAACTACTTTCACTACTGCATCAAGTCAAATATGAATGCAGTATGATATTTCTTGAACAGTGTATTTTGGTCCTTTTTCTAATGCTAAATTGAAGTTGCAGGATCAATTTAATTTTAGAAAATGGTTGTATAGAAAATTAAGTTGGATGCTGTATTTTTATTTCAGCGGTTCATTAGGAATGGGAATAAAGAGTTTCTGTCATTCCCTATGTTAAAGGACAAGTATCATTTGCCTGTACGGTATAGCTGAACCTAACAGTTCCCTGGAGACATTCATATGGAGAGTTTAATACATGACTCGGTGGATATAGATGAGACCTCAGTGCATGTCCATAACATTTTATTAGTCACCCAGAATTGTTCAGGAGAACAATGACACTTTTCTCACTGTTGAGATAATTGAAATTGCTTCCAAGAGGCCATGGATGGATCAAGAAGAGTGACCCTGTGCACAAACCTAAGCACATTTAACAGACAGCCAGTGCAGTTGAATATATATCTATATCTATATCTATATCTAGGCAAAAACAGATATCTACAAATGCAATCCCAAACAAGAACCTTGGTGACAAATTTGACTAGCTGAACTGGCCTGGAGCAAATTAATGAACGTCTAAGCATAGCCAAACTGTTTATATGCATAAATGTATGTAGGTTGGTATGTAGATAGGTATGTATGCCTGTACGTATGTATGTATCTACTGGTATCATATATCTATCACATCTGTCTATCTATCTATCTATCTATCTATCTATCTATCTATCTATCTATCTATCTATCTATCTATCTCTATTCATCCATCCATCCTCATTATATGTGATTCTGGGTGATTAATAAAAATTAAAAACAATACAATACACAAAAATAACAATATAAAAATGTCACCAAAGAAACTGCCTCCAACAAATATGAGCTCAACTGCTTTCCTGACCTCTGTATATGGAACATAGTCCAATCTTAAAGGCTTTCTGAAAGACCATTAGGGTTGGGCCAGCCTAACTTTCGGTGGTATGTTGCACCAAAGGCCTGGACTGTGACAGAAGAGGCATGTTTCTTGTGTTCCAATGTATGTCAGCACCTCGAGCATGGCCCTCCTGCAGACTTGATGGGATGGGTAGAAACAATTGGAGAAAGAAGATCCCTCCAGTTCCTAATCATGAAGGACTATTTATAGGCAATAACCAGCATTCTGAATTCCACCTGGAAGCATATTAGAAGCCAGTGTTCTTTGCGAAGCAAAGTTGTAACATGGCCATTTTCAATTAAGCTCATAATTGCTTGTGCTGCCACATGTTTGCCCAGGGACATCAACCTTGATTTCATTGAGGGCCACATCAGGGTTGTGTTTGACCTCAGGGGGACAGGGTGGGTGTGGCCAGCTCAATGTCACTTGTGTTGGGGGCACCTGTGGTGGCCCAAGTCCTCTGCCAGAGAAAATGGGCTCCCGAGCTCCGTTTTCAGTTGCGATGGCTTGCTGCAATGTTCTGCCAGTGAAAATGGAGCTTGGGAGGGCAGCACACAGCCCTCGTGAGCTCTGTTTTCACTGGCAGAGGCACTGCAAGCCATTTCGTCACTGTTTCCAGGGTGGCTCCATGAGCTGGATCTAAGCACCCTGCGGGCCAGATCTGGTCCCCGGGCCTTGAGTTTGAAACCCCTGTGCTAGACCAATTGCAGCTTCTGAATGTGCTTCAAGGGTGGTTCCATTTATAGCATGTTACGTTAATCCATTTGGGAGTGACCCAAGCATGAGTGATCATGTATAGCCCTCCATAGCTATTGAAATAAACACCTAAAATAATGGGGAACAATGGAGTAGGACAAAGATGATCCAAAATGGTTGAGTCAAGCAATGGATTCTTGAGGAGAGAACGCAACGCTATGTCTTTAAGTGATGATCTCTTCCATTGAAGGCACATTCACCAACCCCTGGAGTCAACCACATGTCATCTCCCAGGAATCTTAACAGGGACATGGATCTAACACTGAGCTGGTTGAGCTTGCAGCTCTAATATCCTATCTACTTCCTCCATACTAATGGGTACAAATTTAGCCAGCTCTAAATCAGCTCTGGTACCCCTGGAAAAAGCTACATCTGAGATTGGCATGTTTGACAGGCATGTGATACAGTTAAAGACCAGGTTACACTTAGTATTTCCATACTGGTTCTGTAAATCGGAATCCATGCACTAAATGAATTTATTATTGATGGCTTTATACATAAGAAAATAAAAGATGTTTCTGTCCAAGGTTGTTACTCCTTTTTTCCAACACTAGCTACACATTGAACAGTAATTAATTGATTAGTATTGCCAGGGAAACTCTCAAATATGTGCTTCCTTTCCAGACCCAATTATGCAGCTCTGTCTTCACTCTGACAAGCTTCATATTCTAATTGGACAATACCTAGGCTGGGGTGTCAATATTTGGCCAACAGGGGGCTCCCTGCTACCTTTGCTCTCTCTTTCCCACCACCCTTATAATTTTTTTTCTTTTCTGACAGGTTGTGAAAGTTGTTTTTCTATCTTCCTGGTCCCACGTCTCTCAATGGAGAGCAATTGTGATGAATCTGGTGGTCCACAGGGAAGGATTGATCTGGTCCAGGAAAGTGGGGAGGTAGATTTGGGGGTTGCCTATGAGATATAACAAAAAGCAGGAAGCTGTCGATTTTTTACTGGTATTTGTGTAAGAGATCACCTGCAAGCGAAAGGGTAAGTGATGGCTTGAATAAAATATGAGAAATTGGTTTCAGATCAAAGGTGCACTTTGTTGGCAGCCAGCAGAGGAGCTCATTAGTTGTACACTCCAAACTTAGCTTAGCATATATTGGCATGATACCAATTTGGAAAACAAGCCCATAATTGGAATTATGGTTTCTCCCTATAGCTATAAGGTAGGTTGCTATGCTCCAGTTTCATGCTCCTTTGTACTCCTTCAGGTGAAATTGGAACTCTGGCTTGTTTAAAGTATGATTTAAAAACATAGCCAGCACCTGAAATTATGCAAGAATTAAGATTGATTGTAAACAGGACTTTCCTTCCTGAATTTAGAAATTGAGAGTGGACCACATATATTTATGCACTAGATAGAAAAACCTATCACTCTCTTGTCCTTCATCGTAGGACATACACAAAGTAGTGACAAGATGGGGGGAGAATGTGAACCTGTGAATCCGATCCAATTGATTTTCATAGAAATTCATATATGTTTTGTATACTATATTAGTATTCCTTCCTTTATATGCCCTTTATAAACAGTTTTCACATAGCCCAGCGATTGCAAGGAAACACTTCTTTCTATCATGCATCAGATTCCAATCAGTACTCTAAGTGGATTAGAGGATAATTAATGGTTCCATCATAATAATAAAATACTGAATAATCAGAGACATTCCACTGGCCTCTCCTAGTGCTACTTTGTGAAATTGGCAAAGATTTACTGTATTTCCCTTTCTTCCCATTTTTGGCTTTGCTGATGCTGGAATAAACGTATAGGTAGGATAGGCAAGGCAATGAAATCGGGGAGAGAAATATTTGAAAGCTACTCTTTTTTTACCTTAGAACTTCTTGTTGGATAAGTTAAAGAAACAAATCCTTTGGTGTTTGATATCATCAGTGTACAATTTATAAAGATTGTGGAGACGGCTGCTACTTAAATAAAAGGGTTTATCCCTGATCAGAAAAGAGCAAACTCTTTAGAGATCCTCAGCCTCCATAAGGGACTATTAAGGTACATCATTGACAATTTATAACCCTGTCTCTCTGACAGATATGTAATTAATCTTTTTTTGGACTGAATCCATTCATTGAATAATTGGTGGATTGCAATGTTAGCTAACCAGAAAAAAAAAACCCCAGACCTGAGTCTTTGACAAGCATATGCCGGGTGACTTCCAAGGATCCATCGTGTGGTTCAGGTGTGATGTTCAGGAGTTTGCAAAGGAGGGCATAAATATTCACGCTTTCAAATGGCTCCACCTCCAGGCCTTGCTTGAAAGCTGGTCCCACAGCTCGGAAGATGGTCTTCATATTCATAGCTTCGTTGTCAAAGCCGTGTTCCCCTTTATTGAACTGGACTTTCACTCTCTGAAAAAGAAGGGAAGGCTACAATTCATCACGTGCCATTTGCCTTTTCGCTGAAATAACAGGATTTCCCTCTCCCCCCAGTGATTATCTGCCACTCAACTTTTATCAGCAATTAATAAAATTTTCCCAACAACAATTGGATGATAAAAATACAGATAGAAATAGCAAATTAATAAATAAAAAGAGCATCGCTAATCTTTGTGTGCAATCCATTTAAGCAGGCGTTTCCTATTTTAACATTCTTATTTCTTGAACAACCCTGCACATAATGATAATTAAAAGGGGGGATCTATTTGCAGTTAAATAGTTCATTCATGCAAACTAGGAACTGTTGCATTTTCTTTAGTTGCACAGCCCAAATGCATGGCAGATAAGAGAGAGACAAGGATGGCAACTGAGTTACTTTGCTTGTGCTAGCCAGTTCAGAACTGGAAAGAAGTTTTGCTTGGGCTTTTGAACTTATTGGAAAACAAATGAGCAAGTGAATTGAAATTAGCTATGCCAGCTTTACTTTGGTTTAATTAATGGATTCTGATTGAAAAATGGAATAGTTCTGGAGTTAGTAGGTCCAGAGCTGGTTCTGTTCCATCTCCTGAACATCTCACTGGGGGACATTTGATCTGCTACTTCTGGCAGGAATACCTTTGGTAGAAAATTTCTGCTGGTCAAGTTATTTTTGAGAGAGAAAGCCAGTCAACTAGCCTGCTTGGCCACACTGGTGGAATTCATCATTTCAAAATAGTAGCGCTCAGAAGGAAAATATGATTTCTGAGGATCCCCAAATTTGTGATGACTGGATTTAGCAGGATCCCCTTGGGCGCTGCAGTAATGATTAGCAAGACAATCCTATGTATGTTTCTTCAGGAATATATTCGATATGGGTTAGTTAGGATGCTTTTTCAGATAAAGAGAAAAATAGTTGCAACTAGGAATATAGAGGCAAAATGTTTCCCAAAGTCACTTCCTGCATAAAATGTTGCATTTCCCAATGGATGCTTTCCAAATCTATTGGCATTATGGTGTAACGCACAGAATTCCTAAATGGCCTTGGCCATTGGGAATTCTGGCACATTCCAAAACATTTGAATGATAGATGTTTTGGGAAGGCTGTCATAGAGTGTGACAAATATGCACAGGGTTGTCATACATGCTTTGACTATCGCCATCCAAGATGGCAGAGATTGCTGTGCGAGAAATACTGCAGAATAAAAGGAACCCCCATGGGATAATTCAAAGCAAAATGCCCTGGACTGATATTTTAGGTGACTCTTCTCCTGTGTCCTTCTTAAGAAGCTTCTTTTATGTTTACCAAACATGAAATGGAACCTCACAAATAAAGGGAGTTAAAGAGCCTGGCCTTAACAAGGTAGGGAGGATACTGTACCCCATGGATCACGTAGCCAGGGTCACTATACAACACAAGAGGTGTGACGCGAATATGGTTGGCATAATGCAACCTTTTGGGGAATTCCTCCTTCTTATAAACATGGAGCTTGGGGTGGGCCTTTTTCAAGGCTTCATAAACTTGTTCTAATTTCCCAGGTTTTGGCAGCAGGAGGCCCTGTGGCCCATAATCAACCAGCTCAAACTGAATGTCCTGAAACGAGAAGTTTGCTACTTTGAGGAGATGAATTTCATCCTTTTTGATGACCGTTTCCATGCCATGGTCAGAGGTGATGACTAAGTTAAGTACTGAGTTCAGGCCATGCTCTGCGATGCGCTGTCTCAAATAGCCAACTGTCCGATCAACCTGGCGGACCATATCTTTCCTCTGCTGAGATTCTGGGCCATATTTGTGTCCAGTAGAGTCGGGTTCCCCAAAGTACAGGCTCACAAAGTCAAGGTCATCTTCATGGAACCACTTCATGACTGTGTCCACATTCTGTCTCCACTCTGTTTCGTTGTCATACTTGTGGAGGAGTTTCTCCACCTTCTTCACATTCACTTCTTCTCCTTGGTAGGTGGCATTCCCTCCTGGGAAAAACAGGGAGGCAGCTTTCAAACCCTAGAATGAGAAGATTGTAAACTTGTGAGTTGGCAAGACAATCCACAGGGCTACATGTTGATGTGCCCAAGGTTCAAATGCAGGCCTTAGCTTGAACATATTGGCAGAATGTGCTTACACCTCAAAAGTCACCTCAAAAAAACTGAAGGGAGCAGTGTTTATCATGGGAGAGTTTTTCTTTTGAGGACCACATATACCTATCTTTTAAAACAAACATTGTCGGATGCTAAAAAACCCAAATTCAGTGACATTGAAAAGAGAACGGATTCTATACAATCCCAAATTGTTTAAAAGATGTTTATCTAAAGAAGGCTTCCAGTCTTTTTTGGATAAACATTTGTGTGTATGCTTTTCTTTAGTGGACAGATATAAGTTGCTACATATTGAGATGAATGCAGGCCTTGACTTACAATCAGAGGTGGTATTCAGCAGGTTCTGACCAGTTCTGGAGAATTGGTAGTGGAAATTTTGAGTAGTCCAGAGAACCGGCAAATACCACCTCTCACTGGCCCTGCCCCATCTATTCTCCGCCTCCTGAGTCCCAGCTGATTGGCTGGGTCTTCTTTTGTTGCCCTGGACAGGAGAACAGAGCTGGAAAGCAGGTTAGTGGGGTGGGGAGGGAATGGAGATTTTAGAGTATCCTTCCCCTGCCACGCCCACCAAGCCATGCCCACAGAACCGGCAATAAAATTTTTTGAATCCCACCACTGCTTACAACCACAACTGCGTCTGGAATTTTAGTGATACAGTAAATTGTTACGGATGATTGTTATGAAGTCGCATTATCATGCGGCAGACTCGATTTTACAACTGTTTTTATAATGGTTGTTAAGTGAGTGAGGGTGGTTGTTAAGTGAATCATATGTCATATGTATGAACCTAGCTTATCCAAGGGGTTTTTGTTTACCAAAAAGCAATGACAAACATTGCAAAATATGATCACATGACCCTGCAATTGATTGTAAGTGCGAGTTGTTTTCAAGCACCTGAAATGTGCAGCACTTGTAACTCCTCAGAAGGGTCATAAGTAACTTTTTTTGAGTCTATTGTAACTCTAAATAATTATTAAACAACTGGTCATAAGTTGAGGAATAACTGTATACAATATGTGTGTGTGTGTGTGTATACACACAATACACACACACATACATACCAGAGGTGGTATTCAGCAGGTTCTGACCAGTTCTGGAGAACTGGTAGCGGAATTTTTGAGCATTTCGGAGAACCAGCAAATATTACCTCTGACTGGAGATTTTACAGTCTCCTTCCCCTGCCACACCCACAGAACTGGTAGTAAAAAAAACCTTGAATCCCACCACCGATACATACATTTGAATTCAAAGAAAATCTGAGAATTACTAATTAATCAAAAGAGAAATAATAGAACATGACTACGGCCCTTCCTAAAGTTGCCCTCCACTACCAATATACACAAACACACACAGACACACCACCTCTCCCATACAATTGCTTTTTGTCTTTCAATTTTATTTTAGTGTAATTTTCCTTTTTTCCTTTTTTTTTTTGGGGGGGGTTTTACAAATTAATAGATTTTTCTGCGAACCTCCACAGACATATCTCAGAAAGTAAATTTATTTTCATTGCCCATTTTCTCAGGATCTGTTTTGAAGCACTGATTCAAAATTAATTAACTTCAACTGACAATTAGAACCCAATCTGATATAGTTTCAGGCATGGGTGAAATGACTGGAGACAATCTTAGTTGGTGAACTTTCAGCTCTTTATTACATAGTGACTTAAGAGAGTGAACAACAACAACTCTGCCTTATATAGGTGACCTTAATGTGAAATAACCAATAGGGAGCTGTAAGACGCTAGCTCCAGAACCAATAAGAGTCCTTCGTTAAGGGCCAATCGGATTCTCTGAACCCAACCAATCCGATCGAGCCACTTAACACCCAATCAGAAGTGCAGGGCCAGAACCCTGCACTTTACCCCAAGCTTGCTTTTATTTAAACTATTTACATACATAACACCCCTTCCCCCTGGCTCCTCAATTATGGTGTGGTTATATAGTCCTTCAAATAGGACGGTTGTCTTTTGGGTCTATTAGATTTTCTTTGGACTGGCTGTGTGCAGTCCTGTTGAGGTAAAATGTTGTTTGGCAGTGGCTCAGCTTCTCGTTCTGGTGTGATTTCCCTTGGAGTGTACGATTCTTCCTCCTGCTCCATTTCCTGAGTTTCACTAGATTCATCGCTCTCTTGGAACAGGTTCCCTGGAATGTCGTCTTCTTCCATTCCTTCCCCCCCCTCAGTTTGGTCGTAGGGGGGTTGCTGGCTGGCCGAAGGGAGTCGTGACCGTAATTGGTCAATATGTCGTTTCCACAGTCTTTCATCAACACATTTTACAATATAGGATTTGGGCCCAGTCTCGCGTATTATTGTTGCTTCAATCCAAACAGGGTCGCCCGATAAATTTCTTGCATAAACGGGGTCGCCTACCTTGAAGGTACGGTAGCGTCCACTGGATCCTGCAGGCTTTTCTGGCTCGTAAGCAGGGTGCAATCGGTCGAGGCGGGAACGGAGTTTTCGCCCCATGAGGAGTTCTGCGGGAGTTCTGCCGGTTACACTGTGCGGAGTGATGTGTTGTAGAAGTAGAATGCGGTTAATTTTTTCATCAATATTATCATAGTCCACTTTTTGCAAAGTCTTTTTTACAAATTGGACCATGCGTTCTGCTCGGCCGTTGGTAGCAGGATGCACCGGCGAGGTGAGCGCATGGCGGATGCCATTATCAGCAAGGTACTGTTCAAACATTAGCGCTGTAAACTGTGGTCCGTTGTCGGACACCAGAACTTCTGGCAATCCATGAGTTGCAAAGAGTCTATTGAGGATTTTAATGACAGCTTCGGAGGTTGTATGGGTCATTCGATGAATTTCCAACCAATTAGAGTATGCATCGACAGTTAATAGTAATGTATGTCCTTTAATCGGCCCTGCGAAATCCAGGTGGATTCTGGACCAGGGCCCGCGTGGCGTCTCCCATTCAGTCGGTGCAGCTTTTGGTGGTGTGTTGCTGTTTTGTTGGCACTTGGTGCAGGCTTTGATCCATTGCTCGATGTGTCGGTCCATGCCTGGCCACCAAGCGTAGCTCCGTGTGAGTGCTTTCATCCGCACTATCCCGGGATGTCCTTCATGCAAAATTTGTAACAGTGAGTTTTGGAGTCGTTCTGGAACGACGACTCTATCGCCCCATATGACACAGCCTTTTTGTGAAAAAAGTTCAGTCTGTCTTGTTTTAAATGGCGTGAAGTCATCTGGGACCTGGTCCAATGGCCATCCACGTTCTACCCAGCCTAGGACTCGAGCTAGGGTGTGATCTTGTCTGGTCTCTCTCGCGATATCTCGAGCGGTCATAGGAGGCGAGTTGAGCGTCTCGATTTGTAACGCCGATACTGTTGGTGCCGGAACGTCGAGAGTTTCTGGTAGCAGTGCTCTGCTGAGTGCGTCGGCGTGGGGAATGGCTTTCCCCGGGCGATGTAACAATCGATAATTATAAGCAGCTAGGAACTCTGACCATCAAGTCATTCTTGGGGACAATATAAAGGGGGTTGGTTTGTCCCCAGCGATTATCCCCAGTAAAGGTTTGTGGTCAGTTACAATGGTAAATGTCCTTCCATATACATACTCATGGAATTTTTTTACAAGGAGCTGCAATTAACTCGTCATCAAAATACGGAACCACGCCCTTGATTCCCTGCAATAATCGTTCCATTAAACTTTGGAATATTCCCGGGGCTACACTTACCCCGAATTGCAATCGGGTACATTTAAAAGCACCTCTGTGCGTTACTATCGTTTGAGCTTGTGCTGTTTTATCGTCCATGGGCAACTGTTGATAGGCTTGAGCTAAATCTAACTTAGCAAAAACCTTTCCGCCTCCCAGGGAATGAAGGAGGTGCTGTACCACCGGCACTGGATACGTGTTCTGCTGGAGGGCGTGGTTTAGAGTGGCCCAGTAGTCCCCACAGATTCGGATTGACCCATTTGGTTTAATGGGGGTTACAATAGGAGTTTCCCATGGAGAATGATCAATGGGTTGCAGTACCCCTTGTTTAATTAGTTTGTCAAGTTGTTCATTTATCTTGGCCTTAAGGGCGAACGGAACTCGACGGGGCTTTAAACGGATCGGGGCGACCTTAAGGTCGAGGCTAAACGAAATTGGGGTCCCCTTATACTCGCCCAGATGATCTGCGAAGACATTGCTGAATTCAGTAATAAGGTCCTCCTCCCACTCGCAATCACCAACTCGGTTCACGCCGGCAACTTCGATGCTGAGTGGCGCAAACCATTGGAGGCCCAACAAACTAGGCCTGTCCCTATCGATGATCGTTAGAGGTAAGTATGCCGTATGCTTTTTAAACGAGACGCGGACTCGACAAGACCCAACCACAGGGATCCAATTCCCTTGGTAGTCTTTAAGGATGAGACGTTGCATTCGAAGGTCTTGGCGTTGGATGGTAGGAATGAGTTGCTTTAATGTCTTCCACGACACCATCGAGAGGAACTATCCGGAATCGACCTCCATGTGGCAAGGTTGGTACTCTATGGCTACTGTGACTCAAATCTTCTTAGCGTCCATGGCTGAGGTGTGACCTATAGTGATAGTATGGTGGGCCTCTTCTTTCTGCAACGCTCGATATCTGTAGGAGTGGTTTGCTGGATCTCGCCTTACAGGACAGTTTCCTGCCGATTGGCGAGAGCTGGTTCCCCTTGAGGCCTGACTTGGTCCCGGTAAACTGCAACAGACTCGACTGATGTGGCCTCGTTTTCCGCACTCATGACAGATCGCATCACGGAATTTGCAGTCTGCCCTGGGGTGGTTTGCCCCGCAACCACCGCAAGGGCGTGAGGGTTTAGAGCGAGGGTCCCGGTCGAACTGCAGTCGATGGACCCCTTCTTCGTCGCTGTCTGACGACGAAGAGAGGTCCTCGTGGTGCGTTGTAACAAGCTGCTCTTCTGACTTGGATAAAAGGTCGCCTGTCTGTGGGGTTGTTGGGTTTCGGCTTCGCCGTAGTTGTGCCGCGGACTTTTTGGTCGCCTCAGCAGCAGTGGCTTCGGCAATGGCGTCAGCAAGGTCGATGTCGCCTTTCGCCATCAGCTTGCTTTGCACGCCCAGCGCATCTAATCCCAGAATTAAGCGGTCTCTCAGTGCTTCATCTAAGTCTGCGAATCCGCAGAGGCCTCCCAAGTGTCGGAGGTCTGCCACGAAGTCAGCCACACTCTCCTTTTCGCTGGCTTCTTTGATAGAATTTGTGACGTCTCACGAGTGTAGGTACGGTTGGCGCGTAATGGTCTCTCAGGAGAGGTTCGAGGTCGTCCCAGCTCATTACTTTAACTTCTCGAGGTTTCGTGAGTGCCTTTGCCATTTTAAAGACAGCCGGGCCGCAGTTCGTCAGGAACAGCGCCCGCTTCTTGGCTGATGTGGCGTCCTTCAGGTTGTTTGTTTCAAGGATCATTTGGAAGTGATCCATGTAGGATTCCCAATCCTCTTGATTCGGATTGAACGGAGCGGGTGGTACGATGCCGCTGGACATGGTTTCCGTTGGTGGCGTCGTCTTGGCACATGCTCTGTTTTTCTTCCCGGTTCCTTAAGATCAGATGTCTCCAAATCCCACCTTCATCGCCAGTGATATAGTTTCCGGCATGGGTGAAATGACTGGAGACAATCTTAGTTGGTGAACTTTCAGCTCTTTATTACAAAGTGACTTAAGAGAGTGAACAACAACAACTCTGCCTTATATAGGTGACCTTAATGTGAAATAACCAATAGGGAGCTGTAAGACGCTAGCTCCAGAACCAATAAGAGTCCTTCGTTAAGGGCCAATCGGATTCTCTGAACCCAACCAATCCGATCGAGCCGCTTAACACCCAATCAGAAGTGCAGGGCCAGAACCCTGCACTTTACCCCAAGCTTGCTTTTATTTAAACTATTTACATACATAACACAATCTATCAATGGGGAGGAGGCCTTTCCCCAATATTTACAATGGTGTATCTGATTTTATTCTTCTTTTGGGTGTTTTAGATACGATGCTTAAGGCTGATTGCAAAATGAAGTCCCTAAGAACAGGAATGCACTTTTTTGAGTGATACATTGAATGAGAAGACTTCTTGCTATGATTTTGAACTTACCTGTCTCTGTGCTGTGATCCAGATGGGGAGGCTTCCATTGTCCCACCAATCAGACCTCCGCTGGGTATAGTAATAAGGCAGTTTTTGTCCAGTGCTAGTGTTGAACCACATATTGTGAATCACTCCATGGTTTTCAATATACTTTCCTACCAGAAGAGAGAGAAGCTTGACATTAATTTAATCTGTATGTTGCATGAACGTCTGGATACTTGTCCTTGATGGGTAAGGCCAATAGTAGGATTCAAATAATTTAACAACTGGTTATCTGTCCTAATTATTTCTTCCAACAACCAGTTCACCAAACTGCTCAGAAACTTAACAACCAGTTCTCCCGAAGTGGTGCAAACTGGCTGAATCCCACCACTGAGTAAGGCTATCACAGAAAGGCCTCCAGCCTAATTCCTTTCCTGTTCCTGAGAACAGCATTAGGCCATGGTTACCAGAGACCTCATCCATGGAACCACCACTGTCTAAGAAACTGCAGCATTTTCCTAGTTTGTTGCAAGGATAATTCAGTGATGGCTCCTTGCTTTTCTGACTGGCCGAAGGACCTAAATAGAATTTCCTTGATCAGGTTAGCAGACAAAATGTTAAAAAGGTATGATATTTATATAGTTACTTACCAAGCACATCTAAATTATATTAAAGTCACCAAAATATCTACCATCCTCAAGGCATGTCACAAAATTTGAGCACCCCTAATGTTTGGAAATTGAAAGTTGAAAAATTTGACCTGCCCTATTAGTCACCACAGTTCAGGCTATTCCTCTAATGCCCCATTATCCCCATGAAATGAGCCCCTTGGCACTGCCAGGATGGAGGGAGTTTTGGGCAAGATGCCTTATGGACCCCCTCCACGTTTCTGGGAATCTCCTTTGCCATTTTCCCTTTTGAAACATTTTGTTCTATTTCTCCCTCTTTTCACCCCTTAAAGGGTTTTGGAGGGAATTAAGAAAGAGCAGGGCAAAAAGACAAAACAAAAAGACAGACAAAAAAGAAAGAAAGGAATAAAGGAATAAAGGAATAAAGAAAGAAAGAAAGAAGAAAGAAGAAAGAAGAAAGAAGAAAGAGAAAGAAAGAAAGAAAGAAAGAAAGAAAGAAAGAAAGAAAGAAAGAAAGAAAGAAAGAAAGAAAGAAAGAAGTGATCTTTTACATAGTGGGGTCCTAGACTTGTATCTGATAATATAGACCTAGTGGAACTACTGGCCCTCTTCATTTCAGCCCTTGCTCTCTTTTTCTCTGTTTCTTCTACTGAAATTTTTCTTTGATTTCTGTTAGTGCCTGGTGTTAGATCGGGCAGATTGGTTCCCACAGAGACCTGAGACCAAGTGTACATGCAGCTCTTTATTTCAGTGTTAAGACTTGTACAAGATCTTGGAGCCACGGCAGCCCTTCATATAGGGATTTCTTGCGGCTCGGTGGCCAATGACAGCGCTTTGAATCTCCCGCGATCGGCTCGGCCAATCACGGTTGATTCTTAGTGCACCAATCACAGCTGTTCAGTTGACCAATCAGGTTGCGGTCCGTGTGGACCAATCAGAATTCAGTGTTTGGAAAATGCTAATATAGAACACCTGGCACCTCTCTCTCCTATATCTGTTCAGCTATGGCAATGACCTCTCTTTAGAGATAGATGTCAGACAATCTGTAGAGATGTTGTCACCCTTGGACTCCCACACAGAAATGTCTTGGATAGTCAAATCCAAGATAGATACAAATCCAGAAAAATGCCTCCAGCCTCCTTTCTGGTCTTCTGGAAACAGGCAGCACATGGTTTCCACTTCTTCCATCCACTCACCTAACCTTCCCAGTTTTTGTCTATTGATTCCTGAGAATTCCACTCCTGCAATTCTTTAGTAAGATAAAAAATATCAGGTGATGGACCATGAAGCCTCTGCTAGATAATATGGCAAGTGAGCCAGGGAAATTGTGTCTTAGTTATAATGTCATTGATGCTTCAGCTTTCTCCAAATACAGGCACTGATCTAAAATAGTCTCTTTTAATTATAAAAAGTAAAGACTCCCTTAAGTCAAGTTGGATTTCAAGTGACTTGATTTATTGATTTGTTTAATATACTGCCTTTCCTCTATAAGCTTAAGATGGCATATATAGTGCATTCCTTCTTTCTGTATAATACCTACTCATGTACTTTCCTTGGCAGTTATTGGTGTGCCATTGCCTTCTTCTAAGAAAATCTATGACTTTCCAGTGTAGGTTGCCACTCCAAGATCTCCTGATGGCCTTAACTCTGGTTCAACTTGTTTCAACTCTGCTTATTTCTGGTTAACCAAGCTCAGCTAGCTGCATACCATCATTGCTTTAAGGATTCTAATCATGCCTTTGTTTCAGTGGGAAACATTTAGGTGAAGGTTCTGTTTTGCCCATCAGCTCCAATTGCCAGAATCCCAAAGGTGCTTTTTCAGGAGGCAACTGGACTTTCTTATTTTTTTTTCTTTTGAAGATACTTCATTTCTCATCCAAGAAGCTTCTTCAGCTCTGACAGGATAGTGGAAGCTTCTTGGATCATGTCTTTAAAAGTCCTGTTGCCTCCTGAAAAAGCATCTTTGGGACAACCATGACCTGGATGACTGACAATCTCTACAGACAATTGTTTAACATAGAATGTTTAAAAATTATATGATATTTCCTACAAAAAATGTAGCGCCTCAAAGACTGACCCATAAGTAGATCTAGAAAGGTTAAAGTTTGGAAGCACTCCAAGGGAAACAAATGAAGTGCAACACTAAGTGCCACTGAGCTTAAGAGCAATTTGTGCAGTGTCTTAAAGTATTAATTTGCAGCAGTCATTGTATTTTTATTATGAGTATGATGGCACATTCTCTCAGTGTGAAAATAAGGGCAAAACAATTCCTATAGCAAGAACTAATAGCTTATATTTTCCAATGCTACTACATTATTATCACTATTTGAAAGTCTAGATAATTCAATTTTTTCCCCAGTGCTTTTATGAATGGCCGGAGCTGACAATAAAATTTGTGTCAACTAGCTGTGATCTTCAGGAATGTGGGTGAGTTTGGGGGATGGAGCTGTGCTGAGAGATCAAACTGTTATCAAAATAACCCTCCATGAGTTAAATTGCCAATGCTTCAATACAAACATGACGAAGATTCACATGATGAAACATGCTTCTATTTTCTTACTGATGAAGCATGAGCAGCATGCTCATTACATCTTGATTCAAATCTAGCTAGGTCACTGAGAATTAAGTAAGACCTGTGCTGGATATTATAGCTGATTTTTGACAATGCAGTTTTTACTTGTTTGGGGGGCTTGGGGTTAGGGATGAGAATGACAAATGCTCCCATTCCCACTTTTAACACCATAAGCTAAAAAAAGGTACCATAAACAAACAGTGCTATTCCTCCCCAGTGACACATCTATCTGAGATTCCCATGATTCCCCCCCTGCTCTCCTACCTTTCGATCCCATCCCCTCCCTTCCAGAGTGCAACACTCACCTGTGAGCAAAGTGAAGTGGCTGGGGCTTGTCTGGGTGACAAAGGGGGGAGTGAGGTAGCGTGCCTTCACTCCATCTCTGGCCATGGCTTCTAGATTGGGGGTGTCCACATCCTGATCATAATTCCACCGAAAGCCATCAAAAGAAACAAGTAGAAGCTTGTTCCGGCTTCTTGTCTCTTGTGGTGTCCCTTGAAGTGGGGCACAAGCTGTCAAGGAAAGCAAGGTACCCAGGAAAGCCAGGAACACAAACATCTTTCTGAGTGAGCAAGAGGGGGAAAGAAACAAACACCTCAGAAACTGGCATAATATGGCAGGGTCTCAAGTTCAAAGTCCTATATCTGATCCACTCCCTGTTCTTGGCTTTAGGACAACTTCCTGCTGGGGTTTAAAGGGCTCATCCTGTACATTTTATTTCTCTCTGTGTGAGAGACTGATGCTTGACTAGAGGTGGTATTCAGCAGGTTCTGACCAGTTCTGGAGAACCAGTAGTGGAAATTTTGAGTAGTTCGGAGAACCGGCAAATACCACCTCTGACTGGCCCCACCCCCATCTATTCTCTGCCTCCCGAGTCCCAGCTGATCGGCTGGGTCTTCTTTTGTTGCCCTGCACAGGAGAACAAAGCTGGAAAGCAGGTTAGTGGGATGGGGAGAGAATGGGGATTTTACAGTATCCTTCCCCTGACATGCCCATCAAGCCAATGCCCACAGAACTGGTAGTAAAATTGCCCCTCTGGACTTGACATTAAATTATTTCCCCTCGTCAAGCTCATTGTTATCTAATTCCATTTACTCACCTATATGATACTTATGTAACCTCTATGATCAAGTACGACAGGTGTGTGCTGAGCACTGAAAGAGTTGCTGCTTGTATGCTTGTATAAAAAAATAGAAAGTGGTGTGGAATCAGATACTGTATGATAGGAGATAGCCAGACATCCAAAAAGAAAAAAAAATCTTGGCTATAACGGTATACATATATTTTCTTACTGTATCACTAAATCCACAAGGAATAGAAGAATTATTTCTTAGTGTGTTAATTCAATAAATAAGAGACAAAGACAGCAGCACATCAAAGGTGACCAAAGTTTAGATTTTGCACTATATGCAGTGAAATCATGAAATTTGGACTATTCTACTGAATTCATATTCTTTAGTTCTCCCCCCAATAAAATGCCCCTTCATGCAGTAAGCTAGGATATCAGTAAGAGTACTGTGCTAAACCCTACTTCCTATGCTAGTTTATCAAGGGCAAGAAGCTTTTTATATAGGGAGGAAATATTTTAAAATATTAACAATGCATGCCTTATATTTCAGATTAGAACAATAGTAAGATCTGTGCTATGCAATTCAGTAGCTGAAGTGGGCGGGAGTTTAGCTGTCAGCAGGATCTCAAAAGCATATGAAAAATGAATACAACAAACATGTGAAAAACTTAGAATTATAAATATAATGCACTTATAATCATATTTACACCTATTCTATAGAATTTACTAAAGGTAGTGTTACAAATCTTAGAAGGTAGAGTTTGATCTCCTAAAAAAAAGCTTGGTGTACAGAAATCAACCCAAGTGTTTTAAGGTCAATATTTTAATACAGCTTATATTGTATGTATAATTAGAGGTCAATTGTTGCAGAAATTTGTGGCTGAGAAGACATGGATGGGAGATGTCAAGATTGATTTGCTGGAGAAGTCATCAGAAATGTAGATAATGGAACAGTCCTATTCTGGTTAAAAGGGAAATGTTGAAATGCATTAAAATGAGAAAATCTAAAATGCTTGCAGACCATCTGTCCATAATACTGTCCATGTGAACAAATCATACATGCTATAACTAAACATACAAACACACACAAAGGAAAAGCAACCCATTATATATTTGGGTTTCCAGTTTGATAACTTGAGGATTTCTAAAGGCACGTCCACATTGCAATTTTAAATTCCACACATAGTGCTCATGGCAGTTTAAATATGACGTTTTTAAAAAACTACCTATTTGAACTGATACTCTTTAGCAGCAACTTGTATAGTATTCAGTCCAGACTGTGGGCTGTCATAGTCCTCCATTCAACAATTCCCCCTACTGCTATGTCCTCTGATAATTCTCTTTTCATCTTAATGGATACTATTTAGCAGCAACTTGTATAGTATTCAGTCCCATAGTAATTAATTAATTCATGAATACATATATACATACGCTTTTATGTATGCACCTGTGTGTTTGTATAGAAGGAATTAAATTAGGTACAGAGTACAGGGCTTTGTCTTCACATCCACTCTTCCCTCTTTATCAAGGCTTTAATAGCAATATCACATTGACTTATATACTGCTTCATTGTGCGTATCCCTCTCTAAGAGGTTTCAGAGTCAGTCTACTGCCCCCCCCCCAACAATCTGGGTCCTCATTTTATTGACCTCAGAAGGATGGAAGGCTGAGTCAACCTTGAGCCGTGGGAATTGAACTGCTGGCAGTGGAAGGCAGAGTTAGTCTGCAATATGCATTCTAACCGCTGCGCCACCTGGGCTCCTGAGTCAGTGCAGTGAAGGAGCACAGTTTGACACATAGGAAATGTTAGATTCAATCTTGACACCTCCGGTTAGGCCTAGAAAACTCCCACCTGAATCTCTGGTTAGAGTTAACAATATTGGGTCAGAGGAATCCATGGCTTGATTTAATCTACTACAATTTCCCTCTGTTCAACATAATAGTGCTGCATGCAAGATCCTGTAACAAACACAATTACACACAGAGACTCCAAATCAGTACTAGCAATCACCAAGAAGACAGAACATCAGGAGTGTCAGGCCAATCTTTAGTGGCAGCATCCTCAGTTGACTCATGTTTAGATAGCTCAATAGTTACAAACTCAGGTTATGGTTTGTTTGTTTATTTATTTAGATTTACTGGCCACCCAACACCAGGGGACTCTGGGTAATGTTTAAAACTAGAGAAAACATAAAAACAGCTAAAAACATTAAATCAAATAGAAACCCAGACTAAAACCATGTAAAAGACAGCAAAATCAACAGGAGAAAACTAGGCCATCAATCAAACAATAAACATCGACTCCAGACCTGGGATCAAAGCCATGGTTGTATCATATGTGAATGATACTTTACAGCATGGATCCCCAACCCCGATCTGCGGACTAGCACCAGTCCATGGCATGCCAGCAATTGGAGCACACAAACAAGCAAAGCCCCATCTGCAGGATGCAGGCAGCATGTGAAACCACGTCCCCTCCGGTCTGTGGAAGAACCTCTCTCCACAGTTCCTGATGCCCAAAAGGTTGGGGGCCGCTGTTTTACAGATCCTGTGCTATATTTAGGTATTTCACATCCTTGCATCCACCTATGGTTTCATACTCAGTATTTTTCAATGAAACCAGATTATACATTCTGTAAGGAATGATCACACATAGATCCAAGTGATTTACATGTATGTGTCAAGCCGGACAGATGCAATCTTTATTCTACTGTGGAAGAAGGGCAATTGATTCAGATGGGTTTCCATGATCGATCCGCATTGATGAACACAACTATCACTGGAAGAGTTTAATTCAGAAAATTGAGTAGTATGGCCATATTTGTGGGGCAAGCCTACAAATACTGGTGGCATCTTGGAGGGTGAAAATTCCCATCAGCACGGTTTTGTTGAGATGCACAACCTTCTCAGATGTGTCATTTCCCTGGCCCGGAGGCCTGTGGAGCAGGCAACTCATCCATCTGTTGGCTTATAGCCCTGCCTGAGACAGGCAGGACCTGACCTTCAACGTGGCAGAATTTTATTATGTCGACTCTCCACTTTATCAATTGCCCTGGCTTTTTATGACTTCTCTTGGGTTTTATCACTGCTGCTGACTCATCTTCCAAAGAAAATGGGAATTAATATTTTAAAGGACTTATGTCATGTTGTTCCCCAGAGGCTCCATGCTATCGACCTTGGTGCTTTCCTTCTGCTCCTTGCTCTTTGCTTGTCTCTCTCTCTCTCTCTCTCTCTCTGTGTGTGTGTGCATACACTCATGTGTGTGAAGTTTATTAAGCTGCAAGGTGGCTTGCCTGCTTTCCTTGTTCATGCTGTTGTGAGAAGAAAAGCAAATGATATCAGCTTAATTGGATATTTTGTATGCATTTTTCCTTGGAAGCTTTAGAAGAACCAGGCCATACTGTCGATATTTAAATCTTTTTTTCCTTCTTTCCACAGATGATTAAGTTCTTAACTCAATCTCCCATAGATCCTGTTTTTTATCCCCATGAACACTTTTTGCCTTTTACAGTTCATCTGGATGAGGCTCTGTTATGTCACAGAACATATGCTGTGGCTGCCAACATACTTTGATTGTTCCTGATCGCACAAGGAGATTATTGAGTGTTTTATCAAATCAGACATCTGATATCCTTTCCTCTTTTAATGCTCTTCTCAGCATTCAGCAGGTTGCCTTTCAATAAAGTCACCAAGCAGCTTGTTTTCCCCCATCTCTCCAGGAACCAGTCATTCTTTATTGTAGCTATTGTTAAAATGACTATGTTTGGCAGGAATGGGAGAAGTAGAAGGAGGGGAAGACGACGAACAAAGTGGATTTCACTGAAATATCCCCGAAAAGCTGCACATTGGCACTGGAGACAAATCATGATGGAAGGCATTTGTTTACACAGTCCCCAGCAGTCTGGCCCAACTCAATGATGCCTAACTATCACATTTCTGGTACCTGGTTAACTGGCTACCTATAATAGCTATCTACCTACTTTACCAACTTATGGCAACATAATAAGATAGACTATTCTTTGCTGATAGTATTGCGCTGTATCTCCCTCTTGTAGTAGAGTCCTTATAGCTTTGAATATTCTACACAAGAAAAGAACAGGAATATGAACAGGAAGTTTTCTTCCAGATGAAATTTAGCACAGAGGTTAATCTGCATTGAATGGCATCCCTGAATCTTTACTTCCAAAGGTATCCATCTCTTAATCCTTGATCCATTATTTTAGCCATCCAAATGTGGAGCTTTTCAGGTGCTTGATATAAACTCACCCTCTTTCCCAGGCAGCATGGCTGCTAATGCCCAATTAGAGAAGCACTCGTAGTCCCTCTTTCCTTCCCTTTACATACTTTGCAATTTTCCATACTTTTTCCCCATGACATTTTATGATCCTGATATCTGGAAGGCCATCTTTGCCCAGGCAGTTCACAAGTCCAGTAGCACAGCCAAGAATGAACCTTGAATTCATCATTCTGGCTATCACAGGGTTCAGAGAACACATGATTACCCAATTAATGACTGATGGTGGGATAATGGCCAAACAGGCCCAGAACCAGGATCTGGATATGCCAGGGTCTTCTGAAGATAATATGACTTGTTGTAGCATCTTTTTAAAACAACATTATTTTAATTGTTTAAATGGTTTTAGTCTGAAGCAAGGAGTTTAGACAGGTTCATAATAATATATGTTCCCTGCACTAGATAATATATTAAACACACACATAGATACACAGACACAGACAGCAGACACACTTTTCTACAACAAAGCAAAGTATGTTTCCAATGAATTTGTTTAACACTAGAGCAACAGCTCTAATTCCACATTAGTCCTGTGTCATACAGACCTGTGATTTAAGAGAATTTTAAAAAGAATGATGAATGGAAATGTGTGTGCCATACAACCTGTTCTCCTTGTGTGCAGTAGAAGATATTACATGGCCAGTACAGAAGCAAGAGTGCCAGGCCAATTTGGAAATCAGTCAAGGCAGTGTCTCATCTTCAAACTAACTAGAAAATATTTGGAACTGCCAGTTCTATCCCTCCATTTTCCTGCCAACCTGCATATATTTTTTTTTTAATCAAAGCTATCCCAGGATCACCATAACTGCTATTCTTTTGACC
Organism: Hydrophis major; assembly: GCA_033807585.1. Classification (NCBI taxonomy): domain Eukaryota; kingdom Metazoa; phylum Chordata; class Lepidosauria; order Squamata; family Elapidae; genus Hydrophis; species Hydrophis major. The sequence goes on along the minus strand of CM066329.1, from coordinate 184,890,813 downwards.
TTTGGATCTCCCCATTCCCAGTCCAATCCCCTGCTGATAGCCAGGATTAACTTGAAGTCAGCCTGCTCTTGTCTAGGTTTCTTTGGTGCATGGGACATTCTGAACTGGAGTGATGGAAAATTGTACTCCAATACATTTGGGAAATCGTTTAGTGAAGGCTAACCTAAGTTAGTTCACAACGAGTCTAAGGACAGCAACAGAAATTATAAGACTCAGAGTTCTCAGTGTTTAAATCCTTTCTCTATACTTCCTAACTCTGTCTGCATGACTTGAAGTGCCAGCACTACATGTGATCTTTGAAAATCTGCAGCATGTAACACTCCTCCAAAATGGTTGTCTGTGACAGAGAATTGATTATTTATATCATCTGTTTGTCTGTCTGACTCTCCCTCCCTCCACACGTGTGTGTGTGTGTGTGTGTGTGTGTGTGTATAAACTTGCCAAAATATGTATGTCTTCAAACTTGGTAAGTTTAAGACTTGTGGACTTCAACTCCCAGAATTCCTGAGCTAACATGACTGGAGGAGGAATTCTGGGAGTTGAAGTCCACAAGTCTTAAAACTGTCAAGTTATTTCTCCTTGAGGAGGGAGACTCTGGACTTTGGGTGATTTGGTGTACAACCTAAAGTAGAGCTGATAATATTTGCTGTGTAATGTACCCTATGGTCCTATAGGAACCATATTCAGCCATCTCTGAAAGATCCTAGGTTTCTTGAGGTAATGGACACTTGGCTACAATGTTCAACCATAAAAATGGCAATCTAATTAAACTCCAACAAGCCGACTGATCTTTGTATACTCATCTTGAGAAAAACATGGAATTATATGAGGGAATGTGGTAGTTGAATTTATTCAGAACTGTTTTCTTTATTTAGCATCAACCTTATTCCTAGTGGCCTCTGTACCAGACCAGACTGGTTAAATCAGAATCTATAACAAAACAGGTATTTGCTTGTGTATGCATGAAAAGGTAATAAAATAATTCAGCAGTACACTCCTGTCTCTTTGGTCAATCTTAATCAGCATAAAATAGAACCTGAGTTAATAATAACAAAGATCTGTTGAACCCCTTAAATATTAATATCTAAGACAAGTAAGTTGGCATGAGTATTTATAGTCATAAAAATGGAAAGGAAAAAAAAACCCACCAGGGTAAACTTATAGAACAAAATAATATCAAACTACCCAAAGTTATTGTGTTTTTGCTTCACAAACATTCCATTACATCTTTTGGGATGTTTGTTTCTGTCTTTTGATTTCCAGATGACAGTAAAAGCAAACCAAGAAATATGATAAAGTTTTTATCATACAAGTTTGAAGCCCAAACCATTTTAGCAACTGCAGTAGAAAATGCATTTTCTTTGATATAGCAGTCCCCGGGTTAAGGACGCATTCTGTACCTTAGTCCATCTTTAATCAAGTTTGTATGTAAGTTGAAACTTGTATTTATGAACAGGCTGCCTAGTACTAAAAATGGTGGATGACATTCTCCTTACTTGAGCTGACTAATCACCAAAGCCACAAATGTTTTCCTGAACTGCTGAAAACTGCTGAAAAGAGTAAAAAGTTGTAGCTTCAGAGGTTCCTGAAAACATTGCATGGCTTCAGCAGTTTATTAACTTGAAGAAGGAAAATCCTAGCTGCCATTTTAGTAATAGGTAACCTGTTTGTAATTGTCCATAAGTCAGACATTCTTAACCTGGAGACTACCTGTAATGAAGTATCAGAAATGTGTCCTGCATGTGCCCACTAAAATGAATAGGAACTATATTTTTGCCTAGTCCTTTGCAATTTCGGGATTAGAAAAAGACCTGTTCCTTGAATATCAGCCCCCTTGCTGATATTCCCCACTGCTAAAGTTTGTGGCTGGATTGGCAGTGGAGTTCCCTAACTTAAATTCTTGGGAGATTTCAACTTGCCATTTTTGGGCACAGATCCAAAAGCAGCTGATAATTAGGGCTGATAAAACCAAACTCCTTGTGAAAATGGTGCATTTTGAAGAGAGAGATAAAGTACATGTTTCGAAAGGCATAGAGTGCAGGGAGAGAAGGTGGCTAGTAGAGTAGGGGGGGCGTCCTTGGGCTGTTAAGGGTAATAGAAAAAGGGAAATAAGAGTTTCATAGGCAGAGGCATTCTAGGAAGTGAATCTGGATAGATAAATGCCAGAGGTAAATTGAACCACAAAACAGATTCTGGTTAACTATGAAAGATATGTGAATGGCTCTATCTCACTGTCTGAGAAAAAGGAAAATCAATGTTTTGTCAGCACATTTTGGAGAGAGGTAGTCTCCTTGCCAGCCAAGCTTTCATCATGGCTGCAAACATTTACAGTCTACATCCACACATGAAGGAGAAATGTTCTTTGTCACATAAACAGAGAGTCAGATACCCCAGCCATACCTGAGCTGGTGATAAAAAAAAGTTTAATCCTTTAAAAAAAAATAGGGCAGAAGTTACTCGATTTAGTTGGGATTACTGTCTAAATGTCCCTAATTGAAGTTTTCAACCTGCCAAGAAGTTGGAGTGCTCAGGAAATTGAAACAGAAATTTATGCTTGAAAAACGGCTATTTCTGTAGAAAGAGGTAAAACATTTAGTCAGCAATTGCCCTGAAGTAGTTTGAATTTAAGCTTTCATGGGTGGTAAAAAACCAAAGGATGCCTTTTAAGTTTAAACAACACAGGATTTTCTATTTTCTCTTTTTAAAATAACTTTTGCTTTTATTCATCTCTTGCAATATTGGCTTACATTCTCAAAGAAGAGCTGGGATGTCTAGGTGAAGTGCCTCTACGCTGTATGGTTTGAATATAAAATTGTTTCAAGTGTTGCATTTTTACTTTTTTTAAATCCTTGTAAGAGTAACATAAACTATGAGAATATTATCCCTCTCATACAGTCAGACTAGGAGGGACACATCAGGCGAGGTGTGCCCTGAAAATAGGGGATAACAGCAGGAACGACCAAAGTAGGAGGTGGGATCATGGGAGAGATTTGAGACCAGCCTTCAATCTATGAGCTCAGCCATCTGTTAGAAAGTTGAAAGACAATTAAACAAGTTTTCCACATAACAACAAAGGCAATCTTTCAAGGGAGGGGAGTCAAAGTTGCATTGCTTGATCAGAAGAATTATGTACTTTATGGTAAACGTGGGAAAAGTTGGAGGAAGGTAGAAGAGACATGAAAATAATTTCAGAAAATTGAGTTGCAGGTAACCAGATAACCAGGAGATGGAAGCAACGAGATACATGCAATTGCTCTTTACTGCCATCTGATGGCCATCTAGATTTGTGCGTCCCAGATCTGGTAGCCCAAATACTGTTAATCTCTTAGTCATTATAACAAGGGGTGATAAAGCAGTTAAATTTCAATCTGGCATGATATGCAGCAATTATGATCAGCCATCCTTTTTCTATTGTCACCGATAAATTTCTCAACCCAAAGGATTTTTTTTTATTGTTTTAATTCTGGCTTACACTGAAGGACTGAACTCCTGTTAATGCAGTGCTTCTCAAATAGTGGGGCGTGCCCCCCTGGGGAGGCGCGAGGCTCCGTCAAGGGGGGCACGTTTGACCTCGGAGAACATGCTTTTTTATTTTGATTTTTTTACTGTCCTAGAATAAAGTGCAATTGCACTTCCACTACATTAGGGGGCAGTGGCACTCTCATTGGCAGAGTGTGCGCAGGGAGCATTCGCTCGGTGGTGTAGGAGTTTTGTTTGCACTGAGCATGCGGGCTTTGCACACAGCACAGAGTTTGAGTATGAAGTGTAGACACGAAGTGTAGCTTACCCTCAAGTGACACCATGACAAAATATTTAACAGGGATGAGAAGACAGGCGGAGAGAGACGGAGATAAAGAGACAAACAAAAATCTCCCGAAAGCTAAGACAAGGAAATATGACGAAGCGTATGTAGCGCTTGGCTTCACTGTGACTACGGTGGGAGACAAGGAAAGACCGGGGGCGCGAGATGTTTTATTCTTACTAGGGGGGGCATGACAGAAAATAATTGAGAAGCACTGTGTTAATGTATGATAATTGTATCCTTTAGTAGAGGAGTATTTATCTTGCTTGGTAAAAAAAAACAACCTACTGATAATAGATTTTTTTTGTGCTTATTAGCAATAAAATATCAAGGTATCTTACCTTTAGCCTATCTAACACAAACAAAAGTTCAAAGGCCTATGCACAGAAATTGGACTATAGATTAGAACCAAGGAAATTTAAAGGGCTGAATGTAGGTCTAGCTGGAAAATGGGCTGAAAACTTTTCCTTCAGCTTAGGCCTCTATGCAACTATGTCTAGCATTATACATTTCCCATTTGCATTCTGAAAACGCATGAAAAAAAACAAGCAGCCAATTATTATAGATGTGTCATTGTCTGTGATATGGAGATGCTCAGACTCACAAGTTTCACCAGAACTATCTTAGATCTGGTTAGCCTTGAAAAGTCTTAAAAATTAAACCCAGAATCTTTTTCTAACGTAGGAATACTATATTGGGACTATAAAAACCTAGAGGAAACACTAGCGGGTAGTAAGGACTTAGTTTTTGATATTAATTTGCTGCCATCTAATCTTATTTTTTACCACTGTATTCAGGCAGCCCTCAACTTACAACAGTTCACTTAGTGACTGTTTGAAGTTACAACGGCATTGGAAAAAGTGACTTATGACCGTTGTTAGGGATAACATTGTTTTACCCTAACTGGTTTAGGTAAATAATAATATGTAATCATAGTTTGTATGTTAAAGTGTCTGCAACTTTAACTGTGGGATAGTAATTAAGGGAGTGGTTGTGAAAGCACTTTAAAAGAAGCAAGGCTGCAGCTTGCTCTCTCTCTGGCTTTGATGATCCCTGATTACTGCAAGGAAACAAGTCTGCATTGCTCGAACGGGAGAGAAAACAAAGGACTGACTTGTAAGTGAATTGACATAGGATATTTTCTACACGGACTTTGCTAACTGAATATCCCTGAATGGACTGACTAAATGATACATGACTATTGGACTGTTATTTTGACTATGCTATGAACTCATAATGGAATAAACTATATATTTGATAGCACAAGCGTATCTGTCATTTTTACTGTATGTTAATAAACATACAAGCTTAGCTCACTCATTTATCTGTGTGCCTATCTGACTAAGCTGCACATTCTGTTTAGCTTGTCTCCCTAACCCTGGTTGGGGAAACCAGGCTTAACAACCGTTTTTCACACTTATGATTGTTGCAGCATCCCCATACTCATGTAATTTATGCCCAGATGCTTCACAACTGATTCACATTTATGACAGCTGCAGTGTCCCAGGGTCACGTGATCCCCTTTTGTGACCTTCTGACAAGCAAAGTCAATGGGGAAGCCAGATTCACTTAACAACCGTGTGACTAATTCAAGAACTGCAAGGATTCACTGAACAAATGTGGCAAGAAAAAGTCGGAAAAGGAGGCAAAACTCACTTAACAAATTTCCCCCTTAGCAACATAAACTTTGGGCTCAATTGTGGTCCTAAGTTGAGGACTGTAATTGTTATGTTCTGCGCATGGGCGCAAGAAGTGGAGACGAGACGATGAACAGTGAACTTCAACTCTTTATTTAACATTGTGGAACAGAGCAAAAACTACGGCAGCAATAGCCCTTTTTATAGGCAAGCTGCTGATCAAACAACCAATAAGAAACGGGAAGCGTTAGTTCCCTTAACCAATGAAAGAGGCCCGCTAATAGCCAATCAGATTCTCCTGAACGGACCAATCCGATGTCACTATTATCGGCCAATCAGAAGTGCAGGGCCAGAACCCTGCACTTTTCTAAAGGTTTTAATAATCTTTATTTAAGCACTTTTATTAATTCACAACACCCCTTCCCCCCGGGTTCCGTTTAAGGGGTGCAGTGACGTAATCTTTGAGGTTGGCAGGTTGTTTAGATTGTCTGTTAGATTTTCGCTGTCCCCCGGTACTTGTTTATAATCTTGTTGGGCGGGATGTTTTCTGGTGAGTAGGGTGCCTCCGGTCCTTCATTTAAAAACTTGGTGCCGCTAATGTCCTCGTTGTCTTCTAGCCTTTGTGGGCTTGCCTCTGACGAGGTGTCTCTTTGAGGCAAGTCCACCACCCTCTCTGATCCTTCTTTATGCGTTAAGTCCGAATGCTCACTTCTTCCACTTGTGCTTTCTGCCGTTTCGAACTCGGTCTCCTCAGCATCTCCTCCCCCCTCAGTTTGGAAGTTACTGGAGTCGCAGAAACGAGGTTGCAGCCTTGAACGCAGCTGATCAATATGGCGCTTCCATATTCTTCCGTCGTGACTTCTTACTCGGTACGACCTGGGTCCTGTGACTTGGATTACAGTTGCCTCGACCCACAAAGGATCGCCAGAAAAGTTTCTAGCGAAGACTAAGTCACCTATCTGGAATTCATGGCATTTCCCACTGGATCCATGTGGTTTTTCTGGTTCGTACGATGGGTGTAGTTGGTCAAGGTGGGAGCGGAGTTTTCGTCCCATTAACAATTCGGCCGGAGTCTTGTTGGTGATGCTGTGTGGAGTGATGTGTTGAAGAAAGAGTATCCGGTTAATCTTATCTTCGATATCGCCATAGTCCATTTTATGTAGGGTCTTTTTGATGAATTGTACCATGCGCTCGGCTCTTCCATTGGCCGCAGGATGCGCTGGCGAAGTTAGCGCATGGCGAATACCACGGTCCGCCAAATACTGTTCAAAAGAAAGCGCGGTAAACTGGGGCCCGTTGTCGGATACCAGAACGTCTGGCAGTCCATGGGTTGCAAATAATCTGTCCAATTTCCTGATGACGGATTTGGTTGTGGTACTTTTCATTTCATGGATTTCAAGCCAGTTTGAGTAGGCATCCACCGTTACTAGGAATGTGTGTCCTTTAGTAGGTCCCGCAAAGTCAATATGAATATGGGACCATGGTCCCCTGGGTGTTTCCCACTCTGTTGGGGTTGCTTTCGGTGGGGCATTGCTAACTTCCTGGCATTTGCAACAAGTCTTTACCCAGGCCTCGATTTGCTTGTCGATACCCGGCCACCACGCGTAGCTTCGTGCTTGTGCCTTCATGCGCACGATGCCGGGGTGGCCTTCATGCAAGGTTTTCAATACTGCTCGTTGCAGCCGCTCTGGGATGATGACTCTATCCCCCCAAATTATGCATCCTTTCTGGGAAAACAGTTCCGTCTGTCGATTCTTGAAAGGACTGAAGTTGTCAGGGATTTGATCCAATGGCCATCCTCGCTCGACCCAGCTAAGAACTCGCGCCAAAGCGGAATCGCGTTTGGTTTCGATCGCGATATCTCGAGCTGTCAGTGGTGGTGATTGAAGTGTCTCAATCTGGAGCATTGCGACGGTTGGAGCTGGGTCGTCAACGGTTTCCGGAAGTGGTGCACGGCTTAGTGCGTCAGCGTGGGGGATGGCTTTCCCCAGGCGGTGTTGCAGCTTATAATTATATGCAGCCAAGAATTCTGACCAGCGAGTCATTCTGGGAGATAATATATAAGGGGTTGGCTTGTCCCCCGCTATAATCCCCAGCAAAGGTTTGTGGTCGGTAACTATAGTAAAAACTCGCCCGTAAATATATTCATGAAATCGTTTAACAGCAGAAACAACAGCAAGAGCCTCTTTATCGATTTGACTATAGTTATGTTTAGCTTTTGATAGCATTTTTGAAAAGTAGGCAATAGGGGCTTCACTACCGTTTGGTAACACATAGCTCAAAATGCCACCCACTTTGAATGGTGATGCATCACATGTAATCATTAAAGGCAAAGTCTCATTATACTGCATCAAAACAGCGTCTGAAGTCAATAACTTTTTTACTTGTCGGAACGCGTGTTCCTCTCGGTGTCCCCAGGTTGCCTTTTTGTCCAACAGACGATGTAGGGGCTCGGCTACGGTCGCTTTGTGGGGCAGGAACACATTGTAAAAATTGATAAGGCCCAGGAAAGCTTGGAGATCAGTCTTATTTCTGGGCCTTGGAGCGTTTTTGATTGCCCTTAGCTTGCTATCGGTGGGGTGAATGCCTTGTTTATCAATTAAGTACCCCAAAAATTCTACTTTATCCATACACAGTTGACACTTAAATGCACCTCGGTGCGTAACGATCGTTTGTGCCTCTGCTGTTTTTTTATTTACAGGCAGTTGTTGGTATGCCTGTGCTAAATCCAATTTAGTGAAGACTTTTCCGCCCCCCCAGGGAATGGAGAAGGTGTTGTACCACCGGTACCAGGTAAGCGTTCTGCTGAAGGGCGTGATTCAGGGTGGCTCGGTAGTCCCCACAAATTATTAACAATCCATCCGGCTTGATGGGTGTTACGATTGGGGTTTCCCAGGGAGCATGGTCGGTTGGTTCTAACACACCCTGGGCTATTAATTTATCAAGCTGTTCGTCAATCTTTGGTTTAAGGGCAAATGGAACTCGACGAGGCTTAAGGCAAATGGGAGCTACTTTGGGGTTAAGGTTAAATGATATTGGGGTTCCCTTGTACTCGCCTAATTTATCTGTAAAGACGTCCTGGAACTCCCGGACGATGGCCTCTTCCCAGTCGTTGCTGTTGGTTCAGTGAGTGCCGGCTACTTCAATTCCAAGTGGGGTGAACCATTGGAGGCCTAACAAACTAGGCCGATCCCTGTCAACTACGGTTAGTGGTAGGGATGCAGTACAATTTTTAAATGAGACACGGACTTTGCTGGATCCAACGACTGGAATTCGATTTCCCTGATAGTCCTTAAGTATGATTCTTTGGAATCTGAGGTCTTGCCGCTGGATGGTGGTAATTAATTGTTTAAGGGTCTTCCAGGAAACCATCGAGAGGGACGATCCTGAATCGACTTCCATCATGCAGGGCTGGTTTTCGATGGCGACCTTCACCCGGATCTTCTTGGTGTCTAATGATGAGGCGTGACCAATCGTAATGGTTTGGTGTGCCTCTTCTCGTTTCGTTGACTGGGCTGGTGGTTTGTTTCTGTAGGAGTGGTTGTTCCATTGGTGGGTTAAGTATTCCCGATTCACAGGATGACTTCCTGTGGGCTGGCGGTAGTTGGTCCCCCTCTGAGGTGGGCTGGATCCTTGCTTGCTTCTACAGACTCTTCCGATGTGACCTCTTTTCCCGCACACATGGCAGAGCACGTCGAGGAATTTGCAGTCTGATCGTGGATGGTTTGCCCCACAACCAGCGCATTGGTACTGCACTCTCTGGTTACGTTGATGGCATTGGTCTCGTTCAGACCGGAGCCAGTTGACCTCTTCTTCATCACTTTCTGATGACGATTGGAGGTCCTCGTGGTGGGCTGTCACTGCCTGTCCTTCCAGGTGAGGTGAGATTTTGCTGGTGAGTTGGCGGAGCGGGGTGTGGGTGCGGGGCATTCGGGCAGCCGACTTCCTGGTTGCTTCTGCTGCAGTAGCGTCAGCAATGGCATCTGTAAGGCTAATGTTGCCTTTCGCCATCAGCTTACTTTGTGTAGCTGGCACATCTAATCCCAGAACTATTCAGTCTCTCAGGGCCTCTTCGAGGTCGGCGAACCTGCAGAGGCCTCCCAAATTCCAGAGATCAGCAATGAAATCTGCAACGCTTTCTCCCTTCCGCTGGTCTCTCTGATAAAATTCATGCCTTTGAACAAGTGTTGGTACGGTTAGTGCGTAATGCGCCCCTAGAAGGGGCTCGAGGACGTCCCAGTCCATGGACTTCACCTCAGGTGGTTTGGCTAGTGCCTTGGCCATCTTAAACACAGTCGGCCCACAGTGAGTTAGGAATACAGCTCGCTTCTTTCTGGTAGTGGCATCCTTCAAGTTGTTGGTCTCCAGAAACATCTGGAATCAGTCCATATATGAGTCCCAGTCTTCTTGTGCTGGGTCGAATGGAGCGGGTGGTATGACGCTGCTAGACATGGTTCAGCCGTTGGTGCGTCTTCAGCCACGTGCTCTGTTTGGCGCTCTGTAGTGCTCAGTCAGCTCTGATGTCTCCAAATCCCATCCTCGTCGCCAGTGTTATGTTCTGTGTATGGGTGCAAGAAGTGGAGACGAGACGATGAACAATGAACTTCAACTCTTTATTTAACATTGTGGAACAGAGCAAAAACTATGGCAGCAATAGCCCTTTTTATAGGCAAGCTGCTGATCAAACAACCAATAAGAAACGGGAAGCATTAGTTTCCTTAACCAATGAAAGAGGCCCGCTAATAGCCAATCAGATTCTCCTGAATGGACCAATCCGATGTCGCTATTATCGGCCAATCATAAGTGCAGGGCCAGAACCCCGCACTTTTCTAAAGGTTTTAATAATCTTTATTTAAGCACTTTTATTAATTCAGAACAGTAATGCCTATCCTAGAATAGGATATGACATTCTCCAGACTTTTTTTTTTAATTCAAAGCAAGTTGAGAAAGCTGCTTCTAAGTGGAATCTGCAAGCCTATTTCTATTTAAAGATAGAATGTAAAAGTGGCCAGATGATTGGGAGCCATTAGCTGTCTAGAGGCCTGCCACCAGGTACCTCCAGCTGTGCTAAGAGGCAGATGCATGGGGTCACTAATTATGCAGTTGTCCATGGTTCTTTATATCACCTGTTTTAAGAGATGCAAACCTGGCAAATGGCATTGAAATTCTGATCCATACAGTGGTAACATGCTACTGGCCGAACTGGCGGTAAAAAAAGCCAATGATCAGCTGAGAGGAGGAAAAAAAATCCTCCAATCAGCTGGGAGGAGAAAGAAGAGAAAAGCGCAGGGTCAGCCCTTCCACCCAACCCTGCGCTTTTGTCTTCTTTCTCCTCTCAGCTGATTGGCGCTGCAGGTCTCAGTGGGGAAAGCTGCGTGCCGGTGTTCGGCAAAGCCACGCCCACCAAGCCACGCCCACTGAAACGAGGGTAAAATAATTTGAATCCCACCACTGGGTCCATAACCTGCAAATATTATATTGTAGATACGATGACTTTTTAATCAGAATAACTGGCTTGGCCAAAGAATAATTTTGAACTGTGCACTGATGTACCCTGATTCATGAGTAAGTAAAGGCAGAAAATATTTCTTCTGGATGAGATCTTTAACAGTCATTTATACCTTGTAACAATAATAGCGAAAAAGGTTCATCTTCCAAAGTTCATGGTTTGTTCTATGTGTGATTATAGTGCTATACTAAAATCTAACCATCAGGTGGCACTGGGTAACTTTATATTGGGGAAGCAATCACCTTTAGCTTTTGTGTCTCTCTCTCTGGTCATACACTATATATTATTATTGTACTGAAATTAAAGCCATCACTGAAGGGCATAACAACTGCAGCAATGCCTCTGATGAATAGAAAGACCTGCTCATGGAATGCACCTTTTGTCCAGTTTTATGGAGGGACCACATAAGTTTTAGCAGAGCTTAGCAATCTTTAAACTATCAATATCAATGAGATAGCTTTAAAAAAATTTTTTTTTTTAGGTAGTCTGCAGGAGGCTACGAAATTGGCTGTATATTAAATGGAATGAAGATAGAATCTACATGTCTTAATTGAAAGGTATCACTGTGATTCTGGCACTCTAGAAGAATTGTTCATAGGACAGGACTTACAAGCAGACTAGGGCAAAAGGAAACCAAGACAGAACTTTATACTACTCTGTTGCTGAGTCCATTTGAGGACTCAAAATCTATTGATTTTGTTAAGCCTGGTTTCCCCAACCAGGGTTAGGGAGACAAGCTAAACAGAATGTGCAGCGTTAGTCAAATAGGCACACAGATAAATGAGTGAGCTAAGCTTGTATGTTTATTAACATACAGTAAAAATAACAGATACGCTTGTGCTATCAAAAATATAGTTTATTCCATTATGAGTTCATAGCATAGTCAAAATAACAGTCCAATAGTCATGTATCATTTAGTCAGTCCATTCAGGGATATTCAGTTAGCAAAGTCCATTTAGAATATCCTATGTCAGTTCACTTACAAGTCAGTCCTTTGTTTTCTCTCCCGTTCGAGCAATGCAGTCTTGAGTCCTTGCAGTAATCAGGGATCATCAAAGCCAGAGAGAGAGCAAGCTGCAGTCTTGCCTCTTTTAAAGTGCTTTCACAACCACTCCCTTAATTACTGTCCCACAGTTAAAGTTGCAGACACTTTAACATACAAACTATGATTACATATTATTATTTTCCTAAACCAGTTAGGGTAAACAATGTTATCCCTAACATTCTCCCCTTTTAGGAAAATAATAATATACCTATTTACATCTTTAAATCATATTTGTTACAACTCTCTTTAAATTTGATTACTCCTTGAGCTTTTGTAAATTGGTCTGCAATGTTTTCTTCTGTCATGCAGTATTCCAATTTAATTAGCCCATTCTTTACAGATTCTCTGACATTTAAGTATCTTAAATCAGTATGCTTTGATCTAGTTTTTACAGCAATACTAGTAGCTAACTTTATAGCTGCTTGGTTATCCTCGTACACAATAATGGAATCTTTTACAGTTATACCCATGTCTAATAATAACTGTTTGTACAAAATCAAGTCAGTGCATAATAATGACAGATATGAAAATTCCGCTTCCATCGTGGACAAGCTGATATGCTGTTGTCTGATTGACCTCCACCCTATTAGTGTCTTACCAAATAATATAGCCATCCCAGATGTTGATTTTCTAGTGTTTATATCAGTTGCAAAACTTGCATCTGCATAGGCACTAAGTGTCAAATCAACCTTTGGTTCTATATACAATGCATGGTTCATTGTTCCTTTAAGATATCTTAAAATTCTCTTTAATGATTGCCAATGACATTGATGTGGATCTGAATTAAAACGTGCCAGCTGATTTACACTATAAGATATATCTGGCCTAGACCAATTGCTTATATATGATAAGCTACCAATCAAAGATTGATATATGGACTTATCAAATTTGGGACTTTGATCATCAGTTTGGCAAACTTCCTGACTCATTGGAGTCTTTGCCGGTTTACAAAGTTCCATTTTAAACGTTTTAATTAATTGGCAAATTTTATCTTAAAACCATTTTTTGTTTTGTAAATTGTCAATCCTAGATACTTTTTAATTTCACCTAAATGCTTTAATTTTATCTTTTTGGCTAATAATGATATAATCTCATTAGCTTCATTATTAGTCTTAGTTATCAAAGCAATATCATCTGTAAATAATAACAATAATGACACCGTTCCATTATTTTCTCTTTTAAACACACATGGATCTGCTAAACCAGATTTAAAACCTATATCGTTTAACTCTTTTACAATATATTGGTTCCACTCAAACCCAGATTGTTTCAACCCGTAAAGACTCTTTTTGAGTTTCCAACAATCATTACTATTTTTATTATCCTTTATACCTGCTGGTTTTCTTAAATATATAGTGTGCTGCAATGGTGCATGCAGGTAAGCAGTTTCTACATCTAAATGGTTAATGACATAGTTTTTCTTAGCTGCCCACACTAATGCTGCTCTTAAAGATGTTGCTTTAAGACTTGGTGCAAAAACTTCATCGTAATCAGATGCAGTTTGATTAAATCCTTGAGCTACTAACCTAGCCTTATGGGTAACAGTCCCATCATTTCCAGTTTTTACTTTAAATATCCATTTGCACCCAATGGATTTTTCTCCTGGAGGTAATTTAGCATCTTCATAAACTTTCATTACCTTTAATGAATTTAGTTCCTTTTCCATTGCCTTTTGCCAATTCTCCTGATCCTTAGCAGAAAACATCCTAAGTTCATCTACACTAGTTGGAACTTTAGTTACTTGGCAAACTATACTTGCTTGATACCTATCAGGTGGTCTAGTTACACATGTAGTACGTCTAGGTATTACAGGACTTACAGGTGGACTTTCATTTATTAACTCTTCTTGATTATCTAACTCTTCCTGATCAACTGTTTCCTCTTGTTCTGGTCCTATTTGCTCTTCGTGGACTTCTTCTTTAATTGGACTCTTCTTATAACTAATCTGTTCTTTCTGCCTTTTGTAGGGTTCAATAATTACTTCATTATTTAAATCTTGCTCTAATCTATTCCATCCTACATGTTCTAGGAATTTTGCACTGGCACTGGTGTAAACTCTAGATGTAGCTGGTTCCCAGAATCTATAAGATCTATGATTAGATGTATATCCTACAAAATATAATCTTTTAGCTCTATGCTGTCCTTTGTGTCTATGTTGTGAAGGGATATGCACCCATGCTGGTGCTCCAAATGTGTGCATGTAACTTAAATCAGGTTTTGTACCATGCCACAGTGTGAATGGTAATTCACCTGTTGTTGAATTAACAACATTATTTAATATATGATTACCACACATTATTGCTTCTCCCCATAAATTGTCAGGTAATCCTGAATCAGACATCATAGTTCGTGTCATTGATTGTAATGTTTGGCCTCTTCTCTCTATAAAGGCATTATGTTGTGGCCTATATGGTGCAGACATTTTATGTTGAATACCTAACATTCTTAGTTTCTTCTGGAATTTATTATTTGTAAATTCCGTACCATTATCTGTTATAAGAGTTACTAATTTCTTTTTAGTTTTCCTTTCTGCAAATTTAATCCAATTAAATAGATTTTGATACGTTTCAGTTTTGCTCTTCATTAAATAGCAAAACCCATATCTAGAATAGTGGTCCATTATACTTAGTATGTATCGAGCTCCTCCTACACTTGGTTTTTTCGGACCTATTAAATCTGCAAATACTACCTCTAAAGGTTCTTTAGTAGTAAATCCATCAACTCTATTAGCAGATGTGACCCTGCTCTTACTTTGATTACAGGCATTACATTGCAAATACTTATTACAAGGTTTCAAACTTATTCCCTTAGATAATTCAACAGTTTTCTTAAGCATTTTAAAATTTAAATGCCCTAGCCTTTGATGTAACAAGTGAATACATTCATCATGACGTTTCTTATTTTCATAAACTGTGTTAGCCACTTTTAAACCATCATCATTTAACACATATAATTCACCTCTTAAAGATGCAGTAATTTTCTTATCTTCTTTTTCAATTATGCAGTTATCTCCTTTAAAAGTAACTACATATCCTAGTTTAAGCAAAATTCTAACTGAAATTAAATTAAACTTAAGTTGTGGTACATATAACATTTTTACATTCTCTTTTATAAAAGAACAATATGCTATACCTTGACCTTTAGCTTTCAGTTTCCAGCCATTGGCTAACGATATCTGCTGTGTACTCTGGGACATTTTAATAAAAATTTTGTTATCCTTTGTTATACAATGGGATGCTCCACTGTCAACCACCCATAAATTATTTTTTACAGCTTCGCTACTATACATGGCTAACTCTAAATTTTTCTTTATCTTTTGATGACTTTTAGTATTCTGGTCAGCGTTCTGGCGTTTTGCCTTTTTACAAAATCTTGCCAAATGTCCTCTTCCTCCACAATTAAAACACTTTTTAATTGCGTATGCAGTAGGAGATTCATTATCTTCTTTTTGAGGTTGCTGCCTCCTTAAATCGTCTCTTTCAAACCTTCTTCTGGCCTCTTCAATCAATCTGCCAGTTATATCAGTTAAAGTTAAACTTTCCTTTGGCAATATTTCAAGGGAAGTTACGTAGTTGTCATAACTTTCATCAAGGGAAGATAGAATTATGTAGACTTGGTGTAGTTCAGAGAAAATAAGCTCTTTCTCGTGCAGTTCTTGAAAAATGCTTTGCATAGTTTTCAAATGACTCAGCATATCACCATTCTTATGGAGATGTGTACTGAAAAGCTTCCGTGTTAGATTTATGTGAGCACCAACATTATCTCGAACATTAATCCTCTTCAGCTTCTGCCAACACCCAACAGCTGTTTTCTCTCCGTGGATATAAACAAGTTGCTGATCAGTTAAGGTTAAAGCAATTATGCAAATAGCGTGTTCATTTTTATGCATAAATTCTTCTATCTTTAGTTTATCTTCCTCATCCTCTGGATCCCATTCTTCTACGTTTGGTGGATTTTCAATTATGTTCCACAAACCTTCTCTTCGTAGAAGCAGACTACATTTCATAGACCATGATACATAGTTTGTTCCATCCAACTTGGATATAAGGGACAAACTTTGTAAATTGACTTGTGCCATGTTTTCTTATATGGATATAAAACTATAATTAATAAAACACAGCTGTCTGTTTACTGTAATGTATAACAACACAAACTCTCACTTTTACATAAATCTGTTTTATCCTAGTTAAACTGACTTTGCAGCCTCTGGGCCCATAACCAGTGTTAAGCCTGGTTTCCCCAACCAGGGTTAGGGAGACAAGCTAAACAGAATGTGCAGCGTTAGTCAGATAGGCACACAGATAAATGAGTGAGCTAAGCTTGTATGTTTATTAACATACAGTAAAAATAACAGATACGCTTGTGCTATCGAAAATATAGTTTATTCCATTATGAGTTCATAGCATAGTCAAAATAACAGTCCAATAGTCATGTATCATTTAGTCAGTCCATTCAGGGATATTCAGTTAGCAAAGTCCGTTTAGAATATCCTATGTCAATTCACTTACAAGTCAGTCCTTTGTTTTCTCTCCCGTTCGAGCAATGCAGTCTTGAGTCCTTGCAGTAATCAGGGATCATCAAAGCCAGAGAGAGAGCAAGCTGCAGTCTTGCCTCTTTTAAAGTGCTTTCACAACCACTCCCTTAATTACTGTCCCACAGTTAAAGTTGCAGACACTTTAACATACAAACTATGATTACATATTATTATTTTCCTAAACCAGTTAGGGTAAACAATGTTATCCCTAACATTCTCCCCTTTTAGGAAAATAATAATATACCTATTTACATCTTTAAATCATATTTGTTACAACTCTCTTTAAATTTGATTACTCCTTGAGCTTTTGTAAATTGGTCTGCAATGTTTTCTTCTGTCATGCAGTATTCCAATTTAATTAGCCCATTCTTTACAGATTCTCTGACATTTAAGTATCTTAAATCAGTATGCTTTGATCTAGTTTTTACAGCAATACTAGTAGCTAACTTTATAGCTGCTTGGTTATCCTCGTACACAATAATGGAATCTTTTACAGTTATACCCATGTCTAATAATAACTGTTTGTACAAAATCAAGTCAGTGCATAATAATGACAGATATGAAAATTCCGCTTCCATCGTGGACAAGCTGATATGCTGTTGTCTGATTGACCTCCACCCTATTAGTGTCTTACCAAATAATATAGCCATCCCAGATGTTGATTTTCTAGTGTTTATATCAGTTGCAAAACTTGCATCTGCATAGGCACTAAGTGTCAAATCAACCTTTGGTTCTATATACAATGCATGGTTCATTGTTCCTTTAAGATATCTTAAAATTCTCTTTAATGATTGCCAATGACATTGATGTGGATCTGAATTAAAACGTGCCAGCTGATTTACACTATAAGATATATCTGGCCTAGACCAATTGCTTATATATGATAAGCTACCAATCAAAGATTGATATATGGACTTATCAAATTTGGGACTTTGATCATCAGTTTGGCAAACTTCCTGACTCATTGGAGTCTTTGCCGGTTTACAAAGTTCCATTTTAAACGTTTTAATTAATTGGCAAATTTTATCTTAAAACCATTTTTTGTTTTGTAAATTGTCAATCCTAGATACTTTTTAATTTCACCTAAATGCTTTAATTTTATCTTTTTGGCTAATAATGATATAATCTCATTAGCTTCATTATTAGTCTTAGTTATCAAAGCAATATCATCTGTAAATAATAACAATAATGACACCGTTCCATTATTTTCTCTTTTAAACACACATGGATCTGCTAAACCAGATTTAAAACCTATATCGTTTAACTCTTTTACAATATATTGGTTCCACTCAAACCCAGATTGTTTCAACCCGTAAAGACTCTTTTTGAGTTTCCAACAATCATTACTATTTTTATTATCCTTTATACCTGCTGGTTTTCTTAAATATATAGTGTGCTGCAATGGTGCATGCAGGTAAGCAGTTTCTACATCTAAATGGTTAATGACATAGTTTTTCTTAGCTGCCCACACTAATGCTGCTCTTAAAGATGTTGCTTTAAGACTTGGTGCAAAAACTTCATCGTAATCAGATGCAGTTTGATTAAATCCTTGAGCTACTAACCTAGCCTTATGGGTAACAGTCCCATCATTTCCAGTTTTTACTTTAAATATCCATTTGCACCCAATGGATTTTTCTCCTGGAGGTAATTTAGCATCTTCATAAACTTTCATTACCTTTAATGAATTTAGTTCCTTTTCCATTGCCTTTTGCCAATTCTCCTGATCCTTAGCAGAAAACATCCTAAGTTCATCTACACTAGTTGGAACTTTAGTTACTTGGCAAACTATACTTGCTTGATACCTATCAGGTGGTCTAGTTACACGTGTAGTACGTCTAGGTATTACAGGACTTACAGGTGGACTTTCATTTATTAACTCTTCTTGATTATCTAACTCTTCCTGATCAACTGTTTCCTCTTGTTCTGGTCCTATTTGCTCTTCGTGGACTTCTTCTTTAATTGGACTCTTCTTATAACTAATCTGTTCTTTCTGCCTTTTGTAGGGTTCAATAATTACTTCATTATTTAAATCTTGCTCTAATCTATTCCATCCTACATGTTCTAGGAATTTTGCACTGGCACTGGTGTAAACTCTAGATGTAGCTGGTTCCCAGAATCTATAAGATCTATGATTAGATGTATATCCTACAAAATATAATCTTTTAGCTCTATGCTGTCCTTTGTGTCTATGTTGTGAAGGGATATGCACCCATGCTGGTGCTCCAAATGTGTGCATGTAACTTAAATCAGGTTTTGTACCATGCCACAGTGTGAATGGTAATTCACCTGTTGTTGAATTAACAACATTATTTAATATATGATTACCACACATTATTGCTTCTCCCCATAAATTGTCAGGTAATCCTGAATCAGACATCATAGTTCGTGTCATTGATTGTAATGTTTGGCCTCTTCTCTCTATAAAGGCATTATGTTGTGGCCTATATGGTGCAGACATTTTATGTTGAATACCTAACATTCTTAGTTTCTTCTGGAATTTATTATTTGTAAATTCCGTACCATTATCTGTTATAAGAGTTACTAATTTCTTTTTAGTTTTCCTTTCTGCAAATTTAATCCAATTAAATAGATTTTGATACGTTTCAGTTTTGCTCTTCATTAAATAGCAAAACCCATATCTAGAATAGTGGTCCATTATACTTAGTATGTATCGAGCTCCTCCTACACTTGGTTTTTTCGGACCTATTAAATCTGCAAATACTACCTCTAAAGGTTCTTTAGTAGTAAATCCATCAACTCTATTAGCAGATGTGACCCTGCTCTTACTTTGATTACAGGCATTACATTGCAAATACTTATTACAAGGTTTCAAACTTATTCCCTTAGATAATTCAACAGTTTTCTTAAGCATTTTAAAATTTAAATGCCCTAGCCTTCGATGTAACAAGTGAATACATTCATCATGACGTTTCTTATTTTCATAAACTGTGTTAGCCACTTTTAAACCATCATCATTTAACACATATAATTCACCTCTTAAAGATGCAGTAATTTTCTTATCTTCTTTTTCAATTATGCAGTTATCTCCTTTAAAAGTAACTACATATCCTAGTTTAAGCAAAATTCTAACTGAAATTAAATTAAACTTAAGTTGTGGTACATATAACATTTTTACATTCTCTTTTATAAAAGAACAATATGCTATACCTTGACCTTTAGCTTTCAGTTTCCAGCCATTGGCTAACGATATCTGCTGTGTACTCTGGGACATTTTAATAAAAATTTTGTTATCCTTTGTTATACAATGGGATGCTCCACTGTCAACCACCCATAAATTATTTTTTACAGCTTCGCTACTATACATGGCTAACTCTAAATTTTTCTTTATCTTTTGATGACTTTTAGTATTCTGGTCAGCGTTCTGGCGTTTTGCCTTTTTACAAAATCTTGCCAAATGTCCTCTTCCTCCACAATTAAAACACTTTTTAATTGCGTATGCAGTAGGAGATTCATTATCTTCTTTTTGAGGTTGCTGCCTCCTTAAATCGTCTCTTTCAAACCTTCTTCTGGCCTCTTCAATCAATCTGCCAGTTATATCAGTTAAAGTTAAACTTTCCTTTGGCAATATTTCAAGGGAAGTTACGTAGTTGTCATAACTTTCATCAAGGGAAGATAGAATTATGTAGACTTGGTGTAGTTCAGAGAAAATAAGCTCTTTCTCGTGCAGTTCTTGAAAAATGCTTTGCATAGTTTTCAAATGACTCAGCATATCACCATTCTTATGGAGATGTGTACTGAAAAGCTTCCGTGTTAGATTTATGTGAGCACCAACATTATCTCGAACATTAATCCTCTTCAGCTTCTGCCAACACCCAACAGCTGTTTTCTCTCCGTGGATATAAACAAGTTGCTGATCAGTTAAGGTTAAAGCAATTATGCAAATAGCGTGTTCATTTTTATGCATAAATTCTTCTATCTTTAGTTTATCTTCCTCATCCTCTGGATCCCATTCTTCTACGTTTGGTGGATTTTCAATTATGTTCCACAAACCTTCTCTTCGTAGAAGCAGACTACATTTCATAGACCATGATACATAGTTTGTTCCATCCAACTTGGATATAAGGGACAAACTTTGTAAATTGACTTGTGCCATGTTTTCTTATATGGATATAAAACTATAATTAATAAAACACAGCTGTCTGTTTACTGTAATGTATAACAACACAAACTCTCACTTTTACATAAATCTGTTTTATCCTAGTTAAACTGACTTTGCAGCCTCTGGGCCCATAACCAGTGTTAAGCCTGGTTTCCCCAACCAGGGTTAGGGAGACAAGCTAAACAGAATGTGCAGCGTTAGTCAGATAGGCACACAGATAAATGAGTGAGCTAAGCTTGTATGTTTATTAACATACAGTAAAAATAACAGATACGCTTGTGCTATCGAAAATATAGTTTATTCCATTATGAGTTCATAGCATAGTCAAAATAACAGTCCAATAGTCATGTATCATTTAGTCAGTCCATTCAGGGATATTCAGTTAGCAAAGTCCGTTTAGAATATCCTATGTCAATTCACTTACAAGTCAGTCCTTTGTTTTCTCTCCCGTTCGAGCAATGCAGTCTTGAGTCCTTGCAGTAATCAGGGATCATCAAAGCCAGAGAGAGAGCAAGCTGCAGTCTTGCCTCTTTTAAAGTGCTTTCACAACCACTCCCTTAATTACTGTCCCACAGTTAAAGTTGCAGACACTTTAACATACAAACTATGATTACATATTATTATTTTCCTAAACCAGTTAGGGTAAACAATGTTATCCCTAACAGATTTGCAAAGTGAATCCTAACAGACTCACTTGGCTAGCACTTTCATGTTTTCCTAGAACATAGAATAATAGTGTTGGAAGGGACCTTGGAGGTCTTCTAGTCCAACCCCCTGCTGGAGCAGGAGACCCTATATCATTTCAGACAAATGGTTGTCCAGTCCAGGTTTTTGAAGGCCTCCAGTGATGGAGCATCCACAGCTTCTGAAGGAAAGCTATTCCATTGGTTAATTGTTCTCACTGTTGGGAAATTTTTCCTTAGTTCTAGTTGCTTCTCTCCTTGGTTAGTTTCCATCCATTGTTTTTTGTCTTGCCTCTTGGTGCTCTGGAAAATAGTTTGACCCTCCTCATCTTCGTAGGAGGCCCTCAAATATTGTAACAGTACTATTGTGTCCTGCCTGGTCCTTCTTTTCATTAAGCTAGACATACCTAGTTCCTGTAACCATTCTTCGTATGTTTTAGCCTCAAATCATTTTTGTTGCTCTTCTCTGCACTCTTCCGAGAATCTCAACATTTTTTTTGTATTGTGGTGATGAGAACTGGATGCAGTGTTCAAAGTGTGGTCTTACTAAGGCTTTGTAAAGCATTATTAGAACTTCATGTGATCTTGATTCTATCCCTCTATTAATGCAGCCCAGGATTGTATTGGCTCTTTTGGCTGCCGCCGCACATTGTTGGCTCATGTTTATGTAATTGTCCACTAGGATTCCAACATCCCTCTCACTGTTAACTGTCATTAAGTCAAGTTTCACATAGTCCATACCTATACATTCATCTTTCCTATCTAAATGTAGAACCTTACTTTTATCTACATTGAATTTCATTTTGTTAGATCATGATCCATCATGTATCCCTAAGTAGAATAGATAACTATATAACTATCTCTACACTGGTTCAAGAGCCTTCGGATTGAATGTTGTGGAAACCACACTAGGTCACATGAATCTATTATATCTGAGTGTGCCTTGCTCTTTGTCCAAGAATCTTTGATTTCCCATTTCTATTTGCCTTGACATGCCTGCTTACCTTCTTTGTACTCTCCAAGCCTTGTCCAGTCATTGGCCCCAATGTAACATCAATCCTTCTGAAAACATTATCAGAGTTATGATCCAACCATGGGACAGAAACAACACTGGTTACTCTAGAAATGACCTTCACTATG
Organism: Hydrophis major; assembly: GCA_033807585.1. Taxonomy (NCBI): domain Eukaryota; kingdom Metazoa; phylum Chordata; class Lepidosauria; order Squamata; family Elapidae; genus Hydrophis; species Hydrophis major. The sequence continues at coordinate 184,868,343 of CM066329.1, read as the reverse complement.
ACTTGGATTTGGAGGAATTCATCCTTCCTGATACTTTTGGATCTCTTTGTGACATTTAATACTATTGAATATTATTTCTTTCTGAACAGCCTGCAAGGATTGGGAGGAGGAATCACTATGTCACCTTGGTTCAGCTCATCACCTGAGTGATGGTTCTAGTCAGTAGCTATAGGGAAACAACACTGAGCCCTTGGTGCTCCAATATTGGACATTGTAGATCTTGGTTCATACTATTTAACATCTGTATCAAGTTATCAGGAGAGATCATTTATCAATTTGGGATAAGATGCCATCAATATTTGAGTAACACTCAGCTATACATTTCTATCCTTCCTGGAGAGGTTGTTGAAGCTGTTAGAAGGGAAGATCCTTGTGATGCAATGGCTTTTATCTGCAGAACAGGGGTGTCAAACTGGCGGCCTACAGGCCGGATGCATCATGCGCAGGCCACACCCACTCTGGCTACGCAAAGGCAAAAAAAATATGTTATGATACATCACATGACATCATGTGACACGATCAAGTTTGACATCTGTGCTGTACCATTAGCCATGAATAGTTGGTTCAGTATTTGCATTTCTGAACTCCTGCCATTATCTCAATCAATGTAATACAGTCAATAACACAACTGGCCTTGAAATATACCTATATATTAACACAAAACACTTGCCTTATTCATAGTTCTAATTCTCAGATTTTTTTTTCATATGTGATTGTACATCCAGATACTGAATCTCAGCTTAAAAGTATTGGTACCATAGATTCTGTGATTAGCTGGTTGCGGGGTGTCTCCCATTCAAGGTTATGCCATAGCAAATAGGAAGGCCCTGACTCAGCAGTTGTTCTGCTTTAGTTCCCAGCCAGTTGTCCTGCAGTTCAAAAGGATATTTTTGATCACTTCTGTGCTATTTATACTGTTTATGATTCTTGTATTCTGCCCTTTCTTGAAGGAGATCAGGCAAACATGTTCAGCTCATAATGGGCCCGCAAAGCAGCTTATATCAGCCAGCATCACAGCTGATGGCAGGCAAAGTTGAATGTCAGATTTCTGATCTTTTAGCTCAGCACTAGCCTGGGCACCAGAGGCAGAAGGGAAAATGCAGTCCTGAGCTAGTTCAAAACCTAGCAGTGCTGTCTTTTTTAATAATTTGGTAGTTAATTCCCTGTACAACTTAATTCCTTCTTATTTTCAACCAGATTATTTCTATGGGGGTAGCATGAGATTCAAAAACCCAGCATAACATATCTCAATAAAGACTTTTATTATCACCAGAAAACAAGGAGCTTATTATGGCAACAGAGAAAGGGAACGGTAGATTAATGAAAACTTGCATTATTATAGTTCCTAAGAGGCCACAAGACATCTTAGTGTTTTCATAAGTAGCAAAAATTGCAAAATATAAACAATCTATTTTGAAGATACTTGCCCTATTTAGATTATAGCACTAAAACTTAACCTCTTCTTTGTCTGTTCTCTGCCCATTCCTCTTATAATCTTCTCTTGGCTGTTTTTTCTACAATCCTCACAGCTCTTTTGGATGGTAAGTTTCTGGCAATACCAACACTGGGAGAAAGCATATCTTTACATATGATTACGGGATTGGAATCTTAGTGGATTTGAATTGCTGCATGGATTATGGCAGTGGCCCCCAACCTTTTTTGTGCTGTGGCCCGGTACCAGCATCACAAAATGATCCGCGGCCCGGTACTGGCATCAGCACACATGACAAGGCAAGACGAGCCGAGCGACTGGCCATCCATCCATCTCCCGCTTCTCCCCGCCACCTTCAACTCCTCCTTTGTATCTTTGTCGATGGGCTTCGCTTCGGGACGGCTTCGGGGTGGCTTCGGGACGGTAACTTGGCTCGCCCTGCCTTGGGTGCTGAAAGAATCCTCGTGCCTTAGTTTCATTTGAAGCCCCCCCGCTTCGATGAAACTAAGGTGAGAGGATTCCTTCAAGACCCAAATGCTGCTTTCCAACCGGAAAAGCTCACCTGGAAGCACTTTGTCGTCAAACAAGATGGCGGCGCCCAACAAACCAGTGGCCGGGTAGGAAATGTTCCACGGACTGGTACTGGTCCATGGCCTGGTGGTTGGAGACCCCTGGATTATGGGACATCCTAATTTTAGATAATCCCAGAAAAAGAAGAGAAAAAAACCTATTAATAGACAGCTAACCACCTCAATCATTATAAGAATTTTTGCATCTCAGCTACTCTCAGCTCCAACCACATGGATAATGATATAAGATTGTCAAAACTGTAGTTCAAATCTTCTGAAGAGTGCCATGTTGCTTATTGTCAATTATTGTCCTCATTTTAACTGGCCTTCTTCCCTTTTAAAAGCTCAGATTATATTAATTTCCTCTAGCCTCATTTTCTTAATATATAATAGAATGACAATTTCCAGAATTCCTATATTGCATAGGATAATGTAAGGGATTATATGGGATAATGCCCACACAAACTAAAATAGTCCAAGCTGCATGTTGTATAAATCAGTCATGAAAGCAATTTTGGGGACAAAGAATAGGCAGGGATTTAGTTTAGGAACAAATGTGGCATTCCCCCTACAGGCCTGGAAAATGTATTTCTGAGTGGTGAAACTATCTGCAGTCTTTTGGGTTAGATGATTCCACCACCCCCAACTCTGCAGACCTACTGTGCCTCACTTGCCCATGGTGCTCTCACCAGGCAGGAAACATAATTCCAACCAGTATTTTTTTTTTTTTAACCTTTTTACCTTTGGGTGCCCTCTGTGAAACTTGCTAGCCTATTTTCCATCCTTGGAAATGCCTTTGCGCTACTTGCTCAATGAATTTCACAATCTTAATGACAGAGACTATTGCCTCTGTCCATGGTACTGAAATGTCCAGGGGAAATTTTGGCTCAGCAATCTAAAGATGTGGCTGAAGAGATCACATTGATATGAAATAACTGCATATTTTATCTAATTTAAAGCTACCCTCCCCCCAAGGTGAGGTTCTGGAGACAGAGATGGAGATCACCTTTCCTGCCCCAATTAGCAGCTCTTGCACAGCTCCATCACATTTGTCTTTTTCATATTTCAGCAAAAACTAAAAGGCATCTAGTATCATTCCCATTGATTAAATGTTCCCAATTGATATGAGTACGGTATTCCTTACCTTCAGCTAACCTACAGCCCCTCTTATGGGAGAACAGGGGCAATAGGCCAAGAACGTGCCATCTGCTGAATATTTTTTAACAGGCAAGGAGAGCTTTGAATTGGGAAGTAGATTGTCCTGGATGTCAGGACATCTTTAAACCTTGACAAGAAAAGATGAAAAATAAAGGGGGAAATTTAAGGACTCTTGTCAAAAATGTCTGCATGACTGTTTTGTATACAAGCAGCTTTATGGGTACCTTAGGCCTATATTGGCGGAGTTCTTTCTATGTAGGAAATTATTATCTTGAGTCTGTTTCTTCAGGATAGTTATCCCATATGATTTTTCTCTGTACAATATCTTCACTTTCACTAGTAGATCAGCTCTCTAATCATTATTCAGTTATCATATTCTTAACCAAGGAGATCAAGGCAATATTACCTTTTGTCACATTTTCATCCTGATAATAATCCTGTTGTTTACTCAAAGTTGGACCCATTCACGAAGAATAACTCTGTCTGAATAATTTAGTGGTTAGCATTGGGACTGAATGAAGCTCCAGGTGCTCAGATTTTATAAACCTACAGTTCCAAGCATCCTGTGCTGAGGTATCTTTCTCTTCATCTCCGATCCTGTTATTATGGTGTACTATAATGTTGTGGGTATTTTATGCCCCCCAGGAGCACAGCATAATAGTATAATGGTATTATACTATTGTGCTGTGCCCATGAGGCCCACAACGCCCCCCAAACAAATAGACCCAAAACAACTGGTGGATGCATGCAGACCACAGTTTCCTTTCCAAGCTCTGTAAGTAAAAGAGTATGTCACTTCAGGGACTAAAAAAAAAATCTCCTAGATCAGGTGTCTCCAACCTTGGCAACTTTAAGCCTGGAGGACTTCAACTCCTAGAATTCCCCCAGCTTGCTGGCTGTGGAATTCTGGAAGTTGAAGTCCGCCAGGCTTAAAGTTGCCAAAGTTGGGGATCCCTGATCTAGATGTTGAAAAGTAGCTGGTTTCTTCTATGGAAATAAAAAATAATAGCACAAATATTAATTCATCAGAAACATAGTAAGGAACCGCAACTGGACAATATTTTAATTAGGATCAACTACAATGACATAAAGTGAAAAGTTTGTACACTTCTTCTATGTCATACTAGTCATTCGTAAAAGGAGATGTGTGGCTAATTGGATTAGTCACTTCCAAAGGCTAACTAATTTTTGTTTCCTAAACTTATAATTTCAGCTGTCAGTAATTGGGCAGATATCTAGTTTAGGAAGAGGAAAAATGGTCCAACATTCCACATGCTTTAGAAAGCTTTTTTTAAAATAATAATAATAATAATAATGCTTTTGACTGGTAGATCCTGTAATTATTGATAAAAATTCATTGGCTAATGGATTCTGGTTAATTGCCAGCCAAGCATCCCCAGCAGATCTCTCTCTTGCAAATATCATTTTTCTTAATGACAAGTTATTCAGAAGGCAGTGGACTGAGGTTTAGCTTCCTTGTAAAGTCTATTTCTTTTCTATGCTTCATTTTTTCTCAGTAATTTATGTCCTAAAGATAGGTAAAATGAATTAATGCTTGTTTATTGTTCTTTTTATTCTTGGCAAAGGACAGTTCAGATAGATCCAATGGATGCTTTGATTTTTTTTAAATTTGAGATTTTTATAGATTAAAAAGATAATTTCATAGGTGTATGGAATTAAATCTATGGAATTAAATCCCCCAGCCTGCTGTTACACTCACATATACATATCCTCTTCCACTTCCAGTTCCTATTAATGAAATAAAAACAAGTTGATTTTTTTTTCTGGGGAAGAAGTATGGTAATAAAGCATTTTGCTTCTTGCCATTAAAGCCATACAAATTCCCTTGAATGGATCACACCAATAAGAGCAGCATTCGGTTTATGGGATGACTATCCCACTATCTTAATTATCTCATAATAAAAGCTCACAGTTATATTAGTGTAGGTGACTTAGGGATTACTGATATGGAGTGATTTGAAGTTTTATCATATCATGACATACTTCTTTTTCCACATATCCTTGTTTTTTTTATTTCTTTTTTGCCATTTTTCTGGCAAGAGAGCCATATGCCAGACAGTTGCAGTAACTCTGAGGATTTTATATGTCTGGTACATCAAGGGTAAAAAGACTGAAAATGTTATAATAAATGCCAAACGTTTGCATTACTGCAAAAAACAGGCCCACTTTCTACATAGAAAAACAGAAGAGTAGTACATGGTTTGGTTTTATGGTTCTTTTGACCTAGGTGAGATTAAGCTTCTTGTGTCTGGACTAGTTACATGTGTCTGTTAATGGACTTGCTCAAGTTGCTGAAGAATCTCAAAACCTTCAAACTGTCTACACCATAGTTGTCAAATTCACAGCCTCACATTGGTGTCATGTGACATTTTGCGACATTTTCCCCATTTGCAGAGCTGGGGTGGGTGTGGCCTGCATGTGATGGATCCGGCCTGTGGGCCACCAGTTTGACATCCCTGGTCTACACTTGAAATGTAGCCTTCAGTGTTGCGGGCTTTATATGTGTGTCCTGAAATAGAGGTGTATTCTTGTGTCCAAAAACTATATAATCTAAATCAAGAACATGATTTTGATTCTGTCTAAATATGGATGAAGTATTTAGACCATGCTAATGTCCAGACATCACACAGCTGTAAAATATAGGACAAACCCTGTTTAGACTAGATTCTATGCATCCAATATGAAATTCCCTGGATATCTCATATATTTCTGCACAAATTTCAAGGTTTGCCATTGGACTCTTCTGGAATCCAATTCAAAAACCACACCCTTGTTCCAACCTAACAAAAATTATTTGAAAAGGCTGGACTTTTCAGTGTCACCACTCCACATATGTTCTAGGTATTGTGGAAATGCTCTGGGAACTGCAAAAGGATTACCTACCCTTTCAGTTAAAGTGTGGGATAATCCAAGCAATGAAAGATATTTATACAGTAAAAAGGGATCCATCCCCATCACAGAGGGCTCACAATTTAGAAATCAACAACTGGATTTCTTTGAATACTGTAAAGGAAAGGGAAGGCAAGGAAATGGGGGGAAAGGCTAATACTGAATGAATATGTAATTATTTCAATGACACATGCATACAGGTCAGTGGTGGGATTCAAATTTTGTTACGACTGGTTCTGTGGGTGTGGCTTGGTAGGCATGGAGTAGGTGTGGCTTGGGGGGCATGGCAGGGGAAGGATACTGCAAAATCTCCATTCCCTCCCCACCCCACTAACCTGCTTTCCAGCTCCGTTCTCCTGTGCAGGGCAAAAAAGAAAAGAAGACCCAGCCAATCAGCTGGGATTTGGGAAGCAGAGAATAGATGGGGGTGGGGGCCAGTCAGAGGTGGTATTTGCTGGTTCTCTGAACTACTAAAATTTCCGCTACTGGTTCTCCAGAACTGGTCAAAACCTGCTGAATACCACCTCTGATACAGGTTTAGTTACAAAGTAAGATATTGTGAGAAGTACTGTAGGAGACTACATAAAAAAATCTCTTTCCATCAGGTCTAGGAAGTCTCTTTTACCTCAGAAAACCTCAGTCAGGTTAATCAATGCTGGGTTACACAGAAGAGTTGTTGGACTTGAACACAATAAGGAACAGTTTTCCTATTTCACAACTCAAGGAAGGGTTGTGCTTATGTCTGATGAAGGATCCAAAAACATCATCCAGTCTTCCCTACCTTAAAAGACTAGTTGTGGGTGTGTGTGGAGATGGCCAGAATCTTTTTGTTTTGAAAATGGGATGACTTATAATTATATATCACTTCAAACAAAATGGGACAACATAAGAACAATAGCAAAACAAAACCCCATAATGTATCACAAGCACCCAACTCATTGCAAAACATAAGAGGATTGATGATTATGGTAATGATGACGATTTCTCAAAAACTAATAGTATTGCATTTGATTAATATGTTCTTGGCAGAAATTCTATAACCTGAGAACTATAACTGAAAAAAACTCTGTATTTTGGTGTGCACTCATACACATAATTAGAAAAACACCAAAGACAGCACTCCCTGAAAGAGTTTAATACTCAGGCAGGCTAATATACAGTAGAACAACAACTACTTTTTGTATTGCAGATCTAAATTGTCTATGATCTGAAACTGGCATTCTTCATATAAATTATATTAATCTCATAATCCACAATAGCAGGAACTACATGGGAGTTGTAATCCAACCCAATGGGAAAAAGTGCATTAGATGTTTTATTTATTTCTTAGATTTACATGGCTATTCATTTTAATGAATATAACTTCAGATGGATGACAACATTCAAATTGTGATAAATATGTGGAAAATCAAATCCAGATTTCCCTAGAGTTAAACCCCCCCCACACCAAATACTCCAAATAAGGTGCCATAGGTATCACATATCAGCCACACAAGTGTTGTGCACAATTCCCATATTGACCAATGACAGACCTGGGAGAAGAGCCAAGTCTTCATAGCCTTCCAGGAGGCCAAAAGAATAAGGAACCTCCAAATCTCAGGGGAAAGCTATTCCATTATGCAGGCATTCGTCCAAAGAAGGACAGGGTCCTTCTAGGTCCACCAGATGACATTGTTCAATAGTGTGGACCTAGACCATGCTTACCCTATGTGATCTAGTGGAATGGGCAGATAAACTCAGAGAGAGAGGGGTGGCGAAGGAGGGAGGGAGAGAAAGAATCCTGGAAATATTCTGGCACCTTGTCATTTATGGCTTTAGGGATGATAACGAATCCCTTGAATTGCATCAGGAAGGAAACTGGGAGTCTTCAACTCATAGAGCAGCAGTGTAACCTGGGCAAAATCTGGAGTACCCAGAATTGAACAATCTGCTGGATTCTGGACCAACTGAAGCTCTCAGCTAGTCTCCAATGTAGAGTGCATTGCAGAAGTTCAATCAGGAAGTAACTGACCAATCCAGCAATAGGCACAAACAGTGTACCATGTAGACATTTTAAAAACTTCCCTAGTCTTAGCTGCCACTCTGGCTCTAAAACCAGAGCCATTCCATCTTCCTAGGTTTGAGTTGAAGCTGGTTCTTCACCATCCAGATATTTACTTTGTGTAAGCACCTGAACAGCCTTACTTGCCTGGCCTGAGGTGGAGATGTACAATTGGGCGGCATCAGCCTACCGATGATATCTTACCTTGTGTCACAAATGACTTCACTCAGTTGCTTTATGTAGATGTTAAATAGGAGTGTGAGACAACCAAGCCCAGAGGCACCCTAGACAAGTGACGTCCAGTGCTAAATGTCTCTCAGTGTTAAATGTCAAAAAGCAGACTTTTAATTGGAAATTAATAACTGATGTCAACTGTTAAGCACCTGCAAAGTATTATTCCTTTTTTAGGTGCTTTTTGCCTTGCTTTTCTATAAATAGAAGAGAAAAACTGCACTCAGATCTGCTTACAGACCAATCAATTGCAATATCAACAATAAACAAAGACACAAAAGAATAAGTCTCAAAGCAACATAGATGCCAAGCTGTCTATATTACTGAGGGATCAGTATGCAAAAGTTTTTTTTTTTAATGAGGATGCCTTTGAGTCAATGTTGACTCCTGGAAACTGCCTGAAGTAATCCCTGCGGTTGCTTCCTATGACTGGAAGAGGGCGATAGGCCCAAAGTCACCCAGCTAGCTTTGTGCAGAACTAGAATTCATGATCTCCCAGTTTCTAACCTGGTGCCTTAACTACAACATCAAACTGACTCTACACAAACAGATATTTTTTATGCATAGGGATGGTTAGAGTAATTTATCCTCTGAATTAGCTTGTTTGGGATCACTGATGACTTTCACCTTCCAATTCCACAGTTTGAACCATGACTCACTCAGATATCTGAGCCATCTCTAAGTATTTGATGATAGTCCATCATAGCCCGAATTATGTGTTCCAGAGACCATCTGAATGGATGAATTTGGCTTGGCCAGAATATTAGTATAATAAGGTTGAAGCTAGTTATTACTTCTTGGTTCCTAGATCAATACTTGCAAACTGAGCTCAGTCAGCACACATTATGATGGAATACATCAGGGGTTAGTTCTTTTCCTTCCTTATTTCTTCTACAGCATTATTGAGTCCAGTAATATTGCAGGCACTATCATTTACTTGGGCTTAAGTGCCCCCTAAAGTAAAGAGCAATAAATAGGAAGCTGGATTCCCCATATATGCTGTCTTTGGATCTGAATCGGTTTTATTTTATAACCCTTGTGAAACTTCCTCCTTTGTATTCATAGTTATTGTCGGTTTTGTGATCAGTTTGATCCACATACGTAAATTTCATTATGATGATCTCAGAATTTATTGCTATTCATATTATACATTGCTTACTATGCTCCAGTTAGATGACTTGGAAGTCAAAGGAATGCTTGCAGCAATGAGTTCCCTACAGCGCCATTTCTCCAGTCTACCATACAGTAAACAATAGTATAATCATAAGTGTATATGTTTAGGCATATAGAGCAGAGCAATGCCATTCTAAAAAGAAGCAGATCACATGCAAACTGCATCTTTAAACAATATAGGGCATCCTATTAGCATGAGTTGAAGCTCCATCCAAAATATCTACAAATAAACATACCATTTCTTTCCCAATATAGCTCTCCAGAAGCTCCAGCTTCAGTTTGCAAATGAGGACAAGCTCACTTGGTGTGAAAAGATCCCCCTACACACTCACTCACACACAGACACACTCCTGAGTCCAGCAAATACCCTATTACAGTTGTCATGGAAATTAGAAAAGTGTGTCTGTTTGAATTTACTCTGTGCTAGCCTCCTAGATCAGTCTGGCAGGATAATGCAAGCACCACTTTCATTAGGGGGCTGGGAAGCTTAAGGGGCAGCTTTTGCAGGCCCTGGGGACAGAGGGGCCACAATTGAATGTGCCAGGTATCTTTAAACGGGAGAAAAACTCATATTTCATAGCAAGCTCAAAAGTGTGATTAATCCATGCTATTCCCTTGAAAAGCGGGCGCGATGGTTCAGCAGTTAAAGATGCTGAGCTTGTCAACTGGAGAGCTGCCAGGCTGGATTCGACACCCGAGTTCTGCGCAACAGCTCCTGTTCCTTGTCCCAGCTCCTGCCCAGCTAGCAGTTCGAAAGCATGCAAACGCAACTAGACTAATAAGTACCACTTCGGTGGAAAGGTAACCGCATTCTGTGTCCCTTTGGCATAGAGTCATGCTGACCATGTGACCATGGAAGTGTCTTCGGACAGTGCTGACTCCCTCAGCCAAGAAATGGAGATGAGCACTGTTCTGTCCCTTAATTAGCATTCTTGAGATCCCCGCGCTTTGATTGGCCAAAGCGCGGGGCACTCTGATTGGTCAGGCGAGCCGCACCGATTGGCTCGCTAAGAATCTCCCACGATTGGTCTATTCAAATCGCGGGAGATTCAAAGCGGTGCCATTGGCCGTGGCCACCGCGGCTAAAAGAATAAAAGCCGCGAACCTTTTGCAAAGCGCCAGTTCGGTTCCTACTTTAATAAAAGAGCATGATTTGAAGTCACCGACTCCTGGCATCATTTTCGAGGACACGACACTGGCGATGACGATGGGATCCCGACCCTGAACTGAACCAGGTGTCCGACGGAAGCCAGACGAACCACCACGATGGCGAAAATCGCACCCCCCACACCCTTCAACCCCGCCACCAAGGACTGGGAATCGTACTCCGACCGATTCCGAATGTTCCTCGAGTGCAGCGATCTGAAGGACGCCACCGGCCCCATGAAGCGCGCCATCTTCCTGACCCACTGCGGGACCGAGGTATTCAAGATGGCCAAGGCGCTTGCCAAATCCGCCGATGCGACCGCGATGGACTGGGACGTCCTCGAGCCAATACTTTGGCAGCACTACGCTCCAGAGGTACCCATCCTGATCCGACGCAATGAGTTCTACCGTCGGGACCAATGGTCGGGTGAGAGTTTCAGCAACTTCGTCGCCGAACTACGACGCCTAGGGGGGCTCTGCGAATTCGACAACCTGAACGACACCCTGCGAGACAGAATCATGCTCGGCTTGTGGGACCCCGTCCTCCAGAGCCGGCTGATGGCCAAGGGCAACATCAGCCTAGCAGACATCCTCACCGCAGCCGCAGCCGCCGAAGCAACCCGAACATCCGCCGACGGCATGCGCAGACCGAACGCTGGGGACCACAGCGGGAACAACAACCCTGCAAGGTCGGCCGAGGCCCAACCCGAGACGACCACCCACCAGGGCGATTTCCACTCAGCATCGGGCACTTCCGATGACGAAGAGGACATTCATCGCCTCCAGACAGGCCGCGACCCACGGAACCGGCGGGGTCGTAAGTCGAGGACCAACTGTGCCGGTTGCGGAGGCGACCACCCCAGGTCCGAATGCCGGTTTTTCGAATCGATCTGCTGGCATTGTGACAAGAAGGGACACATTGCCCGTGTCTGCCGCCTTAAAAAGAACCGCAGCCTGGCCCGATGGGACCAGAGCGACCGGAGGAGAGAGAGCACACCACCCCGGACCAGAGATCGCCCCTCGGACAACAGATGGGACCGGAACGGACGATCCCTATGAGGCGGCGATAACCAGCGAAGAGAGGAGACCCATCAGACGGTCACCATCGGCCACGCCATAACCAATGATGCCCGGAAGGTCCACGTGGAGGTAGGCATCAAGGGCCAGCCATGCAAAATGGAGGTGGACTCCGGGTCCAACCTCTCCATGATAGCATCGCATGAAATAAAGCACTTGGTGCCTACCATCCAAAGGAGGAACCTAGACAGCCAGAGACTCATCGTAAAGGACTACCAGGGAAACCGCATCCCGGTAGTCAGAACCAAACACTTCAACATTACATATAAAGGGCACACCGAAAGGCTTCCCCTGACAATCGTCGACCGCGACCGCCCAAGCCTACTGGGACTGCAATGGTTTGCCCCGCTCGGCATCGCAGTCACGGGAGTCGACCACGTCACCGACGACAGCTGGGAGCAACAACTGGCCCGGGAATTCCAAGAGGTCTTCGACGGAAACCTAGGCAAGTACCGAGGGCCCCTCATATCATTCAGCCTAGACCCAAACGTCCCCCCAAAACGCCTGAAACCAAGGCGGGTGCCATTCGCACTGAAACCCAAGATAGACGAGCAAATTGACAAGCTCGTCAAGCAAGGGGTTCTGCAGCCCATAGACCATGCCCGGTGGGAGACCCCCATAGTCACCCCGATCAAGCCCGATGGGTCGGTGAGGATCTGTGGGGACTATAAGGCCACCCTAAATGGCGCGCTGCAACAAAGCGCCTACCCTGTCCCAGTAGTGCAACACCTACTGCACTCACGGGGAGGGGGCCAGGTTTTCGCCAAGCTCGACCTCGCCCAGGCATACCAACAGTTGCCAGTCGACGAGCAAACGGCAGAAGCGCAAACCATAGTCACCCACCGGGGAGCATTTAAATGCAACCGACTCCAATTCGGAGTCAGCGTGGCACCGGGAATATTCCAAAGCCTAATGGAAAGACTATTGCAAGGCATCAAGGGGGTGGTACCTTACTTCGACGACGTCCTAGTGTCGGCAGCCAACCAAGCCGAACTAGAGGGTCGCCTAAGGGAGGTCCTAACCAAATTCAAAGAGACCGGGCTCAAAGTAAAGAGGGAGAAATGCCAATTATACATGGAACGGGTTGAATTCCTAGGATACCTCCTAGACCGTCACGGCATTCACCCCACAAACCAAAAAAACAAGGTCATCAAAGAAGCCCCCACACCCAAATCGAAGACGGAACTACAGGCATTCCTGGGGCTACTTAACTTTTACAATGTTTTCCTGCCCCAAAAGGCAACGGTGGCGGAGCCCTTGCATAGGCTCCTGGACAAGGCGGCGACTTGGACTTGGGGGAAACGCGAGCAAGCCGCCTTCCAAAGAACAAAGGACCTCCTCACTTCGGACGCCGTCCTTATACAGTATAACGAGACCCTACCTTTGGCCGTCACATGCGACGCATCACCCTTCGGCGTCGGCGCGGTCCTCAGCCATACCCTCCCCAACGGAAAAGAAGCACCCATCACGTTCTTTTCAAGGGCCCTCACCAAACCGGAGCAGAACTATAGCCAGCTGGACAAAGAGGCTCTGGCTATCGTTGCCACCGTGAAAAGATTCCACGAGTACCTCTACAGCCGGACATTCACCATCATAACTGACCACAAGCCGCTGCTGGGAATCCTTGCAGGAAACCGGGCCACCCCGAACATTCTGTCTCCCCGAATGACAAGGTGGTCTGAGTTCCTGGCAGCCTACAACTACGGACTCATACACAGACCGAGTAAGACGATCTCCCATGCAGACGCCTTAAGCTGCTCGCCGCTACCGGAACCTGACACCGACCCAGCACCCACGACGACCACCCTCAGCATAGAGACTCTACCCAACCTGCCCATAACCGTGTCAGACATTGCCCGAGAGACTAATAAAGACAAACGTCTGGTGCGGGTGTTGCATTGGGTAGAGAAAGTGTGGCCGGAAAGAGACAACGACGAGTCCGTCAAAACATTCCGAAACCGGCAAATGGAACTCTCGTTATTAAAAGGGTCCATACTATGGGGGGATAGGGTGGTCATTCCAGAAAAACTACAAGGGAAGGTTCTGGAACTACTACACGAGGGGCACCCTGGCATCGTTAGGACTAAAGCCCTGGCCAGAAGTTACGCTTGATGGCCAGGGATGGACAAACAAATTGAGACCTGGGTAGCAAGGTGCCAACGATGCCAGGAAACTAGGCCAAGTCCACCCACAGCACCCGTCCTAGAGTGGGAAACCCCAAGGGGACCTTGGTCTAGGATCCATATAGACTTCGCCGGGCCCACAAAAGGACACACCTTCCTTATAACAGTAGACGCTTACTCCAACTGGCTGGAGGTAAGCAACATGAAAACAACAACCATGGAGGCCGTGATCAAGGAACTCTGCAAACTCTTTGCAACGCACGACCTCCCAGACGTCGTCATTTCCGACAACGGGCCCCAATTCACCTCGCTGGAATTCAAAAAATTCCTAGCGGAAAGGGGCATCCGCCACGCGCTGACAGCACCGGTGCACCCGGCGGCGAACGGTAGGGCGGAACGAATGGTGCAATTCACTAAGAAAATCATCCGGAAAATAGACCACGGGGAGATCCAGGAGAAAATCAACAAACTACTCTTCACCCAACACATAACCCCAAATACCACAACCAATAAAAGCCCAGCCGGACTATTAATGGGGAGGAAATTAAGGTCCCCACTCGACAGGTTACACCCCACATATAACCCGGAGAAGCCCCCAGACTCAAACAGCAAACACCGAACTTTCGCACCAGGCGACCCCGTATACGCAAGAAACCTGACGGGAGACCCACTATGGGTACTGGCCGTCATCACACAAATAACAGGCCTACACTCGTGCCGGCTACAAACAGCAGACGGACGAGCATGGAAACGCCACATCGACCAATTAAGGTCGAGGACTACCAACCAAGAGACCACCGACGCACAAACAGGCGAAACCAACCCCCACAACACAAACCAAGGGGGGAGGGAATACCCAGGGGACCAAAACCAAAGAAGAATAAACTAGCCATACTTACCGGAAAGCAGCCAGCACGACCCCTCGACAGGAAGAGACAGCCAGGCCAGCTCGACCGACCCGGGGAGACCGTGCGGGAGCGGCGAAACCCGCAGCTCAACCAACCCGGGAGGCCCAGGAGGGAGCTACGGAGAGCGGCCCGGCCTGACCGACCAGCCGGTTCCCACGACAGCATCAGGAGCAACAGAGATCCCGACCGAACCGGCCGGGATCCAACCTACGACTGAGCTGCGCAGGTCCAGTAGGCTCAGACAGAGCCCCGCCTACCTATGTGACTACGCGACGTAAGGACTAAACCAAGAGGGGAGGGGTGTTCTGTCCCTTAATTAGCATTCTTGAGATCCCTGTGCTTTGATTGGCCAAAGCGCAGGGCACTCTGATTGGTCAGGCGAGCCGTGCCGATTGGCTCGCTAAGAATCTCCCGCGATTGGTCTATTCGAATCGCGGGAGATTCAAAGTGGTGCCATTGGCCGCGGCTGCCGCAGCTAAAAGAATAAAAGCCGCGAACCTTTTGAAAAGCGTCAGTTCAGTTCCTACTTTAATAAAAGAGCATGATTTGAAGTCACCGACTCCTGGCATCATTTTCGAGGACACGACAAGCACCATGCCCAAGAACTGGACATGACTGACAGGAAAACCTTTTATCTTTTTATTCCCCTGAAGGCTTTACCTTATTAGGACCATCCCCCTTCACCTCCACATACATTCAAGTGGGAGAGAAAGAAAGGGATTTTTTCTTCTTCTTAAATGTACCCCATCCCATCAAGGTCTGTTTTACTTTCTTGTAACCTGCTGGGTTTTACATGATTACATGTTAAATTATTTTTTTACATGATTACATGTTAAATTAAAATACAGCTGAGTGAGGAAGGGATTATAAAGCTCAGGATGTTCACAGAACCAAGGGTTCCGAGGAGTCCCTGCTGTCCTAGGATTGTGGGACAGTGCAGCATTCTGGTTTCTGTGGACTGGAGGAAGAGGTTGCTTTTCATTTTCCTACAACTAGGCAATCCAGCAGGGTTAGCTGGATACTTGCTGGCCTCCAGAGAAGGGAGACCTTAAAAAGGTAGAAGGGTGTTCCTCTTTCATCAAACACTTAGCTTTTTCATGGCCTTTGTTCATAGTTTTTGGCTTGTTGCTTCGCTAAATGTTTACACAGCTGAGAATTGAATGGAGAGCATTCTGTTGCATAATTCCTTAAGGTAAGAAATGGGTCATGAAATTGCCAATGTAGTTGAAGAACTTTTTAAGGGAAGACAGATGGAAGGAAAGAGAAGTGGCAGGAAGCATGGGGTGAGGGGAGAGATGGAGAGAAGGGGAGGGAAAAACAGAATTCCCTTGAAAATTATGCAAGAAGGAAACGGTGTTTGGCCTCAGAATGGGTTATTTGGATTGGGTATTCTGTGAGATTGTGGGAGGGGGAAGGGAGAAGGGAGCAGGAGTGGGGTGTCCGCAAGTACAAGGGAAAAAAAATAAAGTCTGCATTTTTGACGGACAGGGTGTGATAAGCAAAATCACAGGTCGGGAATTCCCTTTTTGTACATTCACCTCTTGCTTGATGGGGAATTCTGGAGAACTAGAAAGCTTGCTTTGGTACCTTTTTGGCTAGATCTAATAAAGGCATCATCCAAATGTAGAGTTTAGATTAAAAAAAACCTAACAACGATTGCTTTCTAAAGATACATTGCAATTCCCTTCCCCCAACGCTTGTCACTTTCACGCTTTTCCAGATTATTTGCATTTTCTGCAATTGTCAGCACTTGACAATTGTCCTTTGCTTTAATTTAAAGTGGAGGACAGGGTTGAGCCATGACTCTCCAGAGACATCTGGCTGTTGCTGCTCATAGCCACCCATGTCCCAGTTCCACTGCCATTTCATCTCTCTTCTCTTTATTTCCCCTTCATTATTTTCCCATGCCCCATTTACAGTTTGTCTTTTTCTTTCTCTTTCTCCTGCTCCTGCTCCTCCTCTTCGTTCACCATGTTAGCACAGTCTCCTCATCTCATCACCACAGAGAAAAGCCGCTTAATGGTTGTGGCATGATTGTGGGAACTTAATTTCACAGCATTTTGATGTAATACTCCATAAAACTGAACAAATTTGCTGAAGCCCAAATTCCATCTCATTGTGCAGGGCTCCTGAGAGAACAGAATCATTTTAGATTTCAGGGTTTCAAGACCCACCAAGAAATGTTATAGAACAAAGAGAAAATAATAACTAGTTTGGTGCCACTTGCTGTAATTGATCTTGCATTTCCATATCCCTTTACAAAAATGTGTGTTGTGGGGTATTTGGTGTAATTGATGTTTGGAGCAAATAGCAAACATATTTTTGAATTGAAGATATAAGAAAAATTAGAGGGATGGAAGAATATTTTCTTGATGATGGACAAATTCAGAAACGGCCTAGATGAATATCAATAGGCATACTAAATGTGAGTTTATGGAATTATTATTAAAAGTAGTAATCTTCTATCTTGCATCTCCCAGATTGCAGAGAAAATGTTCAGATATGCTTTATTATCTTTTACACTAGTCTGGGGGTGGTATTCAGCAGGTGGTATTCAGCAAGTTCTGACCAATTCTGGAGAACTAGTAGCGGAAATTAGAGTAGTTCGGAGAACCGGAAATACCATCTCTGACTGGCCCCACTCCCTTCTATTCTCTACCTCCCGAGTCCCAGCTGATCGGCTGGGTCTTCTTTTGTTGTCCTGCACAGGAGAACAGAGCTGGAAAGCAGGTTAGTGGGGTGGGGAGAGAATGGGATTTTGCAGTAGGCTTCCCCCAGGAGTGGGGAGGGAATGGGGATTTTACACTATCCTTCTCCTGCCATGCCCACTAAGCCATGTCCCCCAGCCACACCCACAGAACGGGCAGTAAAATTTTTTGAATCCCACCACTGCACTAGTCCCAAGTAGGTGGCAACATCTAGATGATCTTGTCTGATTAAAAACAAAACAAAACTAAACTGGGTCAGAATATGTAATAGATGGAAAAGCACCAAGAAAGGTCAGGGTTATAGACCAGACAGGGAAGTCAAGAAATTATTCTGTAAGAAGGTAATGGCAAATCACTTCCATGGCTTTGCCAAGAAAAGTATGCAGACACATTCATCAAGTCAGTAGAAGTTGAGCTTGACCTGCAAGATCTTACCCTTTGTACCAACATAACTGCTTTTCCCAAGCCATGGTTCTCACTGTTTCTCCTGATCAGCCACTCATTCTATATCCAGAGTTGTTTTTCAAGTGAACGTCTGACAGATTTACTTTGTCTAGATGGCTGTCCGGGAGCTTTTTTTGCCTTGCACTTAGTTTGTTTTCTTGCTTCTTGCTAGATGGGCATCAGCATTTTTCTCTGAGTGATACTTCCATTCCATTGGAGCTTAAACCTTTGGCAAGCACATTCTGTTCTGCACTGCCCACTCTTAGTGTCAGGAATGCAGACGGTCAGGAGCAACTCTTGTCACAACTGCTTTCAATGTGAAGGAAAGCAACCATTAGAGTCATCTCTTTCTAAATTGTACATCATGCTCTCTTCTTGCTGCCAAAATTGCATTTCCTCCATGTTCCAATGGCAGGACGCCTGACAATAGTATACTCTTGTAGTTCCAAAGGGAATCCAAAAATGCTGTTTAATTTTACATAAGTCTATGTGAAGTGTATTTGAAAAGCAAAGTATCAGGACCGAGCTTCTACTTTTCCTCTCCTATAAACTGAACCCATACATCACAAAGTCCGCCAACTTAAATTACAATCACCCTCATCAACAACCACAACAAACATCCTTTACTGGTCAGGTTTTTTTTTTTTCAAGAATGAAGTACAAATAAATATTTGATGAAGATAGCTATTTAAAAAACAAACTTGGTAGGGAAGATTTTACTGAAAGTTTTGCAGATCTCTACATGAACTGGTGAGCTGCTGGTCCTGTAGATATCCCAGACTGTGGAAGGAGTAAACTACATTATGGCTATAAAGAACTTCTTGGTCTGGCTTTATACTACTCTAACTAATTCACAAGACAGTTTTAACAGTTAGAGCAGAGCAGTTTCAAAAATTAATTGCTATTTATTCAGAAAATGCATATGGCCTTACATAAACATCTCTGGGCAGCTAACAACCAAGGCCCAAGGGGAGAAACTCCAAATTGTAAATAAAACATACCAGTAAAAATAATCATGGTTTAATAACAAAAGCACTGCACAACTAACATACAGCGCCAAAATATTGATATTAAACTGTACCAGCATCTTGTTCTTAATGCTTGGGGGGAAAGCCAGGTCTTCTTGGCTTGTCTGAAAGATCAAGAGGGCTGGGGCCCTTCGGATTTCAGGGGGAAGCATTGCATTGACTAGGTACTGTTATGTCTGGAGCATGGGTGCGAATGATGAAGACGAGCCGGTAGAAACAGTGAACTTCAAACTCTTTATTTACATAGTGTGACAGCTCAAACTGGAGGGCTGCTATAGCCTTCCTTATATAGGCAACTTATTAATTATTCAGCCAATAGCAATACTGGAGCGCTAGCTCTGTTAACCAATGAGAATGGCCTGTTAATGGCCAATCAGATGCTCCTGAACGGACCAATCCGATCTTGCCATTAACAGCCAATCAGAAGTGCAGGGCCAGAACCCTGCACTTGACTTCAAGCTCAAGATAACTTTATTTTAACATTTATTCATTCACAACACCCCTTCCCCCCGGCTTCTGCTTACGGAGCGCGGTCACGTAGTCCTTGAGGTAGGACAGTTGTTTTATTAGTCTTTTTGATTTTCGCTGTGCGCCCGGCATTTGGCTGCACTCTTGTTGAGGTAGGGCGTTTTTTGGCGAAAGGGGTGCCTCTGGTTCAGAGTTCGCGTTTCCGTTGTCACCAATATCTTTGGCAACTCCCTGAGGTGAACTCACTCCCATCCCTGGTTCCTGTTCCTGCGTTTCAGTTCCGTTATCATTCCCTTCAAAAAGATTTTCCTCTAGCTGAAATTCGTCTCCCTCTGTATCTGCCCCCACCCCCCAGTTTGGTTATAAGGGAGTTCGGAATTGCCTGACTGCAGCCTTGATTGTAGTTGATCTATGTGGCGCTTCCAAAGTCTATCGTCAGGGCACTGTACAAAGTATGATCTTGGGCCGGTTACACGGACTACCGTCGCTTCTACCCACAGCGGATCGCCCGATAAGTTTTTAGCGAATACTAAATTGCCTACCTGGAAGGTACGGCATCGGCCGCTGGATCCGAGTGGCTTTTCCGGTTCGTAGGCTGGGTGTAACCGATCGAGGTGGGAGCGGAGCTTTTGTCCCATTAGCAGCTCGGCGGGAGTTTTGTTGGTGATGCTGTGAGGTGTGATGTGCTGTAGGAAAAGGATTCGGTTGATTTTCTCGTCAATGTTGTCGTAGTCTATCTTTTGTAGAGTCCTTTTGACGAATTGTACCATGCACTCAGCCCTACCGTTGGCCGCAGGGTGCGCAGGCAAAGTGAGCACATGTCGGATACCACGGTCAGCCAGGTACTGTTCAAAAGACAGCGCGGTAAATTGGGGCCCATTGTCGGATACCAGAACGTCTGGTAATCCGTGGGTTGCAAACAGTCTTTCCAGTCTTTTGATGACCGCTTCAGTGGTCGTGTTGCTCATTCGGTGGATCTCGAGCCAATTCGAGTAGGCATCGATGGTTAGCAAAAACGTGTGGCCTTTGGTCAGCCCAGCAAAGTCCAGATGGATGCGGGACCAGGGTCCCTGCGGCATCTCCCATTCGGTTGGGGTTGCCTTTGGTGGAGCGTTGCTTACTTCTTGGCATCTCTGGCAAGTTTTAACCCACGATTCGATTTGTCTGTCAATGCCTGGCCACCATGCGTAGCTTCGTGCGAGGCCCTTCATGCGCATGATGCCAGGGTGGCCATCGTGCAAGGTTCTTAGCAGTGCCTGTTGGAGTCATTCTGGGATAACGACTCTATCGCCCCAGATGACACAGCCCTTCTGCGAGAACAACTCTGTTTGACGACTTTTGAATGGTGCAAAGTCGTCTGGTACTTGGTCAAATGGCCATCCGTGTTCCACCCATGTGAGGACTCGTGCTAAGATGGGGTCGCGTTTTGTTTCTCTCGCGATGTCACGGGCAGTTAATGGCGATGTATGGAGTGTCTCGATCTGCAATGCTGTCATCGTTGGTGCAGGATCGTTGATAGTTTCAGGGAGCAGTGCACGGCTCAACGTGTCGGTGTGGGGAATGGCTTTACTGGGACGATATTGTAGCTGATAATTGTAGGCAGCCAAGAATTCTGACCAGCGGGTCATCCTGGGAGAAAGTATGTAGGGAGTTGGCTTGTCCCCAGCGATGATCCCCAGCAATGGTTTGTGGTCAGTTACAATGGTAAAAACCTGGCCGTACATGTACTCATGGAATCTTTTAACAGCTGATACAATTTCCAGGCCTTCTTTATCGATCTGGCTGTAATTTCGCTCAGTTTTTGAGAGCGCTTTGAAAAGTAAGCAACGGGGGCTTCGCTACCGTTAGGTAATACATGGCTCAAAACGGGGCCCACTCCAAAAGGCGATGCATCACATGTAATGTTTAACGGCAAAGTCTCATTGTACTGCATGAGTACAGCGTCAGAAGTCAGGAGTTTTTTTACATTACGGAACGCCTGCTCTTCTTTGTGACCCCATACCCAAATTGCTTTTTTATCTAATAGGCGATGTAAAGGTTCAGCGACAGTCGCCTTGTGCGGCAAGAATACATTATAGAAATTGATGAGGCCTAAGAACGCCTGGAGGTCGGTCTTGTTCCGGGGTCTGGGAGCGTTTTTTATTGCTCTCAATTTGCTATCGTTAGGGTGAATACCCCGACTGTCAATTAAGTACCCTAAGAATTCAACACGATCTGTACACAGTTTGCACCTTTTTTTTAACTTTCAGGCCTGCTTCCTGGAATTTTCGTAAAACCAGTCTTAAACGATCCCATAAGATTTTTGGAGTGAAGGCAGCAATGAGCACATCGTCAAAATAGGGGACAACGCCTTTGATCCCCTGCAATAGTCTCTCCATTAGGCTCTGAAAGATCCCTGGGGCTACACTGACTCCGAATTGAAGCCACGTACACTTAAAGGCACCTCGGTGTGTTACGATAGTCTGTGCCTGTGCCGTTTTTTCGTGAACCGGTAGTTGCTGATAAGCCTGAGCTAAGTCTAGTTTAGCGAAGACTTTTCCGCCCCCCAGGGAATGGAGGAGGTGTTGCACCACCGGCACCGGATATGGATTTTGTTGCAGGGCGTGGTTTAGGATGGCTCGGTAGTCCCCACAAATTCTAATTGAGCTGTCCGGCTTAATTGGTGTCACAATTGGTGTTTCCCATGGGGAGTGGTCAGTTGGCTTTAAAACTCCCTGGGCTATCAACTTATCAAGCTGTTCGTCGATTTTTGGCTTTAGAGCGAACGGAACTCAACGAGGCTTAAGACGGATGGGAGCTATCTTTGGATTAAGGCTAAAGGATATTGGGGTCCCCTTGTACTTGCCTAGCTTTTCCTCGAAGACGTCCCTGAATTCGTGGGCGAGGTCTTCCTACTGCCGCCGATTCGGTTAATGCCTGCCACTTCAATGCCGAGTAGTGCAAACCATTGCAGGCCTAACAGGCTAGGCCGGTCCTTGTTGATCACCATCAGGGGTAAGTATGCCGTGCGGTTCTTGAATGCAACCCGGACTCGACTGGATCCTACGACTGGAATCCGGTTCCCCTGGTAGTCCTTTAACACGAGCCGTTGGAATTAAAGATCTTGGCACCGGATAGTGGGGATGAGTTGCTTGAGGGTCTTCCATGAGACCATTGAAAGAGACGATCTTCCATGAGACCATGAAAGAGACGAGTCAACTTCCATTTGGCAAGGCTGATTTTCAATGTCCACGTTGACCCGAATTTTCTTAGCGTCTAGTGAAGAGGCATGGCCGATAGTGAGTGTTTGGTGGGCCTCTTCCCATCTCGCTAGGCGATTCACGGGTCGGTTTCTGTAGGAGTGGTTTGCTGGTTCTCGCCTTACAGGGCGATTCCCTGTTGATTGGTGGAGATTGGTACCCTTCGAGGTCTGGCTGGGTCCAAGGAGACTTCTGCAGACCTGTCCGATGTGGCCTAGTTTCCCGCACTCGTGGCAGAGGGCGTCACGGAATTTGCAATCGGAGCGGTAATGGTTGGCCCCGCGCACGGGGTTGCTGGGACTTCGGGTAACGGTCCTGATCAGACTGCAGGTGATGGACCTCTTCTTCGTCACTGTCTGACAGCGAAGAGAGGTCCTCATGGTGGGCTGTCGGTAGCCGCCCTTCTGCGTTAGGTGAAACTTCGCTGGCCGGTTGGTGTGCTGGAGTGCGATTTGGGCGTAGTTGGGCAGCCGACTTCTTGGTTGCCTCCGCTGCTGTAGCTTCAGCTATGGCGTCTTTAAGGGTGATGTCGCCCTTTGCCATTATTTTGCTCTGTACGTTTAGAGCATCTAACCCGAGGACTACTCGGTCTCTCAAGGCCTCCTCTAGTTTGGCGAAATCGCAAAGGCCTCCCAAGTTTCGGAGGTCTGCAATGAAATCAGCGACGCTTTCTCCTTTCCACTGGTTTCTTTGATAGAACTCGTGTCGTCTTACGAGCGTTGGAACGGTCGGTGCATAGTGGGCCCTTAGTAGCGGTTCGAGGACGTCCCAGTCCATGGCCTTCACTTCAGCCAGTTTCGCTAATGCCTTAGCCATTTTGAATACTGTCGGGCCGCAGTGCGTTAGGAATACCGCCCGTTTCTTCCCGGTTGTGGCATCCTTCAGATTATTCGTTTCCAAAAACATTTGAAAACGGTCCGTGTAGGACTCCCAGTCCTCTTGAGCTGGATCAAATGGAGTGGGTGGTACTACGCCACCGGACATGGTTCCACCGTTGTGCGCTTCAGCCACGTGCTAAGTTGTCTTAGTTGGCACTGATGTCATCCAATCCCACCTTTGTCGCCAGTGTTATGTCTGGAGCATGGGTGCGAATGATGGAGACGAGCCGGTAGAAACAGTGAACTTCAAACTCTTTATTTACATAGTGTGACAGTTCAAACTGGAGGGCTGCTATAGCCTTCCTTATATAGGCAACTTATTAACTATTCAACCAATAGCAATACTGGAGCACTAGCTCCATTAACCAATGAGAATGGCCTGTTAATGGCCAATCAGATGCTCCTGAATGGACCAATCCGATCCTACCATTAACAGCCAATCAGAAGTGCAGGGCCAGAACCCTGCACTTGACTTCAAGCTCAAGATAACTTTATTGGCATTATTCATTCACAACAGGTACCATGATAGAGAAGGCACATTCTGGGTCTCCCCCCTTGATGACAATGTTTCATAGAAAAGAAGTGGAGAGTTCTTATCTTGTTAGATCTGACAGTACACACATAAACCATGAGAGACAACCAAATTCCCTAGAAATCTGGCCTGGTGCCATGCAGAACTTTAAAGATCCCAGCATCTTCAGTTGTACCCAGAAGTATAACTGGGAGCTACTGATACTTGTGAAAGAGCAAACAACTGGCAACCATCCAGTTCTGCAAAACAGCATTCATCATCCTGCCTGTTTTTTCAGGACTGGCTATCTGAAACTCTTCCAGCTAATTGGCAAGACCATATCTCAGTCGATTCTGCAGGACTTGCCCAGCTAGACTTTATGTCGTGTCCGTTGCGGACAGGAGACTAGGAGTCAGTGACTGAGTTCAGCTCTTTATTGGGTCCCGAGATCGGCTCGGAATTCAAGGGGAAAAACAGCGGCTTTTATTCTCTGGCTGCGGCGGCCGCGGCCAATGGCACCGCTTTGAATCTCCCGCGATTAGTTTTCACCAATCGTGGGAGATTTGTTACGGGCCAATCAGTGCGGCTCACTTAGCAAATCAGATGGCTGTGCGCTTTGGCCAATCACAGCGTGGCGCTTGCAAGTATGCTAATGACTGTACAGAACACCCCTCCCCTCTTGGTACGGTCCTACGTAACGTAGTCCCGTAAGTAGGTGGGGCTTCGTACTTGCCTACTTGACTTGCGCAAGTTAGTTGTTGCTTGGCTCCCGGCCAGTTCGGTCGGGTTCTGGGTTGCTCTCTGCCTCGTTGATGGAACCTCCTGGAAGGCCTCGCCGGGCCTTTCATCGCAGCTCCCTCCCGGTCTACCTGGTCTGGTTGAGCTGCGGTTGTTGCCGCTCCCGTCTGGTCTTTCTGGGCTGGTTGAGCTGGCCTGGCTGCTTCTCCCTGGTGAGGCTTCGAGCTGGCTGCTTGTCAGTGAGTATAGCTGGTTTCTTTCCATTGGTTTTGGTTCCTGGGGTATTCCCTCCCCTCTTGGTTTGTGTTATGGGGGCTGTCTGTGTCTGTTTGCATGTCGGTTGTGTTTCCCGTGGTTGTTCTTGATCTTATTTGATCGATGTGGCATTTCCATGCTCATCCGTCGGTTGTTTGCAGCCGGTATGAGTGGGGACCTGTCAGCTGGGTTATAGTTGCTGGTACCCAAAGTGGATCTCCGGTAAGGTTCTTTGCGTAGACTGCGTCACCTGGGGAAAATGTTCAGTTTTTGCTTGAGGAGTTTGGGGGGTTTTCTGGGTTGTATGTGGGGTGTAGTCTGTCGAGTGGGAACCTTAATTTCCTCCCCATTAATAGTTCTGCCGGGCTTTTGTTGGTAGTCATGTTCGGGGTTATGTGTTGTATAAAGAGCATTTTGTTTATTTTTTCTTGGATTTCCCCGTGTTCAATTTTTTGGATGGTTTTTTTTTGTGAATTAAACCATCCGTTCTGCCCTCCCATTCATCGCCGGATGTACCGGTGCTGTCAGTGCGTGTCGTATGCCCTGTTCTGCTAGGAATTTTTTGAATTCCAGCGAGGTAAATTGGGGCCCGTTATCTGACACGATGACATCTGGGAGGCTGTGGGTTGCAAACAGCTTGCTGAGTTCTTTGGTCACGGCTTCCGTGGTGGTGGTTTTCATGTTGCTTACCTCCAACCAGTTGGAGTAAGCATCTACCGTGATAAGGAATATATGTCCTTTCGTGGGCCTGGCAAAATCTATGTGAATCCTGGACCATGGTCCCCTGGGGGTTTCCCATTCCTGGATTGGTGCTGCGGGAGGGCTCGGTCTGGTTTCTTGGCAACATTTGCATGTTGCCACCCAAGTCTCGATTTGCTTATCCATCCCTGGCTACCAGGCGTAACTCCTGGCCAGGGCTTTTGTTCTAACTATGCCCGGGTGCCCCTCGTGTAACAACTCCAATACCTTCCCTTGTAACTTTTCCGGAATAACAACCCTATCCCCCCAAAGTACACAACCTTTTTGTAATGAGAGTTCTGTTTGCCTGTTCCGGAATGTCCTGAATGATTCATCGTCGTCCTTTTCCGGCCACCCCTTTTCTACCCAATGTAACACCCGCCCCAGACGTTTGTCTTTATTAGTCTCGCGGGCAATGTCTGATGTGGTTATGGGTAGATCGGGCAGAGTCTCTATGCTGAGGGTGGCTGTCATAGGTGCTGGGTCGGTATCTAGGTCAGGTAATGGCGTGCGGCTAAGGGCATCTGCGTGGGTGATCGTCTTACCCGGTCAGTGTGTGAGCCGGTAGCTGTAGGTGGCAAGGAATTTGGACCACCTTGTCATTCTAGGAGATAGAATGTTCGGGGTGGCTCTGTTCCCTGCCAGGATTCCCAGCAGCGGCTTGTGGTCAGTGATGATGGTGAACGTGCAGCCGTAGAGGTACTCATGGAACCTCTTCACTGCGGCGACGATAGCCAGGGCCTCTTTGTCCAGTTGACTGTAATTTCTCTCCGGTTTGTTGAGTGTCCTCGAAAAGAAGGTGATGGGTGCTTCTTTTCCGTTGGGGAGCGTGTGGCTGAGGATGGTACCGACGCCAAAAGATGAGGCGTTGCATGTGACGGCAAGTGGTAGGGTCTCGTTGTATTGGATTAGGATTGCATCCGAGGTGAGCAGGTCCTTGGTTTTGCTGAAGGCGGCTTCCTCATGTTTCCCCCAAGTCCATGTGGCCACCTTGTCCAAAAGCCTATGCAAAGGCTCCACCACGGTCGCCTTTTGGGGCCGGAAAATGTTATAAAAATTAAGCAGTCCTAGGAATGCCTGCAGTTCCATTTTATTCCGTGGCGTTGGGGCTTCTTTAATGGCTCTGATTTTTTTCGCGGTTGGGTGGATGCCGTGTCGGTCTGGGAGGTATCCTAGGAACTCGACCCGCTCTGTGTACAGCTGGCATTTCTCTTTTTTCATCTTTAGCCCGGCCTCTTTGAATTTGGTTAGTACCTCCCTTAGATGACCCTCTAGTTCTTGTTGGTTGGCTGCTGACACCAGTACGTCGTCGAAGTAGGGCACCACCCCCTTAATTCCTTGCAAGAGTCTCTCCATGAGACTCTGGAAAATTCCCGGAGCAACGCTGACTCCAAACTGGAGTCTGTTACAGCAAAATGCTCCCCGGTGGGTGACTATGGACTGCGCCTCGGTGGTTTCTGCATCGACCGGCAACTGTTGATAGGCTTGCGCCAGGTCGAGCTTCGCAAAAACCTTGCCTCCCCCCAGTGAGTGTAGAAGGTGCTGCACTACTGGGACAGGGTAGGCGCTTAGTTGTAAGGTGCAATTTAGGGTGGCCTTATAGTCCCCGCAGATTCTCACCAACCCATCGGGATTGACTGGGGTGACTATGGGGGTCTCCCACCGGGCGTGATCGATTGGTTGTAGGACCCCTTGTTTGATGAGCTTGTCAATTTGCTCGTCGATTTTGGGCCGGACTGCAAAAGGTACCCACCGCGGTTTTAGGCTTATTGGGGGAATGCTGGGGTCTAGGCTGAAGGAAATAGGGGGCCCTTGGTACTTGCCTAGGGTGCCATTGAACACTTCCTGGAAGTCCCGTGCCAGTTGCTCTTCCCAGTCGGCATCTGCGATGTGGTCGACACCCGTAACCTCGATCCCGAGTGGTGCGAACCACTGTAGTCCCAAAAGGCTGGGGCGGTCTCGGTCCATGATCGTCAGGGGAAGCTTTGCTGTGCGGTCCTTGAAGGTCACTTCGAACTGTCCGGTTCCAACTACCGGGATGCAGTTCCCTTGGTAGTCTCTGAGGATTAGTTTCTGGGTTTCCAACCTCCTCTTGTGGATTTCTGGCACCAAATGCCTGATTTCTCGCCAGGCAACCATGGAGAGGTAGGATCTGGAGTCCACCTCCATTTTGCATGGTTCGCCTTCGATGCCCACTTCCACATATACCTTTCGGGTGTCTGTGGTTGCTGAGTGGCCGATGACCGTCTGGTGGGTTTCCTCTTTCTGCCGGTTTTCACCGCTTCGTCGGTTCCGTCCATCTCGGTTCCAGCGATTTTCGGCTTGGCGGTCTCTGGCCCTGGGGGGGGGTGCCATCTCGTCTCTGGTTGCTGTGATCTCGCCGATGGGGGCTGTAGGCTTTTCTCAGTCGGCAGACTTGGGCGATGTGACCTTTTTTATCGCAGTGTCGGCAAATCACATCGAAAAACCGGCACTCCGATCGAGGGTGGTTGCCTCCGCATCCGGCACATGTGGTCCCCAACTTACGACTCTGCTGATCGCGCCGATCTCGTCCCGTCTGGAGCCGATGTATTTCTTCTTCCTCGTCCATGGTGTCGGAGGCAGAGTGGAAGTCGCCATGATGGGTGGTGGTTTCCCGGTGGCTTGCTTCTGGGTGGGCCTGGGTCGCCTGGCCCATCGCGGTGGTCACGGTGCGTTCCCCGGTGTCCGGTCTCCGCATTTGATTCGCTGATTTCCAGGTTTCCGCGGCTGTGGTGGCTTCAGCGAGGGCGTCGGTGAGGGCGATGTCGCCTTTTGCCATCAGCCGGCTTTGTAGGACTGGGTCTCTGAGTCTGAGCACGACACGGTCCCGCAAAGCCTCGTCCATGTCCGAGAACCCGCACATGCCCCGTAGGCTCTGTAGATCAGCCACAAAGTCGCTGATGATCTCACCCGATCTCTGGTCCTGCCGGTAGAAATCGTGCTGCCTGATGAGGGTGGGCACGGCGGGGGCATAGTGGTTTCGGAGCAACGATTCGAGGCCAGCCCAGTCCATCTCCTTCACGTCCCCGGGTTTTGCGAGAGCTTTTGCCATCTTGAACACTGCGGGCCTGCAGTGTGTTAGAAAGACGGCTCTTTTCTTCTGCCCGGTTGCATCCTTCAAGTTGCTACTTTCAAGGAACATTAGGAATCGGTCTGTGTACAATTCCCAGTCCTCGGCAGCTGGGTTAAAAGGTGTGGGCGGTGTGATGCTGGCCATCTTGTTGGTCTCGCTTCCTCAGGACACGTGCTTGATGGGGGTTAGTCTCGGGATCCCACCCTCGTCACTAGTGTTGTGTCTGTTGCGGAAAGGAGACTAGGAGTCAGTGACTGAGTTCAGCTCTTTATTCGGTCCCGAGATCGGTTCGGGATTCAAGGGGAAAAACAGCGGCTTTTATTCTCTGGCCGCGGCGGCTGTGGCCAATGGCATTGCTTTGAATCTCCCGTGATTAGTTTCCACCAATCACGGGGGATTCGTTACGGGCCAATCAGTGCGACTTGCTTGGCCAATGAGATCGCCATGCGCTTTGGCCAATCACAGCGCGGCACTTGCAAGTATGCTAATGACTGTACAGAACACTTTAACTTCAAGCAGATCTGAGGAACTTTAATCCTATGGATGGCTATCCAATCCTCACAACCACTCAGTAAGACTTCCTAGGCCCCTCCTTAGCACACACACACACACAAAAGGGTGCGGGGAAACTGGCCATGTGACACTGAGCCACTGCTTATCTAATTGTGGCCATTACAATGAGGAAGTAAGCCCATTTCACTGCTTTTATCTCCATAAGACAATCTTAGTAAAAGTTCTTACCTATGCTTGGCTGGATTCACTTTTGTCTTCTTCCCACAGCTCTTGTCATTTCATCCCTCAGAGTGCCTCTGAGAACCAGGGAGTTGTCAGTATAATCCCTGGAACTGAAAAACATAAAACAGAATTTGAAAATTGTGTGTATAAATAGTACACATGTGGACCGCTAAAATGTGTAAACTGTTGCTAAGATTTGATACGGAAGAAGAATTAAGAGAGCAGGATAAAAATGGACTAAGAATTTGGGTTATAACTAGGCGATTCATGCCCTGTTGGGTCACTATTTCACAGGTAGTTCCTTACCTAAAGAAAGAAGCAGAATGACCATGGGTGGGCAAAAAAAACATCAACAACAGTGGGAGTGGGAGTGACTTCCAACTTCCTGCTGGCTTCCCCATTGAATTTCCTTGTATGAAGCTGGCAGGCAGCATCAAAAGTCCCCCTCCCTCCTTCCCTCCTTTTCACCCTTCAGTTTAAAAACCTGGCCTATTAGCCTGCTAACAAACTATTAGGAGCTTTTGCAACCCATGACTTTACTTTAGCCAGAGCTACTCGATTTCAATTACTTTCTTTGTGCTTTTGCTTCATACAGCCATTGTTGGAATCAGCAGTTAGCTGACACTTGCTTTGGAACCTGGGAGAAGAAGCTAAAGAAGCTGACCACAAATGCTTCTTGACTTCATAGGTGAGAAGTGTCATTCTAGCTGGCAGTACGTGACTTTGTAATTTTGCAGATAGGCCCGTTACCAGAACCAGGAAAGGTCAAAGTGACATTTAGCTTAAACTGTGGTTAAGAATGTCCAGACAAAGGTCCAGAGGTAAAGCAAAATTTATCATTAGCATGTTTAAAAAACACATCTGGAGGTGGAGAGTTTAGTTAATTAAGTACAACCCCCCCCATGCTTATTATGAGATATTAGCATAAACTATGCATGCCTTCAGGAACAAGAAATGAAAGATCAGGAAATTTAATAAGTAAAAATAAATAAATAACATTCTGGTGTTTTTATGGTAAAAAAGAGCTTGTTGAATTTCATCTGGCACATTTGACTAGAATGTACCTCCTTGTTTCTGCATAGAAATAAATTGTTGAACCTCACTTTCCCCAGCTAAGCATAATTTAGCAAAGGGATGTCAAACTCATGTCACCATGGTGGTGTGATGTGGTATAGCAGGATTTTCCCCTCCCTTTGCTAAACTGGGTATGGGAATGGCCAGCACATGACACATCTGGCCTGTGAGCCAGGAGTTTGACAGGCCTGATTTAGCAGCTCTTCATGCTGGGTGAAATGTACCCAGTGTTGGACTGAGTCAACCCTCCCTCCCTCCCTCCAATTCCTATAGGCTCTCCCATTTATTTTGTTTGAGAGAAGCTTGCTATAGGAAAGTTATTGAAGCCAGCAGGAAGTTGCAGGTTCAAGACCAGCAGGCTGCTGCTAGATGTGGAAGAGAACAAGGGGGCATGAGAGGTGCCACAGGGAATGTGAAGGGTATGTGTGGGTGCATCAGAGATGCCACATGGATTGAGAGGCTGCGTGGGTGGAAGCATAGGCCAGGAAGGGTGCCTGGGGTGCCTGGGAGGTGCTGGGAGGTGCTGGGAGGTAGGCAATGGTGGTATTCAGCAGGTTCTGACCAGTTCTGGAGAACCAGCAGCGGAAATGTTGAGTAGTTCGGAGAACTGGCAAATACCACCTCTGACTGGAGATTTTACAGTATCCTTCCCCTGCCACGCCCACAGAACTAGTAGTAAAAAAAAATGGAATCCCAACACTGGAGGTAGGTGAGGGTGCATTGAGTGGTAGTATATGTCAAGAGGGGCTGGAGGACATGGGGGTGTATATAAGTCAGGTATGTAAGGTGCATGGGGCGTCAGTGTGGAACAAGAAGAATGAATGTGGGTCACACTGGTGTGAGAGAGGTGCCATGGGGACAGCATCTGGGGAAGTATTGGATTGGGAAGAGATGCTACATAGGTCAGGGATGGTATCAGGGGTGGGATTCAATTTTTTTGAACAACCGGTTCTATAGGTGTAGCTTAGTTGGTGGGTGTGGCTTGTTGGTCATGTGACTTGGTGGGCATGGCCAACTCTACATCACTCACGTCAAGGGGCGCTTCTCCCCGCCTAGTCTCTCATGACAGTGGGGATGCTGCAATGATTATAAGTGTGAAAAATGGTCATAAGTCAGTTTTTTCAGTGCCATTATAACTTTGAATGGTCACTAAATGAACTGTTGTAACTTGTAAGTCAAGGATTACCTGTACAAAAATACAAAAAGCTTCTTTGCTTGCAAAAAGCTGCCCTAAATATCAATCATTAGATTAAAAATACCTGCAAGCCAGAGTTACAAATCAGGCAGGGTGTCAGAGCACCTTGAGGAACTAAAATAGTTAAAATGCAATGATAACTATCAGCAGCCAACTCTTGCTCAGCAGAGAGGTCATTTAAGCTCTCCAGAAAAAGTACACCCAGGAAATCAATCCTTAGATCCATTTGCACCACTTAAAGACACCAGCTGGTCTCACTCACCTCACAAGACTTAAGGGGCCAAACATTTAGGGCAGCTTTTTGCAAGCAAAGAAGCCTTTTGTATTTTTGTACAGGTAATCCGTGATTTACAAGTTACAAAAGTTACAACAAAGTTATAAAAAAAGAGGCTTTTCAAATGCTGTGCACCCGTGTGCATCGCTTTTCAGCTGTCTGGGTGGCACAGCTGATATTTTTTTTACACGCATGCATAGCACGCGTCAGGAAAAACGTAGTCACCGAACCGGTGTTAACACCTGTTGAATCCCACCCCTGCCCTGGATGGTATGCAAGGTGGGATGGTGCAGGTAGGGAAGATGTGTGGTGATGACCAAGGGGTGCTGCATGAATTGGGAAAGGCATGCAGAAAGGGCATGGTTTGGGGAGGTGTATGGGAGTGTGCAAGCAATGCATACCTGGTCAGCCTTCTGATTCAAGATTAATGAGGTAAGATTTATTGCATACTGATCTTGTATTAAAACAATTTTATATGAGCTCCAGATATCAGGTTTTGGAGTCAAACACAAGGGATGAAAAACAGCATTGGTATTAAATGCCAAGTCCAACTTTACAGAGTGGCTCAGTCTTTGGCTCCCACTATATTTTCCCATGGCCATCACTAGGCTGATATCCCCATTTGCAAAATCATGCCCTTTTCTAGTGGTACGTCCAGCCCTCTGGCTTTCCCTTTCCCTCCCAAGTCAAAAGGCCCCATATCCCTAAAATAGAATAGAATAAAATTCTTTTATGGGCCAAGTGGAATTTGTCTAGGTGCAAATGCTCTCAGTGAACATAAAAGAACATTCGTCGAGAGTCAAGAATCATAACGTACAACACTTAATGATAGTCATAGGGTACAATAAGCAATCAAATCATACTAGGAAACAATCAATATAAATTGTAAGGATACAAGTGACAAAGTTTTAGACATACAGTCACAAGTGGGATGGGATGGGTGATAAGGAGTGATGAGAAGATTAATAGTAATAGTAGTGCAGACTTTGTGAATAGTTCGACAGTGTTAAGGGAATTATTTGCTTAGCAGAGTGATAGCGTTTGGGAAAAAGAAGTGCTCTAAAGTTTTGAGGGAAGGAGTTGAAACAGTTTGTGTCTGGGATGTGAGGGATCTGTAAATATTTTCACAGACCTCTTTTTGACTTGTGCAGTATACAGGTCCTTGATTGAAGGCAGGTTAGTAGTAATTGTTTTTTCTGGAGTCCTAATTATCCTCTGAAGTCTGTGTTTGTCCTGTTGGGTTGTAAAACCAAACCAGACAGTTATAGAGGTGCAGATGATAGACTCAATAATTCCTCTGTAGAACTGGATCAGCAGCTCCTTGGGCAGTTAGAGCTTTCTGAATTGGCACAGAAAGAACATTCTTTGTTGTGCTTTTTTGATGATGTTTTTGATGTTAGGTGCCCATTTTAGGTCATATGATATAATAGAACCTAGAAATTTGAAAGTCTCTACTGTTGATATTGTGTTGTCTAGTATTGTAGGAAGTGGTAGTATGGGAAGGTTTCTTCTAAAGTCTACCACCATTTCTATGGTTTCTATGGTTTTGAGTGTGTTCAGTTCCAGATTGTTCCGGTTACACCACGAGGCAAGTTGTATAACTTCCTGTCTGTATGCAGATTCATCATTGTCTCGAATGAAACCAATCACTGTTGTGTCATCAGCAAACTTCAGTATTTTTAACAGATGGATCGTTTGAGATGCAGTCATTGGTATATAGGGAGAAAAAAGTGGAGAAAACACACAGTCTTGGGGGGCCCTGTGCTGATTGTACAGGTATCAGATGTGATTCCGCCAAGCTTCACCTGCTACTTCACTGTCTGTTAGGAAGCTTATGATCCACTTACAAGTGTGTTCAGGTACCGCTAGCTGGTTTAATTTAGTTACAGTAGTTGAAACACCTTCCTAAGGATAGGAGTACCTTCAGTGCTTCTATCTAGCATTTGGTATTTATAATTCAGGAAACTATTCAGCTCCCACTCCGCACTCAAACACGGCTCATGCCTATACCACATTGCCTTTTGGAGCTAGAAAAACTATCTTGTGACTATATTGAACTTTTATGTTGCTTTTATTTGTATTTGTATTATTTGTATAGGACACATGAAAGGCATTGCTTCTTATGTCAAATCCACAATGAGAAGTTCTTTTCCACAAGTGAGGTAAACCGTGGTGATACAATGTACCATGCTAAAATTGGTGTGCCTTCACAAACAAGTGTTCAGTATCTACAAGGTAGCTGAGAAAATAGCAAAGAAGAGCTTCAGTAAATCTGGTTATGCAAAATAAATCTTGTGCAACAGCAACAATAGAGGTTCAGCAGTTATTCATGCAGTTATTCATTCCTACAACCAGTGGTGGCTTCACTAGGGCTTTCTCTTAACCCAGTATCTTCTAAGTGTCTTGAATTTCAATTTTGAGAATTCCCAGCCTCAGTGGCAGCTAGGAATTTGAATGATTGAAGTCCAACTTGCCTAGAAAGCGGCAATAAAACCTGATATTCAAGTGCAGACATGTAATCACTCTTGTGTGGAAATCTTTCCTAAACAACCTCCACTTCAAAAATCACAAAAACTGAGGGAATTCTGGCCAGAGCAGGACCAGGAAAAAAAAAAAGAAAGAAAAAAGAAAAAGGCACACTCACTGCACATTTATTGTCTTTACTAATGTTTGCTTTTATTTGTATTTCTCCTCCCTTCTTTCTTAAGGAAGTTTCAGGTACAACCCATGCTTTTCCCAACACACCAATTTTAATTTAAAAAAAAAAAAAATCCTGGGACTAAGCAGCAATGTCTAGCCCATGGCTACCCAGTAGTTGCAGTTTACAAGATGTTGAATTCAGACAACTCATAATCCAGATTCATCTTCTCACCAGTATGGCAGAGGACACATAGCCACACACTATGTCATAATTCTGGAAAAGACAGAATCGATGCCTACTTTCTTTAGCCCTGCCTGTTATGTCATGAGCTCTTGCCCAGGCAAATACAGTCATAGAAAATTAAAGAGGCCCATGGCCTCTTCCCTGTTGGCAAGACAAACGATGGTGAGGTGAGGATAGAAAGATCCAAAATGAACATTATGGCACCTGTTCAATTGGGCTCCCTCTCTTCCTCAGTTCCAACAATCCCTTCCCTTCCCTCCGCTTCATTCTGCAACTCCATCTAGCATTACCTATAGTCTACCTCAGGGGTCCCCAACCCCAGGGCCACAGCCCACTACCTGGCTGTGGCCCATTCAGAACAGGGCTATGCAAGCAGCAGGCTGGCTTACATGTGCGCAGATCAACATAAGTAGCGGGCCAGCACACATGTGTGTACTGGCCTGGTTCCCCTCTCCCCTGCCCCTCCGGACTGCCAAGCTGTAAAGATTGGGGACCGCTGCCCTTCCTCTTTCCCAACAGTCACAGCAGCCAAAGGATTTTACCAGTGGTCTCTTCAATGACCCCCAATAAGGAAAACACATTCATATCTCTATATAACATCAACAAGGGAGTGGGATATGTGTGCTTGAGAACCACTAACCTTGAGTGAGATGGCCATCCGTGCAAGAGGATGCTGCATGGTGGGGGGGAGGGAAAGTGGGGGAATCCCTGGAAACTACAGTTTTCCTATCACATGCTACAGTCTACCCTATCAAGATGTCAGACAGGGAAAGTGTTATCTGTTCCTGTTGGTGAGCAGCATGGAAAATATGTAGGCATTTTCTGGATTTGGGGACATGTGGGATTCCTCTGCTCAGGGGATTATGATATTACTGATTAAAAACGTTTGCTCAAGGAGTGCCCGCTGGCAGCCTGAGAGGGCGGAGATTTGTCCCCTGGTTGCAAGGCCTCATCAGTGAACTTTGTAATGGCAGACTTTGTGTTCTCAGCCACTCTACACTTCCACCTCATTTCCCTGGAGGACTGACTGACTGGTGCAAGACAAAAAGCTCAGCAGTAGTTAAGAGGTTTCCAAAACCACACCACATGATCTGAGCAGAAGACATTGCTTGGTTAACATTTGACCAAGAGCACTTGGAGGTTACAGTGGTCCTATTCCTGACCCAGAAATAACATGCTGGGCTTCAACACCATCCCCCAAAAAGCATGTTCTGTTAATGGAGACAGACAATGATGGCCATGCAACACTTTGGAGCTAGACCTTCCCTTTTCACTCATATTGGCTGAGATACTGGATTGGCACAAACCCCAACACTTCGGTTAGGGGGAAAGAAAGCAAATATCAATTAAAAATAAACAAAGAGAAATCAAATGTGACAAAGCAGGCTGTTTTGGGAGATAAGGACAACTTGCTTGCCCACAATCTGAAATAACAATAACAATAACAATCTGAAATAATAATAAGAATAATGACCAGGAATCCGGAAGAGTGTTTTAAAAGGTCCCTAAATTGTCTCCACTCTTTCTACTTTTATTCCCAGACCCCGGTCTTGTTGCTGGGAAAGGAATAGCACCTCTCCCACCCCTCCTTCTAATCAGTCAAGGCAAAGTCCCATCGCCTTCCTGGCAAGTGTGGAAATGAAGATGTCAATGGTCCTCGTGGGGTCAGCAGCAATGTGGAGCAGGTAGATTAAAAATGTCCAGCCAAAGCAATTCTGCCAAGAAGAGAATGTGAGTGCCTGTTTCGCCTGATGAAATTAATTAATCTTAAGTCAACAAGAATGCTCTCATCTATTCTTTATTTAATCCATAACCCTGAAATTACAGCATCTGTTCAATACAGATGAAATGAATTACCTCAGGCAACAGGTTACATTCCCAAATCCCCCTTATCGCAGACAGCAATCAAAGGCTACAGAAAGCTTTCTCCTTAGTGGACAGGCAGCAACATCTTTGTGGCTGCCATTAAACAAAAGAGCAGTTTTTCCATCAATCAGGCACAGACATTCTGGCTTTGGAAATAATGTTGCTGTCAGCTGCGGAGAAAAGGTCAGAAGGAGGGAGCCTGTGAACCTCCTCAGGTTAGGGGAACCAGGGGCTCTTAGCTTGCAGCAAAAGGTGACCAGACTAACAACTTTCCCTACTGACTTTCAGAATGTCATGGTGACAGTCAACTACCTGCTTATCGCAGGAAACGGAAGGCGACTTCGTGGGCACACCCACGCAGAAAGAGAAGGAAAGGGTTTACAGTTGCCTTCCTTGGATTTCTTTGCCATGGCTTTTGCTGGGATTTTTCTTTTGTTTTTTAGTTTATTTACTATCTGTTGTGTCTGCGAAATGATGCCAGGAGTCGGTGACTTTAGTGCAAAGCTCTTTATTAAGGAGTTGGAACCGAACTGGCGAAAGGAAAAAAGCCCGCGGCTTTTATTGCTTTTGCCGCGGCGGCCGCAGCCAATGGCACTACTTTGAATCTCCCGCGATTCGAATGGACCAATCGCGGGAGATTCCTAGCAAGCCAATCGGTGCGGCTCGCCTGACCAATCGGAGAGCCCCGCGCTTTGGCCAATCAAAGCGCGGGGATCTCGAGTATGTTAATGAAGGACAGAACACCCCTCCCCTCTTGGTTCAGTCCTTACGTTGCGGTCACGTAGGTAGGCGGGGCTCTGTCTGGTCCTACTTGACCTGCGCAACTCAGTTGTAGGCTGGATCCCGGCCGGTTCGGTCGGGATCTCTGCTGCTCCTGCTGCCGTCGTGGGAACCGGCTGGTCGATCGGGCCGGTCCTTTCTCCGTAGCTTCCTCCTGGGCCTTCCGGGTTGGTTGAGCTGCGGGTTTCACCGCTCCCGCTCGGTCTTTCCGGGTCGGTCGAGCTGGCCTGGCTGTTCCTTCCTGGCGAGGGGTTGTGATGGCTGCTTTCCGGTGAGTACTGCTGGTTTATTCTTCTTTGGTTTTGGTCCCCTGGGTATTCCCTCCCCCCTTGGTTTGTGTTGTGGGGGTTGGTTTCGCCTGTTTGTTCGCCGGTGGTTTGTTGGTTGGTAGTCCTCGACCTTAGTTGGTCGATGTGGCATTTCCACGCTTGTCCGTCTGCTGTTTGTAGCCGGTACGAGTGTGGGCCTGTTGCTTGTGTGATGACGGCTGGAATCCATAGTGGGTCTCCCGTCAGGTTCTTTGCGTATACGTGGTCGCCGGGTGCGAAGGTTCGTTGTTTGGTGTTTGAGTCTGGGGGCCTCTCCGGGTTATATGTGGGGTGTAACCTGTCGAGTGGGGACCTTACCTTTCTGCCCATTAATAGTTCGGCTGGGCTTTTATTGGTTGTGGTATTTGGGGTTATGTGTTGGGTGAAGAGTAGTTTGTTGATTTTCTCCTGGATCTCCCCGTGGTCTATTTTCCGGATGGTCTTTTTAGTGAATTGGACCATCCGTTCCGCCCTACCGTTCGCCGCCGGGTGCGCCGGTGCTGTCAGCGCGTGGCGGATGCCCCTTTCCGCTAGGAATTTTTCGAATTCCAGCGAGGTGAACTGGGGCCCGTTGTCGGAGATGACGACTTCTGGGAGGCCGTGTGTTGCAAAGAGTTTGCAGAGTTCCTTGATCACGGCCTCCGTGGTTGTCGTCTTCATGTTGCTTACCTCCAGCCAGTTGGAGTAAGCGTCAACTGTTATGAGGAAGGTGTGTCCTTTTGTGGGCCCGGCGAAATCTATATGGATCCTAGACCAAGGTCCCCTTGGGGTTTCCCACTCTAGGACGGGTGCTGTGGGTGGGCTTGGCCTAGTTTCCTGGCATTGTTGGCACCTAGCTACCCAGGCCTCTATTTGTTTGTCCATCCCTGGCCACCAAGCGTAACTTCTGGCCAGGGCTTTAGTCCTAACGATGCCAGGGTGCCCCTTGTGTAGCAGTTCCAAAACCTTCCCCTGTAACTTTTCCGGAATGACCACCCTATCCCCCCATAGTATGCACCCTTT
Source organism: Hydrophis major (assembly GCA_033807585.1). Classification (NCBI taxonomy): domain Eukaryota; kingdom Metazoa; phylum Chordata; class Lepidosauria; order Squamata; family Elapidae; genus Hydrophis; species Hydrophis major. Next base: position 184,829,356 of record CM066329.1, on the reverse strand, counting down.
TAATAAAGAGAGTTCCGTTTGTCGGTTTCGGAACGTTTTGACGGACTCATCGTTGTCCCTTTCCGATCACCCTTTCTCCACCCAATGCAGCACCCGCGCCAGACGTTTGTCTTTATTAGTCTCTCGGGCAATGTCTGACGCGGTTATGGGCAGGTTGGGTAGAGTCTCTATACTGAGGGCGGTCGTCGTGGGTGCTGGGTCGGTGTCGGGTTCCGGTAGCGGCGAGCGGCTTAAGGCGTCTGCATGGGAGATCGTCTTACCCGGTCTGTGTATGAGTTCGTAGTTGTAGGCTGCCAGGAACTCGGACCACCTTGTCATTCGGGGAGACAGAATGTTCGGGGTGGCCCGGTTTCCTGCAAGGATTCCCAGCAGTGGCTTGTGATCCGTTATGATGGTGAAAGTCCGGCCGTAGAGGTATTCGTGGAATCGTTTTACGGCGGCAACTACAGCCAGAGCCTCTTTGTCCAGCTGGCTATAGTTCCGCTCCGGTTTGGTGAGGGTCCTTGAAAAGAATGCGATGGGCATTTCTTTTCTGTCGGGAAGGGTATGGCTGAGGACAGCGCCGACGCCGAAGGGTGATGCGTCGCATGTGATTGCCAGAGGTAGGGTTTCGTTGAATTGTATGAGGACGGCGTCGGAGGTGAGGAGGTCCTTCGTTCTTTGGAAGGCGGCTTGCTCGCGTTTCCCCCAAGTCCAGGTCGCCGCCTTGTCCAGGAGCCTATGCAAGGGCTCCGCTGCCGTCGCCTTTTGGGGTAGGAAAACATTGTAAAAGTTCAGTAACCCCAAGAACGCTTGTAGCTCAGTCTTTGACTTGGGTGTGGGGGCTTCTTTGATGGCCTTTATTTTTTTGTTTGTGGGGTGAATGCCGTGACGGTCTAGGAGGTAGCCCAGGAATTCCACTCGTTCCGTGCAAAGCTGGCATTTCTCCCTCTTTACTTTTAGCCCCGTCTCTTTAAATTTAGTTAGGACCTCCCTTAGTCGACCCTCTAGTTCGGCTTGGTTGGCTGCCGACACTAGGACATCGTCGAAGTAAGGTACCACCCCCTTGATACCTTGCAATAGTCTCTCCATTAGGCTTTGGAATATGCCCGGTGCCACGCTGACTCCGAATTGGAGTCGGTTGCATTTGAATGCCCCCCGGTGGGTGACTATGGTCTGCGCTTCTGCCATTTGCTCGTCGACCGGCAACTTTTGGTATGCCTGGGCGAGGTCGAGCTTGGCGAAAACCTTGCCCCCTCCCAGTGAGTGCAATAGGTGTTGTACCCCTGGGACGGGGTAGGCGCTTTGTTGCAGCGCGCCATTTAGGGTGGCCTTATAGTCCCCACAGATCCTCACCGACCCATCGGGCTTGATCGGGGTGACTATGGGGGTCTCCCACCGGGCGTGGTCTATGGGCTGCAGAACCCCTTGTTTGACGAGTTTGTCAATTTGCTCGTCTATCTTGGGTTTCAGTGCGAATGGCACCCACCTTGGTTTCACGCGTTTTGGGGGGACGTTAGGGTCTAGGTCGAAAGATATAAGGGGCCCTCGGTACTTGCCTAGGTTTCCGTCGAAGACCTCTTGGAATTCCCGGGCCAGTTGCTGTTCCCAGCTGTCGTCGGTGACGTGGTCGACTCCCGTGAGACCGATGTCGAGCGGGGCGAACCATTGCAGTCCCAGTAGGCTTGGGCAGTCGCGGTCGACGATTGTTAGGGGAAGTCGTTCGGTGCACCCCTTATACGTGATTTGGAAGTGTTTGGTTCCGACTACCGGGATGCGGTTTCCCTGGTAGTCCTTTACGATGAGTCTCTGGCTGTCTAGGTTCCTCCTTTGGATGGTAGGCACCAAACGCTTTATTTCATGCCATGCAATCATGGAGAGGTAGGACCCGGAGTCCACCTCCATTTTGCATGGCTGGCCCTCGATGCCTACCTCCACGTGGACCTTCCGGGCGTCGTTGGTGATGGCGTGGCCGATGGTGACCGTCTGGTGGGTCTCCTCTCCCTGCCGGTTGTCGCCGCCTCGCGAGGATCGCCTGTTCCAGTCCCATCGGCTGTCCGAGGGGCAATCTCTGGTCCGGCGTGGTGTGCTTTCTCTCCTTCGGTCGTTCTGGTCCCATCGTGCCGGGCTGCGAGTTTTCTTCAGGCGGCAGACATGGGCGATGTGTCCCTTCTTGTCGCAATGCCGGCAGATCGATTCGAAAAACCGGCATTCCGACCTGGGGTGGTCGCCGCCGCAGCCGGCACAGTTGGTGCTCGACTTACGACCTCGCCTGTTCCGTGGGTCGCGGCCTGTCTGGAGTCGATGGATGTCCTCCTCGTCATCGGAAGTGCCCGATGCCGAGTGGAAATCGCCCTGGTGGGTGGTCGTCTCGGATTTGGGCTCTGTCGACCTCGCCGGGTTGTTGTTTCCGCTGCGGTCCCCAGTGTTCGGTCTGCGCATGCAGTCGGCGGAAGTTCGGGTTGCTTCGGCGGCTGCGGCTGCGGTGAGGGTGTCTGCTAGGCTGATGTTGCCCTTGGCCATCAGCCGGCTCTGGAGGATGGGGTCCCACAACCCGAGCACGATTCGGTCTCGCAGGGCGTTGTTTAGGTTATCGAACTCGCAGAGCCCCCCTAAACGCCGCAGCTCGGCGACGAAGTCGCTGAAGCTCTCACCCGACCTCTGGTCCCGCCGGTAGAACTCGTTGCGCCGGATCAGGATGGGTACCTCTGGAGCGTAGTGCCGCCGAAGTATGGGTTCGAGGACGTCCCAGTCCATCGCGGTCGCGTCGGCAGGCTTGGCCAGCGCCTTGGCCATCTGGAACACCTCGGTCCCGCAGTGGGTCAGGAAGACGGCGCGTTTCATTGGGCCGGTGGCGTCCTTCAGGCTGCTGCACTCGAGGTACATGCGGAATCGGTCGGAGAACGATTCCCAGACCTTGGTGGCGGGGTTGAAGGATGCGGGTGGTGCGAACTTCGCCATCTTGGTGGTTCGTCTGGCTTCCGTCGGACACGTGGTTCAGTTCAGGGTCTGGATCCCATCCTCGTCGCCAGTGTTGTGTCCGCGAAATGATGCCAGGAGTCGGTGACTTTAGTGCAAATCTCTTTATTAAGGAGTTGGAACCGAACTGGCGAAAGGAAAAAAGCCCGTGGCTTTTATTTCTTTCGCCGCGGCGGCCGCGGCCAATGGCACCACTTTGAATCTCCCGCGATTCGAATGGACCAATCGCGGGAGATTCCTAGCGAGCCAATCGGCGCGGCTCGCCTGACCAATCGGAGAGCCCCGCGCTTTGGCCAATCAAAGCGCGGGGATCTCGAGTATGTTAATGAAGGACAGAACACTATCCAAACAACTTTACTACCCTAGAATTTCCTGACCTCTTATCCAAGTACTATTCAGGTGCACTCCTGCTTAACCAGACAACTTAGGCCAGGTATTTCCACACAGTAGATGCTTATTTTAGGCAAAAAGTAGAAGTCAGAACTTGGAAAACCATTTTGTGTAGCTGTGAGCTGAATTTTTCTTGTCAGACATACCTAGAATTGCAGAAATGCAAAGCAACTTTGGCTTAAAAACACTATTAATATTGCAATTGTAGGAGAAAATCTAGTCGATGATAATGCTGAGAGAAACAGACATAAATCTAGACATGCAAAGGGGTGAGGTGAGATGTGAGAAGAGGGGAAGTAAAGGGGATCTTTCTCCTTGTTGTGGAACAATAATATTGGCATCCACAGCCGGGTCTAGGACAACTCACCATGGCCAGCTTGCCATGACCAGCTTGCTGTGACCAATTCGCTATGGGACAACTCACCATAGCCAACTCACTGCAGGACACGTCAATGCTGTATTAATTGTTTCATTCAGTTACTTTTATTATTAGTGACAATGTTTTCATCAAGACATTTGTATATCTGGATTGAGTTTCTTTATTTTGTTATTATTGGCCATGGTTCTGTCAAAATTATTTTAGCTTTTGTATTTGTTGAATTGTCCCATGGTGGATTGTCCTGCAGCAATTTTGCCATCGGGAGTTATCCCATTCTGTCCGCAGCCTACTTGTCCTTAGATCTGGCCAGCCTATAACTTGTTGAGCCATTATGGACAACACAGATCATCACTCGTATCTTGCATTGAAACCCTCAAATTTCGTAAAGTTTCTGCTGAGCTATTGCACATGGCTGCTTGGTAGCGTATAACGCAAGTAGATGTATTATTGAAGTATGCATGTGGATGCCTTGGTCTTAATGCCCATCACTCTTGATGTCCATATTTCCCTTAACTATAGGATGACTTCCTGCACATGCCAATGCCACTCCTTACTTCCAGTGGTGTGCTGGTTTAACAAGCTACTCTGCTGGCTCCATTGCAACTGCAGGCCTCCTTCTTAGCCCTCAAACAGGTGATTAGCATGCCAGCCATTGTGGCTCAGATCTGCTCTCAAACAGCTTTCAGAATTTCACAAAATGTAAAAATAACCAGTTTGTTATTGCTGATTACTGCTTAATTCCCTACAACATCAGTGAAGATGGAAGCCCACCTTGTCTTTTGCCTAAAGCATCCTCTTTCGCCATCAGTATCCTCCCCATATGAATCTGCTTTTGTTGGTTGGTTGGTTGGTTGGTTGGTTGGTTGGTTGGTTGGTTGGTTTGATTGATTTCTTTCCATACCCACCCAATTCAACCAAATGACTCTGGGCAGCTTACAATTCTAAAACAAAACAAAACAATTAAACATTTAAAAACATTAAAACAATAAAAACACTCCTAAAATAAATAAATATTTGGCAGGCTTGTATTTTTTATCTTATTTTTATTTAATTTTATTTTTAATTATGTAGCAATCTATTCAGCACACGATATAGGATGGTATACCACATCTGTAAACAAGAATTAAATCCCTATAAAAATAAGGCAATGAGCAGGTGTTGAAAAACACAAAAATATAAGGATATAATGGGCAGGGGGAAATTCAGCCAACAAGTTCACTCCCTAACCAGTGCCTAGAGAGTGAGCAGGTCTCAAAACGCCTTTCAAAATTCAGGCAGGATTAGGGCCAACTAAATCTCAGGAGGATGCTGCTGTACAAGGTGGGGAAGGCAATGGAGAAGGCATGTCTCCTCGTCTTACCAGATGCCATTGCTAAAGTGATGGGATCTGGTGCATATTGACCCTGCCACCTCTTACCAGATGGGCAGAAATAATCAAAAATGTTTAACACAGTGTGCTTCCTTTCCCCTTCTAGAAGCTCCCATTTCTGGATGACAGCCAATTTACGACCAGTTCTAGTCCTGGCTGCTTTCCTTTCCACCCCTTAAGAACAGCATCCATGCATCCTTTGGCACTTGGCTTTTCTCAGAGTCTGTATGTGCATATGTAATGAGTGAGAGAGGGAGGGAGTTAATAAAAAGCAAAGGATGCAACAAAGAAAAGCAATTGCAGGCTGAAGATAATACTTTGCCCTACATGTTTTGCAGATTTTGAATAAGCTTCCCTACAGAAAAGATGGCACTGTACAGAAACTGTGGAACCTGCCTTTTCTGTCACCTTCAGTCAAACAATGGCACTTAAAAAAAAAAAGTGAGGACCTCTTTCCATGACTAATTTCATACAAAAAATAAGAATTGATTTGAAAAGAATTGTTCCTGTTCTTTAGAGAAATATGAATGAAGACAAAGAAAGAAAAGAATGCATATGGCCAGATGGCCAAATGACGAAATATGGCATGTGTAGAAAATTAAATTGCCCTTCCTGACCTGTTTTGTACCCGTATCATTGCCCAGGACAGCTTTTATGGTTTTGTGAACATTGTCTTTTATCCTGTTTCTTTAAAGACATCTTCAAAGAAGGAGATTGCCCTTGGGTCTTTTCTGGTTCATCCTGGTTGGTCTTTCTTTCTGCATCTCCGATTCAGACCTTTTGAACTTTCTCCTGCAGAGTCTCCCTGCCCTGGAAGACCTAGGCCTCTTTCCTGCTGTTGCCCAAGTGACTTTGAGGAGAACGTTCCTCATCAGAAGGGAACTGAAAAACACAAGCCTTTACTCCTGGGTACAGAATAATTGTGATTTACTTTGTATTAAATCCCCTCATGGCAAAGAGGTAGAGAGAAAAGATGTGAGAAGAAAATGCAATCAGAATTAGTTCCCTCAGAAAACTGAGCAACACACTAGGTTTTGGAAAGCAGCAGGCAATCTCTGGGGAGCTTCCAGGGCTGCCAACTCTCACGCAATCAGCGTGAGACTCACGCAATTCAATCAATTTTGACTGTCTCACTCTGATAAACAAAATCTCACGCTAAACCCACAAAATCATGGAATGTACAAAAATATCCCTACATTCTCTGATTATATTCCGAATATTCCCCTTAGTTTAGGAGAAGGATGAGCTCCCAGCGCCGCCCCGCCCTGCCCAGCCACCCCGCCCTGCCCAGCCACCCCACCGCGCCTCTTTTCCCGCCTTAATCCTTCTGCCGGCGTCCCGTAACTGTCACGATGCCGATCATTATCGCTTCAGGAAAGCGAAGAGCAGGAGGCTTCTTCGCCGCCCGGGGCGCTCGCAGCCACTTTGCCCCGCCCTCTCCCTCTCTGCAATGTCCTCTGGGACAAGCCAGCTGCCCTAGGCTTTCCAAAGAAGGACACGAGGGGGCTGGCAAAGCCTCTTTACAGCCTCGGCCAGTAATAACAATGGTAAGCAAAGCCAACGGAGTGGCTTCCATTTAACCCTTTGGTGTTTAAATCTTTAGTGATGTTTCTTTATTTTCTCTGGCTGGATTTCTGACCCAGGGGAGAAAGACCATTTAAAAAAGCAAAAAGGACAGAAAGAACACCAAGAAAGAATGGGACAACCCCCCCCCCAAAAAAAAGAGATCCAACACAACTCTGAATAAAATTATTATTATTTTAAATTTTATTATTATTATAATTATTATTACCACCCCTTTACACGCCTTATGCTCTCTTTTAGCTGATCCAAAAGAGTCTTCCCAAACCAGCAAGGCGAGAAGCGCGCCAGGCTGATCTATAAAGGGGCTGGGCAGCTTTTTTGCAAAATACTTAATAGAAAGGTTGGAGGACTGACAGGATTACATCTCTGGCAGTGGATGAAGGAATCACTTTTTCCTCTTTCTCCTTTGAGTTTAAATCCTAGGTCTCCATGCACCAGATCGACAGGACTGTACTACATTATTATCATATTTTCAAACCCTTAGATAAGGACTCAATAAGGACTTTTTTTGATGCCAGTAGGCTTCTCAGCCCCAAATTGGGATAGCCCTGACTCAACTAGAACATATTCTAATCTTAACACAATTTACCATCCAAAGAGCAGTAAGACCATTAAGTTCAGAATCTAAACTTACCCAATAAATAATATACTGTTTCCTCACTGTGCTCAAGCTTCAGAATACAGTAGATGAGTTTTACAGTTAACAATATGTATATTTATATGAAGCACTCATTATTTGATTAAATGTTTAGTTTATACATGTCTGAAATTATGAACCCCTATTTCAGTCAACAAGTTAATATATAATTAAAGACTGAGACTATAGCATTTGATATTGGCATGTAGTATGGTATTTGATACAGAAAGAAGAATACCCATTGATGTATTTGCATTATCTCTGTAGTTGTTTTGGGTTTTTGTCTTTTTGTTGCACATTGAATTCATCCTATAGTGGTCTATAGTACATCACTAAGCTAATAAAGTCAGTTGAGGTAGAATACTGCAGTTACAAGTCAGGAACTTCAATTATTCATGGTCAGTGAACTGCATTATTAATATCTTACAAATCCGGTTCAAGTACATTGGTGCTGCTTGCATGTATGTATGTATGTATATGTCCAAATCATGACTAAAGTATGCATCAGATTGCACCATTTAAAATGTAAAATTGTCAAAGCTCCCTACCGTGGAAGGGGGGACACCCCCCTTCCACACCATCCCCCCCCCCCTCGGTCGCTCCGCTCCCTCGCAGTGTCTCACTCCGAACTATCACTCAAGGTTGGCAGCCCTGAGCTTCTAGGCTTTTAGGAGAGCTGACCATCACTGATAATGAGTTTAGCAGCAACAGTACATTATAAGTCACCGGGCACCACAGGGCAAAACTTCAAATGTCCCCTGAGGAGGCACAACTGGTGGCTGTTCATGACATGGGAGTGTTCTGCAGAAACTTATTATGTACAAGGGCAGATAGTCTTCTCCATCCTCAAGGAGAAAGAAAACCTTCTGAGCATACAAAGTAACACAGACACTTTCATTTGGCAAGGTGGTGCTAAAGAGTGAATGGATGAATGATAGTCTTTGGCTGCAAAAATGTGATCTGTGCAATTGCGAGAAGCTCTAAGAGTAGTAGGAAATCAACAGGCTGAAGCAAGGCTGCAAAATAGAAAAGAAATCTCATTGCTTTCCTTTCTCCTCAGCACCTTGAATGAAATGTCCAGTTTTTCAAAAGGCCAACAAAGTCACTAAGGTACCAGGCTTCTGCCCTTTCCCCAAACTTCCATTATGTTAGCTGGTTTCCCACTGTCTCTACCAATGGACTTCTGGGAAAGAATAGAGAAGCCTCTTGGATTCTTCCTCCCTCTTCCTGTCAAGGATCATGAAGGTAAGTAATTTCTGGCTTCATCACAGGAGGGTGTAGTTCTGTGGAACGCTCCCGTGCTCCCATGTCATGAACAGCCACCAGTTGTGCCTCCTCAGGGGACATTGGAAGATTTGCCCTGAGGTGTCTGGTGACTTATAATGTACTGTTGCTGCTAAAGTCATTATCAGTGATGGTCAGCTCTCCTAAAAGTCTCATTGTGCTCCATCCCAACAATCTGCCTGAGGATCAAAGAAGGAGAGGAAGCAACCAGACTCGCACTGCTTTCCAGCTGTTCTTCCACAAAATGGACGGCTCGGTAACCAGCACAATCCTCCTGCTTTGAAAAATTGCCCAATTCTGTTTTAAAGGAGGGATAGGAACAGTGGTAGAATTCAATTTTTTTTACTACTGGTTCTGTGGGTGTGGCTTGGTGGGTGTGGCAGGGGAAGGATACTGTAAAATCTCCAGTCAGAGGTGGTATTTGCCGGTTCTCCTAACTACTCAAAATTCCACTACCGGTTCTCCAGAACTGGTCAGAACCTGCTGAATACCACTTCTGGATAGGAAAACTTTCCAACCTGAAGCTGCATTTCCTGATGGCAAACTGTCCACAATACATGCAAGTAGTAGTCGAGCCACAGGGGAAAAATGTGCGCATGTATATATGTACACAAAAGAGCTCATTGCCTTTAACCTCTCATCCATCCATTTATTTATTTTATTTTATTTGTTTGTCAAACATGTACAAGATAATAAGTATAAGTATGGACATAAACAAGAACAAAGGGAGTAAATACAGATAAAATGGGGACAGTAAGACAGGGACAGTAGGCACACTGGTGCGCTTATGCACGCCCCCTTCAAGGACCTTTTAGGAATGGGATGAGGTTCACAGTAGACAGTTTGAGGTTGAAGCTGTGAGGGGTTGAGGCTGTAACAACAGAGTCAGATAGGGCGTTCCAAGTGTTGACCACTCTGTTGCTGAAGTCGTATTTTCTGCAATCGAATTTGAAGCAGTTTACTTTTAGTTTGTATCAATTGTTTGCCCTTGTATTATTGTGATTGAAGAAGTCATTGACAGGCAAGATGTTATAGCAGACCATTTTGTGAACTATGCTTAGATCTGACCACAGGCAGCGCAGTTCCAGATTGTCCAAGCCCAAAATTTCAAGCCTGGAGGCATAGGGAGTTCTATTGGATCCATCCATCTATCTGCCCATTTTATACCACTGACAGCCCTAGATTCATCTTAACATATTCCTGGACTTTGTCATCAGTGCTGTAAAAGCAGGACATTAACCTTCAGTTTATAAACCAGTATGCACAGTATGGCAAGTAGCTGTTGTTTAGCTGGCAGTAGGTGATACAGGTCAATCACTCAAAGATGTGCTGCTGTGGACCTACTACTGTATATTGAAAAACTTACAGGATTGTGGGACAGGATTGTGTTAACATAAGCCTAACTGCTTCTCTTTTTGTCATTCATCTTCATTTGTAGGTATATACATCAGGCTAGGTTTCATTTTTTTCTACTTGTTGCCTATCCAGAATCTGTTTGAAAACCGTTTGCTCTAAACTTTGAAATTCTAAAGTAATCTTTTTCATTTCAAAAAGTAACAAGAGCACAGCAAGTCGTTTATACAAGAGAAAATAAACAAGAACACCCAAGTTAGTTATAGAAATACAAATGAGATAATGAGTTAAGCAAAATACTATCCAAACTACACAAAATATAAAATATGTATCCTATAAAATATATATAAATGTAATTCTGTGTTGGAGAATATATAAAACTGAGTTTGAATGCACACACAAAAATGGTTTATGTATTTTTCAGCTGAAGCAATTGTTCTTGTGGCTTTTTTGGTAAATTCTGCAAAAGAAAATTGATAGGAAAATATTTACTTTTCACCTTGCAGTGGAAATTTTATGTTATTTTCTTTGCTATTAAATGGTCCCATGTTTTGCGATATCAGAGTGACAAAAAGAGGCTTTATTTAGAATTTAAAATTAATAATGTTTTAATCATCATTAAAGAGAAAAAAATGAAAGCTTTCTAATACAAAGAGATGACATCGTGTATACCACAATGTGAGAAATTTAGCTCTTGGCAGAATCAGTAGTATTACACCTATTCCAAAATCCTATGGCTATATAACACTCCCACCAAATATGAAAATTCTTGCATTTCATTATATTATCTTTTCTACTTTGGTTAGAATCCATTATGTGAACAGTGATCCATCCCCAAAGATTCATTTATCACCTGCTTATAATTTTTTTTTTAAATGGCTTTTTAATTCTGGCATAGATAGAAAAGAAATAATTTGCCCATACAGTACTTCACTCCATGTATCATTATTCCACCACACCTGTAGTTCTTCCTCCTTTTTTCATATAATGGTCTTTAGAAAGTTAATGATTCTTCCAGCTATAATACTGTTCCAGTTCTAATTAGCTTAAGTGGGGCTTATTTTCAAGTGAAGGTGTACAGGATTGAATGATGTCTTCTTACTGGACCCCTTTGGATGGTTCCCAGATCCCTGCTATAGTAATCATCTTAACTGGGAAGGTTGGATTGGAACCATTGGACCCTAAATTCTAGGGGTATTTTGACAAGAAACAAGGAAAATGGGATTTGAAGAACACGGAGAATCACTGATGAAACTCTATCTGGATTTATACAAAGCCCTAGATGGGTTAAATGGAATTGGGGAGCTTATTGTTCTATTTTATCAAGCGAACTCAATTGTTGTTTTAGCTCGTTGTGTGAACAGTCCCTTACATTAAGCCATAATGCAGTTTCTTAATTTGGACATAGAATAAGATAAGATAAGAGCAAAACTACAGTGGTTCCCTACCCCAAGTTAAAGGTCTAAGAAGTGGCATAAGCAAAGCCAAAGTGTATAGTACTTCCTTTCCCTCCCCCATTTTCTGTATTTTTAATGTAGCTTTATTCTGTGGTAAAACACTGTATATCCACAGTATTTGGTCTAGTGGGTAAGGCACTAGGCTAGAAAGCAGGAGATCATGAGTTCTAGTCTTGCCATGAAAGCCAGCTAGGTGACTTTCATCTTAGCCATGAAAGCCAGCTAGGTGACTTTGGGCTAATCACTCTCTTTCAGCCCAACTGACCTCACAAGGTTGTTGCTATGGAGAAAATAGAAGGCGTGTTAGATATGCTAGGTGCCTTGAGTTATTTGTACAAATAATAAAGGTGGGAATATCTATGGATAGATGGATGGATAGATAGATAGATAGAGGCAAGGTAGGAGCTATGATCACCTCAAATTTCCTCTTATTGGAAAGGATCTGGTCTGTCCAATATTTTTGACCAGATTTGATGCTGTATAGTAATATACACAAAGGTAACTTGGCATTGGAATGTCTGATAACTAGTTCCAGTTTATTTGCTGCATTGCGTTGGTGAGAGAAACCCTGGATTTGGTATGTCCAACCTAGCTTTGGTATGTCCAACCTGGCACCAACAGATGTTTCAAAATGACAACTTGTAGAGATTCCAGTACTAATGCATCACTTAACCAATGAAGACATCAATTAAGAGCAATTTGCTCCAGATTTTACTTCAGGCTAATAAAACATTCCAGAAAAAAAACTTATTTCAGTTACACTTCTAGCTTGGAAACACTGGTATAAATTGATAGGGCTTGGAACAAAAAAAATAAATTTAGGTTCTGTAGTCATTTTAACTGCAGCTGTACAACCAGCACTGGGCAAGTTTATTTTCCTGAACATATCCAGGGTTTCCCCCACCAACGCAATGCAGCAAATAAACTGGAACTAGTTATCAGACATTCCAATGCCAAGTTACCTTTGTGAAACATTTTAATGGAAACAGAGTATGGCTTTCTGAGACTATATATTGTATGGTGTATTAAATGCCATGATTTCAGAGAAAATTAAGTTTGGATCCTGTTGAATCCTGAAAACCATATAATAGGTTCCTTTGTGGGTGGGAACAACCACTTTATTTGAGGTGGCGAATTAAATAAGGATTCTGGCACAGGAAAAGGGAATTAACCTTTTCCCGTTTTCTGTTTCATGATCAAAATCCCCAAGCCCTGCTGCTATTTGCTCTAGGGAAGAAACAAATATGTATCCACATGTTTTTCTCAATGGGACTAATAACAGCTTCTGGAAGGTTATATTCATTAGGAAAACAGTTCAGGCTGGAAAGATTTAATGTCATGATCCCAACAGAATTCAACTCCTGCCCAGAACTGCTATTAAATTATTAAAGAAAACACCAAGATCTCTATCTACTGCAAATGCATTTGTTTCTTCAGTACATTTATATTCTTACTTATATTCCTACTTTTTGGTCATATAAGCACTTATAACAGTATAACGCATAATCATAAAACAACATATTTTGTATTTAACTAAAAGAAAAAAAAAAATTCAGCAGAGGGATTTACCCCCCTCGCCTACCCCGGACCAGGCAAAAGATTAAAATATCGTGTGTTTTTCTCATGCCATCTCTCCATCCCAACAAAAATCTACGAAACAAAAATCTATTTAGGTTGCATTTGTTCACAAGACTCCTTAACTTTAAAAAAATAATTTTGCTGTTCCGGAAAGCAGATGTAGAGACTCTGTGCTTGTAACAGATATCTCAAATAGATGTTGGAAGACGGAATGTGTCAGGCACATGAAATCAGGAGCCAGGATAGAATTTAAAAAACACTACAATTTTATTTCATGCTACCTATACACAAGAATCTGATCTGCTTATAGTTAAGGCAAATTGATGCCAGATAAGAGTTGATGAATTTCAAGGGAGCTGGGCTTTGGTCTCTTACCGGAGTGTAGAGACTCGAAACTGATGAGGCGCTTGATCTTGTCCTCAGGCTCAGCTTGGTCATTTCCTACATCAGGGAGCCCCCTGTCCCCACACACACCCAGTCTGTGTTCTGGTACTGGTCTGAGACCCATTGGAAATAGTTTGTGCAAGCAATGGGCGAGCACATGAGGCTCCATTTGCGCATCCACAGCATTAGGTTCAGTGGTGGGATTCAATTTTTTTTACCACTGGTTCTGTGGGCGTGGCTTGGTGGGCATGCTGGGTAGGCGTGGCAGGGGAAGGATACTGTAAAAAATCTCCATTCTCTCCCCACTCCTGGGAGAAGGTTATTGCAAAATCCCATTCCCTCCCCACCCCACTAACCTGATTTCCAGCTCCGTTCTCTTGTGCAGGGCAACAAAAGAAGACCCAGCCAATCAGCTGGGACTCAGGAGGCAGAGAATAGGTGGGGGCGGGCCCAGTCAGAGGTGGTATTTACTGGTTCTCCAGAACTGGTGAGAACCTTCTGACTACCACCTCTGATTAGGTTGCATCTATGAAACCATCCTCTGCCCCCCAATGCTATTGCTGCCATCGCTGCCAGTCCGCAAAGCCAGAAAGCTTGGGAACCACTGTCCTACATCACCTTTATGTCCAAATGGGCCTATCAAGAATCCCTGTTTTACACCAGGGTGAAAGTTATCAAATCTGGCTGTCTGCTTCTGAGGAGTTTCATAAGGATGGAAATCAATCCTGGGGTGCTTCCTGCAGTCGGTCAATCTAACTAAGTCTGATTCTGAAACCCTAATGGTGTTGCTAGGGGAGAATGGTGTTTCTGCAGGAAGAACAAACTCACGGGTAATTAATACCCCCATTATCAGCTTATGTATGTCACCCATCGTTTTCCCATCAAAGGGAAAGAGGTATAAACCCTAGTCGAGAGCAAATTGGTACATGCTGTGTGAAACACATTGTTGTTGAGTGGTTTCTTGCAGATTGAGGACATTATCAACTGATGTCATTTGGCTCTCTGCATGACCTCATGGCAGTTGCTTCCGAGTAAGGGCAAGTTGGTCTGAGAGCACTATTAAACTCTCTGTAACTGTTGTTCTGGGGAGGCATGTTTTAAATTGACATCCGTTGCCTGACTAAAACTGTTAAAGGGCACATTTCAACTGTGAGCCTTTTTTTTTAATGGTCTTATCAATTGCAGCTATTCTGATATGTAACAAAGATCAGGAAGCTTCTAAAGTCCTACATGTTAACTAGTGCAGGCTCATGGGTAATAGTGGTTGTTAGAACTGAAAAACCACATGAGGCGTTTATTCGTTTTGATTGTGTTATTTTTATAGCTGGATATTCTTTCTGGATGAGTAACAAGATGCTTGCATGGGAGAATAATGGTTTGGGCCATGCAGCCCACGAATGATACCAGGAACTCATTATCAGAAGATGTGAACAGGCAGGAAGCCAAGAGTATTGTAGAAGGTCTTGAGGGACGACAGAAACTTGTATTAATCAAAACAGCTCATACAGAGTGGAATTTTAGGCTAAATAATGTGTAAAGATATTTTGGAAGCCTTGCTTTACAGACCTGATGAAGGTTGCTTTGCTAGACGGATGACACCTATGGATTCAATGAGACAAAAAATAGCAACCATGAGTTAGGAAGATGATCCTACTTTTATTTCATTTGTTCTTTTAGGCAGAAAATAGTTCCCTATCCCAAAGACTCATCTGAACACAAAACCAAGGGTGGATAGATGGGGATAGAAAATGACACTGACCTTTCCTTTCTTCATCTCACTGCTCCCTCTCCACCCTCCCCAAACACTATCCTCCTTGGCTCTCTACCAGTTATTTCTGCTATTACTGCAGCTACTACCTCTGCAAATATCATCTTCTTACAGGCCCCAAAGCCAGTATACCCTAAGTCCAGAAGCCCACTTCCTTTTGGTCCAATCCTGCAGCAAAGGTACAGTATCTTATTCCCCCAAAATGGGAAGGGAAGTCTATGTGTAGTTCAGTAGTGGGATTCAATTTTTTTTACTCCCGGTTCTGTGGGCGTGGCTTGGTGGGCGTGGCAGGGGAAGGATACTGTAAAATCTCCAGTCAGAGGTGGTATTTGCCAGTTCTCTGAACGACTCAAAATTTCCGCTACCGGTTCTCCAGAACTGGTCAGAACCTGCTGAATACCACCTCTGGTGTAGTTATAGGAATGCTGGGTCTTGCTGTGATACCATTAGATGGTAAGGAAGAATCTCTCTGTTACAAATTTGTCTCATTCATTTTTAGGGTGTTAACATGAATTTGCTTGCCAGCAAGAAAAATGGGCTAGGGGTTTTTGCCCTGTTCAAGCGAAGTCATCAAAAATAATAATAACAACCCCGCCTCTTGCCATGTTCCCTGAGTCTCCTGTCTCACCCTGAAGTCCTCAAACAGAACGGCCTTCCATCTGCAAGCTGAAGATCCTGGTGTCCAGAGACAATGTTCTGTCTAATGTATGCTGGTCAGTTCCTCTTTGAAACTCATCAGGATTTCTGTTTAGCTTCCAGCCACATGATTCATGCAAACACAGATGTGTTTGCCAGATATCTGGCAAAGCAAAACCGTTTGAAAGAAGAGCAAGTCCCCTGGGTCAGCTGAAGCCAAAATACCTGCAGGTTTGTATGAGGACGGTAAATGGAGGAAAGCAGGAGGAAAAATCACTCCTCAACATCACAATGTCCTCAGTCTGGAGCCTAATCAAAGAATTTGAGATCAGCCGTTCTGTTCCTTAGCAAGTTTGTGCAACAAAGAGTCAGCGTGTTAAAAAAAAAACAAATGTTTAAGGGTATCTCTTTTCAGTATGATCATTTTGATCCATTCCCAAGTTACATTTATTTTAGAGCCTGGAAAAATGCACATATGTTCAGAGAACCAACACTGTGTTTGAACAGCTGACACTTTTCAATATATCAATTGTTCTGTGCAGTTTCATTTTCTCTTGGAACCTGATTTTTTTTAATGGTTAGAAGCAATTAATATTTACTATGCCATGTCAATAAAGAGGCAGATACTGATGATAGGTAAAATCATGCTCGTGTAACTTTTATGTGCCAGGCATAAAGTTCCCTGAGATTAATGATGAAATATTGGTGGTGTGAACTGGGGAGAGAGGGGATGAAGGGGAGTTATGTTTTGTTCTTAGCATGTTAAGAAACTAACTTGGAGACACATGCATAATTATATTAATTATAAACATGCCCATTATATCCCTTATATGTCAATTGATATGGGAGTGGCTTTTTCAATCTCTGTAAAGAACAGACAACTAGACCTTGCATTACACTTCTTTGCTTCCTTGCACTAACATTGATAATGTTACCTAGTTTGGGTAATGAAATGTCTTCAAGAAAACAACCAAGGGGGCACCAAAGACCCCTCATGTCAACCCCGAGCTACAAATATTCTCCTTCATTGCTTATTCGTCAACTCAGTAACCTGCTGTTTCCCAACACTTAGACCACTACAGCATCATCTAAAGCAGGGGTGTGAAACTCGTGGCGTCATGTGACGTATTGCAACTCCCCCCCCCCTTTGCTAAAACAGGGGTAGGCATGGCCAGTGCACCACACATCCAGGCTGCAAGTTTGACACCCCAATCTAAAGCTTCTGCAGACTGCCAAGTAAACCAGAGGTCAATAATAAATGTCTACATACTAATTACACATAATTTTCTCCCATAAAGCTAAGGCCGCAGAATTAAAACCAGAAATTTAAAATATTTCTGAGATAAAAAAATAATAATCAATATCTTATGAGATTATAAAACATTTGTGTCCTTTCCCAAAATAGCTTGGATAGAGGAATGAATGAGTGAAGGGATGAATGATAGACAGAGAGATATTCATTATTGTTCAGAGACTATTTGCAATTATCTTGCGTAACACATGTCAGGAATTCATTAATAGGTGATTACATCTTTCAGGGGAGTCCCATTGTACCAGTGACTTGCACTGGAGTATAAAGTATATGTTACCCTTAATTTTCATGCTTGTTTCAATACTGACCTACTTGACTCAAGGTGAAGTGACATGGTTGCTTTCACATCTTCATAAATACTAGCAATGTTCTTGGACAGAACATCTCCCACAGGTGCAAAAGGGGATTTCATCACCCTAAAAATCCATATATCTTTTTGATACTTGTTGAAATAGCCAACCCCAAATGAAGACAAAAAATCCCATTAATGTCCTTGTTTGCACTGCAGTGTATCTTGCTTATAAGGAATATATTTAGCTCTCCTCCAAACCAGTTTTGAGACCAGTTCAATGCACAAATATGTCACTTACAGGAAAAACTTATTGATTTCATGAATGTTCCGTGTGAAGGCTAACTGCAATCCATAGCTCTTGGTCTGCTGCAGCTGTGATTATCTGCCAGATGCTTTCAGAATGTGTAGTAATAGAGTATCCTATGAAGCTTACCAGAAAAGAAAAAAAAAACACCATTTGAGAATGCATGGCTGGTCCAAACCTTGGGAAGTTGAGGATTATCTTCAATCTTCAAGGCTGTTTGAAACAATTTATCACTGGTGTTTCATGTCATGGTAAACCCAAGACCCCCTTATGCCAAGTTGATAGCCACTAAAATAAGTAGGTTTTAGTGGCTATTTAGATGGGTCTGCAAAAAAAAAAAAAAAAAAAAGATACTCACCCCATTACACAAATCCTCACGGGAAACATAATTACAATGAAAACTGCCACACTGGGGCAGGCTGGAGACCCAAGGGAAGTCTTCACTTGGTGCCTGGAGGCTATGGGAATCTGGAGAGAGTGAAAACAAGACCAAATTAAATACTGCCAAGACAGAGCTATTACTCATGAAACATCTGGACAATTTAAAGAAGTAGAGAGTAAGGAAGGTGGCCTTGATGGAAATATGCAGAGTTTGTTGCCTAGGCAAAAGTGGGTAAAGCATCTTAAAATTCCAGATTACATTTGGAAGCAGATCAGACAGGCTCCTCTCTAATCCAATGAACTATAAGAAGGAAGAGGAGCTGCGGCACAATACGATTTATAAGATTCTGTGATTATAGCCAGTTTCAATAAAAAGTAATTTTAACCATTGTATGGAGTAGGTTTCATATCTGATCTCTGTGGTGGAGCTGGCAGATAACATTGATCCCAGTTGTTGTCATCGATAGGTTTATACTCCCAACAAAGAAGATGGTTGGTGATTTGCGGTAGTCTGAACACCATTTATGACATTCAGAGGACTAGAATACTCTGACATTAGTTGTTTGGACTCCAGTCACTACCCAATTGGACTGCTGCAATACAGTCAAAGAGGAGCAACCTTTGGAGATTACTCAGAAGCTGCAGCTGATATAAGCTATAATGACCAAATTAGTAGCCAACAATCACATCACTATAGAATAAAATCAATTCTGAAGTCTTTGCCCTGGTTTTCAGTAGGCTTCTGACTGAGACAATGCAGAGTGCTGATAGCTACTTTTAAATCCCTTTTGGGTGCAAGGATATGCTAAGCAACACCTTATAGAATACAGAATAACAGAGTTGGAAGGGACTTTGGAGGTCTTCTAGTCCAACCTCCTGCTCAAGCAGGAGACCCTATACTATTCTGGACAAATGCCTATCCAATTTCATCTTAAAAACTCCCAGTGATGGAGTACCCACAATTTCTGGAAAGAAGTCATTCCTCTAATTAATTGTTCTCACTGACATAAAATTTCTTCTAAGTTCTAGGTTGGATTTCTCCTTGATAATCTCCATTCATTACTTCTTATCCTGTGGCTGCTCTGGAGAATTGGTTGACCCCTTCCTCTCTGTGGCGGCCCCTCAAATATTGAAAGACTGCTATCATGTCACCACTGTCCTTCTCTTTGTCAGACTTGATATACTCATTTCCTGCAACCCTTCATTAAATGCTTTAGCCTCCAATCAACTAATCATATTTTTGCTCTTCTCTGCACTCTTCCTAGAGTTTTGCCAGAAGTAAAACTGCTGATCTAGACTGTTGTGTATGCAATATAATTAATAAAGTGTGAGCTTGGAGTAAATGCAGGGTTCTGGCCCTGCACTTCTGATTGGCTGTTAGGTGGCCGGACCGGATTGGCCAGTTCTGGGGAATCCGATTGGCCCTTAACAGAGAGTTCTTATTGGTTATAAAAGCGAGTGTTCCTAGCTTGTTATTGGTTAAATGTTACAAGGTTTGCCTATATAAGGCGGGTTTTACTGATATTAAAAGAGCAAGTCACGATGTAAATAAAGAGCTGAAGTTCACCCTTCAGAAACTTGTCTCCATTCTTTCTCGCCCATGCTCGAACCTAACACTGGCGACGAGGATGGGATGTGGAGACATCTGAACCAACGAAACTTCGAAGAACACTGAGCACGTGACAGACGACGCCAACAACGGAACCATGTCTAGCGGCATCATACCACCCGCTCCGTTCGATCCATCACAAGAAGACTGGGAGTCTTACATGGATCGTTTCCAAATGTTCCTGGAGACGAACAACTTAAAGGATGCCACAGCCGGGAAGAAACGGGCGGTGTTCCTGATGCATTGCGGTCCAACCGTATTTAAGATGGCTAAGGCACTAGCCAAACCCCGAGAAGTGAAGGCCATGGATTGGGATGACCTCGAACCTATCCTGCGAGACCACTATGCCCCGACCGTGCCTACGCTCGTGAGATGCCACGAGTTTTACCAAAGAAGCCAGCAAAAGGGAGCGAGCGTAGCTGACTTCATAGCAGACCTCAGAAATTTGGGAGGCCTCTGAGGATTCACCAATCTAGAAGAAGCACGAAGAGATCGCATAGTTCTGGGATTAGATGCACCAGGCGTTCAAAGCAAGCTGATGGCGAAAGGCAACATCAGCCTTGCCGACGCCATTGCCGATGCTACCGCAGCGGAAGCAACCAAGAAGTCGGCTGCACAACTACGCTGAAACCGCACTCCGGTACCATCACTGGCCAGCGAAATCTCACCTAGTTCAGAAGGGCAGCTCGCGACAACGCACCACGAGGACCTCTCTTCGTCATCAGACAGCGACGAAGAAGGGGTCCATCAACTGCGGTCCGACCGGGACCCTCGGCCAAAGCCCTTACACACTTGCGCTGGCTGTGGAGCCAACCATGCCAGATCCGAATGCAGATACCGCGACGCACTCTGCCATGAGTGCGGGAAACGAGGCCACATCGGACGGGTCTGCCTCAGCTTACCAGGACCCAGCCAGGCCTCAAAAGGGGCTAACTATTGCCAATCGACAGGAAACCGTCCTGTAAGGCGAGAGCCAGTAAACCACTCCTACAGAAATCGAGCTTTGCAGAGAGAAGAGGCTCACCATACTATCACTATCGGTCACGTCTCAGCCTTGGACACTAAGAAAATCCGAGTCACGGTAGCCATCGAGAATCAGCCTTGCCACATGGAGGTCGACTCGGGATCGTCTCTCTCGATGGTGTCGTGGAGAACACTCAAGCAACTCATCCCCACAATTCAACGCCAATATCTCCGTTTCCAATGCCTCATCCTCAAGGACTACCAGGGGAATCGAATCCCCGTCGTCGGGTCCTGCCGAGTCCGAGTCTCTTTCAAGAAGCACACAGCATACTTACCTTTGACAGTCATCGATAGCGATAGGCCTAGCCTACTGGGCCTCCAATGGTTCACGCCACTCGGCATTGAAGTGGCCGGCATAAACTGAGTCGGTGGCTGTGACTGGGAGGAAGACCTTATCTATGAGTTCAGGACGTCTTCACGGACAGCTTAGGCAAGTACAAGGGGACCCCGATCTCATTCAGCCTAGATCCCAAGGTAGCTCCTATTCACTTGAAGCCCCATCGAGTTCCGTTTGCCTTAAGGGTGAAAATCGACGAGCAACTCGACAAACTGATAGCTCAGGGGGTGTTGGAGCCCATCGATCACTCCCCGTGGGAAACCCCTATTGTAACACCCATTAAGCCAGATGGGTCAATCCGAATTTGTGGGGACTACCGGGCCACTTTGAACCACGCCCTGCAGCAGAATGCATATCCAGTTCCGGTGGTGCAGCACCTCCTCCATTCCCTGGGGGACGGGAAAGTTTTTGCTAAATTGGATTTAGCTCAGGCATATCAGCAATTACTAGTAGATGAAAAAATGGCACAGGCCCAAACTATTGTGACGCACCGAGGTGCCTTTAAATGCATCCGGCTGCAATTCAGAGTAAGTGTAGCCCCAGGGATTTTTCAGAGCCTTATGGAAAGGTTATTGCAAGGGATTAAGGGCGTGGTCCCCTATTTTGATGATGTATTAATTGCAGCCCCTACAAAAAAAATCTTACAGGACCGGTTAAAATTAGTCCTAAAAAAATTCCAAGAGGCCGGTCTTAAGGTTAAAAAAAACAAATGTAAATTGTGTACTGACAGTGTTGAGTTTTTAGGGTACCTGATTGATAGCCAGGGCATTCACCCTACCGAAAGTAAATTAAAAGCGATCAGAAACGCTCCCAGGCCAAGAAATAAGGCCGATCTCCAGGCATTCCTAGGCCTCATCAATTTTTATAATGTATTTTTACCGCACAAAGCAACTGTCGCTGAACCGTTACACCTATTGTTAGATAAAAAAGCAATTTGGTTATGGGGTTACCGTGAAGAACAGGCGTTCCAAAATGTTAAAAAACTGCTCACTTCTGACTCTGTACTCATGCAATATAACGAGACTTTGCCGTTAGTTATAACCTGTGATGCATCGCCTTTTGGGGTGGGCGCCATTTTGAGCCACGTACTGCCTTATGGGAACGAAGCCCCTGTTGCATATTTTTCAAAGACTCTTTCAAAAACGGAGCGGAACTATGGTCAAATTGATAAAGAAGCCCTCGCAATTGTCTCAGCTGTGAAAAGATTTCACGAATACATGTATGGTAGGGTTTTTACTATTGTGACTGACCACAAGCCGTTATTGGGGATAATAGCCGGAGATAAGCCAACTCCCTACATATAATCCCCTAGGATGACCCGATGGTCAGAATTCTTAGCTGCTTATAACTATTGGCTGCAATACTGCCCAGGGAAGGCCATTCCCCACACTGACGCATTGAGCTGAGCACCGCTTCCAGAGACTCTCGACGATCCGGCACCAACGGAAACCACGTTGCAAATCGAAGCGTTCAACTCGCCGCCACTGACCGCCTGAGATATCGCGAGAGAACCCAAATGCGACCACACCCTAGCACGCATCCTAGGCTGGGTAGAATGTGGATGGCCATTGGACCAGTTATCAGATGACTTTACACCATTCAAAACTCAACAGACCGAACTCTTCTCCCAAAAAGGCTGTGTCATCTGGGGCGATAGAGTCGTTATTCCAGAATGGCTCCGAAAAGTGCTGCTGAGAACTTTGCACAATGGCCATCCCGGCATCGTGCGAATGAAAGCCCTTGCACGAAGCTACGCATGGTGGCCGGGCATTGATAAGCAAATCGAACAGTGGGTTAAAGCTTGTCCCAAATGCCAAGAAGTCAGCAACACCCCACCAAAAGCCATGCCTACTGAATGGGAGACACCACGTGGACCCTGGTCCCGAATTCACCTGGACTTCGCGGGGCCAACCAAGGGCCACACCTTCCTGCTTACTGTCGATGCCTACTCCAATTGGCTCGAAATTCATCGCATGACAACTACGACCTCCGAGGCGGTCATCAAAATTCTAAACAGACTCTTTGCAACCCACAGATTACCAGACGTCCTGGTATCCGATAACGGCCCACAATTTACTGCACTAGCGTTCGAGCAGTACCTCGCTGACCGCAGCATCCGCCATGCGCTCACCTCGCTTGCGCACCCTGCGAGCAATGGCCGAGCAGAACGCATGGTTCAATTTGTGAAGAAAACCTTGCAAAAGGTAGACTACGACAACATTGATGACAAGGTCAACCAAATCCTCTTTTTGCAACACATCACCCCACATAGCGTCACCAACAAAACTCCCGCTGAACTGCTAATGGGACGAAAGCTCCGCTCCCACCTTGACCGGTTGCACCCTGCGTATGAACCAGAGAAACCACTAGGATCCAGCGGCCGCTGTCGCACTTTCCAGGTAGGAGACCTGGTTTATGCAAAAAACCTATCGGGCGACCCGTTGTGGGTGGAAGCAACAGTAGTACGTGCAACCGGCCCTAGATCCTACCTTGTGCAATGCCTTGATGATAAACTTTGGAAACGGCATATCGACCAATTAAGGTCGCGGCTTGCAGCGACCAATTCGCAACTCCCCTATGACCAAACTGAGGGGGGGGGGAGGTACGGAAGAAGATGAAGCCCTAGGAAACCCGTTCGAAGGAAACGACGATTTAATTGAAACTCAGGAAGTGGAGGGAGAAACGTTTGCACCTCAGGGAATCGAGGAAAATGTGGGCAACGACGTAGAAGTGAACTCTGAACCAGAGACAGCCCCACTGCCAGACAACGATCTACCTCAGCGAGATTGCAACCAGCCGATACAACGAAAATCAAAGAGACTAAAAAGACAACCGTCCTATTTAAGGGACTATGTAACTGCACCCTGAACTAAGGAACCAGGGGGAAGGGGTGTTGTGTATGCAATATAATTAATAAAGTGTGAGCTTGGAGTAAGTGCAGGGTTCTGGCCCTGCACTTCTGATTGGCTGTTAGGTGGCCAGACCGGATTGGCCCGTTCCAGGGAATCCGATTGGCCCTTAACAGAGAGTTCTTATTGGTTATAAAAGCTAGCGTTCCTAGCTTGTTATTGGTTAAACATTGCAAGGTTTGCCTATATAAGGCGGGTTTTACTGATATTAAAAGAGCAAGTCACGATGTAAATAAAGAGCTGAAGTTCACCGTTCAGGAACTTGTCTCCATTCTTTCTCGCCCATGCTCGAACCTAACATAGACCAGTCATTTGCTGAAATGCCCCTTTCCTTCCTGCAAGAAGCACACGGAGAGCAGAGAAGCTGAGAGGCCTTCTCTGTGGTAGCCCCACTTTTAGAACAATTTTCCTCCTGAGATAAATATGCTTCCTACCATCATCATATTTTGATAACAGTGAAAAACTGCTTTATTCCAATGAGCCTTCAGCCCCAAACATTTTGATTGCAAGTGCTATTTGGTATACATTTTTACTCCGCTTGTATGCTTTGAATTGGACTATATTATAAAAGAAAGAGAGAGAGAGAGATCAGAAGGACATGGATATATTTGTTCTGGTCTGTTTGTAAAATAACCATTTTGGTTATCCTTAGGTCTCTGGATTCTATTTCCTACCTTTGTCAGCAATTTCTAACATTTTGAAGCATTTCATTACAATATCTCTATTTTGCCTTTTGAATTGCTCACATTTTTGGAACAAAAGAAAGCAGAAGTTACTGTGAAAATTATCCATGAAATCAACAGTAAAATAATAAGAGTGGGGGGAAATCTCCAAGATTGGCTGCATTGTTGGGGATCCCAGCAGCTTAGTATACAACTCCCCAGACCTGAATCATAATGATCTCTTCCTCTTCCTTTGCTGAGGGAGAAGAATTTCCCATTGTCTTCCAAGATTAAATGGTAGTAGCAACTATCAGTTATAACTACAGAAGGAGTCTGAGAAGCTGCTCTCTTCTGTGGTCAAAGTGAAATCAAAGCCCCACAGCAACCTTGTTATGGCTCTGTGCACAACGCCAATTTTTCTAATACCACTAATTCAACCTACTTCCTACATGGCCTTCCAGGAAAAATGTCTAAATCAGAGGTGTCAAACTGCATTTCTTCGAGGGTCAGATCAGCATTGTAGTTCTCCTCTGTGGGCCAGTGGGATGTGTGTGGGTGGGGGGCAGTGGGGGGTTGGGGTGTATGTGGTCGGATGGCTCCGGCAGCACCCTGCTGGCCAAAACAGGGAGCGGGGGTCTGCACACAGAGTGCTGCAGGAGGCCATGAAGGGTGAAAACAAAGCACGGGAGGGCCGCATGCTGCCCACTTTAGCCGCCTGAGGCCCTGTGGGCTAGTCCCTTGATATTTCCAGGCTGGCCCCATGGGCCAGATTTAAGCACCCATTAACAGTTTAATTTAATTTAATTTAAATCTCTGTCAAGAGTTTTAATTAAATCATATTCATACATACACAAAACCTTTTTATAAGCAAGAGAGGAAGACAGTGGCTTGGACCAGCAGGGTAGCTCTAAGCCTCGTTCCTTCCTGCTGACTTGGCAACAAAATTTGTTAGCAAACACCCATCTGCTAATGTTTGCTGGATGTCCCTTTGAACTTGTTGACGTCCCTTAGGCCATTTAGGTGGATGGGTTTTAGTGGTTTATTTTTATGTAGGGAAGGATGTCCTGTAAGTGGTGAAGACAGGTATCATTATACCTAGCACATTAGGATCAATTGCAACAAACAATCTACTCTCAAATGATAGTAAAGAATTCAGAAAATTGCCAGGCTGATGAAATTTGATACTAGGGCATTTGGGAATCCCCTTCATTCTACCTTCAGCTATTTAAGCTTAGCTTTCTGAGCAAAAAAAAAAAAAAAAATCTATGGAGGGGAAAAAAGTAGAACTGTAACTTCTTGCTCTGCTCTATCAATTTGAATCAATTAACTATTAGATTAACTACACTTAAAACAAAACAAGAAATCAATCCTGCTAGCTTTGATTGCTACTAAACTCTGCCTTCAATAACTAAACTGATAATTGCTGTGGGTGCCTGCAAAGTCAGTGCTCCTAATTGGATTCCATTTGCATTCCCTCTGCATTGTTGTGACTGAGAGAAATAGAGAGAAAACCACAGATGGAACAATAATTCCAAGACATAAAACTTCCCACACTAAACATACTGCTAGTCTGGCACCGGGTGATACTGAAAATGGAGAGATTTGCCTCTTGGGCTCAGGAATGGAGATGTTAGAGAGTTTTACATTTTGTCCACTTGATGGAAGGATGCACGTTGTAATTGAGGGAGATGAATTCTTGATAAGAAAGCCAAGATTTCATCCTTGATGTTGACATAAATGGAGACCTATATGAATGAGAGTGGAAGTGAGGAGCACCTGATCTCTCTAGCACAGGGGTCTCCAACCTTGGCTCCTGGAAGCCTGGCGGACTTCAACTCCCAGAATTCCACAGCCAGCTTTGCTGGCTGTGGAACTCTGGGAGTTGAAGTCCGCCAGGCTTCCAGGAGCCAAGGTTGGAGACCCCTGCTCTAGCACCTACTGCAGAGCTTAATTTAAATCTTCTGAAGGATTTGAAACCTGCCTTCTTTCTTCTATGATATCCCATCAGGCTGGCAATGAAGTCTCACTCCTGACCCTACAGGCAGGTTCACGGATGTCAACTGAATAAAAACAGCTCAAAGAGAATCAATCTAGAACTAAGGAGAAATTTCCTGACAGTGAGAACAATTAATCAGTGGAACCACTTGTCTCCAGAAGTTGTGGATGCTCCAACATTGGAGGATTTTAAGAAGAGGTTAGACGGGCATTTGTCTGAAATGTTAGAGGGTCTCCTGCTTGAGTAGGGGATTGGACTAACGGATTAACAGAATTGGACAGGACCTTTTAGGTCTTCTAGTCCAACTCCCTGCCCAAGCAGGAGACCCTACACCAGGGGTCTCCAACCTTGGCTCCTGGAAGCCTGGCGGACTTCAACTCCCAGAGTTCCACAGCCAGCGGAATTCTGGGAGTTGAAGTCCACCAGGCTTCCAGGGGCCAAGGTTGGAGACCCCTGCCCTACACTATTTCTGACAAATGGCCGTCCAGTCCAGTCTCTTCTTGAAAGCTTCCAGTGATGAAGCTCCCACAATTTCTGAAGGCAAGCTGTTCCACTGGTTGATTGTCCTCACTGTCAGAAAATGTATCTTCATTTCTCCTTGATTGGTTTCCATCCATTATTCCTCACCTTCAGATGCTTTAGAAACTAGCTTGACCCCTCTCCTCTCTGTGGCAGCCTCTCAACTATTGGAAGACCGCTATCATGTCTCCCCTGGTCCTTCTCTTCACCAGACTAGCCAAGCCCAGTTCCTGTAACCGTTCTTCATATGTTTTAGTCTCCAGTCCCCTAATCATCCTGGTTGCTCTTCTCTGTACTTTTTCTAGAGTCTCAACATCTTTTTTATAATGTGGTGGCCAAAACTGGATGCATTACTCTATGTTTGATCTTACTGTAATTATAGAGTGGTATTAGTACCTCACTTGATTTTGATTGTACCCCTCCATTAATGCAACCAGAAAGAGGCCATATTATTGACTCT
Organism: Hydrophis major; assembly: GCA_033807585.1. Classification (NCBI taxonomy): domain Eukaryota; kingdom Metazoa; phylum Chordata; class Lepidosauria; order Squamata; family Elapidae; genus Hydrophis; species Hydrophis major. The sequence continues at coordinate 184,801,775 of CM066329.1, read as the reverse complement.
CTTTAGAGCCATCTAGAACAGCTTGGCTCTTGGCATGTTTTGCTACTTAAGACAAATAATCAAATGGTATTTTCTCTATTCTCCAAACAACTGCTAATCTGGGACAACATTCTCTGGATTGTCAATAGTGATGATTTCCTGGACTCTGGGTGTGTGGCACAGTTATCAGGGCAGGAATTATATTAAAATATTATTTTGTGATTCCATACAGATAACTTATTTTTTTACCAATTATTCCTTATATGAAGTGGACATTCCCCCCCCTTCTTTTATAATGGTTTTAATAAGTTTCTCTTTCTTGGGACAATTAAGGCTGCTTTGTGATTTGCTGTCTTACTGCTGAAACCTGATTCTTAATTAACATAGCTCTTGCATGAATTTCTCATATGATCTAATAAAGTACTAAAGAATTGTGTGATACCCAAAGAAGCAAGCATTGTATTTCTGACTTCATCTACTGCGGCTGCAAAATAACTTGTCACTCTTAAAGATGTAACAATTCTGGAAGTTTTGGACTCCACAAGGCTACATTCGACTTCCTGCACATGCAAACCCTGCTTCCCTCTGCAAATTTATCCACTTACTACCCCAAGAATCCTTCTATTACAGAATATAAAGGAAAGATAAAGGAGTCACTGCGGATTTTATTCTGCTAGTTGTTGCTGACTACAGGGGGCAGTGAATATTATTGTTTCAAGGCCATTGAGCCAGAGCTGTCGTAAGACATTTCAGGGGTCATACGGCACCTATTTATCTATTTCATTTGTATGCTTTTGAATTGTTAGGATGGCAGGAGCTGGGATGAAGCTCCATTGCATGGAGTTCATGTCTTGAATGTGGGATGCCAGCTTTCCAGCCAACTAGCCCAGCGTCTTAACTGCTGAGCCACCATGCTGTCCTTTCTATTACAAAATAGGAAGAGCTGAAAATTCTGAACTGATATACAGTTTCTTTCCTTTGTATCTCATGAAAAAGCCACCACTGAAAGGCAGAAGTCACAATTACATACAATTGTATTTTTTTTTTTTAATATAGTGATTTTCAATGCCATTAGCACTCAGAGATTGCTTTTAGTAATTGTACTTTCCTGCATGTGGTCCAACTATAACTCATTCTGCTCCTTGTCCTATGGAACTTCTAAATTTTGGATTGTTTTGGATTTGCATTTAAACAGACTGGAAAATAAAATACTGTTTTAAATCAGGAACGGGCTAAATTGAATTTAAATGCATTGCTTAAATAATATATAGTAAATGCTTTTTCTATAACAATCAATTATTGACAAGGAAAACTAGTTTAGGAAAATGGACCTGTGGACTTAAAATGACTTTTTTACACACAGGTGAAATTACATAATTTTACATAAGGTGAAATTTCTCACCTTATCATGGACTGCCGCTCTTGGTGCCAATCCGTTTTTCTTTGAGAGGTTCTTTTTTGATTGCACCCATATGCTCCTTCCACCAAACCCCAGGATTTCTAAAGAACTCTGTGACAAGAGAGTCCTGTGAGACCAGCTTGTGAGCTCATCATTCCTTCCCTGTTTTTGGGTGCTCCCCTGCTTTCCACACACACATACATGTACATATGGCAAGAGTTTAGGAGTTCATTCAAACCAGAGGTGGTATTCAGCAGGTTCTGACTAGTTCTGGAGAACCGATAGTGGAAATTTTGAGTTCAGAGAACTGGCAAATACCACCTCTGACTGGCCCCACCCCCATCTATTCTCTGCCTCCCGAGTCCCAGCTGATCGGCTGGGTCTTCTTTTGTTGCCCTGCACAGGAGAATGGTGCTGGAAAGCAGCTTAGTGGGGTGGGGAGGGAATGGGGATTTTGCAGTATTCTTCCTCTGCCATGTCCACCAAGCCATGCCCACCCAGCCACATCACACCCTGCCCACCAAGCCCCGTCCACAGAACCAGTAATAAAATATTTTGAATCCCACCACTGATTCAAACCCCAAAGAGGTCCTCAGAAAGCACCCCGTTGCACAGGTCTGAATTCCAAGCTGAGTACAGCAAGTGTCACTGGGTAACCAAGTCCAGTGGGCACACACAAAGTCCAAGAAAGCAGTTCAGGAGTCAAACGAGCCAGGATACACAATATGAGCATACAACACACAGAATTGGGGATTGCTGCTCCAGCAATACTCAATATTGCTGCTCCAGCTATAGTCCTCAGGGTGGGGTTAAGTAGGCAATGCCGTGCAGCCCTTCATGAGAGGTGAGGTTGATTCCTCAAGAGTAGTCTGGCTGACCAGCGTTGTGCCTGTCTCCACTCTGCTCTACCTGTCCTTGGATCAGGAGGAAGTGTGGATTCCACCTCTTCCTCATTGCTAACAGGAAGCAACTGCTCCCAGTTCTAGCCTGGGGCATCCTGGCCAACTTGCTGCAGTAGTGGCTTACTTCCCTCAGCCTCAGCCTGTCATTCAACTGATAGACCCAGCTGAGGCTGCTCCATCAGGCTAGCCCCAACCTCCAAGCCCCAGTCCTGCCCAATAGTCAGCTCCATGCTTTCCTCTTACAGATTCGAGCTCACCCTCCTCCTCTGAACTAGCATCTGGAGAGTGGTCCAGGATGGAGCCATGACAGTTGGGAAGAGAGGGATTGCTATGCAGAGGCCTGCTCTGTGTCTGTAGCTGAAGTGGCAGGACTACAGGACTAAATGGGCTGCCTTCTTCTGCCCATATTGCTTGATACAAAAGGACAGTGTTGAGACCTCTCCCCACCAAGGCTGAATTGTAGCAGAAGTAGAGAAGATGGTCCTATGTTTCCATAGTTGATTCCAGGATTTGGGAAGGAAGGCCTTGAACAGGCCTTGAAAATTCAGGCATCCCATACAAACTTACTGTGTATGTATGAACAAATGCCAAGTTAGCTGACACTATCAAATTATTCAGTGTGGTAAAATGAAAAAGGGGCTATAAAAGGCTTTGGTGGATTCTTGCTAATATAAAATAATGTACCTTACAGCACATTTTTGTATATATATATAAAAAAACTCCATACTGATACAGCCTGAGTTAGGAGACTGATCAGGAGGGTTAAATGGAGCCACACTTCACAAAGCATTTCCAGGATGGGAATTGAAAATAAAACTATTACCCTCATAAAGATGCTTATATATCCATGGTACAATCACACTTGAAATCCTGTGCACAGCTGTAATCACTTTACCACCAAACAAGGTCATTAGAGAGCTAGAAAGAATGTAAGAAAAGGCAAAGAAAATGCCTTTCTTTGCAGATTAGGGAGTTAGTCAGCTCCCATATAGAAAAAGACAATTGCACGTGGGTCTTTTTGACTTAAAAATAAAATGGGTAAATGGGAACACTGTTGTGAATGAATAAATGTTAAATAAAGTTATCTTGAGCTTGAAGTCAAGTGCAGGGTTCTGGCCCTGCACTTCTGATTGGCTGTTAATGGCAGGGTCGGATTGGTCCGTTCAGGAGAATCTGATTGGCCATTAACGGGCCATTCGCATTGGTTAACAGAGCTAACGCTCCTGGATTGTTATTGGTTGAAATAGTTATTGGGTTGTCTATATAAGGAAGGCTATAGCAGCCATCCAGTTTGAGCTGTCACACCATGTAAATAAAGAGTTGAAGTTCACTGTTTCACCAGCTTGTCTCCATTCTTTCTCACCCATGCTCCAAACTTAACAAACACGATAAAAATATATCAGATCATGCCTGGTGTGGATAATTTAGACAGGCGACTATTCCTTTCCCTCAGTGTTAGAATTAGGGGTAATTTACTGAAACTGGGAAAATTCAGGACTAAGAGAAGGATATATTTCATATACAACGTATACCACGGGATGTGCTTATGGCAATCTGTTTATGGGGTGGCACAGATTAATGGAGGATGAGGCTATTAGTGCTCCTTAATTTTCATGACTATATTAAGCCTTCAGAAGGAAAGTCAGCATTACTTAAATGCCTCCTGCCAGGAATCAACAGTGAAGGAACACAATCATGCGGTATGTGTCTTTTTCATTGGCATCAGGAAAGCCCTCAGATTGGTAGGCCTGCAGATTGGTAGGCCTGCAGCCTCATCCAGCTGAAGGGATCTAATATTCTCCTTTCTTAGCATATTAACTTGGTCATGCTGGCTGGGGATAATGATGAGATAAATGATGATGAGGTAAAGTCTTAACACATGGAAATGATTTTTTTTTTTTTTTTTTGGTAACTGATATGCTGTTAGATAGTGCTTTAATGGGCAAAGGTTGGAGTCTGCTGTCTTCTGATATGCCAAGCAAAAGGCAAGGCAATTTTTAGGTTGCATTAATAGAGTTGCTACCTAATATGCTGCATAAATGAAACCCAATTTTATGCATCCCATTTTAAGAAGGTCTCAGAGAAATAGAAACAGAAACAGATGTTGAAAAGGGCAAGGGAATCTGGACTTTAAGAACAGTCTGAGGGAATTCGGTACGTTTAGCCTTGAGAAAAGATGGTTCACATCTGGTAACATTTTTCAGATACTTGAACTGTATCTGAAAAAGAATAAGACCTCTATGATCCCAGTTTATAGTATACATAATATATTAAGCTAAAGTAAGGTAAATTTGTGCTAAATATTAGGAACATTTCATGAAGATAAGAATAGTTTGACAATAGAACCAATTACCTGTCAGCCTTACCAGTAAACTAGACAAGAAACATGACCAGATACGCCCATTCTATTTTATTGTAAAGCTACATAACAGAATCCTGCAAATCTGAAAGTAGTTTTCCCCTGCTGTCTCCTTTACAGTCTGAGAAATTAGGGAGGGTTCCTCTGAGCCTCCTGTTCTGCCCACTATGCAGTTGCAGGCTGTGGTCTCTCTTATCTGACTGTTCCCTGGGCATTCAGGTAGCATCTCTTTGCTCCCTCTCCCAAGATACCATTACATCAGTCAGGGAAGTGGTGGGTTTCTCTTCACTTGATGCATTGGAGTTGAGGCTCAACTGACAATCTATTGGGAGGAAGTTGTAATTTGGATAATTATTTGAATAAATAACTTGGGCAGAAGCAAGGACAGCAACAATAAGAGGAAAGATAAGCAGAGTCAGAAGTTCTGGGGCTGGGTAGGTGTCCCAAGCTGTGAGGTGTGCGGGCATCAGCTGACATTCACCAATGCGATAGCCTCAAGGGACGTATGCCTCAGTAACCTAGGACACATGACTTTCAAAAGTACCATGGTTTGATTCCAGGGCTGTCTGAGGAGGGCTCGGAAAGGCTCCCACCTGAAGCTCTGGTTGTAGACAAAGCAGATAATGCTCTGCTCATTGGCCTAGTGGTCCAGATGCAATACCATAGATTTGGATAGGCTGCTCTAAGCACTTCCATCCTGGTACCTGGGACGAAGGAAAACACTTTGGAAAAGTAGAAGAGCCTATTGCTGGAATGCGGTCCCTTCTTTTTTTCAAAGTTAGCTCTCTGTTTAAACCTGCTATAGTGGCGTCTCAAATAAATTAGCACAGTGAGCATCTTTCTCTCTTTGCATTGAAGGGAAAGGAACACAGGAGTGCCAAGCATTAAAGAGACACGACGAAAGCTCCTGTCCTCCCCTGCTGCTAGCAAATATAATTCAGCTCAGATGGATAATGGGCCTTTGTGTCTGTGCGAGCGCGCATGTGTGCATATTATGAGTCCTCCACTGTGCATCCAGAAATAGATGGATGTCTGTGTCCCAGGGGGTGCACGAGCAGCTAGCTACAGCCCCCAAATTGCACTTGTGATCTCTCAGGAAAGAGAGGATTCAGACAGTCTGCCAAACAAAGGACTCTTGAACTTCACCCCCAGAAAGCTTTCCTTTTAAGACTCTCATGCTTCAGGGTCTGTGAAAATTTCATGCTTCATGGTACGTAATTGTAGAAGACATCTTAAGGGAGAGAAAGCCTCATGCTAACTTGGCCCCAGAATGCTCTCAGCCTTCCTTGAAGTTGCTAAATATATCTGCAGCACAGCATTCCTTCTGACAATTGCATTAGCAGGATCTCTCCCTGGTCTCCACTCAGGTAGTTCTTCTGTGAGGCTGCTTAGACGCGCGGCCATCCTTCCAACTACCTCTTTCCTTATTTTACTGATGTCCCCCACTTTCAGATATCTTGCTCATAGCAGGAATCAGCAAAGTGTAGCCCTGCCTATGGAACTGGGCTGCAACTTCCATCACCGCTCAATGCCCACAAGCTAGTTAATGCTAATGTTGAAAGAAAGAATTCAATAGCATCAGCTAAGTCATCATAGCATTTAGCAATAGCATTTTAGACTTATATACCATCCCGTAGCACTTTACTGAACTCTCTGGGTGGTTTATAAAGTAAGCATTATTTGTGTATTGTCTCCAATAATCTCCATCCTCATTTTACTGACTTCGGGAGGATGGGAGATTGAGTCAACCTTGAGCCCGTCAGGATCAAACTCTTGGCTGCGGGCAGAATTTGCCAGAAATATTGCACTTTAACCCCTGCACCACCAGGACTCCTTAATTCACTTAATCCATTCTTGACTTTCAGGAAAAGACTCAAGCTAGAGTCCAGAAGTTTCAGGTAGAAGTTCAGCAGAATGGACAAGTATGCTGCCAAACACTCATTTTCAGATATAAGCCCTGCTGCCAATAATTACCATTAAATCCGGAGTCTGTAATTCTCCCAAAGCATCCTGTGCTTAGCTGAAGCAAACTTGCTGTGTTACATACCCTCAGATCATGTCCTGTGTTACAAATAATGACATCCTTTTGGGACAGTCTTTTTCATCTGTGCTATTTCTTCTGCAAGAGACCACTTGATGCTGCAGTAATCAGTTATGAATACTCAAGTGCAAAACAAGCCATATTTTGTTCTTTCTATACCTAGATTGGAGTAGCACAGTGTGTGGCCAGAGCCATTCCTAGGCTTGCTGGACCACCTGCTTCTCCAGAGTGACTAAGCTCTGCACTCAGCCTTTCTTACTAAGGATTCCCTTTTAACTCTGCTACAACAGCCCCAGAGCTGGAGAAAGGAGTTCAATGATTATTTTTTGGGAGGTGGGGACTGGGGTCTGAAATAGCACTGATAAAAGAATGATAAAACAGCCTCCTTTTGGGGACTGAGAGAAATCAAGATATACTGCAACAACAAAAAGCAGTGATGTACTAGCATCTCAAAAGCGGGTTAACCAACTCATTGTCAGTATCTTCTGCTTGAGAAAATCTAAGAAGCAGTCAGATGAATTTGTCATTCACAGGAAATTGCTGATGCTAGGGCTTTCATCGCTTGCACCTACAGAAACCTGCAGTCAAGCAGCTATGACTCACCTCATGGCTGAAATCCAGGCCCTAGAGCAGTGATGGCAAGCCTTACAGGCTCAGTGTGTCAAAAATTTGGAAAATGCCTAACTTGATTCTGCTGGCATCTATTTCTCTGTGTGTGTGTTACACACATACACACACGCACACATACACACACAAACACAGAGAGAGAGAGAGATCCAGGGGTAAGATTCAACCTGTGTAACTACTGGTTTGGTGATTATGTTTTGCTTCACACGCGTATCAAATGTCGTAAGCTGTGTTACCTGGACAGCTGAAAAGCATTGCACGTTTGAAAAGGCACTTTTTGTTATGGACTAAGCCAACACAGCGGTACAACCCTAAACAGCTTTTACTTTACAGCAGGTTTGTAATCCTGCACTTCTCATTGGCCCGCAAATAGTGAGTCGTGATTGGTCATTTTTGGCCAGTCTGATTGGCTGTTAACGGGCCCATCTGATTGGACGCTTGTGAAAGCGGTAAATTCAAACCATTGGTTGTTTTGACAGCAGTCATCTCTATAAAAGAGCTGCTGCTGCCCAAGTATTTGCTCTGTTCTTATTTTACAATAAAGAGTTGAAGTCACCGTTCGATGTCTCGTCTCCGTTCCTTGCGCCCATGCCCAGGACATAACACTGGTGATGAAGGTGGGATACGGAGACGATAGAGCTGATTAAGTACGCATCGAACAAGACAGAGCACGTGGCGAAAGAGCGCACACAACAAACGGCAAGATGACCAGCGGCACCATACCACCTGCTCCATTCGATCCAGCAACCAAAGACTGGGACTCATATATAGATCACTTCCAGATGTTCCTGGAGACCAACAATTTAAAAGATGCTACGCCTGGCAAGAAACGAGCAGTGTTCCTGACTCATTGCGGCCCCGCCGTTTTCAAAATGGCTAAAGCACTGGCAAAACTGGTGGAAGTGAAGACCATGGATTGGGATACCCTCGCCCCGATCCTCCGGGCCCATTACGCACCCGCAGTACCTACACTGATACGAAGACACGAATTTTACCAGAGGGACCAACAGAAGGACAAGAGCGTTGGGAATTTCGTAGTCGACCTCCAGAACCTAGGAGGCCTTTGTGGTTTTGCAAACTTAGAGGAAGCCCTAAGAGACTGCATAGTTCTGGGATTAAATGCACCACACGTGCAGAGTAAACTGATGGCGAAAGGCGACATCAGCCTTACAGATGTCATCGCCGACGCTACTGCTGCAGAAGCAACCAGGAAGTCATCTGCTCAAATGCGCCGAGCAAATGCACTGCTTTGCCAACTCGCTAACGATAGCCCACTCGCCGCTGAGAAGCACGCTACCACCACCCACCACGAAGACCTCGAGTCATCCTCAGACAGTGAGGAAGAGGAGGTCAACCGGCTCCGCTTGGAACGAGAGCAAAGGAATCAGAGACGTCCGTGCCAATGTGCTGGTTGCGGGGCAAACCACCCGCGATTGGACTGCAAATTCCTCGACGCACTCTGCCGTACCTGCGGAAAAAGAGGCCACATTGCAAAAGTCTGCAGAAGCAAGCGAGAGTCCAGTCCCAGCTGAAGGGAGAGCAACCTCCGTCGGGAGACAGGCAAACCTCCTGAGAACCAGGACCGTCTGAACCACCAATGGAACAACCACTACTACTACAGAAATTGAGCACCTGCCTCTTCAATGAGATGAGAAGAGGCCCACCAAACCATTATTATCGGCCACGCTTCATTGTTCGATGCAAGAAAGATCCACGTAAGGGTTACTACTGAGAATCGACCGTGCGTGATGGAAGTCGATTTGGGATCATCCCTATCGATGGTATCCTGGAAAACCCTCAAACAGCTGATACCTGCCATCTGCCACCAGGACCTCAGCACGCAACGAATCATCCTGAAAGACTACCAGAGAAACAGAATTCCAGTTGTCGGTTCCAGCCACGTCCAAGCACAGTGACGCTTCCCCTGACTGTCGTCGATCGTGACCGACCCAGCTTGTTAGGGTTACAGTGGTTCGCCCCACTCAGGATTGAACTAGCCGGCATACACCAAACCAGAAGTAACAACTGGGAAGAGGCTCTCATCCAGGAATTCCAGGACATGTTCACAGGAACATTAGGCAAGTACAAGGGGACCCCTATATCATTTAATCTCAGCCCCGATGTAGCTCCCATTCGGCTTAAGCCTCGTTGGGTGCCTTTTGCCCTAAAGCCGAAGATCGATGAGCAGCTAGATAAACTGATAGCCCAGGGCGTATTGGAACCGATTGACCATGCCCGCTGGGAAACTCCAATAGTAACACCCATGAAGCCAGATGGTTCATTAAGAATTTGTGGGGATTACCGGGCCACCCTAAATCATGCTCTTCAACAGAGCGCTTACCCAGTACCGGTGGTTCAACACCTTCTTCATTCCCTGGGTGGCGGAAAAATATTTGCAAAATTAGACTTAGCTCAGGTGTACCAGCAACTACCTGTAGATGCAGCAACTGCAAAAGCCCAGACAATAGTTACCCATAGAGGCGCTTTCAAGTGCAATAGACTCCAATTCGGAGTAAGCGTGGCGCCGGGCATTTTCCAAAGTTTAATGGAGAGACTATTACAAGGCATAAAAGGTGTCGTGCCTTATTTTGATGACGTCCTAATAGCTGTCCCCACTAAAGAGTTATTAGTACCACGACTCAGAAAAGTTCTTCAGAAATTTAAAGACGCTGGTCTGAAGGTAAAAAGGGACAAGTGTCAACTTTGTACGGAGAGAGTGGAGTTCCTGGGATACCTTCTCGACAGACCTCCACCCCACCGAAAAAAAACTAACCGCAATCAAAAACGCCCTGAGACCTAGGAATAAGACAGACCTCCAAGCCTTCCTGGGACTCATTAACTTTTATAACATCTTCTTGTCCCAGAAGGCGACCATAGCCGAGCCCCTACATAGACTTCTCGACAAAAAGGCTTCCTGGGTCTGGGGACGGCGTGAAGAGAGGGCATTCCAAGAGGTAAAAGACTTCCAAACCTCCAATGCTGTATTAATGCAATACAACGAGACTCTACCTTTGACAGTTACCTGTGACGCCTTACCATTTGGAGTGGGAGCCATTTTAAGCCATGTGCTACCAAATGGGAATGAGGCACCTATTGTGTTCTTTTCGAGAACTTTGTCTAAGACCGAAAGGAATTATGGTCAACTTGATAAAGAGGCTCTCGCTATTGTATCCGCAATTAAATATTTCCATGAATATGTGTATGGGAGACCCTTTACCATAATTACAGATCACAAGCCGCTACTTGGTATTTTGGCGGGAAACAAACCAACTCCCCATATCTTATCACCAAGAATGACACGTTGGTCAGAATTTTTAGCCACTTATGATTACTGATTGCAACACCACCCGGGAAAAACCATTTCCCACGCTGACGCTTTGAGCTGATCCCCACTACCAGACATCATAGAGGACCCAGCTCCAACCTTATCTGTATTGCAAATTGAAACCCTCAAATCGCCGCCGCTGACCGCTTGAGACATTGCCTTAGAAACAAAAAAGGACTCTGTTTTGGCACGAGTCCTCAGCTGGGTGGAACGGGGTTGGCCGGTCAGCGAAACCAATGATACGTTCAAACCATTTAAGAATCATCAAACAGAGCTATTCTCCCAAAAAGGCTACATCATGTGGGGAGACAGAGTCGTAATCCCAGAGAAATTGCAACATAGAGTATTAAAAATGTTGCACGATGGACATCCAGGCATTGTGCGGATGAAGGCATTGACCAGGAGTTACGCATGGTGGCCTGGGTTAGATAAACAAATAGAGACCTGGGTAGCAAAGTGCAGCAAATGCCAGGAGACTCGCTCTACTCCTCCAAAAACTCCCCCAACCCAGTGGGAAACGCCTCGAGGTCCTTGGTCCCATATCCACATCGATTTTGCGGGACCCACAAGGGGACACACTTTCCTCCTAACAGTGGATACCTATTCAAACTGGCTCGAAGTCCAGAAGATGAAAAGCACCACCACAGAGGCGGTCACTAAAAAGCTGAATAAGCTATTCGCTACCCACGGATATCCGGATGTCTTGGTCTCCGATAATGGCCCCCAATTCACTGCCCTGCCATTTGAACAGTATCTGGCAGATCGGGGCATCCACCATGCCTTAACATCTCCAGCTCACCCTGCGGCCAATGGTAGGGCTGAGCGAATGGTTCAATTTGTAAAAAAGACCTTGCACAAAATGGACCACAGCGACATTGACGACAGAATAAACCGGATGCTTCTCCTCCAGCACATAACCTCAAACAGTACCACGAACAAAACCCCAGCTGAACTCCTGATGGGTCGCAAACTTTGCTTGCATCTCGATCGCCTCCACCCAAACTACACGCTGGAACAACCCCCAGGATCCACCAGCAAGTGTCGGGCATTCCAGGAAGGTGACCTTGTGTTTGCGAAAAACTTCTCGGGTGACCCATTGTGGGTCCCCGCAACCATAACGCAACTTACAGGACCCCGATCCTATCGCCTGCAAACTACAGATGGTAAGATGTGGAAACACCACATAGACCAACTCCATTCCAGATTAGCACCTCCTCCTATCTCAGCCCCGGAATCTCTAGCTGGGGGGGGGGGAGGGAACATTGAGGAGGCCGAAGAAGAATTAACAATCAAAACCTAGCAGTCTACACAACCAACCAGGAGATACTCACCGTCAGAAGGAGAACCGAGCCAGGGAGTGGCCTCGCCACGCGACAGCACTGTGATGGAAACGGATCCAGGGAACCCGGAAGACAGCACTGGCGTAAGAGAGAAAGCAGCCCAGGGCCACAATTTTCACCATCCAACCCAGCTAGCAGCCTACCGGAACCAGAGCCAGGACAGAAACTGGTGGAACAGCGCAGGTCAAGCAGACAGGTGAAGCGACCTGCCTATTTACGAGAATACGTCACCCCACCCCTCAGACGGAACCTAGGGGGGAGGGGTGTTATGGACTAAGCCAACACAGCGATATAACCCTAAACAGCTTTTACTTTACAGCAGGTTCGTAATCCTGCACTTCTCATTGGCCCGCAAATAGCGAGTCGTGATTGGTCGTTTTTGGCCAGTCTGATTGGCTGTTAATGGGCCCATCTGATTGGACACTTGCGAAAGCGGTAAACTCAAACCATTGGTTGTTTTGACAGCAGTCAGCTCTATAAAAGAGCTGCTACTGCCCAAGTATTTGCTCTGTTCTTATTTTACAATGAAGAGTTGAAGTCACCGTTCGATGTCTCGTCTCCGTTCCTTGAGCCCATGCCCAGGACATAACACTTTTTTCCTGCTTTTTCAACCACAGCTGTGCCACACAAAGCAGCTGAGGTTGAAAAAGCAGGAAATAAAGGACAGGTAAGAGCCCAGGCGGGTGGACGGGCCAAACAGCAGCAGACACAGAACCGGTTCAGTATCTGCTGCTCTTCAGAGCTATTGGTTCTATAGAACCAGGCAGAACCAGTCGCATCCCACCCCTGGAGATATCCTTACTTATAAATTTATTGTAAAAAATCCAATCCAATCATGTGTGATCCCTAGAATCTGTGGCCAGCTGCTTACCTTCAGGTGTTTTCTTTCTGTTGACAAGTCCCTGAAGCCTACCTGAGGCAGCTCCAGGTCACACAAGGCTTTTGTTCTTGAAACGTTCTTCCACCTTCTCTGCAGCCTCTGAGACCCATGAAAAAAATATGCCCCATTCTCAGACAATTTTTGGACAATTTCCAGAGGCTGGGTGAGAGCACACCCTATTCTCGCACAACTCAGAAAATCAGATGAAAAGCATGCCCCATTCTCACATGATTTTTGAAGGCTCCAGAGGTCGTGCAAGAGCATGGCTATCTCACATGACTTTCAAAGACCGTATGACAGCAACATCCCATTCTTGCCTGGTCTCCATAAATCGTGTAGGAATAAGGCGTGCTTTCAAGAAGAGTTGTTGGATGTTGGTGAACTTTGGTGTATCACCCAAAACATCATGGCATGTTACTTTCCACATGTGTGTCATAAGTTCAACCATCATTAAGAGGCATATTAGGATAAAGTGGCAGATATGTGGCAGCAACTAACAGTATTGTAGCAGCATACCAAGGTCCAGCAGGGTTGGTACTGCTTACTGTTTGGATCACTCAAGAATTGCTCCATTTCAGTTTTTTGCTTTGGTAACCAAGTTTTTATTCAGATTTTTAAAAGATTTTAAATAAAATAATGAAAAAAAATATGGAGTATTATTTTTATTAAGATCTTTTTTAAAAAATGTGAATAAAAACTTGCAAGAGTGAATAGAATTAGCTGGGACGGCATTTACTTACCTTTTAAAAAATAGCTGAGAGATCATTTCTACTTTTGTTTTCCCTCTAAAAGTTCAGTGGCCTTTCCAGAAAGGGTTTCCCCCCATTTTCATGTCCATGTGATCATGTGAGGTGTTTTCCTACTCTGTAATCTCATCCAAGATGACAGACTTGGGAAAAAAAGTCCACATAACTGCAAGGTGTCTGCTTGGCTGAGGCTGCGTTAATACTTATTGCTGATTTCCAAATTGTACCAATTCCATTTCACTTCTTCAGCAACCAGAAGATTTACAATGTTTCCTGAAAATGGTGCCCTTCCTAGGGATCATAAACCACAACTTTGCTGAGTAGTTTCACATTGAACTTCACAAAGTAATCAGTGAAACTACAGAAACAAGCATCTTAAAGCAAACTGCTGAAAAAATGATATCCTTCAGGGTTTAGCCTGCTTATATGTTATCAAACCCTCAAAACCCTATGTGCATTTTCTGTAGTCATTTACCATTTTCCTGTTGCTTAAAATGCTCACATAGGGCCCTTCCTCATAGCCACAATTACAAGTGTTCTCCTGATGCTGAGCTGGCAGAAAATTATGTCAGCATAAATTGTACGGTTATGGTGGCTGAGCTCCATGCTGTCTTAGCAATAGCACTTAGATTTATATACCGCTTCATAGTGCTTTATATCTCTCTCTAAGCAGTTTACAGAATCAGCCTATTGCCCCCCAACAATCTGGGTCCTCATTTTACAGACTTCAGAAGGCTGGAAGACTGAGTCAACCTTGAACTAATCAGAATCGAACTCCTAACGGTGAGCAGTGTTCGCCTGCAATACTGCATTCAACCACTCTGCCATCAATCACCAGCCTTGTCTTAATAACAAGGCTGATGATTGGTACTGTCATACTTTCAATCCTGGACATATTAACAGCAGTGATTAAACAGTCATACAATACCCAACAAGTATTTCAGAATGTATCTGTCAGCAGGGGGGCTGGATTAGGTCCCTTCCAGCTCTATTCTGATTCTGATTACATGGGCAGAGGCTCTTGCAGAAGCCACATGTCTTGTCTACCTTATAAACCCAGCACCGGTGACTAAGGATGACTACACCTTATGACCAAAGGGAAGGAGTCATGTCTGCTGCATCCTGAAACAGCCAATAGGAGCTGAAACGCATCACCAGCAACATTGATAGTAAGGTACTGCACATACCAGGAGAAAAGGAGCATCACCAGGAACATTGCAACTAGAATAGTTAAAGACACATTTCAATTTGCATGCTCAATAGGCTGGAGACCAGACAAAGACAATTTCATGAGATTACTGTATGTCCTCTGATAAAAGTTAGTGAGTGTCTTTGTGCATGGTTAGCAGGATGCGGGGAATGAGTTTGATCCCTGAATGAGTCTGAACTCAGCTTTTCAAAGTCTGAAGTTGTTGAGCCCTCCAGGAGACAAATTCTACACTATGTCACCATTAAAAAAAAAAAGCTTTCCGAATCTGAGTGAGTCAGGCTCTTGATTTTATATGGAGCTTCTGCACGGACAAGCAGAACAGCTGTAGAAATGAGAAAGGAACTCTAAAGAGTTTGATTCTATGGGGAGAAAGAGAGAAGGAAAGAAAAGGAGTCACTGAGACAGAAAAGAAATACAGATTTGCATGCTCCCTGGTTTTGGTTTTTATCTCAGGTTTCCTCCAGTCACTGGAAGGAACATGAGTGATGTTTGACAGCCCCATCCCAAGACATTTGGTTGCTTGAGGCAAAAAAAGAAGATAGTACCCTCCTCCATTCCTTGCACAGTGAATCTTATTTCAATCAGAACTAGGACACAGCATCTCTTCCACCCCACCTTATGGTAGCAAGCTAGTGGTGGAGACATTGAACTGTATACCTTCAAAACTGAACAGCTGGGGATTTAGGCAGAATAGCTGGCAGCCACTGTCACTGAATCTTACACTTCTCAGCATCTTTTACCTCAGGAACCTACTTCACTCAGTTTGGAGAAGAAGCTGGCCCTGGGGTTTGTATACCCAGAGTTAACCTGGGATTGCTCATAAGTCAATTTGCCTCAGCTCCAGAGCTCCAGATGGGGAAATGATGGCAAAGTTCATTACAAGATGGTTATAAATCATTTTCTATCCCAGATGCCTTAGACAAGATGTGCATAATGCCTGCTGGAGCTCACCTCAGCTGCCTACAATGTGCAATAGGGATGCAGTATTACAAATATGTGTTTATTTTCTCTCTCCAAACACAGGAAATGATGCCAAACATTTTTCTCCCTTAAAAATGTAAATAATCCCCTATCTTCCAAAGAGCTACCTTTTAAAGAGTGTTGCTTCTGATCTCGGGAGAAAAAGACTCAGGCACTCACAGCTGCCAAAAAACTGCATTAATAAAGTCCTAGATTTTTATATTGTTTGGTCTGATACCTAAATGGCAAAATTATTTTTTTTAAATCTGATTCACATAGTTTTTCTCTGTTATGCTGCAATCTTAAATCCACTTATTGGGGACTTAGCTTTCTAAATCACCGTAAGTGTGCATTAAGGTTGATTTATTAATAAGAGATTTACAAATCTTCTACATTAGACTTTAAATGACAGGATTGGTCTCTTCTCCCCACAGGAAACTTTACATAGAGAGGATTACATAGTGAAGAAATTTCACGCAGGAAAGTAGAATGAGGTGGAAGATTCTTTATCCAAATAGCAAGCACAACAGGTTTGGCCATCACTACTGGTAACCTAATTCTATAGAATTTTGTTAATCCAGGTTGTTCTGTACCTTCATTTGCATTCTTGAAACCCCGTGTTTTGATTGGTCAAAGCGCGGGGTGATCTGATTGGCTTAGCGAGCCATGCTGATTGGCCCGCTGAGAATCTCCCGCGATTGGCGGATACGAATCACGGGAGATTCAAAGCAGTGCCACTGGCCGTGGCCGCGGTGGCTTGAGAATAAAAAGCCGCAAGTTTTCCCTTGGAGCCAGATCGGTTCCGGGGGCCTAATAAAGAGCTGAAACCACAGTCACTGCCTCCTGGTCTCCTTGCCGAACGGACACGACACAGGTCTGCTGAGATATGTAAATAAGGAATTAATAACTGCACTGAGAGTACAATGATTAAACATTCAAATCTTATGAAGAGCAGTGTGTTGGAATGTACACCTGCTGGAGCAATGCAGGAGAGTTTTGGTAACCCAGTATTTTCCCAGAGAAAGAACCAGACTCAGAAATTGGACAGTCTTGAGCTGAAGCAGGGAAGCAGGGAAGACTTTTAGGGTAGCCACACCAGTGGTGGGATTCAATTTTTTTAAATTACCGGTTCTGTGGGCACGGCTTGGTGGGTGTGGCTTGGTGGGTGTGGCAGGGGAAGGTTACTGCAAAATCCCATTCCCTCCCCACCCCACTAACCTGCTTTCCAGCTCCATTCTCCTGTGCAGGAGAACAAAAGCCCAGTTGATCAGCTGGGACTTGGGTGGCAGAAAATAGATGGGGGCGGGGCCATTTGCTGGTTCTCCAAACTAAACATAGTCACCGAACCAGTACTAACACTGGTTGAAACCCACCCCTGGTTGGAGTCCACAGGTCTTAAAGTTGCCAAGGTTGGACACCCCTGGTCTAGAACCATTTAAATACCTGGTTTAGTGGTACTGAAGCAGAATGAAGACACTTGAGCTAGACAACTGGAAGAAAGCATTTCCAGGCTTATTTCTAAAATGCAGGTTATCTATATGAGTAATGTAACAGAGGAAGGAAGTTAAAGCACCTGTGCTACTGTACCTTTCATATAGTCATGTTCAACCTTCATTCCATGTTGCAATCAGGGTTGAGAATCAGAGAAGATATATTGCAAACCAATCTGGCATTTAAAAGCAGCACCTGGAGTCCTAGACTAACAACAATTTGGTAACCTGACATGGGGAATATTGGTAAATAAGCAAATAAATAAAGTTGACAGCAACTCTGTCAGTCCCATGGTTCTGTTGTATGTTTATGATGATATTTTAAATAACGTGCTGCTTTTATAACTTCTGTATCTTAAAAAATAAGATTTATCAGAATGTCTTACAACAGGAGTTTCCAATCATAACATTTCCTAACTTGATGTCCTTCAGAGGTCTTGGACTAGAACTTGGAAATAGCCAGTTAATACAGTTAAAGCTTCATGGGCTGGGAAATCTGGAAATTATAATCCAATATACAGTATCTTGGGAGCACCACGCTGGGAAAACTGAAATCCTCAGAAAGAATATTATGGAGGTTTTTGTCACTGTATTGAACAAAGCCTCTTGGTATTTGCCAGCATGGAAATATACAGCATTCTGTAAAACAATTAAAGGCTAATAATGTTATATTTTGAGCGTGGGCGAGAAGAATGGAGACAAGCCTCTGAACGGTGAACTTCAGCTCTTTATTTTCTTGGTTGCCTCTGCCGCGGTCGCATCGGCAATGGCGTCAGCAAGGCTGATGTTGCCTTTTGCCATCAGCTTGCTTTGGACGCCTGGAGCATCTAATCCAAGAACTATGCGATCTCTTAGTGCTTCTTCGAGATCGGTGAATCCGCAGAGGCCTCCCAAGTTACGGAGGTCTGCTATGAAGTCGGCCACGCTTTCTCCCTTTTGCTGGTTTCTTTGATAAAACTCGTGGCGTCTCACGAGCGTAGGCACGGTAGGAGCGTAGTGGGCTCGCAGGATAGGTTCGAGGTCATCCCAATCCATGGCCTTCACTTCTCGGGGTTTGGCTAGTGCTTTAGCCATCTTAAATACAGTTGGACCGCAATGCATTAGGAACACCGCCCGTTTCTTTCCTGGTGTGGCGTCCTTTAAGTTGTTCATCTCAAGGAACATTTGGAAGCGATCCATGTAGGACTCCCAGTCCTCTTGTGTCGGATCGAACGGAGCGGGTGGTACGATGCCGCCGGACATGGTTCCATTGTTGGTGCCGTCTGTCACGTGCTCAGTATTGCTTCTTGGTTCCGTTGGTTCAGATGTCTCCATATCCCATCCTCGTCGCCAGTGTTATGTTTTGAGCGTGGGCGAGAAGAATGGAGACAAGCCTCTGAACGGTGAACTTCAGCTCTTTATTTACATTGTGACTTCTTCAATTGAACAGCAGTAAAACCTGCCTTATATAGGCAAACCTTGTAACGATTAACCAATAACGAGCTAGGAACGTTAGCTCTAAAACCAATAAGACATTTCTGTTAAGGGCCAATCGGATTCCCTGGAATGGGCCAATCCGGTCCGGCCGTTTAACAGCCAATTAGAAGTGCAGGGCCAGAACCCTGCACTTGACTCCAGGCTCATACTTTATTAGTTATATTGCATACACAACAAATAATGTTTTATCATCTGAGAACAGTGTCAGTTTTCAAGAACTGAAGTGCACATAATCAGAGAATTGTTCCCTGAGCAACTCGACTTCATAAATACTGGTTTCCCTCCTTTTCTTTCTTTTTTTAATTCACAGAAGATTAGCTTGCAGTTGTTTGTTCTTACTTAGTATTTTGTTATTGTTGTTAAACTGAAGAACACTTTAATGACCCAAACATTCTCCCTGAGAAGATGCTTATACAGAATTCATCAAATGATTCATGATATATGTGATAAGACTAAACTAATTTAACTGTATTAACAATTTTACTGCAAAGAACTATTCACACATTGGAATTTGTGACTGGCAAAATTGCTTACATTATGACATCATAAAAGGTTTTGTCGTACTAGTGATATGTACATATTTATATAACGTGATGATCCCTGTATTGGTAATTTTAAAAAAATCAATTTTATTCTAATATTATAATTACATAACATAATATATAAAGATCAAAAGTTGCTCAAGGCATATTTTCATCAAAATGATAAAAAAAAATCCTCTAAAATAATATTTTTTAAAGAAAGAACATCGGGAACTATACAATTCCTAATCCTGAAAACAGTGTTATGCTTTAAAAACAAAAACCAATAACAGTTTAAAAATCCAGCCCATCATTTGAACTGAAGGATAAAATAAATATTTAAGGTTCATTAAAAGCAAACAGGGGAGAAGACAAAGTCAAAAGTATACTCCTTGGACAAATTCAGAAAAGACTCTGTCTCTATGACCTTAATGACTGTCTAGCAAGCTGTTTCTCAGTGGTTAATATTAAGGCCTGAGAAAATCACATGAGTATGCAAGTGATCTTTCAAATAACCCAGGTCCAAACGATTTAGGATTGCCCATATACTAATAATACTGGAGGAAAATGCATAACCAATGCCATTTCATAACTTCCACCAGCAACAACCTGAGTCATCTGAAATCATCATTAGAAATGGCTCTGTGTAACTTAGTTTGCAAGTAACCTTGTCTGAAATATAAGCAACCTAAAGAGATTTTGGATCTACTTATCTTGTGAAATTAGATACAATTTTGTCTGGATGGTCAGCTTTGTGACCATAAATCTGGTCAGCTTTGTGATCTACAAATCTTCATAAATCTTCACAATCTACATGTATTCTTCAACTTACAACTATTTGTTTAGTGACCATTTGAAGTTACAAGAGCACTGAAAAAAGTGACTTATGACTGTTTTTCACATTTACGACCATTGCAGCATCCTCATAGTTACTTGATGAAAATTGGGATGCTGGATAACTGGCTCATATTTATGATGGTTGTAATGTTCCTGGGTCATCTATGCAACCTTCTGGCAAGCAAAATCAATGGGGAAACTCGATTCACATAACTACTGGATTGCTAGCTTAACAACTGCAATGATTCACTTAACAACTGTGGCAAGGAAGGTCATAAAATGGGGCAAAAGTACCCTAACAAATGTCTCAACTTAGGAACAAAAAAGTTGGCCTAAATTTTGGACATAAATCAGGGACTACTTGTATAGAAGTAGAATAGAATTCTTTATTGGACACACAAGGAATATGTCTCTAATGCATAAATTCTCAGTGTACATACAAACAACAAGTGATAAATCATGATCATGATCATCATAAAAAACATTCATCATAAATTGTAAGATATAACACTTAACGATAGTCTTAGGACAAGGGTCTTCAAACTTGGCAAGTTTAAGACTTGTCGGCTTCAACTCTCAGAATTCCTGAGCTAACATGACTGCAGGAGGAATTCTGGGAGTTGAAGCCCACAAGTCTTAAAGCTGTCAAGTTTGAAGACTACTGTCTTAGGATACTAAATAAGCAATCAATATAAACCATACTACAATCCTAAATAAAACTATATAAATCGTAAGATACAAGCCACAAAGTTATAGTCATAAGAAGATAAGGAAATAGGTAATAGGAAAGAGGAGAAGGATAATAATAATACAGCCCTACTAGATAGTTTGACTCTGTTGTGGGAGTGTTATTTAGCAGAGTGAGGGAAATGAGGGAAAACTGTCCTTGTTTGGCATGCAATGCCCTATAGTTGAAACAGTTTATGTCCAGGATGTGAGGGATCTGTAGACATTTTCGGAGTCCTCTTTCTGGCTTGTGCAGCATACAGGTCCTCAGTGGAGGGCAGGCTGATAGCAATTGTTTTTTTCTGTAGTTCTAACTATCTGTTGAAGTCTACGTCTGTCCTGTTTGATTGCAGTGCCAAACCAGACACTTATACAAGTGCAAATGACAGGCTCAATAATGCCTTTGTAGAACTGTAGCTCTTTGGGCAGTTTGTGCTTTCTGAGTTGGTGCAGGAAGAACATTCTTTGTTGTGCTTTTTTGATGACATTTTTGATGTTACGTACCTAAGTCTTCAGGTATTATAGAACCTAGAAACTTGAAGTCTCTAGTACTGTTGATACTATATTGTTTAATATTTTAAGGGGTGGTAGAATATGGGAAGATTTCTTTTTCTAGATTTAAAAATTTGGCCAGCCAGGTTTTCTCACCCACAAATCAACACATGGCTACTTCCACATTCTCAGAGTATGAAGTGTCCTATTGGGGGATAAAATAGACTGGGGGTGTTTCTAAATATGTTCTCAAATGCAGAATAAATAAAATAGCAGATGTTTTGACTTTGTAATTATGTTTTGGCCACCATAGTGTAGGCAAAATAAAATAAAGCCCGTGAAAGAAAATATTTCATATTTAGTGCAATCATCTCAGTAGGCTGCAGGGTGTGGAGTTTGGCAGCATGCAAAAAAGTAGACTTTGGAGTGGTCCTTCTCAACCTCCAATGGACATATTGAATATGAAATCATGGTTTCATTAAAACAGTGATTGTAAAAACTAGAACTTTAAAATGTTTTTTTTTCCTGACAAAATAGAAAGCACATTTATTCTTATAATTTGGGAAAACTATGTAGGAAATGTTAAACAGTAATAAGACATGGAATAGAACACAAAGATGAACATGAAATTGAGTTTGTGTCTGTATGAAGAAGTGATAACCCGTGATCATGCTATTCTCAAAAAAAAGATGTTTTATTTGTATTATGTTTTTTTGTGAAAACCCAAATAAAATTTATATTAAAAAACAACAACATTTATTCTTATAATTTTGTGTTGTTGCCTTATAGCTCCTTAGGATAACCTCTCCTTATTGCCCTTTTTAAAAAAATGAGGAAAATTGAGAGGAAAAATGTCTCCATTGTATTTATTTGTTTGATCACATTTGTATAGCTGCCCATTTCAGTCATTCTCACATAGTGACTCATTTCACATGGTGACCATCTCGACTAGAGACTCATAGTGATTTTGTCATCCTTGCAGGCAGAGATTCCATTTTTGCCACTGAAGAAATAATTCAAATTCATCAGGTTAAAAATGGAGGCTTGGCTAACGTGCATTCTGAGAAGATGCTACTGCTGCTGAATTCATATTAAGCCCAACAGGCTATTCAAGCATACAAGAGACAATTACTGAGCAAGCCCTTCTTGTTTGCTTAGTCTGTGATCTGATAGACCACAAAACCTGAACTGAAGGTGTGAATGTCAAACCTCTTAGTGAATCCTGCTTTACAACCTGTCATTGCTGCCAATTCAATGTACATTGCAAATAGCCCACATATAATGGTCACTGATTACCAGATCTAAATCAAAAGGCAATTTCTGATCTGCCTTCAAGCAAATGATGAGAACTGAGAATTAGCTGCAGGTAGACTCAAAAGGTTTTATCCGGAGCTGAAGGAGAACAGCGCGGGCGGGGCGGGGGGGATATTTGAGGTAGGCCAATTACAACTGCAAGATGAGAGTTCTTGCTAAAGTGATGATTCTAGATTAAGTGTGGGCAATTTCAGAGGGAAAAATGAGGATTGCAGTGAACTTGGCAATGGTGCAAAATTTGTAAGTGTGCATTTGCACACATGGCAGGGCATTACCTGTTTTATTTTGGGGTTTCCTTTTTTTAAAGAAGCCATTAAATCTACTTAAGGCATGTGCTATTGTTTTTATGTGTCAGTCACAGTGAAATTCAGTAGCATAGTTTGACAGAGTTCCAGAGGTCACAGAAAAAGACAGCAGGGCTTGAAACAGAGTTTATTTATTAAAATTATATGCTGCCTATCTTAATCTGAAAAATGCCTCTGAGCAGCTTACAGTTACCCAATATCACATTTGTACATGAGGATGCTAGTGTTGTCAGGACCCAAGAACCAAGAATAACACCTGGAGTTACATTACAGTAATTTTCTGTATTGTTCGCCTATATACAGAATCTTGCCAGACTAAAGTAACGATTTGCAGAATGTAGAATGTAGAATACTTTATTGGCCAAGTGTGATTGGACACACAAGGAATTTGTCTTGGTGTAAATACTCTCAGTATACATAAAGAAAAGGTACATTCATTAAGAATCAAGAATCATAACGTACAACACTTAATGATAGTCATAGGGTACAATCAACAATCAAATCATACTAGGAAACGATCAATATAAATCATAAGGATACAAGCAACAAAGTTACAGCTCTACAATCACAAGTGGGAGGGGATGGGTGATAAGGAGTGATGAGAAGATGAAGAGTAATAGTAGTGTACACTTTGTAAATAGTTGAACAGTGTTGAGGGAATTATTTGTTTAGCAGAGTGATGGCTTTTGGGAAAAAACTGTTCTTGTGTCTAGTTGTTCTGGTATGCAGTGCTCTATAGCGTCGTTTTGAGGGAAGGAGTTGAAACAGTCTGGGATGTGAGGGGTCTGTAAATATTTTCACAGCCCTCTTTTTGACTTGTGCAGTATACAGGTCCTCAGTTGAAGGCAGGTGGGTAGTAATGATTTTTTCTGCAGTCCTAATTATCCTCTGAAGTCTGTGTCTGTCCTGTTGGGTTGCAGAACCAAACCAGACGGTTATAGAGGTGCAGATGATAGACTCAATAATTCCTCTGTAGAACTGGATCAGCAGCTCCTTGGGAAATTTGAGCTTTCTGAGTTGGTGCAGAAAAAACATTCTTTGTTGTACTTTTTTGATGACATTTTTGATGTTAGGTGTCCATTTTAGGTCATGTGATATAGTAGAATCTAGAAATTTGAAGGTCTCTACTGTTGATACAGTGTTGTCTAGTATTGTAAGAGGTGGCAGTATGGGAAGTTTTCTTCGAAAGTCTACCACCATTTCTATGGTTTTGAGTGTGTTCAGTTCCAGATTGTTCTGGTTACACAACAAGGCAAGTTGTATAACCTCCTGTCTGTATGCAGATTCATCATTGTCTTGAATGAGACCAATCACTGTTGTGTCATCAGCAAACTTCAGTATTTTAACAGATGGATCATTTGAGATTCAGTCATTGGTATATAAGGAGAAGAGGAAATAGCACACAGCCTTGGGGGGGGGGCTGTGCTGATTGTACAGGTATCAGGTATGATTCCACCTAGCTTCACCTGCTGCTTTCTGTCTGTTAGGAAGCTTATGATCCATTTACAAGTGTGTTCAGGTACCGCTAGTTGGTTTAATTTATTTAGAAGAGTGTCTGGAATGATGGTATTGAATGCTGAACTGAAGTCTACAAAGAGGACCCTTGCCTAGGTATTTGGAGATTCAAGGTGTTGTAGCATGTAATGCAGAGTCATGTTAACAGCATCATCTGTCGATCTATTTGCTTGGTATGCAAACTGCATGGGATCTAACAGCGGATCCATAATGGTTTTCAGGTGGGACAGCACAAGCCTTTCAAAGATTTTCATAACTACAGATGTTAGAGCAACTGGTCTGTAGTCATTCAGTTCCTTGATGGAGGACTTCTTTGGCACTGGGATGATGGTAGAACATTTGAAGCAGGAAGGAACATAGCACATAACTACAGATACCCTGAGAAAAGCTAGGGAGGAGCTATTTTAACCCTCTTTCTGGTGTCCAACCATTTCAAGCTCTGCTGCCTCTTTCCCCTCCTAGGAATTCAGACTACATTCCACCCCAGATGTCCACCAGAAAATGTGAAGACTGCATCTCCCCTGGGGATATATGGAGAAGTCAAAAGGTCAAGATAGTGCCTGCAACTACAGGAAACCCTACCCTTATTTCATGCATGTAAAGAATGTAAAAAAATCCCAGAGGCATGGTTTCAATCAAGTAGGTACAGTTACCAACTTAACTTTTTTACCCCCTTGCAGATTCCCCAGTACAGCCTCCCCCAATCACCTGGAAGCGACTGTCTTAAATTTTTCAAAACTTTCCACTGAATTGTAAATTTAACATGATGAAAGAAGAAAGTGATTGAAAACAGAACAGAGATCAGCTCTTGGCTGTGTTAATTTAATTTAGGGTTTACCTTGACTCTACTACTTTTCTGAAATGTTGCTCTCAAGATGCTGCTTACGTTTAGGAAGTGGCATCCTGGGATTAAAGTGGTCCTTAGTCAAAAAAATAACAGTGCACCTGTTTTACAAATAACTGGGTTATTCCACTTTCACAGACAAATGTATGTACAGTACATACACAAACATACTCATTCACATGTTTATTGATACATGCCACTTATATACACTCTCTCATACTCTTAACCACAAATGTGCCTTTAAGACCTCCACAAATTCTTCCTGCTAGATTTGAAAAGAGAAAATACTTAAATTTAGTCCCATGTTTTCCCGACACTCCTTGACTTTCATTACTAGAGCTTGCAGTTCCTTTGCATATTTAGCTGTCAAGATTGTGTCACTAGCATGGAAGAGGTTATTGACTTTTCTTTGCCCAGTTTTAAACCAGGATCATCTTCCAATCCAGCTTTAATATAAATTCAGCATATAAGTTGAATAAATAAGGGGTGGCCATATAACTTTGTCTCATTCCATTGCCAACCAGGATCCAATCTGTTTCACCATGTTCTGTCTTTATTGTGATCTCTTGAACTGTATATACGTTTCTCATGGAAACAATGGGATGTTCTGGAATTCCCATTTTTCTGAGCACTTTTCACAGCTTGAGGTAATCAACACAATCAAAGGCTTGATTATCAATCAAGTAAACTCCAAGCTACCTCTGATCTCCATTGAAGATCCTTTAGTCATCTGGGCCAGATTGACATAACAGAGCCAACCTTTCTGTATTATATTTGGGGAGGTCTACCTTGATTCCATAGCAAACTTCATTAAAGAGAATGACCCAATTTTTCACTAATTGAGGCAAAAACGGTTTAATTGCATTTACAAGGCAAAATCTGATAGAACATGGAGATAAATTCAATTTTAGTTTAATTCCTCACACAAGAAACACAAGCAGATTTTTTTTTGCTGATTAGAAGAAATCAGGCTGGAAGTACCATTTATAATACATCTGAACAACATAAAGCATTTAGCCCTAAGGGAACAGAACCTGAGACCTGCAACTAATCTGCTCCTTTATCATTTCCCCCATTTTCTCCCATCATTTGGCAGCCTCAGTGTATATTTATGCTTCATCTCTTCCAGGTGACTAATCATTCGACAAATTACTGGCTAATCAATGTTTAATTAAACCTTGACTGTTAATTATATAAAGTGCTACTGTAACAAGAGTATAAAATATTTCTTAAATACTCCTTCTCTCATTTACTCCCCCCCCCCTTTTTTTTTCAGTATAGTGGAGTGAAGTAAATGTCAACTTCTGTTTAATGCAATAAAAGCTTGTTTCGCGGTTAGGCTGTATGTGTCAATATGCAAAGGTTCTCATACGAGCTGTACCTATATCCTGCAATATATATAATGTGAACTGCACATTATAAGCAAAACCTCCAATTTCAGTCAAATCAAAAATGTTTCTACCAATCCTTCAATAGAGAGACTTCATTGCATTGAACAAGTTAAAAATAAGAAATAGTGCAGTTCTCGGTACAACTATAGGAAAAATTAGAAAGTAACAAGAATGCAACTTGGATAAAGGAAATGGATAAGAATAAAAAAGGTGAAATGAAAGAATGAAAGAACTAGTAATAAATGTTAGGAATATAAGTCACCTAACAGGTATTTGGCTTAGAAATATATAAACCAGGATAAACATTTCAGTACTATATCTTTAAGGGAATGCAAGAGCATGCAATTGGGTGTGGTTTCTCAAACAGCCATAAGATGGAGCCAGAAACCTGGGTTGTTTAGTCTTAGTCTCAGAAGAGAACCTGTCTGAGTGAGTATCTCTGTTTCCTTCTGTTCAAAAGTATTGCCGTTGTTCCATTTCTTCAAATTGACTGATATTACTGGATTTGATGTAAGTCTGATACTGAACTGTTTTTGACACTGGAATTTGATATTTGGATTATCCCTGGATGAAAACTGACTGATTTTACCTGTGAATGACTTTGGATTGCTTATTTTGGACTTTGCTTAAACCTTTCTGGAAGTAAAAACCTACATTATCTGTGTGCTCTGTGTGTATTATTCAAACACTCCTCTCAAATACGTTTCCCTGTATGTGCTCATTCTCCTAATGGGGAATTACCTCAACAATAACAATGGAAATGGTGGAGAAAGGGGCAAGGAGAATCAAGAATTGGTCAGCACTGGGTGAAAATAAACTGCAAGGTTTTTGGTTGAAACATCTGACTAATCTATACTTACTCATTGCCAACATAGTGTAAGGAGGTGAAATTGAAGATTGGTTAACATCTGGAAAACCTACCTGATAATGAAAGCCCTAACAAAAGGGGCAGCACTAGGCAACTACAGGCCAATTATCTGCTTACTGATAACTTTCAAATTGCTAACTCATATGGTAGCTGATGCAACAACATGGAAGAGCTTGAAAACAAGCTCTTTCCACTTGAGTGGAAAGGAAACTACCCAAACAGCAGAAGAACAAAAGATTAGCTCCTAATGGACAAGATGATTTTGGAAAACTGAAAGTGAAGGAAGATCAACTTGAATATAGCTTAGACTGAGTGCAAGAAGGCATTTGACTGTCAAAAAGCATGAATAATGGATGATGCTGTACCTGGAGACAGCAGAATAGAAGAGAGACACCTGGAGAAAATCACAAAATACAAAGATCTGCAAATAGAAATAGAATGACTCTGGCAAAGGAAAACAAAGATAGTATCAATAGTAATAGGTGCCATGGGTGCAATTCTAAAACATCCGAGCACCACTTGAACACCATCAGCATTTACAAAATCACCAGATAACTGAAAAAGGGAGCTTTTCTTAGAACAGCTTACATCAAAAGCTTAATATCATCAAAAGCAACATCTCTGATTCCTTGGGGAGGACTCTATAGGTAGATAAAATGCCAAATCCTGTTTAAATATCTGGCTGGCTGTGTGACCAACCATAATAATGATAATACCTTCAATGAGGTACTACCTTGATGGAGTTGTGGGGCTTGCATGCTCTGAAGAAAATGAGAGCTATGCCAGAGGTTTGACAGTTCTCATCAGAGAAGCCAGATGAACAGTGTCCCTCCCAGAGATAATATAGTGAGACATAATTTACAGAAACCCACACTGTACCAGTCATTGCCCAAGTCAAAAAGCACTGTACTGGGGGTTGGAATTATTTGACTTCTGATGACAAATGGGCTATAGGACTCAGGGCTGTTGGCTGAGCAACCAAGGCCAACAGCTGCAGGACTAAAAAGTTGCTTGCCCATTGCAGCTATAAAAAGGCTAAAAAGAAAGAAATAATGATTTGTATTACAATCATATTAAATGAAATGAGGATATCTGAAAAGAATGCACCAGTTCTGAAAAGAACAGCATCCAAAATCATAAATAACAGAGGACAGAAGGGTATTCATGAAGTAGAATTGGAAGAATCACAAAGGTTTAGCCAGGACAAAGAAATCAAAGTCTTGCCAGAAGTAGCTCAGACTGTAGTGGCAAACCAGGAGAAGTCAGTAGTAGTGTCACTGGAATATAAGATTACCAAACTAAAACTCTCTTATTTTGGTGGTATCTATTGGTTAAGACACCAGGTTAGAAACCAGGAAACTCTGAATTTCAGAGTTCTGCCTTAGGCACGAAAGCTGGCTGAGTGTCTTTGGGCCAGTCTCTCTCTCTCTCTCTCCCCCCCTCCACCTCCAATTCATTTAACGGCACTATTGTGGGAAGAATAGGAGGAGGGAGTATTAGATATATTCACTGTCTTGACTTATTTATAAAAATAATAAAGACGGGATTTAAAAAAAAACACCTAAAAAAGGCTAAGAAGCTAAAATTGCAAGAGAAGGAAGACCTATTTGAATGTGCTGTGGATTGATTACAAGAAGACTTTCAAGTCCCTGCCATACGACTAGATAATCAAATGCTTAGATATAACAGAGTCAGTAGAAACATCAGAAGTTTCTGGCAAAGATCAATGGTACAATAGAAGACAACAGTTGCTGCTCAATAATGATAAACTGGGAGAGGGAGAGGTTAACATCAAGAGAGAATCTTTCAAGGAGAGTTACTGTCACCACTACTTTTTATTGTTGCACCGATTCTTCTGTCAGCAATACTGAACAAGTCAGGCCATGGACATGAAACATCAAAAACATCTGCTAGACTATCCCATCTCATTTACATGGATGATCTGAAGCTGTATGGAAAAACACCACCTAAAATAGAATAATTGCTCAGCAATGTCTGTATATACAGCCAAGATGTTGCAGTGGAGTTTGGACTGGACAAATGTACCATTCTTATTATCAACAGGGGAAAAATAGTGAAGACTTGAGGAGTAAAATGGTCCTATGGAAATAATAAGAGTCTGGAAGAAGATGATACCTGAACATCCTTCAGGCTGACAGTATCAAGCACATTGAAGTCAAGAAGGTTAGGAGTGAATACATCAGAAGACTAAAGAAGATCTTAAAGCTCAAACTCTGTAGAACAAATACTATCACAGCAATTAGCACCTAGGAAATTTCAGGCATTAGATATACAGTTGGAATAATGGACTAAACTCAAGCAGAACTAGAAGCCTTGGATAGGAAGACTAGAAAAATAATGACAATGAATCATACTATTCATCTGTGCTATCATATTGACAGGCACATTTATCAAGGAGGTAAGGTAGGCATGGAATGCTGCAAGTACACCAGTTAGTTGATGAAGAAGAAGATGACGAACTGGAAGAATAACTGAAGGGGATCCTGAAGAAAATGCTTTGAAGCTAGTATATCACAAAGGCTTACTGAATATAGGGGAAACCAAACTGGTCTATAAGAAAGACTAATTGAAAAATAGAAAAGAAACATGGCTAGGCAAAGTATTACATGGCCACTTTACAAAAAGCCTAACAGGCAAAATAGATAACAACAAGAAATGACAATGACCAAGAGCAGGATAGCTGAAGAAAGAGGCAGAGGGAACTAATTCTGGCTGCACAAGACCAAGCCTTCATATCACATGCATACAAAGCCAGAATTGAGAAGATAGCAACAAACAGCAAATATTGCCTCTGCAAAGAAGCTAAAGAACCATGGATGACTTAGTTAGCTGCTGCAAAAAGATCACGCAGACTGATTACAAATAATGGCATGACAAAGTAGCAACAATCGGAATATCTGCAAGTAATACCAGTTGCCTGAAAGCAAGAACTAGTGGGAACAAAATAGAAAACATAATAGAAAATGAAGAAGCTAACATGCTCTGGGACTTTAGAATTGAAACAGACAAGCTCCTGACACACAGCAATTCAAATTTAACAATTGTTGAAAAGAAAGGCAAAAACAATCTGGATAGTGGACATGGCAGTAGCTGGAGACAGCCAAATAGAAGAGAAAGAACTGGAGAATATCGCAAAATACAAAGAACAGCAAACAAAAGTAGAATGACCAAGGCAAAAGAAAGCAAAGATAATGTCAATAGTAATAGATCTTTTGAGTACAATTTGAAAATGATTGTAACATACTTAAACACCATTAGAATTGACAAATTATCTAGCAATCAATTGCAAAAAGCAGGAGGGTTTTTTTTGGAACAGCTTACATTCTGTGGTAATACCTTTAATGCCATCAAAAGTAACATCTGCCTATCCCAGTCAGCCATAATATAGATTTGGAGACCTCCAGGTCCAAAATAACTCCCGGGGCAGGTTTTACACTTAAAGGTTAACTTTAAACCCTGCTCTTAACACTTGGCTTTCTATGTGGATAAATTTTTGCCTGAAAGAGAAACAGCAGAACAATGTCTGGACTCTGGACATTATTGAATCAGACATTGAACTTGTGCTGGGCAATTGTGAGAAGGACAAGAAAAGAATCTGTTCAAAGCATCAGATTCCTGTTATCAAAGGATTATATAGGCTAGAGGTGAGAAATCTGTATCCTTTCTAACACTGTTCAGTTATCCTTGGTGTTATTTAAGCCTGAAAACAAGCCAAACTTCAGCAAACTTAGGTAATGACAGAATAAGGACAGGAAGGTACAAAATTTAAGAATAATTGCTTCAGGATTTGTAGAAGGAATATGGCTTCTCTGCAAATAGTTACAAGAATTAAGTTGGGAACAACAGTGCTATAAGTAGTGGTAATTTTACTTTTGTACTCCTCCTTGCTTGCTTATATGTGCGTAACACAAAGATATGATATTGTGTAAGGCATACAGTATATATATTCAGAAAAAGTCATTCTCTAAGTGGTCATACATATGTGAAATCCAAGTTTTTCTGAAAAACAACAATATGGTCATTACCCTTAGGTAGACCCAACTGGTAAATTTCCATACTGAAAGTATGAGACTACTATAGAAAATGATATAAATCTTGTTTTTAAAATGATCAGATTCACAGTTTTGCAATTATGTAGCTTGCAATTACTTATAAACTGTATATATTTAATCAAAGCAATGGAAGGTGTTCACATACGAAACTAAGCTATGATGTCTGAAGTCTCCTTTCAACATTCTCTTCTTCAAAGAATCCACACATGGATTTGATACTCAAACATCCACAAGATCTTTCACTAAGAACTAGTAAGATAATATATCTGGAGAATCCTTGAAGCTTCTAAACATGCTAATTGAATGCTAACTAGCATTGATGCAGCAGTTATATGTCAAACTAGGACTCAAAATTTTAGATTTCTCTCATGATATCTGCTGCTTGACCATTGCTCTGAGCTTGGGCAAAATCTTTATAAGACCAAAAGGAGTGATGGGAAATCAAGGACAGTTCTTAAACCAGCTGAAGAAAAGAAAAGACATTTTTCAATAATAAACTTAAAAATGATAACATTGCATTGTATAACAATTTTAGAATTGTTTAGAGAAAGGAATAACAAACTGAAATGTTGAGGTGACAGAATCCTAATTAGGCAGGCTTCTAGCATGGAGTGCTTCTACCATCTATTAACAATCTATCCATTTTTGTATAATTTTTCTTTGGTGTCTTTTTTTTTTTTTTACTGCAAGGAAGGTGAATGTGATTGTACGGGCAGAGTTAGGTAGCCCTGAAAGAATGTAAATTACAGGGTAGAGAATAAATTGGGATCTTCCAGTAGTTCCATGAATGGTTTATGGCAGATCAGTGAAAGGTTCTGAGTAATAATAGCTGAATGATAATGACAGTAAAACATACCTTTTCCTCTTCCAAATTACTCACTTATTACTCAGAAAGGAAAA
The DNA here is from genome assembly GCA_033807585.1 of Hydrophis major. Classification (NCBI taxonomy): domain Eukaryota; kingdom Metazoa; phylum Chordata; class Lepidosauria; order Squamata; family Elapidae; genus Hydrophis; species Hydrophis major. The sequence goes on along the minus strand of CM066329.1, from coordinate 184,769,255 downwards.
TATGGAAAATATGGATGATATCCAAATAGAAGTTTTGGCAAAAAGATAGATGCATGATCTTTGGCTCTGGTGCTGGAAATGAGTTCCAAGATCCAGCCTCAAATGGAGATACTTTATTCTTCTGTGCCTGCCTGTCTGAGCTGCTATTTTGCAACCAAATACTTGGAACATGGAGGTTCTTATGAAAAGTGGGCTGTGCCCACTTTGCTGTAGTACAGATAAAACCACATGAATAGAGCATTAATTTTGTTTCCTAAAATATCCTGGATGGGAAATAAGGCTGGCAGTCAATGCAGATATTTTATTAGAGCATTAATTGCTTCATGATTGGTTAATCAATCACAATACATATTCCTGCACTGCAATAAAAACAATGTACTGAGAATGGTAATAATGACCATTGTTTCCCTTTACACAAAAACATTCACATTCAATTGTCTACAGCAATTTCCCTCAGTCTGGCACCTTCCAGATACATTGGTTTACAAGTTCCAATATTTCTAGCCAGCATGAGTGGGCAAGATGGCTGTGAATGATGATGAAGCTGCAGTTAGACTGGGAAAGGCTAATATAGAAGATCATTGATAATGTAAAATCAAAGATTTAAAGATTACACAATTATTAAAACAATGCCACCTACACTTAGCACATGTCAGCCCTTAAAGTTAGTTCATATCAGGGAACATAGCAAGGATTTCAGGAATGATATATGGCATAGGTGTCAAACTTGCAGTGCCATGTTGCCGTCATGTGACATATCGTGACATTTTCCCCTTTGTGGAGCTGGGGTGGGCGTGGCCTGTATGTGACACATCCGGCCTGGGGGTTGCCAGTTTGTCACCCCTGGATTAGGTTAAAATAATAGAATCTTAAAGTCTTCCAGAATCTACCCCCTCTTTATAGCAAACAGAATCAAGGTAAAGTTATTTTGAGTTTCTTTCTCTCACCTCCTCCTTTTCCAGAATTGAGTTCTTTCTTACTTTAATTCAACGATTCTTGCATTGCTTCATCAAGATTACCATACTATCATATCACCCAACCCATAATAAAATTTAAAATCTTTGCAGAATGTTGGATGAAGTTGAAAGAATCAATTACAGGTAGCCCTTATTTAATGGCCACAATTGGGATCAGCAATTCTGTTACTAAATGATATGGTCATTAAGCAAGCTATCATCTGACTATGACTTGCAATTTCATCCTGGCTTGTCTTTTGATTCTGTCCGTTGGAAGCCAGCTGTGAGGTTCGCAATTGGTGATCATGTGACCATGGGACATGGAACTATAGTAAATGCCCACTAGTTGTGAAGTGCTTGAATCTCAGTCATGTGACCACAAGGATGTTGCAATGGTTATAAGTGTGACAACCAATTACTTTTTCAGCATTTGTAATGTAATGTGTGACTCGCCCTAATTGATTAGGCAATTACAATTGGCGACAACAAGTTTGTTCTTTCAGACCTGCAAGATTTTGTTACAATGAAGTAGAATTAGTTCATCTAGTCTGATGTGGTGTCTGGTATACCTGGGAAGGTGGACAGCTCTGTTGTAACTTTGAATGGTTGCTAAACAGGGTGTGTCGCGTTGAGCGACCGGCCCGGCAGACCTTCTTCTTCTAGTCCGTTAAGTTTTGGCGGGACCCTCGCGAGGGTGGACCAGAATTTAGGCACCAAGAAAAGACACCGGACATTTAGATGCTTGAAGTGAGGAAGCACATCGCGCCTGGGGCAGATGGAGTGGTCCCGGCCCCGATTGCTCTGCTACAACCTCCTTTATTGTGTTCTTTAGGTAGGGAGGGGTTAGGAGTACAAAGAACAAAGAAATAAGCAGTTTATGCCATATAAGAATATCTACAGAACAAGGGAATGCATAGCTCATATATCATGACTATATATCACTGACATGTCTCAAGGATTTTTCAAGCTAGCCGGGCGTTATCTATGGCGTGATTAGCTAAAGTTGTCGTGTCCTTGTAAGATAAGTTTTCCTGTATGTCAGGGCATTTTTGTGGTTCTGATTTCCGTGTACGTGTCTTTTAAAAGAACACTAATGGCAACATTTTATAATACATTCACAATTCCTCCTTTTCTTTAAATTTTGGCACAAAGTGGTCCAGGAGAGAGTCCTGTTCCTCTAGAGTGGCGCCGCAGGAGGACAACGAGCTCTTCAGCTCAAAGTGCTTCCGCGGTCTGGTCTCGTCCAAGGTGGGAATGTCACACACCGAACCACCATCACATAAGTACCTTTTTGGAGGAGTTTCTTCATCTGACTCGGTGTCTGAGGACCATCCGAGTAGCGGTTGCTTAGCAGGATCTGTTGATGCAAGGGCAGAGGCTAACAAATTTATAGATTTTTGGGTTTTACTAACTTCAGTATCTAGCACGTTCAAGCGATTTTTTAAGAAGCAAAGCACTCAGCCAAATATACAAGGGCCAATGGTACAAATTAATACAAACAAAATAAGTGGCCCTATTAATGCAGAAAGTAAGGTAGTCAACCATGGGGAAAAATTAAACATGCCTTGAAACCAGGAATTGTGTTGTTGTCTCTCGTTTTCACGGTCTTTGAGGCGTTTTCTTAACTCTGCCATAGAGTCTTTTACAATACCTGAATGGTCTGCATAAAAGCAACATTCTTCTTTTAAGGCTACACACAACCCCCCTTTGTTTAGAAAGAGCAAATCCAGACCTCTTCTGTTTTGTAAAGCTACTTCTGCAAGAGAAGATAGCGAAGCCTGTAAGGAGGAAATTGAAGTTTCAATGCGTTTTAAATCTTCATCTATTTGCAAGCTGAGAGTGGCTAACTGTTGATGCCCTACAGCTAGAGCAGTCACTCCTGTGGCAGCTCCTGCTGCGCCTAACCCGAGGAGTACTGATAATGTTAATGCAGTGGCTATTTCTCTTTTTTGGTGGAGAGGGAATTGAGGAGGTTCTAACATTGTAATCAGTTCAGGGCCTGGGTAATAAGAAATCTTTGGAAGTAATTGGACTTGTATGCAAAAAGCGTTTTCTGACAATAGAACATCCCCATGTACACAGGCAGTGGCGCCCGTGGAGCAAGCCCAAATAGAATTATTACCAGGAATAAAAAAATAGCCAGTTAGACGGTCTGTGAGGTTACCTCCTGATGTAGTATATAGAGCGCCCATGGCTCCGTGTGTGTCTGGTGATTTTTGTAAGGCTGAATTTCTGTTTTTTGGGAGATATACATCACAGTGATACCTGGAAGAAGCATTGTAACAATATTGAGAATAATTGGTAGGTATATTACCAATGCAACAACCTGTGCCTATTATATCTGTGATAGTGATGGAGGAGGTATTCCATCAGCAGAGTGTATCGTTTGTGGAATTGGAGATTGCTTCCCCCGATGCCACTGCTTCATAAAAGGGAGGTGAATCAGAAATACAAAGCCAACATTCATTGGTTTTAGCCGAATCATTAAGGGTTGCCTTGAGTAAAGAAAGGGAAGAGTTCACTAATTGAAAAAGTGGGTTTTGGGCAGAATCCTGTTTCTGTAGAAAAGTTGATTTAAGATTAAGATTGGGACCCATATCGTATTTTTTCAGTTGAATAGAAAGGCGTACCGTGAAGATGTTGCCCTCATCCTTTTCCCCATCCCACTGGCGACCCCCCCATGTGAATCCAGACATCCATTTGGCCCGTGAAAGTGCCTTTCCGACCTCAGTAAAGGTAAGGATAAGAGGGTTTAACCTTTGGCCACAACACGGCCATGGATTGCATGGTATTTGTTCTCTAGTTCTAGTAATGTGTAAATAGTCATTTTTGGTAGGTGGGGTCCACCAGATGTGACCCGTAGAAACACAGTCCCATTTTTTACAGTATCTATCCACAACCCCTCCGCATGCCGCACGTGAAGATCCAGTAGAATGAGATGGACAAAAATACAATCCGTAGTTGTCTGCAGGGGCAGGAGAGCAGGAGCCTTGTTTGTCCCATACATCAGCTTGTAGTTTCTTGTCACTGAATTTGATGACTCTTGTACCCATTTCGGTAAAATCCATGTACAATGGCGGGAACCAGGGCCACCTGGCGTAATTGGTGGTGGAGTTCAGCACTTGTCCTTGAAAATCAAGGATAGTCCAGGTGTAAGTCTGCGGTTGGTGCTGGTTGGAGGATGCTGAAACGGATCGGCGGAGGCGAAGTCCCCTGGGACGTAGTAGGCGTCGGTACCAGGTAAGCATTGGTCTGGAGGCGGAGGCATATCCTGTGACCATTTCTTTGGAGGAGAGGTTAAAGTTCGGAAAGACAGGAAAGGACAAGAGAAGCAGGAAAATCAGAATGATGTTAGGAGAAGCATTAAATTGTGAAGAGACAGGAGAGGTCCAGGGAAGCAAAAAGATCACAGGGAGCATCTTTGGGAGGCTTGCCATGATAGGGCCTGACACAGCGACCAGGAACCCAGAGCACCCGGTCAGGAAGTTGTACGGCAGCATAACCTCTTCCCCAGGTGATAAGTTGTGCAGGTCCTTTCCACTGTGGATCTGGAAGTTGTCTGAAATAGACAAGGGGACGGGAAAAGGGGGCTGTTGGCTTAGAAAAGTGACAGGATGCTGCAGTGCAGGGAGGGGTCCCAGTAAGATTAAGAAAGTTAAGAGTATATAGAGTGATATTTAAGAGATTTTGTAACGTCGGGAGGTTCGGGGGGCTTAATGCCTTTTTCCCCATCTGCCGGTCAAGGGCTTGTTTCAAGGTCTGATTAGCCCTTTCTACAATAGCCTGTCCTTGACTATTAAAGGGTATACCAAATGTGTGCGTGATGGTCCACTTACGACAGAACTCTGCAAAGGGAGAACTGGTATAAGCAGGTCCATTGTCTGTTTTGAGATTTTGTGGACATCCCAGCGTTACGAAAGTCTGAAGACAATGATTGATTACATTTTTTGTTGCTTCTCCCCTTTGCAAAGTTGCCATGATAAACCCAGAGTAAGTGTCTACAGACACATGAATGTAATTCCAGGGTGCAAAGGAAGAATAGTGGGTGACATCCATTTGCCACGTGTCACAAGCTTTAGTACCCCTAGGGTTAACACCTTCGGGAATGCCCTTGGCTTGTAAACTGCAGGTTGGGCATTGTTGGATTATTGCAGTGGCCTCTTGGTTCGTGATGCCAAATTGTCGAACCAAGGCCTTTCTATTTTGGTGGAAATAGTCATGACTTTCCCCAGCCAAAATTGGTTGAGAGCATGGGGAAGCAGTCATAACTTTGCAGGCCTCATTGGCCATTTGGTTTCCTTCAGAAAGGAATCCGGGCAGTTGTTGGTGACTTCTAATATGGGCAACAAATAAAGGTGTCTTTCTTTCTTTGAGCAAGGCCTGAAGCTGTAAAAAGAGTGTCATTAGAGAAGAAGGGGTCATAGGGGAAATATATGCATCAAACATATGTACAACCATTTGAGTCACATACAAACTATCAGAGATAACATTTAAAGATTCATTAGAAAAGAGGGAGAGAGCCAAGATAAAGGCAGCCAATTCAGACTGCTGTGCGGATGGCTGGGGAGTGGTCAAGAGTTTATGCCACTGGCCATCCCTGTACCATGCGCATGCTCCAATGGTCTTGGATCCATCTGTAAACACAGTAAGTGTTTCCTTTAATGGCTGCTGAACAAGAGGAGAGGTTAGCACAAATGGAACGGTCCTGAGTACCTGTAAACGGGGATCTGGAGGGAGGTGGCATGATACTTGACCGCATCACTCTTCCAGAGCGTCCTGTAAAACGGTCGATGCTTGTAGGAGGGGTTCCCATTGGGTAATCTTAAAGGGAATATACAATGTAAATATACCCAACCCCATCATGGCCTTAGCCCTTTTCCTTCCTTTTTCAATAAGAGAAGCCATTTGCATTGCTCTTGTGAATATTGAAGTTCTAGGAGTGTGTGGGAGATGTAACCATTCTAAAATGTGCAGGCGTTTGGTATGGGAGAGTTGAACTACAATTGCGGTTAAAAGGTGGTGTGTGGAAAGGATGGCAAGGGAGGGTGGTGTATTTGCAAGAGCGCGGTCCACCCACTGGGTGGCCAGGGCTTTGTTTACTTGTTGCAAGGCTTGCAAATGTTCCTCGGATAGGATGACTTTGTCTGCTGGGTTCTTCAAGCCTACAAGTGCTTGGAATAGCGGTAATAACATGTGTGTTGTTAGGGCAAGATATGGTCGAGCCCAGTTAATGACTCCCAAACACTGTTGGAGTTGGACCAAGGTGGTGGGTTGAGGGAGTGTGAGTGCGGGGATATGGGGAGATGCTGTGGACATCAGAACTTTGTGGCCTAGATATTGCATTGGGTATTAGGTTTGAATTTTTTCAGGGGCTACGTGCAGTCCTGCTTGTGCTAATATGTTTAGTAGCAAAGAAAAGGTTTTTTGAATTGTTCCTTTTGGGCCATTTGCTGCAATTAAAATATCATCCATGTAATGATACACAAGAAAATCAGGAAATTGAGATCGATAGGGGCATAAAGCCCTGTCTACAAAAAATTGACACATTGTGGGTGAGTTTAACATACCTTGAGGCAAGACTTTCCATTGGTATCGCGAGGTAGGTTTGGAATTATTAAGTTCAGGAATAGTGAAAGCAAAAAGCATTCTATCCTTTTGTGCCAATGGTATGGAAAAGAAGCAATCTTTTAAGTCTATGATGACCAGGTCAAACCCTTCAGGAATAAGATTAGGATTGGGCAGGCCACATTGTAACGGCCCCATGGGTTGAAGTATGGAATTGATAGCCCTGAGATCCTGCAGGAGGCGCCACTTACCGGATTTTTTCTTGATAACAAACACTGGGGTGTTGTAGGGACTAGTAGATGTTTCAATATGACCCTCATCCAACTGCTGCTGAACAAGAAGGTGTAAGGCCTGCAATTTCTCTTTAGTGAGTGGCCATTGATCAACCCATACCGGAATGGGTGTTTTTAGGGAAAGATCAAGAGGAGCAATGTATGTTTGCGTAGCCATGAGTGTGATTATGGCAGTTGGATAGAAGCATGAAATTGAGAAAGCAAGTCACGACCCCACAAATTGCAATGCAAGGGTAAAATGTAGGGTTTCAGATAAGCAGTGATGTTAGAATGCTTAGTGACAGCAGAAAGCCAGTGAGAGCTGACCTTAGCGGCCTGTGCTCCGCCCACACCCTGCACCGAGGATGCTTCCGCAAGGGACCAAGAGGAGGAGCGGATGACGGAAACGTCAGCGCCGGTATCAATCAGACCCTCGAAAAGACGACCATTAAGCGTGACAGTAAGAGTAGGTTTTGAAGCCTGCACTGGTTGCTGCAAAGCAAACAAGGACGGAGCGTCAGAAGGGGGCAGAAGTATAAGAGTAGCGATGATTGTCCCCTTTTTTAAAGAAAAGCATCTATCCCCTATTCCGGCCAAAGAAAGCTGTTTTAAGTCTGATGAATCATACAGATAGGGAGCAGCGACCACGCCCTCAATTGTGAGCGAGGAGTTAGGAATGAGCAAAACAGGGTTAGAGGGAGGAAGGGGTTTAAGAAATGTGACGACAAGGGGAAGAGAAAACACAGCACCAGGGTCATCATACACAAGATCTTTGGCCAATTCTACCGGGAAGGTGGTGGCGGAAAACTCAGCCTTTGTGGCGGGGTTAGCTGAAAACCCCTCAATTAGTTTTCCCGGAGATTGGGGAAGAGGAGGAGGATTGCTGCGGCATTGCGAAGCCCAATGATACCCTTTACGGCATCGGGGGCAGATAGTTTTAGGTTTGGACGGAGGAGGCGGCCCTTTTGCTTGGCCATGAGGCGCACCTCCCCCCCCTGGCATTCGACACTGGTTTTTAAAGTGTCCAGGTTTTCCACAATTAAAGCAATTGCCATTGCGCATTACGGGAAAAGCATCAGGAGCACAATTACCAGAGGGGGAGGCAGTAACAGAGGAAGGTAAAGAGGTAGTGATAGCAGCGGCAAGAGCATTCATTTTATGAGAAGTTGTGCCCACAATTCTACAAAGTTGCAAAAATTCAGCCAGGGTTGCTCCTGGTTTGTTGGCCACGGGTTGAAGGATTTTTTGGCAATCATGATTAGCGTTGGAAAAGGCAAGTTTCATGAGCAATTCTTGTTTGGCTGTGGAATTATCTATTTGCCTATCCAAGGCTGTTTGCAGGCGGCTGATGAAAGAAGCATATGGCTCATTTGGCTCCTGCATGATTTTTAAGAAAGTTTGGGTAGACTGAGAATCCGAATCATCCACCCGCTTAAGAGCATTCATGGCACACATGTGAATTATGGCAAAACTGCGACGGGGGGAATTTTGTTGTTGGACTAGCGTCGCGGATTGCCCTTTCCCCAATAGTTGATCTGCAGTGACTCCTGTGGGTAAGCCTCTTTGAATTTCTGCTTCTACCCCCTTTTCATATTCAGATTGCCAAACAACATATTGAGCTGGAGTCATGAGCATTGAAAAAAGCATTTTCCAGTCATATAGTAACATAACAGTGTTAGTAGTAACTAAGGAATCAAGTATCCTCCTCGTGAAAGGAGAATGTAGACCGTAGGTGGTTACAGCGTCCTTAATCTGTTTCAAAACTTTAAATTCAATGTTGTTATACACGTTTCCTCCCGCCGCCCCTGGGACAATGGTCATAGGAAAAGCCGAAGGGCTTTCAACTTCCAGAGAAAGAGGAGAGGAAAGGAGTTCAGTAATAGTGCCTCCGAGAGGTTGATGTGGAGAGAAATCGGACACAGGGGCTGAAGGGGAGGGGGAGGTGTCAGGGTAGGGAGGAAGAGGTAGAGAAGTGGAGTCAAGATGGGCAGCGAGAGGGACGGTAGTTTTGGGATCGGAAGTGGAAGAAGAGGATGGTTCTAGAGACGAAGAGGGAGGATAGAGGGTGTTGATGGCTGCCATAACAGCCTTCCAGGAAGTCAGAATATCCACGGGAGCCCATGGGGTATCATGAAGATATTTTCCTATCCGCTCCCAAGTGGAGGATTTGAGCATTCCTCCAGAGGGATAGACAGGACAATATTTTTCTATGTAAAGTAAAAGATTAGTCAGGGATTTTTTAGAGATAGAGAAAATTGTAGTGCCATTAGATTTTTGACAAGAATTAGCCTTCTTCACAAGTGCATAAAGTTCGTCCCTATGTACTGACGAAACTTTGGAAAGTGGGGAGCCCATTACTTACGATTGTACAAAGCCTTTGCCAGGTGCGTAGTAATAGGAGTGAAGGCAGTGTTCCTCTAGACAGAGGCAACACCGTGAGACCAGAAGACCGAAGGACGAAGGATCCCGGACGAGCCCCCAGCTGTCGCGTTGAGCGACTGGCCCGGCAGACCTTCTTCTTCTAGTCCGTTAAGTTTTGGCGGGACCCTCGCGAGGGTGGACCAGAATTTAGGCACCAAGAAAAGACACCGGACATTTAGATGCTTGAAGTGAGGAAGCACATCGCGCCTGGGGCAGATGGAGTGGTCCCGGCCCCGATTGCTCTGCTACAACCTCCTTTATTGTGTTCTTTAGGTAGGGAGGGGTTAGGAGTACAAAGAACAAAGAAATAAGCAGTTTATGCCATATAAGAATATCTACAGAACAAGGGAATGCATAGCTCATATATCATGACTATATATCACTGACATGTCTCAAGGATTTTTCAAGCTAGCCGGGCGTTATCTATGGCGTGATTAGCTAAAGTTGTCGTGTCCTTGCAAGACAAGTTTTCCTGTATGTCAGGGCATTTTTGTGGTTCTGATTTCCGTGTACGTGTCTTTTAAAAGAACACTAATGGCAACATTTTATAATACATTCACAAGGGTGGTCATTAAGTGAGGAATATCTGTAGTTAATTAATACTTTCACAAATTACAAGGTATGTCATGAAGCCAAAGGACTGAGGCCAATTACAAGCCAGAAGCTGAAAAGAAAGGGAAAACAGTAGATTCAGGAGGCAAAGATCAGTATGGAAGTAACACACAAAAGTAACATGTAAGAGATGTGTAATGGAGACATTGTCCAAATGCTAGTAATTATTTTCATTTAGGATTAGATCGCTCAGACAGTTTATAAAAAATAATAAATGTACTATTTCAGGATATTTCTTAGAGAGAGAAAGGCAGTTTAAAAATAAACAGATTTATCTGGTATCTCTGGGAATTTTCCCTGAATAATTTATGTTGCTAAGGGGACAGCAAAACTAGATATGCATTAAACAGTATTCTCTTCATCAAGCAATGCATCTCTATGAGACCCAATTATATGACTAGTGGCCTTCGGTATAATTTTATGTCTTAGTTTGTAAAAAAATCCTCTTTGACTTCAGGAGCTACATTCCAGGAAAGGGTATTGGTTTGCCCGAGTGGTCTATAAAATAGGTGTCCCACAAAGAGTTTTGCAAATGGGGCCTTTATTCTCATCACAGGTCTTACGAGCAACGAATCTCCCATATGACACTTTTCAAGACATCCCACCTGCAGCCCTGAAGGTTTTAATTCTCCTTTGTAGCAATTCCATGCTTTACTTGTTTCCTGTTAGGGAACTTCTATAGTATCTAAAGAGCTTTTTTAATTTTAAAATAGCAGTTTGGATGAGCAGTGTGTTTTATTTTCATTTGTGTTGGAACAAAGAGAAACCGCTTTAAACTGAATCATATTATTGGTTCATTTGGCTGAGAAATATTGTCATGGAGTGGCAGGTTTCTGGCAGAAAAATACCTGTAGTTGCTAGGGATTGCATCATTGACTTGGAACTTTAGGATATTTTCAATATCTTCTGTACCACTGAATTATCCACCTGTTGCAAGGCTTAATTAGTGTCAACGGACATTTGTCCCTCTATGAATATTGGGCAGGTCATTCACTTCCATCCTCTCCTTTGTTCCTTGCTGATTGTTAAGATAAAATAGGATAATCCTCTCTCTCACACACACACTCTGCCTCCCTTAGCAACTTGGAGAATGGTCAAGAGTCAAATAGGATACACAGGGGCTCAGTTCTGATTGGTGCTTTTGATGATGAACTATACAGCATGTTTTCTGTAACATGTAATTTTAATTAGCAGGGATGTATGAAATACCACAATGATCTTCCCTATAAACTGAGCTTCTCTACATACTGGTCATGTGTTGGGTGAAAATGCCCCAGGAGGATCGGTGCTGGGACAATTAGGAGTCGGTTTCAGCCAATATGGCTACTTTAGGTTGCAGAACTACATGTGAAATCTATCTACTAATTTTGAGACAGAGTAAAAAATTCAGATGAAACGAGGAACATCTTTGCTTTCTGATGTTAAATTCCATACAAAATATCATACAATTTCCACTTCAGTGAATCTAGTAAATTCAATTATCTTTTATTTCCTCCATAAAGTTGTCATACTCTGTACTAGTGCTTCTGTCTGCTTTTATTCCTAAAATTCTCTCACAGGCAAAAGGGAAAACACAGTGCTAATCCATATAGATAGTCCTCAATTTATGACCGGTTGCTTAGCAACTGTTCGAAATTACAACTGACTTCAAAAAAGAGCCTTATGACCTGGATTAGAAATTCTGACAGTTGGGCCCTGCACCCTGAAGCAACCACCCCCACCCCAACACACTTGTGCCATACCAACCCCTCAGGCATCCTCATATGCCCCCCGCCATCCAGCAGCAGCCATCCTAAGACCCATTGCACTCACCCTTCAAACACCAGCTCTTTCCACACCTCATTTCACTCTCCCTTCACTTGGCAGCAACTATTATCTGCCTGCCGGCTCAATTGCAAACTGACTAGGACTTGCAACTTCCTGCCAGCTTCCCACCTATTTGGTTGTTGGAAACCAGCAGCAGGCATGTAATCATGTAATCAGAATAGAGTTGAAAGGCACTTGGGGGTCTTCAAATCCAACCCCCTGTTCAACCAGGAGACCCTATGCCATTTCACACAAGTGGCTGTCCAGGCTCTTCTTAAAACTCTCCAGTGATGGAGCACCCACATCTTCTGAAGGCAAGCTCTTCCACTAGTTAATTGTACTCACTGTTAAGAAGTTTCTCCTTAATTCCAGGTTGCTTCTTTCCTAGGTTAGTTTCCATCTATTGTTTCTTGTCTTGCCTTCTGGTGCTTTGGAAACTAAATTCACTCTTTCCTCTTGGTGGCAGCCTCTCAAACACTGGAATACTGCTATCATGTCACTCCTAGTCCTTCTTTTCTCTACTAGCCAGACTCTAACTAGACTAGATGTGAGGTGCATGCTTAATGACCTACAAACCACACTTAACAATGGCAATAAGGACTGCCAGGATTGCCATTGCTAAGCAATATGTTCACTTGATGACTGCATCACTTGATGACAGAAATTCTGGTCCCGGTTTGTCGGCTTCGCCAGAGGCAGGGTTCTGCGATCCTGCGCGATCCCTGCCGCGCTAGCCGTTTTGGTGCCTCCGATCCAGACGGGTTTGGAGGCTAAGGCTGCCCCGCAGAGGCAGCTGAAGATAGGGGGGAGCTGGTGAGGGGTTTGGGGGTGCTGCAGACCCCCTCCCCAGCCGGCAAAACCCCCTTTTCTCAAGGCGGTCAAGCGGTGGTCTGTAATGGCCGCCACAAAGAAGCCGGCAGCTGGGTAAGATTGAGCAGGAGGAAGAGGGGAGAAAGTTTTCAAGAGAAAGTTTTTTGGCTGATCCAGGACTTTAAGAGGCGTTTAATCCTGAGAACTATGACTTTTTGAAAAATACTTGGTTTCCACAGGAGGATTTCAAGCGGCAAAATTGAGGTGCTGAAAGGAAAGTTTACCCTCCTTCCCTATGGAATCAACAAATGGCCATTGAGAAACCTGTTGTTCTTTATAAAAGGTAAAAACTTGGCTTCTTGTTATAAGTGGGAAGGGAGAGGACAAAAAAATATATATTAAGATTTGGCTGGAGGAGATGCCTTGAAGATCTTGAGACTAGAAATTGATTGCAACAAGGCTGTAAAATACAGACTGGGCTTTTTTTCTTTTCCCTTTTACTGATACCACCCCAGGAAGAGAAAGTGAGAACTTTGTGCGTTGTTTGGACTGATTGATGTCTCTGGGACTTTGAAGAATTGTTTTATTGCTCTAAGAAGAACAAAGAATGGCTTTATCTGATGATGAACTTAGAAAGGAATATCAAGAAAGTAAGGACACTGTGAAAGAAGCTTTCCTTTCTTTAGAAATGGCACTTGCTATTTATCAGCAACAACAGATGGAGGAAATAGAAGGAGAAGAAGAAAAAGAAGAAGAAGATTCATCTTCAGTGAATCTAAAAAATTAACTAAGAGAGAAAGGAGAAAGGAAGGAAGGAAAATGAAGGACTTAAGACTTAAAAAAACACTTAAGAAAGGAAAAAATAAGATGCAAAACCAACTCAATGTTACTGAGCAAAAGGAGAAAGGATTACAACAGAGAGGGAAAGCTAAAAAGGCGGAGGTTAGTGGGGGGGGGGGTAAAAAGGCCAGGAGGGATAAGAAAGGAAGGGAAAAGGGAGGGAAAAGCCACAAAGGTATGAAACAAGATGGGAAAAAAGGATTTTTTTAAAGGGATAAAGGGTAAGGTATGATTTCTTTAAAAAAGAAGATTCTGCAAGGTACATAAGATGGTATTATGTATTAGAAATAGAAAACTAGAATATTATAAGAATTAATAAAAGATTAAAATATTGAAATGTTTAGTAATGATAGATTTTAAAATTTAATAAAATTGTAGCACTTGTTTTTTGAAATAGACAATCGGAATGTTATAAGATTTAATATTTAGATTTATTATCTAATTATATTAATTATTATGAATTTATTATTTTTTCTCTTTAAAGGTTAGTAGGTAGAATGTACTAAGCAGAATCAGATTGGGTATCAGGTGTTATTTTAAATATTAATTTAGGGGGAGGATAGAAAGGCATCATACTCTGATCAGTGATTTCAGGAGAAATTCTTTTTTTTTTTTTTTAACTATAGGGAATGAGATAAATGGATAATCTGGAAAGAATGGACAAAAAATACAAATATAATGATTTAAATTAAAATGAATTAAATAAAATAGAAATAAGAAGAACGAAAAGCGGGAAGAAGTTATATAGAAGATATAGAATGGTAAATAAGATAGGTAATGGTATACAAGATGAGTATGAATTTAATTGAAGTCCATACAAAGAGAGGTAATCTGGGGCCAAACTACTTTCTTAAAAGAAGTTTTATATTTTTGTGTTTTGTGTGTCTATGTTTTGTTTGAGAATTAATAAAACCTTGGAGGAATGTTGGATGAGAATAATGGTAGTCAAGTCAGAGAGGAATGAAGATGATGATTATAAACTGGATAAATATAGAAAATAATAATAATAACAATGAAATTGAATACAAAAAGAGAAATAATGAGAAATTTGTTAAGAGATATCTATATGTTTATATTGAAATGGTGTAAAATAGAATTATGTTGCATAAAATAATATTTTACTTGACTTGTAAAATTAATAATGGAAAGAGGTTTTATGTATTTAATGGTTAATGATGGTTTGTTTGCCTTTAAAATCAATAAAATTTGTTGTTGTTTTTTAAAAAAAAGAAATTCTGGTCCCAATCACTACTGTTAACAAGAACTACCTGTATAGGGTATTCCCTGTAACACTCTATGGAAGTGAAAGTTGGACTTTGAAGAAGCAGGATAGGGGAATATTGACCCTTATGAATGTTGGCATGGGGGAAGACTCCTGAGAATACTATGGACAGCCAAGGAAACAAATCAATGAATCACCAAACAAATCATCCCTAGAATTCTCCCTCGAGGCACAAATGATCAAGCTCATATTATCCCACTTCAGACACATTATGCACAGATCTAGTTCTCTGGAAGAGACTCAGATGCTGGGGAAAGTGGAAGGAAAGAGGGGAAGAATATGACTAGACGCAAGGTGAACGGACTCTCATTGGCAATGAGTGCAATGTTAGAAAGCTGAAAGACCAAGTTAGGGACAGATTGTCATGGGAAAAAATCTAGGTGGTCACTAGGAGTTGAACACAATTTGATATTATATAAACAATTAATCAATATGCTGTTTGATGAATAAAACCTAGACCGTAACTAATAGGCAGAAGGCTAAGAATTGTCATATATTATTAAACCAAACCTTAAAATCCAGTACACTCACATCTTTTCAAGGATATCAAAATCACTCCCTCCCCCAGACATTATATCCAAAGACCCTCATGCATAGACAAGTCCCACATTTTTGGAATATAATTTAACATTGCACTTATTTCTTGAAACCTTAACTAGTTAATCTTTTCTATGATGAAGGTGTAATGAATTTGAAGGAACATTACTTTGTGCATGTCAATGGGTAGTTTCTTTCTTAGAGAGATTAATATTGCGTTGGACAAAATCCTTGGAAGCAGCTTAAATCCCTAATCTCTTTTCCTTTACATTCTTTTTTTTTTTTTTAAAAAAAACCCATCCTATCTAGTCTATTTTTCATCATTTGGAACCTATGCTTCTAATAATGTAGCCTAAAATTGCATTTGTCTTTTTAGCACCTATGTCATGCTGCTGACTCATGTTCAGCTTGTGATCGAGTAAGATCTAAGATTCTTCTCATGCATGCTGTTAGCAGCCAGCTATCTCCCACCTTATTCGTGTGCATTTGATTTCTCACCTTATGCCTATGCATCTGATTTTTTTTCCTGTAAAATTTGCATTTATCTTTGTTAAATAGGATGAAAACATAATTACATTCATTGAATCTGAGAGGTTTTTTGTTGGAATCAAGGTATATTATGACTGCAGAATTCCCAAAATTTATGGAATAAGTTATCTGATGGAAAACATGAAATAAGACTAGTCTGACAAGTTTTTGACAAATCTGGGTTGATTTCTAGTAACAAGAATCTTGCTTTATGGAATCTTCCTGGGTATTAATTTCAGATTAACTGATCTGAACTCATCGGCTCCTTATTTCTCCAGGTTTGAAAATATACATTTATAAAGCTTGATTAGCCTCTTCCATCAGGAAAAGAATGGGTTGCTTCTTGATTCATTTTGAAAACTTCCTCTGAACTTTTAAAATTCAGAAGAAGGGTAAAATAAAAAGGCTGCCCCCCCCCATGTCTTTTAGTAAAAACTTAGTTATGGGTTTCTTGGTGCTCTGTGTGCCCGGCTGTTTTTTCAAAGCCCATCAAGAATCCATCAGTTTCGACTTCCGGTTTCGCGTGGCTTCGGGGCAGCAGGAATTCGCGACAGCTCGCGATTCCTGCTGTGCTAGCCGTCGAGGTACCCCCGATCCAGATGGGTCAGGGGGATATGGCTGCCCTGTAGGGACAGCTGAAGAGAGAGGGGAGTCGGATAGGGAGGTGGGGGTGTCGCAGACCCCCCCCTTCTCCGGGAAAACCCCTTTTTCCCAAGGCGGTGGAGCGGCGGTCAGCAATGGCCGCCACGAAGAAGCCAGCAACCGGGTAAGAACTGTGCTGGAGGAAGTGTGAAGAGTGAAAGTTCTGTCTGAGCCGGGTCAAGTAACATCTTTTAAATTGCCTGGATTTGAGCTGTTTGAATTGCTGGAGGATACATTGTATCCCTAAGAAGAGCGAAAAGCGGCGGAGAAGCTGTTAAAGGGAACTTTTTTTTTTTTTTACTCTCCAACCCCACGGAAATAGCAGAAATATTTGGATATATTAGACATTGAAAGTGGATTGCTTTGAAAGTTGAAGCTAAGAGATAAAGGGATTTTTGGACATTGAAAAATTTAAGAAATTGGAAAATCTTTGCTGGAGGTATGGATTTTTGATTATTTAAAATTGTCATTGCAAGTGGGAAGGGAGAAAAAAAATTGGAGCAGAAGCTGAAAAAGGAGGAGATTGTCTAGAACGTCTTTGTGGATCCCAAAGGAAGATATATGGTAATTGGACCTCTTTGATTAAAAATTAATCCAGAAAGAGAAAGAGAAGAAGGAAGAAAAGTATTAACTTTTGGAACTTTTTTTTTAATTGCTTTTGATTGTCTTTGATTAAAAATACTTGTGGTTGTTTTGGAAAAAGTTTCCCTTTTCATAATGGCATAGTTTGTGGATGAACTAGAGATTGAATATCAAAAATATAAAAAAGAAGATACTTTGGGCACTTTGTTTCAATTCTTAGAAATGGCGTTATGTTCTGTTGAAAAGTTGATTACGCAGCAGAAGGACTGGGACAAGGAAGAAGAGGAAGAAGAAGCCATCTTTGATGAACAATGGGTCCCTTCCGGAGAGGAGGAGAAAAAGGATAAGAAAAAGGGGATTTTAAGAATTATAAAAACAACCAAAAGAGAGAAAAATGAGCGAAAAGATGGAGGCAAGGTTAGAAAGCAAAGGAAAAGGAGCAAGAAAAGCGAAGAGAAAAAGCAAAGGGGTAGAAAGGGCAAGGAGAAGAATAAGCAAGAGAGAAAGGGGGGGAGGAGAAGCCTTAATGGGGGGAAGCAAGACCTAAAGAAAAAAAGTTTATTTAGAGACAATGGGTGAATTTAATTTAGACTAAAAGAGGGATTCTGGAGGGTATATAAGAGTGTGTTTTTATATGTGTATTTAGAATATAAAATTTATTATGTTCTTAGAATCTTTTAAACAGAATCCCAAGAAAAATTGCTATATGTAGTATTTTTAAGTTAGGGTAATGAGTTATAGATGTTACTCCAATTGGTGTACAGGAGAAGTATAGTAAAAGAAAAAAAGATGAATGGATAATTGGAAATAGAACAGACAAAGAATGTTGTTGAAAATGGTAATAAGATATGGAAGGATATATATGCTTTTTTTTGGATTTTGTATATTGATAAAAGGCAATAAAATTTTAATTAATAAATAATTTGGAGAAGTAGGGACAAGATATGAAGTTAATATTATATGAAATATTGATATTATAATCTGGAAATGTTATGCCTTATTGGTCTTTTATTATTATTTTTTCCTAGAAAAGAATTTATAAGCTGCTATGCCTTGATTCTTTGTGCATTGTTTTTATGAAACTGATAAAAATGGTTTTTATATATATATATAAAAAAGAAAATGATAATAAGATATGGAAGGATATATGGGATGAATATGATGTTTGAATTTGTGTCTGTGTGAAGAGTTTTAACCCGGGAACAGACAACCTTCAGAAAAGATCTTTTAGTTTTGTTTATGTTTTGTGTTTGTATGTTTGTGTATTGTGTTTTTGGTAAAACTAACAAAATTTGGTTTTTATAAAAAAAAAGGAAAAAAGAATCAATAAAACCTTGGAGGAATGTTAGATGAGAATAATTTAAACAAGCCAGAAAGAAATGAATATGATGACTATAAAATGGATAAATATGGAAGAGAAATGAAATTGAATAGGAGTAAAGAGAAATAATGAGAAATTTGTTGAAAGATATTTGTGTGTCCATATGGAGATGGGATAAATTGGAATTACGCTGTATAAAAACAATGTTTTGTTTGATTTGTAAGGATTTATAATGTTAAGAGGTTTTATGTGTTTATGTATTTAATGGTTAATGATGTGTTGTTTTATCTTTAAAATTAATAAAAATTTGTTTCAAAAAAAAAAAAGAATCCATCAGTTTGACCCCAAGCTACATATGTTCTCTTCTAAAAGAGTTGCTGGCTGAAATAAAGGCCAGTATGGATCATGATGCAGCAGAGAGAAATTAAGGTTACAAAGGAATTAGAAATCCTTACTCCTGTAGAAGCTGGTGTGGTGATAAAGTTTCTGATCTAAGTCCACAGATATTTTCTCCATTTAGCAATTTGGATCATACAATGCACTACACGACATCATTGTTTTAGGGTTTACACATTGCATGAATCCAATAAATGCAGTTTGTAAACCATGGATTAGCAATGTCATAGGAACCCAGCCAACAAATCACAGTGAAACAATGGCTTGGAGAAAAATGTTAGTTTTATTAATGTCACGGTATTAGTATGGTACACTTTTCAGTTGTGATATTTCAGAAGAGTGCTAATGCACTCCTCCCCAGATTACATTAATATTATTCTCCAATTGTTTTGGATTTCAACTGTGGGTTGCACCAAGAAACCCATAACTAAGTTTTTACTAAAAGACATGGGGGGGGGGCAGCCTTTATATTTTACCCTTCTTCTGAATTTTAAAAGTTCAGAGGAAGTTTTCAAAATGAATCAAGAAGCAACCCATTCTTTTCCTGATGGAGGAAGCTAATCAAGTATCTGTGGCATGGTTCATTACTTGTGATGACATATTGAAAGCCACAAATGGTCTGGTATCAGCAAATCAATTTAAAATTTAATCTGAGGGAAGGTGGGGGGATGAAAGAGAAGAAATGGCATGGATAGAAGTGGTTTGGTGTTTGTAACATCGTGCTAAACATTTTTATCAGAGTAAATTGAGCGGCTCCTCCATTTTTGTAATTCTTACTGTGCATCAGTTGCTATGTAAACATGCACGTACCTACATACACACCTGGAAAAGTTTTCTAATGATTAACTTGTGCAATTAGAGTTGTATAGAATCAGTGAACTGAAATGTGTGAGTTATGTAAAGAATTTTTCAGTAAAAATGGAGGGGGAAATTTTATTCTTAGAATGTTGAAGGATTTTTCTCTCATTATGTCCATCTACAATAGTATTTTAATATATGCATTACTGCTCAGTTGGAGTCTCTGAAATGAGTTTAGTGCTTAGAATGCTATGCTGCTATCATTTCTAGAAAGAAATTATACATTGATGTGGTGGAGGAATATCTTTACTGAGGTAGGTCTGTGTCTGATGATGATTTCAGATAGAAGTGGGGTACATGGATAAATTCATTTATGCAAACATAATTTTTTTAGGAAAAGCATCCTGTACATGTTAAAAGAATGTTGGCAATTGCCCATCCATGCAGTGCTATTTTCTATCATACAGTATTTATAATCAAAAACATTCTTAATAACTTACTATATGTAGCAATTGCTTTGGTCAGCTTTGAATACATATTATACCACAGTGATCCTTGCACTATTGTAGTACTTGCTGATGCAGTAGGAGGTTCATGAATCAGATTATTTTGCTTAATGAAGATTCAAGATCTCAGTATGAATACATTGCAATAACTGTATTTTAGATTTCTCCCTTACCTTGTATAATTTAGCAACTCATTATAAATTATACTTGTAACATGCACTTTTTCAGAAGTTATTCTTCTCTTATCTTGTGAATTCCTGGGGAATGCTTTTTCTCATTCTTCCAGTTATATTTATACATAGTTTAAGGCTTACCTGACCCAAAGGTGTTTTTCAGTTACTTTTATGTAACAAAAAGTTAAGTGGATTCTCCCTCTCTCCCCTCCTCCCTCCCTCCCTCTCTTTCTTATTGTTTGTCTGTCTACCTAGCTATCTAACTAGTCAACTATCATCTATCTATCTACAGCAGGGGTGTCCAACCTTGGCAACTTTAACACTTGTGGACTTGAACTCCCAGAATTCCTCAGCCAGCAAAGTTTCTTAAAGTTGCCAAGGTTGATCAACAGCATCCATCCACCCAAACATGACAGAAATGAGCCACTAACAGCTCTATACTTAGACTTCTGGTCTTGCCATGAAAATGCTTCTATAAAACCAGCTGCAGTTTAGGGCCTTCTTGTCCTGGTTTGCCTGAGCATTGATTAAATGTAACTGCCCATTGATGTGGGTCAAACACAAATTATCATCTATAGATTTGGATTTCTGGTGATGGTGATGCATGTTTTCCTTATATTTAGTGTTATGAACTAACAAAAGCGCTTAAATAAAGTTTTAACAAACCTTAAGAAAAAGCAGGGTTCTAATCCTGCACTTCTGATTGGCCGATAATAGCGATATCAGATCGGTCCGTTCTGAGGAGTCTGATTGGCTGTTAACGAGCCACTCTCATTGGTTCAAGGGTTTAACACTTCCAAGTTTCTCATTGGCTAATAGGTCAGCAGCCTGCCCTATAAAAGGGCTGCTGCTGCCCTAGGGTTTTTGTTAAGTACTGAACATGGGTCGGAGTAAATGGAGACAGCCTCTGAATAGTGAACTTTCAGCTCTTTATTTGCATAGTGACTTCTCAAAACAACAACAGTGAACTCTGCCTTATATAGGCAACCCCTGTGAGAATTGTCCAATAACCAGCTATGAACGCTAGCTCTTTTAAGCAATAAGAATTCTCTGTTAAGGGTCAATCAGATTCCTCAGAACTAACCAATCCGATCTGGCCGCCTAACAGCCAATCAGAAGTGCAGGGCCAGAACCCTGCACTTTACCTCAAGCTCATACTTTATTAACTATGGTACATACACAACAGTTTTTGCTCTGTTCAGAATGATTAATAAAGAGTTGAAGTTCACTGTTCACTGCCTCGTCTCCATTCCTTGCGCCATGCGCAGAACCTAACATTTAGAGTATTTTCAAGTGTTTCATTTTATGATAAATCCTATTGAGGGTTGTTCTTGTTTTTTAAAAAAATCTGGCTTCTTAAAACTAACAGAGATTATATTCATTCCCAGAAACTTTGTATAGAAGAGAATCCATCAGCATTGAGCAAAAGCCATTTGCCTTTAACTAACAGATAACAGATAATCAGAGTTGAAAGGGACCTTGTAGGTCATCTAGTCCAACCCCCACACCCAAGCAAGAGACCCTACACCATTTCTGACAGATGGCAGTCCAATCTCTTCTTTAAAATCTCAAGTGATGGCGCTTCCACAACTTCAGAGGGCAAGCTGTTCCATTGGTCGATTGTTCTCACTGTCAGAAAGTTTCTCCTTGTTTCCAGGTTAAATCTCTCCTTGTTCAGTTTCCATCCGTTATTCCTTGTCTGGCCTACAGGCACTTTAGAAACTAGCTTGACCCCTTCCTCACTGTGGCAGCCCCTCAAATATTGGAAGACCGCTATCATGTCTCCCCTGGTCCTTCTCTTCACTAGACTAGCCAAACCCAGTTCCTGCAACCGTTCATTGTATGTTTTGGCCTCCAGTCCCCTAATTATCCTGGTTGCTCTTCTCTGTACTTTTTCTAGAGTCTCAACATCTTTTTTTTAATGTGGTGAACAAAACTGGATACGGTTCTAGGTATGGTCTTACTAAGGCTTTATAGAGTGATATTAGTACCTCACTTAATCTCAATTGTATCCCTCTGTTAATGCAATTTAGGATTGCATTAGCTTTTTTGGCTGCTGCTGCACACTGCTGGCTCATATTTAGCTGGTTGTCCACTAAGACTCCAAGATCCCTCTCCAAGTTCCTGCTATTGAGCCTGGTTTCACCCAGTCTATATGGGTATTTTTGGTTTTTCTTGCCTAAGTGTAGGACTTTACTTTTCTCTATACTGAATTTCATTTTGTTAGATATGGCCCAGTGTTCTAGTCTGTCAAGATCCATCTGGATCTTGAGCCTATCTTCTTGGGTGTTAGCTACTCCTAATATGGGTGTTAGCTATTCCTAACTATTTACTATTCAGAGATTTCTACTGAAGAATATTCATGAATAGCAATTCATGCTCAGAGTTGTTTTTATAGTACGGACAGACAACAATTCAAAAAGTTAATTTTGGATGAATATACATTTCATCTGAATTTAAAATGTTGGTACAACATGCAGTTTTTAAAAATGCCTTTTGAAAGGAAAGATGGAATGGAAAGGCATGTATAATTGCAGCTATAATAATTACTCCTCCCAAAATGGGGGTCTCTAGACTCTTAAGGCCCAAAAGTAAAGGGCAGGGTTGCTTTAATGGGGTAGTTCTTGCATTTTTTTGAATGTTGATCTAGTGCCAGTCCTACAGAAAGTCTGAGGAAACTCTGTGTTAATAAAAGCAGGTTAGAGTCTATCAAACCTTTTCTTTAAAAAAAAAAGAGTGGCCCCTAGAACCCTAAGAAACCATGGGGGTAAGATCAGGCTGGAGAAGAGAATGAAAATATCATTTCATACACTTTGATGAGAGGCTTATTTAAGATTCCTGGAAACTACTGAACAGCCGCTTTGCATCTTATATTTTTAGTGCACATCTGTAAAAGCCAGTTTGGTCTAGTGCAGGAGTGTCAAACTGGATTTCTTCAAGGGCCGGATCAGCATTTTAGTTCTCTTCCCTGGGCTGGCAGCGGGGGCTGGGGGGGACACCTCCGGCAGCACTCTGCCAGCCAAAATGGAGCTTGAGGCGGCTGCACATGCGACCCTACTGCCCCCTGTTTTTGGTCTGTATGGCCTCCTGCAGCACTTTGTTGGCCAAATACGGGCCGTGCTGAGGCCTCTGAGACCTCTGCGTGGCCTGTTTTTGGCCAACACAGTGCTCCTGAAGGCCAGGGAGGCCAAAAATGGGCCACACAGGGGCCTCATGAGGCCTAAGTGCAGCCCCTTTTGGCCAGCCAGTCCTTTGATATTTCCAGATTTAAGCACCCTTTGGCCCAGATGCAGCCTGTGGCCCTTGAGTTTGACACCCCTGATCTAGTGAGTAAGGCGCCAGGCCAGAAACAGGAGACTGTAAGTTCTAGTCCTGACAGGCATGAAAGCTGGCAGGGTGACTTTGGCCCAGTCACTCCCTCTGAGCCCAATTTTTCTCACAGGGTTGCTGTTGTTGTGGGAAAATAGGAGGAAGAAGGAGTATTCGGTATATTTGATGCCTTGAATTATTTTTAAAAATAATAATGGTGGGATAAAATATATCTTTAAAAAAAGGCAGGTAACATTGTAGAACCTGGAATTGCATGTTTTATTTGAAATCATGTCTCCTTTCCAGCCAGCATTTAAATGGAATACGCCATTTGGCTTTACTTGGCCTTTTCTCCTTCCTCATCCAAATTTAATCTCCACATTTGCTAATATAAAAACCATCATGCTTTTTTTTATTAGCTTCTGCTCTCTGTCAGTCCAGGTAGCCATGAATGAAAATCCATAATAGATGAAAGATCAAAGATACATCTGTCATTTTCTGTTCTCGGGATTTGGAGGACAGCATTGCTTATTTATTCCAAAATGCTAGGTAAGGTACACTTATATCTGCAATATATTTTCCAATTGTCGACATTTTTATTAGTCAATGTGATTATGTTTAATTGTTTTAGTTTGTAACATAAGCATCTTATTAGTCATGCTTGTCTTAAATGTATAGCTAAGTTGCAAGTTTTGTGATTCTAAAACATCAATGGTCTGAGGTTGCATTCTCTTACCCAGTAAGATGGGATAATTCAGCACTGTCATATCTGGTTTTTTTTCTTTAACCCGTTGCAAAACAAGCCTACATTTCACTTGAGAACTGTGCATTTTCATTGCACAAATCAAAATGCCCATACACCTGAGAACAACAAATATGGAAGACAAATACGTTGAACTCTTAACAAGAATAAATGAATAACCAACAGAAGTTCTAAAAAAGAATCAAAAGTCCCTATAATGAAACATTTTTGCACATTTTTTTAAAAAAATGTGCGTGGGTATTAAAACATATAATCTTGTAATAAGTGAATGGTAGCTTACCTTGAGATTTTGGCTTTCTAAGCCATTGCAATGTTTAATAAGATTTCCTGGTAATTATATATGTAATTCTACCGAAATTAGTTTTTTAAAAAAATGCCAGAATTGACTTCCGATTTGGGCTTCTTTGGCGATGGACCGAAATCCACAATCATCCGTGGTTTTGATCCGTGCTCACTGCTGGAGCGAATCCAAAGAATTGGGGCTGAAGCCACCCTGTAGAGGTGGCAAAGGGGGGGAGACCACATCTGTCCTCCTTGGCTGGTCATTACTCCCTTTTCCAAAGGTGGTTGCAGTGGTGGTCAGAAATGGCCACCTCAAGGAGAAACCCGACCCGATAAGATTGAGCAGGAGGGAAGACAAAGTGGAGAGCTTGACAGACCGGGCTAAGCAGAGATAACATCTATGCAAGGTACCCTGGAATTGAAACTATTAAGAGTATTATTTGTAAAGGAAGATTTTTTAAAGCGGCGGAAAAGAGAGGGGAAAGGAAAAAAGATTTTTTTTCTTTCTCACATGAACAGTTGCAATTGGCTTTGAATGCTAAAAAGAAGAGATTTGAGTAAGAAATTTGTGTTGATTTACTTTGACACTAACAGGCAATTTTAAGCTAAATTAAAGTATCAAAGGGAAAATAAAGACTTTCTGGATATTCTAAAGCCTTCAAAAGGAGAAAAGTGAAGGAAGAAAGAAAGGGTGGAACTTGGAACCAACAAAGAGTACCATCTGGAAATAAAAAGAATTAACTGTGAAATTTTAACAAGACTTCCAAAGGATATATTGTAACTGAAACTTTTTTACAAGATAACAGATCCCCTGGAAAGGGAAGGTGGAAAAAAGAAGCAAGAAGAAACAGTTTTGGATTATTTGGTGGTTTTTGGAATTTTGTGTGTTGGATTTTTAGTGATTTGAATTAAAATTAATCAGGTGGTTGTTTAAAAGTGCTTAAAATGGCAGTACTCCTTGAGGAATTAAAAATGAAACTTAAAAAATGAAAGAAGAGTCGCAAGAGGGAGGAGGATCCTTTGGCTTCGTACTTCAATTCTTAGAAATGGAGATTTTGAACTATGAAAAACAACAAAAAATGCTTGAAGAACAAGAAGGGCTGGACAAAGAAGAAGCCATCTTTAACGACCAAACAATTCAATGTGGGGTAAAATGGAAAGGGGGGAGAGAAGGGAGTTAAAAGTTCAAGATCTGAGGAAACAACTAAAAAAAAAGTTTGAAAAGTAAATATAACATTAGGAAGAACCAGAAGAGAGGATTACAGAGGGGAGAATCAGAGAGAGAGAGGGACAAAAAGGGGGGTGAGAAAAAGAGGGGAAAGATAAAAAGGAAAAGAAGTTATAAGTAACAGAAACAGGAAATAAAGAAACAGGGGAAACATACAAGGATTAAAGGTATTAGCCTATTTAAAAGACATAAAAATTGTTAGGGATAACATTGGTTTACCCTAACTGGTTTAGGTAAATAATAATATGTAATCATAGTTTGTATGTTAAAGTGTCTGCAACTTTAACTGTGGGATAGTAATTAAGGGAGTGGTTGTGAAAGCGCTTTAAAAGAAGCAAGGCTGCAGCTTGCTAACTCTCTGGCTTTGATGATTCCTGATTACTGCAAGGACACAAGACTGCATTGCTCGAACGGGAGAGAAAACAAAGGACAGACTTGTAAGTGAACTGACATAGGATATTTCTACACGGACTTTGCTAACTGAATATTTCTGAATGGACTGACTAAATGATACATGACTATTGGACTGTTATTTTGACTATGCTATGAACTCATAATGGAATAAACTATATTTTTGATAGCACAAGTGTATTTGTTATTTTTACTGTATGTTAATAAACATACAAGCTTAGCTCACTCATTTATCTGTGTGCCTATCTGACTAACGCTGCACATTCTGTTTAGCTTGTCTCCCTAACCCTGGTTGGGGAAACCAGACTTAACACTGGTTATGGGCCCAGAGGCTGCAAAGTCAGTTTAACTAGGATAAAACAGATTTATGTAAAAGTGAGAGTTTGTGTTGTTTTACATTACAGTAAACAGACAGCTGTGTTTTATTAATTATAGTTTTATATCCATATAAGAAAACATGGCACAAGTCAATCAACAAAGTTTGTCCCTTATATCCAAGTTGGATGGAACAAACTATGTATCATGGTCTATGAAATGTAGTCTGCTTCTACGAAGAGAAGGTTTGTGGAACATAATTGAAAATCCACCAAACGTAGAAGAATGGGATCAAGAGGATGATGAAGATAGAATAAAGATAGAAGAATTTATGCATAAAAATCAACAAGCTATTTGCATTATTGCTTTAACCTTAACTGATAAGCAACTTGTTTATATCCACGGAGAAAAATCAGCTGTTGGGTGTTGGCAGAAGCTGAAGAGGATTTATGTTCGAGATAATGTTGGTGCTCACATAAATCTTACACGGAAACTTTTCAGTACACATCTCCATAAGAATGGTGATATGCTGAGTCATTTGAAAACTATGCAAAGCATTTTTCAAGAACTGCACGAGAAAGAGCTTATTTTCTCTGAACTACACCAAGTCTACATAATTCTATCTTCCCTTGATGAAAGCTATGATAACTACGTAACTTCACTTGAAATATTGCCAAAGGAAAGCCTAACTTTAACTGATATAACTGGCAGATTGATTGAAGAGGCCAGAAGAAGGCTTGAAAGAGACGAGTTAAGGAGGCAGCAACCTCAAAAAGAAGATAATGAAACTCCTACTGCATACGCAATTAAAAAGTGTTTTAATTGTGGAGGAAGAGGACATTTGGCAAGATTTTGTAAAAAAGCAAAGTACCAGAACGCTGGCCAGAATACTAAAAGTCATCAAAAGATAAATAAAAATTTAGAGTTAGCCATGTATACTAACGGAGCTGTAAAAAATAATTTATGGGTGGTTGATAGTGGAGCATCACATTGTATAACAAATGATAACAAACATTTTATTAAAATGTCCAAGAGTACACAGCAGATATCGTTAGCCAATGGCTGGAAACTGAAAACTAAAGGTCAAGGTATAGCATATTGTTCTTTTATAAAAGAGAATGTAAAAATGTTATATGTACCACAACTTAAGTTTAATTTAATTTCAGTTAAAATTTTGGTTAAACTAGGATATGTAGTTACATTTAGGGGAGATAACTGCATAATTGAGAAAGAAAATAAGAAAATTACTGCATCTTTAAGAGGTGAATTATATGTGTTAAATGATGATGGTTCAAAGGTGGCTAACACAGTTTATGAAAATAAGAAACCTCATGATGAATGTATTCACTTGTTACATCGAAGGCTAGGGCATTTAAATTTTAAAATGCTTAAGAAAACTGTTGAATTATCTAAGGGAATAAGTTTGAAACCTTGTAATAACTATTTGCAATGTAATGCCTGTAATCATAGCAAAGCCAGGGTTACACCGGCTAATAGAGTTGATGGATTTACTACCAAAGAACCTTTAGAGGTAGTATTTGCAGATTTAATAGGTCCTAAAAAACCAAGTGTAGGAGGAGCTCGTTACATACTAAGTATAATGGACCATTATTCTAGATATGGGTTTTGCTATTTAATGAAGAGCAAAACTGAAACATATCAAAATCTCTTTAATTGGATTAAATTTGCTGAAAGGAAAACTAAAAAGAAATTAGTAACTCTTATAACAGATAATGGTACAGAATTTACAAATAATAAATTCCAGAACAGACTAAGAATGTTAGGAATTCAACATAAAATGTCTGCACCATATAGGCCACAAAATAATGCCTTTATAGAGAGAAGAGGCCAAACATTACAATCAATGACACGAACTATGATGTCTGATTCAGGATTACCTGACAATTTGTGGGGAGAAGCAATAATGTGTGGTAATCATATATTAAATAATGTTGTTAATTCAACAACAGGTGAATTACCATTCACATTGTGGCATGGTACAAAACCTGATTTAAGTTACATGCACACATTTGGAGCACCAGCATGGGTGCATATCCCTTCACAACTTAGACACAAAAGACAACATAGAGCTAAAAGATTATATCTTGTAGGATATACATCTAATCATAGATCTTATAGATTCTGGGAACCAGGTACATCTAGAGTTTACACCAGTGCTAGTGCAAAATTCCTAGAGCATGTAGGATGGAATAGATTAGAGCAAGATTTAAATAATGAAGTAATTATTGAACCCTACAAAAGGCAGAAAGAACAGATTAGTTATAAGAAGAGTCCAATTAAAGAAGAAGTCCACGAAGAACAAATAGGACCAGAACAAGAGGAAACAGTTGATCAGGAAGAGTTAGATAATCAAGAAGAGTTAATAAATGAAAGTCCACTTGTAAGTCCTGTAATACCTAGACGTACTACACGTGTAACTAGACCACCTGATAGGTATCAAGCAAGTATAGTTTGCCAAGTAACTAAAGTTCCAACTAGTGTAGATGAACTTAGGATGTATCCTGCTAAGGATCAGGAGAATTGGCAAAAGGCAATGGAAAAGGAACTAAATTCATTAAAGGTAATGAAAGTTTATGAAGATGCTAAATTACCTCCAGGAGAAAAATCCATTGGGTGCAAATGGATATTTAAAGTAAAAACAGGAAATGATGGGACTGTTACCCATAAAGCTAGGTTAGTAGCTCAAGGATTTAATCAAACTGCATCTGACTACGATGAAGTTTTTGCACCAAGTCTTAAAGCAACATCTTTAAGAGTAGCATTAGTGTGGGCAGCTAAGAAAAACTATGTGATTAACCATTTAGATGTAGAAACTGCTTATCTACATGCACCATTGCAGCACACTA
The DNA here is from genome assembly GCA_033807585.1 of Hydrophis major. Lineage (NCBI taxonomy): Eukaryota > Metazoa > Chordata > Lepidosauria > Squamata > Elapidae > Hydrophis > Hydrophis major. The sequence goes on along the minus strand of CM066329.1, from coordinate 184,740,033 downwards.
TATATTTAAGAAAACCAGTAGGTATAAAAGACAATAAAGTAAACAGTAATGATTGTTGGAAACTCAAAAAGAGTCTTTACGGGTTGAAACAATCTGGGTTTGAGTGGAACCAATATATTGTGAAAGAGTTAAACAATATAGGTTTTAAATCTGGTTTAGCAGATCCATGTGTGTTTAAAAGAGAAAATAATGGAACGGTGTCATTATTGTTATTATTTACAGATGATATTGCTTTGATAACTAAGACTAATAATGAAGCTAATGAGATTATATCATTATTAGCCAAAAAGATAAAATTAAAGCATTTAGGTGAAATTAAAAAGTATCTAGGATTGACAATTAACAAAACAAAAAATGGTTTTAAGATATCTCAAGAAGATAAAATTTGCCAATTAATTAAAACGTTTAAAATGGAACTTTGTAAACCGGCAAAGACTCCAATGAGTCAGGAAGTTTGCCAAACTGATGATCAAAGTCCCAAATTTGATAAGTCCACATATCAATCTTTGATTGGCAGCTTATCATATATAAGCAATTGGTCTAGGCCAGATATAGCTTATAGTGTAGATCAGCTGGCACGTTTTAATTCAGATCCACAACAATGTCATTGGCAATCATGAAAGAGAATTTTAAGATATCTTAAAGGAACACTGAACCATGCATTGTATATAGAACCAAAGGGTGATTTGAGTCTTAGTGCCTATGCAGATGCAAGTTTTGCAACTGATATAAACACTAGAAAATCAACATCTGGGATGGCTATATTATTTGGTAAGACACTAATAGGGTGGAGGTCAATCAGACAACAGCATATCAGTTTGTCCACAATGGAAGCGGAATTTTCATGTCTGTCATTACTATGCACTGACTTGATTTTGTACAAACAGTTATTATTAGACATGGGTATAACTGTAAAAGATTCTATTATTGTGTTCGAGGATAACCAAGCAGCTATAAAATTAGCTACTAGTATTGCTGTAAAAACTAGATCAAAGCATACTGATTTAAGATACTTAAATGTTAGAGAATCTGTAAAGAATGGGCTAATTAAATTGGAATACTGCATGACGGAAGAAAACATTGCAGACCAATTTACAAAAGCTCAAGGAGTAACTAAGTTTAAAGAAAGTTGTAACAAATATGATTTAAAGATGTAAATAGTTATATTTATTATTATTTCCTCAAAGGGGAGAATGTTAGGGATAACATTGGTTTACCCTAACTGGTTTAGGTAAATAATAATATGTAATCATAGTTTGTATGTTAAAGTGTCTGCAACTTTAATTGTGGGATAGTAATTAAGGGAGTGGTTGTGAAAGCACTTTAAAAGAAGCAAGGCTGCAGCTTGCTAACTCTCTGGCTTTGATGATTCCTGATTACTGCAAGGACACAAGACTGCATTGCTCGAACGGGAGAGAAAACAAAGGACAGACTTGTAAGTGAACTGACATAGGATATTTCTACACGGACTTTGCTAACTGAATATCCCTGAATGGACTGACTAAATGATACATGACTATTGGACTGTTATTTTGACTATGCTATGAACTCATAATGGAATAAACTATATTTTTGATAGCACAAGCGTATCTGTCATTTTTACTGTATGTTAATAAACATACAAGCTTAGCTCACTCATTTATCTGTGTGCCTATCTGACTAACGCTGCACATTCTGTTTAGCTTGTCTCCCTAACCCTGGTTGGGGAAACCAGGCTTAACAAAAATAATGGTTAAAATATAAATTAAAAGAGAGGATTCTGCAAGGGTACAAGAGACAGTGTTGTTATATTGGAAATAGTAATGAGCTAAAAAATATGAAACATAGGTGATTAAAGTGAAAGACAAAACTGGTATTGTTATGTAATGGAATGTTTGCTAATAATTAAATGAAAGAAAGAAAGAAAGGGAACAAAAGTAAAAGAAGAAGGAATAAGAGGAATGAATGAAAATACTTTAATTGTTCTTAATGATTTATAAAATACAATTGAAATGTAAAAGATTTATAATGAAATCAATATCGGTTGTCAGGATGAATTTGAATAGAGTAACCATTTATTGTTATATAATTTTTCTTTCTTTAGAATTTAGTGTGTATTTTTAAGGGAAAGTACCAAGCAGAATTTGGCTGATAAGAATTATATGAGTAGAAACTGAATGTTATAATTGTATAATGTATAAATTAAATGTTTAATGAGATTTGAAAGGATTATAATTATAAGATTAACAGGTGACATACTCTACTTGGTAATCATAGGGGAAACCTTGCTTTTCAATGCCTGGAAGGAGAGGGAGTTGGGTTTTTTTCTTTTCCCTTTCGGGATGATGATGGAAAAACAATGTATGAGATTGCAAATAGGACAGACAAAAGTACATATATAACAACTAGAAAGATATAGAAATTTAGAAAAAGATATGTAATTGAATTAGGAAGGAATGAGATAATCATAAATAAGGCTGAGGAAGGTAAGGGAAAGGAAAAATTATTGAGAAATTGATAAAATAGTGACAAGATATGAAATTAAATACAAAGATGAATATGTAACTGAAATTATGTCTGTATGGAGATGTGATAATCTGGAATCATGCTGCTCTCAAAAAAGATATTTTATTTGTATTATGTTTTGTGAAACCCAAATAAATTTTTTATCAAAAAACAAATGCCAGAATTTAAGGCTTCTTGTGATGAGACCTCCATTCCTGTATTCTCCCCATTCACGCACAATATTAAAGGCATAGAGGTCTGACTTTAAAAGAGCTTGTGAAATTAAGCACCAATCATACTTTACAACTTTTCCCACCCAATTTCTCTCTTTTTCTCTGATATTCACTGGATAAAGCAATCATGGTGGGAAGAGTTAGTAGTAAAAGGAAACCAGGCCTCCAAAAATGGAGGACACCATCAAAAGTGACACCAGCCAAAGCATAGAAAAACTCAAAGAAGCAGTGCAAGATCAGAAGATGTAGAGAGACCTGGCCCATAGAATCATCATGTTTACCGATCAGATCGTGAAATTGATAGAGGAGGTGATGTTGCTATCTTCTATAAAAAGTCTTTACATCTAAAAAACATCCAAGTTACCCAGGAGCTTGCTCTTCCTGAGACCATCATCTATGAACTATCCTTAAATATCACATTTCAATTCTTACTATGTTACAGAGCACCTGATTATGACATCGAACATGTAAACAAGCTAAATACACTACTAATATGGGCAGCATCCTGCCCACACGCTTTTATCTATCTTGGTGACTTCAATCTACCTCATTTTGACTGGACCCTAAATGAATGTACAACTGAACCCATACACACAATCTTCTACAATGCTGTTACAAATCTGGGACTGGAACAACTATTAACCAACAACACTAGGCTAAACAACTGCCTCGATCTCATCTTCTGCAATAGTTTGAATTTAATTTACGGAATACAAACTAAAGAACCCTTTTCCAGCAGTGACCACAATATGATTGACTTTTTGTCTCAACATATGCCCACACAAAAATCATCACAATGACGTAATCCCCAATTATAACTTCAAAAATCAACTATGATAGTTGCCTTTTATAACTTCAAAAAGGCAACTATGATCTTATAGACAATGATCTCTCATCCCTTGATTGGCAATCTCTATTCACTGAATGCAATACTGTTGAAGACCATTACAACATATTTTTACTTGAAGTCAAAAGAGTCATCAAACTATATGTACCAACAACAACTCCCAAAACAACAACAACAAAAAAACAGATTACCCATAACAATAAGGAAACTTCAATCCAAAAAGAGATCACTCTGGCGGAAAAACAAATCTGGTCACGTTGCCAATTTCAAAAGCTGATACAAAAATTTATGCCACCAAATAAAGACTGAATGCACCAATTATCACATTAAACAAGAGGAAAACCTTCTATGCACCAATTCCACCCGTGCTTTTTACAATTTTGTAAACAACAAACTAAAAGACTCAAGGTCCATCCCACCCCTGATAGGACCTAATGGTAAAGACTGCAACGACGACACCATTAAAGCCAACGTCTTTAACACATTCTTCGGCTCAGTATTTGTAAACAGCAATGGATCATGCCCAGTATTTCCTAGCCGAACCACAGACAACTACAATGATCTAATACATATTGATTTTACAGAAGACAATGTTGAAAAAGGACTACGCAATCTAAAACCATCTCTATCTTTGGACCGGATGGAATATGTGCCTACTTCTTAAAAAAGCTATCCACTGCCATAGCCGAACCTCTAAGCATAATCTTTGAAAAATCTTTCAGGCCCAGCTCCATGCCTAACCTATGGTCACAAGCCACGGTCATCCCCATCTTCAAAAAAGGAGACCCCAGCCTAGTTGAAAATTACAGTCCAATTTCCTTATGCTGCGTCACCTGTAAAATCATGGAATCAATTATTAACCAATCCATTATTCTCCACTTAGAGACAAACAACCTACTCTCCAATAAACAATTTGGTTTCAGGAAAAAACTATCATGTAATCTGCAACTCTTACACTGCAAAAACATATGGACTACACAACTTGATCAGGGCAAAGCAATAGACGCAATCTACATAGACTTCTGTAAAGCCTTTGATTCAGTGGTACACGACAAACTACTCCTAAAACTAAAATCTTACGGTATCTCTAGAGCACCTCCATAACTGGATAGAAGCATTCCTGTCAAACAGACAACAAATGGTCAAAATTGGGAGCATCCTATCAAATTATGTACCTGTCAACAGTGGTGTCCCCCAAGGCAGTGTTCTAGGATCTACTCTTTTCATACTCTACATAAATGACCTCTGTGATCATATCAAGAGCAACTGCGTTCTCTTCGCTGATGATGTAAAGCTATTCAACACCACAGACAATACTACTACCCTTCAAAAAGACCTTGACTATGTATCAGAATGGCAACTTCAAATCTCAACAAATAAATGCTCTGTCCTACATATTGGTTAAAAAAAAATAAGAAAATAAAATACAGGCTGAATAGTCAAGACCTGTTGATGATCCAAACTCTGTAAACGACCTTGGAATACTCATCTCTAATGATCTAAGTGCTAGAGCCCACTGTAACTACATAGCCAAAAAGGCATTAAGAGTTGTTAATCTAATCCTACGTAGCTTTTTCTCTGGTAACATCACGCTACTAATTAGAGCATACAAAACATTTGCTAGACCAATACTCGAATACAGCTCATCGGTCTGGAACCCACATTACGTATCTGATATTAGCACAGTTGAGAAAGTCCAGAAATATTTCAAAATAAGAGTTCTCCATTCCTCTACTCGTTGTAGAATATCTTATGCCACCAGACTTGAAATTCTAGACCTAGAAAACCTTGAATTATGCCGTCTTTGGTCTGATCTAAGCATGGTATATAAAATCATACATTGCAATGTCCTACCTGTCAATGAATACTTCAGCTTCAACCATAACAACACAAGAGCACACAATAGATACAAACTCAAGGTTAACCACATCAAACTTGATTGCAGGAAATATGACTTCAGCAACAGAGTAGTCAATGTCTGGAATACTCTACCTGACTCTGTAGTTTCTTCCCCAAACCCCAAAAACTTTAGCCTTAGACTGTCTACTGTTGACCTCACCCCTTTCCTAAGAGGTCTGTAGGAGGTGTGCATAAACGCACCAATGTGCCTACTGTCCCTGTCCTTTTGTTTCTTTTATTTTTCTTTTATGTACCCATTTCATGTATTCATAACTATGTATATACTTATACCTATTATCTTGTAAGCAATTGACAAATCAAATAAATAAATAAATAAATCAAGAGTCAGACATGACCAACTCTGATACAGAACTTTAGAGATTTCCTAATATTGTAAACGAAGCAGGAACAAGAAGAACATGGCAAGAACAAAAGAGCAGCTTAGTGTCGCTGCCCTGTATGGTTCAGATGAAGCTCAAAGCTACAAATTATAACATTGAGGAAAGGAAGAGGAAAGCTTTTTGGATTAGTGGACAAATTTGGAAATTTGAGAGCCTGTCAAAGGCGTTTTTCCAGCATGGCTGCCACAGTGGATGTAGCCAGTCACAAAACACCTATTTATAAGAATATAAAGAGGGAAGGTAACTCCTCTGTCTAGTCCTCCAGAAAATTGCCTGTCACCACCACTTATCTTTGTTTCTTTGTGCTAGTGGTTGTACTTCCAAATGAAATGCTTAGCTGTAGCTATCCCCTGCCTTTATTCCTTTTTAAAAAAAAGACATACGAGGCTTATATGGGAAAGGACTCCCATAAAATTGATAGGGAAAGTTGATGCTTTATTTTATACTGAACATTATTTTTATTATAAGGAACATTTTAGAAAAAGCCCAGGAAAGAAACAAGGAGAAGTGCCAAGCTTTAATTGTACTGTAGCAATTAAAGCTTCAGGCTAGAACCAGGGAGACCATGAGCTCTAGTCCTGCCTAAAGAACAAAACCATTTGGATGACCTTGGACCAGTCACTCTCTCTCAGCCCCAGGGAGGAGGCAATGGCCAACCACTTCTGAAAAAACAAGAAAACTGCAGGGACTAGTTCAAGGAGTTGCCACAAGTCAAAAACTGACTTGTAGGCATGTTTGTATGTGTGTGTGTGTGCATGCATGTGCACGGACACCCATAGACACATGGACACAAATGAACAATCTCCATGGAGATCTATAGACTGTTCATGAATTTAATTGCCAACATTCCTATTGCCTTACTTTATGTAACCTCCACATCAAAACAAATATGTCCTTTTATTCGTATCAGTGAGTAAATTTAGAAAGCTGAGCGTCCTCCCCTTTTACCTTTTCTTTTGGAGCAAATCGAAAAGTACCTCTGCCTTTAGAGAAAGAGCAAGAGGGAGGGAGGGATCCTGTGTTTTCTGAAATGCTAATAAGATGGATGCAATTAATGTTCAGCCCTAGCCCCAGTGGTGCAGCTCTAAGAAAAGTCAAAGGGGAGCTGTGTCAGCTTATGGCAGAGGCAAAAGGCCAGAGATGAACTGATTTGAGTAAGCATCCCAATATTACATAGCGTGTGGCATTGTGGAACTGTAGTAATTATAGCAACTGCTCCTAGCCTTGGATCAGAATGGAACATTCACACATAGGAGATAACTAGAGATTTTCCTGTGTCATTCTCCATCCAGACAAGGTCACTACCACCCTTGCAAATGTCTTCTTTCATATGGTGCCACCCCTCTAATTCTGTTAACAAAGTGGTATTTCCTTACACTTGAGATAGAGTTCAAAAATGCCTTCCTTTGCCTTTCAGAAAAGAGAAAGCCCTAGACACCAGAGCAATAGCAGTAACATTTTGCTAAGGTTGTAAATCATTTCTTCCTTGTTGCAGGCCTATCTTTTCAAACTAATTTTTAAACTGTTGGGTTTTGCAACCAACAAAGGAAGAAGTAGGAAGGATGAGCATTTTAAAGATCTGGTGAGCATATGAATATATAATAGTGCTTAATCATTAATCTGTTGTTGCTTTCTCGGATTTTTAACTGAGAAAACTGGTTTCACCGTATTTACCTGGAAATGTTGTGGGCTGGAAACATTGAATTCTTAGAATCAGGCCTTTGATTCCTGTGTGAACTGACATTATGTTTTTATGTTGCAGGATCTGAATTTCATTTTTGCTAGAATCTGAACTCTAAATTATTATCAGTATTAAATCATCCCACACCAGGCTGTTCCTCCTTTAGAAGCATAGCGTACCTTGTGATTATTCTCCCACTTCCAGCTTTTTTCAGAACTGCGGCAACCAAGGGTACAGACTTAACTTTAGAAACTCAGTGGGAGGCGTTTCTTTTTTACACATTCTGGAAATCCCTCCCCCCCCCACCTCATCCCCATTTTCATTGCAAATAATTCTTCGTCTAAATTAAGGATAAATCTGCAAAATATGGAAGTTTAATATTATGACTCCAACTGAGCATCCCTTTGTAGAGTCTTAATTGTGCATAAAAACTGGCTGGTTTTGGTTCTTTTTCCATATTCATATTTTTCCTAATGCTCTCATATGGTTAAGTCATTCCCCAAAGAAATGTATATAGATGCATGTCTGTGTGCATGCAATGTGCATTGGCAGGATATACAAAAGTCAGCTCCCCTCTTCAAATTGGTTGCTATTATCTTCTAAACACTTTCTTACTTGTTTGACACATGACATTTGAACAGTCCCAAGTACGGTAACATTTTCTCTGGGGAAAAAAAACATAATATGAAAATGTTGGCATCAGTTCGGGATAGGACTTTTTTTCCACATGGTAGCATGGGGTTGCCTAGCAATCTTTCATGATCTCTTCATAGTGACTGGAAGCTTTTCCTGCACTATGCTCTGGCTAACAGTGATGAACTTCTTGATTTGTAATATGAAGCTGCAGATGAGGTTCTGTTTTGCATTTGCACAAATACATTTCAGGTATGATCAGTATTTCAATACTGATAGTATTTCAATACTGATAGTATTCAATAGTATTTCTTCCCATTCTCTGGGTTATAAGAAATGAACTCTCAATGATTTGAGAAGGAATCCACACAACTTACAAAACAAACTATACTTGCTTGGTTAATTTTCTCATAAAATATATTCAGAGAAAAGAAGTACTGCCAGCTACAGTTTGTCAACAGTACTTGCTAATGGACTAGGAGTGGGTTGGAATTGCTGATTCTCCAGATGCTGTCAGTTCTGGCAGTGATGAGAGATGCTGGAAATATAATTCAAGAGCATCTTCAGTGCCACAAGTTCTTTAGCCCTGAAGTATAATTAACTAGACCCCATCCAAATCTTCACTCTGCTTTAAAGCTCAATGGGTCATACTGTTCCGTTGTCTTTCAATTTATTTCACAAGGTTGTTGTGAAAATAAAATGAGGTGAGTAAGGCAATATACCTTGAGTTTTTTGGATAATAAAGTTATGGCTATAAAATAGTTGTATGTACAATGAACATGAAATAATTCATTGCTTAACTGAGATAAAAAATACATTTCAATTTTGAACTTGCTGAAATAATTTCTATTTTTATTTTCAACTATACTTTCTGAATATATTTTTGTAACTCTAAGACCACATATACATGTCTGTCTGTCTGTCATCTATCTATCTATCTATCTATCTATCTATCTATCTATCTATCTATCATCTATTATCTTCCTTTTTTAAACTATCATAGTGGCATAACTCATGGCTAATACTTGGCTTGATATTATAATATCTTAAAAGACCCTTCCTCTCTGAGAATGATACTGATGAAAACTTATCTCTGACCAGAAAAAAATTGAAGTACAGGTGAAGGTATAACTTGGAGAATTTGACAAGCTGGCCATGATTCCCAAAGTGCTGTGAATTGTGGGAAATAAAGGAGCTTCCCAAAACAGAACAGAGAAGGAACTCTGAGATGGATGGTTTGGAAAGTAGTTGTTGGGAGAAGTTACAGAGGAAAACTATGGAAACAAAAGGGATCGGTAGACGAGGTCAGATTGAGAGAAAAGTGGAAATGGTCATAGCATGATAATGGAAGAGAAAGCTTAAGAACTGGAAATGGTGACAGGAATGATATGAAAGAGCTGATATGCAGAAGACTGAAACAGTGAGGCATATTCCAGTTGGGTGTTGAGGGGGAAGGTAGATGAAAAGTGGCTGGCTGGGGGGCAGGGAATTAGAACTGAATTGGACAGGAGCTGGTGGTTAGTGGCATGAGTGGAGAAGATAGTGATGATGGTGAGCAAGCTGAAAATGGAGAGAGAGTGTCATCTTTGAAAAGATTCAGTACTCTGGTGGGTGTAAAACCATGGCTGCAAATACAATGAAAAGTAACAGAACTAATATCAGGAAAGGAGTGGCTCTGTTTATCTATAGATGACTGAAGTTCAAAGTTTGAGAGACAAAGAAGAAGGGAACCTGTGGCTTAGGTAAACAGGTCTTGCTCTGCATAGGAGGCAGAGAGAAATATGGAATAACAGTGCTCTGGAATAGAAGAATATGGAGAGTAAAACTTCAGGAGCCTTGGAAGAATAGAATTAGTGAAAGACCTACTGAGTAGGCTAGTGTTAGCCCGGTGAGGTAGTCCAGACAAGAAGCAAAAACAGGACTATTGCTACATTAATAGAATCTTCAAAGTCTGAAAATATTTCACCTGCCCCTTTTACTCTCTGGAAAACTAGGAAGCGTCCCTTTTGAAATGTTTCTGTGCTCCTTCTGTGAGCTGAGATATATTTTGAATTTTGGTTATCCAACCTGCAGCTCTCCCTCCCATCTCCCAAGGTCATTCCCACATACTATCACAAAAGAAGGATTTCATGTTTACTGTCCCCTTCTGAGTTGCACAACCAGTGACTTTTCACTTGCAGTTGCTTACTTCAGTGAAGATTCTTCCAGGTTTCCACTGCTTGCTTCTGTTTTGGTGAAGCACCCTACACATTGTATTCAAACTCTTTGCTTACCTTGTCACCAACTTCAGTTTTGGTGGGAAGAGTAATACGACATAGAACAAATTCTGGATTCTAAACACAGGAGGAGATGGCTTATTTATTGGAAGGGCTATTCAGTAATTGGAGAGATCATGGGGCAAAAATAGACTTCTATGTTTCTTGTACATCAGTTCTACCTGAAATTCTGCATAAAGCTACATTCTTGTCATTTGCCACCACTATCAATAAACAATAAACCTTATAATGAAGGAGACTTGTTATTTCCTGCCAGGTTAGACTCGCCAGTGCCAGTTGCTGTGCAACAAGAAACAAGGGGGAACTGACTCTTTGTGGTCAGATGTGGCTTGGGAAGTTGCCAGGCCATCTGCAAATGAGGGCAGGAGAAAAGAAATCTGTAGAAATGTCCTATAGTGACTTGCCTGGGTCTTTCCGCACATGGAAGGGAAGACTATAGATGGTGAGAGAGAAGATGGTGAAAAGGAAGGTAGATATAATGTTGATGAACAAATGCATGATCTGTTAAGAAAAATAAAAACTCATTCCAGGGAAAGTAGGAAACATTCTGTTTGACATAAGATGGCAGAAACTCTGATGGGCTTTCAAGATTTTGTTATTATAGCCTATAACAGTAAAGTAGCTTTCCTGGAATTCTAGTGGTGTCCTGATGTGGCGTACCTTGCAGGGCTGACAAGAGGATGCTGCACCCCTCCTGGCTCTCCAATTGGCATTCAGTACCATCAATCATGATATCCTTTCTGGTCAGCCACGTTTTATTGACTAGGGGCATTGTTTTACAATGGGTTTCTCTGTTCTGAGTGTTTCATTCCAGTTGGTGTTACAGAGGAGATAGTATGTCAGTGCAGACCTTGGCCTTTCTTCCCACCCTTTTCAATATTTACATTGCTTGGATGAGGTCATCTGTCAGTTTGATTTAGCTGTCATTAATACGCAGATGATACCCGGCTTTACGTCTGCATGACAGGCCAAACAAGAGATGATGTGCAAATTTTTGTTGGAATTTCTAGAGGCTATAAGTGGGTGGAGTGAAACAGATTTAATCTGAGCAAGACAGAGTTCCTGATGGTGCAGAGGCTTTCTGAGTCCAAGGATGTTTCATGTTCTTGAAGGGGTGCTGTTGCAAACTGAGTGTTCTCCTGGATTCATAATTCTTGGTATAGCAGAATGGTAAAACTATTGTTAGGAGATCCTTTTGGCAACTCTAGCTGATCTACCAGGTGCAATTCTTCTTGGACTAGGAGGCACTGAAGATAGTGCTACATACTTTTGTCATCTCAGACTATAGGCAGTCCTTGACTTATGACCTTACATTTAATGACCTTTTGAAGTTACAGTAGTGCTAAAGTGAGTTACAACCAGTCATCCCTCTTTCTTTTTCTTTCTTTCCTCTCTCCTCCCTCCCTTCCTCCTTCCTTCCTTCCATTCATTATTCACATTTCTGAACTGCCCATCTCCCTTAAAGAAGGACTCTGGATGGTGTACAATAAAAAAATCAAAATATAAAAACAGTATATAAAAATTAAAAAGTTAGAGTTAAATTTTGGAATTAAAAGTTTTAAAATTTTTGAAAACTTTTTAAGAGACAAGAAATAAACCCTGTTGCAAAGTAGTTGACAAAGGGAAAGGGAGGGCTCTCATGGCACCAACCAACCTCGAAAATGCCTGATTCCTTGGGCTCCCCTTGCAAAGCCACAGAGCCATGTTTTAAGCCCTTTAAACATGGCTCTGATCAATTATCACAATTTGGAGGTTCAGCAACAAGTATGTATTTCCAATGGTTGCAGCATCCTGGGGCCACAATTTGTGACCTTCCCAACCCACTTCAGGCAAGCGAAGTCAATGAGGGAAGCTGGATTGCTTGAAGGCTGTGGCAGAAAAGTTGCAAAATTGAGCAGTTATAGGACGACACATTTAACAACCACATTTCTTGGTGATGGAAGTTTTAGTCCCAATTGTGGTCTTAAGCCAAGGACTAGCTGTACTGTAGCTTGGTCTACAAGAGGATGCCATTGAAGATGGCCTGGAAGCTACAAGTGGCATAAAATGCAGGTGGCGGTCTATTACCGGTTTAATAGAAAAACACCTCCATTGTGGGAGCTGCACTGTTGCCCGCATAGTTTGGAGCCTCATTCATGGTTGTGGTACTTATCCATAAAACCAGGGTTGTCAAACTCCCAGCCCACAGGCCTAACGCGTCATATGCTGGCCACCCCCAAGCCTTGGTTTAGCAATGGGGGAAAAAAATCCCAATACGTCACATGACATTGCGAGTTTGACACCCCTGTATAAAACTCTTCATAGCTTAGGCCCTTGTTACCTTCAGGGCTTCCTGTTTCAGGTGGAATCTGGCTGAGCAGCACTTTCTAACTGGGGATCAGTGCTGTAAGAATTCACCTGCTGAGAAGACAAAGGAACAGGAGCCTATAAGGTGGTTTTCTCAACAGTAGCCACCTCAGTATGGAATAATCTTCCCCTCTGAGTTTGAATCCCTCTCCTTTCTGGTATTTAGAAAGTGGGGTGGATAGAAATAGGGAGGTAGAAAGAGTCCTTTGGGATGAGGGATCATCAATAGTTGAGGGAAGATTTGGTTTTGTTTGTGATTTTACTATAAGCATTATATTTTGTATTGTTTTAATAATTTAAGCCACCTGGAGTTCAATATGTAGGCAGCATGCAGATCATTGTAATAATGAAATAAATAAATATTAAATGCAATCTCTTATTATCTCTTAGACATCAGGGAGTCCTGGGACACAGTCAAATGTCTAATTATAGTAAGGATACCAACAATGCTGCTGTATTGTTCTTTCTGAAACACAAAGGGTTAACTGACTGGCTACATAGTTGGTGGCTGGATTATAGTTTGCAAAACTTTACCAGTGATGTGAATCTGATATGACAAGAGACAGCAGGTGGGCTCTTGCAGTGCTCAAAGAAACAAGTGAAAGATACTAATCACCTGCAGTAATAAGCAGTACTTTTCCTTCAACAACTGCTGGACCACAGTCAGGATTTAGATGGACAAAGACAAGTTAGAAGGGTGATGTTTGATAAGGAGCAATAGGGCAGCCTCTATGTATGGCTACAGGAGACATGGAGAATTTAGTGTGAGGACAGGCACTAAATTGGATAATAAAAGCTGGTATCATTAGGCAAAAGCCAGTAGGGAAGAATCTAAGATATTTGCCCTAGAAACTTGTATGTTTTGCACAAAGACAGCAGGTGCATTTTGCCCACAAAAGTATGTCACACTATACAGCTCCTTTCTCTTTTGACTTGACATTTTTTACAAAAGACAGACATGCGTATAGACACATCTGCACCTGTCCCATCATGGTTCCATCTGTCTTCTGGAGGATTTAAAAAAAAAAATTCTCCAACATTTCATAAGTGCCCCATAATTTTACTTCTCAGGGTAACGTATCTTTTAACAAAAAGGCCTCTTGGAATTCAAGTCAGTGGGAGGATTGCCTTAGGTCAACATTTATAGAAATAAGCAAGTAACCTGGAAAGAGGAAAAAAATGAACATAAACTTCATGTAATAAAAATGATAATTCTTCCCCTTCTTGTATAGATATGGATGTGGGCTTCATACCTTCAATCAGAATAGAACTGGAAGGGATCTTGGGGGTCATCTAGTCCAAAGCCCTGCTCAAGCAGGAGACCCCTATACTATTTGAGACAAGTGACTGTCCAATCTCTTCTTAAAAACCTCTAGTGATGAGGCAGCTACAATCTGAAGGCAAGCTGTTCCACTGGTTAATTGTCCTCACTGTTAGGAAGTTTCTCCCTAATTCCAGGTTGCTTCTGTCTTAGTTTCCATCCATTGTTTCTTCTCCTGCCTTCTGGTGCTTTGGAAAGTAAGTTGACCTCCTTATCTTTGTGGTAGCATCTCAAATCCTGGTTGTAATGAAATGGTACAACATTTGTATTCTCCTGAAGTAAGCAAAGGATTAACTGAACAATAATTAGGAAGATGTGAAAGGGGAAAGATTGTAGAGTTGGACAGAATAAAAACAGAGTAAAGAAAGGAAAAGGAAAGAGCCTTTCTGCTCATATAATATTATTGCTACATAAAGCTTTAAATGCTTTAAAAACAATTGGCCAAAGGAGAAAAATATAACCTCCCCCACTTCACCTAGGATCAGAGGTGGTATTCAGCAGGTTCTTACCAGTTCTGGAGAACCCACAGCAGAAATTTTGAGTAGTTGGGAGAACTGGCAAATGTCACCTCTGACTAGCCCCTCCCCCATCTATTCTCTGCTTCCGGAGTCCCAGCTGATCGGCTGGGTCTTTGGTTGCCCTGAGCAGGAGAAAGCAGGTTAGTGGGGTGGGGAGGGAATGGGGATTTTACAGTAACCTTCCCTTGCCACGCCCACCAAGCCACACCACGCCCATCAAGCCATGCCCACAGAACTGGTAGTAAAAAAAAAAATTGAATCCCACCACTGTCTAGGATACTATACTATCAGGAAGAGAGCTGCTGTAATAGAGAAAATAACATTGATATAAAAATGGTGCATTTATTATTTGGTGTGGTTAGTTATTTATCCCTCAAATAAGAAATAATCATCCTACTGGCTTGTCACAGTATTTGCTCACTTCTTCGTTTGAATTAAAATACCCCACATGGAACAGAAAAACAAACATTGCTCTTATCTTATCAATTAAAGATTGAAATCTGAAAACCATTTCTCTTGCCAACTCTTCTTTCCCCAATTTCACATATATCATCATATTTTAAAATTTAATGTCTCTAGGATTTAACTTTCAGGTTGTTTTCCTAAGCATCCTTTGGACTGTCTTTTTTCTCATCCAATATTTATAGTTGTTCTTTGCCTAAAATATTGTATTTATTAGTATGAAACAATTTAAATAATTCAAGTAACATTTTAATCACCAAGAATCAAGGTTGCCATGCAAGTTATTTACATGTGTTAAACAATAATACAGCTCTGATCATTAAATACTGCTATTGTGTAATTCAACGTAGTAATATTTAACAGAGCAAGTAGTATGTAACTTAGCACATTTGAGGGTCAAATCTTCCTGCAGCCTCAGCTAGTCTTGACCAATGGTGAAAGATGCCAGATTGGAGATCAGCAACACATTTTTAAGATAGCACTTTTATAATTAATTTAGTAAGTGCATATATAGCACTCACAGAAGGGGTGTCAAACTTGATTTCATTGAGGGCCGCATTGGGGTTGTGTTTGACCTCGGGGTGGTGGTGGTGGGATGGGGGTGGCCAGGGTGGGCATGACACAGGACTTGTGCCAGGGGCACCTGTGATGGCCAAGTGCTAAGGCAGGACTTCCCTGAGACCCTTCCTCCCTCACATTATTATTTCCTTCCTTCCTTCCTTCCTTCCTTCCTTCCTTCCTTCCTTCCTTCCTTCCTTCCTTCCTTCCTTCCTTCCTTCCTTCCTTCTTTTCCTTCCCTCTTCATTCTTTCTTCTTCCTTCCCTTTCCTTATTTTTCCTTCCTTGCTCTCTTCACATCTTTTTTTCTTTTTCTTTCTGATCTAAGGCAAAACTAACTATGACAGAAAGTAATGGTAAAGGAATATCAGTTCAACTTTTGCTTCTGTCTTTGACTACTTTTGCTATGTTCTTTCTATTTTAGCTAACCCTTCTGTCTTGACTCAGCTTCACTATCACATAAACAAAGAATAACAATGTATCTATCAGTAATTATATTTATGTGTGTGTATATGTATATGTATATGTATATGTATATGTATATGTATATGTATATGTATATGTATATGTATATGTATATGTATATGTATATGTATATGTATAGTATTCAGCTTTGTTCGGGTATTTTCCCACATCATTATAGTTGTGCTTTTAAAGTTGTAGCAACATTTTGGCAATCTCATCTGCCATCACCAGGCATCAGACGAACACTATACAGAAGCCTGATAATGGCAGATGAGATTCTGCCGAAACATTGCTACAACTTTAAAAGCACAACTACAATGACGTGGAAAAATACCCGAACAAAGCTGAATGCCATACATGTAAGTACCCGCGAAAACTTGAGAAAATATATATATTTTCTGAAGTTTTTGTGGGTATTTGTATGTGGATCTTTGGTTATTCGGGTTTTCTCCCATGTAATTAGACAGGAGAAAACCCGAATAACCAAAGATCCACATATATATATATATATATCTATATATATATACACATATATATATGACTTCAGTCAAAGTATAAAATAAGGAAAAATTCCAACCTTCAGAAATTGGCAAGTATACTGCATAGAATCATTTCCATGAATTGAAAAACATGAAGAGTGTCTGCTTAATAGACAAATGTGTGTGAATACGATAACATAATTAATTCAGTATTGCAATACAGTATTGTAGAAATATGATACATAAAAGTGTTTCAATTGTTAGGAAGAAATTATATCAAGAGCTCGGGTTATTCTAGCCTATCTGTCACTGGAACTTTCCTAAAACAGAGCAAAGTGGGATGTGGTTTGATGTGAGAGCAGCTTATAAAAGAAAGATCTAGTACCAAAAATGGTCTGGATCCAGTTACGAACTGAGAAAGTATCCCAATGAATCGAAGCAGTTCGGTAGCAGCTTGAAATGCTGGTGGTTGCTCTGTTCTAGACTTTATACTCTCTTTCTAGATAAAAGATCTGTAGCTGAACTATTATTATGTGGCAGAAATAATCCCAGAAATCACATTTTCCCCTTCTTTCCTAGAAAGCTGTTATTGTATGATTAGTATATTTGAAATGAAAATCAGTTTTTAGATAAAGTGTATTTCATTTTTTAAAAACCCAAATTTAAAACTCTTTGTGTTATACTCATTGCTATCCTGTAATGGTGACCTTCTCATAAGGAATTCATGCTGCTAAGTAGCAGTTTTGCACTGGATTAGAATAGAATAGAATACTTTATTGGCCAAGTGTGATTGGACACACAAGGAATTTGTATACTCTCAGTATACATAAAGAAAAGGTACATTCATTAAGAAACATACAACATTTAATGATAGTCATAGGGTACAATCAACAATCAAATCATACTAGGAAACAGTCAAGTGGGAGGGGATGGGTGATAAGGAGTGGTGAGCAGATTAACAGTAATAGTAGTGTACACTTTGTAAATAGTTGAACAGTGTTAAGGGAATTATTTGTTTAGCAGAGTGATGGCTTTTGGGAAAAAACTGTTCTTGTGTCTAGTTGTTCTGGTATGCAGTGCTCTTTAGCGTCGTTTTGAGGGAAGGAGTTGAAACAGTCTGGGATGTGAGGGGTCTGTAAATATTTTCACAGCCCTCTTTTTGACTCGTGCAGTATACAGGTCCTCAATTGAAGGCAGGTGGGTAGTAATGGTTTTTTCTGCAATCCTAATTATCCTCTGAAGTCTGTGCCTGTCCTGTTGGGTTGCAGAACCAAACCAGATGGTTATAGAGGTGCAGATGATAGACTCAATAATTCCTTTGTAGAACTGAATCAGCAGCTCCTTGGACAGTTTGAGCTTTCTGAGTTGGTGCAGAAAGAACATTCTTTGTTGTGCTTTTTTTATGACGTTTTTGATGTTAGGTGTCCATTTTAGGTCATGTGATATAGTAGAATCTAGAAATTTGAAGGTCTCTACCATTGATACTGTGTTGTCTAGTATTGTAAGAGGTGGTAGTATGGGAGGGTTTCTTCTAAAGTCTACCACCATTTCTACGGTTTCGAGTGTGTTCGGTTCCAGATTGTTCTGGTTACACCACGAGGCAAGTTATATAACCTCCTGTCTGTAGGGAGATTCATCATTGTCTTGAATGAGACAAATCACTGTTGTGTCATCAGCAAACTTCAGTATTTTAACAGATGGATCATTTGAGATGCAGTCATTGGTATATTGGGAGAAGAGGAGATAGCACACAGCCTTGGTGGGGGCCCTGTGCTGATTGTACAGGTATAGGATGTGATTCTGCCTAGCTTCACCTGCTGCTTCCTAGGAAAGCTTACGATACACTTACAAGTGTGTTCAGGTGCCGCTAGTTGGTTTAATTTACTTAGAAGAGTGTCTGGAATGATGGTATTGAATGCTGAACTGAAGTCTACAAAGAGGGCCCTTGCATAGGTATTTGGAGATTCAAGATGTTGGTTGGGTGTAATGCAGTGTCAACTCCAGTTACAAACTGAGAAAGTGCCCCAATGCATCGAAGCAGTTGGGTAGCAGCTTGAATGCTGGTGGTTGCTCTGTTCTAGACTCTATACCCTCTTTCTAGATAAAAGATCTGTAGCTGAACTATTATTGTGGCAGAAATAATCCCAGAAATCACATTTTACTGGATCAGGTGACTTTAGGACTTCTGACACGAGAGATAGCTGACATAATTTTTTTCAGTTTGACTGAGAAAATATTTGAGTAGTTTTATTTTAAACTGGTATGAAGGGCAGAATCCAGAAAAATGCACTTCATGAATTTACTGATACCTGAACCAGAATCACCTTAAAGGGGAAATGGATGGCATAAGTTTAATAAAATAAATAAATAAAATGTCAATGAGATGCTTGTTTCTGGCTTAGCATGATATATAATCCCACCCATTATGAGTTAATGTTACATATAAGCCATTATATCTGGTTAACTACATACATTAGCCAAATCCTTTGCCTAAACATTATGCTACACATATTGCTACCCTGCAATTCTTTAAACACAGGTTTGTTTCTTAGTACTTAAACTCTTGTTTTTTTTTAATTCTTGCCAGACCAGATTGCTCCCTCCTTTTCTAGCCTCTCCATTTCTCATTGAAAACCCCTTCAGTTTGATCTTTTCCTACTAATCTTAACTCACCAATATTGGGTTACTTTTATGGGTGTTTCTTTTTCTTATGGTATTTATTCATTTTTGTTTATAAATGCGAATGCACATATGATATTTCAAATCTCAAGGCCAAAATTTTTATCTTATTGGCTAGATATGGTGCCATATATTTGGAATGCTTTAGCTTGTAGATAAATACTCTTGTCCTTGTTCTTTTTTAAATTCCTCCCTAAATGTTTACTCAGATTTTTGTAGTTTGATCCTTTTCATGCTTCATCATATGTCTTTTTAGCTAATTGCCGAGTCCTGCAGAGTGGAAGCCTAGAGGTTCCAAATCTCCTCTCCTGGAAGAAAGGTTACAGATATTACAGGAGAGCACAGAATGTTTCTAAATTAAAAAAAAAAAATCTTCATGAGTATAGCCTGATATTTGATGGAAGGCTGACATTAAACACTTCCATAAGTGTTACAGAGCCATAAAGAATATGAGGTATAACATTGCAAACTGAAATTTAAAAAGGGGGAAAATAGCGCAAATTCCTGACCATATGTTTTTCCTATTTCTAAGAAATAGAAGTTTCCCACAGCAACTGTTTCTCTGCTGCAATTAATTACTTTGAATTTTTCGCCTTCTTGGAGATTCCAATTGGTTAATCAGAGACTGTTGAGGAGACAGGAAACTCCTCCCTTTTTAACCAATCTCTTCCCATGTACTTCTACCAAATTTTCCCCTTTGTTTTAAAAAGGCCATACCAGGTTGGCCATGTCATAACACTCTTAAAATATTCTCTTCTCCTTTCTTCTTCCCTATTACCTTACAATCCTGCAGGGAAAATTTAGTGGCAAAGCATACATGCACATTTGCACAAAGTCTTCTTCAGTGGAAAGGTTTTCATATAGCATAACTGGGAAAAAGGCCTTCCCCAAAGCTAGAGAGGACAAACAGTATGAATCTGAGTAAGATATTTTTGGGAATGTCCCAAAATACATGCAACAGAATTTTAAATATTCTCCAGAAAATCCTAAAACTTTTCTAATGGTCTTAATGGTTACGGTGGCTGGAGAAAGAAAAGAATCTTGTTGAGTAACAACTCTACATTCGAAAAGCTTTCAGCAGCTCAAAATCAGGAACACAGACAAAATATTAAACTTATTTAAACATATTTCTGGACTTCCCCTTTCTCTTCAGAACCTTGAAAAGCAACTGCTACTGGAAATACTGTATATTGTGTACGGGTAACTGTAGAACCAGAAAGCTGGCATGAGAAAAAAAAATTGATTCTAAAGCAGAAATATAATTTGAGAAAGCATCTCAGGTTGGCCCTCCTCAGTTTTCTTGTAGATAAGGGGAGAAGAAGATGCATTCAGACTTTCCAAAGATTCTCCTGCTCTAACCTTATAATAAAAGTAGTAGATGCGATGGAATGTGCTCCTGAAGAAGTAGTGAGGGAGAGTTTTGGCAACATAGACTTTTTCAGAGAGACCCAGATTGAGAAAGTGCATGGTCCTGAACTGAAGGGGAGAAGAGATTCAGGGTATCCATACCCTATAATTCCTCAGGAATAATAGGCTAGAAAGTTGTAGCTCTACTTTGGCAAGATTCTGTCCATTAGGTGTAAGCACTACAAATACTGAACTCAATTGTACTTTGCTATATCATTTCTGGGCCTGAACCCCACAGTATTGGCATTCATGTCTTTGGTTTCCTAGTGTGGGCTGCATCAAAGGGTTGACACACAGAGTGAGATGGCTTGATATCTGTTACATTTACCATATATACTCATCGATAAGCCCATTTGAGGATAAGCCAAACCCAATTTTGGGGGTGTATTTTAGATGTAAAGTTCTCAGCTTATCTGCATGCATATATAGTAATTTGAATACATCACCTAAGTCTTTCGTGTGTTTTGAAAACAACAATAAAAATTCTTAATTAAATAGGACTCACTTCCAGATAAACATGGCTACATAGCAACATAACCTTCAAAAGAGAGGTCAATGATTGAGTATTGATGACTACTCATTGTGTTTTCTTAGCCACCTTCCTTACAGTGATATGGTTATAATTTACTGAGCCTCAAACACTAAAGATTCATTGGATAGTTGATTGGAATTCTTAATCAAGGTCATGATGTAAATATATGATCCTGCATATCAGATTGTGCCATAGCAAATTGATAATAGGTATCTGGTACCTTATTAATCCTCTTGAGACATCATAACTTCAAAATGCTAATACAGATCTTAGGAGAATTTGGAAAATGGCACATTAAGAAAAATAGGCTCAAATACAGAAATATATCCACATTCTAATAAGAATGATGATATATTACAAAAGTTAGCATGGAATAGCTCAAGAAATTATTGCCAACCCACAACACACACTTCAGGTTTTCTCCACCATTTTGTTTAAACAGCACATTATTGTTATTGACAAACTTCAAATGTCCTGTTCCTGATTTAAATCTTCTTGTGCTGATAATTTACACAGGAAACTGAGATTGAAAGATCGATGTGAAACTCTTCTATTCAAACTGCTCTGACTAAAGGAGAGAATGGACAAAAAAATGCAAAACAAAAGATATTAAAAACAAAAACAAAAGAAAAACCAGCCTCCTCTGCAACTTTCATATGAATTAAAATGGGAGTCATCAGTCTGAACCAGGCAGACCGATCTTCTTTAACCAGTGATATGATTCAACTTTTTTTTTACTACCGGTTCTGTGGGCGTGGCTTGGTGGGTGTGGCAGGGGAAGGATACTGTAAAATCTCCAGTCAGAGGTGATATTTGCTGGTTCTCTGAACTACTCAAAATTTCTGCTACTGGTTCTCCAGAACTAGTCAGAACCTGCTGAATACCACCTCTGTATTTAACCCATATAGGAGTAGGACTGGCTATTCAGTGGTCATCATCCAATCCTCCTCCTGTCAACAGGCTTTGCCAAAACATGGGGGCTTAAGGCTCATCTGCTAATATGCTAGCCAAAAGGCTTTCATTGGGTGCCAAAAGACTCAGCACCAATCAAATCTTCTTTGGGATGTCATTCAAAAGCTGCTGTGTCACAAAACAGAAAGCTGTAATTACAAAATATACCTCTATCCATGGTGGAAATTAAAAGCAAGTCCCCTCTCAGAACATAACAAAATGGCATAGTGTTTTTGTAACCTGTGGGCTCCCTAGTTTCCTCTGCACAGAAAGTTCCTCACTCTATAGATTAAAAATTATGAATCTTTTGTTAGTTGGAAATTTGTTGGTTGGAAAAGATGCTGATATGGTTTTCTTGTTACTATGTTTATTGTAGAATATAATCTGGTATGGATACAACATTTTAACATATAGCTCTGTTTCCCCCCCTCTCCTACCCTATTGAATGACGAGATCTGCCTATATGCTGTGTGCGATTTGACATAAGAATCAGGAAAGTGATTTGTCAGATCTCAGCTCTAATAGTTGCACAAATTCAGACACCCACTAGATGGCAGGTAAGAGAGACAAAAGCTAATTCCTTGTTAGTTGAAAGGTCAATAACCATTTTGGATAAATTATGTGGATGTGCCTGGGAGCACCATTTGGCTGAATGTCTTTCTCAAACATCAATACTCCCTTTTTAAAAAAACTGCCTTCAAGAGCACTCATGCAGCAGCTGCATTTGGACTGCACAATTCCAAGCAACCATAGCCTTGTAGTTAAAGAGAGACTGCCATGTAGTAGTCATTATGTCCATAAGTCAATGGTTCTTTGTGAGGAATGCCCAGACCTTACAAGCACCCCCTCCAAAATACATTCTTTATGGACATTCATTGTGAATTTCCTATGATTAGTGCTATTTAAATAATACAGGTAATAAATACCAAGTGTTGTGGAGTTCTCTGTCGCAGTAACTACTCTGTAGTTTTAATAATGTCCTGATGCATTTGAACTTTTTTACTTTGTTATTTGAAAACTACTTTGTTATTATTAGATAAGAAATGACAAATATATATATCAACAAAATAGAAAATAAAATCACAGATAAAGCCAAATATTTGAAAACATCAACATTCTGCTTAAAATGTTTGGGAAAATTAAAAGCTTCTCATCTGTCTTGAAAAAAATATGAACCCCAGTCCAGGGAATAGAGCCATGTCTTAAAGGCTGCAAGGAAAAGAGCCGCTTATCTATATTTCTGGGGAGATGCTGTTCCCGAGGGCAGGATCCATGACAAAGGAGGCATGTTTTCTTAATCCCACAAGATGGCAACATTTAATTGAAGGGATTTGGAGTACATCCACTCTGCTTGAACATATCTGGTGGGTAGAAACAATTGGAGATAGCTGTCCCTCAGATAACCAGACACTATGCTAGGATAGGTAAATATGGGAGGTGACTATCCCATCTTAATCCTTTAAAAGGCCAAGTAAATAAAATAATATTGTTTCTGAAAAGGAAGCAGTGCTGAAGAAGCATTCTTTACGTAGAGTGACATAGACCCCTCTGTTTGTTCATTTCTGACAAGGGGTGAGCGAAGACAGGAGCCTTTAGCTGATGATCTCAGAGTGTAGATTGATAAAGCAGCAGTTACTCCTTTAGGTAGTTGAAAGCCCTGAGGCTAAGAAAATTGTCACAAGGAAAGGTGAAGGAATCCTTGGAAACCTGCTGAAAAAAGGAATTAATATATTTTCAGATAGAATTGATGAGCTGATGTAAGAAAGTGATTGAACTACGCTTAAAAGGAGAAGAATGCATGCCCTTTACTCAGAAAACATGAAACCTGGCTAGTACAATGAACAATGTAATTCTTCAGAAATAAGTGTCTTTAATCAGTACTGACAACTATGAAGGAATTCAAAACTTAGGCACTACTGGGGACTGTTTCTTGAAAGGGGTGGCTATCTTATATAGATTTGAGAATATTTGATAGGTCCCAAATTGGAATGTGTGTGTATGGGTAATATATATTGTAGTAGTAGTAATAGATGATTGCTAAACTTTTACTCTGCTTTTATGGAGGGAAATGTACATGATTAGCTTCTACGGTTGGGAAAATTCAGCTTTAGATTGGTGTGTTGCAAATAGAATGTTTGTTGACTGGTTTTTGCTTGAGCAGGTGCATTCCTTTTTGGGAAGGCAGAATAGAGCAGGTGCATGTTCAGGTGAAGTGATGGGAGATACTTAGGAAGTCTGATGTGTTGATCAGGAGACCGAATGGCTGGCAAGTGAACCTCTTTGGGATGGAAAGCCCAGGACTTGGATTCATGCATCACGTATAACGGGATTTCTGCCAAGGGCCCTACTTGATACAACTCTGAGAACCATCCTGTGCCTGCAACCCGCTCAGAGAAGCAACTCGGATTAGGCTTTCTCAGCGTCTTAAGTATTTACCACCTCAGGTACCGGTGATGGAATAGGGGATTTGGGAGACCCGGCCGGAATTCTCACTTTGCAGGAAGCATAGGTGTCTCTGGGTGTCGATAGGGAAGTGGAAGGGCCCCCGAATTGATACATCCAAAGAAGGGCGAGGGTTGCTCGGGGAGCCTTATCCTCCGCTGCGCAAGTTTGTGGCGGGGGACTGGCTGGGAGGCGTCCGCAGGTGCTGCCGCACGTGGCCTCTTCGGGGCTCCCCCTCCCCCGCGATGGGGGCGGGTTCGCGCGTTCCTTCTTCTCGCTTGCTCGCTCGCTCCGGGCTATAGGCGGCTCGGGCGCAGCCGCATGTTCTGCCAGCCTGCCAAGCTGGAGCCGAGCGCAGGAGAGGCTCGTCTTCCCCGTCTTCCCCGGCCTTGCTCCACGCGCTCGGTCGCCGTCGCCACCGCCTCCTTCTTCTGACGCTGGGCAGCCCCTGGGATGTCGCTCAATGCGAAGGGACTTGGAGCTCCTGCGCTTGCCTGCCCCCATCGCAGAGACAACTGAGACCGCGTGAGTCACCCTCGAGGGCTGCTCGGGAGCTTCCGGCAAAGGGGCCGGCCGGGCTTGTCCTCTGCTTTAAGGGGCTTTGGGCTTTGCATGGGAAAGAAGCCGGGGCGGGGTGTGTATGAAGCTCTGTTTGGCTCTCCCCCCGTTCTTTCGGTGCAGCGGGTGGGGGTGGGTGGGGAGGGGGTGGGGAGGCGCGCGCACTAGTCGGGCTGGAGTGGGGGGGGGGAGGCGGAATCTGCGCGCCACAAGGAAAATCCTGGCGCGCGAGGGCGGGCGGAGGCAGGGGGCTCTACCAACGCCAGCCGCTGCTACCCCTCCTGATGCTTCTGGTGGTGCGAGGCTGCTCCGGAGCCTGGCTCGGGGAGATGATTCATTTCTTGCGGGGGAGGCGTTCAGACGCTTGGCTTAAAACCCCCCCTCGTTCCCCCCCCGCCCCCCAAGCTATGGCGAGCGGGCGAGCGAGCGAGCGAGCAAGCGCGCGCTCCGAGAGGCGAACCCTCCGATCCTTGTGAGGCGGGGAGATGAGCCCCGCAGCTTGTCCTCTCCCCCCACAACCCCCCAAAGCGAGTGCCCTCTTCCTCTTTAAAGGCAACAGACGGGCGGGGAGTGGGGTTTCGGAGCGGCGTGGAGCGTTCCGGATGCCCGAGGACGCGACATTTGACCTCCTGCCCCTGCAGTCCTCTTGGAAACTAGAGTGGCCGCGCGGCGCGGTACGGCGCTCTTGGAAACGCGTGTCATTGAACTCTGGAGAAGGGCTGGCTCCTGAGCAATCTGGCCCAGGTTTAGGACTACCCAGGGAACTTTTCCTGCCGAGATTGTGCGGGGAGATAATAGATCTGGGTTTATTTCATTCGGCGGTCTAGGGTAGCGGGAGGTCGGGATGCTACTGAAGCCGAAAACCTGCGTTTTGAGTTCTGGGGACCGACACTTTCTTAATTAAAAATCTCTGGGTAGAAACTGTCAAGATAGCGAAGAGGATGGCGTTGTCACTCCTTCTTCTGCCCTTCTCTTTCTACCCTCCTGCTCTTTTATGGGCTCCAAAGAGTGGAGGGTGGGAACAGCGCATAGCCAAATCCTTCCTTCTCTTTATTGTTTCTTCTGCAGCCTTCCCAGAGAAGTTGGGTTGCTGTACAGAATAACAAAACAGAGCTAATCTCTGTGAGCTAGATCACCATCCCAAGCTGAATTGCCAGAGACTGGAAGGGGAGAGGGGATTTATTACCCAATGGTGCTCTCCACCCCCCCCTTCCTCTTATGTTATCACACACACATTATTACACCTCAGCAGGGAGCTCGCAGTAAGAGCTTCGCTTAGAATTATAGAATCAGTCTGAAGCAAAGTAGCTCCTAAGGAAATAAGAGATAACTTGAGAAAGTGCCAACCTACAAAAGCAAATAAGAACAGGGCTTGACAGTATTGTTCAAATTCATACTTTAGCTTTTGTTTTCCCTTCTCTCCCTTTCCCCATCACCTCTGCCTTTTACCAGTTTGATATAATACAGGAGTTAGCAGACTCTGTTTTTTCGGCTTTGTTAGATACAGTTTGTAAGCACTAAATGAAAAAGGAGATTTAGGCGCAGCATTGTCATTACATTTCTTTTTCTTTAATGGGATGTAGGAAAGAGGAACTTTCATTCATATAAATCAGCTGATGAAAATCAAGATGTTTTGAACTGGTTGATACAAATATAAAAGAGAGACTGCAGGAAGACCTTGGATGTGGGCATCGGAACATCAGAGGCTTTCTATTGAGTTAGATTGCTGACATATTTATGAACTGACAGTGCCAAGGTTTCAAGCAGAGTTTTTCTGCTTTATCTGGGATGCCAAGGATTGAACCTTGGTCTTCTGTGTGTGTAGTGTGCACTCTCCCTCTGAATTCAGACAAGAGAGTGATAGCTCCGATGAGAGATGGATTCAACTTTCAACTCAGCTTTAAACTCAATGCTTTATCTTAAGTAAAGCAGGGATTAAAGTAATACCATACAGTTGGTTGATTGATTGATTGATTGATTGTGTGCCATCAAATCATTTTATATCTTAGTCACCTAGTATAGATAGATTTTTTTCCTTAATGATCTATCCCTAATCTTTTCAAGTCTCCCAATAGTGCACTCATTACCATGGCATCCGAATGCGTCCACTTTGCTATTAATTAATCATCCTTTTCCTCCCTTTCCTTCCACCTTTCCAAGCACTGGAGCCTTTTCCAGAGAGCTGGGTCTTGGCGTAATGTGTTTGAAGTAGGTGCCTGCAATTCTAGACTAGACTTTTTGCACAGAACCAGAACAAAAAGGTATGACTTAAAAAGCAGCTGTCTTTTCCTCTGGACTTCAGGACTGAGGATAACTGGGAAATGTTCAAGCTGTGCTGGATTTAAAATTCTTTTCAGTGATCAACTGGAGACCGAAATGGAGCGTTCACATCTGAATCTCAAAAATCATCATTCTTTGATTGTCATTCAAAGGTGGAAAACTGAGGATAAGACTATTAGGAATATTAGTGGGGTTTTCTTTCTGGGATTTGGGAAAAAGAAATCAAATACAAGAGCATTATACGTATTAAATGTGTGTGGGGAGTGTAATTCTTAAGGGTATGATACCTTTGAAAAGAAAAGCAGACAAGGGGTTTGTGTGTGTAAGGGCAGTTTTAGATAAGAGGCAGAACAAATTGTTTCAGGGCCACTGAAAACTCTTCAGACATTCATAGTATATATTTTCAAACATTTAAATGAGGGCAGGACTATATATATATTTCTGGTGCTGCAGATGTCTAATAAATTATTAGGTAAATAATGGCAACTGGTGCATTTATCTTCATATTCTGAAACTACTAATATTCATCCTAAACAGCAGGCAGTTCTTACAAGAATGCGCTTCTTTCAAGATTTGCCCTTTCCCTCCTTTTTTGTTTTCAAAAATACCTGAATGGCTGATTTTAATTGAATATACCCATTAATAATTACATCTATTAAAATGTAAAACTTTCATCATTTTTTCTCTACAACCATCTCCCAATTAAGTTTGCATTTTTGGATTCTTAATAGAGATCTTAATTAGGCACTATTGTAATATTCCTGTTAACACTAATTAAAATGAGCCCCTCTAGGTGAATGTAAATTGCAAAGAAAAGAGTTGCATGGAGTGCTGGTTGATTAAAAGGGAGGAAAAGAGTATCCAGTCTGAACTAGATTAAGAGTCCAGTATAAGTCCCACAAATTTATGTGATTTATTTTCAAATGATTGTTTAAAATAACACCGTAAACTAACATTTTGGATATGAGTAATTCTTTTTTCCCTCACTCTTCATTTTTTTTATTCTACTTAGGGTGCAACAATAAGAAGAAAAGACAATATCTGTAAAAGGCTATTTAGTGGCAAAGGTTAAATTGGAGATTGAAAGTAATCTAAACCTTTGTGTCTTCATCGAAAATGGTATTCCAAGCTAGGATAATCGCTACGTTTTGTTTAAGAAAGAAAATACCTTCTGCATTAAAAACATATTTTTAAATCTGTATTTAAGTGAATATGTGAACAGCAAGCATAGTTCCGTAGTCCTGGGTATTGCTATTTATTGTGTGATGGCAAACTTGTGGTGATTTGATTTTTTCTTTCATGTAACCTGAATCAAGAGTGCATTCTAGGAGTGAAGTGGATTCATATTTGAAATGTTGCCTCTTCCCTATGTTTCAAGTAGGCAGTTCGCAAAAGGTTCTTACATATTTGGGAATTGATCCCATCCTAACCAGGGACTCAGGATTTCAGAGTGGCATATTTGTTTAGCCTCTTGGGTTTCACGTGGTTTTCTGCATCCCAAGTAAACTCTTTATTCTCCTTAAATCAAATCCATGTTTATTTATTGCCTTGTTAATGTCTTGATCCATAATTTTGCTAATCGATAAATATATAGCGATGATTGAATGAATTTTATTACTTCTAGAAATGGACCTTTAGATGAAGAATGACAAAAAGGAAATTGAACAGACATCATATTAAGTATAAGAAAGTTAAGAAAATATAGTTTTCTGTTGCTTAACTTTTAGGAAACAGTTGCAATTATTCTGATTTTGTGTTGGCTTTAATAAAAATATTACTGGGCTTGGGTTTAAAAGGTATATGTATTGTATTTTGTTCACAGGTTTTAGATGTTTCCAGGTAACTTTCAGGCTGAGGTGTTGCATGCTAAAAGAATAAAAAATTGCAACTGAAATCTTGTTACATTTGAGAAGGAGGTGGTAGGAAACACCATTTATCTTGGAGAATAACTGAGCTTTAGGCTACAATGGAGGAGAGACTAACTAAAGAAAAAAAAAAACCCCAATGTACTTTTCAATATTTACAAGTGGCTTTCAATCTGTCCTGTGCTTTGTTTAGCCCAAGGCAGAAAATACAAAGAGGCATTTTTTAAGAACACAAACAACCATGGGAAAATTTGTAGTGGAAGATCAGCAGACGTTTGATTTCTTTGGGGGACAATGATGTCTGTACTTCTTTGTACCTTTGGGATGTATGTACGGGGATCTGTCTGTTTATTGCTTACCAGTCATGACTGAAACATACACACAAACCCTCATTCAGGAGACTGAAGCAGTGCCATTGTATGTTGAGCTGAGCATTGTCTGGTAAAGGTTAAAAGGAAGTTTATTTGTACGGGTATTGTTTATTTTATTTATTTATTTTTTTTATTTGTCAATTGCTTACAAAATAATAAATATAAGTGTAAACATGAGTAAGAATACAGGGAATAGGTACGAATAAATGGGGACAATAGGACAGGGACGGTAGGCATGATGGTGCACTTATGCACGCCCTGAAGGTATTTTCAAAGTTAAATCAGTCTTCGTGTGCTAAGAAAAATAAAATTAGCCTATAATTTTCCATAAACATTTTGGGGCTAAAGAGAATGTTACTGTTATGATAATTATTATTTAAATACCACAATCCTTGAGAGCTGCGTTGGTGTAGTGGTTAAGGCATCAAGGGTTAAACCAGGAGACTGAATTCTAGTCCAACCTTGGGCATGAAGTGGCTGGCTGACCTTGGGCTAGTCACTTTTTCTCGGTCCTAACAAGGAGGCAAGAGCAAACCACTTCTGAAAAACCTTGCCAAGAAAACAGTTCCTGAGAATCAGACATGATTGAACAGAGGGCCCCCCCCCCCCTTATATAATCCTTAGAAATCCATAATAGCAATTGTGTAAGGGAATTGGTATGGCTAAGTTGAGATTTTATCTGGAAAGTCAAGTTCTTAATTATATCTATATTGCGTAGTAAATTCCAGTAAAGGGAAATTTGGCTTCTTGATATATTGGAAGCTGGCTGGGTGACTTTGGGCCTGTCATTCTCTCTCAGTCCAACCCACCTCACAGGGCTGTTGCTATGGGGGAAAATAAGAGAAAGGCATATTATGTATGCTTGCTACCTTGAGTTACTTATAGAAAGGTGGGAGAAAAATTATATATACATATACATACACACACACACATATATGTACAACTTTAATAATAACAACATGGGAAAATACCCAAACAAAGCTGAATATTATACATGTAAGTACCCGCGAAAACTTAAGAAAATATATATCTTCCAGATGCCCCAAAATCTTCCAGATGCCCCAAACTATACGGCCTCCCAAAAATACACAAAGAAGGAATACCTCTCAGACCCATAGTCAGCTCCAGAGGAACACCACTACAAAACCTAGCTAAACACCTAGCAAAAGAGCTACAGCCCCATGCTGAAACAGCAGCTTCTCATGTACAAAACTCATACCACTTCTTGGAAATGATCAAAGATCTACACGTGGAGCAAGAAGATCTGCTTGTAAGTTTTGACGTGGTTTCACTATTCACTCAAGTCCCGATAAAAGAGACTCTTGAAATCATCAAAAATAAATACCAACCAGCTAAACACCTCATGGAACTAACAGAACACTGCTTAACCAACACATATTTCATATACAAAGGACAAAGATACAAACAAATTGAAGGAGCCCCTATGGGATCACCACTGTCACCCGTCATTGCAAATCTGTTCATGGAAGAATTCAAATCCAGAGCCCTGGCCAATGCCATCCACAAACCCAAACTATGGTTAAGATACATCGATGACACATTTGTGATTTGGCCCCATGGAAAAGAAAACCTAAACAATTTCCTAACACACCTAAACAACACACACCCCAAAATCAAGTTCACCATGGAAACGGAAACAAACAACTACCATTCCTAGATGTACTAATCTACAAAAAAACAGATGGCACATTAGGACACACCGTATACACACTAACCGCTACCTCAATGCCCAATCCCACCACCACCCAGCACAGATAAACTCCGTGGCTAAAACACTAATTATTAGAACCAAACGCCTGGCAGACAAGACACACATCAAGACTGAACTATGCACCCTGACTAAAGTACTGACAGCCAACGGCTTCACAAAAGCAAAATCACCAACTAGATCCACAAAAACACACTGAGACATAATAGAGACCCAGAAGATGAACAGACCCATGGAACAGCTGTCCTGCCCTACATAAGAGGCACTACAGACAAAATTAGTAAGATACTATGGTGTTGTGAATCAATAAATGCTTAATAAAGATCATTAAGAGCTTGAAGTAAAGTGCAGGGTTCAGGCCCTGCACTTCTGATTGGCCGATAATAGCGACATCGGATTGGTCCGTTCAGGAGAATCTGGCTATTAACGAGCCTCTCCCATTGGTTAATGGAGCTAGCGCTCCCTGTGTTTCATTGGTTAAATAAGTTAAGAGTTGCCTATATAAAGGGGCCCATTGTGGCCATCGGGCTGAGCTGTTTAATATGTAAATAAAGAGTTGAAGTTCACTGTTTCACTGGCTCGTCTCCATCCTTGCACCCATGCTCAGAACATAACAATACAGATACCACATCAAGACTGCCTTCAAAACAGACAAAAATAGCAGCCATCCTCAGAAACCCCAAAGACAAAATTGACCTGGAAAACCAAGGCATATACGAAGTCCTCTGTGCATCATGCCCAGCCACATACATTGGACAGACCAATAGAAGAATAAGCACCCGCCTGGATGAACACAAAAATGCAGTCAAAAAGCTGGAACACACTTCCTCACTAGTCCAACACATGGAAGCCACAGGTCATAGCATCAACTTCAATGGCACCAAAACCCTAGCCACTACAGAAAATCCCAGCCACAGAATCATCAGAGAAGCCATAGAGATTGAAAAAAGACCAGAAAGCATGAACAGAAGAGATGATTCCACCAGGCTGTCAATCATTTGGAAGCCTGCACTCACAAACAAAAAAATCTCCACACCACAAGCCAGGCAAACACCTGGGCACAAACAGATCTCCCCTGATACCTCCAGCTCAAACACACCCCAACCAGGCACCCAGATGAAACCCAGCTTCCTAACTAATGATAGCCATCCATTTACCCGAAGCCAAGCTGCACTAAAGGCCTCCAATAAAGTAACACAATGTTGTCAGCCAATCAAGATACAAAAAGAGCCAAAAAAACAGACAGAAGATATTAGAAGCAGAACACAGCAAACTCCAAGACCAATAAACACAGACCAAGACTCTCAACCAATCAGGATGAAGAAAAAAACCATTCTGGCACAGCAATAGGCTGCCCCAAATTTAAATCTGAAACGACTGTAAAAGTCTAACTCACAGACGAACACTATACAGAAGCCTGATGATGGCAGATGAGATTCTGCTGAAACATTGCTACAACTTTAAAAGCACCACTACTATGACGTGGGAAAATACCCGAACAAAGCTGAATGCCATACATACATACATACATACATACATACATACATACATACATACATATATATCACATCATATCACATCACATCACATCACATCATATATATTGTGGACTGTACAATTAAAACCCCCAGATGTTCTAAGCAAAAGAGGATAATGGCTGAGAGAAAATTGTGGGATCTTTTTAGAACAGCACTATTTCATGATATTACCTTTGTTAGGTATTTGACTCAGGATGTAGTGTATTTAAGACTATAATCCCTGAAAGAAGAATTAAATAAAATTTTTGTGTGAATTATACTTTATAGTAGGGAAAAGAAATTCAGTTCTACAGATTAAAGCATTTTTACTCAGAAAAGTACTTCTGAAATAAAAGTCTTAATGCCTAAGTAAATAAAGGATTGAGAGATGAATAAAAGTTTAGGTCTTATTCTTGTATTGCAATCATTGTCAAATATTTATAAGCCTAGTGAGTGCCTTTTTTTCTTTCTTTTAATCCTTATGAACATTGGAAGGAAGCTGGAAATGCCCAGTATTGGACAGAGAAGAGCATATTTTCCACTTCAAGAGAGAGATACTAAGGTAGTTGTCTATAGAAAGCTGATGTCCCCAAAGGAGCATTTTTTGCAAACTGTCTGTCTTCTTGTGTTTAGTTCTCACATTCATTCATTCATACATACATAGTACACATTTTATCTGGCATTTACTAGGATGTGGTAGTCTTACCAAAGATTCAAAGAGCATTCAAGAACAAAACTCTGCCATGAAATCTGATCTTGGCATTTCTTCCCTTGCTGTAGACTATATTCGTGATTCAATCAAGTGAATCTTTGATGTAGGTCCCAAAAGAAACAGTCTGTCAACTATTGGAGATAGTTGTTATTTATAATTTCTACATGATTTCTGTTGGCTGTTGGACACTATAAAACTCATAATAAGAGTGTCCTTGCTGTTATCGACTTATTGGAGCCCAAAATTAAAATGGAAAATTGTGTTTATGACAGTGAAGGACCAATAGAGGAAATGGCTTGCTTTTATATACTGTATATAATATAATAATAGATTAGATTTCCTCTGTCTAAATTATGATACTTCTTTTGTTACTCTAGGCATCAAAGTAGATACTGGGAGACAATGAGTCTTGCTTTAGGCATAAAGCCAACTGGGCCATCTTGGGCCAGTCACACTCTCTCAGACCAGAAAAGAGGCAAGGGAAACCATTTCTGAAAAACCTTGCCAAGAAGATCGCAGAGACTTGTCCAAGCAGTCACTGACTCAAAGGGACAACAAAAAATATTTTACGTTTATAGGTCTTGTATTCTAAAGCCAATAATGGTAATCTCCTCTCTGTAAAATCAGAAATTGCTGTGAAGAAGTGAAAGGCAAGGAAAGGAATGTTAAATGTTCCTTTTTCTTTCCCTAATGGTTTTTCTGCTACTTTCTAGACCTGCTCTCAGGCTATTTGTTTTTGTAGCAGAAGAAAATTCTTAGCTAATTTTGCATAGAATGGGGTATGATCTTCATAATGCCTTATTGTCTCTAGTTTATTCAATGCAGCAGGAAGAATAACAGAAAAAGCAGAAGACAGTAATGAGTGGAGATAAAATTATGTTTTGTGTATTGTTTATAACAGCAAAATAACTTGGGAGTGTCTTTGAAGGTTTTTAAAACCTTTGAATTGGGCAACAATAATGAATTCTTCCAGTTTCATGAGAAACATTTCTAGTGTGTCAATTGCTGTTGTTCTCAGTTTCTTCTTTATTCAAATGAAGAGATGAAAACTAGAACTGTTCCTAAATGGAGGCTTGTTTACAAAGTTATTGATTTAGAAGCTATTCGAGACAGCCTGTCTGCATGAAAAAGGAATTCCATGGGAGTCCAGCCATATTGCCCTCTTTCTAATTTTGCTTCCTGTTTGAGTTATTCTCAACTCATTTATTTTTGAAAAGGGCTCTGTATTGAACATGCGTCTATATCTCAAAACTAGTATTCTTTATTAGGGCGTTATCTTGGATGAAAAAAGAAAATCCAGAGCAGCCGATTGGGCTAACTCTCCTAACTTTTTTAGCTTCTGTTACTTTCAGAATCACATATAAATTAAAGATGAAAGAGACTTCACTCTTCCTTCTTCTTGACTATAGAAAAAAAAAATTGATTTCTCAAAATTGATAGCCTGGAGTTTCGTGTAACAGTAGTGCATGTTTGTGACCACCCTGCCATAGTGCTTGGATACAACACTTAGACATTTTGATAATAGAGATTGGCAAGACGTAATGAAACACTAATTTTCATGTTCAAAATATGCAGTGTCAGATCAACCTTGCCTACTACTGCATGTTCTTCAGCAAAAAGAAAAAAGAACAGAAAAAAAGAACAGAAGGAAAAATAATTTTGGATAAGAAGGATAGGGCAATTATAGCAAGCATCAGAACCAAACCTCTCTTATGATGGAAAATGGTACTCTTAAGGATTCTTGCCTGCAGAGTACAATTTCTCCCCAGGTCAGGCCTCTCCCAATTTCTATACAGCCTTGACACTCTAGCCTTTCCTCATAATTTGTTGTTGTCCTTGTAAGCAGAGAGAAAAGATCGCAGCAGTGGATGGGGATTCTGCTATGAATTGAATCAATCCAGCTCACAGCGGTTCAAACAGGATTGCTTGCATAATCAATCACCCCTGCATCAAATCCTCCTTTTATTCCTAAAAACAACCTCCCTGAAGTATAAACTATATATTTGAAAAAAAGTTGTACATGATTTAGTGGGTTTTTCCATTGC
The DNA here is from genome assembly GCA_033807585.1 of Hydrophis major. Classification (NCBI taxonomy): domain Eukaryota; kingdom Metazoa; phylum Chordata; class Lepidosauria; order Squamata; family Elapidae; genus Hydrophis; species Hydrophis major. The sequence continues at coordinate 184,704,343 of CM066329.1, read as the reverse complement.
TTATTTAATACCTGTAATAGCACAGTTCTCGTGCTTCCTCTTTATGCTCCTGGTTAGCAAAAGTAGATTTTGTTTTACTCTAGCAAGTAGCAGTGCTCATTTTAAATGTAGGAAAAACTAAAGAGATCATTGTCAATTTCAGAAAAGGCAGGCACAGCCACACACCTCTGAATATTAATGATTCACTTGTGGAGGTGGTTATCAGTATCAAGTTTTGAGTGCACAGCTAATGAGTAAACTAGCTTGTTCACTCAACAGTGAGAGACTGGTGAAGCAGGCACAGCAGCGCCTGCATTTTCTGCGTTGCTTGAGAAAAGTCCGTCTTCCTTTCTCTGTCCTTACTACTTTCTACAGAGAGACAGTCAAGAGCATCCTGTCACGTTGCATTCCTGCTTCAGACAGGAAGGCAGTGCAGAGAGAAGTGAGGAGGGCAGAAAAGATCATTGGTAGTTCACTTCCTTCTATCTGGAGCATAGCATATAAGTGATGCTTGAGCAGAGTCCACAGGATTATTTGGGACACTACACATCCTCTTCATGGCCTGTTTTCCTTGTTACCTTCCGGGAGGAGGCTTTGTGGTATTTGAAGCAGAACATCTATATTTGTTCCATATAGCATCAACCTTGTGAACTCTCAAGTTTCCTCTTTTCACTATGTATTCAAAATGGACATTGATTTATGTATGTATGTATATGTATGGGTGCAGGTATGTATGTATATAGCATGTGTATATGTGTGTTAAGTATGTGTTTGGATAGATATATACTTTCTCTTGAGAGCAGGCAACAGAACTTCATTTTTAATGTGAGCCAGTGTGCTCACAGTAAAAAAAAATGACAATAACCTTAATGTGGGTTCCCCATTGACTTTGTCAGAAGATTGTAAAATGTGCCCACACAAATGTGGGAGACTGCTACCCTCACAAATATGAACCAGTTGCCAAGCATCCGAATTTTGATCACGTGACCACAGGGGTGCTGTAATCATCATGAAAAATAGTCATAAGCAACTTTTTTTAGTGCCATCATAGCTTTGATTAGTCATAAAACAGATGGTTGTAAATGAAGGGCTACCTATATGGGACTCCTCCCTTAGACATAGGAAAAAGTACCGTAGTTCCTTTCTCCTTTTGCTTGAGTCTCCCTATAACCAGTGTCTTCTTAACAAGTCTTTCTTTTTTTTTTCTGAGTGGAAAAGCATGGCAGGAAAGAACATGTTCAGTTTGATAGGTGAGTACAAGTAGTCCTCGACTTACAACAGTCCATTTAGTGATCTTTCAAAGTTACAACGGCACTGAAAATGACCGTTATGACCGTTTTTCACACAACCATTGCAGCATCCTCATAGTCACATAATCCAAATTCAGACGCCTGGCAACTGTCTCATATTTATGACAGTTGCAGTGTCCCTCAGTCACATGATCCCCTTTTGTGACCTTCTGACGAGCAAAAATCAATGGGGAAGCCAGAGTCACTTAACAACCATGTTACTAACAAATGTAATGATTCACTTAACAATGGCAGCAGGAAAAGTTGTAAAAGGGGGCAAACTCACTTAACAAATGTTTCACTCAGCAACATAAATTTTGGGCTTGGTTGTGGTCATAACTCGAGGACTGCCTGTATGTCTAAAACCTATCGCTTGAATCAGACTCAGTTTCCTGCCATGGTCTCGTTTGTTGGCTCATTTGTTTTGAGGAAGGGGATGAATAGCTCCGGCAGCCACCATGCAGACCCCATCCTGAGGATCAAAGAAGTTCCAAATCTCAGGTTTAGATTCTCTGGCACAAGCTCCAGGTCCATGAAGTACGCAGAGTACAATATGAAAAATCTACAAGCCATAGAACTACCAAATGGCAGGGAAGAGTTTCAAGGGAGTAAATGGTCGACTATACTCAAGAGTTACTATAGTTTTGAAATTACTCTTTTTTTTGAGCAAGTCTAATGCATGCTGACTGAACTGCAGTGAGGCTTGAGGATTCTGTTATAAAAGCACTATATGTGGGGAAAAAAATCTACTGATGAAACACTCCTTGTATAATAACTTTGCCTTATATTTGTGTGCCCAGGACCTCTTCATCTGATTCATTTGGATTTCTAAGGTTTGGGTGTCTTTCAATATATTTTATGCGGATCTTGACAGCATAAATTTTACACCCCCAACTGGGATCAGAATTTCATTGCTAAGTAAGGTGGTTATTAAATGAGTCATGCCCGGTTTTATGACTTTTTTTGCCATGTATGTTAAGCCAATCACTGAAGTTGTTAAGTGAGTTCAGCTGCCTCCCACTGAATTTGTCAGAAGCAGGCTGGGAAAGTCACAAATGGCAAATACATAATCCCAGGTTGTGGCAACCATCAGAAATACATGGTTGGTTGCCAAGCACCCAATTTTGATCATTTGACAGTGGGGATACTACAGAGACCATAAGTGTAAGGATTGGAATGGAATGGAAAAGAAAAAGAATAGAATAAGAATTGGAATGGAATGGAATGGAATAGGAATAATAGGAATAGCATAGCATAGAATTCAGTTCTTTACTGGCCAAGTGCGATTGGACAAACAAGGAATTTGTCTCTGGTGCATAAGCTCTCAGTGTACATACAAACATTCAACATACATACAAACATAAGCTCTTAGTGTACATAAGTGCGAGGATCAGTCATAAATCACTTTTTCAATGCCACTGTAATTTTGAACAGTCACTAAATCAATGTTTGTAAATCAAGGACTACCTATACTTACTGTATTGTTACATGCTCTTCCATTCTGCATCGAGAGCCCAGGATGGGTTGAGTCCTTCCTATGACGTCATTTAGCTGAGTCTGTCCTAAGATATAAAAGCCAGCCCCCGGAAGAGACCCCAGATTTTGACTCAGCTCCTTTCAGTCAGTAGCTGTGTCTCTGGAAAGCTTCTGTTAGATAACACTCACCAGCGATCTTCGGTGCCGTTTTTTCTCGTTTCAAGCAGCCCCCAGGATCTGGGCATCTGCTCTTCCAGGAGAGCAGGTCTCTCTCTCTCTCTCTCTCCTGCAAGGTTGGAGCAGCATTGCCAGAGCACTGTTCAGGCAAGTTGGCAGTGTCTGTAGACCTCCCCCATGCCTGCGGTTTGGAGCAGTCGTAAAAAGCTATCGGCAAACCGATAGTAGCGTCAGCCAGCTGATTGTGTGGCCAGAGGCTGCACTTTCCTTTGCTGACTTTACTCGGGGCTCTTTATAGCCTTAGGAGAAATTCTTCGATCTCGGAGCCTGTTTCCCATAGTCAGTGGCCATCTTGGATTGAAGCCTTCCACCATGAGGTGAGCGGCCATTTTGTAAGCCCAGGGGCCAATTTATACCCTAAGGGGCTTAATACAAAAAATTTACAGTTTCTTTCCATCGTAAGAGGCTTTATTCTTCAAATGGAGCAAGATAAGGGTCAGGCAGAGTTCCCCCCGCTCAGTGGAACAGTCTCTTAAGCCAATAAGAGAAAAAGTTGCAGGCAATGCACCCAATCAATCCAGAGGGAGGTGGCTGCTAAAATCAGAGCTAAGGCTCTAGCCCCTAAGAAGGCAACTCAGGCTGAATTGAGGGCAGAGAAGCGCAGACATGCAGCCCTAGAGAGGCAGTTCAACAGAACTATTCAACCGAAGGGAGTGCAACTACAGCATGTTTCAGGTGATACCTGTGGGCCGCAGCCAAGCCCTCCCAGGGAAGGAGAAGTTATCTATGAGCCTTTCCATCCTCCATCCTGGTCTCCTGAGGCTCTTGCAGTACAATGATCCTCAGGATCTAAGCAGATCTGGGCCCTATTTCCAACAGGCTTCTGGGCCCTATGCTCCTCCCCCTCCTTCCAGGCCTCGAACCTCTTCTCAATCTCGGCCTGAAGCCACCTTCACTCCCACAGCAGCGGGTCTTCAGCCTTCTGCCCCTACCTTTGAGCATAGACCAGGATCTAAAAATTTCTCAACCAATTTGTAAAATACAGGCCATTTAAAATGCAGACTCTGCATTCTATTTTAGAGAGTGTTCGGGAGGACGATCTCCTCTCTTCCACTGATCTCATGGAGGCTTACCTCCACATCCCCATTGGGCCTCATCATCGCTAGTTCTTCCATTTCTGTTATCAGAATACCCATTACCAGTATCGAGCACTTCCCTTCAGCCTCTCATCAGCTTCAAGGGTCTTCACAAAGGTTCTGGCAGCATTGATGGCATCTCTGCTTTCTGTTCCAGTGAGGATCCAATGCTACTTGGACGACATTTTGATTCTGTCCTCCTTCATCCATGCAGCCCATCGGGATCTGCAAATTACCCTGTCATATCTCCAGAGCCACGGATTTTTCCATTCCTGTCCACTCTAATGGTTCCTGCTTCCCTACCAACGAGCAGGAACCAGCCACTCATCCATCAAGGTCCCACTCCCGCCACAAATCCGAAGATCTCTCAATTGGTGGTGTCAGAGTCCCAGACAGGCTAGTGATAACCACCGATGCCAGCCTCCTGGGTTGGGGTTCCCATATGCAGGGCCAGATAGCTCAGGACCTTGGTCCAGCTCAGAGCAGGCCCTTCCCATAAATTGGCTAGAGCTCAGAGCCATTTTTCTAGCTCTCAAGAATTTCATGACCGGCTCTCATGTTCTAGTCCTTATGGACAACATGGCCGCCATGACTCATGTCAACCGGCGGGGGGAGACAAGGTCCAGAGCCCTCATGGGAGAGGCTCTACTGTTGGGGTTATGGGCAGGGCAACACCTGTTGTCGATCTCGGCGGACCACTTCTCTGGGATCAACAACTCCCAGGCCAACTGGCTCAACAGGAGCCTAGTCAACCAGCAGAATGGTCTATTCCTCCTCCTCTATTCGGGGACCTTTCCCTCAGATTTGGAACGCCAGAGGTGAATCTTCTCCACTCCTCAAATTGCCCAGGTCACCAGATTCTTCACCAGGTTTCCTTGCCAGGGAACGGAGGGGACCAATGCCCTTTGGTGCAGATGGCCCAAAAGTCTCCTCTATGCCTTTCCCCCTGCTCCCATCATTCCGGCAGTAATTCGGAAGATGTTGGAGGAACAAGTGGAGCTCCTCCTCCTGGCACCCTATTGGCCAAGGAGGCCCTGGTTTGCGGACCTGGTCAACCTATCGGTGGCTTCTCCTTGGAGGATCCCAGCCCATTGAATCTCCCTTCATCAGGGGATTCTGCTCCACCCAGAGCCCCAGTGGCTCAAGCTGACCATGTGGCACTTGAGCGGCAGTGGCTAGAGGTGGCTGATCTTCCTGAAAGGGTCATAATCACTATCCTGGCATCTCGCAAACCTCCCACAAGGCATATCTATGATGCCACCTGGAAGGCCCTTCCTGATGGTGCCTTAGGGAGGGTCTCTCTCTCCCGCTTTAGCCCAGTTGGCAGAGGTTCTTAGATTCCATCAGCATGATCTGGAGAAAGGTTTGGCCCCCAACACCTTATGCAGGCAGGTTGAGCCCCTCTCCTCAGTTCTTTCATGGGGTTCGCTTCCTTCCTTATCCCATCACCCTTCAGTCAGGAGGTTTTCAAAAGGGGCTTCCAACCTGCACCCTCCGGTGGTTCACAGGTATCCTTCCTGGGATCTTCATGTGGTCCTTTATGCCCTTACAAAGCCACCTTTTGAACCCCTTAGAATATTGTCCCTCAATTTCCTAACTCTGAAGGTAGTGTTCCCCGTTTCCATCACTTCAGCCAGGTGGGCATCCGAGCTTGCTGCTGTTTCCATCAGACAGGACCTTTGTTCCTTTCATGATGATAGGGTTGTCCTCAGTCTGGACCCCTCATTTATTCCAAGGCTTAACACCTGTTTCACAGGTCCCAGGACATTATGTTGCCTGGCTTCTGCCCCCTCCCGCACCATGACTTAGAGCAGCAGTGGCACTTGCTTGACGCCATTTTGTTTCCTTTTCCCTTCTCACTTGGGGCACAAGGTCTCTTCTCCTATTAGCAGGTGGGTCAGATCTTGCATTGAGCAGGCCTACAAAGCTGCAGCCCTTCCGGTTCCTCAAGGTCTGACAGCGCACTCTACCAGAAACGTGGCCACTTCGGCTGCCTGGGTGACCCAAGCACCCTTGGAGGAGATCTGTCGTGCGGCCACATGGACATCTCTGTTTCCTTTCATCAGATATTACCATCTGGATGTTTTTGCCTCGACAACTGCAGCCTTCGGCAGACGGGTGCTTCAACGAGTGGTTCAACAGTCAGTGTGATGAGCCGGACGAGGACCCACCCGTGGACATGCAAGCTTTGGTATGTCCCATCCTGGGCTCTCGATGCAGCATGGAGGAGAATGGGCATTGGTAGAAGTTACTGTGAATGCTCTTTCTATCTATGCTGTGAGAGAGCCCAGCCCCTCCCTTGATTCGTCCGGTGAGGCTGTCATATTTCTGTATTCATTTGTGCTTTCAGAGACACCTTTCAGTCTGTCAAGTATCTTTGCCAAAACTGGGGTCTCTTCCGGGGGCTGGCTTTTATATCTTAGTACAGACTCAGCTAAATGACACCATAGGAAGGAGTCAACCCATCCTGGGCTCTCTCGCAGCATAGATAGAAAGAGCGTTCAGGGTAACTTCTACCAACGCCCATTATGCTTGATTTATTAGCAATTTTATTTTGCTTTACCCTCTTAAACTGGGCACACCCTGTTTGTTGCAGTTTGCTATATCAGGAGGCTACATTAGTATTGGACTCAGTGTAGTGGTGAAGAGAAAGTTGCTCTTTCTATCCAGAGGTAGGTAATTTTTGGCACAGGGAATTCTATACAATTAGTTTGCTATTCTTTGTTTCCATCAGGAATGAGTTTAATTATTTATGTCCATCGGCATAGTATAATTGCATCCTGAGGCAATCTAGGTCGCTTGTGCATTTGCAAACTGTTGAAAATGCTGTTGCTTCACTTTGGACTAAGAGTAACCCAGAGAGATGGGTTAGTATATTGAGAGGGATTCATCATTCTGAGTGCTCTACTATTATCACTTTGTACATTATAGAAATTTTGAGGAAATTTTCAAAAATATTGCTGGTAATTGTGAAAAGATGCTAGTAACAAAAAGATGTCAGGTGAGCTTAAATTGTGTGTCCTGAATGATATTGAGGCAAGATGTGTTTGAGAAGCATATTCCTTAATTCAGTGGAACAATAAGATTGAATAACTTCATCTAGGCTGGACTAGTGAGGCATTTATAATTACTGTATGTATTATAAGAATTATCTAAAGATGGTGAGCGTGTTGTTTGTTTGCCTTCCAGATAGTTTTATCAAACCCTATGGGACGAATTTACTCGTTCAGTGTGTAAACACAGATTCTAAGTGTGTGCATTACATTTGCTAAATCAGTTTGTCATCACAGTTTTTTAAGAGAGAACAGCTGATGGCAGATAAATGCCTTTTGAAGGTTACTTAAGATCATAAAGAGCAAGTAAGGAAGTCCTTAATTTGGTGGTGTGCATTTAGAGCATATTTGTATGGCTAGTGCACACATTTGTTCCTGTTAAAAACATACGTAATTGATTTAAAGAAAGAGATGAGAACAAGAGGGGAGCCAGCAGGCTATTTTATGATAGTTGAAATTATAATGGGGTGTGCAACTGGATTGTAGCCAAACTGGGGTAGTCCCTGGTATAGTCAAGATTGGAAAAGCATACATACTTAATTAAGATTCCTCAATGACAGTATCACTTCAGTACTGCATCTTGAACTACTTTGGAAATATTAAAACAGTTTTTTTTCCTCTTTCCTCTTTCATTTGGTTTGATATACAATACGGTGTAGTCCTCATTTTTTTCAACAGTATATATGTGTGCGCACCTTTAAATCAATGTTTTCGGTGGCCACCTTGATCAATCCCTGAAGTTTTCTTGGAAAGATTTCAGAAGCGGTTTTCCATTGCCTTCTTCCTTAGGGGTGGGTGAGAGTCACCAAGGTCACATAACTGCCTTCATGCCTAAAGCAGGACTAGAACTCAGTCTCCTGGTGCCTTAACCAAATTGATATCTTCTCAGTGAGTAGAACCTCTATATCAGGGGTGTCAAACTTGATTTCATTGACTGCTGCATCAGGGTTGTGTTTGACCTGGGGGGGAGACCTGGCCAACTCAACATCACTTGTGTCTGGGCGCTGGTGATGGCCCGACTGCTCTGCCAGCGAAAACTGATTCCCAAGCTCCGCTTTTGGCTGTGATGGCCTCCTACAACTCGGACTTCCCGAGCTCCATTTTCACAGGCAGAGGCACCACAAGCCATTCCTTTACATTTTCCAAGGTGGCCCTGCGCACTAAATCTAAGCACTCCGCAGGTTGGATCCATCCCCCCGGGCCTTGAGTTTGACACCCCTGCTCTATATTACCTGAGCGCTAGCTTTATTAAAGCTGGAAAATACTTTCCAATAAACTTACTGCCATTTAATTTAAAAACTTTAAATTCTAAATTAAAATATACAATTATAGGATAAAGTTAACAAAATAAAAGCAAAAATAAAATATTATTTCATAATTAATTATTTTGAAAAATCTGAAATAATTTACAGCGAGGCAATAAACACATTACTGAAATGGTAGAGCAGGGGTCAGCTAAAATATTTAGTCTGAGAAACAGTGTGCTGGAACTGAGAAGTGTAACTTAGTTTGGAGATAGTAGAACATAATGTGAAGCTCTGGTTGTTGAAGAAAACGTGGAAGTTTTGTGATACGTTTTGCAAAAGGCAATATTTTCTACTAATCAAAGGATGCAGCAATAGGTGTTACTATGGCAGATAGTCTATGATATCTTACTGTATTATATTGTTCATGCTATAGAAGTAAATTCATTGGTAATTCAGTAACTATTGGCAATTGTAAAATATAAAATATATCATTTCTTTTTTTCTTTTCCTTCTTAGTATTTTTGTTTGCACTTTTTTTAAAAAAAAGACTATCTTTTTCTTTTAAGATTGTTAAAAATATAAAGATACTAAATAATAAAAAACAGTATGGGAAGGGAAGAGATAGCTCTAAATAACTTGATCTGAAATGTCTAGGACTTTATTATGGTTACATATTTATTATAAAGCAGCACTTGGAGTAGTTTCCAGGAACAAACTAGAAACTAGTTGATTGATTATGTGCCATCAAGTCATTTTTTTGACTCCTAGGAACTATATAGATTTTTCTCCATGACAATCTATCCCCAGCCTGCTCTTTCAAATCTCCCAAGGGTGCACTCAGTAAAAACTGAGTTCATCCACTTTGCTGTAGTTGTCTTCTTCTCCTTCCTTCCACCTTTCCTAGTCTTTTCCAGAGAACTGGGTTTTCAGGCAATGTGTCCAAAGTAGGATAATTTGAGCCTGATTATTTGTGCCTCAAGTGAGAACTCTGGGTTGAGTTGTTTAATGATCCATTAACACTAATATAGATGAATAAAAATGGGTGTAATAATACATTATGAAAAACAATTAGTAGCAATCACTCCAACAAAAATAATTTATTATAATTTATGGATTGATCTCCCCCCTTGAAATATGACAGACTCTAAGTCTAGGTGAATTTCAGTTGAATGAAAGTGCCCTTTTGGTCAAATTGTTCTATTGCCTGGTCACCATTTTTAAAAATTTAATTATATATTGTATATGTTTAGTATTATAAGGTTTTGGGGGTAAGGGTTGATTTATTGTTTTTTTTAATGCTGTATGCTGCCCCAAGTCATACTTATTGAATTGAACAGCCTTATAAATCTTGTTAATAAATAATGGGACAAAGTCAGGTCCAAATCTTTCACAAATATAGATGTGATTCATAGAAAGCCAGTTCTGGCTATATTTCTAAGCCTAGATTAGCTTTCCTACTGACCCAAAACTCTTCCTTGATTAGAATTCAATTCATCAATTTATATGCAATCTATCACTGGTTTTAGACAAGCCCTGGATTCACCATTCTGTTTTCTTGGCTGTCCTGATTCTCTCAATATATTCACCAGTCTCAAATGCCTCATCTAAAGAATTCCTTTACCAATCATATAGGTGCTAGTTACTTCAGCTGCTGCTGCTGCTGTCAAGAATAATTTCTTTTCATCTCCTAAATGTGGAGATTCTGAGTCACCCAGGTCATGGTTGTCCCAGAGGCAACTGGTCTTTCTGTTTTTTCTTTGAAGATATTTCACTTTTCATCCAAGAAGCTTCTTCAGCTCTGATCTCATACTGATAACCTCCATATGTTTGTAAATTCCATTCCTAACCTAAGAAATATCAGCGCCAATCTTTGCCACGTTATAAACCAGCAAAAATGATATATTGGCATATAACTCCATTAGATAAATCATGGCTACATAAAACAGTTAATTGGCAAGAATCATTTTATACTTTTGCATGACATAATTCTATAGTCTTTTATCATAAAGAACCAGGAAATAGAAAATGGAATGAGGGCCTAATAATACTGGAATGGTTGTCTCATATGTGCCATATGCGAGCACAGTAAAGAACCCTGTTGCAGAAGGGTCCCTACCTAGATTTATTACAAGAGCAAAGAAATTAAGTTACAGAAACTGAATACTTTCATTTTTAGGACTCAGCTGATTTCTGAGTTTGGTAGGTGGACAACATGCTCTTGGTATCTGTGGTGGAATCTCCATCTAGAGTTGAGGGGGGAGTAAAGAGATGGTCTAGCTCAGGGGTGTCAAACTCAAGGTCCGTGTGCCGGATCCAGCCTGCGAGGTGCTTAGATCTGGCCCACGGGGACAGCCTGAAAACAGCAAAGGACCTGCCTGTGATACCTCTGCCAGCAAAAATGGAGTTCGGGGGCCCACGCACATGCTCTGATTTCATTGACAGAGGGCAATCAAAACAAATTAAAAATAAAACAAAAGGAGAAATGTTTCCCGTTTTTCATTTGAGCATGGAAGAAAGGACAGGAAAGGAAAAAAGGAAAGAGGAAAGACAGAAAAAGAAGGAAAGATGGGAAGAGAGCAAGGAAGAAAAAATAAGGAAAGAGGAGAAGGAAGAAAAAAGGAGAATGAAGTGGGAAGGAAAAAGAAGAGAAGGAAGGAAGAAAGGAGATTATAATGAGAGTGAGGGAGGGTCTCAGGGAAGTCCTGTCTTAGCACTTGGCCACCACAGGTGCCCCGGACAAGAGTCCTGTGTCACGCCCCCTCCCCCAGCCCTCCAAGGTCAAACACAACAGTGAGGCGGCCCTCAATAAAATTGAGTTTACCTCTGGTCTAGCTTATGGAAGGAAGCAACAGAGGCCATACTTTCAAAGACATCTATTCCCAAGAAAATGCAGTTAGTCTGGCGAGAGTTTTGTAAACATAAGAATAACAGTAAAGAAACTACTTGAGCCTCCGCAGAGAGTTGATCTGATTCCTTGCTCCTGACAGTTCCAATTCTTTGACAAGCAGTTTCTTGCTTGGAAAGAATGAGCAGGTGTTCTGAATTTGCATGTTTTCCAAGTCACCATCTTCAGTCCCAGGCATTGAAAAAAACATAATATCATGGCACAGTATTAACCATTCTTCTACCTCTCTTCCCAGTACTTCGAAGTTCTAAGAACAAGTCAGGTATACCATCAGTTCTCTTTCCAGCTGTCAAGCACAGTCTCTGGAGTAACAAAAACCCTCCTGCCCCCATTCCATACACAAAATAATTTGCAAGTACCACATACCACAATCTTTCTTTTCAGTTTATGTTGTGTGTATTTGACCTCCTACAAAAGAGAGTATGCACAAAATTATTTCAGGGAGAAGCCACCATTTTGTAAAGGCACCATTCTTTCTATTGTTTATAAAAAAGTTGCTTCTGGTTGCAGTGCTTAGGAAGTAGCCTGGAAGCATTTTGCAATCTGATACTTTTCACAGTAATTCTAATCATGGTTGTATGGTAATAACTGTTTTGACTTCATAGTTTCATGAGTTGGATGGGGCCATTTAGTCCAACCTTTTTCTCAGAACAGAAACTCAAATTAAAACATTCCTGGTGAAATGGTTGCCTGGCTTTCACTTTATTATATCCAGTGAATGTGAATCCACCAGTTCTCTGATCAATTAGATCCATTTTTGAAATGCTCTTTCTGTAAGGAAGGTTCCCTACCCCTAACATTTAACTGGATGCTACCATCTGATGGCTTCAGTCCATCATTTTGTTCTTGTATTCTGGAGCAAGAGAGAACAGTCTTGGTTTTCTTCTACATAACAGTCTTCTCACGTATTCGAAGAATGCTACCACATCCCTCTTAATTCTTCTTTTCTCAGAGCTAAAAATTACCAGCTTTGAGGAAAAACAGACTGTTCACAATGCTGCCAAAATCCAGGCCGACCCAAGATATTTAAGTGATAAGATAATGTTTTTCTATAACCATTTGAAGAAAAATAGCAAATTTACTTCACCGTTAGTGATGAGACAGAAACAGGCAAGAACTTCTGCTTCAAAATGGCAGAACTGTCCCACTTGCAGTTTATTTTAGGGAATGCAGGGCAAGCGACACGACTCAATATTTCCCATTGCTTGCCTTTCATGCGTTGCTTAAAACAGCCTCCTCATTGTAAAGACAGGGTAGACCTACTCTGATTTAAAAAAAACATATCCTTTAAGTCACATAACTTTTTAAAACAATATTTTGCAGCAGGGCTGAGATGCCTGTAGAACTAGATACAGGTAATCCTTGACTTATGGTCACAATTGAACCCAACATTTCTGTTAAGTGAGACATTTGTTAAGTATATTTTGTCCCATTTTACAACCTTTCTTGCCACGGTTGTTAAGTGAATTACTGTACTTGTTAAGAATAACATGGTTGTGAAATGAATCTGATTTCCCTGTTGACTTGAAGGTCAGAAGGTTGCAATACGTGATCACATGACCCCCAGACACTGCAACCGTCATAAATATATGACAATTGCCAAGTGTCTGAAGTTTGATCACGCGGCCATGGGGATGCTGCAATAGTTGTAAGTGTGGAAAACCGCCCTAAGTTACTTTTTTCAGTGCCATTGAAACCTTTGAATGGTCACTAATGAACTGTTATAAATGGAAGATTACCCTAGCTGTGTTGTAGATTCTTATCCTTATCAGCAGTCTATGGTAATGGAAAATGGGTGTTACTCTCCTTCCTATGGATGGGGGTATCAAACTCACATCGTCACGGCATTGTCACGTGATGTATTGAGCTTTCCCCCCCTTTGCTAAATCGGGTGTGGGTGTGGCCAGCGTGTAATGCATCCAGCCCGCGGGCCAGGAGTTTGACAGCCCTGCTATACATGCATATTGGATGTATATTTGATAGTGAACTATGCACATATCTTGTAATGTAAATGTTCTATCTAGAAGTTAGCAGCAGGATAGATATGGTAAAGAAATTGTTAAATATATAAACATAAAGGTACTGTTTATTGTGTACATTTTTCAGTATCAAGCAGGTTTCAATATCAAATAATAGCACAAGATGTTTATGTTCATTTCTTATGTAATTTTAACTTGTAGTTCCTGTATCTCCTTTTACATAAACCATTCAGGTTAGGACCCAATCTAATAATGATATTACCTACCTTAAATTATATGCATATCAGCATCTTAGTAAAACAGATGCTATATCTGTTTTTCATGTGAATCCAAATTCCAGTTTGCTTGTTATATGTGAAACCAGCTTCTTAAATTTTGGGGGCTTAAACCAGAATAATCTGCTCAAACACAGCTGAAACTAAAACAGAAAAGTGATATTATTTGATATCGTGGAAATTGGAGCAAATAACAGATTGAATGAAAGACAGTCCTTCCACCTCCATAATTTTAAATAGGAATATTTTAATAAATGAAACAGAAAAATGGTTCTTGAAATAAATTCTTTGGTCACCTATATTTACCTCTCCACATAATCACAATTCACTACACATTTTTGCCAACCAACAGAGAAGCTTTTTAAAGCCGCCATGAAAACTTCCACATGAATAATATCTTCAGCATACCTCCCCTCAAAAAAAGTAACCGCATTCAAATCTAGTTTTGAATTTTCTTTTCCCCAGAGATAAAGCTTTGTGAAGGTTTTCCATAGACTGACATTTCGTTTCTAAGTCATAATGATGAACCCATGTTTCTAGGTCAGGGTTCTATGAAGAAATTCCTCACCTTCATTTTTGTTTTTATAGGCAAGCAACATTTTCTGGCAAAGCTTTTATCTCTGTCATTTGTATAACAGGACCCATCTTGCACAAATCTTCAGTTATTAAAGAACATCAACAGTGTAACCTACACATTTCTGTGAAATATTAAGCTTGATAACAATTTCCCTTTGAAGATTCTAAGATTGTGCTTAATCGGTTCATCAGACTTTCTCATGTGAAACTCATTAGTTGTTGTCACAGCTCATCCACTTCATTCTTGATTACACAGATCAGCTCTTACTGATTCGCCATTTGTATATTTGTTGGCCAGGGACACACAATACTTTTGTCAACATAATCACCACCATAAATAACCTGCATTTGGAGATAAATTTCAATTTGAATGGCTCCTTTGGCAGTCAAAAACTCAACCATGGAGCATTGCTCAAAGTGCACATCTGAGTATTCAGAACAGATGATGGAGTATATTTTCCTTCATTTTGTCTTCATGTAAGCTTGTGATTTAGATAAGACTAAAATATACTTCTTAACTCTAGGTCTGGGGTGTCAAACTCGTATCACCATGGCGGTGTCATGTGACGTATCGGGACTTTCCCCCCTTCGCTAAACGGGGTGGGGGCAGGGCCAGCACGTGATGCATCTGGCTCACAGGCCGCGAGTTTGACACTCCTGTTCTAGGTCATCAACTTACATGGTATCTTCTCTAGATGTCATTTTCATTCTCCAGCCAGCTTGGAAAACGGCCTGCTTATGTCAAGAATAAATGGCTTATATAGGTAGTCTTGGTTTAGCCATTGCCTCAGACACTGATCGTTTGCAGTTACAAAGGTGATGAAAAACTAACTTTGCAACTATTTATGACCTTCACAGATCTGTAAAGCAAGGGAAAGATGAAGTAAGATTATAAACTTAGCCACAGTTATGTGATTTTTCACTTAGCAACTGCTTTGTTTAACAACCAAGTTGCTGGTCCGAAATGAGGTTGCTGTAAAATAACTACTTGAAATTTGAAGACATGAAGTTTTCCTAAATATTTTGAATCTCTACCAGATTTTTTTTAACTGAAATTCAAAATATCACTTCCCCCAAATTTCTATTTTTAAACAGATAACATTCAGTAGACAGAACTATTTGCATACTGAACAAGAATTCAACTTACTCTATTGATGAAATTACCAGATTTATTTTAGCAATTGGGAATTAGAAATAACTGCTTAAAAATTTAAAACATGTTTTAAATTGTAAAAGTAACGAAACATGGATCTTTTATGAGAAATAATGCCAATATTTTGCATTTGGAGTACTTTTAAAAGTGTTGTCCGGGACAATGTTGATGTGAAATGAAATATTCTTTTTCCTTCTAGAGTGTTCCTTCTATTCTTTTTCAACATGATTATAAAAAAATCAAGTACATCACATTATTAGCATATATTATTATGTATGTGAATATCTGCATGTACATTTACACACACCAGGAGGTACCTCTACTTGCTTTCAGAAAATTTTCTGGCAAAATGAATTTTATTTCCCCCCCTCATTACTTTTGGCTTTATCAATTTGTAAGACTACTGAAGTTTAGAAATTCAACATATGGGGTTTACAGCTTAAACTAAAATATCCCAATACCCACAATTGTCCTATAGAATGTGCTTTCCATTTTTCAAAACAATGCTACCTCAATCTTATAAGATCTATATTCCTGCATGGTATCTGATAAGATTTTAGTCATTTTAACTTATTTTTATACACGTGTACCTCTATTTCCAAACATACTTCCTTGTCCTGCTTGTTGACAGCTGCAGCATCATTTAAAATTTAATTATGGCAACTACTGCTTGAAAATATTGTTTCCCCTGCATTAAGCCATGGTTTAGGCAATGCTTGTTGAATCAACTACAATTACTCAGTTTACACAACATGGTAAGCTATAAATATGACTTGCAAATCACTGTAATGGTGATCACAATCACACAAGATAATGAGCCAAACCAAACAAACCGGATTATGTCTTAGCATGATATATGTGAACAAGGAATGTATGGTTCTTTGGTTATTAAGAGCAACAAAAGTAATTGTATTTCTTGGCCACAGCTATTCTGAGTCAGATTGCTAGCCCATAGAGCTAGATGGATCAATAAGGCAATGGTTGGAGCAGCTGACGGGTTTATAGTCCATATAGAATTGTTTGATATGTCCTTGTGTGATTTGTGTACAATCCATTACTAGTATATTAACAAAGGATGGAGATATATTTTAAACTGCTGGACCATGTGAATACAGCTGGGGTTGGTTATAGTTCTATGAAAATATATTTCTAAAACATGGAGTGTGCTAAGGGCATAGCTTTTCAGTGTGTTAATTTATTTGTGCCATGGATGACTATATCCTGCCCCCCTTATTTCTTTGTTAAATTCCTGCTGAGGCTGTGATGGCAAACCAGAATGCAATATCTTTTAGCAGGAACACTGCAGAACTCTGCTGCTTTCCTGCTGCACTGATAAATCTTGTCTATGCAGCATTCTTTGCAGTTATTCCAGAGAAAAAGAATTCCAGCCCTCCTTCTGAATCACTGAGAGGCTTTGGTTGCGACCTCACCATGTAATAAAGTGTTCTTCTCGTTCATGTGATAAACAATTAAAGAACTGCAAAAGAGGAAAATCCCTAAGATCCATCAATAGGATACCTAGAAATTTCTTGCTGGACTGTGTTTGAGTACTAATTTACAGTTCCCAAAGTCTTCATTTGAACCCCATTTTGAGCAAATTTTTCCTCATCAAGTTTCAGAATGACTTGATTCTGTTTCATTTTGCCTGAGGTCAGATCATCAGAACAAAGAGTTTAATTAAATTTATAAGACTCTTTTTAGGACTATCAGGTTTGGAATGCAAACATCCAGACAGACATCAGACGTTAGCAAACAGCTGCAGAAAGCTATAATGTTTGTCACCATTTAGTTTTGCAACTTAGATTTTGATATCTAAGTTGAATGAAATGAATGAATGAAAAAAATTCTACAAGATTGAGTTTTTCATTTTCCTGAAAGGGGGATGGAGGCAGGAAAGTGACAAACCCTAAGCAAAAGTCATAGCTGTGGTTACAACCATGTATACCTTTCGCTTGAAGGATATTGGGGAAGCATCAGTCTTTTGATACTGGTCATTCATGGAAACTGTAATTTGTCATCTTCTGGCTCAACTTGCTTTCCAGATGTTTTACTAGGGTGTGGATGCCATTATCTTTATAGATAGCAGCACAAAACCTAGAATACTGATCAATTTTATTTTGTCTGATAATTGTGATGAAGACACCTGGCTAGAAACAAGGAGACTGAGTTCTAGTCCTGCCTTAGGCATGAAAGCCAGCTGGGTGACTTTGTGCCAATCACTGTCTCTCAGCCCATAACATCAGGCTCAGGCAATAAGCCAGTTATTCAATTCCTGTCACAATCAACAGATCAACACTTGGTTAATCTGGGAGGGTGGGGGAAACCAGACCTGCACTTGCAGGGGGAAAATGCTAGGAGGGAAAAGAAGAAGAACAAAACTGGTAATAAGTGAATTTTAAATGTAAAAACATGATAAAAGCACATGAAGCAAACATGAATTAGCTGGAAGCTATTATATAAAGAATATGTGAAGAATATGAAAAAGGAATTTAGCAATTCCTTTTTGCTTTCGGTGTGCCTAGGAAATATCTATGGATATGTTCTGAAGTAGAATCTCTGGTTACCTCTGTCCTGATCTCCTATCCCCTTTCCAGTCCTCACAATGTTCCCTCCTTTATAGGCAGCTTTTGCATCTTAGTTCTTTTCCCATTCCATCCCATTCATCTGTTATGAGCTACCCAGAGACTTTGAAGTGGGATGGACAGTCACGCAGATAAAATAAAATGTAACAAAATAAAACAAAATCAGCTAGCATCAAGCAAGTTCAAATATTATTTCTTTCTAGTATTACTTTACAACAAATAGTTTAAATAGCAATAATTCAGTTAATAAAGTGTTCTACAGTAGTTCTCTCTTCTGGAATGTAGTGCAGAGAATATTTCTGGACTGTAATAAAAGAGAGTGATGGTCTAAGCTGTACATGCTAGCATGGTAAAGGTGGCATAAATGTAGTTAGAGGTAATTCATGACTCTCCATTACACAACATTTTATTCCATCTGCAACATTTATTTTGCTTTCATGTGCCTCCATTTTCAAAATCTCCAATTAGCTTGAAATTTTGAAGTATAAAAAGACAATAACCTACATAAGTAACAAAGCCCTGATGTGTTACCATTGAGACAGTAAAATGTTTAAGTGGTCCCAAATACATCTCTGAAAAGCCATTAATGGTTGTCTGAAAGTGGAATGGGGTTGGTCTGAATACGGGGGTGGGAGGGGAGGAGTGAGCAGGAGTGAGCCTGCAAAGATAGGGACCATTGCTGGGAAGAATTGAGCATATAGTTCCAGTAGAGGACATTCTTTCAGGTTTGGCATTCTCAACAAGCATCTCTGTTAAATTTCTCTTGAGTAGAATCAACTCAAAGAAGGTGATCTTGAAGATATCCAAGCCCTGAGCCACATTGATCTTTAAAGTGAAAAATGAGCAACTTGAGTTGTATATTCTAATAGTCACCTTTGTTAACTGTTAGCTACTGTAGTTCCCACATTAGTGTATTGCAGGTGAAGGTGAATCAACTGAAGTTTTAAAAAAGATTTTAAGAGCAGCCCCATATGATGACAATTGCAGTAGTCCAGCTGCTACAAATAACCCAGAACAAAACTTTCTATTGCAGAAATAGCTGCAAATGATGCACAATATGTAATTGTGTGAAGGCCCTCCTGGCCTCAGACTGCATTTTTTAATTCAAGCAGAAGGTATGAATAGTGTGAATACAAGCATTCACTAAATTTTGCCATTTGAAAGCTAAAAGTCATTACTGTAACTTTTTAAATCTCATTATTCAAAACCATGTGTTTTAACTTCATGCATAAATTGTTCTACTTTCCCTATACTAAAAAAATCCTTAAAAATATGATGACTATTTAATAAGGCATTTAGTATGCATAGATACAATGAATTGAAATTGCATTGAAGATTGAATATAGTGTTTCCTTGCTTGTGCTAGTAACTACACTGCTCAAAAAAATAAAGGGAAAACAAAAGTAAGACATCCTAGATCTGAATGAATGAAATATTCTTATTAAATACTTTGTTCATTACATAGTTGAATGTGCTGACAACAAAATCACACAAAAATTACCAATGGAAATCAAATTTAGCAACCCATGAAGGTCTGGATTTGGAGTTACACTCAAAATTAAAGTGGGAAAAAACACTACAGGCTGATCCAACATTGATGTAATGTCCTTAAAACAAGTCAAAATGAGGCTCAGTAGTGTGTGTGGCCTTCACGTGCCTGTATGACCTCCCTACAATGCCTGGGCATGTTCCTGATGAGGTGGCGGATGGTCTCCTGAAGGATCTCCTCCCACACCTGGACTAAAGCATCCCCCAACTCCTGGACAGTCTGTAGTGCAATGTGGCACTGGTGGATGGAGCGAGACATGTCCCAGATGTGCTCAATTGGATTCAGGTCTGGGGAACGGGCGGGCCAGTCCATAGCATCAATGCCTTCATCTTGCAGGAACTGCTGACACACTCCAGCCACATGAGGTGTGGCATTGTCGTTCATTAGGAGGAACCCAACCGCACCAGCATTTGGTCTCACAAGGGGTCTGAGGATCTCATCTTGGTACCTAATGGCAGTCAGGCTACCTCTGGCGAGCACATGGGGGACTGTGTGGCCCCCTAAAGAAATGCCACCCCACACCATTACTGACCCACTGACAAACTGGTCATGCTGGAGGATGTTGCATGCAACAGAACGTTCTCCACGTCATCTCCAGACCCTGTCATGTCTGTCACATGTGCTCAGTGTGTACCTGCTTTCATCTGTGAAGAGCACAGGGCACCAGTGGCGAATTTGCCAATCTTGGTGTTCTCTGGCAAATGCCAAATGTCCTGCACGGTGTTGGGCTGTAAGCACAACCCCCACCTGTGGATGTCGGGCCCTCATACCACCCTCATGGAGTCTGTTTCTGATCGTTTGAGCAGCCACATGCACATTTGTGGCCCGCTGGAGGTCATTTTGCAGGGCTCTGGCAGTGCTCCTCCTGTCCCTCCTTGCACAAAGGCGGAGGTAGCAGTCCTAATACTGGGTTGTTGCCCTCTTACGACCTCCTCCATGTCTCCTGATGTACTGGCCTGTCTCCTGCTCTGGACACTACGCTGACAGACACAGCAAACCTTCTTGCCACAGCTCGCATTGATCTGCCATCCATGGATGAGCTGCACCACCTGAGCCACTTGTGTGGGTTGTAGACTCCGTCTCATGCTACCACTAGAGTGACAGCACCGCCAGCATTCAAAAGTGACCAAACCATTAGCCAGAAAGCATAGGAACTGAGAAGTGGTCTGTGGTCACCACCTGCAGAACCACTCCTTTATTGGGGATGTCTTGCTAACTGCCTATGCTTTCCACCTGTTGTCTATTCCATTTGCACAACAACATGTGAAATTGATTGTCAATCAGTGTTGCTAACTAAGTGGACAGTTTGATTTCACAGAAGTGTGATTGACTTGGAGTTACACTGTGTTGTTTAAGTGTTTCCCTTTATTCTTTTTGAGCAGTGTATTTTTCTTTCAAACTGATAATATTTATAATTTACCCACTTTATTTTAACACTTTTTAAGATTTAGGAGAGATAAAAAAGTGAAGTAGCTTTTGGGGGATTATTTGTTCCTCTAATACATATTGTATTCACAATGAGAGACTGTCAGTTATATGCTGTATAATGAATATAGAATCATTACATATTATATTTTTCTTTTGTCATTTGTCTGCTTTACGCTAGGATAAATCTTGCCTCATTCCCAAACCTGGAGCAGCGGGAGTCTGGCTTTTTTAAATAACAAAATTGATTTCACCAAGCTATCCAGACAATCAAACTCAGTCTCTTCCATTGCATATTGAATGCTTTTGAAAGAATGATTATAAAAAGATCAGAGTCCAGAATACTGTTCCAGTTTGATAGTGGAATAGATGGTGGCATTTCACATAGGCTGAAGATGTCCTGGTGCCAAAGATTTATTTTCCAGTTGGTTGAGGGTTATAGTCCTGTTAGCTGAAGTTTAGCATATAGCACTGTTGTGAAAAACCAAGTTGGTATTAGCTGGTAATTAAC
This sequence comes from Hydrophis major, assembly GCA_033807585.1. Lineage (NCBI taxonomy): Eukaryota > Metazoa > Chordata > Lepidosauria > Squamata > Elapidae > Hydrophis > Hydrophis major. Next base: position 184,683,031 of record CM066329.1, on the reverse strand, counting down.
TGGACATATCACATTCAGTCAAATCTTTATTATGGCTATGGACTACCAATAGGAAGAGTGAAATAGTTAATAAATTTAAAAGCTAAAAAGTATAAAATACGCAAAGTTAAGAATTAAAAAATCTAAAATATATATATCAAAACAAAACCAAGATGGACATATTGTGCACTTATGTTGTATTGGGTTGTGTTATCTTGTCATACTGTATACCTGTCTGGAAGGCAGATGTGGATGGAGCGTGCTGTTCTATGCTGAAAGACTCTGCAGGTCATCTGCATTAAAGTACACTGTCTGCTGCAGTGAGTTAAAGCAGCATTATAGCAGGAAGAAAACACACAGACTGATCCCCATTGTGTTGTCAACAGTCTCTATCTATAATACATAAAGGAAATCATTTCTCTCCTTCGTGGCCACCATAGTTATGTCGCTGGGCTTCCTTGGCCTTCTCACTGCAGATTGTTGTACTGACTGCTACTTTTATAGGTTGTTCTGCCTTTAGCAAAGGGACATTAACTCCTTTATTTTGTGCCTCTTTTGTCTCTGTGTATTGGATGCAGTTTAAATTGCATGCTGGGTTTTGTGTTTGAAGAAAGAGGCGAATGCTTCTGTGTATAATCTGTCTTGCTATACTATTCTGTTGCAAAGGTAATTAGGAGTCCTGAGGTGGCTTTATCTCTATCTTTGAAACAACAAGGCTCATGAAGCTTGATTCAGGGACCTCATTATCTTTATTTTTTAAAAGAAGTTTTTTATTTAACTTCCATGAAGTTACCATGGTTACCCCCATACTTGGTGGCTTCTTTGCCTCTTTCTTACCTTAAATGCAGCTGTGCTGCCACCAAGAATTAAAACATCAACAAAGGGAACATCCCTAATGTCAGCCAGCCATAAATCTTGTTTATGTTCCTCACCAAGAGAGAAGCTGCAGCAATGGCAGTTCGGAGGAACCACAGAACAGGGAATGTTTTAATGCAGACCTCTCGGGACTGTTGGAATAACAAAATGTCTCCATCTCCCATGCTAGAATAATTACAGGCAGTATAAAAGAAAAATAGAATAAAATGCAGAGAAAATGCTTCTCTCCTCCTTCCAACGGTACTTTGCTTCCTTACCATTCTTGTCAGTTCAGCAATAGATTTGATGTACTGTTCTACAGTATGAGGCTCATGTGTTCCTTTAGCCTCTTATGTTTTTTGAGCAACGAATGCCATATTGCTTCCCTTTAGTCCAGGGCTGTCCAACCTTGGCCCCTTGAAGCCTGGCGGACTTCAACTCCCAGAATTCCCCAGCCAGCTTTGGACAGCCTTGCTTTAGTCTATTCCGCTTTCCGTCCCAAGTATGTTTCTCATAAATATGGGCTCTAATTTGGAGCTAGACCATATGTCCATTGAAAACAGCACAGTTGTCTGCTAAGAAATGTTATTGCCGGCTAGAGTTTGAGGCATCACTTTTTCTTGCAATCCTTCCCCCCATTCATTTTTTGAAATAAAATTTTCAGCTTCTGAAATGTGGGTGCAGATCAGGTTCTCTTGTCTCCTTATTCTATATTCACTCGTCTCAAACTATGAGAGTGAGTGATTCCTCCTTTAAATTTGTAACCTCTGTGTTTCCTTGCTGTGAAACTATGACTGAAATTTTAGAGATGGACTTCCCAGATTGCCTAACAGAGAAAAGTCCCATTAATTAATTTATTCTCTTTTCCTTATATATTGGGGGGGGGAAAAGATTTAAGACCATGGGTGAAGTAGCACATTTCTCTGTTAATATGCAAAATACATGTACCTAAATTATATGTGTCTCTGTTGAAATGGTTGGAAGTATCTTCTATACCTGATGTGACGTGAAACAAATTATAGGTTATTACAACACCACTGAGGACAGAATTGTTGATAGAATCTTCATTTCCCTTGCAAGAGGAAAGTTCCTTGTGCTTTGAATAAAAGAGATAATTCTTATCAACTAGCATCAAAAGGACATATAATAAATAATACTTAAATAAATACTTGTTTTACTGAAAATTTCAAAGAAAAAGTTCAATAGCTAATTTATTTTAGTTTTGGGGGGGAAAGGGTGGGTGAGTTTCAGTCTGCTCTTCACACATGCATTGGGAAGCACATATAGGTTTTTTTTTTGAAGAAGTATCCATGATTTATGACTGGTTGCTTAGTGACCATTCAAAGTCACGATGCCCTCCCCCCAAAAAATCAAAGTTATGGCCACTGCAGGACCCCCAGCAGCAGATTGCAGGGATGCTGCTTTGCCCCCCCCTTTGGCCTCAGGCTATCTCCCCTTTCCTCCCACCCCGCCAGGTCCTCTTAAAAACAGAGCCTTCTTAAAAACCCAAGCATTCCGAGGTTCCGTTTCCGCGTGGCTTCGGTGGCAGCAGGAATTCGCGACCATTCGCGATTCTTGCTGTACTTGCCGCCGAGGTGCCCCCGATCCAAATAGATCCGGGGGATATGGCTGCCCTGCAGAGGCAGCCAAAGAGGGAGGGGAGCTGGACAGGGGGTTGGGGGTGTCGCAGACCCCCTCCTCGTCCGGAAAAACCCCTTTTTCCTGAGGTGGTGGAGCAGCGGTCAGTTATGGCCCCCATGAAGAAGCCTGCAACCGGGTAAGATTGTGCTGGAGGAAGCAGGAAAAGTGAAAGTGCTGGCTGAGCCGGGTCAATTAACATCTCTCAAACTCTCTGGAACTGAATTGTTTGAATTGCTGGAGGATACATTGTATCCCTAAGAAGATCAGAAAGCGGCGGAGAAAGCTGTTAAAGGGAAACTTTTTTTTTCTTCACTCTCCCATCCCATAGAAACAGCAGATGAAGATTTGAAATTTATTTGGGCACTGAAGGTGAATTATTTTGAAAGTTAAAGCTAAGGGACAAAAGACTCTTTGGACATTGGACTTAATAATTTAAGAAATCGGAAAACTCTTATTAGAGGTATGGATTTCTGATCATTTAAAAATTGTTGTTGCAAGTGGGAAGGGAGAGGAAAAAATTTGGAGCAGAAGTTGAAAAAGGAGGAGATTGCCTAGAATTCTAAAGAAAGATATATGGTAATTGGACCTCTTTGATTAAACAATAACCCCAGAAAGAGAAGTAGAAGAAGGAAAAAAAAGTATTAATTTTTGGAATCTTTTTTGAATTATTCTTGATTAAAATTACTTGGGTGGTTGTTTTGGGAAAAGTTTCTCTTTTTATGATGGCATCGCTTGTGGATGAATTAAAAACTGAATATCAAAAATATAAAAAGGAAGAACAAGATGGAAAAGATACTTTGGGCACTTTATTTCAATTTTTAGAAATGGCGTTATGCACTGATGAAAAGTTGACTACGCAGCAGAAGGACTGGGACAAAGAAGAAGAGGAAGAAGAAGCCATCTTCGAAGAACAATGGGTTTTTTTCTGGGGAGGAGGAGAAAGAGGATAAGAAAAAGGGGATTTTCAGATTTGAAAAAACAACCAAAAAAGAGAAAAATGAGATGAAAGGTGGATGCAAGGTTAGAAAATAACAGAAAGGGAGTAAGAAAAGGGAGGAGGAGAGACAAAGAGGTAAAAAGGGCAAGGAGAAGAATAAGCAAGAGAGAAAGGGGGGGAGGAGAAGCCTTAATGGTGGGAAGCAAGATTTAAAGAAAAAAAGCTTATTTTATGTCGTTTAATAACTGCATCAGGAAGAGCAGTGGTAAGTTGATCAAGTGGGAGTTTGCCCATTACAGTCATAACTCAAGGACTACCTATATTGCCTTCTTCTAAAAGAAGGGATAAAATAACTGACCCCAGGTCATCTATTGGCTTATGTGCATAAAGCAGAACTACCATTCAGATGTCCCTACCTAGTCAAATGCTTTAATACTACAGCAGTTTTTGTCAAACATAGCAACTTTAAGAGGGGTGGACTTTAAATCCCAGAATTCAATGCTGGCTAGAGAATACTGGGAGTTGAAGTTCACACATATCTTAAAGTTGCCAAGATTGAGAAACACTGCACCAGAAGATTAGAATAGAATAGAATTCTTTATTGGCCAAGTGTGGTTGGACACACAAGTAATTTGTCTTGGTGCAATTATGCAATTATTCAGTATTAAATCCCTTCTATCAAATAAATGCCTCACTTTGCAAATATAAAATATACCAACATTTGTTTTGTATCATAAAAAAACAATAAGGTTAAAAGAAACATACAACCCATATATTCACATAAGTGTGGATTACATTACTTGAAAAGGCCAACGGAATGAAATTCTCTGGCTTTTCTAGATAAAAAAACCTAATTCATATTTGTTAGAATTAGAACAAAGAAGTATAATTAAAACAAGTAAACCCATCGGCCCAAGTAATAAAAAAGTCATCTACAACATACAGTGTAAGGACTATAACTGCCACTATGTAGGACAGGCAGGCAGAAGTCTAGCAGAGCACATTCATGAACACCAACTGACAGTCAGAAGACATAATGAAAACTCCTTTTCTCTCAGAACATAATGAACAGAGTCAACTGTAGTTTCAATTGGGAAACTGTGAATATCCTAGACCAAGTTAAATCCAAAAACTCTAGGGAATTCCTAGAACCTTGGCATTTAGACAAGCCAGTCATCAATAGAGCTGAGCAAAAACCTAAGAAGGAAACAAAGAAGACCAGAACACATCACTTTCAGCAACACCCAGGTAAGCAGGAATTAACACAAACAAACAAGCAGAGAATAATACTTCTAATCAAGGAAATACCAAGGAGAAGATTACCCACTGGCAGGGCAAGCTACGTATATGAGCAGGGAGCAAATGGCACACTCATTAGCACTGATAATGTTACCTAGTTGGGTAATGAAATGTCTGCAAGCTCAGAGAGGATCAATGCCTCAGCAAAATGCAGAGAACGGGTTTTCCAACTATATACAGACATACACTCTCACACAAATGAAGTTACCCGTTGTTACAATTTGTCTGTCCTTTGCATTCCTCTCTGATTTTATTATGTATCTCAAGATTGCCCTAAGCATTCTGGTTAGAAGCTAATACATTATTTTGCGATATGATGTTGTCACTCACAATTATTATTTTGAGAGTTTCTCCCTCACTGAGGTTTCTAATTTGTTTAACATTGCCCTCTTTGACATACACAGAAATATTATATCTGATAACTCCTTCTTGGTTTGTTTCCAAAGATAATTGTACTGACTGATTTATTTATTCAGCCATTGTAAGAAGAGAGTCATGTTAGTCTATGGGAGCAATTTAAATCCTGCCTTAGTTTAGCCATTCTGTGCATTTGGTGAAGTGAGCTACAACTCACAAAAGCTTATGATTTTTAATAAACTTTGCCAGTCAGAAAAGGTGATACCAGATTCTTTTTAGTTTATTCAGCCATATTTCTACTGTGACCAAACTTGGTTAGATTCATACAAGATGCTAAGCCAAAACCAAATTCATAAATTTCCCTGTCAAAACATTCTATAATTAGTCTTGTGGAAAATTAAACTAGCCTTTTATAATGTAACTTTCCCACACTCCACCCAACTCAGGTTTAGTTTTATTACATTTCTACAGAAGTACTTGTATATTGCATTCTTCTCCAATTAAGTTCTTCAAAATAGTATTTTTCTTTTTAACTTCATGTTTCATCTCCAAAGGATATCCCACAGCTTTTTTTAGCTTTTTTCCTCAAGGTTCAGATTAAAAGTAATTCTGGCACCATTTTGATTTTAAATATCAGCAGCTCCTTTCATTCTCATCCTGAGATGCTTGCCCCTTTTGTATAAGTCTTAGCACTAAATAGTTCTTGGTGCTTCACTAATGTAAATTGCTCCTGTCTGCAGTCATGCATTAAGACTCCTAAAATTTTGTTTGTTAGCTATATATGCAGAATATTTATTTAATGTATTTTTAGTCCTCCAAATAACAAGTGTTTTCTGGGTGAATTACATAAAAGAAGGAAAAATCAAATTTAGGAAGCACACACCAATTGAACAAACTTTGTGCTGAAAATGTAATATAAACTGGTCACTTCTTAGCGGGGTATTAAACTTATGTGAGATAGGAAAGGGTCACTTTATCAGGTTGTAGAGATAACTAATTGATGGGATGCTTTTTCTTGGCTAACAGGTATAGTGTCAATGCAGATAGGCAAGAGAAGAACCATCAGTGGTGTCATGTATGCAAATGGACTACTCGAAATCCCCGTGCCTTGATTGGCTAAGGCGCGGGGATTTCTGATTGGCCAGGCGAGCCGCGCCTGATTGGCCCGATTGAAGTCTCCCGCGATTGGTTAAAGCCAAGAGCGGGAGACTTGAATCCCTGCCATTGGCCGCGGCCGCCGAAGCAAAAGATATAAAAGCCGCAAGCTTTTTGTCTTTGGCGGTTCGGTTCCACCAGTGTTAATAAAGAGCTTGAATTGAAAGTCACTGACTACGAGCATTATTTGCGGATACGACACTGGCGACGAAGGTGGGATCTCGCCATTGAACCGAACCCCGTATCCGTTTAAGAACCAGCGACAGCGAAGATGGCGAAAATAGCACCGCCCGCTCCCTTCAACCCCGCCGCCGAGGACTGGGAATCGTACTCGGATCGATTCCGGATGTATCTGGAATGCGCCGGCATGAAGGACGCCCCGGGCCCGCTAAAACGCGCCGTATTTCTCACACACTGCGGACCAGAGGTCTTCCAGATGGCCAAGGCATTGGCCAAACCAGCAGACGCAACCGCCATCGACTGGGACGTCCTCGAGCCCATACTGAGACGCCATTACGCCCCCGAGGTCCCCATCCTGATACGGCGAAACGAGTTTTACCGCAGAAACCAAAAACCGAACGAGAAATTAAGCGACTTTGTCGCTGAATTACGGCGCCTGGGAGGACTCTGTGAGTTTGAGGGGCTTAATAGTCTCATCAGAGACTGCTTCGTGCTCGGGCTATGGGATCCGACACTCCAGAGCCGACTCATGGCCAAAGGCGACATCAGCCTAGCCGATGCCCTCACTGCGGCCGCAGCAGCAGAAGCCACCCGCACGTCAGCAGACACCATGCGAAGATCTGACGCGAAGGGCGGGAACAACAACCCCGCGAGGTCGGCCGACACCAGAAGCGAAGCGACCGCACACTACGGCGAATACCAATCAACCTCCAGCGCGTCAGATGACGAGGAGGACATACACCGTGTACAAATGGGACGAGGCGAACAGCGAAGTCAAAGAAGTCGCAGGTCGAGGACCAACTGCGCCGGTTGCGGCGGCGACCACCCCAGGTCAGAATGCCGATTCTTCGACGCTATCTGCAGGCATTGTGACCGACGAGGCCACATCGCCCGAGTTTGCCGCCAGAAAAAACCCCGCAGCCCGCCCAAACGGGAACAACTTGACAGGAAAAGAGAAAGCTCCCCGCCCAGAGCCAGAGAGCGCCAGCAAACGGGTCGATGGGACCAGAGACAACGATCACAAAGAAGCAGTGACAGCCGACGTAAAGAGGAAACCCACCAGACGGTGACCATTGGCCACGCCATTTCCGACGGAGCTAGAAAGGTTCACGTAGAAGTTCACATAGAGGGTCGACCATGTAAGATGGAAGTGGACTCCGGTTCCTACCTTTCTATGATTGCTTGGCGCGAAATCAAGCAACTAGTGCCTACACTACAAAGAAGAAACGTACCTGCCCAAAAAATCATCATAAAAGACTATCAAGGTAATCGCGTTCCGGTAGTGGGCACCAAGAACTTTAACATAACCTACAAAGGCCACACAGAACAACTGCCACTCACAATAGTCGACCGCGACCGCCCTAGCCTGTTGGGGTTACAATGGTTTGCTCCGCTTAACATCGCGCTGACAGGTGTCAACCACGTATCCATTGAAGCTTGGGAACAGCGGCTAACCCAAGAATTCCAGGAGGTCTTCAATGGAGAATTGGGCAAGTACCAGGGGCCCCTTATTTCATTTGATTTAGACCCAAGGGTTCCCCCGAAGCGGCTTAAGCCTAGAAGGGTACCCTTTGCATTAAAGCCCAAAATCGACGAGCAGCTAGACAAACTCGTCAGACAAGGGGTGTTACAACCGACAGATCACGCCAGATGGGAAACCCCTATAGTGACCCCAGTAAAACCAGACGGGTCCGTGAGAATCTGCGGGGACTATAAGGCCACCCTAAATGGCGCGTTGCAACAAAGCGCCTACCCAGTCCCGGTAGTGCAACATTTACTGCACTCACTGGGAGGGGGCAAAGTTTTTGCTAAGCTCGACCTCGCACAAGCCTATCAACAACTACCTGTGGACGAGGAAACGGCAGAGGCCCAAACAATAGTGACCCACCGGGGGGCTTTTAAATGTAACAGACTTCAATTTGGGGTCAGCGTGGCACCAGGCATCTTCCAGAGCCTGATGGAACGCTTGCTGCAAGGCATCAAGGGGGTGGTGCCCTACTTCGATGACGTATTAGTGGCGGCGCCAAATGAAGCCGAACTAGAAAACCGTTTAAGACAAGTCTTAACGAAATTTAAAGAAACAGGACTTAAAGTCAAACGCGAAAAATGCCAACTTTGTACAAAGCAAGTAGAGTTTCTGGGCTACCTCCTAGACCAGCAGGGCATCCACCCCACAACAAAAAAAGTAAAGGCCATCAAAGAAGCCCCCACCCCAAAGTCCAAATTAGAGCTGCAAGCATTCTTAGGTTTACTAAACTTCTATAATGTCTTCCTACCTCAAAAGGCTACGGCGGCGGAACCTTTACATAGACTCCTGGACAAGAAGGCAGCCTGGACTTGGGGGAGACGGGAACAAACAGCTTTTCAAAAGACCAAAGACCTCCTCACCTCTGATGCCGTCCTAATGCAATTCTGCGAAACCCTGCCTGTAGCTGTCACTTGCGACGCATCACCCTTCGGCGTCGGCGCTGTCCTCAGCCATACCCTCCCAGACCAGAGAGAAGCACCTATCGCATTTTTTTCGAGAACTCTGACTAAACCAGAGCGGAACTATAGCCAGCTGGACAAAGAAGCTTTGGCTATAGTGGCCGCCGTTAAGCGTTTCCACGAGTACCTTTATGGCCGCCCATTCAAAATAGTGACTGACCATAAACCGTTGCTGGGCATTCTCGCGGGAAACCGTCCCACACCAAACATCTTGTCACCCCGGATGACAAGATGGTCTGAATTCCTGGCAGCCTACAACTATGAACTGCTACACAAGCCAGGTAAGAAGATATCGCACGCGGACGCTTTAAGCCGTTCCCCCTTACCTGACTCTGACCCTGACCCTGCACCAACAACAAATACCCTGTCCATCGAGTGTTTACCCATTACCGCATCGGACATAGCGAGGGAAACGGTTAAGGACAAACACTTAGCGCCAATCTTACATTGGCTACAAAAAGGCTGGCCGGAAAAAGATGATAACGAGACTTTTAAACCTTTCCGCCAGCGCCAGACGGAACTTTCACTACTGAGAGGATGTATCCTTTGGGGAGACCGGGTGGTAATTCCGACTAGATTACAAAACAGGGTCCTAGAGATGTTGCACGAGGGTCATCCTGGCATCGTCAGGACCAAAGCCCTGGCCAGGAGTTACGCTTGGTGGCCTGGCATGGACAAACAAATTGAAACATGGGTCGCCAAATGCCACCGGTGCCAGGAAACCAGATCCAGCCCACCCACGGCACCTATCCGGGACTGGGAGACACCTCGGGGACCCTGGTCCAGAATACATTTAGACTTTGCCGGCCCCACAAATGGGCACACCTTTTTAATCACAGTTGACGCATACTCAAACTGGCTAGAGGTGGCCGACATGAAATCCACCACCACAGAGGCCGTCATTAAAGAACTGTGTAAGCTGTTTGCCACCCACGGCCTCCCAGACGTCGTTGTCTCGGACAACGGGCCACAGTTTACATCCATCGACTTTGAACGGTTCCTGGCAGAAAAAGGCATCCGCCACGCGTTAATGGCACCGGCGCATCCGGCGGCGAACGGTAGGGCGGAACGGATGGTCCAGTTTACAAAAAAGACCCTCCGGAAAATGGACCACGGGGAGATCAACGACAAGATCAACAGGCTGCTCTTCATACAGCACATCACGCCAAACACAACCACCAACAAGAGCCCTGCAGAGCTCCTGATGGGCAGGAAGCTGCGATCCCCACTCGACCGCTTACACCCAACCTACAACCCGGAGCAGCCCCCAGACTCCAGCTCCAGGTATCGGACATTTGAACCAGGCGACCTAGTATACGCCAAAAACATGACGGGGGACCCCCTATGGATCCCAGCCGTCATAACTCAGATCACTGGTCCAAAGTCGTACCGGCTCCAAACCACCGACGGGCGAGCCTGGAAACGACATATCGACCAGCTCCGGTCACGAACATTGACTAACCTCAACCCCCAAGACACGAACCAAGGGGGGAGGGAACACCCGGTTAAACAACCGCAAGAACAAATAAAAATTAAAAACTCACCAGAACGCAGCCTTCGCGAGTCACAGCCGGAGAAGAACCGTCTGGCCAGCTCTACCGACCCGGAGAAGCCAAGCGGGAGCGGCGGAATCCGCGACTCAACCGACCCGGTAGGCCCAGGCGGGAGCCGCGGCGAAGGAACCGGCCCGATCATCCAGCCGGTTCGCTCAGAGGCAGGAGCAGCCAAAAAGATGACCGCCCCTGCCAAGATACAACAGGAAAATGAATTGCGCAGGTCATCTAGGACTCGACGGAGCCCCGCCTACCTGCGTGACTACACCACGTGAGAAGACCATACCAAGAGGGGAGGGGTGTCATGTATGCAAATGGACTACTCGAAATCCCCGTGCCTTGATTGGCTAAGGCGCGGGGATTTCTGATTGGCCAGGCGAGCCGCGCCTGATTGGCCCGATTGAAGTCTCCCGCGATTGGTTAAAGCCAAGAGCGGGAGACTTGAATCCCTGCCATTGGCCGCGGCCGCCGAAGCAAAAGATATAAAAGCCGCAAGCTTTTTGTCTTTGGCGGTTCGGTTCCACCAGTGTTAATAAAGAGCTTGAATTGAAAGTCACTGACTACGAGCATTATTTGCGGATACGACAAGTGGGACACTTAATACCATTATTTTGCCTAATTAGTGAAAATGGGCAAGGAAGTGGCAAATCTTTTGCCAGGCATTTTTGTGCTTTTGCAAAGCAAAGTTGGCTGGGAAAAGGAACAGCTGCCCAGTTAACTAATTTGGAAATTTAAACATGGTAGGTCAGTTAGGGCCAGGCTTGTTACAAAGACCCTGGAACAAAATCCTAAAATGCTTGTGAGAGAAAAATATGACTTTTTCTGGAACCCAGAAGGGTAACTGTATGAACTAGGCAGGTGGCCTAGTTAGATCATCTTATACAAAGATGTCTGTCCTCCTCTCTCATTTTACATTAAAAATAAAACTCCTCCTAGGTTCCATGCAGAATTGACTTCAGGATCTCACAGCTATGTTTGTCATTTGAATTCCTTTTGTCATAATGGAGTCATTCACTACCACAAGCCCATCAAGGCTCATATATTCTCAGAGGCAGCTCAAAACAGGGAATATTTCTTTTTTCCTCAGCATGATATCTTCCTTCCCTGAGATGTTCATCTTCTTTATCACAAAGAAGCTTCCCCTCTAGGGAGTGGGACACACTATTTTACTCTAAAGCCTTGCCCACCCATTTCTTTGCCCTTTTCAGCTTTTCCAAACAAAGGAATGTGTGAATGGGTTTTCTAAGAGCAAAAAGCGTATTGCGCTCTGCATAAATGCACCGTTACACTCGCAGGTACATATATACTGTATTTGCAATACTCAAAGCAATCTACCTTCATAAATGTATTTTAAAATGGTTAATGGGTTTGCTTGAAAAGAGTAAGTTACTTCCTATTAAAAGCAAGGTAAAAAGTCTTTATTTTCATAGGGTAACACTAATTTTCACATCTGAGCTCCATGCACTGTTCCAGGACCTGACACAGTGCCTTAGGAGTCTGGCAGAATTCAGTGACCTTCGGAGTGAAAATAGACACTTCCAGAATGCTACAGAACAAGAACAGTTAAGATAACCTCGTTAAACCAAGATTCAGTTATGAAGAAGATTTAAAAGCAGCAAGAAGGCCCCACCTAAAAGAATACTTTTTTTGCAAGAGAATCTTCTTCTTCCTAGCGTTATTCTATGACTGGATCTACTCCAAAGATCAGATCATTTCAAATAAACAAAGCCATCTCCAATTAGGTTGATCCAGAATATAAATACAATAAATAAAGCAGTATTTTCCAAACAGTACTATTTTGAGTTTAAGCACCAAGTTCAGTTTTCAATGTTCAGTAATTTACTACCTTCTTCGCTCAGTAAACTTACTTACTTTGAATGGGTAAGAATCCTGGTTTCTGGATTGTGAGCTGCTGGGAAGAGAATAACAATGAACTCTTGATGCTCATAGAACAGTTTTCCCCTCTTAGTTACATCTTTTATAATCCTGGCTAATTTTCAAGAAATGTTATAATCAATTAAATTAGAAGGTCTTATTAAAATATCATTAACTTTGTAAACTGCCTTGAATCATGGCAAGTTAGGCTGGTACAGAAGTACTGTGATGAATGCATAACAAGCCTCAGGAAACTGGGGTATTCTCCTGAGAGCCGGTCGGATCATCCAGAGAGTGGGAGGTGCTTCAGTCTGCATCGTTGAAGGCTGAGCTTAATTACTGAGGAATGCTCCGCCCTCCATCACGTGGCTCCTTGCATTCCCCAGTTTATGCTCAGCCTTCGTGAGAGTAGGCTGTGTATTTCCACTCCTTGGCCGATTCAAGCTAATTGCTGCAAAGTCCTTTAACTTTTCAGGTTTGCCTTTTATTCTTGGCTCTTCCTTAGCCTCTGCGCACTTCAGGTAGCTGTAGCAGGGGAGCACGTTTTTCGCCCCCAGGGGGGATAACGAGCGGGCGGCTTTCATGCTCTGGCGCCAATCCTCCCCCCCCCAATTCGGCTCCTTTCCCTGCTGCTTCTCCGCGCTGCAATCGCAGCGGCTCCATTCGATCGCGCTGATAAGTGCAGCTGGTGTTTCCCCCCCACCGTGAATGCCGATCGCCCCAGGAAAGGGCGAATAGTTTACCTGGCTGCCTTTCCGGCCTCTAGACATGCTGGAGAGGCTTTATAATTGCTCTGAGCGGCCCCTGGATAAGAGATCGTGGCCGGCCGCCATTTTGGGTGCCGCCGCGTGTCGGGCGATATATTTTAAGGCCTCTTTGGGCTGCGAAGGGACTAGCTCTAGTCATAGGCCTACCAGCCTGTGAGAGCTACTAGATTTAATCACAATTGGCACACACTAGTTGGCTTCCGCAGCACGCTCAGGGCAGAAGCTTGCAACCCATCCCTCCCGGTTGTTGCCTGGGAGCTCCAGCTGCCAGAGGCCTCATTCCAGCCTCAGGCGTTCATTTGGCAAATTGGTGATAACTTACAGCAACCTCTGGGGCCACTCCTTCCTAGGAGCATCGAGCCAGACCCCGAACTGAATATTATGAAATAAAAAAATAATAATAATAATAATAATATTAAGAAATATTATATATACATACATGCATATATAGATAGATAGATAGATAGATAGATAGATAGATAGATATAGATATAGATATAGATAGGCATATATAGACATATAAACTTTCTCGCTAAAGGACTATTACACAGTTTCAATACTAATTGTTTTATATATATTAATAATTATAACAATATTACTTTTATAGGCTGTATACGTCTAAATTCCAAAAGGGGGCGCGGGCCAGCTGAAAGGACACCCGGTCTTTGTTGTAGGTCGAACCCTTGGCGAGCCAACCGCCTTAAATTGGTATTTCAGTCCTTTCTTCTATAATGGCAGATGACATTTCCACAAAAGGCCCTTCTTTGAAGGCCAGATCTAAATCCTACCACCTGCTCAAACAGGCTAAGGAAGCCTCTAAGGATACTTCCAAGGCTTCTCAGAGAGACGCCCTAAGACATCATAGGGCACTGGAGAAAGAATTTGACAGGCGATCTAGAGAGGCACAACCCATGCTTCCAGCCCTACCATCCTCTGTTCCTTCTACCTCCAGTCACCCCCTCTCCTCCAGATTGCTCTTCCCTTTCCAGGCACAGCTCATCCCAGGGACACCAGGTCCCCGGACCAGCCACCAGACGGCCGCCCGAAGCTACATTCACGCCCACGGCTGCTGGTCTGCGCCAGGAGGAGGCCGCCACAGTTGAGATCCCTGCGTACATGCAGGCATGGATGGAACGGGCTATCCGCCAGGGGATAGCAGACGGCCTTCAACAGATGTCCAGACTCGCCATCAGCCAGGTCCTCATCCAGATTGGACCCTACTCATGGTCAGGTACCTTTGCAGGGGGTCAGTCCTCTCCCAGAAGGGGAACTGGAGGAGGCCATAGAGGACCTGGATCGGTTCAGGGAGGAGGAGGAATTTGAATGGGGTTCTACACACCAAGGGGAAGCCCTATTGGAGATAGACCCGATGGAAGGAGACATGTCCGAGGACAAGGGTCTCACTCCCGATCAACCCACCGTTGTGGGTCTGTTCAAGCCACACACGTTTAAATCGCTCTTGGTCTGTCTGTTCAGTCCTCCTCGGTTCTCCTCTCCCTGGCGGAGGGACAAGAGGACACCACTTTCAGGCAGCCCGTGGTGGAGGCGGAGGTTATTCCGGCCCCACCCATATTTCACAACCTAGTTTCAAACCATTTGGACTCTACAAGGGCCCCTCCAGTCCCATCCAACCAGGACAAGTGGTTCTTTAACCTCGAGTCGAGCTTCTGCAACCTGCTTAACACTCCCGAGGCAGATGAGCCCATATTGGACTTAGCACCCTCGTCCCCCCCCAGTGATCCCCTGGAGGCTCTGAAACCCGAGGATAACAGGTCCAAACAGGGCTCTGAAACCCGAGGATAACAGGCCTTACGTAGGGCCCATCAAGCGGACACCTGAGCCATTGGATCGGCCACGGCCGCTTCATTCTTCACCAGGTCTTTAATTCGGTGGCTCCACCAACTGAAACAACATGTTCCCCCCTCTAATGCAAGAGCACATCAGGACATCACAAAATTGATGGCCGCGGCAGAATTCTCGGCCAATGCCTCCTACCACGCGGTTAATTTCTCTGCCCGTGCAATAACCTCTCACGTTACAGCTCGCAGCCTGCTCTGGCTCAAACACTGGCAGGCAGACGTGAAAAACAAGGCTAAGTTGGCCACCGCCCCCATTAAGGGGGACAAACCATTTGACACCACCCTGGAGCCATTGCTATCCGAAACCCGAAGCAAGAAAAAATTCCTTCCTCCCCTCTTTCGGAGGTCAGAGTCAAGAGCACCTCAGCCTTTCGGAGAGGTTCCCCCATCCTTTCTACCAGTATCCTTTCCCGCCCAGGTGTCCGAGACCCCCCTCCTACTGGCCATTCCAGCCCCAGGATCAAGCTGATCGGGCGACAGGAACAGGAGGGGTGGCAGCTACAGGCGCCCCTTCAGGGGTTCAGGAGGGAAGCCTTTCCAACGCAGCCCTTTGGCAGGTGGCCTAGAGGTGGAGCACTTGCCTCACAGTCAGGAGGTCGTGAGTTCGATCCCAGACAAAGGCAAATATTTGAAACAAACTCTCCTTCTCAAGCAGGGATTGTACCTAGTTGACCCAGAGAGATCCCATCCCTCCCTTCCCATCGGCGGATGCCTCAAGCATTTCGCCAACCGATGGGATTCCTCTACCTCCAATGCCTGGGTCTGAGACACCATCAGACTGAGCCTCGCGCTTGAATTCCAGTGCCCCCCCTGTTTTTTTAATGGCATCCCCCCCTCCAAGGATCCCAATGGATTCAGCTATCCACCATCTCCTCACCATACAGGCCATACAACCTGTACCACCATCCCAGCGGAGGCAGGGGTTTTTCTCCCACCTCTTCGTGGTCCCCAAATCCTCAGGGGGATGGAGGGCTATTCTAGACCTGAAACACCTTAACTGTTACCTGACCTACCACAGGTTTACGATGCACACCCTACAATCCATTCTACTGGGCATCAGGCAGGGAGACTGGCTATCCTCTATAGACCTTTCAGAGGCGTATCTTCACATCCCAATCTGGCTCTCTCATTCCAAATTCCTTGGGTTCTACTACAACCATCGCCATTTCCAATATGTGGCCCTTCCCATTGGATTGGCCTCTGCCCCGAGAACCTTCACTAGGGTCCTCGCGGTCCCAGCAGCCCACCTCAGGGACCTCCTGATTCGTCTCCACTGTTACCTGGATGACATCCTCATCCTGTCTCACTCCAGAACCCAAGCAGAAAGGGATTTCAGAGCTACTCTCTCTGCCCTCCAAGACCATGGGTTCCTAGTAAACTGGCAGTAGAGCCATCTGTTGCCATCGACACGGATCACCCACTTGGGGTCCGTCATTGACTCGGTTCAGAGAAAGGTTTTCCTTTCCTCCGAGAGATTCCATAGCATCCAGGAAACTGTCAAACATATCAGATGATCAAGGAAGGTGGCACCTTTAGAATCATCTAAATTACTCGGTAAAATGGTCTCATGTATCTCCATTGTTCCCTGGGCCCGTTTACACACTATATCCCTACAGTGGTTCTTGATCCCATTCCAAAGGACCGGCAGAAGCAATTCAAAGGCCACGGTCAAGGTGCCTTCAAGGGTCCTAACATCTCTCCTCTGGTGGACCAGTCCCGCCATCAACAAGGGACACTGCTTCAAGGAACCCCAACACCTCACCCTCACCACAGATGCCAGCCTGTCCAGATGGGGTGCTCACATCCACTCGCTCTCGACACAGGGCAAATGGTCACAGGTAGAACGCACACGCAGTATAAACTGGTTGGAACTTCGCGCCATCCACCTGGCCCTGCGCAACTTCCTCCCCCACGTACGCGGGCGGCATGCCCTGATACTCTTGGACACCGTCACCACCAAGGCTCACGTCAACCGACAAGGGGGCACCCAGTCCATAAGTTTGATGAGAGAGGCCGAGCACCTCTGCCGTTGGGCGGAGCACAATCTCCTCTCTCTCAAAGCCGAGCACATCTCAGGGGTCGCAAACACCCAAGCAGATTGGCTGAGCAGGACCACGGTGGACCAGTCCGAGTGGCGCATTCACCTGTCACTGTTCAGGGAAGCGACCGTGATGTTCGGCCTCCCGTCAGTAGACCTCTTCGCATTCCCGCTCAACACCCAACTCCCCATGTTTTTCTCGAGGTATCCTTCCTACGGGGCCGAGAATCACAACGCCCTCCACTCCCCCTGGCCCAAAGGGCTTCTATATGCATTCCCTCCATTGGCCCTGGTCCCCAGGGTCATCCAGAAGTTCACCTCCGAGAAAGCAGAGCTGGTTTTAGTGGCACCCTATTGGCCCAGGCGCCCATGGTTTGCGGACCTCCGCTATCTATCGGTGGCCCCCCCTTGGAAAATTCCCCCGCACAGGATATCCCTTTCCCAGGGGCCCTCCAACACCCGGACCCTCAGTGGCTCCAGTTAGCCGTTTGGAGGTTGAGCAGGAACGTCTAAGGAAGGAGCAGTTCTCTGACCAGGTTATTGATACCATTTTAGCCGCAAGGCGGCCCTCAACAACCCGAATATACAATGCCACTTGGAATAGCTTCTGCAAGTGGTGCCATAATTTCCAGATCAACCCTCTTTCACCCTCCATTGCTCAAGTTTTGGAATTCCTCCAAGAGGGTCTGAGGAAGGGACTTTCTCCGAACACCCTGAGGCGTCAGGTAGCAGCCCTTTCAACTGTGATTTTTTGCGACAATCTGGGTACCCTCTCCCTCCACCCTCGCATTAGGGCATTCCTTAGGGGAGCAACTAACTTGTGTCCCCCAGCTGTACACAGATACCCTACCTGGGACCTCAACAAGGTCCTGACGTCCCTTACTAAACATCCCTTTGAGCCTCTCAGGGAATCCTCACTCCAGTTCCTAATTTTCAAAGTCGTATGCCTGGTGGCCATTACTTCGGCTCGCCGAATATCGGAGATAGCCGCCTTGTCGGTGAGGAAAGACCTTTGCATCTTCCATGCCGACCGGGTGGTTCTACGGCCGGACTCTACCTTCTTGCCTAAGGTCAATTCAGCCTTCCACAGGGCACAGGAACTCACACTTCCGAACTTCTGCCCAAATCTCTCGCGGGAAAGGGAGAAGCTTTGGCACACCCTGGACGTAAGACGGGCCCTCCGCATTTACATTAAACATACCCAGCCCTTTAGGAAGTCCGAATCCTTATTCCTTTCCTTTCAACCTAAATCCTTAGGACACAAAGTGTCCCCGGCAACCATCGGCCACTGGATTAGAGCTACTATTTCCAAAGCTTACTTGTCCCAGGCTCTGCCGGTGCCCAGCGGCATAACAGCACACTCCACCAGAAGTGCAGCCACCTCGGCAGCTTGGGCCACCCAGGCTCCAATTGCTGATATTTGTCGGGCGGCCACCTGGGCCTCCCCATCTCCCTTCATTAGACATTATAAGATCGACATATTTGCCTCGGCGGAGGCTTCATTTGGGAGACGAGTGCTCCAGCGAGCCCTCAAGGAACCGCAGGGATTCAGAACCAGACGGAGTCCCTCCTGTAGGATAGCCAAGCTTTGGTATGTCCCACTCTCTGGATGATCCGACCGGCTCTCAGGAGAATGGGCATTGATCCTTACCTGCCACGCCATTTCTCTGGAGCCGGGAGGATCATCCAGCCCCACCCTTTTAAGTTCGTCTGGTGGGGTCTTGTTTCGGCCAAGGAACCGCTTAGCATAGTAAGATGAGAGCACGATCTTCTCTTCACTCTCGACTTCGCATAAACTGGGGAATGCAAGGAGCCATGTGATGGAGAGCGGAGCATTCCTCAGTAATTAAGCTCAGCCTTCAACGACGCAGACTGAAGCACCTCCCACTCTCTGGATGATCCTCCCGGCTCCAGAGAAATGGCGTGTCAGGTAAGGACCAACGCCCAATCTTAGGATCTTAATCCTGAACCCAGGGATTTTTTAAAAAGGAAATCTACAATAGAAAGCAGAATGAAGAAAAGAATATAATTTGAGGCCTATTTGAAACCACAAGAGTCAGGCTGAAAATGAAATTCCCATTCATATAGTTTGATTTTTCAAGCTGTTTTTCAAATGGAGATGAAAACTGACTAAATGAACAATATTTAATACTAGTTAGTGAGCTGTATTTAGAGATTAAGTATTGAAATCTCAATCTACACTTCTACTTTAAAAACAGACTTTAATTTGGGCATGTTCTGTATTTTAGCCTATTTCCCAATTTGGAATTAGTCTTAAGTAAAGGTTGGGGTATTCTGTAACTATAATAGTGTACTCAATTTGTATCACAAAAGTTGTTCCACAGAGATCATAAAAGAGGCTTTATAACATTTCTAAGCTTTTTGTGTAGTGAGTGCAGCTTTACCGCTTTATTATTCACTTTGTAAATGAAAAGTTTTAAATTTTAGTTTTTAAAAATTCTATATTCTTATACATATACACAAATCTACTCATATCTACCTAACTCTGAGTCTTGCTGGCTACATTAGATCCAGATTCCTGAAGGACTTGAGTGAGAAGCCCATTATATTCAGTATGTCTGATGGTTCTGAAGTACTATTTTCATTCATTTTGTAACTTCCAACAAGGCTTGGTCATACACAGCGTGGTACTTTTCTCCCAATCCTTAGTACTTTTCCTCTTGAGTGCTATTGTATTATCAGTTTCACAATGGAACCCTCTCCTGTTTGAACTGTGTATGCTTGTATACACAGACAATAGCTACAGATCAATCTATGATAACTTCAAAATACTGTACATTACCACAATTTAGTAATAAAGCAGGCTGGAAGCATCATCAGAAGATGTAGAAAGATTTTCCTTCATGAAGTTTAGCTCCTGATCGTTGTTTCTAAAGGAATGCCATCTGAGTTCTTTTTTGGTGCAACTTTGTTTTGGCTTCCACCACTGATTAATAAGTTACATATTGACTTTAGACAAATGACTAACACTAAAGTTCTCCTAACTTGCGTGTTTTACTACTGTGCTACTTTGGCACTGACTCCGAGGCTACTGAAGCTCCTCTTCCTCAAAGCAGTGGGCTTTTTTGCAAACTGTTTTTTGAGTTTATGCCTCACTGCTGGAGTTCAGAAACAATGCAGCCATCCACAATTGTGTTAGGACTGTTGTTAACTAGTTACAGAGCAGAATATATTGCTTTTCTGAAGTAACTATGTTCCTTGCTTGGAGGAGTTTATATGTATGCTTGGATAGTGGACGTGCACCATCCGTTAAACTAATGGAATACACTGAGGTAGTTTATACAGTGCAAAATAAGAATACATTAAGGTAGTTTACTGCACTTTCAATTTTTCATCAATTCTGTTTTTTAATATTAAGTAAATAAAAGAGAGAAGGAAAATTGAACTTTGAAAATTATCCTTTTGTTATTATGTTGGTTACATTATTAGTTATTTTTATTGCCCATGCTTTTCAACTCTCCTCAGCTTTTTAAAATTGGGTAAAATATATGTTGTCTTCTCATTTTTTCTATTGTTCACTTTTGTTTTTCATCTTTTCCTTCTTCTTTCCAATGAAGGATTCTCCCTTTCTTGTTCTTGCTGCATCATCAATGTGGACTGGTTCAACAATAAAAAAGATGGCTTATTAGAATTAAAGCCTAACAGACTTTTAAAAAGCAATCTTAGCAGGATTGAAGTCAGGAGGGAATTATACATTCTTAGCAAAGACTCACTGAAAGACTGAAATGAAAATGCATGCACGGGCTAAACTAAAGGAGAGAAGTTTTGGTTTAAAATTAAAATACAGTGGGGCAAAACAGAGATATATTTTTTCATCCAGAATTGTTATCTGGCCAATGCTAAATTCGCCTGCAATTAATTGACTTTTTCCATTCTGCGAGTGATGTTTTAAAACACAGCTCAACCTTAATATATGACTCAGTGGATAGTTTTACTTTAAAATATATTTATATGTTATTTAGAGACAGCACAGTTTGGTACTACTTCTCCCCTGCAGGAGAGGGTTTAAAAATCCCTCTTAACGAACAGCTTCATTCACAATAATTGTCAATTATCTTTTTCTATTTATTTTTTCATTAATTTCTCTGGGAATAGAGTACCCCTTCAGTTCCCCCCCTCCTTTAAGACAACCATTTACGTTAACTCCCTAATCGGTGAGAGTGGGGATTGCAGCAAAGCAAGATGAAGAATCAGGGTTATTTAACATAGACTCAACTTTAAGACGGTCAGGCAACCTACTATTAATTTACCCAGCTGCTTTCAGGCTCTGAGCAGTGCTTATTAAAGTCTGAAGGTATTTGGGAAGGATTCATCATAATCTGTGCAAACCACAGAAAGCAAGATTGCCAAGTCAAATTGGAGGTGCAGATTTCCAAATTAAGACAAGTGAAATTGAATCTGACATAAGAAAATAAACATTTTTGTAACTAAAATAATAATCACAATGCTGGTTATCTCTCCAGAATCTGGAATTACAGTATCTTGTTACAAATTAACCAATTATATTACTTATAAATATAAGTTGGTGAGGCAGACTTTGTCAGAGGAACTAACAATTCTGCTAGAGCTCCAGATGATATTCCAGGTGAAGCTCAGTGATGTTTGAGGAGATTTGGGTTTTAAAAATCTGTACCTTCACATGAAAAATATGAAGCTCTCTTTATGGGCAGAATTGCAAATTAAACGTAATGTCTAGTTTATTTAATTTTCAAGAGAGAGAGAAAGAAGCGAAGAGAGAAGAGAGAAGAGAAAGGGATAAATGAAAGGAATTTCTTGACCTATTTTGCATTTCAGTTATTTTTCCTCTGAAAACCTTAGTGGGTATAAAAGCAGCCTAGGAGGCTTGTTTGTGTGATTTTAGTCAGGAAGCCTTTTAAGGGAAGGTCTAATTGTTTATTTTGCACAAGAAGTAGTTCTTACCAATTTTACTGCATAAAATTGTAAAGGAACCAAATCTTTTATGATTCCAGTTGTAACAGGAAAGAATTATGGATGGTTTGCTACTATAGGATGAATTCTTCTGTAGCAAGCTGAAAATAAATGTCCTATTGTCCTAAGTATGCAGAATAAATTTTACCTGATGGAATTATAGCAAGACAAAGAGAGCTTATACTCTCTCGGCAAAGGATAATGTAAATGTAACAAACTCTCCTTGGAGTCAAGTTCAGTTCCTTCATACAGTACATCTACATAATTTTCTTGAGAATAATATGGAAATGCTTTGCCATAACTTCCTTTGTGAGGTTTAAAATTTCCAATTTAGCAGATAGGGTGAGTATTCACTGGTGGTCTCCCATCCTAATACTAATCAAACCCAAGCCACTTAGCTTCTAAATCCAGAAAAGGTTGTACAAATGCTGCTATCTACTGACTCAATAGGTGATGACACAGATTTAAGCATTTCTTTCTCTAGAATATCTGCAGGCCAGCAGCAGGGTGATGAATTCATCAAAAAGCCCTTGATTCTTCCCTCGTCAATAATTTAGATCATTTGGAATGGATGGCATTAAGCTGAAGGATAGCATTCTCAGTTTGAGAATCCGATCTAAATCCCTACTAAATGCAGTTTGGTTCGACTTATGATTGTAAATGAAAGCAGCAGAAATAACCATGGTCTTATACGTGAACAATGGAAATAATCAAGGTAACATTATGCTCACTATTAATCATATTTGTAGCCACTTTTACTTCTCATTTTTACTCTTGTAACTGTGAAAAGAGAAAAAATGGATATTTGTTACCTTACAGCTGGGAAACTAAGACTCAAAGGAAAAAGCAGAAACAGTAAACTTTCAATTGCTGGAATATACTGTAAATCTGGCCCAGGGCATGGAGAAGGGATGAATGAATCAGAGGTGGTATTCAGCATGTTCTGACTAATTCTGGAGAACCAGTAGCGGAAATTTTGAGTAGTTCAGAGAACTGGCAAATACCACCTCTGACTGGAGATTTTACAGTATCCTTCCCCTGCCACGCCCACCAAGCCACGCCCACAGAACCGGGAGTAAAAAAATTTGAATTGCACCACTGGAATGAATCATAAAGGGAGAAAGAGGTTCAGAGAAGATTATTCAGTTCTAGGAAAGAAGAAAGTAGTAGGGGAAAAAAAAGCTATAATAACCCTGCATTGATCAGATTCAGATTCTTACACAGTAGGATACCAGGAACTATCCATCTCAGAGGTGAAGAATATAAGAATAAGGTATTGGTACATGGGGATTATATTTCTATTTCTAGAAAGGTGGAGATTTCTGTATGTATATTTTGTTTCATTAATGAACCAATGTGACTTTTATTGACATTAAGAAAAGTATTCTGGAACAATTTGCATGCTTGACATAATGCAATCACCTTTTTGCTTTAGGATTACCAAACATCTCTCTGTCTCATCATTTTTAATATTGAATTTTAGTAATATAAAGCAAAATAGATTCTTCTATGTAGAAAATGTTTTATCCCTGTTGTTGTGGCAGTGATTCTTATCTCACCCAACTCTTTGAATATGAATGCCTGTTATGCAAACTGGGATATTCATAATATATAATGTGGTCTATTATAGTGTCAGACACTAGAAATCAGGAAGCAAGGTGGTTTGAATGATTGCAAGTTTACTGAATGCTAATGCCCTCTTCAAGAATCTGGACTACTAACATTTAAAGCAAAATGGCCATGGATAAGAGTCAATGGAATTCAAGGTGTGCTGGACTTGGATCTTTTGTGGGCATAAAGGGACTCAAGACTGTTGACACATTTGACCCCTACCTCAGGTACAGCCTGATCATCTACACACAGCTAGTAATTGCTCTTTGAAGATTCATCACAATTTCCCCAAACTAATACATTCTTGCAATGGATCTTCTTTCTTCTAGTCATTCAGTTGGAATGGTGTCCATTTTTAGTAAATCAGTTAATAAATAAAAAGAAATATGACCATTCCTTGAACTGTTGCACTGTACTTGCCTTGTATTGTACCTAGCATTCTGGCCACAAAGATGACAAAAATTATTGTGTCTCTTGTTCAAGGTTTAATTTGATGTAGCATACTCAGATGTTCTATAAATACACTTAGTCATAAATCATTATATTTAGCTTTCTGTTGCAAAGTCTAAATGGCTTTTCCTGCCGTCTCAAAACTAAATTTCTTTACTTAAAAAATAAAAAAGGGCTTCATTATTCTAATAAGAAAATTGGGCTGTTTAAATCATCGTTACTCTAATTCAGTATGCATGAACCATGCTGAGGTAAATCATATTTCTTTGAACTTTGAATTAATATATTATCCACAAATATTTCTCTCTGCCTGTTCCTCATGTATTATTTGGATAAGAGGAGTTTTACTATGTGTAAAATATATGCAATATTAATTTTGAAAGCAACAGTCTAGTGAAAAAAGTAGCTGCGAGAATATAAGTCTAGGCAGATGATAAATTCAGTCCAGGGAATGTACATTTGAATAAACTGTCTAAATATCAAGGCTGATTGGCTTAGCTTTTATCTTTAGAGGGACGAGGATTCAATCAGAAAGTGTCAACCCTATAAGACAGACCAGAGGAGAGCTTGATTTAGACTTGTCTGCAACTGCACATAGACATCAACACATATCTATGCTGCAAAAGAGGTTGATGGGTAAGCAAAGGTTGCGGATGGCTGACGTGCACACTACCCAAATCCTTATGACATGTTGTGTGAAGATGCGCATCCTTCATGCTGATTGGTGCTCCAGCCTCCTGTTGGTAGATGGGCAGAAGGCAAGGCACATTCAAAGGACAAAATGGAACAGCTAGCGAGGGTTGAAGTATAAATGCAACAGCTATGCAACCATCTCCCAATGGCAGATGTATGTGTTCTTTGACGTGCAGTAATGCAGAAATCTGTTCCAGGCTTAAGAAGCCTATTCCATATAAGCCAGGGCCACTTTTAGCATAGCAGCTATACTGACCGAATCTTGCATATCTGATTGTGCATCCCTCTCCCTCACTTTGTCTTAGTGTGAACTAGGGAGGGGCCTGGCTGAAATATTTATTCAAACTGGTTCCTTTGAATGGTCTCCAGCCCTACTTATTTGAGCGTTGCCTAGGTAGCAGCTCTTCCTCCTGTCCTTCAAGGGCATTTTATATGCTTTCTACATAAAGTACTTCTAAAGAGCTTCACTCTGAGATCTATTCAGAAAATAGTTTTTTTCTGTTTCATTGAATGGTAAAAGTGCGGTTTGCTTTCTAGAACCCATTGCAGCTATTAGGGAAGGATTGCTCACCCAGCACAAAAGTGAGAACTAAAGCAGGACTAGGAGAAGATTCCTGGCCTCTAGGGGGAGGTTGCTTATTTGTCTGCAAGTAGGCCTACTTCATTAAGGAAACAAAACACTATAAATGACTGTATTAAGTGCTGTGCTATGAAGAAGATTATGTTTTTAACTCTAAAATGCTGCTATACCCCATGTTGGAGGTGTTAAATCACTATTTGTTTTGTTAAGTTGTATTTGTACATTTTTTTTCCTCTCCACTTTTTCTTTCCTTTCCAGTATTTTCATTTATATAGATTATTTCCCCCCCAAATGGCAGTAATTCTGCTAATGCAGTCCAGAAGGTGAGCCTTGTTCCTAAGAAGCATCTATAGCAGTGATGGCTAACCTTTCCCATGTTGCATGATGAAAGGGCTTGTGTGTGACACCCCCTCTGCGCCCCATGCATGCGCATGCGTCTCCCCCGTGCATGTGCGGCAGATACCCAACAGTCAGCTGGCTGGCAGGGGTACACACGCATGTGCAGTGGTGTTCTTCCGGGCGATCTCTTGCGTGCTGGCAGAAATGGCTTGGCGTGCCACTTCTGGCACACGTGCCATAGGTTCACCATCATGGATATATAGGATTTGCGGCTAAGGTTGCAGTTCTGTAGCGCTTCATCAAACTCAGAAAACATACAGAAAAATACATTGTAGGCGGTAAAACAGAAATACATTCATTGTCAATTCTTAGATCACCAGAATTCACTCAGGAGGCCTTACAGTTTAGAGGAAGATACATTTATGACCTCACTTAAGAAAATTTACTTTGGTTGGTGGCGGGGTGGGATTCAAATTTTTTAACAACTGGTTCTGTGGGCGTGGCTTAGGTGATGGGCATGGCTTGGTGGTCATGTTATTGGCTGGGTGTGGCCAACTCAGTATCACTCACATCGAGCTACGCATCTCCTTGCCTGGCCTCTCATGACTGTGGGGATGCTGCAACAGTCGTAAGTGTGAAAAATGGTCATAAGTCACTTTTTTCAGTGCCATTGTAACTTTGAATGGTCATTCCACACAAGCAAAGTACCAGCAAAGGAGGGGAAAAAAGCTCCAGAGACGTTCCTGAGACAGGAAGTCTAGTCCTGCCAAGAATGTAATACGTGTTAACGGAAAGGCAGTTTCTGTAAGCTACATCAGAATGTTTCCTTCCTGCCTTCCTTACAGGATTAGGCCAGTAATTTCTTCTAACAACTGGTTCTTCAAACTGCTTAGAATGTTAACAACCGGTTCTAGCGAATAGGTGCGAACTGGTAGAATCTCACCCCTGGTTGGTGGTCATTCAGTGAAAAGATGTTACCAATTGTGAAGATTTTCTGTATGTTTTAGAAAACCAAAGAATATATTTTCAATAATACCTAACATATGATGAAGATATTGAGGACTTTTTTCTTATTCTGTGTCAAATTTTAATAAATCAAGGGAAAGACACCCCACTCTTGAAAAAAAACCTTCAGCAATCTAACATTTTTTTCAAAAAATAAACCTTCCAATGATTGCAATCTAATTTACTTAATAGCCCTACTTCATTAAGGAAACAAAATAGTTGAATCTGAAACTACAATTTAGCCTTAGTGATGATTTCATGGTTCTGTAGACTTAAACAAGATGGTTTCCAAGACCAGCTCCCTGGGTAGAATCTTGCTCCTCCTCCATCACTCTTGTTCCTAGATTTAAGGAAGGAGTCATGTAAACTATCGGGTCCAGTGTAGGGATTCAAATTAAAGCGTCTCAGCATCCAAATTAAAGCATTCCAAACACATCCAGAATTAGATGTGGAAGCCTATCATTTTTCTTACTATAGATAGTCCTCGAGTTATGAATGTAATAGAGCCTGGCCATTCTATTTGTAACCCAAGGATTTGTGGGAGTGAATCTCGTACCTTGAATGATCACTCCCTCCTTTCGCTCACCCATTCGCTAATCAAATGTGAGGTTCGTTAAGTGCACACAAGGTATTTCAGGGTACGGAAGGCCATGCGGGGGGGGGGGCTAATAATGTAACAGTCAATCTGCCTAAGACACCCAAGGCCTCCCCACCCCACTAAAATACTTCGTGCTCCCCACAATTGCTTTCCCCCCACCCATCCCGCTGTGCTGGGTCATTTACCTTGTGAAGATCTAGCAAGCAGCCTCCTCTCCAGCCTCTCAGCTGCGTGCACCCCTCCAATGCTCTGTTTCAGGCCTCCAGAGGCCTCATCTGGCATGTTGCTGACCGAAATGAAGTTTCTGAGGGGCAGCTTCAGCCCTTAGAAGCTCCATTTTGACCAGCAACATGGCGGATGAGGCAGGACAAATGTTGCACAGCCTCTAGGGTTGTTCATAAGGGCGACCAACTGCTGTGGTGCTGCAATATTTGTAATTTTGGGACTTCTTCATAAATGCTAGGGAGTGCTTATTGTGTAACTTCAAGCATTCCCTAAGGGATCTCCTGTAACTGATTCTACTATCAGATTACTTGTCAGCCCAACAAGGTAGACCAAACTAAGAAACCAATGCAACCAAGTCAAAACTGCTTTTATTATAACAATTATAGTGGATCTGCCACATCCATGTTAGTCAGCCAGTCCAAGGGTCGGAGTTTACATAAGCAGAAATTAATAGGAATGACATGGCAGAGCAGGAAATCAGAGATGATTTCCAACGAAGAAACACGGGTCAGTACTTTTTCTTAAATCAGGCTGCAGCCAGCTATTTTTAATGAAGAGAGTTACTCCCTTGCTTAGCAAGGAGCCTGTTGAGCATCTTTGCTCTGCTGTTTGTAGGCTTGGAGGCTACGGTATATCTGATTTGATATGGTTGTTCTGATAGTGCCTGAGTTTGATCAACCTCAGGTGATTCCTAACTAGGTGTCTCCTGAAGGTGACATTCCACTGATTCAGCTGGAGTAACTTCTTTTTTTAAAAAAAAAAACTTTATTGATTATACAACTAAAATATCAAATAAACACAAATACAACACACAGAAAAAAAAGGAAAAAGGAAAAAAGAAAATGATTAAAAACTAGCAATTCTGTTATTGACAGTCTATGGTTCCTTGTTTGTTATCAATATTGGTGATATATTTACAAATACATCTTATTGCAAATATATAATTACTATCTCTTTTACATTTTACATTGTTTACTAATATATTTTCTATTTTTGTTCTATCCAGTCATACCAGCATTCCCAGCTTCTGTAATATTCTGATGTTTCTTTTTCCTTAAGTGCTAAGGTTAACTTATCCATCTCTGCACAGGCTGTTATCTTCTGAAAGACCATTTCCTCTGTTGGAATATCTGCTTGTTTCCAACACTGTGCAAAGGTTATTCTAGCTGCAGTAAGAATGTGCAGTATTATATATTTGACTTTTTTAGAAATTTGTCTATTAAATATCCCCAATAAGAAGAATTCTGGTTTTACTTCAGTTTGCTCCGCCGTTATTTTCTCTAACCATTTTTTTATTCTATGCCAGTATCTTTGGGCTTCAGTGCAGGACCACCACATCTGAAAGAATGTTCTGTGTTTCTTTTTACATTTCCAGCAATTCGGGTTCATGTTAGGAGACATTTTCGCTATTCTCAAGGATGAGAGATGCCATCTATAAAACATTTTATAGGCATTTTCTTTATACGTTGCTGATTTTGTAATTTTATTGTTCCTTGTCCAGACCTTTTCCCATTCTAATAATGTAATGCTACGTCCTATGTTTCTACTCCAAGCTATCATGTTGCCTTTGACTACTTCCTCTTTTAATTCCATCTCTAATAAATAATAATAAAATTTAGTTATATTTTTTTTATCTGGACCTAATAGGATTTTATCTAATTGTTGTGCCTTAGCATAAATTCCAAAATTTTTCTTGTCCTGGCTATATCTATTTTGAATTTGCAAATAAGCCCACCGGTCTACTTGTAGCCCTTGTTCTTGGAGATCTTTCCATGATTTTAAAATTCCTTGTGCATCAAGAAAGTCTTTGTATTTTATCATTTTATTAAGGTCTAAATTATTTGGATGTATCATCGCCTCCATCACTGAGATCCAGATTGGAATTTTTAAATAATATTTTTTTTAAATTTTGTTCCAATTAGCCAATAAGGAATCTCTAATTATATGTTTGTGGAAATACTTCTGCTTAATTTTTCCAGCGTCCCATAAAAATGCGTGCCATCCCTTCTGTAGGTTGTGGCCTTCTAGAAATAAGATTCTTTTATTCGACAGATTTACCCACTCTTTCAACCAAAGTAATGAGGCTGCACTATAGTATAATTCCCAATTTGGGAGTGCCATACCTCCCCTGCTCTTCATATCTTGCATTGTTTATCCTCTGTTTTTTCCCTTGCCAAATAAATTTGGTAATTATCTTGTTAGGTTCCACAAAGTAATTTTTATGTATTTTTATTGGTATTGTTTGGAATAAGTAAATAAATTTGGGCAAAATGTTCATTTTTATAGTGGCAATCCTCCCTAATAAGGAGATTTGCAATTTGACCCATATCTCTAAATCTTTTTTGACTTGCTGTAATAATTTATTATAATTATTTTCCATTAGGGTTTTGCAAAACTCAGCTGGAGTAACTTCTGAGTCAGAGTCTGAGCCCTGGGGTTCCCTCACTCCTATGTTAAGTAGGCTTGCCTGAGATGTTTTCTCATATTATTTTCTTGGCCCAGGCTCATGCTCTTCTTACCTAAACATTGCCTTGGAAACAGCTCTTCCTCCTGTCATTCAAGGTCATTCCTTATCCCCTCCACTGCTCTTACTGTTAAGTTTCTTTCCTCTCCAAATTGGAGTCTCTGTCTTCCTGTAATTTCAATAAATTATTCTGCGTCCTGCATTCTGGAATGAGAAAGAACTATTTCTGATCTTCACTCTGACATCCTTTCTGATATTTGAAGATGCTGTTTTATCTCACCTCAGTTGCCTTGTCTCAAGTCTAAATACTGTATATCTACCTTCCTTCCTCCCTCTTCATACAATTTTGTTCTCTAATTTTCCTTGTTGCCTTTGTCTGAATTTGTTCCACTTTCTCTAAATCCTTTTTAATGTAAGCTTGATGCCCAGAACTGGACACAGTATCTAGGTTTAGAGTGGCCAAAAAAGAATACATGGGAATGAATACTTTCCATGACTTGGGAATTATATTTACATGGATGCTGCTTAAAGTAGTATTTGTCTTCGTTACAGCCATGTCACATTCCTGGCTCATATTCTCTTTGCTAATTACTAGTTTAAGGTCATTTTGAGATGTATTAGTAGCAATTCAGATATTGTCATCATGCTATACCTGTGCGTTTAATTTTTGTTTTCCTATGCGAATAACTTACAAAGGGTGTAAATTTCATGCTGTTCATTTTCAGCATAGTTCTCTAACCAAACATCATAATTCTGAATTTTATTTTGATCTTTTAAAATATTATCTATCCTGTTAAGCCTGTGTTCCCCAACCAGGGTTAAAGAGACAAGCTAAACAGAATGTGCAGCGTTAGTCAGATAGGCACACAGATAAATGTGTGAGATAAGTTTGTATGTTAGTTAACATACAGTAAAAATAACAGATATGCTTGTGCTATCAAAAATATAGTTTATTCCATTTAGAGTTTATAGCATAGTCAAATTAACAGTCCATTAGTCATGTATCGTTTTAGTCAGTCCATTCAAGGATACTCAATTTGCAAAGTCCGTGTTGAATATTCAATGTCAGTTCACTTACAAATAAATCAGTCCTCTCACCATTGATAAAATCAACAGTCCTTTCTCTCTCCCGTTCCAGTAGGAGAAAAACGCAGTCTTCAATCCATACAGTAATTAGGGATCATCAAGCCAGAGAGCAAGCTGCCGTTGTCTTGCTTCTTTTATGGTACTTTTACAACCACACCCTTAATTACATTCTTGCAGTTAAAGTTACAGACACTTTAACCAATAAACCATGATAACTTATTTATTATTTTACCTAAACCAGTTAGGGTAAACAATGTTATCCCTAACATATCCCACCCATTTGGTGCCATCAGCACATTTGATAATAATCCCTCCACTTCATCCAAATAATTATTAAGGATAGTGATATTTGAGGCATCCCACTTGATACTTTTCTCCAACTGAACGAGGTACCTTTGATTTTCATGTCAACTGTGTAACTATTTAATCAACATAGCCTCTAGTCACACTTGATTATCTTCCTAATCAGGTTATTATAGGGTATTTGGTAAAATGTTTTGCTGGAATCAAAGATATATTAAGTCTACAGCTGGGTCATAATTTATTAAGGAAGTTGACTAATTAGAAATTAGTGGTTTATTTTGACAAGATCTATTTTTTTAAAAAAATCCATGCCAACTTCTAGTAATTGCTGTATTGTTGCTGAGGTACTTATAGCTCAAGTACCTTATGGATTGCTCAACTGCTCTGCTTCCCAGGGATTGATCTCAGATTGATTAGCTCCTAGTTCCTAGTATTCTTCCTTTTTTTCCCTTTTTGAATAAAGAAGCAATATTTTCTCCCCTGCAGGCATTTGGCACTAGTGTGCCAGATTTGTTCAGAATTGGAAGATACATAGAATAAAGGTTGGGCCAAACAAGCAGCTTGCTCCTTCATTTTCATAAGATGCAATTGATTTGGCCCTTGATATTTAAATTCATTCAGAGTAAAGATCTATTCCCTGATCGTGTTTCTATTAATCTTCAATGAAGCTTCAAGCCTGCCCCTTCACCCAGTTCTTCACAATTTCCAGATGGAAGATGTGTTTTTTGGCAGGAGCAGATTGAATTAAAATAGAAATTCAGTAGTTTTATTTTGCCATCTTTTACAGAGCAGCTAATATAATATAATAAAAATCTTCATCAATCTCAGTTCACTCTAAACTTTTGCTTCCTTGGAACCAATGCTATGGTTCTTGGGCATCTGTACCCTTCCTTTATAACCTGGCCCTTTTAAAATTTCCTGTACAGGTAGTCCTTGACTTACAATAATTCACATGATCAAAATTCCGATGCTTGGCACAACTGGCATATATTTAAGACCATTACATTATCCCAAAGTCATGTGATCACCATTTGTAACTTTTACAGCTATTTTCTGACAATCTAAGTTAATGGGGGAAGCCAGATTCTCTTAACAACCACATGATTCACTTAACAACTGCAGTGATTCTCTTAACTGTGGCAAAAGTCATAAAATGGGGCACAACCCACTTATCATCTCTCTTGCTTAGCAATGGAAATTTTGGTCTTAATTGTGGTGTCTTTGTATGTATCTTTTTCTCATGCAAAATCTTCAGCAAACATTTTGTGTCGCAATATGATCTTCTTTGGCTATAACTCCATTTTTTATTTTTATTTTAGTTCATTGCAATTTTTTGAAGTAGTGCTCTTAGTATCTCCTTCTGTAGAAGCTTTACTCATCATATTCACCTACCCTGGCAGCCTATTTATTATTCTTTTTAGTTTATTAAAATCTGGGGTTTTTTAAGCCTAAGATATGTATTTTATTGTGTTGAATTTTAGTTTCCCTTGAAACAGAGAAATAAGTTATTTTCATGCGGAAAACACTTGTTCTGCTCTTCTGTTGCTTGAAGTCAAACCATAAAGATTTAAAACTATTGTTTCTGTTTGCATCTTTTATTACACCATCATTTTTATTATTTCCATATATCTACTATTTCCATTTCTCCAGGGAAGTTTTCTCCATTCATTAGTATCCAGTCAAGAATGGGTGATTTTCTTCTGCCTTCCTGCATTTTCTAAAGAGGAAACCACCAATAATTTCGTGGAAGGACAGCGCTTGGCAGAATTTGTTTCTCAGTTGATACAAATGGCATAACTATTTGTAGTTACTGGCATAATGAACATCAGCCAGCATCAGGTTGCTATTGTAAGGCATCATCTATTTTCTCCTTAGTTGGGTTGGTGACTTTGCTTTTATTTGCTACTTATAGATGTTCTCTATAACATAGCCAAGTTAACTCATTTGGATATTTTAACAAACCATTCAACTTCCCCTTCATCTCTATTGCTATTTTTCCTCTTGAGTAAACTGTATCTTTCAGTTACTATATTCTAGGATTCTAGGATTCAGCACACCAATTGTTTTCTGCATCTATTACATCATATTTATCTTTTGTGCTAAGAGCTGAAATTCATCATATTTCCCATATTTAAGCATTAGAGTATAGGCAATGAGGGTCATGAACTTTAGGTTTCTTCATTGACTATGTTTTCTCTTTCTTCTTCTTTTCCTTACCAGAAAGATTTAGTCTTTCCTTTCATTTTATAATACCATCTCTGTATGATTTATCTGGTATACTAGGTAACTTAATAGTCTACAGACAAGCTATACATGGTAACAATTTCATAGACTGGACGGTTTATATAGATATATTTCCTTTGCAGGTAACATGGCCCTCAAACATTTAGACCTTTAAAAGTAAAAGCCAAGTTCTTTGAGATGAGACCTGGGAATATGTAAGAATCATTTGGATCAGATCAGAGTCCTTTCTGATCCAGTATTCTGTTCCTGCAGTGGATAAACAGATGTTTGTGGTAACTTGATAGGAAGATTTGAAGACAGTAGTATTTTCCCGTTCAATTGCTGTAGGTGAATATTGATACTGGGTACTTAGCCATCATGAAAAGGAACTGTTGATAAGGTACTTCTTGTTTAATTCCTTTATAACGTTTTCTGCACCGCTGCCCAGGAATGACCATATTATAGTAATGAATTATGTGTTTTAACTGTGTACCATATAAAATATGTATTTCATTTTATCTCTCCTGAATCTTGCACCATTCGGTTTATTGGTTCACATGAGGTTTTAAATTATGAGAAACTGTTTCCCCTATCTCATTTCTGTACACAAAACCTTCTATACACCTTCTAAGCTAAAAAGCCATAAATATAACAGAACAGTAAGTAATGCAAGTTTCAGAATATTAATTCCATATTTCTGACTGTGTAGATCTGAAGAATATTTGAATGGTTATGTTCTAATAGTAATTGTTATAGCCAAATGATCTTCCAAGCAACCTCATATACAGTACACTAAAGTAGTCAGATCTGGATGAGATTACTTCTTCATTATTTATAATTCTTCTTGGTCTTCCATAAATAGTAGTAAGTTCAGCTGAACATACAGTACTGATCCACTGCAATGCTGGGCTCCCAGTTTATTGGTTACTGTTGTAATTAGTAGTGGCAAGTACTGTACAATACAACACATAGTGATGCAGATCCCCTGTTCAGATCCCGTACACAAAAACAGAGTCTTCAGAGCAGGTTTAACCAGGTTGTAACCTTGTTTAATAATGCAACATTTAAAAAGCACATTTGTCAGTAATGGTTTCATCATATCTTTTTCTCAAATGGAGGAGAACTCTGGCAGAGCAGGGTTTATCATTCCTACCCCTTATTGAGCCAGTCTTGTTAACATGGGATGAGTAGACACATGATTGTCTTTAATCTTCCAGAATCCTAACCATATCCCCAGGCTGCACAAAACGAAACATCTTCTATTTAACTGGTAGTCAATGATATATCTGCTGACTTTGCTGTAAAGACAGCATCAATTTAACAAAAGATACAACCATTTTATCCACAAAGTATCTTGCAAGTAGATCATAGTGGGCTGCAAAACAATCTGTCATATAGTGTGCTATATACACTATATAATAAGATAGCCGATTATCGGTGTGGCTCTCTTTTCTTTGCCTATCCTCACACACTCAGTCCAAGAAATAAAACATTTAAAATTAATAAATTAAGGCCAGATAACACAAGGTAATATTTCCAAAGTAGGTAATACATTTTCCTTCTCCAGATGCATCAGAAAAGTCTTAATGAAGAATTTATTTCATTCAATTTCTTTTCTTTGGTGGCATCACCAGTGGGTAATAATTGACTTGCCACACACCAAAGTGATATCCAGTAGGGCAGATTCATTTATTATCAATGTTCCTGAAAGAACATGATAATCCTGATTCTGAGTAAATAGCAGGTTATTTTGATAGCTGTCTCTGATTTCTGTCAGATGCCATAAACTCAGAGCCAAGGACAAGAGCCTTTTCATTTTCATCAAAGAATTTCTCCTTTACAGTGAAACAAACTGGGTGGTGATTACTTGATGGATGAAAAGAAATAACATTTAGACTAACATACATGTGCACAAAATATTAGCTTCCAGATAGCATGAAATTTTCTCTTGCCAGAACTCTGTGGGAATAACCTTTTTCATGGTATTCAAAATAGAGGCAATTGTGTGTTTAATATAATGGACTTTTTTTGTTCTTTGGTATTTATAATATAAAACTTTTTTTCAGGTTTTCAAATTATATAATCATTTAGTCTTTTATCTGAATTTATGCCTGTCTGTTGTAATTATATTTCATTGTGATATACTGTTGCTTTTCATTTGTAAACCGTCCTGAGTAATTTTTTTAAGACTAAAGGGGAAGTAAAAGAATAAATAGAACTAAGCAAAAAAAAATTCATAGAAATTTATAGGATGTTAGAGAGAAACTGGGAGGAGTCAAAGAGGAAATTAGTCTGGAATCCTTAAGTGGGCATAAGAAGGCTAAGTCTGCTCCTCCGCCACCCTCCTCCCCAAAGCCATGGAATATTATCTAATCTGACCTAGCTGCAAACTTTCAGTTTGAGAAAATTCCTGTGTACAGGCTTAAACAATTAAACAACTAATTAAACACTTTATGTATTGATCTGATTGTTTGCCCCTGACATAAGATGAGGCAAAGAAATACAAAACTGAAGTGAATGTGCTAGACCTGTTAAAACTGGTAGTCTCTGGAAACTCATCATTCCCAACTGAGACACCTTACTTGCTGCTGAAGATGAGAGTTAAAATTTTGTGAATTTGGGGGATATACCTCTATAGGAATATTTTAAATATAGCAAAGGAATGCTATGCCTCTATGGGAGTATTTCTCAACTGTGGTGTCTTTAATACAGCTTGCCTATAACTGGATGGGTGGGAAATGGCCCTGCTTTGATGGATTTTGTTAAGCCTGGGTTCCCCAACCAGGGTTAAGGAGACAAGCTGAATAGAATGTGCAGTGTTAATCAGATAGGCACACAGATAAATGAGTGATATAAGTTTGTATGTTTGTTAACATACAGTAAAAATAACAGATACGCTTGTGCTATCAAAAATATAGTTTATTCCATTTATAGCATAGTCAAAATAACAGTCCATTAGTCATGTATCATTTAGTCAGTCCATTCAAGGATATTCAGTTAGCAAAGTCCGTGTAGAATATCCTATGTCAGTTCACTTACAAATCAGTCCTTTGTCTCTCTCCCGTTCGAGTAAAGCAGTCTTGAGTCCATGCAGTAATTAGGGATCATCAAAGCCAGAGAGAGCAAGCTGACGTTCCTTGCTTCTTTTAAAGTGCTTTCACAACCACTCCCTTAATTACATTCCTATATTTAAAGTTGCAGACACTTTAACTAACAAACTATGATTACATATTTATTATTTTACCTAAACCAGTTAGGGTAAACAATGTTATCCCTAACAGATTTGAAATACATTTTGTTACTACTCATATGAATAGCAGGAAACAGCTGAGCATGGCCATGCCACCTCTCCTATATCACTTCTTCATCTGTAGGAAGAGACATAACAGATGAAATTGGGTGTTGGGCCCCATGCAGGCTGTGGGCTACCCATTCCTTGATTGTAGGAAAAATACTGATTATCTGTCCAAAGTTTGCAAGGATTAAAATGCTGAAGATTGAGCAGGAGGTAGCTTAACTGAGAATGAAAATTGCAGAAAGAAGGCTGGGCTTCTCTCCAAAATGATCGGGATTCTTTTCAGCATTTCCTGTACTTTTCTTTCTCAGTGCACTTTCCCCTTTGTTGCGTGGAAATGATGATTTTTTAAAAAATCCTCCCCCTCCCATAAGGTCAGCAATTGGTCAGATTTTACTAATGTGCTCTCAGCCACCACATCATAGCCTGTGCCTCCAGAGTGTCTGAGATAGCTACAGTCCCCAGAACAATTGTGGGGTTTCTGGGGGAAAGCCTAACTTGGTTAAAGATGTCACTCTTTATGCACCTTCTGCTTTGTAACATACGCACATTGGATTGCATCCCAGTTCTGCTCTGTTGTGTTTGGCTTATTAACATGGAAATATTTGCTGTGAGATATGTCATCATTCCCCTCTGCCCCCAATATGTAGCCCTATATTGCCTCTTGTTCTACTGAGCATCTTGCAATTCAGATTCAAGGTCACTGAAAGACCCTGAATTTCAGGAGAATGAATTGGAATGAATAAGTCCAGTGGGACACTATTTTTCCCCCTTTTCTTGCCAGGTGACACTCCTAGCCATGATTTATGCCTGACTACATTTTTGAAGTGCCATCCAAATGCCATTGTTTTCAAGGCGAATCTTTGTGCCACCCAGGTCCAGTCATTGTTGCAAAGGGAACTGGATTAACGATCATGGAAGTTTCCAATAGCCTGGAATTTATCCAATATCATCATATCTATGTGAATACCTTGGTGCATGTTTCAAACATCTGGATACTTGGTATTTTATAATGCGCTAGTGAGGAGAGTGATGGATATTGCAGATCCAGGATCTCTGCTCAACTACAAACTCTTCGTCTTCAATAGCAACTTAATCTTAGTTAAGTTATGTAGATTTTGGGGGAGAAAATTTGATAAGAATAAGATGTTTTTACAAAGAAACATACATGATCCTCATTGCATACCTTGTTTTTCTATTGTGATAATTCTGATTTCAGAATATAATTGTTACTTACAGTTTGATTGATTACAATCCATTTAATCAGATGTAAGGAATATGGTCCTGAGGAAGGAAAATTTTATACAGTGTGAACATATTTGTTTATGGATGGGGAGAAAGTGGAAATGGTCTGGAGAAAGTTCAGATACAAAGACAATTACTTTGGGATACATATATGCCTATTCAGGACTCTGTCAAAATGTTGTAGATATTTCTCAATTAATTAGCCTGATTTTATTTCTCTCTTTTTCTACCCCTTTACCATGCTCCCATTATGAAAAGTTTTGCATTCAAAAATAACTTTTTCCAAAGCAAAATATTCCATTTGCTTGACAGGATATTTCAAATTTATGAGGAGTCAAGATTTGCAAACAGTTAGTGAACACATTACTTAATTACTGACATGCTTCAACTGAGCAATGACAGTTATCTGCAAGCTGCAGACTTGTGAACACGTTACACAGTGCAATAAAAGCGTCCGAGACCTGCAAATGTTTAGAACAATGTACATAAATTATGGGTTTGTTTTAAAATGTATTGTGAATTATTAGCAAATGGAAAGGTTGGTGGCATGACAGGCTATATAGTTGTTCTGTGCTAAAGAAATATTTGGGGTTTTATTTCTGGGCTTTACTTGGAGAAAAAGTATTGTTTTTTTCTCCCCCCACTGAACCTGATTACGTTGGTTAAATAAAGAAAAAGTATTAAAACTACTTTGAAAAATTAAAATGTAAATAGAAATTATACTTTGTAGTCCAGAAGCCAGAATTTGCAAGATAACAATGCAAGATATTTTATCTTTTATTTAAAGAGAATATAAAAGACCTGTAATTTTGCCTTTGGGTGGGCATATATTTAGGTCTTCAAGTCAGTCTCGACACCTGACAACTGCTGGAATAAATCCCTGGAGTTTCTTGGCTAGTATTTTTGGAAATGGCTTTTTTACCTTCTTCCTAGGGGTGGGTGAGAGTCACCACTGTCATCCAGTAGGCTTCATGCCTAAGGCAGAATTAGAACTTACAGTATCCTGGTTTCTAGCTGGGTGCCTTAATCACTATACCAAACTGGCTCTTTTGCCCTCTGTGTAGTGGCACACTCCCCCCCCCCCCAACCCCAAATCTTATTTAGGAGTCAGCTAAGAGAAGGAAAGGATTTTGTATGCTAGGTCACTACATTTATTTTCTTATAACTCCTTGTCCTTTTAGGCTGGTGACAGGGGATGGTTGAGAAATTTGTTTTATTTCATTGTGGTTTTATTTCCACAGAGAAATTAAAACGTATTTGAAAGAAGGTAAGTGGTTCATTCGGAATATGCAATGTTTTAGATTTGGTCCCAGAAAGATGGTTCAAGGCAGAGATGTTATCTAGCCATTTAAGCCTTGTCCTTTCAAATTGGTTTTTAAATTGCTGTGCTGCAATTTTGAAAACACCTAAAGCAGGGTAATCAAAGCTTTCACCTTGTTTCCTTTGGATCTTTGCCTGAAGTTACTATTAAATTTCCCTGGTCTAGAGTCTCTAGACATATTTAACTACAGCATCAACTATCTATGACTCCATCATCCACCATCTGTCTGCATGAGCATAATTTCTATCTAGCACAGGTCCATTGATGATTTACCAACATAACAAGCATAATTTGAACCAGTTGTTGCCAATGCTTCAGAATGTGTGGGAGGATGAACAGAGCACCTGCCCTCAACTCTTTGAAGAAACAATATCTTTTTCCCACCATCATACCTGGCTTCAAAAATTAAAAGTAGAATTCCTTTTAGATGGTGTAGATTGATCAAGGTTTAGAGAAAGAATCAAGTTTTTATTGGTAAGAATTTAAACATTTCCCTCAGCAATTTCAAGAAATGATTGGGGAAAAATGTTGCTATCATTTGGAGCTTAAATTGAAGCAATTATTATTTCCCCATGTTTTAGTCTGAAATTATAATAGTATAAATGCCCATTTTTCATCCTGAGGTTTCTTCAGATTCCACAATGAATTTCTAACGTATTACTTTTTAATCTACCCGAGACTGACAATTTTGTACTTGTTTTTTTTACTGTATTTTTCTTTTTAGCTTCAAAAAGATCTTTTTAAAAAAAAAAAAAAAAAGTGGATTAATGTTAGCTGAAAATAATTTAACTTGACCTATGGTGCCAGTTAATAGGTTAATTTATGAAGAAAAATTCTGCTTGATATAGTTTTTGAATTTCTTGCTTGTTCTGATCTTTTTTTTTATCAGTTCTGTAATAGCTAATGACTCTACTTTTCAGGTAGTTCTTGTTTATTGGGACTGACAACTCAGTTGTTAAGTGAACAGATGCTAAATGAAACTGCTCAAGATCTGTGCTTAAGATCTGACTTCTGCTTTCCTTTGTTTTATAGACTTGCAACAGTTGTAAATGTGAGTCATAAAGTTACTTTTGTATCGCTTCATAATTGTGAACTATTACTAAAGGAGACAATCACTAAAGGAGGATAGTCTGTGCTTCCATCCATAAAGACCATATTTATGGAAAATATGGAAAAAAATGGAGTAGCCTATCTCGATCTGACTTTCCTTTCTGATAGAATAAATATCAGAAATGTCAGCTCTCTTTCCAATGTCCATCAGAACATCTGGTAAAATCTGAAGTTTTAAACTATCATACCTTTTCTTTTATCATTCTAATATTGTGCCCTTTGTCTTAAAGAATGTGAATTTGGCAAGATAAACATGAAAATGTAACTAAACTAGGCAAAAGAGTCTTATAAAGTAAGTTCATTCATACCATGAATGAATTTCTAACCATTCCTCCTGATTTAGCCAAGAAAATCTTCGAGTAATTTTTCCATTTTTCTTTCTAACTCTTCTCTTCCAAAATCTTCAGGTAATTCCATGAGCTTTAAATTATTTTTATGCAGTTCTGTTTCTAGTGATGGCAATCTAACCTCCATCTTCCTTGTCTCTGACCTTCATCGTTAATATCAGTCTTACAGGAATCCAATTTTACTTCTAAATGATGTTGTTTGTGTAAGATCAATTTAATTATGTTAAATCTTTAATTTTATTGTTGAATCTTACACAGTTGACCTACAAGCACATTCTTAATTTGTGATAAAATGACAGATGTGCCAGCTTCTATTAGAATCTTAATGGATTCTCACTCTTGCCCTCTCTTTTCTTACTCTTTCAGATCACATTTCCACATGCTTTTAAGTATCTTTTTGTAATAGAATCTAAAATGCTACACAGCCCTATTGTTTATGGTATGAAATTTAACTTTTAATAAAGTAATTTTACTCTTTAGTATAACTGCACACATTTAAACAATTGTATTGTTTAAGAAGTCACAATCTGAAAGGTGCAACAGAGGTGCAAGCTGTACACACAAACACAATTTATGCACATAATTGGTGATAAAATTTCTCACAGATATTTTTTCTGGAGGAGAAGAAATGTTTCTACCATATTGGCCAAATTAATCCCCTCTGACAATTAAGTCTGTCTTCTGATGTTTGTCATGCACCACATCTGCCAAACTTATATATCATCTTCTAAAATGGAGAATATTTTGGAATTTCTATAGAAAAGGTGTTCTACTTAAGTATTTTATTCTGACAAGCACAGTCAGAGTTTTCCAAATGCAGAACGCAGATGATTTTACTGGAGAAAATTTAAACTCCCTTGTTGCAGGTTGATGCATAGGAGAAAAGGAGGTAATAATTGGCAGAGGAAGGCGCCCTTGTATGCCTGAAATGCATTGGTAATCAGCTTGACAAATAATTTTCTGCACCTGGTAGTTTTTGCCTTTTGCATCTTCCCACCTGCAGAAAATGAACAAAGGTAGATCAGTGTAATTCTGTTACAATTGGTCTTTTTGTTGTATTTATGGCATTTATTTTTCTTTCTGCTTTTCGTCCGGCGCTCTCTTACAGTGCAACTTAGAATCTTGTGAATGTCCACAGATGCATTAATGTTCTTGGTGTAATTGTTCCTGTTCCAAATGGGTTTTACAGAGAAGAACCTTTTAGAAACAGAAACAGAACAAGCTGTATTGTACCCTTATTCTCAGGATGCTAAATCCATATCCCAAATATCTTTGTCCACGCACAGGCAGTGTTCTTCTGAGAATACAGCTTTCATTTTTAGAAAGTTCTTCTGGGCTCTCATGTCTGGAAAGATAACTTTGAAAAGGCAAGCAATGCCTGGTGAGAACTTAGAAGCCACAGGTAGGGCTCAGTGGGATTTCCACCAGGGGGAAAGACATGATTTCCATTGACCTACACAGCCTTTTTTGATCCTTGCGGCTTTCTGATGACCCACATAAGCAAAATGTAAGCAAATAAGCATATGTACAATTGCATGTTATAGAAAGTCTATAATTAGTAAGTCTTGACTGCCCCTGTTTTCTGCTTAATTGCTACTACTAGCTTGCCTGTTGAAGATACCTTATTAAGGTTTTCAGGACTGCCTTCTCTAACTATAATCAACCTGCCTGACTCATTTTGTCGCAGGATAAATTGCTGAAAGTTGCCTATTTCTGTGAGGTACCTACTATGGCAGGGATGTCAAATTTGCGTTGTTACATCGTTGTCACGTGATGTATCGCGACTTCCCCCCCTTCGCTAAACCGGGGGTGGGCATGGCCAGCATGTGATGAATCTGGTCCACAGGCGCGAGTTTGACACCCCTGTACTATGGAGTCATGTAAATGCTGCTTTTCTGAGATGGCTTCTTACTTGAACTGCGTTCTGGCCTCTTGGAAACAATTGAAAATGGAGCCATTCTGGAGGGCTTTTGGTGAAGCAATGATGCCTAGGATGTGTGAATGTACTGTAGTTTGGGGAATAGTCTTTAAAATTATTCTTACTTTTTTACTGCAAATGTTTTTTTTCATATGACTTACTGCTATATTGTGAGGGCCTTTAGACTATTGGCTAAAATCCAATAAGTACATTAATGAAATGTTGCTAGCATGAATTGGTAGGGTCATTTTTCAGAAGCTTATCTTTCTTTCTTAGTTATCAAAATTTTACATTTGTGAGCAGGTACAGATAGTCCTCAACTTAACAACCAATTGCTTAGTGACTAGTTCAAAGGCACTGAAAAAAGTGACAAACGGCCAGTCCTCACATATATAACAGTCATAATGTACCTGTGGTCTCACGATCGAAATTGGGATGCTTGTCAACCGGCCTGCATTTATGAAGGTTGCAGCATCCCAGGGTCACATGATGTCCATTTGCAACTTTGCCAGCCAACTTCTGCAAGCAAAGTCAATGAGGGAAGCTGGATTTGCTTAACAACCACATGATCCCCTTAACAACTGTGGCAAACAGGTCCTAATATTATTGAAACTCACTTAATGACTGTCTTGCTTAGTGACAGAAGTTCCAGTCCCAATTGTCATAAATTGGGGGCTACCTGTAGTTGGTGCAGGTCCTCTTTAATGGATATGTAAGTTACTGAACCTTCATATATACATACATTGTATGATGCCTCAAATAAATTCATGCATCACGTAATATATAGTTTCCTCATTTTGCACTTGGCAGTTCTCAGGACAGGAGGACTTTTCCAAGCAATTTTGGTAATTGTGCCAGCCTATAATGTAAAAGGCAATCCACCAGGAATCCTAGATTGAAGTTGTTTAGGATTTACATATCACAGGAGAAAAACTGTGAACCTCATTTAGTCGATCTGCAGCTGCTTTAGCAAAATTGTAGCATGAACACTGTCAGGAGCTTTATTCAGTCCACCTGGCTACCCCATATTACATCATCTTCAGCTTCTGGTCTAGACATAAGAATAATGTTACATAGAATATACTGCGTATAGTTTAAAATGTCCCCACTGTCCTGGAACAGTACACTTACACTGATTTTAACTTTTCTCTTATCAGCTACTTTTTTGGTAGTATAGTATTTTAAGCATGGGAGGGGATTATATGCTGTGCCATTTTTATAAGGAGGACCAGTTGTCTTGTATACAATTATTTAACAGTAATGTATAAACAGACAATATTGTTTCTATTTAGAGGTATAAAATTCCTTGCTTATTTGCAGAAGAATAATTGACTTTTCATAGAAGCTACGGGTATCCTTCCGTTTTCTTTTCTTCCCGTTCCACTGATTGTCTTATTTTCCTTGTTTTAAATTTTTAAAAATTCTTTCCAATTGTTAATAACTCCTTCCTCTTTCCCCATCTCACTCTCCTATCAAATTGTGTTTCTACTCAGCTTCCCAATAAGATTGTGTTCTATTTTATCCTCTAGTTACATTCAACAATCTACCACTTTTGTCAACCCAAGGACCCATGGATATGGCCATGGATACCTATATATCCATTCACAAGATCTGCCTCGTTAAGATTCAGTTCCATTTTATTGGCCTTTATCCATCCCAACATGTAGAGCCCTTCTTAATTCAAGTGTTATGGAGAAATAAAGTTGAAAGTCATCT
Organism: Hydrophis major; assembly: GCA_033807585.1. Classification (NCBI taxonomy): domain Eukaryota; kingdom Metazoa; phylum Chordata; class Lepidosauria; order Squamata; family Elapidae; genus Hydrophis; species Hydrophis major. Next base: position 184,638,570 of record CM066329.1, on the reverse strand, counting down.
ACTCCAAAGAGCCTGGTGATAGTAGTACTCTCAGTACTCTTCTGAGAGACAGCTTGCTCAAAGGAATGGAAAGCACCCCCTAAATCTTAAATAAAAGAAATTACTGAGGGACTTCCAGTCTGCAGCGCTTCGGTGCAGGGAGGAATCCGCGATTATGCGCAGTTTCTGCCTGCGCTCGCTGCTGGAGTGCCCTGAGCCACCCGGCTTCAGGGCTAGTCACCTCCATAGAAGGTGGTGAAGATAGGGGGTATCTGGCAGGGTCGAGAGAAATCGCACCTCTCTTTCCTAGCCGGCTAAATCCCCTTTTCCGAAGGCGGTAGAGTGGCGGTCAGAAATAGCCGCCACATAGAAGCGCTCAGCCGGAAAAGAAAGTGCAGGAGGAGTCAAGAAGAAGTGAAAGTTCTTTTGCTGACTGGGACAAAGCAACAACGAAGTTATCCTGGAACCTGAAATCTGCAAAAAATACATCATTCCCAGTGATTTACAAGCGGCGAATGGAAGTTAAAAGGGAAAGTTCTTCTTTTTTTTTCACTCTCCTTCCTAATGTTGACAGCGAACAGAAATGCATGAGAAATCGGAAAAACCCGCTTTTGCATTAACAGCTAAACTGGATAATTAAATGCTAAAGGGATAATAAGGATTTCTGAACATTTAAAAAAAATTTTTTTTTTTGCTGTAAGTGGGAAGGGAGAGGAAAAGAATTGGAACAGGATTTGGAAGTAAGGAGGAGATTGCCTAGAATTTTAAAGAATCATTAAATACTACAAGACTTCTAAAAGATACATTTTAACTGGACTTTGCAACTGAACAGTAACCCCAGAAAGAGAAAGTGAAGAAAGAAGGAAGTACTAAAAGAAACAGCTTATTTGGACTGTTTGGTGACTTTGGGACTTTTGGAAATTATTTTTGAAGGACTAAAAACACTTGGGTGGTTGTTTTGGAAAAAAATTTCCTTTCTACAATGGCATCACTTGTGGATGAATTGTAAATTGAATACAAAAAATATAAAGAAGAAGAACAAGAAGGGAAAGACTCTCTTGGCATTTTTTTTCAATTCTTAGAAATGGTGATTTGTATCTATGAGAAACTGACTGCACAACAAGATGATTGGGATAAAGAAGAAGCCATCTTTGATGAACAAGTAACTTTACTTGGGGAAGAAAGGGAGAAGGAGGAAAAGAAAAAGGGGACTTTAAGATTTAAAAAAATAACCAAAAAAGAGAAAAATAAGGTGAAAAGTGGATATAATGTGAGAAAACAACAGAAAGGGGGAATGCAGAAGAAGAAAAGGGAGATGGAGAGACAAGGGGGTAAAAAGGGCAGGGAGAAGAAGCAAGGGAGGAAGGAAGGGACGAGAAGACTCAATGGTGGGGAGTAAGATGTAAAGAAACAAGATTCATTTAGAGATAATGGGTAAAATTTAATTGAAAAAGGGATTCTGCAGGTACATAAAAGTGTATTGTTATATTTGTACTTAGAAATAATGTTAGAAAATTGGAAACAACATGTGATTAAAAAATGGGATACAATATTTAGTGTAACTTAGTGAAATTTTTGTGAATAAAAGGAAGGCAATGAAATAAATGAGAGAAATTGAAGTGGGAGGAAATGGGAACATTTTAATGATACAATGATTTAAAATATAAGTGATGTGAAGGGGGGGGGAAATAACTATGGAAAGTACAAGTGTTCCCATAAAAGTATGATATTCAATTGAAAAATAATGTGTAAAATGTTTAAGATTTAAATGAATATTAATATTAATGATTAGATTCAAATTGACATGGATTGTTGTTTTAATTATATTATATAGTTAAAAAAATTTCTTTTTTTAAAATATAATGTGTAACTTTAGAATGTACCAAACAGAATCCCAATGGAAGTTATGTACTATGCTAACTGTTATAAATTTAGGGGAAAGAGTTAAAGGTGTCACACTCCAATTAGTGCACAGGAGAAATTTTGTTTAAAGAGAAAAGATAAATAGATAGCTGGAAACAGAACAGACAAAGAATAATAAACATAATGATCTGAATTGAGATGAGATAAATAAAATAAAACTAAGAAAATTAAAAGAGGTGAGAGGCTAAGATATGGAATGGTATATAAAATGAACATGAATTTGAATTTGTGTCTGTATGAAGAGATGTAACCCGGGATCAAGCAGTTTTCAGAAAAGATGTTTTATGTTTTTATGTTTTATGTTTTGTTTGTTTGTGTATTGCCTTTGAAAATTAATAAAATTTGTTTTTTCTTTTTAAAAAAGAAATTACTGAGGAGGACAGCATTATCAACAATATCAAAAGCTCTTGGGATATAAAGCAGCTTCAACATCCCTCTGCCTCTCTTTGTCTCTCTCCCTAGGCCTAGATCATAACAGACTAATGATGGATGGTACCTCATGAACCAGGCCTTACTAGATGGAAAAGAACTGTGATAATTGATATCTTCCAACTTCCAATGACATTACCCCTTCAGTACTTCCCCTGCCCATACCTGACTTGTTTAACAGAATTGGAAGGGACCTTGTAGGTCATCTAGTCTAACCCCCACCCAAGCAGGAGATCCTACACTATTTCTGACAAATGGCAGTCCAATCTCTGCTTGAAAGCATCCAGTGATGAAGCTCCCACAACCTCCGAAGGCAAGCTGTTCCATTGGTTGATTGTCCTCACTGTCAGAAAATTTCTTATTTCCAGGTTGAATTTCTCCTTGATCAGTTTCCATTCATTATTCCTTGTCTGGCCTCGGTGCTTTAGAAAATAGCTTGACTCCTGGCAGCCCCTCAAATATTGGTCCTTCTCTTCGCTAGACTAGCCAAGCCCAGTTCCTGTAACTGTTCTTCATATGTTTTGTCTCCAGTCCCCTAATCATCCTGGTTGCTCTTCTCTGCACTTTTTCTAGAGTCTCAAGTTTCATACACTGCAGCCATAGAAATGTGTTTAGAACTGCTAGGGAACCAATAACAATACAATTATATTTTGAATGTGTATATTTAATCCACAGACTCTTTAAAACTTCAAGAGACCTGGGCATGGACATCTATTTTTATGGTGGGGAGAGCAGAAGCAGCAACCCTGCGGTTTAGCTTGTGATAAGACTTTGTAAGTAGAGTTCACTGTTGCAATGTACCTCTCAGTTTTTCTTGTTTCTTAGTATCATTTGCCATGACATAAATGTTGTAATCAGCCATAAGTCTGTATTATATTTTTGGCAATACCACCATTTCATAAATTTGACAACTTTACATGATTTGTTGAAAAAGAATTCAAATAACTAGCAGGAAAAAAAAATATGGGAAGCTGCCTGATGCTAACTTACAGTATCACTTTGATCCATCTAGCTTAGTATTGATCTGCTAAGCAATTTTCCCAGCTTTCCCTGTCTTTATTTATGTCTACTCCAATTGTTAACTATGGCACTTTTTGTATGTGACGCAGAGATATAACAATCAAATCTTTCTTCATGAGCATTCAGTAAATAGAAGGGCAGCAGGGAATGGCTTTTGCAATAATGATGGAGAAAAATAAATATACTTGACCAGAGTTGGGAGATTACTTTATTTTCATGCTTGTTCCACCACTTTGCAGAATTAGATGGGCAACATATAAATTTAACAAATAAGTAACTAAATTCACATATTCAAATCCAGAAGTATTGCATATTAAATTAAAAATACTAGTAATCTTAAAGGCACTAGGTTCATTAAAGAACTCCACTTGACTTTTGATTTAAAGCAAGGCCAGTTTTATAGGGGAATAATTGCCGAAGGTCATGCAATGAGAAGAAGTATAGTTTCAAATCCAAAGTACAGATCAGTATCTGAAATGAGTGAACGGATCAATACTTTCCATCTAAATCAAAGCTGATGTCAGGGTTCCAGGTAATAGTCCCATAGCAAGCAAAATTCCAAGGCAGGTGAATTCCTTAAAGAATAGCTCTATTGGAAACTATATCATGGCAACTTTATGACCTGCAAAGTTCAATTCCCAGAATTCCTGAGCTAGCTTATTTACAGGTTGTAAAGTTGCCATAGTTCCCAACACTGATCTAAATAAAATTAAAATACAAACATCAGTTTATTTCCACTTTGTATTGCTATTGTACCTGTTGGTACTGTTATAGAAAGATCGATTGATTGATTGAAAGATTGATTGCATCAATCAAGACAGCTCTTTCTATATTAATGAAAAATTATGATGCTTACAAAGCAGAGAGAGAGAAAATATATTGGCAACACAACACACTGAATGCAGCTAGGAAAGATCATGGGTTGGGGGGGATGCCCATTGGAACTTCAAATCCAGGTCATGTGCCTTTTGGGGGGGGGCTGTTATAATTTCAAACAGATGCTTAGTGAGGACTATCTATACCAATCCCCAATTAAAGACAGACCTGCTATTGACTGATGAACATGGTAGATTTGTTGGGATTGAACTTGAATTATATGGGGACAAGGCTTTCCTTTTGGGAATGTATACCCCTAATGAGGCTTTTAATAAGCAACCTATGTTTTTTATGAAAATTTATGCTTGATGGGGGGACTGGAATGGGGTAATTTTGACACAGTAACATAGGACATCTAAGAAAAATAACAAGACCAATCAAGGCAAATTACCAAATGCCTGTTTTGATATGATGGACAATTTAGGATTAGTGGGTCCATAGAGACTGAAAAATGGATCTGTTAAAGGATATATTTTCTAGAAGGACATAGGTCTTTTTCAAGAATAGATATATCTGGATTTCAAAGAATTTACTAAAATTGTTAAAGTAGAGATTTTACCAGAGACTTTTTCTGATTATAACTCTGTGAGTTTGGTTTATAAAAAGGAAGGTTCCATTTTTAGTTGGGAAACTAAATAAAAATTGTCACGGAAAGAAGCAACAGTGAAGGACTATAAAAAGAAATTAAGATAATTTTTTTAAAAAACCTAAACACTAGCATAGATGTAAGCATTTTTGGGGATTCTAGTAAAGCTTTTATGAGAGGGTATTTTATCATACTGTACTTGAAAAGAAAAGCCAAGACAAAATAGGGTATTTTGGATGAGAAGAAAGAAAAGAAGAATTTAAAAAATCTCCAGGGAAGATAAATATTTCCCATCAAATTAAACTTTTACAGCAACGGCTGTCAATGATAAAAGAAATGGAAATAAAAATGAACTATGCAAAGGAAAAAAAAAGCCCTGAATTTGCAAATAAACCATGGAAGTGGTTGGCATATAAATTAAGAAAAGAAAAAGATATTAAAACTTCAAGAGGGAGATGCTGTAATAATGGATAATGTGACAATACAAAAAGCTTTCACGAGAGCTTTCATCAGTATTATTCTAATTTGTACAAAGGTCATAGTATTCCTTTCAAGTAAATGATTTTTTTTTTTTAAAAAAAGAAACTATTACAGAGAAACAAACACAAATAATGAAGGGACTCACAAAACTAAGAGGTTTCTAAAATTATAAAAAGGTTGGGACTGTATGGATTGTCAGGTTCTCATTATAAATGTTTTGAGGATGATCTCTTGCAACCTTTGCAAAATACAGTGAATTTTATTTTACAGGGAGGAAAGATGCCTGAGACATGGAAAGATACAAATATAATATAAATACACAAAGAAGGACAGGATTTGACTTTGATAAGAAGTTATAGACCATTATCACTACTTTAGTAATGATTCTAAACTGTTCATAATGATCCTAGCAGACAAATTAAAAATAATTTTATAAAAATTTGCGAAATCAAGCTGGGTTTTTATCTAACAGACAATTAAAAGATAATGTTACAGCTGTGTTGGATATTTTGGAATATTTTGAACAGCATGATGAAAAACTAGTTTCATTATTTATTTGGATGTAGAGAAAGCTTTTGACAAATTGAATTGGACTTTTTAATTTAAAATGTTAAATTTCTATGCTGCCTATCCCACTGATACAGAACTCTGGGCAACTTACAACATAATAATTTTAAAATAATGAGTATATTAAATACACAAAAATGGATCCAAGTTTACCCACAAAGAAGAAATGGAACATGATAGTATTTGCTCAGATGGTCAATTTGGCTGCTTTTGCATCCAAAATACTTGGAGTGGGGGTCCCTATATCTTGATTAATTGATTCTACCTGTGAAACATTGGATGATTTCAGTAATTATCCTTGTGCTACTTACACTTATGATTGTTTCATTCCCATGTGTTAGCATTGCAGAATTACTTACTGCTGTAATTGGCACAGGCTGCTATATCTTGTGACTGTGATCTATTATTCTATGCTTCCAACATAAAGATTGTATGTGTATGGTGTAATTGTTCTCTAACATGCTTTGAGCTCCATCTAATGGCAAAGTTGGCTTAGAAAGTTGGTTTTAGTAGTATTATGACCCTACTGAGTACCTGTCCTCCCATCATCTCTAATCCATGACACATATTCATTGGAGGACAAGATCCATGTCTCCTCAGAGACATCCATTCATAGCATCTCAGTTTCACCTTACCCTGTTCTTTAATAAAGTATCAAGATTTATGCACACGGTCTGGTTTATTGAAGGATAGGAAGATTTAGCTGCATGTCAAGCCACACACAGGGTAACATGTAGTGAGGATAGAACAAATACCACAAGTGGTATTTCTTCTATCAAAGTCATGCTGAGGAAGCCAAAGATTTCTCATCCCCATTGAACTTCCAGATAGCATTGTTTTCGGTGGCAGGGAAATTTGAAACAGTAGTTTTCCCAGAAGCAAGAACAGGAGAAAATAATACCCTGGCAGGCCTCTGGAAATCATAGATCATCCAATATGAAACTGTGTTCTTCCCTGATCATGTAGGAGTGCTCTGCTTCAAGACAATTTTGCCTGCGGATGGCTCATTTGAATGTTTAGTTAATGGTCTTAATAGTTTGATTTTCATTTATATGAGCATTCGTGCCAATGGCCCTATTATTCCATCTAAGTTAGGATATTTTTCTACTAAAATTTCTTTAAGTCTCAGCAACTAATAACATGAAGAAGAACAAATAACCAATAGAAGAAAAACAATACGTTTAAAAATCCTATTAACCTTTGCAGGAAAAGTGAAAAAGCATATTGTTTTCTTTCATATGTACATTTTCAAGGTTATACCAAGGATCATGACAACTAGAAATCAAGAGAGAACTGTGAGCATAAGTCAGTAAGTCATAAAAGTTCAAGTGTTGCCATTTATTGGCCACTTTTATTCTATATTGTGTTTGAGGGAATTTTGCAGTGTTCCTCGGAGCACTATAAATGACTTACAGGATATACCATTCTTACAAATATTCCTGCTCTGAACTATTGAGAAAGAATAAGAATCTTCCCTTAGGCCTTGTGCTTCTATAAGCTCTGTGAATTAAATGCAGAGTGAGATGTTGCTCGCTGACCCCTTTGACTAATACCTGTAGAATTTCTCCCCTCTCTTTCCCATTGGACTTGCAGTCTCTGAAGATAGAGAGTGAGAAATGAATCATTAATTGGTTCTGACAAACAATTTGCTCCTTTTGTTGTTGCTCCCATTCATCATGCTCCCATTTCTCCCCATTTTTTTTTCTAATGGTTCATTATGTTTGTTTGGCACACATCACTACAGAGGGCCAGGTTGGAAAAGATCATGTTGTAAATTCCAGTTTGCTGGTCTGCCATATTACTCTTTTTAAGTAAAGAAATATGCTGAATTTCTCTTCTATTAGCCAAACTCTCTCCATCTTGACTCTAAATTTCCACTTTACTTGCCCACATTTGTTTAAGCCGTAGAAACAAGAGGTTCTATATTTAGAACCATTTACAATTTCTCTTTGTATTTTTTACTTATCCCTTTTTTAAAAATGCAAATTTCATTCCAACTTCACAGATTACTTTGTCTTTTTCAACACACTACTTGTGAACCTGGAATCCGCACTGTATATTGGACATTAATACAATTGAGTGAGTCCAGAAGTATTCTCCTCCATGCTGCATTGAGAGCCCAGGATGGGTTGACTCCTTCCTATGACGTCATTTAGCTGAGTCTGTACTAAGATATCAAAGCCAGCCCCCAGGAGATACCCCAGCTTTTGACTCAGCTCCTTTCAGTCAGTAGCTGTGTCTCTGAAAGCGTTCTGTTAGATAGCATTCACCAGCGATCTTCAGTACTTTTTTTCCTCGCTTCAAGCAACTCCCAAGGATCCGGGCAGCTGCTCTTCCAGGAGAGCAGGGCTCTCTCTCCTGCAACGTTGGGAGCAGCATTACAGAGCTCTATGCAGGCAAGCTGGGCAGCGTCTGTAGACCTCCCCCACGCCTGTGGTTTGGAGCGATCATAAAAACGATCGGCAAACTGAAAAGAGCACAAGCCAGCTGATCGTGTGGCTGGTTGCTGCGTTTTTCCCTTGCTGACTTCGCTTGGGGCTCTGTATAGCCTAAGGAGCGATTCTTCGATCTTGGAGCCTGTTTCCTCTAGTCAGTGGCCATCTTGGATTCAAGCCTTCCACCACGAGGTGAGCAGCCATTTTGTAAGCCTGGGGGCCATTTATATCCTAAGGGGCTTAATAGAAAAATTTCTAAACAGCTTCTTTCCAACGCAAGAGCCTTTATTCTACAAATGGAGCAAGATAGGACTCAGGCAGAGCTTTCCCCCCCAGTGGAACAGTTTCTTAAGCCCAATAAGAGAAAAAGATGTAGGCAACGCACCCAATCAGTCCAGAGGGAGGTGGCTGCTAAAATCAAAGCTAAGGCTCTAGCCCCTAAGAAGGCAACTCAGGCTGAATTGAGGGCAGAGAAGCGCAGACATGCAGCTCTAGAGAGGCAGTTCAACAGAACTATTCAACAGAAGGGAGTGCAACTACAGCATGTTTCAGGTGATACTCGTGGGCCCCAGCCAAGCCCTCCCAGGGGAGGAGAAGTTATCTATGAGCCTTTCCATCCTCCATCCTGGTCTCCTGAGGCTCTTGCAGTACAATCAGATCCTCAGGATCTAAGCAGATCTGGGCCTTATTTCCAACAGGCTTCTGGTCCCTATGCTCCTCCCCCTCCCTCCAGGCCTCGAACCTCTCCTCAATCTAGGCCTGAACTCACCTTCACTCCCACAGCAGCAGGCCTTCGGCCTTCTGCCTCTACCTTTGAGCATAGACCAGGGGATATCCAAGATGTTGTCTCATTGGCCATTAGGCAGGGATTGACTGAAGGCTTCAAGCAAATTCTTCAACCTCTGGAAAGGGTTCAGGCCCTTCTCCCTTCTCAATCTATAAGTTCCTTGCCTCATCATCCTGATTTACACAGGCCCCAGGACCTCAGGGTCCATTCTTCTCTACCAGAATGGGAGGAGGTTGATGAGGAAGGAAGGCCTTCACCATCTGAACACAGTTACTCTTCTCATTCAGAGCAGCGTTGCCAGATTCAAAATGTAAAATTATCGTACCCGAGACTCAAAATTATTGTTTTTTTGAGAAAATTATCGTACATATAGCAAACTCTATATCTCACAGGAAGTACCAACTGTAGGCATATATCCATGTGGAAAATGTCCGAACTGAAGGCATGAAGCCACAAGATACGATCCCGCAAAACTTACGATCAGCAATAAACTACCTCAATGGGCCTGACGCGCGCGACGACTAGCTGATTCGACTCGTACTCGTACTTGTACGTAGCTCGTGAACGAGCGTGTATCACGTATGCACAAACTACACGCGCGTACGCACACACACGTGATCTAGACTCATGAAGTTGCATGAACCCACGAAAAGTACAGTATGGTAAAATACTAGCTCTTAAGGTAAAATACTAGCTCTTAAATTGCCAAAATGTAAAATTATCGTACATTTGACCTTTTTGGGAATTATTGATCGTACATCGTACAGAGGGCCAAATTATCGTACAAATACGATAATTATCGTACGTCTGGCAACACTGATTCAGAGTGTGAAGAGGGTGAGATTTTTGACCAAAATCTTTTAGAGGAAGAGGATTCTCCCCCAGAGCAGACATCCTCTGCATTGGTCTTCAAACCTACTCTCTTCAGGCTATTACTCAGCAAGGCCTTGGTCACTGCCAAGCTGTCGCCAGAGGAAGTGGCTCTTGAGCCACAAGGAAATCCCTCTAGCCAAGGGGATTCGCTCTTCTCCAAGCCTGTAACACATGCAGAGATTTTGCCTTCTCCCATTTTGTTCCTGGACATGGTCAAGGAACAGTGTGCTTCTCCTTTGACAGGTCCTTGTTCATCTTCTCTGGATAAGTGTTTTTACAATGTCAGTGCAGCTCTGGACAGTGCCCTGGCAGTGCCTTCTGTTGACATTCCGGTTCTGGCCTCATTCTCATCTTCTAGCACTCCCACGGAGCCAGAAGATATCCTGAAACCGGATGACAAATGCTCCGAACATACCCTCAAGCACAATCACCAGGCCGCTGCTTGGGCTGTTCGGGCTTCAACAGTAGCATCCTTTTTTATGAGGGCATCCATATGATGGCTGCGCCAACTCCAGAATAGATTGCCTGCTTCTGACCTCTGGTCTCACCAAGACCTTAATAAGATTATTGCAGCGGCGGAATTCACTGCGGATGCCACTCTCAATTCTGCCAAATTTGCATCAAGGCCATGGCATCTTCTGTAGCAGCAAGAAGACTTTTAGGGCTCCGAAATTGGCAGGCGGAGTCAGTTCCATTCACAGGCGATAAGCTTTTTGGTGATGCTCTGGAACCTTATCTCATCGAAACCAGAGATAAACATAAAATTCTCTCTTCCTCTGGGAAGAAAGCCGACTATCGCCCTCTCCTTATCGCCCTCCTGCCTTCCCAATGGAGACTTCATCTAGCTTCCCCCGCTCTCACAGGCTGTACTCCCAACGCCAAGACCAACGGGCAGAAGCATCTGGCAGGCAACAACCTTCTACTGGTAAACAACCCTTTCGGGGGGGGTCATTCCTTCTGTCGCTCTAAGTAATCCCTTGTTCTCCCTATCCATTGGAGGTCACTAGCCTTCTTTGCCTCCAAATGGGAGGAGTCAATGACGGATGCCTGGGTGCTCAACACTATTAGGTCAGAGTTACAATTGGACTTCCTAATGCCACCCCCCAAAATTTTTTTGATCTGTCCTGTGTCTCGGGACATTTCCAGGCAAGCCCTCATGAATCAGGCTATTCAGCACCTTCTTGAAATCAGGGCTATTCAACCTGTTCCCCCTTCTCAATGGGGATGTGGGCTTTACTCTCGCCTTTTCATCGTTCCCAAAGCCTCAGGGGGGTGGTGAGCCTTCCTTGATCTAAAATTTCTCAACCAATTTGTAAAAATACAGGCGATTTAAAATGCAGACTCTGCATTCTATTTTAGAGAGGATTCAGGAGGGTGACCTCCTCTCTTCCATTGATCTCACTGAGGCTTACCTCCACATCCCAATTTGGCCTCATCATCGCCAATTTCTCCATTTCTGTTATCAGAATACCCATTACCATTATCAAGCACTTCCCTTTGGCCTCTTATCGGCTCCAAGGGTCTTCACAAAGGTTCTGGCAGCATTGATGGCATCTCTGCATTCTATTCCAGTGAGGATCCAATGCTACTTGGATGACATTTTGATTCTATCCTCTTCCATCCATGTGGCCCATTGGGATCTGCAAATTACCCTGTCATATCTCCAGAACCACGGGTTTTCCATCAACACCAAAAAGAGCCAGCTCTCTCCCACAACCAAATTGCAACACTTGGGAGCAGTCATTGATACCATGTTGTGCCAGGTTTTCCTGTCCCCAGCTCGTGAAAAGAGCCTTGCAAAGATCATTAGCCAGATCCAGCAACATCAAATTGTCCCCCTGTCTCTGCTATCCAAACTTCTGGGGAAGATGGTCTCCTGTATTGGCATCGTCCTGTGGGCTTGGCTCCACTTCCGACCCCTCCAATGGTTCCTGCTTCCCTACCAATGAGCAGGAACCAGCAACTCATCCATCAACGTCCCACTCCCACCACAAATCCAGAGATCTCTCAATTGGTGGCATTCCCCATCAATCTGGAAGGGACTCCTGTTCAGGGACCCAGACAGGCTAGTGATAACCACCGATGCCAGCCTCCTGGGTTGGGGTTCCCATATGCAGGGCCAGATAGCTCAGGGCGTTTGGTCCAGATCAAAGCAGACCCTTCCCATAAATTGGCTAGAGCTCAGAGCCATTTTTCTGGCTCTCAAGCATTTCAGTGACCGGCTCTCATGTTCTACTCCTTACGGACAACATGGCCACAAAGGCTCATGTCAACCGGCAAGTGGGGGACGAGGTCCAGAGCCCTCATGGGAGAAGCTCTACAGTTGGGGTTATGGGCAGAGATACACCTGTTGTCGATCTCGGCGGACCACATCTCCGGGGTCGACAACTCCCAGGCCGACTGGCTCAGCAGGAGCCTAGTCGACCAGGCAGAATGGTCCATTCCTCCGTCTCTATTCAGGGACCTTTCCCTCAGATTTGGAACACCGGAGGTGGATCTTCTCCACTTCTCAAATTGCCCAGGTCACCAGATTCTTCACCAGGTTTCCTTGCCAGGGAGCAGGGGGGACCTATGCTCTTTGGTGCAGATGGCCCAAGGGTCTCCTCTACGCCTTTTCCCCGCTTCCCATCATTCCGACAGTAATTCGGAAGACGTTGGAGGAATGTGCAGAGCTCCTTCCCCTGGCACCCTATTGGCTAAGGAGGCCCTGGTTTGCAGACCTGGTCAACCTATTGGTGGCTTCTCCTTGGAGGATCCCAGCCCATCGAATCTCCCTTCACCACGGGCCCCTGCTCCACCCAGAGCCCCAGTGGTTCAAGCTGACCATGTGGCACTTGAGCGGCAGTGGCTAGAGGAGGCTGATCTTCCAGAAAGGGTCATCCTCACTATCCTGGTGTCTCGCAAACCTTCTACAAGGCACATCTATATAGCCACCTGGAAGGCTTTTTCCCGATGGTGCCTCAGGGAGGGTCTTTCTCCTGCTTCAGCCCAGTTGGCAAAAGTTCTTAGTTTCCTTCAGCATGGGCTAGAGAAAGGTTTGGCCCCCAACACCTTATGCAGGCAGGTTGCAGCCCTCTCCTTGGTCCTTTCATGGGGTTCACTTCCTTCCTTATCCCATCACACTTCAGTCAGGAAGTTTTTGAAAGGGCTTCCAAGCTGCACCCACCGGTGGTTCACAGGTATCCTTCCTGGGATCTTCATATGGTCCTTAATGCCCTTACAAAGCCTCCTTTTGAACCCCTTAGAACAGTGTCTCTCTGTTTCCTGACTCTGAAGATAGTGTTCTTGTTGCCATCACTTCTGCCAGGAGGGTTTCCGAGCTTGCTGCTCTTTCCATCAGACAGGACCTTTGTTCCATTCACGATGATAGGGTTGTTCTTTATCTGGACCCCTCATTTATTCCGAGGGGTTTCACAGGTCCCAGGACATTGTTTTGCCTAACTTCTGTCCTCTCCCGCACAGGTCCCAGGACATTGTTTTGGCTAACTTCTGTCCTCTCCCGCACCATGACTTAGAGCGGCAGTGGCACACGCTATACGTAAGAAGGGCTCTTAGAATATACATTAAGTGCACTTCCTCTTTCAGGAAGTCAGAAGCCATGTTTGTTTCCTTTTTCCCTTCTCACTTGGGGCACAAGGCCTCTTCTACTATTAGCAGGTGGGTCAGGTCTTGCATTGAGCAGGCCTACAAAGCTGAGGCCCTTCTGGTTTCCTGAGGTCTGACGGCACACTCTACCAGAAGCACGGCCACTTCTGCTGCCTCGGTGACCCAATCATCCTTGGAGGAGATTTATCATGCGGCCACGTGGACATCCCCATCTCCTTTCATCAGACACTACCGTCTGGATGCTTTTGCCTCAACAACTGCAGCCTTCGGCAGACGGGTGCTTCAATGAGTGGTTCAACAGTCGGTGTGATGAGCCGGACGAGGACCCACCTGTGCACATGCAAGCTTTGGTATGTCCCATCCTGGGCTCTCGATGCAGCATGGAGGAGAATGGGCGTTGGTAGAAGTTACTGTGAATGCCCTTTCTATCTATGCTGTGAGAGAGCCCAGCCCTTCCCTTGATTCGTCCGGTGAGGGTAAGTCATATTTCTGTATTTATTTGTGCTTTCAGAGACACCTTTCAGTCTGTCAAGTATCTTTGCCAAAGCTGGGGTCTCTTCCGGGGGCTGGCTTTTATATCTTAGTACAGACTCAGCTAAATGACACCATAGGAAGGAGTCAACCCATCCTGGGCTCTCTTGCAGCATAGATAGAAAGAGCGTTCAGGGTAACTTCTTCCAACGCCCATTTCACGAGAAGGGTACTACACTCCTCTGCTCGCAACAGAATACCCTATATCACCAGGCTTGAAATTTTGGGCTTGGATAACCTTGAACTACGTCACCTATGGTTGGACTTAAGCGTAGTACACAAAATTATCTGCTAAATGTCCTACCAGTCAATGATTACTTCAGCTTCAACTGCAACAATACAACAGATGCAAACTCAATCTTAACCACTCCAAACTTCATTGCAGAAAGTACGACTTCAGCAACAGAGTGGTGAATGCCTGGAATGCACTACCTGACTCTGTTGTTACATCCTCTAACCCCCATTCCTTTAACCTTAAACTATCCACTGTTGATGTTACCCCATTCCTAAGAGGTCTGTAAGGGGTGTGCATAAGTGCACAACTGTGCCTACCTGTCCCATTGTCCCCATTTATTCATACTTATTTCCTGTATTCTTACTCATCTTTATATTTATACCTATTATCTTGTAAGCAATTGACAAATCAAAATAAAATAAAATAAAATAAATAAATAGATAAATAAACCTGTAGATCCACACCAGGGAATGAACTCTCTGACCATACGCTGTCTAGAGTTAAGAGCCTGCCTTTTCCACAGTCATATTGCACTTCAAATTCCTTTATATAACATTGCAATTCTAGCAGCCAATCTTCATTCAGAATAGGAGTCCCTCCTCCTCTGCAAACTTTCTGGAAATCTCATTTTCTTGCTTCAAACTTTCATTCTTGTTGCAATTTTTCTCTAAAAATTCTGAGATGGACCATCAATGCTTTCACGTCTTCTTGCAGTTGTCATTCTTTTTCTGATACTTCTCTTTTCATGATAGTGATGAAAATTGTGATCCTCCAGTTGTTTTCATCAGACAAAATTTATAGCATTTTAGCTCAAATACTTCATGAAGATTGCTGCTTGAAAATATTCACACTTTAAACCATCTTCATCTAAAACCAAAGTACTCCTCCTCCAGTTTGATGCTGTGGGCATCTGTTTTGTCAAATTTTACAGCCCTTAGGGGTGCTGTCATCAAAATAGAAACTGACACAAGAAATACTATAAGGGTAGGACTTTGATTGCACTGGCAGAATGAGTAGGAGGTGCTCACAAAAATAGAATCATTATATTTTGAAACAAATGAAGCAATCTCTCTCTCTCAAAATCTGCCTGTTCCAGAAGAAACAAGGAATAAATAAAACGCGATGTGTCAGAGTTTGCAGCACACCGGATCAGCAGACAAGCAAATAATTCTGCAGGATTCATCTACATAAGAAACTTCCTTATATACAGTACCATACAGCAGGAGCCAGCGTACAAAAATCAGGAACATAGAAGCTATATTCACAGAAGCAAGTCATTACAGAGTAAGAGAGTTACAGGGGCAAAGATCCAAGGATAAAACAACTCTTATACAGTTCGGCAAGTCTAAGCCATGCCAGACTCTAAGCTGTCTCTTATGGTCCCATAGAAACAAATGTGTCAGTCTGTGCTCCCTTTAGATCCCAAGAAAGAAACACTCTGACTCCATGGTGTAGAGCAAAGTTATCCTTTTACTGGAAAATAAAGTGGAAACTACAGATCCAATTCCGAAACTGAGAAATTGGCGGGTAGAGCACATATACAAAGGAATAGAATTGCTCCCATCCCCCAAAGTTCAAATGATTCTTCCAATTAAAATTTCTGAATATGATCATGTGATCATCTCCAGGTGGTGATGAGGCTTCTTGTCAGTTGACCTTGACATATTTTGATAAAAGTTCGCAGTTGCGCAAAAGGGGACAGAGACTAGCCCAGAAATGGAAAGTTAAAGAAAAGAATCCCCCCTCCCTTGCTAACCCAGCAAAGGAATGCAAAACATTCCTTCTTCCCCTCCAAGGTCCCCCCACCCCATTGTCATGACAGCCAAAAGAAGTAAATTGGCATAGCAGCAGAGAAGCAACAGTTGGAAGACAGAATATACTTATTATGGAAGATATCTTGAGGCTGACAAAATGCTACATTTCTGTTTCCAAACAGTCTCCATTGGCTGACCTCTTACCATGTCTATTCCAGCTCATAATTACTTGTATACTGACACTATGTAGCTCAACAATCTTGGTTTTCTTAGAGCTGTTTGTTTCTTTATCAACTTTACACACTATCCATCTTACCTAAGTGATTCTGAATGGTTTGCAATTTAAAACCAAGACAGCCATGTAAAAAAGGCATTGGCAAAACCAAAGATAAAAACAAGTAGAAACAAGTTAACAAGTTTTTTAAACGGCACAGTGAATGCCCTCAAGCCACCAACCACTTTCAGGATTGCTCCTCATGTCACTTGGTCTTGTCACTCTTGCATAAGGCCAGAATTGTGGGGTTCTGCCTCAGCACTGGGGATATTCCATAAGTGGGGGCAACATTGCTCTTAAGTCCTGCTGGATATTTGATATTCTTTGCCCGTGGAGATGAGGCACAAGAAACTTGAAACCTGTTTTGGTCATCAAAGAGAAGAATTCAGAAATATTGGTAAGACTTGAAAGCAAATCAGAGTCTTGAACATTTCTGAATTGTCTGTGATAATATACTGAGTTTCTAAAATCCTCCCATCTGTAGGGGTTGAGTCCTGGTCTCTTTCCAAATTCTGTGCTGAACTGTTGAGGGGGAGAATGGACTTTGGGTCTTTTCTATCTTGCACTTAACCATTGCACGGATGTACATAACCTGGCAATCTCTTTTTTTAAGCTGTGTCCTGCTAATGTTACTCATCTTGTCCTCAATTCATGTCCTCAATTCATAAAACCATCCTTAGCTATTCCAACATTAAAGTAGGATATTCTCCCTTCATCTGTCAACAAGCTGTTTTACTGTGGGTACAATCTGATGTGCTTTAACAAGCATTTTGTCAATAGTGCTCTTGGGAGATATCTATTTGTGGGATCTGGCCAATTCCTATTAGCCAATTTACTACCTCAAGCTGATGGGATTACAGTTCCTCTCCTCTAGTTCATGAGTATTACCCTTCATGATCATTCTGCTTTAGGCAGGGGGAAGTCCAGCTTTTCAAACTGGATTTCCCGCCCCCCTCAATAACTGTCAAATCTCCTGGCTGATAGATGAGTGTATCAAAAGACCATGACTTCGGCCTGCTTCCAAAAGCTTTCTGAAACTATGTTCAAAAACAACACAAATGACCGCTGACAGGAAAAGAGGTTGCATATGTAAGAGGTAGAAAGAAAACGAGTTCACACAACCCTTCAGGGGTTGCCAGTTAGGGCTGTTGCAGAGGTGCTATTCAGCAGTTCTGGAGAACCTGTAGCAGAAATTTTGAGTAGTTCGGAGAACTGGCAAATACCACCTCTGACTGGCCTTGCCCCCATCTATTCTCTGCCTCCTGAGTCCCAGCTGATGGGCTGGGTCTTCTTTTGTTGCCCTGCACAGGAGAACGGAGTTAGAAAGCAGGTTAGTGGGGTGGGGAGGGAATGGGATTTTGCAGTAACTTTCCCCCGGGAGTGGGGTGGGAAAGGAGATTTTACAGTATCCTTCCCCTGGAGTGGGGTGGAAATGGAGATTTTACAGTAAAATTCCTTCCCCTGCTACACATGCAGGGGTGGGATTCATATTTTTTAACAACTGGTTCTGTGGGCGTGGCTTAGGTGGTGGGTGTGGCTTGGTGGTCTTGTGACCAGGTGGACATGGCTTGGTGGTCATGTTATTGGCTGAGTGTGGCCAACTCAATATCACTCACATCGAGGCACACATCTCCTCACCTGGCCTCTCATGACTGTGGGGATGCTGCAACAGTCATAAGTGTGAAAAATGGTCATAAGTCACTTTTTTCAGTGCCATTGTAACTTTGAATGGTCACTCCATACAAACAAAGTACCAGCAAAGGAGGGGGAAAAGACTCCAGACAAGTTCCTGAGACAGGAAGTCTAGTCCAACCAAGAATGTAATAAGGGTTAACGGAGAGGAAGTTTCTGTAAGCAACATCAGAATGTTTCCTTCCTGTCTTCCTTACAGGATTAGGCCAGTAATTTCTTCTAACAACTGGTTCTCCAAACTGTTTAGAATGTTAACAACCAGTTCTAGCGAATAGGCACAAACTGGTAGAAACCCACCCCTGCACGCATGCCATGCCATACCCTCAGAACCAGTAGTAAAACTTTTTGAATCACACTACTGGGCTGTTGGCTACTTTGGCTGGTCCAGAATTCCAAGCTGAGGATTGACTCAGGGGCCAAATGAATGAAGTGTCCCCTCTCCCTTCTTCAGCCCCCTCTCCCACTTGGGAAGCTGATCTCAAGCAGTGCTGTAATTGGCCAAGGGTTCTCCTGCCAAGCAATGATGCTAAGAAGTTGTGGAAAAGCATTTGAAAGTAGCCTTGGGATAGATATAAAATGAGCAAATAACTATGCATTTTCTAAGCCCCCACTTTAGGATCCCCAATAATTTAGATCAGCCCTTTTTAAAAATTGTGATGCAAGGTAAATCCAGTTTCTAGAATACAGAATATATTTTTGCTAGTGTATTTGCAGATTTCTTAAGACTTAATTGTTCAAGATTTAACATACTGTTTCTTTTGGCTTTCTTCGTCAACAGTTTTATGTTTACCTCCATGTACACTACAGTACATAAAACTGACACAGATATTTGGAGTGAGATTGAGTATCTCCTCCTGCTTGTGCTAAAGTTTAAATTTCAGTCTCCAAGATGTTTTACTGTTGATCAGAAAGCATTTGTAAAAGAATGGCAAAGAGATTGTGCCATGAAATTGAAGAAGTTATCAGCTGGTTTGATTCAGTTAGGAATCAGCTGAGCTCAGATCTTCTATTAAAAGAGCTAAATTAGCATAGCAAAACCAGGAACATAGTTACTGCCCTTATTATTATCTTGCATGCATTTCAAATTTGCATGGAAATATTTGTGAATATTCTTTCTAATATTTCTTGGTCACTTTACCAATTAGTTTTCTTGGTATTTTATATTTTTATATATAGATATCTAAATGCATTCATAATTTAGAGCTAACTTGATTTTAATATTGTTTCTACTCAGCACGATCTATGAACTTGAACTTTTCAACAAACTGTGTTTAGCACAATTGGTGACTTGGAATGATGTATGAATCCCTCCCATGTTGTTCATATGTTGCCACAAAATGTGTTCCAGTGGTGGGAATATGTTTGCTAGGACAGCTATTTTAAAACCAGTAGTAGCTCTCTGAGAAATAGCAAGTTGCTGCACATTTTTAATAATACTGTACCGTTTTATTCAGACAGGTAACCTCTATTTGCTAGTTGTCTTACTGGTCTTGTAGAGAATCTTGAAGAAAACATTTATTCTATTTGAATTATGGAAGAGATTTGATGAACAGAATTATTTTCCCCTATATTTTTAATTGACTTAAGTGTTAGAAGGAACCTGTATGAAAACAAGACAGTGGTTATCTTCATATCAATGGATGAAAATTAAGCACACTTATTTTAAAACAACTGTAATTTAAATAATTAGGATTTGATATTTGTCTATAGAAATCAATCTATTGGACCGGACGGAATATGTGCCTACTTATGAAAAATCTTTGAGGACCAGCTCCTTGCCAAAACTATGGTCACAAGCCACAGTTCAACACAACACAAGAGCAAACAATAGATACAAACTCAAGGTTAATCGCACCAAACTTGATTGCAGGAAATACGACTTCAGCAACAGAGTGGTCAATGTCTGGAATACTCTACCTGACTCTGTGGTTTTTTCCCCAAACCTCAAAAACTTTAACCGTAGACCAGTGGTTCCCAAACTTTTTCGGTCCACTGCCCCCTTGGTGTTACAAACTCATCCTCGGTGTCCCCCACCTAGGGGTGGGATTCAAATTTCTGTGGGTGTGGCCTAATTTGAGGGTGTGGCTTGCTGGTCACATGACTGGCTGGGTGTGGCTTGCTGGTCATGTGACTGGGTGGGCATGGCCAGGTGACAAGCAAACCAAAGTGGTCCTCACTTAATGACCGATTGTTTAGCAAGTGTTCTAATTTATGACTGGCCTCTCCAGAGTTACTTGACCAGTTTTTGGAGTTTTGACAGCTTTAGATCAGGGGTCTAAATCCCACCCCTGCCTGTGTGTGTGAGAGAGAGGGAGAGAGAGAGGTTGGATCAGATCTCTCTCTCTCTCTCTCTCTCTCTCTCTCACCAACGCCAGAAAGCCACCGTCAGTCAAAATTCATATTAGTGGATTTAAAATTATGAGTTTGGTGGTCCCTGAGGTCCAAAAATTTGGCAACTTCTGATCCAAAGGGATGAGCCTGAGAGAAGGA
Source organism: Hydrophis major (assembly GCA_033807585.1). Taxonomy (NCBI): domain Eukaryota; kingdom Metazoa; phylum Chordata; class Lepidosauria; order Squamata; family Elapidae; genus Hydrophis; species Hydrophis major. The sequence continues at coordinate 184,618,033 of CM066329.1, read as the reverse complement.
AAGAGAGAGAGAAAAGAAAGAGAGATAGAGAGAGTAAAGAGAAAAGGGAAAGAAAGAAAAAGGGACAAAGAAAGAGGGGGGATCGGAGGAAGGGCCAGAAAGAGAAAGAAATAAAGAAGGAGGGAGAGAGGGAGGAGAAAGATAATGAGATATCTATTCTAGTCCAATCACCTGCTCCAGCAGGATTAGAAGGGAGTGTGTGTATGTGTGTGTTCTCCTTATAATTTACCAGTACATTTTGGTTTTGCCTTCTTCAGAATTGGCACTGTAATACATTGGGGAAAAGTAATTTTTAGGGTGGAGATCTGGTCCAATGGATCCTGTTTAAAGCCTCAACAAAATGTGAGAGCTTCCTGATAATCTTGACCATGTTTCGTCCACAAAACCTTTAATAGAAGCCAAAGAGGTTTCAATGTGCTGGCAAAGATGTTTCAATGTGGAAAAGGGGCTCAGTCTTAACTAGGCCTCATTCAATCTAATATATCAGGTGTCTCTCTTTATCTCTCTCTCTGTTGTGAATGAATAAATGTTTAATAAAGTTATCTAGAGCTTGAAGTCAAGTGCAGGGTTCTGGCCCTGCACTTCTGATTGGCTGTTAAATGGCGAGATCAGATTGGTCCGTTCAGGAGAATCTGATTGTCCATTAGCAAGCCGTTCTCATTGGCCAACGGAGCTAGCGCTCCCAGGTTTTCATTGGTTAAATAGATAATAAGTTGCCTATATAAGGAAGGCTATAGCAGCCATTGAGCTGAGCTGTCACACCATGTAAATAAAGAGTTGAAGTTCACTGTTTCACCGGCTCGTCTCCATTCTTCGCACCCATGCTCCACACTTAACACTCTCTCTCTCTCCCTCCCTCTTTTCCTCCCTCCCTCCCTCCTTCCCTCCCTCCCTCTCAGACTGGCTTTGCTCTACTTTCCCGATGTGCCTGCGGGGCCGGCGCTTCGAACATGGATGGATGGATGGGTAGAGAGAGAGAGAGAGAGAAAGATAGACAGACAGGCAGGTAGGTAGGTAGGCAGGAAGGCAGGCAGGCAAACAGACCTTTTGGATGGATGGACAGACAGACAGAATGCAACAGCAGCAGCACGTTGGGAAAGCGGTGGCAGCGGCTTTTCCCAACGTGCTGCCGCATTCGAGGCACCAGTTCTGGAGCATTACTAGAGTCAATGGGTGAACGTGCCTCAAACACCTCCCTGCCACTTCTTAGTGTACCCAAGGGGGCCGGCAGAGGGGGGCTAAGAGGCGGCAGGGGGGCATTCAAGGTGCTGGCCGGCCCTGCAGTTTCACCCATTGACTTGCACTGCTCTGGAGCCGGTGCCTCCAATGTGGAAGCGGTGGCACGTTACATGCCACCACGGCCGTGTTTGACACGCCCCCCCGCCGCCTCTTAGCGCCCTTCTGCTGGCCCCCTTGGGGATGCTAAGAGATGGTAGGGGAGCGTTCGAGGCACCGGCCGTGCAGGTTCACCCATTGACTGTAGCACTGCTCCAGAGCTGGCGCCTCAATGGGTGAACCTGCAGGCTGGCTGGCACCTCGAATGCCCCCCTGCGACCTCTTAGAACCCCTCTGCCAGCCCCCTTGGGGACACTAAGAAGTGGCAGGGGGATGGTGCATTGAAAGCTGCCGCGGTGGCACATAACGTGCCACCGCTTCCACATTGGAGGCGCCGCTCCGGAGCGGTGCTATAATCAATGGGTGAACCTGCAGGACCATCACCTCGAATGCCCCTCTGTCATGTCTTAGCATCCCCAAGGGGGCCAGCAGAGGGGCGCAAAGAGGCAACAGGGGGCGGCACATTGAACACGGTGCATTGGAGGCACCGGCTTTGGAGCATGCTATAGTCAATGAGTGAACCTACAGGGCCGGCATCTCAAACGCCCCCCTGGATCCCCCTTGCCTCTTAGCACCCCCCTAAGGTATCCCACCCACCCTGGGGGGGGGGTGGTACCACCCACTTTGGGAACCACTGCCTTAGACTGTCTACTATTGACCTCACCCCTTTCCTAAGAAGTCTATAGGGGGCATGCATAAGTGCACCAACATGCCTACCGTTTCTCATGTCCTATTGTTTCTTTTATATATTTTTTTCTTATATGTATCCATAACTATGTTTTTACTTATACCTATTATCTTGTAAGCAATTGACAAATTAAAAAAGAAAGAAATACTCCTTTGCTGTGTTTCCTGGATAAACCTGCACTACTTCCAGAAGTACATCAGAAGTACATCGTGTATGTTGTATTTAGAAGCAAATTTAGTGTGGCTTATTTCTAAAGTATGCATAAGGTTACTGTCTTGATGCATTCCTCAAATAATTTTTAAAATAAACCTCCATGTTTTGTTTGGGATGCACATGCTTAATAAAGTGGAAGAATCTTATTTTCTTCTGGCTTGGAGGTAGTTGAATCAATGTGCTGTCAAGAAGAAAATAACTACAATAAGAAATAATTATTAGTGGGGCTGACTAAATGTATACATAGGTATAATTATTTTAAATATAAAGTAAAAAGAGAGAGAGAAGGAAGGAAGCTCTGTTAGTAGTGGAGGAGGTACAAACCTGAACAACGGCCAAGAAGAATATTGTTTAGGATGGATGTCTAAGAAAGCAGCAAAGATGTAATTAGATTTTAATTTTCACATGAACAACCCCAGAGAAATTCAACCATGTCTATGGGGATTGAGGGTTGAAAGCTTGCAATGTATTTATGATATGTTTTGGTAAGATCATGCAAAAGGCAGGTGTAGAGTTAATTGAATTTCCTGTTCTGACCCAGCCTGAGCAAAAGCAAGAAACAGACTCCTTGTCACAAAAAAACCCCCTCTTTATTTACCTCCTGTGAATTAATTGCATTCACCCACCGAAAAGTCCAGGCACTAGTCCTTCAAAGAGTTAATGGCAGCAACAGACCTTATCAGTTCTTTGTGATAATTCCAAGGCCATGAGCTCCCAGCCGAAAGGCTGCAAATTTAGTTTTGGCAAGCACAAAACACAATGAGCAAAATCTTCAGAAAGGCTAACTGTTGTCTTCCGCAACAACCACTCCCCTTTCCTTTTATTTATTCCCCAGCCAGGGAGGGGGCATTCAGCATCCACATGTACTTTTCTTCCCAAGTCAAGACTCCTTGACCTCCATTGTTCCCCTCCTAACAGCTCTACGCATATGTGCATATGGAACAGGCCCCAACTGTTCTTCCTCCTCACTCCTCATATCAGCCTCCAAAGGTAGCTGCCTCTCCGGTGGCTGGGAAATGTTGGATAGCCCTGGCTCTATCTCTGCGTCTGACACAGAGCATCCATCAGAGCCTTCCTCAGATTCCAGAACTGGCTCAAGTTCCTCCCCAACCTCTTTATTGTCCGATTCTGCCACCAGCTCTGCTGGCATCTCTGCGGGCCATAATACTTCCAAATAAAAAATATTCTAAAAGTTTTCCTCTGTTCTCTTGTCATCAAGAAAGTTGTATTAATAATTATTTAGATATTAAACTGAGGTACAAAAAATAGAGATTGAGCAGTTACTGGTGTGAAAAAAAAATGGGAAGAGAAGAAAGAGGAAGAATGCTGCTTTGAATCATCCAAGATGACTTTTTCAATCAAGGTTCATAAATGTTCATCATGGGTGATCAGGGATGGCTTTTCTTCTAACATGCTGGTTAAGAAGCTTCCTATTGTGACATATGAGACAAAGTATTTGATATTTTGCATTCTTTGCCTTCAAAGTTAATTAAAACTATATATCAAAAAGCAAAAAAAGTGTGATAAAATATGTTAATTTATTTCAGCTGCAATCTAGAGGTCCCCGATGGAAGGTGTTGGAGAGGCCAAGCTAGTAACTAGATTAAAAACGACTCCAGTATCAATATTTATGGTGCTTGGAAACATGAGGTGTGGGAACCAAGAAATCCTGGCTTCAATATGGACTAGTTTACTCGACAAAAGAAAAATACGTCTGAACATACACACCCCTCCTTCAGCTTGTACACTCCACTTACCCATTGGGGAAATTATTTCTATACCAAGCTTTACAGGTTGGCTACCTGGCATAACATCCCTTCCCTTTAATATAGAAAGCCTGCAAGAAGAAGCTTGGGGGCTCTTTTGACTGGCACAAGGGCAGCAAAGCTGAAGAGATGCCTCCAAGGGCCATCTTGGCAATAGGAGGCTGATAATTAATGTGCAGCATAAAGTGGTAGTAATGACAAGGTAGATTGGAAGAGGAAAATGGGATCAGCAAAGCCTTACAGTCAGGGGAAGACAGGATCTGATTATAAAGAGGAGGAGACTGTATGCCGCAGAAGGGACCTTCAAGGACCAAAAAAGGTTTGTATCAGCTTTCTGATCTGAAAAGCAGCTATCTCGGGATCTGCCTGGCAGGATAAATGTCCTCAGGCTGCCTGAGAGTTTCTTATGAACCTCAGCATCCCAGGAAGAGAAATGTATCTGAGCATTCTAGTAACGCTAGTCTCAATGCCGTTTACTGGAGAAAGAGAATCCTCTTCAGCTCTGACCGTAGCTTCTTTAATAAAACTCAGCATGAGGAATAGCTCTTCAGGGACCAGACTGAGGAAAGAAGATTTAGCAAGGCATCAACGAGAGATGTGTTCTGCATGGAAGATGAGCCCAAAAAAGCCAATAGGAAGCAGACACTGGAAAGAACATATTCAGCAGTCTTCAATATTCTATTGTGAGTGGGAGTTTCTGTCATTGTCCCACTAAAGCAGCCTTATGGGCCAACTTGTATGGGAAAGACACATCTGAAGAAGCAGCTGTGGAAAGATTTTCTCTAACATAGCAGAGATGGAGAACTGATGGGGAAGGACAAGGGAATGCTCTGGTGTCTGTGGGGGTCCCTTCTTGTTGTCCTCTTCATCCTCGACCCGATAAGCTTCATTTTAACAGGTATTGGGTAGCAGACACCATTGAGGAGCAGAGAAAGGAAAGTCAGGGATCAGCTGGAGAAGCCTAGATTGTTACACATGCCACAGGAGGAAATGTTGAAGAAAGACATTTATAAAGAAAGAGGATAGTGATAACAAGCTATTTCCCCATTCTTTTCTATTCTGGGTATGTAGTAATTAAAATTTTATTAACATTTAAAAATTATGATCAAAATTTCAACATGTTTAGAGCTTCTAATACTTAGATAAGACCATTCATGGTGTTAAGCCATGGTTTGTTTTCTGAGTCATAAACACTGGGTTCACATTGTTAAACCATAATGTGATTTATTTGATTTTGGTTTAGGGTGCCATGTAAAGGAGGCCCCTGTGTAATTTCTCACTTTAACCACTTTTATAGATTTGCCAGTTTGTATTTTTTTTATTCTTTTCTGTGCAGATTTTCCCTGATTTAAAATAGTGCTTGGACTTCATAACAGCACTCTTGAAACAGACCAATTGATGCCTGTTAGAATGCCAAGGGTGCTACAGGGACTGTGCCCTTGTGCCTATGCAGGGCAAAGTAGTGGGCAGATATACCTGCAAAATTTACTACTTTCTATCTTTATGGGGCCTTCCCTTGTTCACTGAAATCAAAAGTCTTAGAAGAATGACAAAAGGGGTGACCCATTCCTTTTTTTGTGATGTTGTAATTGATGTAAGCATAGAAAAGTATTTGCTGACATTTAACATAGGCCAACATGGATTAATTGGGCAAAAATGAGATAAGGTAGAAAAATAGCACCAGGAACATGTGCATTTGCTTCCTTTTGCATTCATATAATTAATATTTTCCATCAGCATGACAGCTGATGAGGAATGAGTTAACATACTGGGGCTACTTCCAAGGCTGCATCCTCAAATATAATTTTGCTTTGAAGCCAATGAGTAAGTCAATGTCAAAAGCAGCAGACTATAGTTCGATGCCCATTTCTCCCCTCTTTGTCCTTGTGAACAATTATTTTGACAATGTTGTTTTTAATTCCTTCCCACTGAAAATTTGTTTTAAGTATACTTTTCTTTTCTTTTCTTTTTTTACCTTGGGGGGACATATGCTAGAGTACTAATGCTTAAAACATTCCCTGGCAAAATGCTTATAAAATATTTGAGTGCTTGAATCTAATTAACCAAGGGAGAAATAAACTTGGATTCTTTGGGGATTTGGAGCAGGCACATTGAATATGTCCAAAATATACTGACTTTTCAAATTTGATTGTTTTGATAAAGTGGACTATTGAACCAAAGAAATGTTTTAATTTTCCTCTTGTGCTCAGTGTACTTTAGGGACAATTTTCACTGTTGAAGCTCACAGTTGACCCGATAGTAAAACAGAACTGAATTTCTATTGCCTGTCCATGTCCCTGGACTGTTGTTAAAATGATGAGGTAGAGAAACACACAGCCTGTGGTTTACTTTTCAACAGATCAAAAGAGCTGCTTTCTACCCAGTGTGAATGATGGGAATTGTAGTCTGGAGAGAGGGAGTCTTCACCCTTTCCTGCTTTGCCTTCAGCCAGGAATGCTGGAATGATGGGAAGGTAGTTACAGAATATTCCGTACTGCTCTTGGCAAAACCAATTTTTCTCTTCCTCGTTTACTCGGAGCTTATATTGCTAGGCTATAAGGTTTTCTTCTTCCTCCTTTTTAAATCCTCCTCACAACATTGGGGACAAATCCTCCTCTGCAGCTGTAATGGAATGGGGGGGAGAGAGAAGAGAGGCAGGGGGAGGGGGCAAGCCAGTGGATGCCTCCAGGAGAAAGGGAAGAAAAAGGATTGGCTGCTTTATAAGATAGCTGAAATTTCTCTGCTCTACTTCTTTCAATTAAGTGGATGCTTGAAACAGAGGTTCTGTTGAATATTCAGGCTGCCAAGAGATAACAAGGGCAGCTGTGGCACAGCTCTAGGGATTGCCTTCCCCTATGCATCTCTGAGGCTTGGTAAAAGATCAGCCAGGGGTGTGAGTTGAGTAGAGTGTTCCTGCATCCTTTTGTATGGGCTGAGATGATAGCAGCAAAGGGTCCCTTCTTTGGATGTGAATGCAAGGCTAGTCATTCTGTGAGCTTTTCATCTCACAAAGTTCTCTTCTGCAGTAAGGGGTTAGGGGTTCTTGGGATTTTTTTTGGTGCCTTCAAGCCTGTTTTGATTGGGTTTTAGGTTTAAGACAGTGTAAACATTTAGGCATCCCTACTGCACTTTGTTTTGTTTGTTTTCTGGTCAGAGGATTAAAGCTTGTATAAACTGCACTTCCATTTCTGCAAATTCCCTACGTTGTAAAATGGGTTTCTTGCTATAAGGACAAAAGTAGATTTCTTCAGCTACAGGTCCTCTTTCTTCCCTTTAAATCTTCTTGCTTCCCTCCTTGGCTGGAGGGGTGATGTTGCTGCTGCTTTCGACAAAGGAAGCAGAAGAGAAGGCCAGCCATGTTTGTAAACTATTTGTTATCTCTTCTACTGAGGGAAGCTATCTATATTGCTTATATATAGTATATATATAGTGTGTGTGTGTGTGTGTGTGTGTGTATATATATATATAGTGTGTGTATGTGAGTGTGTATAATGTCTATCTATCTATCTATCTATCTATCTATCTATCTATCTATCTATCTATCTATCTATGCATGCTTATTGGGGATACTATATATTTTTAAACATGTCTTTCTAGTGGGCACAGCTGATAGCCTTTGCCAAATGTGCGTTTTGCAACATGCCCCTCTCATTTTGGGAGGCAGTGGGGATGTCGTGTGTGTAAAATTAGCACTGCCTCGTTAGGCCTTTTCAGGCTAATTCAGAGTGAAATGCTCTAGCAGCAGTGGGCTGATTCTATCAGGAGAACAAGGACTAATTAAATTCACTCTGACCATCAAGCAGTAAATTATTTATATCTAGACAGATGCAATCTAATTTCTAGCATCCAACCCAGCCCCCACCTTCCTTCCTTTTTGAAAAGAAGGAAGATGGGTTATAGAAAAGGTGGGTTAAAAAGAGGGAAAATAGAAGAGGACCAATAATAAAGCTAGGATGCAAAAAGAATTCAGCTAGCACCCTTATTTCCCCTCTCGTCTTAAGTAAGGATGAGAGTGAATACACTTTTGCTAGTGAGATGCACAGTATAAATGGGCATGCAATGAGAATAAGGATTAATTAGTAGATAATCAACTAAATTTTTAGTTCAAGGATGGAGAATGTGTAGCCATCTAGCTGATACTGAATATGAATGGTAAAGGTACTTCCCCATTAGCTGTGTTGTCTAGGGTTCCTAGGAATTGTTGCTTGATGACCTTTGAATGACTACAGGATTCCCTTCTTTGCTTTAGGTGATGGTTGACTAAAGAGATTAAAACTGTAGGCAGAAGAGAATTCAAGGGCAACCTTTTTAAAGTTTGTTTTGGTTCTGCTATATAACAGAGTTTACCTTTTCCTTCAAAAAATGTGTGTAATAACTTTTATTACATTGTAAATTAGCTTATCCTTTAGTTTTTCATAGTTATTAATTTCCATGAAGCAAACAGTTTCTTGAATTTCATCAGTTAATTAACTGGATATTTATTTATATGTGTTGCTTTTAAAAAGGTAAGTTACCTTTGCCTGGTGCCTGGTAAAGAATATGCAGAAATGCCTTACTGGAAGTACATTCAACCATTGAAGACAGATTACCATTAAAAAAAGCCCACTCCCGGGCAGCTGCTTGTTGCTCCACAGCATGGGTGGGCTAAGCAGACATTCTGATAATCTTAAAATATTAATTTATTGTCCCTCAATGTGGCATAAATGAACCACCCATGTAGTGTCTGAAGATATTGGATGACATATTTTTTCACATACCAAGTTCTCAAGCTGTAAGTTTTTTATAGATTGATACTACCACCTGGAATTGGACTGGAAACTGGAAACCAGTGAAGAAAATCTAGAACTGATATAATATGGTCTCTATGCTCCACTCAAATGAGTACTGCTGCCACTAAGCTTTGTAGTATCTAAATTTTCCATAACATCCTCCCAAGTCAGTCCAGCTATAAGGCACTGCAATTGTCTAGATGGATTACTGAAGCTGGCTTAACTCTGCTAATGAAGGGCATGAGTGGCACACTGATCAGCTAACCTGGTCAGAGGTGGCATTCAGCAGGTTCTGACCCGCTCTGGAGAACCGGTAGTGGAAATTTTGAGTAGTTCAGAGAACCGACAAATACCACTTCTGACTGGAGATTTTACAGTATCCTTCCCCTGCCACGCCCACCAAGACATGCCCACCGAACTGGTAGTAAACAAGCTGGTGAAAGATATTTCATGTTGCAGTGAGTACCTGTGTCTCTATTAGCCAAGATTTATATAGAAACACTCAATCTATGGTTTTGATCCTTTAAGGATAGTGCAACCTTCTCCATAACAGAATGAATGCATACCTCTATCATGTCCGGTTTGGGTTTCATTGTATTGCCTCATCCAATCCCTAACCAGTCAGGCACATATTAAGCACTTATGTTACCTCAGATGGATCAGATAAACATATTATAGAAAGTGGGGTGTATGAGGCCCACCTAAAATGAAAAGCTTTTTCTTGGCTTCTGGAAGTGAGAGCCAAACTGATATTGCATTATTCATATAAACTGTGGAGAAACAAAACAGAAAACTATACAGTTGTAGTTTTACCCTACAACATATTACCTGGAACATCCAAAGTGGTTCTTCTATCTGGGAATCTTTTAGGAGTTGAAGTCCATTTGTAAGGAGGGACGTGGGGTGGGAAGGGCTATTCTATTGCAAGTTGAATAACATAGTGCTTCATTCACTTTGCATATGCTTGCACACCTTTGCAGAGTAAAAAAGAACCTCAGGTGTGCAAAGATGTGGATAGTATAAATGTGCATTATTCAAATTATTTAGAATCTGAGATCAGCAAGAGATACAACCAGATACATTTTTTAAAAAGGAAAGGAAAAAGAAAGGCCGGTCAAATTATGTTTGATGTTAGTTACCTCATTTTAACTGCGGCAACAATAAATTTGGTTACTACGTAGGTGATTTCAGGCTTTGAGTCTGAAAATAAAAGGCAGGTGTAAATGTCATCTCTTCTCTCAGGTGCATTTAGTAAAAGAGGGGTTATGATGTCTTTTCAAAGATCCTTAAGAAAGTTACAATTATATAATGGTCTGAAAAATAGGAGCCTTTGTGCATTATTTGGTGACAGTTTATGTAATGCATGTAACTTCTTTGTTTTCAGAATCAAAATGTCCCAGGATAGATTTCACCTTGGGAATATTTTTATTTTTACATTGATAAGATTCTTTCATAGTTTCGTTTGTGTTATGTGTTAAAGTTTCTTTGAGACTTTAAAGACTTGTAAATTAAAACAAAAATCTGGAGAAGTTCATTTTGAAGCAAGTGGATAAACAGAATATTCTAATCAAAAAGCAAAATCAAAGCATCTTCTTGCAAGGTCAGTTTCATTTACCCTGGGAATAGCAGCAACTGTTTTTTCGATGTTAAAAGGGTACATAATATTTTTTTTCTTGAATGTAACAATGAGTGATCTGGTGAGAAAACGTCCCCTTAAAGGGCTATGCTCAGAATTCATCCTGAGCATGACATCATGGTGTCTTATGCTCACTTTTATTTCCTGTGGTAAATAATGTACAGTATAGAAATAATAATTAAGGGATGTTTAAGTCTACATGATTTTGAACTTTGTAGTTTATGAATGAGCAGCATGGTGGCCTAATGGTGAAGACACTCAACTCCCACTCAGAAGATTGAGAGTTGAATCCTAGGTGGCGGCAGATGTTTGTCTCTCAGGGCACAAAGAAAAAATATCTGCTGCAAACTCTGCATGGTGTCAGCAAGGGCATCCAGTTAGCAAATGCTCAGCTCCATCCAATCACCCAAATCTCTACCCTGAATTAAGTGATTACAGGGTCCTAAAAAGGGAATTCTATAGTTTATGAAACTTGGAGTTTGAATATTAAAATACTCATTAAAAATGGTGTGATATAGTGACTTAGTGTATTACAGTAGGACTAGAAAAACTTGCTGCATGTTATTTGCCCAGTCACTGGGTCTGAGTATCTAATGTCTAAGTTACAGAGCTGTAAGAATAAAAATAGGAAGAGAAAGAAAATGTTATATCCATTGGAAAGATGGTTTTATTGAAGGAAGAGCAGAATAAGGGCTGAAGTTTTGGATACATGTTGATTGATAACATTGTCTTAAAAATTATTGAAAGTAATTCATTCTGTCCATTTTCATGCATCTCACCAGTCTTGGACAGGAAACTTCAGAGAAAAATATCAAGAAATTGGAACTACTTTACTGTCCACACATGAAAATCATATCTGCACAGAAAAAAAAATCACCCCAAATTATGTAGATAAACCTTGTGCATTTCATTCCAATGCTTTTTTACCGTTTTATTTAGGACAAATAAACAGATCTTTACTGAGCATTGTTTTCAGCTGTAGAATGTTCTGCTATAATTTGACTATTTGCAGTTGTCCCTTGGATAATGGCCATTTATGAGTCTAGCTTTCATAAACACACAATAATTTTCAAATCTAATGACTGCTGTAATATCATCTGGAGATGGCTTCTAATTAAGCTGATGTATTATATGCAAAAGCTAGGAAACACATACTGGGATTCATGATATAGTTGTCCAACAAGAGCACAATTTCGGAACAGTTTTAGGAATGTGATAGTATCCCCTGCCATCCGTTGAGCATTCCAGAATGCAAAGATGGCATATTTTTGGCAGTGGTGTATAATGTTTGCTTCTAGAATTCCATATTAGGAAGAATGAAGCCAAAAACAAATTGTTGCCTTTTCATTTTTGACTAGCATTTGATTAGCATACATTTCCACTGCTATCATTAAGCTTTTTTGTTTCTTTATCCAAAGGATCATTTGACTTGACTTGCAAGAGCCCTTCCTTTTAGGAATGTAGGTTGCTAACGTAGCCCTTCTTTCCCACAAAAAACAACTTTAAAGATTTTTGTTATTGTTATCTGACCCTGTGTTTGATTAGATCATTCTTGTGTCTCAGTGGTAATATGAGATTTGACTGCTTAAAAGCAGCAGTTCACCTTAATTAACTATTGAGCTGGGGACCTACCACTACTTCCCTTTGAAAAGAAAGAATGGGATGGAGACCAGAAAAAAGAATTTTTGGCTTATTCCTTCAGGCTTGTGAAAATTTGCAGTATCTAGCAACTTTTTTCAGATAATTTCTGATTAATAGTATCATGTTTAGGGAGAAAACTACCTGACTGTGGTAAAGATGCAACATAGTAGACTCACTTCCAGGAAGAAGACATAATGGATTTCATTAAGTTATGTAAAACTTTTAAAGGGAAGGGAGAATTTCATTCTTCCAGAGATTTATTTTTTTTAATTCATGCAATGAAAAGTATACATACAAAAATGACAAAGCTACTCACCTGTTATTAAGATGTTATTAAGATATTATGAATGAGGTTTCATAAACAGCCTTATGTATTTATTTTAGAAATGTCCCTGAGCAAAGGGATTTTTGAAAGGTATGGGATTAATTTTTTTTATATTAATTATATAAATCTTTCCAAGACAAAATGAGGCTGTATGTTTGCACGCGTTGCCTACAATAAACATAGATCTTTTTCTTAGTTTTCCGAATACTGTATCTGTGATATTATTTTTTAAAGATATGGCTTGTGAAATGAATCTCAGAACAAAGTTTTTATTTGCACACACACACACACACACACACACACACATCTCTGATGATTAGTGTAGTCTTGGGGTATTTGTTCAGAAGTTGATTGATTAAATCCTCTGTAAGTACCATTCCCTCCTGATTTTCCACTGTCATTCAGTCATTTTTCCTCCATCCTCTCCTGTCAGTTCTTTGTCCCCTGATATTCAGCTCTTCACCCACTTTCTGCTGTTGAAGCTCCTCCTCCTCCACCTCCATGCTGCTCTTTCAACCATCAGCAGCTTTCTCAGTTCTGTACATAGGTCATTATATAAATAGACAGGGTGTTTGGGTTTTGATAAGCACACAGTTAAAACATACTGAAACTGAATTTTGCACAAATAAAAATGGCATGCCGGCAGAGACCCTTTTGCTTGATTGAGGAAGGGTTTCTCTGAGATATCTATCTATCTATATATCTCTATCCATATATCTCTGTTTCTATCTCTATCTATCTATAAAATCTCTCTCTGTGTGTGTGTGTGTGACTATAAGAAAATCACAAGGCCTTGGCTAATCTGGGAAGGCAAAAAAACATCCTAGAAGTAGGCAATGCTAAGCCACTTTCATAGCATTGTCAAGAAAGCTGGTTATATTCACCAGGAGTCAAGCTGAAAGGCACCATAATTACCTTTTCAACACACACACACATACACACACACACAGAGAGAGAGAGTGCTAATTCTTCATACTAGAGGGGAAAGAAAAAAAGCAGAAGTGCACAATGCGGCCTCTCCCAGAATGCTTTTTCAGGGCAGGCCTCTGTAGTCTAGGCAGACAAGTTTGTTCTCTCCACCTGTAGACATTATCATGAAAATGGGCATTCGGTCTCCTGTAGCCAATTGTTGTTTGCCACAAGTGGTCAGCCAAGTGCTGAATTACAGGGTTATTTTTTATATTTCCCAAGGCCACCTAGAATCCCCCCCCCCCCGCTTTAAACAAGCAGGCAGATCTATTTGCATACAGAGCTGTAGACAAATAAATAGTATGTCTCAGCTACTGATCCGAGGCTACTTTTCTTGCGTAAATGTAGTGTTCCTTCTTATTTTCTTACTTTAAGCATAAACTGTAAGCCTTCTGGAATTACCAAAAAAACACATTTTTTTCCTTGCTCTTCTCTGTCATCTTGTTGGACGGAGTTGGATTTAGGAGCTGTTTCTGGCTCTGTCAATTTCTTTATAGAGTGAAAGCAATTGTTTTATTCATTTTCAATTCAGCAACTGGATCTCGTGGATTTGAATCCTTTGACTGATCCAAGTTCCTATCAAGGGAGACTTCAATTGTAGACATCCATTATAGGTAGTCTTCAACTTACGACCACAATGGATTCCAAAATCCTGTTGCTAAAAAGACAATGTTAAGTGAGTTGTGCTTCATTCTGCAACCTCGTTTGCTACAGTTGTTAAGTAAATCACTGCAGTTGCTAAGCGAATCATGTAATTGTTAAGTGAAACCGGCTCCCCCACCCCCACCCCCATTGATTTTGCTTGTCAGAAGTCAGCTGGGAAGGCTACAAATAGTGTTCAAATGACTTCTGGCAGTGCAACTGTCATAAATTCATGCCAGTTGTCAAGCACCTAAATTTTGATCATGTGGCCATGCGACTGCTTGAAGGCTCATAAGTGTGAAAAACAGTCCTAAGTCACTTTTTTTCAGTGCTGTTGTAACTTCAAGCAGTCACTAAATGAATGGTTATAAATCAAGGACTACCTGTACTAAATTCTTTAACACAGCCTTTTGGGTACCAGGGACCGGTTCCGTGGAGAGAGGTTTTTCTGCGGACCGGAAGGGCATGGTTTCATGTGCTGCCTGCATCCCATGGATGAAGCTTTGCTTCTATGCGCAGCTTGGTTTCTGATGTACCGCAGCTGTCATGCTTCCGAACCAAGCCAGCTAAAGAAGAGGCCACACTGTGAGTAGAACTGGTCTCTTTACTGGAGACTCAGTTTGGTACGTGGTGAACAATACAAGTAAAAGGGTTTCTAGCCAGCATTACTGGTTTTTGCTAGCCAGCTGACTATACGGATTCAGCATGCTCCGCCCTCCTATTCCCGGTTTCTCCCTGGCTGGCTCCAGCAGGTACTTTTTTGGCCCGGCTCCAGCAAGCACTCTTCGAGCCTGGTTCTCCCTGGCCAGCTCCAGAAAGTACTCTTCAGGCCTGGATGGCTTCTGAACTGACCACAGCTGGCTTGCCTTCCTGGCTTCTCTGCCAGTGTGAGTCCCATCACCTGACACCATCTGTGCCCTCATGCACCCCTTTCCCCTGCGTGTGTATGGCAACACTGAAACGGTGCATTGTGGCAACTTTGAATGGCGCGCAGTCTTGGACATTGACAGCGGCCTAGTGCCGGTATACAGACCCAGGTTGGGGACTCATGCTTTAACATGTAAGATGGCTCTAGATGGAATTCTGGAATGTAAACTGTCTCATCTCTATGATGTACTTTTTAATGTTTTTTTCCCCCCATAAAAATTCAGTTAAGGAAGAAGAAAACTAGCTGCTTCATATCTTTTTAACTGATAGCTGTATAGGTAGTCCTTGTCTGAAGTTACATCAGTGATGAAAAAATAACTTTGTGAATGATCTTGCATTTATGATCTTTTCAGGTCTGTGAAGCAAAAGAAAGCTGAAGAGAGATCACAAGCACAGTAAGTTTCACTTACTGACTGCTTAAGGACCAAGCTGCAGGTCCCAATTGTAGTCACTAAACAAAAATTACCTGCCTGGTCATCAGTAGGAGGTGCCGAAATGCAAATATTGTATCCTCATCAGAGGATAGAATTTGGTACAGGCAGACTCTTAAAAGCCACTGACAATTTCAGCGGCTGCAGACTGAAATGTATGTTCCTTTTTACATTTTACATTTACATTTTACATTCCTTACAATTCTTAATTGTTGCACATTGATTTCCTGTGTTCATGCAGTGGGGAGCAAAGATTTATACATGCTAAGCAGCATTCTTACAAAAGATGTAGACATTTCTGAGGCAAATGAGGAAGCCTAAAATCTCTAACACAGCGTGTTGCAGGGCACTGGAAGAATAATGAAATATTCACTCCCAGGTTCTATAAACTGATTTAGGAACATTGTTGAATCTGAAGACACAAATTTGGTTGCTTTGCCTAATAATGGATGACAAATAAACATAGACAACATTCTCTGTTCATTTGATTAATCTCCCCAGTGCCTTCTGCAAACTAATCACCTAAAAAACACCAACTGACCTGGCTGATACCTTATTTCCGCTTTGCCTCTCCTTTGTGAATAGCACACTGATAACACTTCCTTACTTACAGAGAGGGCATTGTTGACAAACAGCAATGTGAGTCGCTTGATGTTTATACACTTCAGCTGTATATTGTTGAAGGCTGAGAAAGAGGTTACTATAGACTCATTTGTTTTTAGCAGGATTATTGCAGCCCTGAAGCATGTAGCTAATCCTCCTAAAATGCTTTTCAGCAGCATGAGATTTCCATTGTCATGGACTATGTGGAAGTCCAGAATCTACTTCAAAATGTCAGGTTAAGGCAATGTTTTCAAGAACAACATTATGTGGTCATGAAACAAGAACATAGCTCATTTTGATCTCCAATTGGTGAAAGTTTGTGAGATTAGTGAGGTAAGCAAGCATACCATCTATCAGATAAACACAAAAGCTGGGAAAAACAACACGAAAAAGTCAAACCATGGATTTAATCTGCAGGTGAATTAGATAATGGGAGGGCTGATTAAATGGCTTTTCTCAGAGGGAGGAATTAAGAATTTTCTTCTGACTTAGGTAAAGGGAGAAAATAGACATACCTTTTTTTTCCTCATAAATCATGCATGGACCTATTCCTGATCAGAATTTTCTGTTCAGGAATTTAGTTTTTTCTTTCCCATCTCAGACATTGGCTTCCTGTCTTCTCCTTTGCAAAGGTTAAAGGAGGAACAACTTCAATTGCCTTTTAAAGCTCTGTGGATAGAATTAGGACAAAATCTAAGCTCTACGCTGGTTAGAGGCTTTCGGGGAACTTTGGCTCCTTACCTAATGACCCTTTCCCCACTCTCCCAGAAAGCTGATGAAAGTAATATTTAGTCGTGCAACCTCTAGAACGGGGGTGTCAAACTTGTGACAACATGTTGTCGTCATGTGATATTGCAACTTCTCCCCCTTTACTAAACCAGGGGTGGGAGTGACCAGTGTGTGACACATCCAACCTGCGGCCCACGAGTTTGACACCCCTGCTTAGAATAATGATTTAAAATGCTCTGTCGTTGTAAATCATGAGGTGTCCTTGGTGCTTTCTGAACTTGGTTTTTCCTTGCAGACATTTCATTACACAAACTAAGCAATATCATTAGCACTGATGATGTTACCTAGTTTGGGTAATGAAACATCTGCAAGAAAACAAGCAAGCTCAGAGAGTACTAAGGACCTCCCTTGTGTGATGGCACAAAAGCAACACAACCAGAGAGCAGGTCTAACTTCCCTTTATTGCTCCAACTATGCCCCCAAACGTACCCACATTTTACTACAAGCCTTGGAGCAAAGCTCTCACATGCACCTTCAGAAGCAGGGGTGGGATTCTACTGGTTCAGACAGGTTCTATAGAACCAGTTGTTATGATGGTGCACAGTTTGGAGAACCAAGAAATCGTGCCTGAGCTGGCCCCGCCCCTCTCTGCCCGCCTCTTCCCCTCCCTGCCCAGTCAGTCCTTGTCATGCATGTGCAACATTGTGCAAAACTCACCCCAGGAGGCTTCCCTGAGGCCCAGAAGGCCCCAAAACCAAGCATGGGGGAAGCTGCACGCCCCCCCCCCAGCTCCATTTTTTTCCTTCCTGGGCAAAAACTCCCCCCAGGAGGCTTCCTGAGGCCCAGAAAGCCCAAAAAATGGGGGGGGGGATTTGCTGCAAAAAGAGAAAGAAGAACCCATGCCCACCTAGCCATGCCCACAGAACTGGTTGTTACAAAATTTGAATCCCACCTCTGTTCAGAAGCCGCTGGCTGTGAGTAGTCTAGACAGCAAGGTTAGCCACACAGCAACCAGGGGCAGCAGTTTAGTGAGCCAGGTTAGCCAAACAGCAACCAGGGCCAACAGTCCAATAAGTCAGGTTAGCCAAACAGTAACAAGAAGTAAGAAGTTCAGCGAAGCAGGCAATCCGGGAAGCCCTACAAGACAGAATACAGTAATCTCCAGGCATTAGCAAGTGCACACGAGGCTCCACAGATTCAACACTTGTTCACGACAAATGCCCCTCCCACCGGCACCTCCTTATATCTCAGTCCCCAGGTGTGGCTTGTGAAAGGGGGCAGGGTACTCTCCTCCCTTGTAGCTGGCTCAATCTGCGTTGATCTCACCTACTCTCTTCCCTCCTTGTTCTAGGATCAGAAGTGGGTAGTACTTGCTATTCTCCTGAGCTCTGTCTCTCCTGCTCCTCCCCGTCTGCAGGCCTTACTAATTCAGAAAGGTCTTGCCTGGACTGATTATGCCCTTCCCCAGTTTCCTCCAAAGCCATTCAAGTTGCCCTCTCAATCTCTGTTAGCTCTTGTTCCAGCTCATCTTTCCCCGCAGATTCCCCGCAGATTCAGACTCCGAAGGGGGCATGACATCATGTCAACCCTGAACTACAAATATTCTGCTTTATTAGTAACTTGTAAACTAGTAGAGTTGTTTTAAATAACACAACATTGCTTTCCTGTGATCTTACTTTGAGGTTAATACAGAAAAAAAAAATCCTTTGAATTTAAAGGATACTTAAGCTAATTCCTAATAATAGCTTTGATTTTGAGATTCTTTTGCATAACCGCACGTGGTTATGCCAATCAGTCTGGGGACTCCAGAGTGATATGGAACCCATTAAATGATTCGTTTGATTGTTGCTGCAGGAGTGGTGGTGGGTATTATTGCTTTTTGTATTTTTGTATGGAAACTACCTGGAATTACTGGGAATGAGTTGGGTGGCCATATAAATTTTCTTTCTTTCTTTCTTTCTTTCTTTCTTTCTTTCTTTCTTTCTTTCTTTCTTTCTTTCTTTCTTTCTTTCTGCTTATAATCACCTTTTCCTGTCTGCTTATAATCACCTTCTTCTATCTCCTGTTAGAGATACAATTCAGGAATTTTGTGGTTTGATTTGTCCTGTTGCTGCCACATTTCAGACTAAAATGAGTTGAATAGTTTGTATTATTTGGGTTATTTATGTATTAACAATGCATGTGTTCTTCTTATCTATAACTCTAGTGGCGGAATCTATCATACTTTTAAAATAATGTCATGCAACACTGGATGGAATTGACACCTGATTGACCACATGGATTCTTAATCCATATTGGCCACTTTAGAATGGGAGAGGTTTTGAAAGGGGTAAGGAAGAAAACTTTCAAGCAGTATGATCGTTTTTTAAAAATAACAAACTTTTTGGGGGTGGGCTTCCCTTTTCCTTTTTTCCCTTTCTCTTTTCAAAAAATTACTATTCTAACTATTAACATTGAGGTTGCATCTTTTATATATGGATCATGTTTTTAGAAATAGAAGCTGCTTTCTGGTGTAGAAATAGTTCAAGCATCCTCCTCAGTTTGATGATACCAATCTCATTTAAAGCCCAACAGTGGAGGGTGGGGGAGAGGGAGGGAGGGAGATTATGTGGGCTTCATGTGATATACAGCTTAATAGCTAAGTTGGTCCTAAGAGAGAGAAATTCATCTTTATTTTAGGCTCCCAGTTACAAATCTGACTTAACTGAAAATGAAAGAAGGATGGAACTTTCCTGCAGGGAGGGGAGTAAGTTTGAACCATTATCTTCTAAATTAAAAAAAAAAAAAAAAGGCTTATACATCAACTGGTAGACCAATACAAAACTCTTTCTGTTTTGGGAAGTATGGTTGAGGATCAGGAGAATTTTGACTCCTTTGGATCCAAAGCTTTTTTGAACCCAAAGTTTTGCCTCTGCCCACTCGTTTTTGTTCTGATACTGGCATTAGAAATATTTAAAAGGAAATCCAGGCAGTCCTCGACTTATAACCATTCGTTTAGTGACTGTTTGAAGTCACAATGGCACTGAAAAAAGTGACTGATGACCATTTTCACACTTAAGGCTATTACAGCACCCCTTACAGTCATGTGATCTAAATTCGGACTTGGCAACTGGCATGTATTTACTATATGATGGTTGCAGATCCCAGGGTCCTGTGATCATCCTTTGCGACTTTTTGAAACACAAAGTCATTGAAGTAAAGTAAGATTCACTAAACAACAAGTGTTACTAGCAACAATTCCATGCTTCACTTAACAATAGTGGCAAGAATGATGGTAAAAGTGGGGAAAACTTACTTAACAAATGTCTTGCTTAGGGGAAAAAATTGTGGTTGTAAGTCGAAGAATACCTGTAATGCAATTTTCCTGTAGGTGTTGTGAAGAAGGATTCGAGATGTTGCCTCTTAGAGACAAAAGCTGGTGCGTTCTGTAGCCCCCAGAATATTCTCCCTGGGATCACAATACTTTAGCCTAAGTAAACTTCAAGTTAGATTGTAAGTGTTCACATAGATAGGATTTCTCCAGAAAGATCTGTTTCCAAATGGTCCTTCAGACTGTCCAACATTGAGCCACAGTGACCCAGTATATAAATTGTGCACCATACAAGGGCATTGTTTGGAGAGGTGACCAGTTGAAAACATGAAAAAAAATATGTTTCAACAATGTGAGGGTCCATATTCACATGGTTGGTTGGATTATTAAAAAATAAATATTTTGTAGTTGTGCACAAGTTCACATGTACGTGGCTAGAATATTAAAACAAATGTTTTTATGTGCAAGGTTGCTTTGTATACCAATAGCACCTCTGAGAACACTCATCACTGGTGTAGTTGAGTCTTATCACCTTGCAGCTGGTTGTCCTCCTTTTCTGTTTCCTTCTACTGAAGACTTCTCCAGAGAGCTAAGTCTTTGCATAATATATCAAAAATATGATAATTGGAGTCTTGCTCACGTGTAGCTTGGACTCTGAAGTGATTTGTTCTATGATCCATTTGTTTTCTTTGGTAGCCATAGTATTCCTAGAAGTCCAACACCAACATTCAAAAGTGCCAGTACAGGTAGTCCTCAACTTATGACCACAATTGAGCCCAAAATTTATGTTGTTCAGTGAGAAATTTGCTGAGTTTGGCCCCATTTTACAACTTTTCTTGCCCCATTTGTTAAGTGAATCACTGCAGTTGTTGAATTAGTGACACACTTGTTAAATGCATCTGATTTCCCCATTGACCTTGCTTGTCAGAAGGTGACAAAAGGACCCTGGGACACTGCGATCATCATAAATGTGAGTCAGTTGTCAAGTATCTGAATGTAAATCATGAGACCATGGATATGCGTCTATGGTCATATGTGTGAAAAACGGTAGTAAGTCACTTTTTTCAGTGCTGTTGTAACTTTGAATGGTCACTAAAAGAACTGTTGTAAGTTGAGGACTACCTGTACTCTTTCTATCTATCTTTCTTCACATTCTAACTTTTGTTTCCATAGAGTGTCACAAGGGGAACCCACTTGCATGATTACAGGGAGTCCTCTCAACTTTCAACGATTTGTTTAGCGACTGTTTGAAGTTAAAACGATACTGAAAAAAGTGACAGGGCGTCTCCATGATCACTCAGTCAAAATTTGGGCACCTTGTGTATTTTCAATGGTCAGTATCCCAGGGTCATGGGATTGCCATTTTCCACCTTCCTTTGCTTCTGAGAAGCAAAGTCAGTGGGGAAAGCTGTATTTGCTAAACTTAACAACTATTGTGGTTCATTTTAACAACCAAAAAAAGTCATGAAACTGGACACAACTCATTAAACAACTGCCCTGCTTAGCAATGGAAATTCCTGTCCCAATTGTGATTGCAAATTAAGGGCCATATATTATATTATCTTTTTGTAAATATGAATACAATATTATATCTAAATATATTTTCCAAAACCTTTGTTGTTTCTCTATCAAGTGCTGGTCTGTGATATATTTCTTGACTGCTAATTCCTTTAGTGTTGACAGTCAATCCTAAAAGGCAGAAACTATTCACTACAGTATCTTTTTAAAAATAATTTTTATTTATACATTTTTATTTAAATATACATAGGTGCTTGGTGAATAGTGTATTGTCTGAGTCATTTTAGATTTACAAAATATTAGTAATAATTCTGAGATTAATAGTAGTTAAAATAATAATAGTAATAATGATCAATTTATTTTATAGACAATACCAATACCAGTAATAATAATATTATTCAAGTTTGTTTTTCCCAAACGCCATCACTTTGCTAAACAAATAATTCCCTCAACACTGTCCAACTATGTACTACTGCACCACTATAACTATTAATCTTCTCATCACTCCTTATCACCCATCCCCTCCCACTTGTGACTGTATAACTGTAATTTTGTCACTTGTATCCTTACGATTTATGTTGACTGTTTCCTAGTATGATTTGATTGCTTATTGTACCCTATGACTATTATTAAGTGTTGTACCTTATGATTCTTGACTCTCAATGAATGTATCTTTTCTTTTATGTACGCTGAGAGCATTTGCACCAAGACAAATTCCTTGTGTGTCCAATCATAGTTGGCCAATAAAGAATTCTATCTATCTTATCTATATCTAATAATAATCTTTCAGTTTCTATTGTTTGCACCTACATGGTAATTATATCATATTGTATTGCAATATATTTTCCCCGTTTCTAACTTCTATTTCTATTTTCTAACTCTTGATCAAAGAAATCCTATATTAAGAAGTATATACTACTTCACTATCTTCCTTGCCAATGTAGTGATAGCTAAGAATGATGGAAGCAGGGAGGGGGTCCCAGGTCCCAGACCTTCTGCCCCAGAAGCTCTTGATGTCTCCATGGGGTAGATTTTGGGGGAGCTGCTTGGTGGTTCCTGTTCCACCATCTGTCTTCCAAGAGATACCTCCCCTATTATCCTCCCCTATTATGAGGAGCATGTGTGTGTGAGAGGGCTGTCACACCTTGTGCTACCTTTCAGGTAACTGACAAATCAAAATACAAATGTTACAATCTTTTTTATAGCGCCACCTGCTAGTGCTTGGAGGTGTAGTTACTAGAGAATTCAACCTTTTCTTCTATCTTGGGAGCTAAATAAACTCACAGGAGATGAATACAATAAAACTTTTTGGAAGGGGTGGGAGAAAGAGAGGGGGGGTAGAGAGAGACACACACAAACACACAAAGAGAGACAGAGACAAGAAATATATAAAAAAGAAGGTTGGTATTAAAATGAAGACCTTCACAGTGGAAGAGACTAAATACAGAGCTGCATACATATCACCACAGTACCATAGCCTGAATGAGGTTAAGAAAGAAAAATCCAAAATAAAGAGTTTTGTTGTTGAGTGACCAACTCTCTGCCCCAACTCTCTGAATAAAAGTTTGATAAAGATGGTATTAATACACATTCTTGTCTCTCTATGTTCATGGACATAGTGTGAAATACAAAATTAAATTAAATGCCCAATTTCATAACATGTTTAGAGAGATAAAGAAAATTAGATTTAGCACAACACAGAAAATAAAAATTGAAAACCTAGCACAAATTCCTGGCTAGATATTTACTGTACCTAGTTCAATCATCTTGAAGCAAATGATCATCTACTTTAATTTTCCTGGATTTCTCCAGCTTTTAGGCTATTCTAAACTCTTTTAGAGGCTGTGTGGAAGGATGGTAGATATCTCTGTTTTCAGACTTGCCCCACAGAGTGTTTTTGTTTTAAAAAGGCCATCCCCCCACCTGCATCTCCAATTGGGATTGGGGCTGCACTCTCTACATGTGGCAAAGAACCATGTCTCACCTGTTGTGGTATCGATGATGAATCTGTAGCCTGGCATGGAGTTATGATCACAACAAAGTTATTTCCCAATGCGGGACTCTTTTTCTGTGGAGGGCGATTTGACTCTTGTGAAAAATAAATATGAAACAATTATAAACAATGCAAAAATTGGCAGCATTGTTTTTTATTGATAAAGGAGAATATTTGTAGCTAAGAATTGAAAGGAAGGATCCGTGGTGGTCTCTGAGCTTGGTTGTTTTCTTGCAGAATCATGCTGTTACCTAGTTTGAATAATGCAACGTCTGTAAGAAAGCAAGCTCAGAGACCACCAAGGACCCCTCATTATTTTTTTGTCCCCATCAAATCTTATATTCTTATTTCAGTGACCTGCCTTTTCTGGACTATAGTCTTGGGCAGCAGGTCGAAGACTTCCAAGGTCCCTTCCAACTCTATGATTGTGTGACCCCTCTCTGTGTTAGATCCACTTCCTCCTACCCCTCTCTGTGTTAGATCCTCCTACCCCTCTCTGTGTTAGATCTTCCTACCCCTCTCTGTGTTAGATCCACTTCCTCAAGAAAATTTGGTCTTGCTCCAGACTTTGTGTGGAATGTGATTAAAAACACAGTATGAAGTGTTGGTGAAAGTAAACTCCTGTTGTCAGGGTGAGATTCATGCCTTGGAAAGTGGCTTAAGAGGGCGTAGCCCATGTTCTATTAGAAGCGCAACACTAGCTAGTCAGGATTGATCCCATCAATGGGATTCAGTGGATGACATTGTGGAACACCCTCAAAGCCAAAGAACGGTTACTTTTATAAGGGGGAACATCAGGAGGGGAAGGGGACGCTAAGTAATGTTGGGCCCTGTTGCTCAAAGGAAGGACTAGACAGAGTATCTTTTAATGCTGAAGACCAGATCCTATTAGGAATAGCTCCAAACACCAAGGGAGAGAATTATAATACTATCTTCTATTCAGAAATTAAGCTCTCCAGAGTTCAGTGTGACTTGTGCAAGTCCGTGTTCAGAAATGCAACCTGAATCACAATTCCTTAAAGCTGGAACAAACTGCTTTCTCAGCCTGCATTACCATTCATTACATTCATTTAATAGATTTCTGTACCATCGTTTGGAAGGTCTATCTGGGTCATTTGTAATGCAAGCTCTAATCACTGGCAATAAGAGACAATACACACTCACACACAGTTTAATTAGTCTCGAAGTTTGTCTGCTTCTGATAAAAAGGTAGTTGGTTTAACTCTGCAGCCATGGATATTGTGGCATTCTTTTACTGTGACCTTCACAAACCTGGGACAAACAAGAGCTAATGAAGGTTCTTCTTTTCTGCACTTTTGCTCCTTTTGTACTTTTTCCACCAATCAGTAAAACATTTTCCCCACCTTGCTCTAAATTATAATCCATGTCCCCAATCCATCTCTTTTGTCTCCTGGAATATAAAAGAAAACCAGCTGAGTTATTCAGTCAGTTCCTGCTCTCCTTATCTCCTACTGTTCAAGGGTTGGATCCAAAGTCCAATCACACAATTCCTTTTGCTCACTTTGTTTTTTGTTTTTTACTTTTGAGAGAATAACAAGGAGCAACGAGAACAATGTGGGAATCACTTGTCTTATAAAGTGAGGTAAGTCAAGGAAAATTAATTAATGCAGTTGACATAGTCATGTTTTCACTAACTAAGGGCTTTATATCTTCTCATGGAAAGTCAGTGCTAAACCATTGTGTGAGTTGCTAAGATTGAAGGGGTAGAACCAGGTGGCCTACCTATCAGACTGAATCACTTCTTAATCATTTGCCACATGAAACAAAACGCATATATGTATGCAAAACGTTTCACATTAAAAATGCCTCAGTTCAAGATTGAAAGAGTATTTTGAGCTCACAAGACTTCCAAAGTGGTCAAAATGCTTGTTGCTGTCTTAAAATAGGGCATGTCACCTCAACAGTTTAGATTCAAAACTTTGAGGAACAGAGGGTGTTGAAAAGAGCCAAGAGACAGCTAGAGCTCCACTGGAGGAAAACAAAAAAATGCAATTAAACATTGGTTAGAGCCACTATTGAGGCCTACCTTATGGTGATAAGAGTGGCAAAATGTCCACTGTTTGTCCGCTCTTATTGCCCTCACAATGTGTCACCTGGCAGCTCTATTCAAGGCCACCCAATCTCACTTCAGGATGGAGAGCTTGGGGGCCATCTCCAGAGCTATGCAGAGGAGTTTGTGGAACCCCTGACAAATGAAATCACTCAGATGTACTCTAAGTAGGAAGAAGGTCCATTAGAGATGCCTGGGAAATGGACTCACCAATTATCTAGATTCACATCCCTCCTGATTAATGGCCTCTAGCAGCTCAGGCAGGAAGGTTGCTATGCAGCAGGGAAGTTGGCAACAATAATCCCAAGAGCCCACCCTCAGAAACAGGGTCGTACTTGGGGCCCATGTCTTGTGAAGGCCAGGAGAGATTCCTGAATGAGAACTGCCACTCCTCCCGCCCTGCTCTGTGGTCTTCGTTGGTGCCAAACCCTAAACCAGGCTGGACACATCCCTGAGAGGAGAGGAGCCAGGTCTCCATAATGCACACCAGGTTGGCTTATTCCTCCCCAATGAGATCACAGATTTTGTTAACTGACCTGGCATTCATCAGCAGCAACTGAAGACTTGGGTCTTGGGCCTCTGAGAGCCTGCTGTCCAGAGTCTGAGCATGAGTTCAGAGGTCTTAAACATCAGGGGTATCTTGCCCTTCAACAGCCTGCTCTTTGACTCCCATCTAAATGCTCCATTCCCACCACCACTCATACGTTGCCCTGCCCTGAAACTCCAGATGCAATCTCCTGCGGCATTTAAGTGCTAATGCTCAGCAGCAGCAGCAGGAGACCTCACTCATCTCGGCCCCTCCAACACCCAACCTGCCCCACCCTCAAAACTGATATCTCCTACTGCCAGCTGGGGGGGGGGGGCTGCATCCATATAGACACTCTTTCCTTCAGGTAGGAGGATGATAAGCATCCAATCATATAATCATACAAGGTACCCTTATGGTCTCACCCTGGGATTGTCACTCCTATCTCCTTCAGGAACCCAAACTCCCATGTTACCTAGAACCCACCTCTTCATCCCTTATAGATAGTTCCAGCAGTGGCCTGTTGAGACCAACTCCAGCCTCAGGTCTCTGGTTCAGTATCTGATCTTTCTGGCAAGGTCCAGTCTATCACCAGCCCATCATCATTCCAGACCAGTTCTGGTCCCAGCTCCAGCCCCAGACTTGTTCTCCCCTCTACTCTTCCACCTTTGCCTTTGCTGTACCTTCACTGCTGCTGCTGTTTGGCTTGGTGTCTTCAGGCTCTGGGTTCTCTGTCCAGGGTGAGTCCAGCTCTGCACTGCATTTCACACTACTCTTCCATTGTCATTTCACTCTCTCTGCACCTTCTCTACTTCATGGGCATTTGGAGCTCCGGCTTTGGTACCTCCAGACTCCAGATAGAGGTTTTTCCACATTGTACCTTTGCCATTGCCACTGAGGTGACAGCCACTACCATCCCTGGTCAACAGTAGCACCTCCACCCTCTGGTTTAAAGGTTTGCATGTCCAGTCTCTGCTAAAAAAGTTGCTTTGGCCAGCAAGGTAGGGGTAGAGCAGAGGGCTCACTTGGTGTTCCAGGCAACAAAATTTCCCCTGGAATTTTCATCCTCCCAATTCACGATCAGGAGCCTCCTGCTGAATGTCCGCTCCTCTTAACTTTTTGACTTCATACCTTCTGAAAGCACAGTCCAAACTTCTGCAGTGAAGGAAACGAGCAGCATTGGTATAATTGGATTCCACACTTCTTGTCAATTTTTGCAATAGAGGAAAGAGCATCAGCCCTCCATTCTGGGATGAGTCGGTTGGAAGGAAGTTGAAGGAATATCACAATATGCTGTGGCTTGCAAGCAATGAGGACGAGAAAGCTAAAGGGCTTCACGTCAGGCTTCTCTCTGAATCTGCTCCCACCCTGCTCTTCTGCTGCCGTTTGTTAAAGGCAGCACTTTTGTTACCAACAGAAGTAGCAGCTATGTCATTTGGCAGGAGAGTAACATTGTCACTTAAGCAGCCAACATCTATAATTTCTCTCTACATGTGTGTATGTGTGTGTACACATACATAAAATACACACAGAGATATGTGTAAGTATGTGCATGTGTTTATGCAGGTAATTATTCCCGCTGCCTGCCCCCCTGGTTTTGACATTGTTCCACAGCTTCTCTTTTCACGCTGCTTATTAAATTGTTAATTCACTCCATGTATTTAGTGTGCATGTTGCTCAGAGCTCAATTTTTATCTTGCTGAAAACCAGGCTTGGTTTTGAAATTGCATAAATATACCCTTAGCTAGGGAAACTAATTTATTTTCCCTGTTCATTATGGGGGAGAAGGCTATTATGAAGTTATAACTTTTTTCCCCCTCACCCTTTTCCAGTGTTAGAATTGGGAGGCAAGCATGCAGGCTCTTTTTGTACAGATGATTCTGCCCTGATTCAATTTAAAGCTGGTTAGAGCTCAGATATTGTCATGTAATTGACAAAGATCAGTATGGGTTGTAATGCTAATGCCTTGACTGTGGCTCTCTAAGGGAACTCAGTAGTAAATGCTTTATAAGTGTAACTGGACCTTTGGTATTCTGTTTGCTTGATGAGAAACCAAAAGGTAAATTGATTATCACCGAATCTTCTTTGATCTGGAGTGTATGTGGGATGTGAATAACAATATATATTATCTATATACATATACATAAAAAATAGCAACATTACTACTGGGTATAGGTATGAGAAATTGTGTGTGCAAGTTTAAACAGCACTCATCCATATTCTGCTGCTGCTTCTTGAATAAAAGTTCTGCATGACAAAACAAATTTAAAAGAATTTGCAAATATATGCCATAGTCACCTTTCCCCACATCAAACAGTTTGAGAAACTGAATAAGGCTATCAGAAATGAGTTGCAAAGGTCTGTGTATCCCCCAGGGGGCACAGGAAACCCTGTCTCTTTGCTGGCATCTAGTGGTTATCTAAATGTTACATTCCAGATGTGGTAATCTTGAAACCAAATGATTTTATCATTTTTCCAAAGTCCCAAAGGTGCTTTTTCAAAACTTAGCTTCTTGGCTAAGAAGTCTTCAAAGAAAAACAAAGTCCACTTGGCATTAAAAAAAAGGCACCTTTGAGACAACCGTGATCTGGATGATTGAGAATCTCCAAAGACATTTCTCCAAAGGTTTAGTTTAGGTGAAGCAATCTGTCTTACTTATAGAAAGATGTTTAGGAATCTAGTTGGTAATGACCAGGACATACAGTCATAACAGGAAAAAATAGGTAGAGTTACTGGAACTTTCCCTGGATGATTTATACAGAAGCTTTGTGCAGCCCCATATATCAAAAGAATAATCAGAAGAAAAGACCTTGTTTGCATGCATTCAGTAACTCTAAATGTATTGTGTAAAATATGTCTGGAATTACTGTCATAGCTTGAACTAGAAGCTATGGTTGCCTTGGAAAATAGGCACTCATTGTTATAAGGCATTGTTACTGGAAGATGTATTGAGTGAAATACCATCCTCTCTATTTCTTAGCAACCCAAAACTTAAATATGTTTTAAACACATTGCTTGCATATAATGGTTAGCCGAAATTCAGAAAGTTTCAGAATATTGTCATACATAAAATTAAGCAATGTGTTTATGAACACAATAGTTCCCCCTTGATTTCTTCTAATAACAATCATAGTTAATAAATCAATAGAAAACTATCTGTGGTTTATTATTATGTGGAAAGCAGAGATTCTAGCAGGCTTGTTTTTGGCTTTTGAATCTGGCATGTTTGGAGAGAAAAAAGGCAGATTTTCTGGTTTACTTATAATGATAGATGGAGCCATCCAGGTACATTGTTTGTGCCCAATGGTAAAGGAGCCAAGAGGATGAGATCAAGTATTGTGCTCTTGTATGTTGCTTATTACAAGGGAATCAGAATTTTGGAAAATCCTATCTTAACATTGCCTGTGAAATGACTAAATACTCCCAACAATACATTTGTAAAACAAACATCAATGGACCCCTAATTAAGTGATGGTTATTTAGGTAATGATTTGGAGTGTGTTTTATAAAACTGCCTTGAGTAAACTACAGAGATTTTATTCTTCCTTTTAAAAAAAAAAAAAGAATGTTGTGTATTGTGTTACGAATAACCCTGAGATTTCCAGGATCATGTAGCCAAACTGAGAAAATGCATTCCAGCCAATGAATCAGATTAAATCATTCTCATGTGAAAACAATTGTAGAAGGCATCTTCAATGAGAAAGGACATGGAATGGATCAGATTGCCATGGGAGTTTGGGAGGGATCCACCCACTATTTGAGCTGCATGGATCTTTATAAAAGCCTGAAAGATCTTGAACATTAGCCTTCTGGACCAGCATTCACTAAATGCAGCATTGTGCTCCAGAAATGAATCCCCTTTGCCCCTTATTTGTCTGGAGCCATGTATGCCACCTTCTGAATGTAAAAAACAAGCTGCTTGAAAAAAACAAGCTGCTTTCTCTTTGTCCTGAACTTCTCCAAAGATCTTATGCTGGCTGTGACGAGCATTATAGGGTCCCCAGACATGCTCTCCCTGCTTATCATCTTTGTTTTTTTGGCCCTCAATGAAATGAGGTTAATATTTGCTTTGCTTAACCACTGGAGTGCTTGTGAGGATTAATTATTGAAAGCCTGCAAATGGCTTTTTTTGAAAGTAAGTGAAAAACTTTAGGAGTTTTTTTTAAAAAACCGTTACACCCTTAAGAGACAGGGCAGACTTTTCTTTCTTATGAGATTATGAGACTTGCCACTTGGTAGAGCTTGTTAGTATTTCCCCTGTTCTCAAGAACAGAAGGAAATATTAACTTTAATAGAAGTCTCTATATATCTGCTCAGGAAGGAATAGGCTTGTTGCTGCTGCAGGACTGTGCTGGGATAGATAATTCCCCTATATGACATCTGTTTCTGCTCACCTGTACTGTGCCTCAAGCATAATAAATAGCATAGTTTGATCTGTGTGAGAAAAAATGGTTCTCAAATGGAGCAAGGGCTCTTTCAAAGAGAGTAAACAATATGCCTTATTCTTAACAATGATGACTGTGCACGATTGACATTTCCTCTATTTTAAGCAAATATGGAAAGAGAACACTCCTTTTAAAAATCTGAAAATATCTTCTCAAGCTGAAAGATGTTTCCTTCTTTTGAAGAAAAAAAATAGAAACATAGTATATTGTCATTGGAATTCCCAGTGTTTTATTTTTGGGGGTGATAAGTAAACAAAGTGAAAAGCATTGTGTGATATAAATATAATTATATTTATATTCAGTTCCTATACTAGATTATAGAAGCTAGCGAGAGTATTGTAATGAAACTTCACCTCAATTTCATGGAATATGGTATTAAGAACATTTCTGCTTATTATTTTGGTGTTCATTTTTAAGAAAGCTTCTAATTCATACTAGCAGAGATAAAATTGAATGTGTATGAGAATGATTTACCTTCTTTTTTCCCCCTGTTAACTGCCCGGAGTATATGTTTGAGAAGGGCAGACATATAAATTGAATAAATAAATAAACAAACCAGAAATGTTGTTTTTTTAAAACACCAAGGGCAGTTCTTAATTGTTTTTTTTTTTAAAGAAAATTTTATTAATTTTCTACAAACAAAACATTAAAACATTCAACTCTCGTATGTACATCCAGTGTGTCAGTTGGTTCATCATTTTTGTGCATTCATTCTGTAGTCCCAGTTACAATTATGTTACATAACAACTCATATTATCAATCCAAACTTATATATCCTATAATCACTAAAAAAAAATAAAAAAATTTTTTTGACTATACTTTTAATCATTCATGCTTTATGAGCTAACAATACTTTAAGCAGATTATTCAACAAATCATATAATCATACCAAATCAATCCTAAAAAAACACTTTATAAATATAATATCAAGTAACAAAATAATAGCAAAATAGCAAGATAAAGATATTTCTTACTATCTAAAATATTCTATTATCGTATTTTATCATCTAGCCATTTATAAAAAAGATCCCAAATTTCATAAAATTGTTTATCCTCTTGCTCTCTAATTTCAAATGTCAATCTGCTCATCTCAGCACATTCCAATATTTTGGAATGAAAATTAAGAAGGAAGAATTTAAACTACAAGCTTTTGCTGATGATTTAGCTTTTATTTTGGAAGACCCGCTAGAAACAGCTCCAAAATTATTGGAAAGGATAGAGACATATGGAGAGGTGGCTGGTTTGAAAATAAATAAAGATAAAACAAAGATTTTGAATATGCTACTGCTACTGAGACAGAGAGAAGAACTGGCAGATCTTTTGAAAATTCAAGTTACAAATAAGGTTAAGTATCTGGGGATATATTTGACAACAAGATGTAGCACATTAAAGGAGAATAATTATATTAAACTTAAACGACAGATAACTACAGATTTGAAGAAGTGGGAAAACTTGCAACTGTCATTAATAGGGAGAATTTCAACAATTAAGATGAATATTTTACCTAGAATTTTATTTTTGTTTCAAACAACACCAATTAGGCTTGGAAAAGACTATTTTGAAGATTTAAATAAAATTATGTTGAAGTTTATATGGCAAGGGAAAAAAGCGAGAATAAAGCTAAAGCTTTTGCAAGATGCTAGAATTAGAGGAGGTTTTGGCCTGCCTAATTGGGAATTGTACTATCAAGCTGCAAGTTTGATGTGGGTCA
The DNA here is from genome assembly GCA_033807585.1 of Hydrophis major. Lineage (NCBI taxonomy): Eukaryota > Metazoa > Chordata > Lepidosauria > Squamata > Elapidae > Hydrophis > Hydrophis major. The sequence goes on along the minus strand of CM066329.1, from coordinate 184,585,785 downwards.
AAGAATGGATAACATTAAGGAAACATAGGTTGTTGACATTAGAAGGGCATGATTTGCTGTTGGGCTGGCATGCTTTTTTATGGTATAAGGGAACTAAAACATAGGGTTATTTTAGAAGACATTATGTACGGGAGTCTTTGTGGTTAAATTGGGAGAAGATAAAAAGACAATGTTATTTGAAAATTCCAATTTGGTTATCAACCATTGAAGCATTTTCCTATCCTATAATCTACAAGAAGGAACAAACAGTTAGATATGGGGAACTTTTGGATGAAAAGGGTGAACTTAAATCGATCCAAAACTTAGAGGAACAAGGTATAAGGATGAATTGGTTTTCATATGCATAAATACATTCAAGGTATGATGAAGATTCTAAAACAGAGGGATTTTATGATAAGCAGACTGATTTAGATAAGATCTTGATGGGTACTGATGAGAAGGTGATTAAAAAATTATATGGTTATTTACTGGGAATGAAATTAGAGGAAGAACAAGTCAAAGAAATTATGATTGTTTGGGGGAAGAATTTTGGATATGGGATTGATTTAGAGAAATGGCAGAAATTGTGGTCTCAAAATTATAAAATGACAATGTCAACAGCATATAAAGAAAACTTGTATAAGATGTTTTACAGGTGGCACTTTCCTCCGACAAGAATAGCAAGAATGTTTAAGAACAAATCTGAAAAATGCTGGAAATGTCATCAGATACCCGGCTCGTATTACCATTTGTGGTGGACTTGTGAGGATGCTAGAAAATATTGGACTATAATTCGCATGTAGTTGGAAAAAATGACAAAGAAACATATAGACTTGAAACCAGAGATCTTCTTATTGGGAATTTTACCTGATATATATATAGTAAAGATTTGAAATACCTGATTGTAAATGTAGTAACAGCGGCCAGGATTGTATTTGCTAAAAATTGGAAGAATGAGAAAATACCATTACAGGCAGTTCTTAATTGTTTTATTGATAACTCCAGGGAGAGTGAAACCATTTTTTTCTTTTCCTTTTTAGTGCATTAAGGATCAAAATGGCAGCAACCATTGGGGATATTATAGATGAATAAAATATTTCAAAGGAGATATTCAAAGGGATATGACATTTAAGTCTTTGTGTGGTCCCCAAACGGTCCCTCGCTTATTTTATTTGTACAATATTTCAGTATACATGTATATATTTTACTAAGAATTTTTATTATAATAAATCTAATACAAAGTAGACTTAACAAAGAAAAGGGAATAGAGCAGTGTTTCACAATTTTAGCAACAATAAGATATATTTTCCATGCTGGCAGGGGAACTCTGAGAGCTGAAGTCCATATATCTTAAAGTTGCTAAGTTGAGAAATGTTGGAATAGAGAGAAAGAAGGAATAAAAAGTAGAAGGAAAAACAGAAAAAGAAAAGTAAACTAAAGACAAAATAAATATATAAAGAAATTACTTTCTATCTCCATAGCTACAAGTAAATTTAAATTTGGTAACTTCATTCTCTCTAAAGTTGCATTTATCTTTTCATTCCATATCTCAGTTCTTATCTATAAGCAAAACCATAAAACAAGTTACAATGGCACTGAAAAAAGTGACTTATGACCATTTTTCACTTATGACTGTTGCAGCATCCCCACAGTCATGAGAGGCCAGGCGAGGAGATGCGTGGCTCGATGTGAGTCCCATGCCCAATCAATAACATGGCCACCAAGCCACGTCCACCCAGTCACATGACCACTAAGCCACGCTGACCAACTAAGCCACGCCTACAGAACCGGTTGTTAAAAAAATTGAATCCCACCCCTGATATAGTCTGTCTATAGACACTATTATTGACTATTGACACTATTATTATTAGTAGTGTAGTGGCTCCTATTTTCTTATTCCATTCTTCAGAAGTCTCCTTCAGTATTTTTATTATCATAACATTTTGCACCATCTTGCAAACCTATATCTTTCCTGTACCTAAAATGTTTAGTCCCCTCTAGTGTCCAGTTTTTGAAATCATGACATTCTTTATCTATATTACTATGATAAAAACTGAAACAAAATCTATTTCCCATGGAAAGCTGTTTGTATTTTATAATTCATGCCAACATTTTATTATAAATGTTCCAATGTGCCCATTTTATATGGACCCTTAGTCTGCTGTAATATTCTTGGATCAAACTCTTATTTATCTTTTTTTCTGCCTCTTTCAGATTTTTTATATTCTTAAGATTATCATTAAAAATAATCAGTATTAAAGACAGATTCACCTGGTGCTTTCAAACTTGTCCTTGTAAATAGCTTAGAAATAGTTAATGAGCAATTTCTAAAAATGATTAGAAAGTGAGGTTTGCAAATTTGTGTCCTTTAAAAGTTTCTGCTGAGCAAGATCCTGTTATCTCCGGTGTTCACACCTATGGAAAACCATTATCCTGCAGTATCCTTGTGAGGAGCAGCTGTCTAAAGGACATTGTGGACGATCTTCTATCCTCTTTATCCAGAGAGGTTCCAAGGACCTGGTTCACTCACTAATTCCTTGTTTTTTGCTATGATAATCTGCTCCACTTTATCAGAGCCATCCTCAGTTTGCCACACCTGTCTTGGAAGTCTGAATTTCAGTGCAAATTTGACACATACTATAAAAACCACCACTAACTTGATAATCATTTCAAATCATAGGAGGATATTTTCTGTTTTTCTTCTTTGGTTCATGCAGAACTGGAATCTGTGTACCTTGTAATGACATATTTTTCCTTCTGTGAAAGCAATAGTGCCTGTGAAGTTCTCCCTACAGAGGGTGAGAGACAGATGTACAAACACCATAGGCAATCCATGGAGATATACCCATATGCTATGCTTTCTCCACTAATACACTTATTCCATGGATACTGAACTCACACGGTTATTAAAAGCTCAGCAGTCTTTTTGGCCGTCTGTTCTGCGGCTTCTTTTGCTATTTGCCACAACTGTTGCCTAAGATAGCAGAATTTATTTAACTCTTTGCCCTTCTTGCTGTAGTGTTCTGGCCAGCATTGCATGTTATATATCTAACAGCCATTCTTTACAGTTGATGCTATTTCTGATTCTAATTGAAGTAAATGGAATATTTGGTGTAGCCTATTTAGGTTCCAGAGTTAAGAGGTTTTCTTGTGGCCAGTTATATTTTAAATGATTCCTGCTTTTTCAACATTAACCCAGCATCATCCTAAATGTATTAATATATTCAATCTTTAGAAGATCTCAAACCACACTTTTAAAATTCTTTAGTGCATGAACTGTGTCTTTATTTTTTTTTGAAGATCCCAACTTTCTTCTTGGCTGATCTCAAGACAGCTCACAATGATACAATAATCATGGCATTACTCAAAGTTGATAAAAAAAATGTAAAAGCAGAAGGAAAAATAATCTTTTAACTCAGGTACTATTTGAAAGAATGAGACAAACAAGATGGATTTTCTCTGGTGTGGTGTTAAAAGTATATTTCTTCAGGAAATTTTAGAATTGAGACACCCTCTTCTTTGGTTATCAGCAATTTAATTTCAGAAGGTGAAAAACCTGATAAGACCTTTGGCTATAATTTAGTTTAATTTAAAAGGGGTATTTGCACATTTATGATTATTTTAAAATCAAAAATGAGATTTTATTTTACCTGACTTTTGGCTTAGTTAGGGTTCATTTCCAAGTGGGAAGAAAGACATTGGAAACATGGAGAGTGCTTGGAAGGATGGTTTAATAGCAATAGCAATAGCACTTGGACTTGGACTTATATACTGCTTTATAGTACTTTACAGCCCTCTCTAAGTGGTTTACAGAGTCAGCATATTGCCCCCTACAATTTGGGTCCTCATTTTATCCACCTCGGAAGGATGGAAGGCTGAGTCAACCTTGATCCTGGTGGGATTTGAACTGCCAAATGGTGGCAGGACCATATAGGGTTTGATGTCCTGGGCAAAATGGAGCACATGGATGAGAGAGGGAGAGAAATTTATACCCTCTGTTGGGCTTTGAACTTGTTTCCTGTTCCCATGGCAAGAAATGTATTCTGATCGGTTACAAGGGTAACTTTGTAGGTTGTCTTGAGTCCCAGGCTTGGTTGAATCTTGTTGGGTGATGTAATCTTCCCAGGTGCCATGTGGTAGGATGGGTAGAGGGCTAATCCTATCATGTCCTGAGGGCCATGTCTTAATCCCATCACCTCACCGTGGAGCTGAAGGGGGTGGGGATGGATTAGGGAGCTGCAGGGAGCTGCTTTGTCTTTAAAAACATGTTTCTCCTTTTCTCATCCAGGGAAATATAATATTCTGCCTTTTTAATATTTCTTAGAATATTTCATTCTCTAGGAGAAGGGTGGGTGCTAACTTTCTACACACTGAATCAATTTAATCACCATGCAACCCAGGAGGCAGTCTCTGTCGTGGTCTGTGTCAGATGTTATGTACAGGAAGAACTACCATAACAGTTTAGCTGATTATGTTATGCCTGAGTGTTCTGCAAGTTAGATGGTTCCCAATTTGTACATACATGCTGTATAGCAACACACATGCATGCAAGTATATACATGCCGCACAGTGACAAAACCATGTATGAAGTAACTAAGTTTCAACCATAGGAATCTAGGATCAAGGAATATTAGGCTCTGTATATAGGGATCTCTTTATCTCTGTCCCAGACTGTTGGTGAGATAGCATGTGGATTAAATCCTTGAATATCCATTCACAATACCAAAGTATTTCTAGGTACAGATACATATCAAAAATAACCCTCTCAAATATAAAATTTGTGTTATCAATAAAGGAGAATATTTGTAGGTCAAGGTTGAAATGAGGGGTCCTTGATGCTCTCTGAGCTTGGTTGTTTTCTTGAAGATCAGAGGTGAAATTTGTTGGTTCTGATCAGTTCTGGAGAACCTGTAGCAGAAATTTTGAGTAGTTCGGAGAATCGGCAAATACAACCTCTAAGTGGCCTTGCCCCCATCTATTCTCTGCCTCCCAAGTCCCAGCTGATCAGCTGGGTCTTCGTTTGTTGCCCTGCACAGGAGAATGGAGCTTGAAAACAGGTTAATGGGGTGGGGAAGGAATGGGATTTTGCAGTATCCTTCCCCTGCCACGCCCACCAAGCCATGCCCACCAAGCCACATCCACAGAACCGGAAGTAAAAAAATTTGAATCCCACCACTGTTGCAGATGTTTCATTACTCAAACTAGATAACATCATCAGTGTTAGTAATGTTAGCACTAGCACTGGTGAAGTTACCTAGTTTGGATAATGAAACGTCTACAAGCAAACAACCAAGTTCAGAAAGCACCAAGGGCCCCACATAAAATTTGTGTTACTTGTCCAAGTTGTTTGTTAGACTGTCAGGTTGGCAAGGTTGCTTATGCTTAAATCTGACTGCATTGCTTTTCAGACTTCACTTTGCATATGCACCAGCTAAGCCCATGCATGTTCAGACAATGATTATCTTTGGGCTAGAAATTGGGTGTGCATTTTTACATCCCTTTTGCAAATCAACTTCACTGAATGTTTTCTTGTGTTTAACACTGCCAGATAGACATTGATCAATAATGTAAAAGCAGGCTTGATGTGACGTTTATAGAAAATCTCTCTCCATATTACACATACCTTCATCTTAATTTTACAAGTATCCACAGAAAAATATTGCCCTGTAGTGTATTGGAGTCTGTTTGCATGTAGTCTGTTCTTTTGATGGGTATACTCCAATGTGACTTGTATGGATTAAGTCTCCAATTCAGCTCTTCCCTAAATGCAAATCTAAATAGCACATTGAGTTTCTATCACATTTACTCTAATTTATCATCTTTGTGTCTTTTCATTATGCTCATACCACCTCGTGAGGTTCTAGTCAAAAGAATCTCTCTTTAAATGAAGTATGCCCCTGACAACTACACAGCTCTAATTTACTATCCAACTAATTTGCTTTGCCATATCTGAAACCTGAAACGTGCTTGCTCTATTTCTTTATGTGTGTGTGTGTGTGTGTGTGTGAGTTACAGTTTTGATGTGAAGAAAGTATGTCAGCTTTCTTTGTAACTTATGGTAGTAAATTAATCAGACATAGGTCTATGTTCTGATGCCATCCAGCATTCACAATATTGACCATTACTTCGCAGACAAGAAATATACATCCTCCTGTTTCAAAGAGAATCCTTGTGGGGTAAGCAGCTTGCTTTTAGCTTATAGCCAAAGGAAAGAACCTCTATAAACCTCTCTTTCCAAGTGAAAAAGCTTTTGTTCTTTTAGAAATTGTAGGCAGTTCTCTAGCAGGAGGAAAGTAGCAAAAAGCTGTGGGCTAGGAGTGGGAAGAGAGAAACTGAGCCTTAAAATTATCCTCCAACATCTGGAGTTGGAGATTTTTGGGTGTACAAATTTTGACAAATATAATATCTGTTCCAAGGGCTACCTATTCTGTACCAGAATGGGAAAAATTATTTAAGATATATCCTAAGATTTATTTATTTCTCTATGTGTTTCAGCCTAATTTATTGTCTCTGGTGTTGCCTCTGTACAATCTCAATCCTCATGTATTTTATGCAGATTGTTTCCTTTCTAAATAGAAGCAGATTGGCATCATCTTCAAATCTGTTGCAATCTTTCTTTTTCCTATATATTTTTCTATTGGAGGTTCTTTTAAGATGATACCTATGAATTGACTGGCACTGTTTTCATTTCTTCTACAATTAATAGTTTATATGTAAATTTTTCAAATTGAATTTTTTTAACATCCTCTTTTCTTTTAAAAATAATGTGTGATTCCATTTATGTTTTATAATATTAGTATACCACCCCATAAAATAGGAAGAGAAAGAGACACTGAATTTCCTACCCAAAGCCTCCATGCTATAGGGCCAAGAGGTAGCACAACAGAATGTATTTCCTTTGAAAGGCGCAACGGGAGCTCCATCCCTCTCAGATGTTAGGTTAGGAGAAAGATGTTAGATCATGGCATACCCCCCTGGAAGAACATCTTCAGTGAAGAATTGCTTGGCAATAAAAGCAACATTTCATCAATGAAGACATAAGTTAGAGTAGTGGTTCTGAACCTGTGGTCTATGGACTGCTGGGGGCCACAATGTCATCACAGGGGGTCTGTGGAGTCTTGACGAAATGTTATGATTTAAATCTTGAGAGTCCATGGCCATGGTCCATGATCACAAAAGGCATTTAAAGGAGGTCCATGATAAAGAAAAGGTTGAGAATCACTGTGTTAGAGGAAGCAACCCATCCAGTACAGTTGGATATACATCACAAGAATTTAGCACACCCATAGAAGGCAATTCAGTTCATTTAATGTCTGTTCAGATGGGCACAATTTTTCTCCGACTTCAATTTTTTTTTTTGTTATCTACATTCCTCACTCACAAAATAAATGATCAGAGGCAGTATCAGGCAACCCTGAATTTATTATTTCCTACTATTTCCCCAGCCCTGAGCCTGAAACCTGATAATTTTACTCCTTCTCTCTAGAACAAACACTCCAGAGGGCTAGAGCCAGTAGTATATTTGTTGGATTGGATTTGCTTACAACAGTGCTAATAATACAAAAGTGATATTAACATTCATCATTCTGGTCTCCTAGTGTGGTCTGCCTTGCAGGGCTGACAATGAATAACCTCCTGATAGATCCGTTGACTGACCTTTTCCTTTCCTTGTTGCTCAAGGACAACTCAAACAAAGTATATGCCCTAATAGAGGAGACATTTTGCAACTTTGCCATACAATGACATTGTAGGATATGGGTTCAAAATGGTACATGTTTTATTCATGGCCTTCTATCCAAGAGTGAAGGTGGATGTCAAATACTCTGTATCATCCTGTCATGTCTCTTGCTAAGGTGCTTCTTTCCCCTGCAGGACCATGGAACTATTTTTTTCTTGGATTTCATTGGTAGTCCCCCATATATGAAGGACATTTCATATCTGGACTGTTTTTAGTACTGGATCAATCATGCAATCATGACTTTGCATTAAATTTATGGCAGGTATTGGAAAGTCCTGTTCCAGTTGCTAAATAGATATAGTCATTTGTCATCACCTCGTCACCCACAGTCAAATGGGTAGTTAGAGAAGACTAACATTACGCTGGAAAAAAAATGCATTTTTACATATCCTAGCAATAGGACAATAGGTCTGATTTGTTATCATTTGCAGAATTTGCATATAACAGCTCTCTTCATTCTTTGATTGGCATGTCTCTCATTCAAGCAGTTTATGGATATAATCCCCACTATTTGCCCTTTAAAATTGCTGCTTATATAGTTACTTGAGCCTCTGATTTTCTCGGAGAGAGACAGGAGACCTAGCTCCTCTCAAGGAATGGTTAGAGTTGGCCAAGACTGCATGAAAACAGATGTGCATATACAAAAAGCCACCGATTGCATAACAGATGTGCATAACAGATGTGCATAAATAAGAAAGTACTTATGGAAGGTTTGGTATGGCTTTCCATGGAGTTTTTATCCTTCTCACATCTACAAGATAAGAATAGAAGTATAGATGGACAGATGCAATAAAAGAAGAATATTCAGGAGTTCCTGATTATTGATGGAAATGTGCTGAATTCACAATCTCGGTCCTTGCCAATTTAAGGGCTAACTTACTATAATTACTGTTGTTAGGGATACATCCTAGCAGAATCTGCACGGCAGGCAGGCAGGCAGGCAGGCAGGCAGGCAGGCAGGCAGGCAAAATATGTGAGATAAACGTTTTTGTAGCTTACACTCAGTAAAAACAGATACACTGTGCTAGTTAAATAGTTTATTCCAGTAAGAGTTTTAGCATAGTCAAAAACAGTCCATATATCATTCACTAGTTCAGTCCGTCCAAGGATTACTCAGTTGCAAAGTCCAGTGTCGAAAAAGAGGTCAGTAAACTTACAAATATCAGTCCATTAATATATCTCTTTGCGGTAGAGATATGAAGAAATCAAACCTCCTTTCTTCCTTCAGAAACAGGGAACACGCAGTTAGCAAATCATCAATCCATCATCATCAGCAATCAATCCAGCAATACAGTAAGCCAGTAGGTTCTCTTGCTCCCTCTTATGGCTGTTTTACAACCACACCCAAAATTACATGCTTTGCTGTTTAAAGTGACACACACTTTAACATACAATCATAGTTTATATATATTATTTTACCCAAACTAAGTTAGGTAACCTTTTTATTCCTAACAACTATACTATTATTTAATTGATAAGCAAAAAAAAAAAAATCAATTTTGTCTTAATTTTAATTATTGCCCTGTAAAAATTATGGGGCCCAAACACAAGATGGCACAAAAAACAGGAATCACCCCTAATCTTTTCATCTGATGTGGAGCTTGCAGCCACTTGGATCTAAAGAAGAGGAGGGTCGAGATATTAATTCTTTTCTCGCCTACAAAAGAATGCTTCAGCAAAAGGAAGACAACCATAAACACATCAGTAGTTGTTTATCTCTTTAAAAACTCATGAATTATACTCATTTAGAAAAACCAGATTCATGTAAATCAGGTGGCTGAGGTGAAACAACTTTTTGGAGAGAAGCAGAGATCAGAGAATGGCATGAGTTAATTACTCATGTGACAAAAACCTCACTCAGCTTGAGAATTCTGATAAGCTGTCTGGCAAAGATGTTGAAATGGTGTGGAAATAAATATATTCAAGGTGAAGTGACCCATTTACAGAGTCTACTTCACAAAGATAAGTTACAATTTTTAAACATTCCTTCACTGTTGGTCAAAATCAGACTATAATACTCTGTATGGAAAAAAGGCTGCAGAATTTTTTTTTTAATTACTGAACTCAGATCATTTGAAATAGAAAAGAGTGGCCTCTTTAATATTATTACTAATTTTTAATAATTTTATTAAAAGTTTTTAAAAGGAAGATAAAAACTAACACAAACTGATATATAAGGGGGGAAAGAAAATCAAAGGGAAAGCTAAAATGCAAAAAAAAAGGAAAAAAGTTAAAGCAAAATAAAAATAAAAAGTTACAAATAATTTCTTTTGATGTTTAATGCAGTTGTAAGTACAAAAATGTACTTATTGTGCTTACAAACAAAAAATGAATATCAATATGTGAAGAACTTTGGATTGATACAGGGCATAGGAAAAGTTTGCAAGTAATCGTCATTTAGTAACTATCTTGTTTCGTGACCATTTGCAGTTACAGCAGCGATAAAAATTCTCACATTTACATATAGCTCTGTGTTCATAGATCTGTAAAGCAAAGGAAAGAAGAAGCACAGCTGAAACACAGTCATAGTTTCACCTAGCAACCATCTCGTTTAAGGACTAAGTTGCCTGTCCCAAATGGGCTGGCTAAATGTACCCTACCTGTACTCTTTAGAATGGAAAGACGGAGCTACTCTGGATATACAGTCTTGGTTTAATAATATATTTTCTTTATTTATGAACTGGTTCTTTATCTATGCAATGGAGATAGTGTTCCAATCCATACGATTCCACATGACCAAGATGTGACACTTCGTTTAAAATGTTGCTTTCACAGGCTTTGGTTGTCTAGTGAATATCCTTCTAGAAATAACAGCAAATATCCCCTCACAGCTGCTTATTCTGCAATCCTACACTCTTGTCATACACTGCATTGCTACTTTGCTATAAATAAAAATGTCCCATTCTATAGAATGAAGACAAATCCCTTAGGGTAGAAGTGGTTATGGGCTGGCGCTTTGTAACTTCAATCTCCTGTATTAAGAGGGCATTTCCTCAATCTGCTATACGCAAGCAGAGCTGTGAATGGGAGAACTGCAGGTGGTGTCCTAAACACAGCTGAAGCCTTTGATATGGATATATCCTGCTGTTGTTTCTTTTCATGTCAGTCACAGTTTCTGTCTCCTCAGTTAAATGGTTCATCTTTGGGTGGCTGCTTAGGTATCAGTGCAGATGAAGCAGAAAGTGGGGAGAAACAGAGAAAAATAGATATTCAGCAGAGTATCTTCCCAGAAAACTTAATGCTTTTATATAATCAATATATATTTCACACTGCACAACTCTGATATGAGGGGAAAATGCAGTAAAATAGAATTGTGTTAAAAAGTATGTGTTTAAACAGGAATAATGAGGTGATTGAGTTTTAGAAATCTCTTGATCTTATGTTTCTTTCATATATTTGAGACCCAACCCACCAGCTTTGAAATGATTTCATGGAAAATGACACTAAGCTTAGTTTTACACCAGATCTAATGTAACACAGAAATACATTAATCTCTATTATGAGAATGAATGCCTTTCTCTCTTTGCAATCTTAAATCTCTAACAAATCTGTCTCTGATTAAAAGAACAAACTGTAGGAAAAATATGTTGAGGTATAACAGTCCTGTCTGCAGATATAGTCGTGTGCTTTTTTTAAAAAAAATAAGTAATGCAAATAAAACAGCTTCTATAAATGCCAGTTGAAGGTTTTCATTCACTAGGCGTATTGGAATATGAAGTCAGGAAGCAAAGGTAGAAAGATAAAATCAAAACTTTGCTTACAGTCTAGCTGCCAGCAATTATGAAACCCTCATCTCTCATTGTCTCTACTTTTTCTCTGTGATTGATGCTCCTGGAGATAGGATGATAACCAAGCAAATGCTTTCGCTTTCTCCAAGGGCCAATTGAATGCAAGTTTTAGAAAACCAGTCTCTTTTGAAGAAGGAGGAATCGGCATACTAATCTCTGTAGAAAAGGAAAGTATGGATGTAGGAACCATTGATCTCCTTGTCTATTGGTGGACATAAGCCTTAAGAGAGTGTGAAGAAAAGGGATGATGCATGATCCTTGTATCTTTGCAAGAACAAGGAAGTAGACATGACACTATAGGAACTAGAAAAGAACCTTTCCTTTTCCATATGGTATTCTGAGTTGAAAAAGCATAGATGATGCATTTCTTTCTTCATCTACCCAATTCCTTTTAGAATTTCTTCACCACAGTCTGTTGCTAACATTTGGGGAGATGATATCCTGATGCATATGCTAAAATAGTGACTGCTCCATTGTTCTAGAATGCTTTCTACCTAGAATCTGATTGTTCATCTTTAGGAAGGCAGTAAGGATGTTTTTGATTCTCTGGGAATTTGAGGCCTGTTCTTTGGGCTATCTTTTGGTTGGATTTTTATTAACTTTTTTTTAGTATCTAGTGTTGTTATACAATTTGGTTACTGCTACTCTAAGTTTTAGTAGACTTAATTGAGTTGATTTGTTATATTGTGTGGTTTATTGTTTGTGAACTGCCTGGAGACCAGCAATAGGGAGATATATAATTTTATGTAATGAATAAATAAATAAGGTCCAGTGGACTTTCCATACATGTTAGTTTCAGAAAGGTCACTTCCTAGAAGAAAGTGAATTAGAAGGACTGTGGATGACTTGGGGGAAATTCTATATTGTTTGTTTTCTGATACTGCTGTTTTTCTTCCAAGGAAAACAACATGTCCCATCTCCAGGAGACTGTTGTAACAATTGGGAAAGTGATCAAGAAGAAAGCTGAAGCAGATGAAATTCTTGTTCCATAAACATCGTGTTTTCTTATGTTCAGAGTCGGAATAGATATTGTTTATAATTCAGCAATTCTTCCCACCCCATCTCATTGCACTCTTTATAGCCTTGAACAGAAATAACAATTCATCTTGACATCAGGCATAAAGGACCTGAAATTGGAGGCCTAGATGATGTGGAGAAAAATCTTACACTCTATTCTTTTGATGATTTTGAGAGTGCATTTAATTGTCATCTTCTTGCTTCCTCTTGCTTTGTCAATTTACCCTGGCATACTTGTTTAAATCCAGGTTTGCTGCTTTACTTATTTTTTTGTTTGTACACTAATGCTTTAAGTTTATGGGATAAACAAAAAATAACGGAAAGGAAAAATATACACCGGGTGCCATTGCTCTCTTTCTTTCTTTCTTTCTTTCTTTCTTTCTTTCTTTCTTTCTTTCTTTCTTTCTTTCTTTCTTTCTTTCTTTCTTTCTTTCTTCACTGAGGATGTTTCTGCATTTGTTCAAGGACTTTCCTTCTCAATTTAATCCTGGCGTGGGACTAAACAAAAGGGCTGCTGAGTTCAAAAACGTTACACACACACACACACACACACACACACACACAGGACTTCTTAAAAGCTCCTTGAAAGGTTCTGTATGATGGAAAGGGGGAGCAAAATGCTCCCCCCCCTTTTTTCCATTAGCCAGGCTGAGAGGGGAGGAAAAAGTAACCCATTACATTGTGTGTATGTTAACATAAAACTGAACATTTGCAAATATTAGATAAATTCTCATAAATTATATCTAGCAATGAAATAGCATCATTCACCAGAAGGAAAAGGAGGGAAGGATCCATTGCCGGCAGAAGATTATAGGATGATAATATCCTTGTGGTAAGACGGGCAGCAAACAAATTTAATAAATACATAAAAATAAAATAATATGTAGTAGTGAAACAGAGCTCAAGTCCTTTGCTTTGATTGTCTTTCAGAATGGAAATTGAATGGAACAAGTGGGAAAGGAAAGGGACGGGAGCCTGGGATGAATAAAGGAATGGCTAAGGAAAAATTTTATCTCTCAAGGATCAAGCCAATTTCATCTCAGAGTCATTAATGATCCTTCAAATATTATATGGGAGTCCCTTTCTGTGGTAGGAAATCATGGTGTAATGGAGGACTGGAGAAAGACGCATGTTGCTCTCATCTTCTAAAAGGGGGGAAAGAGTACCTGGGAGAAAAAACAGGTCAATTAATTTGACGCTGATACCATGCCAAATTCTGGAGAAAATTATTAATCCACTTCTGAGCATTAATAGAGCAATCCATTGCTCTGGAAAACATTCAACAGATTCTGTTACGAGATTCTGGTAAGAAAGATGAAAAAGTTGGACTGGACCATGCTATTACTAGAGGCTTTAGAGCTGATTGAACAATCATATTCAACTATGACTCTGCACCAGGTTGGAAGGAAGGGTTGATTTAGCTGGGCTTTTTGCTTTTCAACAACTATATATAAATGTCATGTGAGATCTTAGAAAATATTATATTTGCAGACAACACAAAAATTAGGGAGACTCTTTAGAGGGCAGTCAGGATTTAAGAAGACACACACATACACAACGACACATGCAATCAGGAAATGATTGCTTTTTTTGTTAACTCAGTTCTCTGATTCCAGTTATCTTCCCACACCAATGGCTACTGATTTGGGATTTGAACAGCATTTGCACAGGGAGGGGCCTTTCTAGCAACTATCCTGTTATTATCCCTCCTATGTTTCCTCCTTCCTTCCTCTGTAGTTCATTTGCATAATTCCACCCATACATCTTTTACCTAATATGATTGGTTAATTTTATTTGCTAATTTTACTTGGCTTCTGATTTCAGAGCTTACATATATTCTCTCTCCCCTGCCCCTCTCCCACAACTTCCATCAATTGATCTGGTATAGTTATCTAACTATACTAAGTTAACTGATGGAGTTTGGGGTGGAGAGAGAATATATGCAGGCACAAGTTCAACTTTTATTAAGTTGAAATGAGATAGAATTAGAGTTTTGGATGAAGAAACAAATATAGTCAGAGTGAGGTTTGCCTAGGTAATGAAGTTGGGATTCTGTGGAATTAAGTTATGCTGGGTTTGTTTGTCTGTTTGCATTTCTAGAACATGTGAAAAGTCCATCAAAGAGGCAAAGCCCTCTATTTAGAAAGTGCTCTGTATTCTCTCCTCTCCAAAATCTTGCTGTGGCCTTTAAAAAAAATTCATTATAGAGGGGTACAACCAGTTTTCTTGAAAGCCTGAGTTCAGCACCCTTTTCTTATCATTCTGAATGAAGCATCTGCCTTCCCTTATAATCCTCCCTCCCTTTTTCCCCAGGCCAAAACGTATTTGGGCTGCTCTGGAATTGATGATCTCGTTAAAGTGTCAAGCCAGCCCACGGATGGTTCTATCACGAATGAGGATTTATGGTAGAATCTGCCTTGGTGAAGGTTTTATCGCAGGCTTTAAATGGAGCTGGATAAGTCCTCCAGGGCCTGGCTGTACCAGCTGTCTTGTTCCTTAAAAGAGCCAATCAGGAGAGCATGGCAAGAAATTTGGAAGGAGTTGGGGTAATATTTGAGAAATAGAAAAAAATGACGGTGATTAATTAAGGTCTTCTTCCATGCCCTGTGAATAGATTTTTTCTTTTTTTGCTGTAGGAGCTGCACACAGGGATTGGTTTCCATAGAAGCATTCTCTTGTGTAGGAATCTTATCTGAAGTAATCCCTGGTGTTTTTTCCAATTTTGAACTAAGATCTGAAACTCCAAATCCTCTCTGTTATGAACTAATAAAAACGCTTAAATAAAGTTTATCAAAGCTTAAAGAAAAAGCAGGGTTCTAATCCTGCACTTCTGATTGGCCAATAATAGCGATATCGGATTGGTCCGTTCTGGGGAATCTGATTGGCTGTTAATGAGCCACTCTCATTGGTTCAAGGGTTTAATGCTTCCATGTTCTCATTGGTTAATAGGTCAGCAGCCTGCCCTATAAAAGGGCTGCTGCTGCCCCAGGTTTTTGCTCTGTTCACGATGATTAATAAAGAGTTGAAGTTCACTGTTCACTGCCTCGTTCCTTGCACCCATGCGCAGAACTTAACACTCTCCTTGAAAACCTTTTCATCTGTTTTCTGCTATGACTGGACTTGAGAACCAGGAAGATGAATCCTAGTTAATTGCCTTCTTTCTTCTTTAACATGAGACAGGTTGGGCCTTGTTATTTTGAGGTATGCCTTTATGATCAGGCAGACAGAAGCAGGCCAAAGGTCCATCTTCATGGGTGATATAGAACCAGGTGCCTTACTCAAACACCCCTTTAAGCAGGAGAAAGGAAGAGGAAGTGAAACCAGAGATTCATGGCCATCTCAAATTCTGAGCATCTATGCCTTTCATTGCCCTTTATCGGTGTCCTTGACAAGTCACCAACTTTAGAATCCAAAGGAAAAACAAATAAGCAATGTTAATACCCTGATACCCTAGCCTGACCTTCTGGGGTTCCACTCGGTGAGAAGAATTATAAATTTGAAGCAGATTAAAAATTGTAAGATTTTATCTGTTCTCAATTCAGCTAGCTTTGTAGCATATTTTTTAAAGTGTGTAGAAGAACCAGTAATACCTTTTTGTAATTTCACTGTAGCGGCATTATGATCTGAGAAGTTAGAAGTCTCCTCTGTGAAATTTTTATATTTCTAAATTTCTATATCTTGATCCCAAAACAGGAGAGTTTTGCTACTGTTGTAGGGGTAATATTATCAATATAATACTGTCAATTTTGAAGTCAGGGAAAGCAGCATAGCACCCTAACACATTCTTCATGTAAGATTTTATTTCATTTAATATAATTCTCCTTACATTCAGCACATATAGGTAGTCCTCAACTGAACCATTCTTTTAGTGACCATTTGAAGTTACAAAGGCACTGAAAAAAGTGATTTATGACCACTTTTCACATGACTGTTGCGGTATCCCCATGATCATGTAATCAAAATTCAGATGCTAGGCAACTGAGTCATATTTATAATGATTGCAGTGTCCTAGGGAACATGTTATCGTCCTTTGTGACCTGACAGGTAGGGTCAATGGGGAAATCAGATTCACTTAACAACTGTGTTACTAACGTAACAACTGCAGTGATTCACTTAACAAGTGTGGAGAGAAAGGTCATAAAATGTGGCAAAACGCCCTTTACACTCTCTTGCTTAGCACTGGAAATTTTTGGTTGTGGTCGTACGTCTAGGACAACTAGTATACTTTTGGTTTGTCCTAATACAAGAGTCCCCAACCCCCGGGGTGCGGCCCACTCCCGGGCCTTGAGTCTTTCAGAAGTGGAGGACAAGCGGGTGTGCCTGCGCATCCCCACCAGCAACGGGTGAGTGGCTCCATTTGCACAAGCAGTGTGCGTGCGTGCCCGCTGCTCCCACCAATGGAGCAATGCGCTTGCTTGCAGGCCGCTCATGCAGAACCATCTCCTCTCCACCCAACGTCTGCCCGCAAAGCTGGAAAGGTTAGGGAAATCTGTCCTAATACTATGGTATAAATATCAGAAAAAAAAATACTCAAAGCAATTCATCAAATGTTCTTAGCAAATACTGAAATACAGTAGAAAAGTGGCAGACTACTTACAAACTGCTTACTTCCATAAACTTTTTGCAGGATATCCCTTTCTGCATTTGGCATAGATTTTTCTTGTTGCTATTGCTCTACATTTTTACAAGCATTGTTTTAACTGAAGGTGAATGACACCAGTTTCTTCCTTTGATATCCTGGAAAAGATAGCAAGTTTCCACTTTGGTAGGCTTCTTATGACTCTTTGTGATTACATTATTAATTTGAAATATAATTCTGGTATGTGATTTTACACTTTGGATGCTGTCTGGCTAATCAATCAGGACCTGTCCAGACATTTCAGAAACCGCTGCATTTTGATACAGGATTGATCCCATAGAGTTTGTCATAATAATTCCAAATGATTTTGCAGACAAGGCAAGGGAGGCAAAGAAAGGATGCTACCTACCTGATGAGATGGTGGTATGGATATAAAGACCAGAGTCCTGTTGGAATTGAAAGTCCTCTTTTCCTCCTATTGCTATTAGACTGCCGTGTCCATAAATCTGTCAATGAGTTTTATGTTTGCACTTTTTGCTGATATACAGGATGTTGCCCTAGAGAGATTGCAAACAGTGGGATGGCTTTCTTATAGGGTGACCTCCAGTTGATAAACCAGCTTACTATAACTTTGTGCTCTATGGGCCTTCATTTCAATCTGTTTAAAGAATTGATTCTTTCTCTTTCCCTACTTCTCTTCATCTCTTCTGGCATCAAAGGCTAAAACTGAATTTCCCTTTGAAAACAACATTGCTCTTAAATTTTCTGTCCTCTTAATAGATTTTTATATAACCACTACGGTGCATTTTTAAAGAACGATGGATCACATTCATTGCTTTTCTCCGTGATTAATTTCCAATAATAGTCCTAGATAATCTCAAGAGGAGGAGGAGAGTGGGGGAGAAAAGAAACACCGCTATACATTATCTACTTTGAAGAGTAGCTAAGAGAGTAGAACAGAAATGAATTAGTGGTGCTCTGAGCTGGGTTGCTTGCTTGCAGACATTTCATTACCAGACCAAGTAACATCGTCTGCCGGAAGTCTGAGGTTTGTTTTATATATAGTGGCTTGCTCTGGCAGTATTGGTGGTGTTTTCTCCTTGGCAGTTCCTTGATCAGAATATTGTTTTGTGCTTGGTTGTTTGTCTGGTGTTAATACTTGCTTATCTTGGTGTAGGCATCTGGAGAGGATGTATTCTGCAGGATTCAGTCAGGGTTGGTCACCAGGACCAGAGATTTAGTATTCCGAGCTTTCGGACTCCTGAGGGTGGGCTCCAACACGCGTGTAAAACCTTGGAAGACTAAATCTCTGGTCCCGGTGACCAACCCTGTTTGGATCCTGCAGTATTTTCCTGGGACAAGTATATTTGCTTTCCTTCGTGATGGTGTATTCTGATCTTTTTGTTTCTTTTGCAGCTTTTTTATTTTGTCTTTTGGATGATGTGTAAATGTGATTTCTCTCTGTTCATCTATTGACGGCTGATTTGTCTGAAGGACGAGCTTTCAGGAATTTCCTAACATTTCGGGATTTAGCTCAAATCCCTAGCAGAGTGAACTCCTGTTACTTGTCCCAGCTTCTGCCAACCTAGCAGTTCAAAAGCATGTAAAAATGCAAGTAGAAAAATAGGGACCACTTTGGTGGGAAGGTAACAGTGTTAAGTTGCGCCTTCGGTGTTTAGTCATGCCGGCCACATGACCACAGAGACGTCTTTGGACAGCGCTGTCTCTTTGGCTTTGTAATGCAGATGAGCATCGCCCCCTAGAGCCAGAAACGACTAGCATGTATGTGCGAGGGGAACCTTTACCTTTTACCTTTAGGATGCTCACAGTTTCCTACCTGAAACTATAGTTGAATCTATATATGTGTTGTGAGATTAATGAGTTTTCATTGTGTCTTCTGATTGCTAGTTGTTGTTCATGGATGAGTGCTGCTAGTTTTCTGTTTGTTTCCTACATTGTAGTGGCTGGAACAGTCCTTACGCTATATCTTGTAGGTGACTCCTATTTTTAATTCTTGGGCTACTGGGTCTTTTATTTTATGTAATAATACGTTTTGGAGGACTTTAGGTGATTTGTGTGCTACAGTGATGCCCAGTGGTTGTAATATTTGATTGTTTCTGAGATGTTTCTGATGTGGTAGTTTTTATCCTTTACAAAGCTTAAGTTGGCTGTGCTGTAGAAGGCTGAATGGCTGGGCATTTTTTGATAAAGTGGCATTGATATCCATTTTGTTGGATGATGAAAGATGTCATAAAGGTGGTTACACACTTGCAAAATGCTATTCAACTGCTTTTTGTTTATAGAGAAACTGCCACAAATATTACTAAGTTGGCCATTGATACTGAAAATGGTTACAGTTGTTAAACAAATAAGAAAATTTAAGATTTTTCAGCACATTTCAAAAGCGAGAAAATGTAAATTTATCTAGCTGGAATGCAGACAAAATCAGAACTTGGATTTCTACTCACCTATCCTAGTAAACTTGCCTTCCATCATTTAAAAAAATCAAAACAAGCGAAGTGTCTGGCAGGGCACCTTGTGGAGATTGATAGAAGAGTTATTTATTAGTGTTGATCCTAAGAACAGATTGACTTTTGATCAGAGAGAAGCATAGATGTGGCCAGGAAAGACAACAATACAGGTAGTCCTTGACTTATGATCATTCATTTTGTTCCAGCTTCCAACAAAATGGATATCCATGCCACTGTTCAAATAGTGCTGAAAAAAGTGACTTACATTCATGATGCCGCATTCCCACAGTCACATGATCAAAATTTGAGTGCTTGACAACTGGCATGTATTAATGACAGTAATTAGCTTGAGTAACTTCTTCCTGCTTATTCACTGTAATGTTGATTTGTGCATGAGCTCCATATTCATTTGGGGGTGGGATAGTTATGCCATGTGCCCTCTTTTCTACTGGACTTATCAGTACAGGTAATTCTCAACTTACTACCACAATTGAGCCCAAAATGTCTGTTAATTTATTGAATTTTGCCCCATTTTATGACCTTTCTTGCTTCAGTTGTTAAGTGAATCACTGCAGTTGATACGTTAGTTATCTGGTTGTTAAGTGAATCTGGCTTCCCCATTGACTTTGCTTGTCAGAAGGTTGCAAAGGGGGATCTCATGGCCTTGGGAGACTGCAATGGTCATAAATAAGAACCAGCTGCCAAGCATCTGAATTTTGATCACATGATCATGGGGATACTGGAAAGGTCGCAACTCTGAAAGACAGTCATAAGTCACATTTTTTCAGTGCTGTTGTAACTTTGAATGGTCTGTTGTAAGTTGAGGACGACCTGTATTTTGAAAACTGCCTGAGGAGACTCTGATTTTTTTGGGTATAGGTTCCTTCTGTTTGGCTGACTTACCTTCTTTAGCTTAGAAAAATATTTGCTATGCCTGTATCTATTTTTTCTCTTTCTCTCAGCCAGAATCCTATTCCAGAAAGAATTTGCAATTCCACAGCTATTTATCATTAATTTAACTTGATTTAAATAAGGTAATATTGTGAATGATTGAACCGAATACAGTTAATTTATTGAAATTGATTTTGAAACAAGATCTTCATAATCATGGGGATAAATTAATTAAGATAACTCATTTGGTTGACTTAGTGTGAGATGCAAAATAACTTAAAAGTTTTGGAGGTAAGCTGGGAGGGAAATTTGTTAGCTCATTTTCTGTTGACTAAATTACAATAATTTTCCAATTGTGCATTTATCTATATAACATAATATATGCAAATTTTATAAAGTGATTGCTTTTTGCCCTTTTTTGGTCAATGATTATTCCTCTAATCTAATTGAGAGAGTGATTTGTGGGAACAGGGAGCTCAAGGAAACCATGCAAAACAAATAAATGATTTTGAGAAAACAACTGAATTATGAGTTATCTTACGTCCAAAAACAGAGGGGCAAAAATATTTGAACACTTCTTCCCTCGGAGAAAATTTTTTTTTCAAGTCATTTCATTTTAAATGCCTCACAAATATTTTAAATTGTGAGGAACTGGAATGATAATACAAACAGAGTAAAGATTTGGACCAACTCATGACGCTTCTTCGTGTGGAACTACAGAGCAAATTAAATCCCCAGCAGGACAGCAGAAGAAGGCTAACTGTCCTAATTATTGAAGAAACCTTGATAGTGGGAGAGCGGCTTTCCAATTTTTTTGTAACTTGGGTGTCAAAATGCCTAAGGCTATTCCTGTTTAGAATCAACCAATGCTGGCCAGATGATGCATTTCTTAGATTGTGTGGATTAAGATTATTCCTCCGACAGAAGGCAGATTTATTTAGACTTAAAGATGTTTATGATTTTGTAGAAAGCTGACTTCAAGACAGTGCTGGGGAAAAAAATCATTCTAGGGAAGAACCAGATGTTTCCCTAAGGATTATATACTTCATTGTAAGATGTGAGAAAAGCTAGCTGTTTATATGTGAGTACTTACAACCGAAGACTTCTATTAAGTACCATATGAAGTTATGTTTGAATTTTTGGTATAGATAGTCCTTGACTTACAACCATTAATTTAGTGACTGTTCAAAATTACAATTGCACTGAAAAAGTGATTTTATTATTTTCACACTGACACGTGTTGTAGCATCCCCATGGTCACATGACCAAAATCCAGACGCTTGGTAACTGGCATGTATTTGTGATGATTGAAGTGTCTCTGGGTCATGTGATTGTCTTTTGAGAACTTCTGACAAGCAAAGGCAATGGGAAGCCAGATTCACTTAACAACCACGCTAATAACTGAACAACTGCATTGATTCACTTAACATTCTGTGCCACGAAATGTTATAAAACTAGGCAAAACTCATGTAACAACTCTCTTGCAGAAATTTTGGGGTTAATTGTGGTTGTAAGTCAAGGTGTACCTGTACTGTACAAGTCATATTCCTCCAGCTATTAGTTCCTGGTCTATAGCTTGGCCTATACATTAACCATTTATCAAGCCTATATATATCAGACATGCTAAATTCATTCACGTTATATGAAGAAGAGCGTTATACAGTATTTGGAAACACAGCATGCTCAAGTGACAGCTCCCTGTCTTCCTTTGAAATAAATATTTTCTATGAAGAATAAATCTGCATTGGGGAGGAGCAGACTACTTCACCATACATGTTGGGGGGAAAAACTCCTCCTTGAAAAAGATTACCAAGCAATCTCTAGAATTACATAGTTTTTAATACTGAGCAGGGTACAATTGAGCAGAGATGGATAACAAAGAGCAGATTGAAGGACATTTAATATTAAACTCCGGGAGGAGTGGAACTAGTTGGAGAACCAGCTTCTATCTGGAAATACACCTGGTCTTCAATTAACCTTGCTCAGTACAGCTTCCTCTCTTCTGTTGACTAAAATCAAGTATGCAGCCATCACTTTGAAGTGTTTGCCACCTTTCCCATCTGTGCCATCATTCTTTTCTATTTCCTGCCAGCACCTTTTTCACCCTGATCATTTGCCTTCTGAACCTGATTAACTTGCTGCTCTTGGGCTACATTTTCTGAACATATGAAGTGGCATCTGCTTATTTTGAGTCCTAGCTATTTGTTCTTCATTTCTGCCCAAAACAGATTTTCCGTGGTTCATTCTTCAAGTGCTACCAAGTGGCAACTCCCATTCAGTCTTCAATCCATCAATCTGCACCTTCTTTCCCAGTGAGTTCTTAAATAAGTTTTGCTAAATTTTCCTTTTCCTCTTCATATGTCAGCCATAAATCTACAGTTCAACTTTTCTTGTCTTTGGACTTGCACCACTTCCAAGCAACCTGACTCATGTTCAGAAGGAATTTATTTAAATTGTGAGTCCAGAAATCCTTGCTCCATACTGAATTGCAGGTTGATCACAGTTACATGTACATAGAGATAGTCAGAAATATACCAATTTTAACTATAGAGAAATTGGCTCAGTAACACAAAAATTGGATGATCTCTTTAAGAAGAGATAAATTAATGTTTTTAAAGCAAATTTATATAATTTCTCAGTTGCTTCTGTTTATACCATGTCTTTTACCATTTTTCTCAAAGCCCTCAAATTAAGAGAAAACTCTATATTCTGCAGCTGGAAGCTGCCAGAATCTATGAACAGTACTGTACTGTAGATATGGTTGTATAGATGTAGCGTGACATCCAGAAACAAATCCAGTAGCAAAATGAAAACATTCACCATCCAATTATTATGTTGGATATTCAAAACAAACCAGCACTGTAAACTTGATGGTATGTGACTGACCACCGAAAGCTTTGCTCTCGTCTAAAGCAAAGGTGAAAAACCCAGAGCCCTTTGCCTAATGATGGTCTTGTAAGCACTGCTGTGCCCATTACATGCATACCCCCAGACCATATTATTACAATCCAGCAATTTATATTTTCACATTGGGAAAGAGCAAACCAACTAGCCAGAAAACCATCTACCCAATAGGAATAAACAGAACATGAAAATGTTTTGAAACATTTCTCACATGTCTCATTTTGAGCGTGACTCTATTATTCCAAATGCAGAATGGGATGTTTGTGGTTTTGTGGTCAAACAGAAAGAGCTGTTTTGAGCGCAATGCACCTACAGAAATCTCAGAACAATCCATTTTCGTCTCCAGCCAGCAGTTTTGAACTCAAATGGAATTTTTATGAGATTTCAAATACTTCTACTACCTATATATCTAACCTCCCTTCTAGCTGCTGGATCCATGAGAAAGGAAGTAGAGATACTGTGTGCTGTTCTGTATTTCTATCTTTTCCTTTGCTCAGCTGCTGGGTGTCCAGAAGCAAACTACAGTGGTCCCAATGTCTCATTGCAGTTGTTCCAAGTTAAATAGAGAAGGGAAAAGTGGAGATTCCTCTCTATCCCATACACTGTGTGTGTGAGAGAGGGGGGGGGGAGGGAGAGAGAGGGAGAGAGAGTTTTCTCACTTCTCTTTTCCAAAAATTGAGACCATTCCTTTTCTTGACTTTGGCCAAGTTATTTTTTTCCTTCTTCTTCCATTTAATTATGTCCAATTCTGGGAGATTGCCCTAGACAAGGTCCTGCAGTTTTCTTGGCAAGGTTTTTCAGAAGTGGTTTACTGTTCTTCCTACGGCTGAGAAAACGTGACTGGCCTAAGGTCATCCAGCTGGTTTCCTGTCCAAGGTGGGACAAGAATCACAGTCTCCCCGTTTCTAGCCTGATGCCTCCACTATTCACCAAACTAGCTCTCAATTTCCTATTTAATCACTTGTAACTGTACTTCTGAGTATCCATCAGAGCAAATACTCCGGATCACTTATTTAACCAGTGAAGCAACCAAAATATATGTAAGAGCTGACCGAGTAATTAATTTGTTCTCAGAATGCCCAAGCATAGATAGGTCTTCCGTAATTTATCTATTTTAAAATCAAGGGATCAATTTATTTTAGAGATGTGGTAGAAAACATTGCCAATTTATTTTAGAGATGTGGTAGAAAACATTTGGGAGAAGAATGTATATAGGAGGTAGCAATTTTTGTTGATGTAAGTAAAGTTGATACTTTGTGGTATGAGAAAGGACTAAAACAGCAAAAATAATTTTGGGGGGTTTTCAGGGGTGGGTTATGGGCACCTGAAAGAAGCATAACATATGCCGTGGCAGATTTAAATAGTAAAAAAAATTGAATGTGAAATTAATTGTTATGACCACATTCAACTCTTAGCATTCAGAGGTCAATGTAGTTCTCAACCTGAACATAATGAGTGGCAGGAATAGAAGGGAATGTGCAGCTGTGAGCTTCCCGGTCATTTACTTTAGTCATCTTCTCTTTCCCCCTTTTCTTTCTGCCTGTAACATGTTTTGGCCATATGTATTGCATGTGCCTCCTTATTGGCTTGTGGCATAGAAGACAGCCGCGATAGAAGCATCTGTGACTGTCAAGTTAGCACAAAGAGCATCGCTTGCCCACAGCAGGACAGCATATCATTTCTACCTAGGGATCATGAAAACCTAGTGAGCAACTTGCTAGGGAATAAAGTCCTGCGCAAAGGGTCTCACTAATGACCAATATACAATGCTGAAGTTAATTCAAAAATTAGCTTTCCTTTTTTAAAAAAAAAAAGAGAGAGAAAGAAAGAGAAAGAGGGGGAGGGAGGGAGGGGGGAAGAAAGAGGGGGGAGAGGGAGGGAGGGAGGGAGAAAGGGAGAGGTGAATTACAGCCAGGCATCGAAAGAGGATTGAGCATCGGTTGGCTTCAGCAGCCAGTTCTAAGCACAGTAACAATCCCTTGGGGAGCACCAGGGGTCAGGAGGCCATCCCAAGTCAGAATTATGAATTCTCCTCATTTCCTGGTGCTTGACACTTGGTGGGGCTTCTGCAAGCTGATCAAAGTGAAGCTGTCATTGCCGTCTTTAAAATATGACTTGTGAATGACAGATGGTGAAGAGAAGAGTTTAAGATCTAATAATAAGAGAATGAGTGGGAGGGGGCTAATGAATACATCCCTGTGTTCTAAGATGTCACCTTGAGAGGCAGGTGGAGATGTGTGTATGTGTGTGTTGTGTGTTGTGTGTGTGTGTGTGTGTGAAAAAGAGAAAGATATGGGTGTGTATAGAATGGAGACATAGAAAGTATGTCCGCTTTCTGATGCCTAAATATAGAATAAAAATGGAGAATTGAGGTCACATTGCTTCAATCTTTTATTTATTTATTTATTTATTTATTTATTTATTTATTTATTTATTTATTTATTTATTTATTTATTTATTTATTTATTTATTTAGTCAAGCGTGTGTTAGATGCTTGAGGTGAGGGTGGATGGAAATCTCTGTTTCTCAAGCCAAAATTCATACTGATTACTGGAGGACCCTGCCATTCTTTTCCTTTGTGTGGTGTCAGGAGTGTGAAAGGAAAAGTATCTTCTTGGTACTTTAGTGATTATTGTCTATTTACAGTAGAACTTACAGTAGAACTTAAGGTGTATCTTCCTCCTATGCTAAGTTGCTAGTGATGCAACAGTCATCAGAGAGTTTAGTTTTTGTATCTTGTGGCTTGAAGGGAAGATTTTTTTAAAAATAGTGTATGGTATGTACTAATCAGTTCACCAGTGCAAGATCCCTTTTGTGGATAGGTATTGTCAATCCCTGTCTGTGCCTCCAGTATTTCATTACTGAACATCCTAATCTCCGTTTTCATTCTTCTTACCTCAATGGTTTAAAGATCCTGGCACAATTCCATATAAATCAAAATAACACTTCATGTATGTAGATGAAGTGACTTTTATCCAGAAAAAGTGGGTAAGAATATTAATCTATCAGCAAACTTGAATTCTTCGTTATTCAAACTCAGTTATATCTTCTTAATAAAAATTAAGTATATTCTTCTACTAAAGCCTACCTTTAGATTTTCATATGTAGCAGAGTCTAGTATCTGCTCTTTTTATTGGAGCAAATTGATCATTTTCCCCCTATGCAAATCATAGCACAGGATCTGTGAATACAAAAGCCAGCTGTACTCCTTATTTAAGTTGAATCTCTCACACCTGCAGTTTACTCTTTAAAAAGCATATGTGCAGGTGCTAATTTTCTGAATGATTTGCCTTGAAATGAGCTTCCATAGATAAAAGATGTGGACCATGGTCTCAGAAAGACTATTTCTACCCTTGTCTTGAATTCTGGCTAGATCACTAGTGGACTTACTGAAAAGCTTTAGGGTATGTAGAGGTAATGCTGAATAAAAATGTACTTGTTCTGCTTGCCATGTTGCAAGATGATTCTTGCATTCCTTCCTTTAGCTGTTTTGCCATGTTGTTTTAGTTTATGTTCTTTTCCTCCTTCTTGAAAAGGATAATTTGTTGTTCATGGCTGAAGAATGAACAGATGTTGCCAACTGAGACAAATATAAATACTGTTGAAACAATTATGGATGCTATGATCCACACAAACAGCTATAATCCCCTGTCCACAACATCCGTTAAAAGAATATTTAGAGATTTTATTGTGAAAGATCAGTTCATTAAGAGATGCACCATAACTTGCCTGAAGTTGGTCAAGAGTCTGCTTATCCGACTCTTCTTTCTAAAAATATAGCCAATGTTTTAACAGGGAAAAAGCATTGGAGCAAGCTGGCAATCTATACAGTTGCTTCTTTTATGACATAGAGAATATCCAATAGTATCACTGCTTTGTGGGAATGAAGTTGAGGTTATGTGATTCCTCATTATAAAAATGTATAGTTGGATTTTTCCCTCTTGCTTTTTGTCTGACTGTATGCTGCAACAGTGGATGGAGACCTGATATAGGCAGCATAATTATATTGCTTCTTATTTTGTTGTCTCTTCAAGTCAGAGCATCAAAGTCCTTAACCCACCTCAAAAATCCAGGTGGATTCTTAAGTTTTATTCATGAGAAAGCTAGATACAGAATCCTGTGTAACGTCAAACAATTAGAATAATGCTTGACCCCAGTCACATTTCTAATCTAGCTCAGTCTTTATGTGTGAGAAATTTCCTCAAAGGTTTTCTATAATTAATGAAATGTTATCTTAGATTCCTATAAATTTTGTAATTATTTTGCACTATAACTTTATTATGTATATCATTGGGGCTATAAGTTTTTTCAATTATTTAAATTTAGCTTTGTAATATTTATAAATATTACAACATATAAAGATGGTTCAATAATTATTTTAAAAGTCTTTATATTTTGAGTCTGGACCAACTTGAAAAAACAGATGTCTCAAGCTACAGTCTTATGAGCACTTAACGGGAGCCTCACTGAATACAACGTACTGCCAAGTAAAAGTGGATTGGGTCGGGGTTATGTTAAAAAGGAAAATAATTGGGTAAGGGGGCAGCCAATCAAGAACATTCAGTAGTTGCTCCAATTGTACACTTCCAAAATAATAATACAGAAATATTTTGTCTTGATTTTTAGGAGAGCATGGCTATGACTTCCATCATTCCCAGTTGGCATATTCAAATCAATGTTAGCTGGAATACTGCGAGCTATAGCCTCAGTATACTTAAGGAATACTCAGTTGGGCTATGGAGATCTAAAATATTCAGATCAAAGAAACTTTCAAAATGAATGTTAGTTTCTTTCATACTTCTAACTCTCCTAAGGATCTCTTCCTTGTATCATAGCCACTTTCCAAGGAGCGCAGTGGCTCACAAACTTAGAATGCTGGGCTCGTATTTGAGACCGATTGCTGCTGCTGGGTGGGGTGGGCTCCCGTCACATACTCCCAACTCCTGTCAACCCAGCAGTTTGAAAGCTGACTACTGCAAATAAATTAATGGATACCATTTCAGTGGGCAACTTCAGAGGGAAACAAAAGGATCCCACAACTAGAAATCCTCTTGGCAATGGTGATATCACCAACATATCTTTTTGCCACAAAAGCTTCAGTGCTTCCAACATGGGGGAAAAAGCCACTTACCAAAGGATTGTTACCTCAGTAGTGCAGGGAACAAATAATATTCTATCCTTCATGCAGATGCTGAAGTGCTTATTTAAGCAGATAAAATTAAATTCCCTGATGACCCTGGAGGAGAAAGAGATAACAAAAAACAGCTTGCTGTATTTTCCATGTTGTGAATGGAATCATTATATGGGTATAATAAATGCTAGACATTGCTAGTATCAATAGAAAAAGGCAGGTTTGGAATTTGCTGGGAAAAATATAGAACTGCTGGAGCAGCCCATATTAAAGCCACCCCATGTTATTATCAGACCCCATGTTCCTGAAGTAAAGGTCACGTTACAATTTATACTGCAAATGAGCTGTGGTGGCACAGTGGTTAGAATGCAGTACAGCTGGCTATTTCTGCTGACTGCTAGCTGCCTGCAATTTGGCAGTTCGATTCTCACCGGCTCTAGGTTGATTCAGCCTTCCATCCTTCCGAGGTCGGTAAAATGAGGACACAGATTGTTGTTGGGGGTAATATGCTGACTCTGTAAACTGTTTAGAGAAGGCTATAAAGCACTGTGAAGTGGTATATAAGTCTAAGTGCTGTTGCTATTGATAAGTCCTATATGTTATTTCAGAGAGTGTATAACCTGCAATTTTGTGGGCTTTGGGACTCTTCTGCATTCTGTTGGCAAGGAATGATCCCTGTAATCCCTGTAAATCTCCCAAGGCAGTGTTCTAGGACCTACTCTCTTCATACTCTACACAAATGACCTCTGTGATCATATCAAGAGCAACTGCGTTCTCTTCGCTGATGATGTAAAGCTATTCAACACCACAGACAATACTGCTTCCCTTCAAAAAGACCTCGACTATGTATCAGAATGGTCAAACAAATGGCAACTTCAAATCTCAACAAATAAATGTTCTGTCTTACATATTGGTAAAAAAAAATCACATAATAAAATACAAGCTGAATAGTCAAGATCTTGTTGATGATCCAAGCTCTGTAAAGGACCTTGGAATACTCACCTCTAATGATCTAAGTGCTAGAGCTCACTGCAACTACATAGCCAAAAAGGCATTAAGAGTTGTTAACCTAATCCTACGTAGTTTTTTCTCTGGTAATATCATGCTACTAACTAGAGCACACAAAACATTTGCTAGACCTATACTTGAATACAGCTCATCAGTCTGGAACCCACATTACGTATCTGATATTAACACAGTTGAGAAAGTCCAGAAATATTTCACAAGAAGAGTTCTCTACTCCTCTACTCTTTGCAGAACACCTTATGCCACCAGACTTGAAATTCTAGGCATAGAAAACCTAGAACTACACTGCCTTCGGTCCGATCTAAATATAGTATATAAAATCATACATTGCAATGTCCTAGCTGTCATTGAATACTTCAGCTTCAACCATAACAATACAAGAGCACACAATAGACACAAACTCAAGGTAAACTGCACCAAGCTTGGCTGCAGAAAATATGACTTCAGCAACAGAGTGGTCAATGTCTGGAATACTCCACCTGACTCTGTGGTTTCTTCCCCAAACCCCCAAAATTTTAACCTTAGACTGTCTACTGTTGACTTCATCCCTTTCCTAAGAGGCCTGTAGGAGGCGTGCATAAGCGCACCAATTGTGCCTTCCGTCCTTGTCCTGTTGTTTCTTTTTATTCTTATTTGTATCCATTTCATGTATTCATAACTATGTTTATACTTATACCTGTTATCTTATAATTGCTTGACAAACAAACAAACAAACAAATAAATAATTCTGCAAATGGTTTGGTTCTTTACTTAAATGGGCATTCCCCCCCCCCAACAAAAAATTGAACATGCTGAACAATAAAGTAGCATCACAAGTTTAATTATTGCACAAGAACCTGCACATTTCCTAGAAGTGAGTGGGGTTATTCACATAAATGTTATCAGCCTTTCTTTTCATGTTCTGTTATAGTTGGTTCACACACATCATTTAATTTTTCATGCTTGCCTTCATCTCAGCCATTGATGACTCCCACCAATGTGCAAGATCATTTGGAAATTAAGGCTTTGATGTTCACGTGCAAGTCATTGTCAGCAACTATGTGTGAATTCAACCTTAATTTTCACCTTCTGCTTTGTTGTTAATTTTTTCCTAGAACTATGATAATCTCCCCTATTTTACATTGTAGACAGGTGTATAATTCAATACAAGTAAGTTTTGCAAGAACCAAGAAAATATAAAAATGTAAATGCCCTTTTGCGGTAAAAGCCTCAGGAAAAATTTGGGGAAATATTTTATGTCCCCATTAGAAGATGTCTTCTGCTAGACTGTTTCAGATCAGTTGTTCATGTTTGAAGAGGTATTTGATAAATACTCATCCAAAAAGAAAAAAAGGAAAAAAAGGCAAATCTGTTATTCCTCTTTCTAGCTTTCAAAGATTTGAGAATTGCCTGAGGACAAAGTTGTCTTTTTCCTTCCCTTTTGTAGCAGTTATTTTGGCATATTAATTGCTGATGGATGTAGCTACCATATATTTATTTAGGACAGAGGTGTCAAACTTGCAGTTATGAGCCGACTCCAACCTCCTCCCAGTTTAGTGAAAGGGGGGAAAGTCCTGATATATCCCGTGACAATGCAAGTTTGATATCCCTTCTTTAGGACAATTCTCGGGACAACTGTGTGGGGAAAAAAAATCATTTTCTTTCCTTATTATAAACTCTACCATTTCTTGACAAGGAAGATATATGTCATGAGATGGTTTAAAAAAGCACTGAAAGGAATGATAGAAAACCCCACAACTGCACCCATAAATATTGTTCTGATTGACTGAATGGCCATTATGTTGCCATTCTCAGTGCCTTCTATGGGTTTTCTGCGATGCAGTTATGTGGGCTCTTTGCTGTGAATGCAGCATGGGCACACAGGATGGTAGTTTGGTAGATTTCTCATTAAGGCCATGAGGTTTATTAATCATCTGTGGAGAATCAAGTCTTTCTTGAAGAAGTAAAACATTCAACAATGGAACTTGTCTATTGACTGGTATGTGCTGCTGGCCAGCATTGTCAACACATGTGATCTGTTGGAACAGCCTGTTTTATCTCTTAATTCTTCCAGACATCTGGCTTGGTACTTAAGCAAAACATTTTCTTTCCCTTTCTTCTTCCTGCTGAGACAGAAACTGTGCATAAGCCCCAAATGCTGATTTTATTCTGGTGTACCAACTATCCAGAAAGAAGACATCTAATATTTAGTAATACTGTTCTTAAGAAGGAAAAAGGAAGAGGCTGCAACTTTATGCAAACATTATTAATGTTGCTGTTAGTGTTAACTGTGATAGTTGGCATGATGACTTTCAGGTGTTTGGGTGGCTTCTTGACTGGAGTATTTTTAATTGGAGATGGCTTTTAGGGGCCTTTGTTTGAACTACATTAACTTTGGGCCTGGACTATTATACAAATATTCCTTCATCAAGAAGAGCCTATCAATTGTTGGAACTAATAGCTCTGGAGATGTAAGGCCCATTGATTGGAAACAAGTGATGTACTTGAAAGAAAGACTACTGTAGAGCATGTTCATAAATAGCCAATGCTTTTCTAGTCTTGCAAGTTCCTGTTTTAAAGGGATTTCTGAAACGCAGGGAGTGCTACTTTCTTTTTCTGCTACAGTCCCTATGGGGCTTATAATAGCACATTGGCTATTTGTGGGTGTTTTATGTTCAGGATTAGTCTCAAGTACCTTTTGGGATGCTCAAAATTGGGGAGTAAGTGGAGATTTAAAACTGCTCTTTCAAGTAATTGTAATACACAGCCCTGTGTGTTCTCAATATACACCGCATTGGAAAGACTAAGGCCTATAACTTTTCAGTATACTGCAATATTCTCCTTTTACCAGGGCTTTAGACCTCTATTGATGAGGAAAATAAGCATCCTCATTACATATTCTTACTTGGTTAGCTAATGCACTTTCAGAGCCTTAAAAAAAATCCTAATCTTTGAACGTATTGCTTAACCAATCTTATTTCTACTGTGCATTTAGAAGCTTGGAAAACAATAAAACTTTTTGGATTAGACCCAAATGCCGGGGTTTTTTTGTTGTTGTTGTTTTAACTATGGCAAATTGACCTTTGAGACCCTCAGCAGTGAGCCTGAATGGAAGTGATTTAAAGCAAGCGTGCTGCTTGGTATATTTATCGTGCTTATGCAGAAAAAGAACTGCAGCAGATTAATTGCCATCTGCAATTGAGGAAATGCTGAAGCTACGGTTGCTTTTACCTGTGTATCTCTCCTGGCCATACCGGGAAGAGAAATTGCTATGTAGAAATGAGTAAAAGTAGTTGCAGTTTGGGTCAGAGAAAAGCAGAATTGATCTCTAGCCCTTACTATAGATTAAGTTCAAACACAGCCAAGCAATGTTTTATTTTTAAGAATGGTTTGTTGACCAAGCCATAAAGACCTGCATATATTTAAGTAAATTGCAAACCTTGTACAAACCACAATGCTTGATTTCAATATGTTGAGTCAAAACTAATTGTTTAGCCACAAGTGGATGCTGTCACAGAAACATCAAAAGAATTTTCAATGATGTCCCAGAATACATTTTTGAAAAGCTTTCTTTACTATAAATAAATGGCTACCATTTATAGTACAGTCTCTTTAAAAATTGTAATGTATGCTGTGTTTTGATGACAACTAATTGCAAGCCTAGTTGATTCATTCCGGAAAGAATGCCAAACTTTAAAGAGCAAAGTAAATGTATTATCTGTTCTTTAATAAATAAGGTTATTTTAAAATGCCGCATCTTTAAGAAAGCCACTCACTATTCCACTTGTATGTGGGACAACAGTGAAATTCCTTCTAAATAGAACGACTATTATTTTCTTACTGGAGATATCATATAGAAACTTGTGCATTTTAAAAACTAAAAACTTTATTAGTTAATAATATGGAATAAGTTTTCATGGATCTGATCAACCTCTTCAGATAAAGATAAAATATGGGCTCAAGTGCATGTAAACTTATACTACAGTAAATTACAAAGCTATGTAACTTGAAAGTAGTTTAAAAACTGGTATGTTAAAAACAAGCCCTGGAACTCTTTCTTCTCCTCAGAAAGGCAGATTGAAGTATCTGCAGATGGAACATCCATTTCTGAAAGTCAGCTGCTATTTCTTGTCCCAGAAGATATTGAATATAGTCTGGAATGCTTCAACTCAACCCTAACAAGACTGAGTTACTGTGGGTTTCAGTTCCCACCCCCTAGGGGGGAATAGAAGAATAGAAGTAACAGAGTTGGAAGGACTTTGGAGGTCTAGTCCAACCCCCTACTCAAATAGGAGACAATACCATTTCAGACAAATGGTTGTCCGAATCTCTTCATAAAAACCTCCAATGATTGATTGATTACCTACAACTTTTGAAGATAAATCATTCAAATGGCTAGTTGTTCTAATTGTAAGGAAATGTCTCCTTATTTCTGGGTTGCTTCTCTGCTTATTAGTTTCCATTCATTGCTTCTTATCCTGCAACTGTTCTTCATCTATTTTAGCCTTTAGGTCTGGAAGTCTCTCATTGTTAAATCTGAATGGGGTAACATAGTCAGGAGATAGCCATGGCCAGAAAGGCTTTTGCACAAATTTATCTTGTGTGCAACTCACACAAGTGACAACTCTGCATTTGCACGCCAAGCTGTGTTCATTCCTAGATCAGGAGGCACTGCTCACTTTCATCCATGCCTTGGTCACTTCCCATTTGTATTGTTGCAATGCAGTCAACATGAGCCTGTCACTAAACAGCATTTAGAAATTTCAGCGATCCAAAATATGGTGGCACATGAAATTTTGGAAGTGTCATGGTATACCAATGTAATTTCACTGCCACACGACCAGCACTTCGAGTAGATTCTGGGTACAATTCAAGGTGCTAGTTATAAGCTTTAAACATCACATGGTAACGGGCTAGGTTACTTGTAGGTTTTATCTGCCCTATCAGATCTAGTAGGGTGGGCACGCTGCAGGTCCCTTCTGTGAAGCAGTGTCAAATGGCAGGACTCAGGTGGTGTGTCTTCTTTGTAGTGGCACTTGCTTTATGAAATAAATTCTTCACTGAGATTTGAACAGCTCCAAATCTGCTAACCTTCCAGAAGGCCATAAATGCATACTTGTCCCACCAGGCATTGAGGCCAAAATGTTAATAGAGCCCAGCATGTATGTATGTTGATTGGCTTATACTGTTTGAAAATTTTTGGTTTCGGGCTATTGGAAAGTTTTTTAGGATGTCTCAACTGGATTTTTAATTGGTTACTATTTTTACTTTTATGACATGCCACCTAGGATTGGTTGAGATGAGTTTATACGATCATATAAATGTATTAAATGTATACATAGATGCTCAACATATTTGGATCAGTCTGTTCTGAGGAACAAATGGAATATTCCAGGAAAGAGACCCATCTATTTTTCATGTTCCTGCTAGAAAGGGGAGCTACTTCTTTTGTGGAGTTTTCTGTAAATAGAGCATTTAGCTATATATCTCCCCCTCTCCCTTTTAGAGTATGAAGACACCTTTCCCTGCCTGCACAAGCTGCAGCAAGGGCATTTCAAGGGACATGTTTAGAAAAATGAGAGATTCTCTCAATACACAGCAGGAGCCAACAGGAGTACAAGACATAAGCCAGGCAATACAAATGCAGCCGTATTGTATCTAGTTCTGCAAGTTAGGGCATTGGCTGTATGCATTCATGTAAGACAGGACAAATTCCCTGATACTTCCCTAAAGGAAGATCAAAACCAAAATGTTCTTCAATACCTGCCTTGATATGGATAAATAGAGTTTGATCTCAACTTGGCTTGGGGAATATAAGCTTAGAGAGGACTGTAAAGCACTATAAAGCAGCATATAAGTCTAAGTGCTATTGCTATTGCTATTTGGTATTCATCCCTCATTTCTCATTCTGATAGACCCATTGCTTTTTAAGAATGTGAAGGTAACTGAAATGAGCAAGAGTTTACATTTTTAACAATAGAATATCTATTTTGTGTTGAAAACTTGTTAATCTCAGAGGACGAAGCAAATGCTGCCATTGTTGTTACTAATTACTGCATAAAAGTATCAAAATAGATAAATCTCTGCCAAGTGTTAAAGGGAAAGAAGATTCAAAAAGAATTAGATTTGGAGGTGGAAATATCAGCTTTATAAAATGAGCTAAAGTATAATGAAGTGGGAGCGTGGTTTATTCTTTTCATAGGGGTGTTCCTTGCTTCCCACCAGTAATTATATTCCTTTTCATTGACTTGGCTAAGTTGGACATCTCAGTCAGATATGTGGATTCCCATATTGGTTTCTTTCAAATGTATTTTGTAAAATATGAAGCTTTGAATATTTTTGTTGGAAGATAAATATTTTGGAAAGTGATGAGGAATCCTTTATGTTGACTTGTTAAATAAAAAGAGATCATATGAAAAACCAAACATGTTTCAATGGTGGCCAACCAAGTGCTCATCAGAAGCCATCAAGTAGGGAAATACTTGAAAAGCCCTCCCTCTTGCTTGTATCCCACAGCATTTCTACGAAAGGATGTTGCCTTTAGTCCTGGAAATGGCCCAGGGCGATTATAATTCACAACCATGGTGATAGTTTTATCCTTTAGGAATCATTCAACTTTTTCTAAAGTTATCTAAACTGGCCATTGTTACATCTAAATGGAGAATGGAGAAATAAGGACTGTAAGCTTTATTCAATTGAGTATGGTGGGTAGGGGAAAGGGGCAATGTATGTCCATTAAATCTGAATGTCCATTAACTTTGAATTTAAATCTAGCATCAATTTATGTCCATCAAGCAAATGGTGTCATTTATAGTAAAACTCTTAATTTAATGTGCAAACACTTAATTGAGAGGTCCTTGGTGCTCTCTGAGCTGGGTTGTTTTCTGTAGACATTTCATTACCCAAACTAGGTATCATCATCAGTGCTAGTAAGGAGTGTAGTTTGCGGTCAGTTTATATTTTAGTGGCTTACCTGTCAGTCAAAGACTTAATTTAATGGATAAATCTTCAATGTAGCAATTGCTGTCTGCTAAATCAGCTTGGAATCTGAATGAAAAACATGCTGTTGTATAGAAACTCTTTTAAACAGAGGTCTGCTAAAATGGATTTTACAGTATTTTGTCCTTATTTGTCATGAAATTTCCATTATACAATGTCAGTGACTGACTCTGGATTCTTCTATTTGAAAAAAAGAAGAAAAACGTTTCCCTCTTCCTTTTATTTATTTTTATTCCATGATCATTTTGTCATGGTACTGCTTACATTTTTCACATAAAAAGGCCTAAACAATGTGAAAGAGAATCTTGATATTTTAACAGTGCCTACAAAATGATCAACAGGAAGGGTAGCACTCTATAGGTTGTGTTCTGTTACACAACAACATTGACTGGAATGGAAGAAGTGTGTGGAGCTGCCTTCTGCTATGGTACTTGCTGCACTATTCAACTTTCACGTGAACAATATCTGGAATTGCTGTATTAAACTTTTTCTTTAACTTTATCAAATGTGCAATTAAGCAGTAATTTGTTTTCTGCTCTCTGTAAAGACAGTTGCCCATTCATTATTCAAATGGCATAACAAAAAACCAAACAAACCAAGAGAGCTATAAGTAAGCCGTATATGATGTAACTCATAAGTATAGGATTGCAGGCTATAAAAATAAATACTAATTTGTAAACTCAGAATGTGTAACATGTTGCAGTCATCATTGATGATGCCAAAAGTATATATCTACTTTCTGTTCATCATTCTAATTTGATGTTCAAATCAGAGTTGGGCAATCTATAGTTCCTGAGCAGACTCCCTTAACTGTGCCACCAAATCTCAGCATATTTACCAAAAGCCAGTGTGCATTCCAGCCATTTGGAAGTAAAATAATCTTAGCCTTACTTTAAAAATGTTCCTTGCCAAAAACCAAGTATTCCTTTTTTCATCCACCTGTGTGATGAAACCATATTCACTTTAATTCTGTGGAGATTTTCAGGCATCCAGGTCATGGTTGTCTCAAAGGTGCTTTTCATAAGGCTACTGGGCTTTGTATTTTCCTTGAAGACATTTCCCTTCTCATCTAAGAAGCTTCTCCAGTTAACTGAAGGCCGAAGAAGCTTCTTGGATGAGAAGCGAAACATCTTCAAGGAAAAAACAAAGAAAGTCCAGTTGCCTTTTGAAGAGCTCCTTTGAGAGCTACTCGCTTTACTTCATTGCCTGGGCTTTTAGCCCAACCCCATATCAGATATGGCCTCCAGCCTCCTTACCGGCTTAAGGCAAATGGAAATTGGAAT
The DNA here is from genome assembly GCA_033807585.1 of Hydrophis major. Classification (NCBI taxonomy): domain Eukaryota; kingdom Metazoa; phylum Chordata; class Lepidosauria; order Squamata; family Elapidae; genus Hydrophis; species Hydrophis major. The sequence continues at coordinate 184,548,000 of CM066329.1, read as the reverse complement.
GGTTTCTGATTTCCCTGAGGAGAAATTATTTATGTAGCACGCTAAGTAAGTATAAAAGCCAGTTTAGTGTAGTAGGTCAGGCATTAGTCTAGAACAGGGGTGTCAAACCCACAGTGTCACATGACATATTGGGGCTTCCCCCCCCCCTTTGCTAAAACGGGCATGGGCATGGTCAGCACATGACGCATCCAGGAGTTGACAGCCCTGGCCTAGAAACATGGAAATTGTGAGTTATAGTCCTACTTTAGACACAAAGTCAGCTGATTGACCTTGAGCCACTCATGTTCTCAACCCTAGGAAAGAGGCGGGGGGAACCTTTGCTGAGAAAATTGTAAGGCGTCACCAGGAGCCAAGTCTGAAAAAAGTCATTAGACTGGAGTTAACATAATGTGTGCTAGATTAATATGATGATGGCTTGATATACAGAACTTACTAAGACATGGTGTGGTTTGTCTGGTCTGGTATTAAACCATAGTTTATGGTAATGCATGTTATGCAAAGAAAACGGACATTTCCCCTGCTCCCTTATAGAGGAATGGGGGAAAGTAAAAGAAGCTGTTACTCTAGCTTCCCTAGGCCTTGTCAGCTTCCTTCCAAAAATTCCCCAGTCATCAGGATGTTGCCCAGCAGTCTGGCCACAGTAGCATGATATTCCTAAATCACTTTTGTGTACTGCTAGTACCTCTCATCCTGCAGTAAAAACCAGTGAGTTTGGTCAAAAACTAGTGAGTGAGTGTGCCACAGAGATACCTTCAGTCAAAAAAGCAAATTGGAGCAGATCAAGCCCAGTTAGGTGTTTGATGGCACCATACATGCTTGACAAAGTCAGCTTGGCCTTTCTTTAGTGCAGAGAGTTTACACTGTCTACCTTCACATTCTTAGGTATTGTTGTTGAGACACTGGATATCCAGAATGTGATGTTTTTTCTCTTTTTCTCCATGAATGGCATGTGCCAGATAAGCTGAAGGGAAAGTTGTGGTGCTTCTCTAATCTTCTGGTCTCTTGCCTGTGTCCCTGTCAGCAGTGATAAATCCCCTTGACTTCTCTATTGGCAGGATGTATCTCGGCTCAGCTAAGCCGTCTCTGCAGCTCCTTCCTTTTCTGTCTTAACAGGGAGCTATTTTGTTTCCTGGGTGATGTTGATGCGATGGGGCTATGCTTGGGGGATGTGTTCTGCCATAGCAGCACCAGACTCCTATTTAATGCAAAGACTCCCACAGTTCATGGGGTATTCTCAGCCATCAGCAGCCTGCATGGATGACTAAGAGAATTCCACAAAAATAAATGATTACATGATATTTCTCATTTTCTGCTGCGTGCGCTTTTGTGGCCACAGAAAGACGGAAACAGAAGTCTTTAGGATATTTCTTATAAACAGCTATGATTGAAGAGAATGTGTTTGCTAATCAACATATTGTCCTCATAGAAGTGGAAACATTGCTATATACTGCGGAGACCTTGTTCACTTGGTGCCAGGCCTTTTATATCATCCTTAGTAATTCCAAAACAGTGTTGATAATGTTGCATTACCTAGGTCAAGCCAAGTGCATACATTATCCTCAAGCTTTGGTTTTATCGGAAGCATTTCATTGCACTATTAAACGGGGGAGGAGTTACAGCACAGTTGGATCTGCAAGATTCTATTATTATAACCAGTCTCTTTTTTGAACCTATGGCCATGGCAATACTGTGATGGATGGTCGTATGTGTGAGGATTGGTGATAGGTTACTTTTTTCAGTGCCACTGTAACTTTGAATGGTCAGTAAACAAAAGATTGTAAGTTGAGGACTGGTTGTAATGCAAATAGAGGAAGGCTGAATTTCCCACACTGATTTAATCAAATCCACTTGAAGAGGTGAGAGAAGTTTGAAGTGCTCCAGGCAGGTCTCACGTAGTGTATGAAGTAGCAGCATTCTATGCAAAGTTCTCTCCATGGCCATAGTATCACAGGTAGAGCTAAGGCTGAGAATACTTCATAACACAGCAGACTTGCTTGTTTCCTGTGTTGATAATAACTGCAAATGAAGCCAGTTTAAGAAGCCACTTTCTGGATTTCAAGCTGTGGCAATGATGTTGGCCAGGTGTTCTGTCCTGATGGCCCCTAATTGGTGGGTCCTCATGCTTCTTTACCACTCTTACTGTACTGGGAAAGCAAATACCTTTTCTTTCTGTGAGCAGGTCTTTCAGGGTATGTGTTTTTTATTTGTGTCAGTAAAAATGTCCAACAGTCATAGAATCATATAGTTGGAAGTGATATTAGAGGTCTCTAGTCCATCTACCAGTTGCTTGCTCACAATGATCATTTCATTAGTCCGTGGATAGGTTGATGGAGCAAACATGAAATGCCACCATTTCATCTTGCTTTCATTTAAGTTAGAAGGGGAAATGGATCAATTATTGCAAATTTCACTTCAGCCTTTGCACTCAGTTCAAACATATACCTGTTTTCAGCACTTGCTGAATGTGTGTCTGCATGCACACATGTGTATCCATACATGATTCCTACTTTTCCCACTCTTTCTCCTTTCAACTTTCCTTTCCTTTACCTTCTGTTAGCCCTTCCCATCCTCCTTTCCTCCAAGATCTCCCAGAGTTTAGATTCATGGAATAGATTTAAATAAAAAAAGAAACAACAACAACAAAAGAAACATCCACTATTTCACCAATTTCACCAGGGAAGAGGCTTAAAAAATGAAAATGAAGGAAGATATACTGTTCATCAGAGGGTTTTTTTTAAAAAAGAGAAATGGTCTAACATAGGCTATCCAACCTTGGCAACTTTAAGATTTTTGGACTTCAATTCCCAGTCCTCAAGTCTTAATGTTGCCAAGATTGGATACCCCTAGTATGGAAGCTCAAGATGATGTAGCCATGGAAGGTAGCAACCAGTGACTCTATCTGAAGGGGAGGCTATCATAACAGATGCTAGCAATGGGAGCAGAGAAAATTACAGGTCACATGATCATGGGGATGCAGCAACAGTTGTGTGAAAAACTGTCATAAGTCACTTTTTTCCCCACTGCTGTTGTAACTTTGAATGGTCACTAAACAAATAGTTGTAACTCTAGGACTACCTATAATTCAGATGAGTACCTTGAAAGTTTGCCGGTTGTGGATATTGGTTAATTTTATATAGGGCATGTTGAAAGAACCTTTAAAGAACCTAGCCAGGTGAATGAATGAACTACAGTATTATGTCTCCTATCAGGCTCAACATCTTTATCAAGTTTTTTTTTTAAATAAGTGATGGGCAGGTTTTGATTAAAGACTCTGCTTCCCTTTCAATCATCTCAGTCAATTTTTATCTGCTTTCAAGGTCCTCATTTAATGTTCCCATATGGCAGCGCTGCTTATCTTGTCAAATGTTGGTTGGTTATGAGTTTCCCCAAAGGCTGCTGTGCATAAAGTCAAGGCAAAATCTTGCTAGTGCCACGGGGGCAGATAATGCAAAATGGTAGCAAATATGAAAAAAAAAAAAAGGATTTTTATAGGAGAAGAACCAAGGTCCAGGGCATTGAAAGGAAACATGAACAAATTGCTTATTTTTGATCTTTAAACCCTAGAGCACATGATCCAGGATAGCAACTTCTGTTGGGCTTGTGAGGAAAAGTGTCACAATATTAAGAGTACCTATCTGAGGCAAAGCTATTTATAGTTTTGGAACAGACTGGCAGTGGGTGTATTCTTTTAAAGATTTGTCAACAAAGAATTCAAACCTGAAACCAAACTCTAACCAGCAGTCTGTTTACCAGTTCTGGAGAACTGAACTAGACGAATTGCAGAAAATTAAAATCTTGCAGTAGAGAGAAAAGAAGAAGAAATATACTGTAGAAACTGAGAAGTATCCCTATTGGATACGGTTAGCAAAAGGATTTAGGAATTGAGTTATGATACATTACCTTGATGGGGACTGATCGAAAGAGCTGGCTGAGAAACCAGGAGGCCTTTTGGCAATGAACTGACTCATGCTAAGCTGTTACCCAGCTGTGCCTTTCAAAAGAGGCTAATGAATGGGCATAATTAGGTAGAAAGGGAATTCCAGCTATTTGGAATAGGCTCCAAAGGGACTGTTTGCAAGATGTTGGTCTTCCTAGTTCTCTTTCTGTGTTTTTTACTCCCTTTCTTAAACTAATTTTATCTATACTGTTTGAAAATTGTTAAAAAGTAAGTTTATTCAGAAAAAACATGCTCTCAGCTAGCAATATCTGCAATGGGGGGATGACCTAAAAAGAAATATGTTCTGGATCTGATATGGGCATACATGTATGTGCTTGTATTTCTACAAAAACTCTTTAGCTGTTAGTATGGTAGCCATATATCACAAGGAAAATATGCATTTGGGGTAAGCAATGTTTCCTAAAGTGGGTATTATGTTGGGATCACATGTTTATTGTGCGAAGGCAGGAAAAGGCACAGTTTTGTTAAAGAGCTTCTGAGTACACCCACACTGGACCCAAAGCATGTTTTCTACTTCATGCATATTCTGAAGACCATCTAATTGGGTTGATATCTGGTAACTGCATGGATCAGGGCTGTCAAAATTGCGGCCCATGGGCCGGACACTTCACATGCTAGCCACGGTTTAGCAAGGGGGAAAAAGTCATGATACATCATGTGACAACACCATGACAACATGAGCTTGATACCCCTGGCATAGTTGAATAACATAGTATTGCAAATTATTACAATAGCTCTTCGGTTCCTACCTGCAACTTGCTCATTCTCCTTCTTTTTAATCTTAACCTCAAAAAGTATAGGATTCTTTTCTAATTCACTTGTATTGTGGGCCAAAATATGTGTGTTTCTGCTTATTATAGGTAGTCCTTCACTTACAACCATTCATTTAGTGATTGAATTACAATGGCACTGAAAAAGGTGACTTATGACTGTTTTTCACACTCACGACCATTGCAGCATTCTCCACAACCATGTGATCAAAATTCAGACCCTTGGCAACTCGCATGTATTTATGATGGTTGCAGTATTCTGTGGTCATGTGATCATCTTTTGTGATCTTCTGACAAGCAAAATCAATGGGGAAGCCCGATTCACTTAACAACCGTGTTACTAACTTAACAACCACAATGATTCACTTAACAAACTGTTGCAAGAAAGATTGTAAATGGGGCAAAGCTCACTTAACAACTGTCTTGCTTAGCAACAGAAATTTGGGACTCAATTGTAGTCATAAATTGAGGACTACCTATAATTATCCTCCCAGGAAGCAGTCTGTGTTTATTTGGTACAGTACGGTTAGAGTAAAGGTAACCTTCAATCTATAACCCTCTAAGTAGCCACCTCCAAATCTGCAGTTTGAAAGCATTTATCTTATTTCTCTTGCTTTTTCTCAGCACCCAGCATTTCCGAGCTCCATGTTACAAACATCGTAGTTCTGATATTCATATATTTATCTTCCATTATCCTGTTTGCCAGTGCCCTATGAACAATCTCTTCTTTAGTTCTCCAGCATTACCGTCCCTTCTAAATCAGATTAACCCAGGTTTTTCAGTTTCCTTTTTAGTTTCCTAATGAGCTCCTCAAAGTTTGCTTTTATTTCCCTCCAATGAAGCGGTATATTTTAAGTGGGTAGTATTTCAGCTTCCTTGTTTTGATTCCCACTGTCATTTCCTCTTGTTCTTCCTTTCTTATAACGTATATACTATATAAATTAAATGGATAAAAGGCTAACAAGCAATTTTGCCTCACTCCCTTTCCTATTCTGTATCACTCCCTTTCTCCTAGTCTATTTTTTTTACAGTAGTTTCTTCTTCATTGCAAGGAGTCCTGAGAAGAATACTAAAGTGTTGTAATATGCCCATTAACTGTAATATTCTAAGAAAATCTACACCATCTATAGTAAGTAAAGCAGGTTAACCTCTTCTTTAAATTCACTTATTCTCTTTGTTATCTGTCTTACCTTAGCTATCTGATATCTGTCTTTTCTGAAACCTAAGCCTTGTTTATGTTGCATTCCTTGTTCCATATAGGTTCTTGTAAGTTCTTAAGTAAAACTTCGCTTGAGTAAGTAATTAGCGCAATGGTTCAATAATTCCTATATTCTTTTCCAACTTCCATTATATGTATGTACAGTCTAATCTCTAGGCCAGATAGTCTTGTTCCATATTTATTGACATAGAGCAATATGAAACTTTAAACAGTTGAAAGGGTATTTCATCCAACTCTGGGCTATCCTCTTTAACAGCTGACCTATTACCTGCCTTGTGCAGTAGGCTTGATTCATAGATATATTCTTTGTTCATAATTATTTCCACAATCCCATATGTAATGGGTTTCTTGTTTTTAATCTCATTGTCCTGCAATCTCATTGTCCTGTAATGGATTTCCTCTGTGAATAGTCCTCTCCTTGCTTTTGATTTCTCAGATCTTCTTAAAAACAATTCTCATTTTTCTTTTAATTTTTCTTATTATCACCTACTTGTTGACAGAGTAGTTCCTTGTCCTTTCTTGCAAGACTTTGAAAGAACAAATGCTTTTATTTTTCTTCTTTCTTTGCTATCATGATAGCTTGTTCAAAAGCCACTTGGATCTTTTTGACTTTGAAATTGTGGGAATATTTATATCTGCTTCAGCCTTCGTAATGCCTCTTATCTATTCCCATAGCTCAGATTTTCTTTTGCTTAAGAGAGAATTGAATCTGTTCCTTGTATCAATCCTGTATCATAACTGTATGTCCTCTAGGTTTAAATCTGGAACAACTGCTCTCTTTAGTTTAACCCATATATTTGATGCCAATAATTTCTGATTCATAATTTGCATCCAGAAGTGCAGACTACTGACTGCTCTAAATTTTAATGCAAATATTTAAACTATTAATTAATTTACCAAGTTTAAGGAAGGGGCATCTGCCAGAAATGGTTTGGGGGAGAGAAAGAAAGACTTCTGCTGCTTTTACTGCTTTCCTTGAATGAAGCCAAAAGTCAGTCTCTCTCTCTCTCTCTCTTTCTCTCTCTCTCTCTCCCTGAGAACAGAGCTGTGGACGGTATCCTGTGATCCCAAATAAAGAATGATTGATTGGTAGAAAAATGGGGTGGGGAATTTTCCTGCAGACTTTTTTGGGGATTTTCCCAGGATCTCTGGTCTACGGATTTAAAAGTTTGAGTTTGGTGGTCCTTGAGGCCCAAAAGATTGGCGACCCCTGCTATGGAGGATTATTTATTTAGCTACCTTTCCCATTTTGCCCAGGAACATAAAGAATTGATCCCTGCAGAAACAGAAGACATCAAAGGGATCTGTCTCTCAAAAGCTTACTCATATTCCCTACTGCTACATTTCATGCTTCACAAAGGTTAAACTGGAAAAAGCTGGGCATATCCACTTGGAGTTTCATTTTAGAGTTATCAGTGCTTCACGCTCCCTATTGATCTGATCCAAAAATAAGAAAAGTTGAAATTTTAACGAGGTTGTTTTGAATTTTAGAAAGACATAATAAAAGCCACTAATTATCTTTGTGGTAAAATTAGGCAGCATGTTTAAATGTGCAGTCAGTAAATGGGCTTGTGCAGATTTGTTGAAGTTTGGCTGTATATGTGCTGGCTTGGAGCAAAATTCCTTTCTGCCTCCTTCCAGAGGACTTGATGAATGAGTGTGTGTGTGTGTGTGTATGTGTATGTTTGTGTGTTTATCAGGGGCTATTAGCTTTGTGCTCAGAGTCTGATGGACAAAGATAAGGGTCCCCCCCACAAAGGCACACTCCTCCTAAATTCAGAATAAACAGGTTCCAGTTCTATAATCTCAGCTGGTGGGCAAGTCCTTGGATCAACTTCACAAAATTGCTGGAGTTGTAAATAACATTGAGGACGGAACAAGATATACACAATGCAGTTGGGTTCGCTTGGTCAGCTGAGCCTTATTCCAGAAACATCTGTTTTAATGCAGCCACATACAAGGTCATATCTCTGGAAATAAAGATGATTGGCTAGAGGATGGACAGCTGAATCCTAAAAAGCACAGTTGACAGGATCCTTGTGGTGTGACTGAAAATGCTGTTGCAACTGTTGAAAATAATCTCCTAAATGGTGCAGACCAGAAGAGAAAGGCCTGTCAAGCAATTGCTAGTTTCATTTCTAATGCTATGACTGATCATTGCTGCTATTGTAAACAGCATTTGAAAATGTGATAAAAGCAATATAAAAATATTATTTAATAAATATTGTATTTAATAATATTTACCATTTGGTGAAAATATATTTTTTGGGGGGGGGATTTAGCTCAATCCAGTAGTTGATATCGTAGGCACAAGTAATAGAGAAAACACACAGTATGCTTAGTAGATTAGCATCATTAATAGCATTCTTCCACCTGTTATCAGCAGAAAGATTAACATAATTTATGTGCTGTTTGCCATATGTGATGGTCACATCATGGGGGGGAGGATGTTTGTCCATTGTACATCCATACTGAGAAGCAGCCAATCATGCAGTGAAGTGTGTGTATATTCACTAATCTCACAGAGCAGTCGCATAGTGATTTACATATAGGATTGGTAAAAATCCTTACAAAGAAATACCCTTCATTTCAGAACTATACTATGTCATGTGCGGCTGTAAAGAAATCTCACGACAAAAAGCAAAACTGGAAGTTTAAAACTATATTTGAAACAGTGGGTGTTTATTGAATGGATATCTCCTTGCTTACAAGTTTTGTGAGAAAAAAAATAAACCTAAAAATAAAACTTTCAAAAACTTGAAAAATACAGCTACTGTAAAAGGACTATACTAATAAATACATTGGATAAACCTCCTATGCTGTTTATCTTCTTCTTGCTGAAACATACCAGAGGAAATGTAATTGTCAATAGCTTCATGAAGAAAGATTAATAGTCCCAAATACACAAATAAGTTTATTTGAATCTTCATGTATTCTTTGAGATACAATTATAGTACCTAATTTTACTAGGTTGCTTAATACAGGTTAAGTATTAACTGTGGAATATTGAATCTTCATGTATTCTTTGAGATACAATTATAGTACCTAATTCTACTAGGTTGCTTAATACAGGTTAAGTATTAACTGTGGAATATTGTTCTTTTGTAGAATTCTTCATTTGACAATACATGCAATTTAAGAGTGGGAGAGTTTTCTGCAGACTGCAGTCATGTGGAAATTTCTGATAGTGTCATACTGTCACAAACCAGCCAGTTAGGCAGAAATCTTTTTTTTTCCATTGGCTGCACTTATTTGTTCAAAGGAAAAGGAGGATGGGAATTAGGACTACAGATCAGTCATAAGGGGTCTGTGAGACAAATAGGCTGAGAACTTGGGGAGGAACAGTTAAGGAGACTAAGTCTTTAATGTAGCCAGAGGCTCAGTGCATTTCTAATAGTGGGTGGAAGAGAGAATCCCAGTCACACAAGTGACATCTATATAAATTCTGTCTTTTATGCAAAGGGAGGGGGAACTCCTTTAAAGACAAAACAGGGCTTCTGAATTTACAGCAATAATGTGAAAGAGGGAATTTCTTCTGAAATCCCTTCATTTAGACAATTCTAAAGGTGAAAGAAGTTTGCCTCTTGCATCCACAGCCTTACAATCTGAAACCATTGTGATGTTTGATGTTCATGTCAGGCTATAATTTCTTTCCTGCTCTTTTTTTTTTTCAGACTAAGGAGCTAAAGTTGGCATAAAGAACTCGATGGCTTTGCTTTCCACCATACAGTGTTTATAGCTGCACTAGATTTCCTGAATCTCCAACGGAAGTGACGCAGCCCTTTGTTATTCCAGGTGAGAGTCTCCAGTGGGACCAAGAAAGGGAAATAGCTGCAACTGAAAAATTTGTTTTTCTAAATGAATCACATGCTGGTTTTTGAGGTGTTCATCTTCATGGGTAGATGAGGCTCTGGAAATGAGCAGACTACCTAAATCTGATGAAAGTGTCTAGCAATTCTGAAAGCAGGAAAGATCGAATACGGACCTGAGATTTGGGTGAACCTTCCCAAAAGACCTGCAGCTCCCTTGTGGGTCTTGCAGACTGCAAAGGGGCTGAATTTAGTGGTGCTTCTGCTTTTTATTTGACACCTTCCATTTACTATGAAAGCGCAGAACCACCAGTTTCAGATATTAGTTTTGTAACTGCCTAGTGAAATCCCTCCGTATGTTGTGACGTACTGGTCTGTCTTGCCTTGTTCTCTCCGTTTGATGCAATTCAGCCATGGATTCTGTCAGAGAAAGGTAATATTCCTGTTGAAACTCTCAGGAAACGTAGGTACAGCTCCTGGATAATTCAAGTTCAGGAATTGAAGGGAGGACATGCCCTCACACACAAAAGAACTGGTTGCCCAATTGATCTTTTTCAGGGCAGCCACAAAGTGATCCATATCGAACGTGGATTGGAAGGAGGGGGCAGTGAAATCTTGTGACTGCAGTGAAGGAGGGAAAACAGTCCAGAGGGTCATCTGGGAGGAAAACAGAGGCCAGCCAAAACAATATTCTCTCCTGCTCTTAGTTAAATGTGTGCGGATTGAGCACAAAGTGGCATTTCTCTTAACTGGATCCACTTGGAAATCATACATGATGATTTTGTCCCCTGGCTTGGTTTTATACAACAATTAATCTTCCTCCTGGTTAACTGCTTATTATAGCCAACCCACAGTGGTCTGGCTTACTCTTCTCCCATCCTTTGGCATGATTTGCCAATGACTGCCAATGGTTTGTTTATGCTTATAACTGCTCTATCTGCTGAAGAATCTTGAAAGTTTAGGTGTGCTTATTTTCTTAAGGACAGTTAGAGGTCCTTGGGAGGTGACATACAAACCATAACAATCCAGTGGTAGCCAGTAGTGAGTCATATGGGGGCAGTGGGAAGAAACAAAAAGGGGAGTTTGGGGCCCCATTCATGTGTCAAACCGTAAATCATGATGAATGTGTCATGCACTCTTAAACCTTTTGGTGATTTAACTACACAATTCATTTTCATCAAAACATGCACTTTTAAGAAGGAATAAATATATCTGTTTTAATTGCTGCTCTATTTTTTCTTATGTTATGTTGAAACAGAGGAGTAAATTGCACTGTTTTCTGTACCTTATTGAAACCAACGTTATTCTGTTCTTTGCTAGCTATGTAGGTCAGCCTAACAGGAATACACCACATATTTCAATAATAAAGATTTTTGGAAGCATGAAGGGAAATGATACTGAAAGTGTTCAAAGACTACGTCTGTCTATTGGGAATTTGGAGTTATTATTATAGTTGGACACAAAATCAGGCAGATGTTTAGATTGGGTTTGGCATCTTTATCTACCTATCAAGTCCTGGACTTGGGATAGGTAGATGTTGTTGTCTCATGGTATTAATTTTTAATTATTAATATTGTGGTGGTTATTGGCTTCATAGTAACCCGTCTACCTATTTTATGTCGAATGTGGTCTGGATATGTTGAATATGGTCTGTTTAGATTGCATAACAAGAATCTCCTAAAATATTTGAAGAAATAAACTTCTAACCCTTAGCAAGAATCCTCTGTACTTCGCCCACAAAAAGCCATGTATTGTGCCCAATTTCTGCATCAAAATTCCCACCTTCAGTTCCTTAGCATTATTCCTTTAGATGCAGGGGAAATCTCTGTTGTTTAAAGCATTAATTTATCAGGAAACAATTTTTTGTTTATTACTTGCTTAAGTTATCTCAAAGAGCAAGCTAGATGTGTTTATAGAGCAGTTGCCGACTTTTTAAACTAAAAGTTGATGAGATTGGAATGGATTGGAAAAATGGTGGCAAGGAGAGGAGCTCTCCCCTCTCACGTGTTGTTTGAAATCAGAGAAACAAATTTTATTGCCCTTGATGCTTTTCTGCCATCCCAGGTCTGAAAAAGCTGGCATTTTAAAGGGCAGACCTGAAAAGAGAGTTCAGCAATGAGTTAAGAGGTATCTGAGAGTAAAGCAAGGAAAATAATTACATACCTTGGGCTAGAGGAAATCCCTGGAATGAGCTATATTGTTTGAGGGCTAACAATATTGTCTACACTGGCTGTTTTGAAATTCTCTGGGGACTTGGATAGGAAACCTGTATGTCACCTGCTGCAGTTGATTTTTAACTGGAGATGCTTGGCTCAATCTATGCAGGTAAAACATGTACTCTTCTGGTGAATTGTACTCCTCCTCTTAAAACTGTGTTTCTAACTTTGTAAGTTGGTTACCGTTAAGGAATTTTCAGACAAGGCCATAGACTTACTTTACGTTCTTTCAACTATTGTTGGCATGTAAACAAAAAAAAAAACCCTATATTACCAAGAAAACAAGTGCTTTACATCAGTGGCACCCAAACTTTTGGGTGCCAAGTTCTGGTTCCGTGGAGAGAGGCTTTTCCGTGGACCAGAGGGAGCGTGGTTTCACGCGTTGCCTGCATCCCCTACATGCACAGATAGGGCTTTTCTCATTTCTGGCGCACTGCAGACTGCTGCTGGTCTGTGGTCCAGTGGTTGGGGAATCCCTGCTTTACATTATTGATACAAATAATACTCTTTACTATTCACATATTTGTTGAATGCAAAATCATGCTAATACTTCTCCAAAATATAACTGGTCTTCAATGAAGTAATCTTATATATTTGTTTATTAAATGTATATGTTGCCACATCTCACTATTCAAAGTGACTCTGAACAAAATAAGGTCTTTTGCACCAGCTAAAAGCCTTTTGCAAAACTTTTGATCATTCTACCTATAGCATCCTGAGGACTTGAGACAAGCTTGTTGTTTCTTTTGACTTTCTCAGTAAACACACAAAGCAAGATTAGATACCTAAAATCTAAGACTAGACTCCTTGCCTGTTTGGAAATGAATTTTGCTGAGTAAAGTAAATAAGCAGAGGCCTGGGTTGCACATGTCCAACCCTTTCTACAAAAAGAGGCTAAGTTTAATTTACCCCAGTTTTGTGCTGTCCAGTTGCATTGGACTGCCTATCAGCAGTCTGTTTGTTCCCACAACATATATGCTGTTCTATTTCTAGAGGCTTTCAGCAGCCTACAGGATTCATGTCAGAAGATTAAAAACAGGAATTAAGTAATGCTGTTTTAACCAATGTGTCTGATGTGCTGCCATTTGGGGTAGCATGACCTTATTTTTCCTTTTGAACATACTTTTATAATTCTGTGCAAATGCAGGAAGGAAGTTGTGGGCTGCATATGCAGAAATAAACTACAGTGGAAGACCATCAGCTGAGGGGCATGAGCAGGGCTGGGCTGTTGGGGGTTTGCAGGGGTTCAGAAGAGCCCCTAGCTAAGATTCTGCACAGTTTGGAGAACCCCAAAATCCCACTCCTGGCTGGCCCCGCCCACCCACCCCGCCCCTCCTAGGAGTCCCCACACGACCCATTTTGGATGCAGGCAAGTACAGGGTGCGCACAGAGTATCAGGGAGGGGAAAAAATGGGCCTCCCAGAAGTTCAGGAAGGCTGGAAATGGGCTTATTTCTGCCTTCCAGAGAGCCTCCAGAGCCCCAGGAGCCTGTTTTTGACCTCCTGGAGGCTCGAGGAAAGCCTTTGGAGCCCGGAGAGGACAAAAACGCCTTACCCACCATCATGCAGGAGGCTACCATAGCCACGCCCACCCAGCAACCGGGCAGAGAACACTTTGCTAAAATTTTTGAAGCCCACCCCGGGCATGAGCCTGAAGAAAGCATTCCCCCAGTAATATCAACTCTTGAGATAAGCCCATAATTGTCATAGTGACCAGGAATTCAGAAGTTTCTTGTCTTCTCCTCCTGGCAGGTAAGTTGAAGTCTTCCAGTGTAGGTTACCCCAATAACAACCCTGCAACTGGGTCATGTAGCTCAGGTAGGGTGATGATGGCAAGCTGGTAAAAAAAACAAAAACAATTCTACAATACTACAAACTCTGCTTCACAATGGGGTATTGACTTCAATCAACCAGCAGAGTCTCCCAGATGACTATCGTGTTTCTCCAACAATAAGGCCTCCACCAATAGGAAGGCCCAGCATGTTTTTTGGGCATAAAATCAAATTAAGCCCCTCCCCCCAAATTTAGGCCTATTTTAAAAGATGCAAAATAAGGGGGAAGGGCAGGGAGACTTGCTGTTAGGAGCGCTCGGCGGGCAGGAATTCCTCGCCACCAGCCGCTCCTAACGGGCGATCATGGCAAAGTGCGGAGAGCTCCCTACTCCCACCAAACACCTTTGCTGCAGACACCTTTGGCACCTACCGCTGTTGCTTTCCCTTCTGCCCATTCCGCCACCACGTTTGGAACTGCCGCTTCCGTCTTTGGAGTGCCGCCGCCATTTGGAGCTCCAAACGCGGAAGTGGCAGCTCCAAACATGACGGCGGGCGATCTTTTTATTTTGGTCCGCGTGAAGTTCAGAACGAGCAAGAGAGGGAGACTGCAACATGCCTCCATCTGAGATGGCAACCTCACTAGTGGATCACAACGTGGCTGGAAGACCGAACAGGCGGGATACGATGGCAATCTTTTTGGAGCGAGAGGAAAGGGAGAGAAGAGATGCGAGGCATAATTTGCAAGAGGAAGTGGGTGTACCCCATGGCAGGAAGCCCAAGGAAGAAGGGCCAGTAGGCAACGGAGAGCGTCCCGTAGCTCCGGAAGTAGCCTAGAGACACGCCCGGGAAGAGGCGCAGATGTTATCTTGTAGTCCCCAAACCAACTGCGTGCGCCGCCTTTAGCTATGTGCGCTCCGCTCTTTGGGCATCTCTGTGTGATCGTGACCCTGTCCTTTCCACCTGGCGCTCTTGTTGCTTTCTGGCTCTTTAGCAACCGGCTTCGCGTTTGGAACACGTTCGCGTTTGGAGTTCCAAATGGTGGCGGCACTCCAAACACGGAAGCGGCAGCTCCAAACGTGGTGGCAGAATGGGCAGAAGGGAAAGCAACAGCGGCGGGTGCCAAAGGAGTCTGCAGCAAAGGTAGGAGTAGGGAGCTCTCTGCGCTTCGCCATGATCACCTGTTAGGAGCGGCTGTTGGAGAGGATGCAAGGGGGGGAATTAAGTCACCCCCCGAAAAGACGGCCGCTAAAAAAAAAAAAGGCCTGGCCTTATTATGTGAGAAACACGGTATCATTATCTGCCAGCCCCCACATGTACATTACTCTAAGAAAGAAGCACCACATTAAAATTAAAACTAATATTATTAAGATTGGTTGTAGTAACTGAATCTTTCAAGTCTGATTAGAGTAGGCTTTATCATTTCCTTTTCTCAAACTTGTGTAAATTAGGGGACTGTTCATCTGAGACTGACCTGGGCATTTTACAAACCCTGGGCCACATCCAGCCCTCTGGCTGTCCCTTTAGGGCTAGCATGAGATCAAACAGAAATTAGAAATCAAATCTAAATAAGTGTACACCATGCATGCAATACAACTACATTGCTTTTATTTTAAAGGCAACTTTTTTTCAGTTCACACATGTGCATGCCTGCCTATGCCTCTTATGGCTCTCTATAACAGTCTTAGATTTTCATGTAGCCACTGGAAAAATTAACTGCCCACTCCTATTTAATATCTATATGCATACCTTCTTCATCGTTTAGGATTAAACAATATTCCCTCCGCTTATTGCTTGTTTGATTTATTATTAATTGTATATTAACCAACTGCTCATGAACTTAGGATGTCTCACAATAATTAAAATAAGGAAACTAAATAAAAAACAATTAAATGAAAGAAAAAAGAGATAAAAGATGGTAACAGCTTCCAAGAATCCAAATAAGGAGTCCACTGTATCTGGAAAGAAACATGGATCCTGAAAAAAGTTAATAAGAGAATCATATAGACCATATAAATCAGAAGCGATAGTCAACAGCAAAGATCAAGGACAACGAGGAAATAAAAAGGACCATGGAAAGATGACACAGATATATACTTCTTAATCATGCATTCTTGATCTGACATTGCTTTCTTTAAAAAAAAAATGGGAACAAACAAACAAACTGAAGGCTAGAGGATGCTGTTGAAAAAACAAAATCCTTAGTTTGATGAATTTAAATTTCCAAAGACGATGTAACAATGTTTTTCTCTCAATGGAAGGATAGAAATGTATTTTGGGGGGTTTTTTTGGGGGGGGGAAGGATTTAAATAAAGCTGTCTCCATTCTCTGAAGGATAGATGTAGAGACTACAAATAGAGATGCTCTTGAAATGTGAACCGGTCTGTGGTGTGTACCGCTTCTCTCTCTGCTTCCTTGGGGTAACAGGAAGAGGTTACAAATTATGTTTAGGGGGAGCAAAGCTTGCAGCTGCATCACATACTGAAGAAAACTCTACAACTGAATAGGCTCCCAACCTACCCTACACCACCAAGGAATGATTGCTTCCACTCTGTTCTTTCACTGTTTCCGAGTGTGCGGATGCATACCCTGAGAGGATAAAATAAGAAAAGTTGTTGATTTCTCTGCCCTCATTCCCCTTCCTCAGAAATCTTCATTTCTCTGCCGAGACCAGAGGTCATCCTGAGAGAAAAATTAAAGAGCGTCTTTGATATGGTTTCAGGCATGGGTGAAATGAATGGAGACAATCTTAGTTGGTGAACTTTCAGCTCTTTATTACATAGTGACTTAAGAGAGTGAACAACAACAACTCTGCCTTATATAGGTGACCTTCATGTGAAATAACCAATAGCCCCCTGGCTCCTCAATTATGGTGTGGTTAGAAAGTCCTTCAAATAGGACGGTTGTCTTTTGGGTCTATTAGATTTTCTTTGGACTGGTTGTGTGCAGTCCTGTTGAGGTAAAATGTTGTTTGGCAGTGGCTCAGCTTCTCGTTCTGGTGTGATTTCCCTTGGAGTATACGATTCTTCCTCCTGCTCCATTTCCTGAGTTTCACTAGATTCATCGCTCTCTTGGAACAGGTTCCCTGGAATGTTGTCTTCTTCCATTCCTTCCCCCCCCCCCTCAGTTTGGTCGTAGGGGAGTTGCTGGCTGGCCGAAAGGAGTCGTGACCGTAATTGGTCAATATGTCGTTTCCACAATCTTTCATCAACACATTTTACAATATAGGATTTGGGCCCAGTCTCACGTATTATCGTTGCTTCAATCCAAACCGGGTCGCCCGATAAATTTCTTGCATAAACAGGGTCGCCTACCTTGAAGGTACGGTAGCGTCCGCTGGATCCTGCAGGGTGCAATCGGTCGAGGCGGGAACGGAGTTTTCGCCCCATGAGAAGTTCTGCGGGAGTTCTGCCGGTTATGCTGTGCGGAGTGATGTGTTGTAGAAGTAGAATGCGGTTTATTTTTTCGTCAATATTATCATAGTCCACTTTTTGCAAAGTCTTTTTTACAACTTGGACCATGCGTTCCGCTCGGCCGTTGGTAGCAGGATGTGCCGGCGAGGTGAGCGCATGGCGGATGCCATTATCAGCAAGGTACTGTTCAAACATTAGCGCTGTAAACTGTGGTCTGTTGTCGGACACCAGGACGTCTGGCAATCCATGAGTTGCAAAGAGTCTATTAAGGACTTTAATGACAGCTTCGGAGGTTGTATGTGTCATTCGATGAATTTCCAACCAATTAGAGTATGCATCGACAGTCAATAGTAATGTATGTCCTTCAATCGGCCCTGTGAAATCCAGGTGGATTCTGGACCAGGGCCCGCGTGGCGTCTCCCATTCAGTCGGTGCAGCTTTTGGCTGTGCGTTGCTGTTTTGTTGGCACTTGGTGCAGGCTTTGACCCATTGCTCGATGTGTCGGTCCATGCCTGGCCACCAAGCATAGCTCCGTGCGAGTGCTTTCATCCGCACGATCCCGGGATGTCCTTCGTGCAAAATTTGTAACAGCGAGTTTTGGAGTCGTTCTGGAACGACGACTCTATCGCCCCAGATGACACAGCCTTTTTGCGAAAAAAGTTCAGTCTGTCTTGTTTTAAATGGCGCGAAGTCATCTGGGACCTGGTCCAATGGCCATCCACATTCTACCCAGCCTAGGACTCTAGCTAGGGTGTGATCTCGTCTGGTCTCTCTCGCGATATCTCGAGCGGTCATAGGAGGCGAGTTGAGTGTCTCGATTTGTAATGCCGATACTGTTGGTGCCGGATCGTCGAGAGTTTCTGGTAGCGGTGCTCTGCTGAGTGTGTCAGCGTGGGGAATGGCTTTCCCCGGGCGATGTAACAATCGATAATTATAAGCAGCTAGGAACTCTGACCATCAAGTCATTCTTGGGGACAATATATAGGGGGTTGGTTTGTCCCCAGCGATTATCCCCAGTAAAGGTTTGTGGCCAGTTACAATGGTAAATGTCCTTCCATATACATACTCATGGAATTTTTTTACGGCTGCCACAATTGCAAGAGCTTCCTTATCTATTTGTCCATAGTTACGTTCTGCCTGAGAAAGAGTCTTCGAAAAGTATGCAACAGGGGCCTCATTTCCATTAGGCAGCACATGGCTCAAAATAGCGCCCACCCCAAACGGTGAGGCATCACAAGTTATAACCAATGGTAATGTTTCATTATATTGCATAAGTACAGAATCAGATGTAAGTAAATCTTTTACATTTCGAAACGCTTTTTCCTCCCGGTAACCCCAAACCCACAGTGCTTTCTTATCTAATAATTGGTGTAATGGTTCAGCCACAGTCGCCTTATGTGGTAAAAACACACTATAGAAATTAATAAGGCCTAAAAATGCCTGGAGATCTGTTTTGTTATGGGGTCTGGGAGCATTTTTTATCGCCCTTAATTTACTCTCAGTAGGGTAGACCCTGACTATCAATGCAATAACCTAGAAATTCAACACTGTCGGTATACAGATGACATTTATCCTTTTTTACTTTCAATCCCGCTTCTTGGAATTTCTTAAGAACACATTTTAAACGATTCTGTAGAATTTTTTTACTAGGAGCTGCAATTAACACGTCATCAAAATACGGAACCACGCCCTTGATTCCCTGCAATAATCGTTCCATTAAACTTTGGAATATTCCTGGGGCTACACTTACCCCGAATTGCAATCGGGTACATTTAAAAGCACCTCTGTGCGTTACTATCGTTTGAGCTTGGGCTGTTTTATCATCCACGGGCAATTGTTGATAGGCTTGAGCTAAATCTAACTTAGCAAAAACCTTTCCGCCTCCCAGGGAATGAAGGAGGTGCTGTACCACCGGCACTGGATACGTGTTCTGCTGGAGGGCGTGGTTTAGAGTGGCCCGGTAGTCCCCACAGATTCGGATTGACCCATCTGGTTTAATGGGGGTTACAATAGGAGTTTCCCATGGAGAATGATCAATGGGTTGCAGTACCCCTTGTTTAATTAGTTTGTCAAGTTGTTCATCTATCTTGGCCTTAAGGGTGAACGGAACTCGACGGGGCTTTAAACGGATCGGGGCGACCTTAGGGTCGAGGCTAAATGAAATTGGGGTCCCCTTATACTCGCCCAGATGATCTGCGAAGACATCGCTGAATTCAGTAATAAGGTCCTCCTCCCACTCGCAATCATTGACTCAGTTCATGCTGGCTACTTAGATGCCAAGTGGCGCAAACCATTGGAGGCCCAACAAACTAGGCCTGTCCCTATCGATGATCGTTAGAGGTAAGTATGCTGTATGCTTTTTAAACGAGATGCGGACTCGACAAGACCCAACCACAGGGATCCGATTCCCTTGGTAGTCTTTAAGGATGAGACGTTGCATTCGAAGGTCTTGGATGGTAGGAATGAGTTGTTTTAATGTCTTCCATGACACCATTGAGAGGGACGATCCAGAATTGACCTCCATGTGGCAAGGTTGGTTCTCTATAGCTACTGTGACTCGAATCTTCTTAGTGTCCATGGCTGAGGCGTGACCTATAGTGATAGTATGGTGGGCCTCTTCTTTCTGCAACGCTCGATATCTGTAGGAGTGGTTTGCTGGGTCTCGCCTTACAGGACGGTTTCCTGCCGATTGGCGAGAGCTGGTTCCCCTTGAGGCCTGACTTGGTCCCGGTAAACTGCGACAGACTCGACTGATGTGGCCTCGTTTTCCGCACTCATGACAGATCGCATCACGGAATTTGCAGTCTGCCCTGGGGTGGTTTGCCCCGCAACCAGCGCAAGGGCATGAGGGTTTAGAGCGAGGGTCCCGGTCGAACCGCAGTCGATGGACCCCTTCTTCGTCGCTGTCTGATGACGAAGAGAGGTCTTCGTGGTGCGTCGTAACAAGCTGCTCTTCTGACTTGGATAAAAGGTTGCCTGTCTGTGGGGTCATTGGGTTTCGGCTTCGCCGTAGTTGCGCCGCAGACTTTTTGGTCGCCTCAGCAGCAGTGGCTTCGGCGATGGCGTCAGCAAGGCCGATGTCGCCTTTCGCCATCAGCTTGCTTTGCACGCCTAGCGCATCTAATCCCAGAATTAAGCAGTCTCTCAGTGCTTCATCTAAGTCTGCGAATTCGCAGAGGCCTCCCAAGTGTCGGAGGTCTGCCACAAAGTCAGCCACACTCTCTCCTTTTCGCTGGCTTCTTTGATAGAATTCGTGACGTCTCACGAGTGTAGGTACGGTTGGCACGTAATGGTCTCTCAGGAGAGGTTCGAGGTCGTCCCAGCTCATTGCTTTAACTTCTCAAGGTTTCGGGAGTGCCTTTGCCATTTTAAAGACAGCTGGGCCGCAGTACGTCAGGAACAGCGCCCGCTTCTTGGCTCGTGTGGCGTCCTTCAGGTTGTTTGTTTCAAGGAACATTTGGAAGCGATCCATGTAGGATTCCCAATCCTCTTGGTTCGGATCGAAAGGAGCGGGTGGTACGATGCCGCTGGACATGGTTTCCGTTGGTGGCGTCATCTTGGCACGTGCTCTGTTTTTCTTCCCGGTTCCTTAAGATCAGATGTCTCCAGATCCCATCCTCGTCGCCAGTGATATGGTTTCAGGCATGAGTGAAATGAATGGAGACAATCTTAGATGGTGAACTTTCAGATCTTTATTACAAAGTGACTTAAGAGAGTGAACAACAACTCTGCCTTATATAGGTGACCTTAATGTGAAATAATCAATAGGGAGCTGTAAGACGCTAGCTCCAGAACCAATAAGAGTCCTTCGTTAAGGGCCAATCGGATTCTCTGAACCCAACCAATCCGATCGAGCCGCTTAACACCCAATCGGAAGTGCAGGGCCAGAACCCTGCACTTTACCCCAAGCTTGCTTTTATTTAAACTATTTACATACATAACAGTCTTCATTTTTCCAAAAAGGCAGCCTGCCCATATTTCCCCAGTTGCATTTAATGAGTCTCAAAGAAACCAAACTTGCTGTATCACCTCCTAGAAGCTTTGCAATCCTTTGAAAAATTCCAGGAGAATTGTGCTGCTCATGAGGAGAGCAGAGGGGAATGTAAATGTAAAAGGGCCAGTCCCATTGGGTTTGGGCAGTGATTACATGGGCAGGCAATAGGCAAACTTCCCACCTGTTTGTCCATGCATCTTGTCAGTACATGGTTATTCTTTAGATCTTCCTGTATTTTGTTACCTCATTTAGTGTCTTGAGTCATTCATTGATCAGATTTTTCATTGTCTCTTATGCCTTATCTTATCTTTTGCTTACAGACTTGAAATGGGATTCTTCCCTATCTTTTGGAACACATCTTTTTAAAATAAGCACCCATTTTCCCATTGATAAAATGAGCAGCAGCATCCTCTTCTACTCTTGTGTGGCTGCTTCATAAACCAGTCTGCCTGTTTCTGCATGCACAGGTGCCCTTAGCCATATCATTTCACTTCACAGGCACACAGATGTGGTTGAAAGCAGTTTACAAAGCAGCAGCACGAAAATGGAAAAGGATGGAACTGCTTTCTTAGTTCACAAAAGAGGGCCTTTTGCATGTACCATTTTCAGAAGTGCACAAGTGGAGTAGCACTAAGCGCATCAGTATTCACATGCATCACAAATTACAGGGTAGCATTTGCAAAATGACTTGGTTTAACTTATCATTTGAATGCTATACAGTTTGTATTGGGGGGGGGGGTTGTCACAATGTATGTACACAGTCTGAAGTTGTTACTGAATTAGAGAATAGATTTAGTTTTGATGATAGCTGATTAAAAATGTTGTAAAACTCCAAGCTACATGGGTTTATATTTTATGAGTGTTTTAGCACCTTGATAATTGAAACATGATAATCACAACCTCAGGGTCTGCCCAACTGAGGTTGCACATGATTTTAAATAATGAGTTAAGTTCGTATCAAATACAGCTTAATGGTTTTGTGCCAAGGTGAATAGCCGCTTTCTGGGAAATGCAGGAGGTGAAGATGGTGAATTATTTATTGTCTTTCACAGAATTTTGCATATTGCCCTTCAAAGAAAAGGAAGCAATATTCATTTTATAAAAATTATTTTAGGTTTCATTGTGATTGGTTATGGTTGCCCATTATGCCAATATGTTGTGCTGTTGGTGTGATGCATGCATCTAAGCACTGTAGTTTGTAACTCAGAATTTATGGTTTATCTTATTTCCACATAATGTTATTAATAAACTATATTTGTAGCAAGCCATGGTTTACTGTGATCTATGAACAATCATTGTAAGAGAGTTTCTCAGACAACCCAGCTTTACTGATAATGTCTTCTTCCCCTTTCTAAACACTATAAGAATCTGTTGTCTTTTACTTGTTGTACCATATGCCCAGTATCATTAGAATCATGGAGATTTTTTGTTGAGGTTGGAATCTCATCAGGTAGCTAAGACTTACCACTCTATTTCCTCCTGAGACACTGAAGTGTGCAGCCTGGAGACCTGAACTAGAGGTGATTGGCTGGTATATCTAGAGATGTCTCTCTTGACTGTTTATGTTCCTTGTTCCCTGCTGTAGGAGAGCCATTCTTTTAGGGGCTCCATTGGATAAATGGCTCTCAGCCTGATGCTAGAGGACAGCTCTAACCATTAGCAAATGCAACAGCATAGGGATGCAAGAAATAAATGCCTGGGTTCTCCAGGGATAATCCTTCATTTCAAAATCCAAGAGTATTTATGTGGATGATTTGGTTATGACATTACTAAGCTAGCAAAAGTGCACAGAACAAGCATTTGAAAGAAATGTGTGAGCCATTCTTGCATTTGCTTACATTTGTCTACATCAGGGGTGTCAAACTCAAGGCCTGCAGGCCAGATACATGCTTAAATTTGGCCTGCAGCGCCGCCCTGGAAACAGCAAAGGATCAGCCTCTGCCAACAAAAATGGAGGTCAGGGCCCTCCCAAGCTCCATTTTTGGCTGCGACAGCCTCCTGCAGCCCTTGGCTGGTGAAAATAGAGCTCAGGGGGGCCGCAGGCAGCCTGCTCAGGCTCCGTTTTTGGCCGCAACAGCCTCCTGCAGCCCTCTACCAGCAAAAACAGGCAACAAGCAGCCCCGAGCTCTGTTTTTGCTGGCAGAGGGCTGCAGGAGGCCGTCACAGTTGAAAATGGAGCCTCAATGTGTGATGTCGAGCTGCCTATGCCTCTGGCCTCACCCCCGCCCCCCACAAGATCAAACACAACCCTGATGTGGCCCTCAATCAAATTGAGTTTGACACCCCTGGTCTACATAAAAGAGAAGTGGTATTCTGCACCATGCTGTATGTTATCATTTGAGTTTGCTGCATGGGCAGTTATATAATATTATGAAAAAAGATCATGGGTGGCTTCAGGTGAGTCGGCATGTACTCACCACCATGACAATTGCTCATCTGTTATTGCTTGTTGATGATGTCTGTTACATTGGCTTGCCTTTGTTTGTAAACCTGACAAATGTTGTTTCTCCATATATATTTTGGAACATGTCCAAAGTTCTCTGCCCACATAGACACAGTGAATAATGTTTCTTGAAAATGAGAGGAAAGTAAGCTTTTCCAGTTTTACTAGACAGATTGATTAACCTTAATTCCTGTGCCTCCACAGTTGGAACTTCAGGGTTTGGTGTTCTTCCCTAGCTCTGGGCCTCTGATCACACTTCCCCTGTTGCCATGAAGATATCTGCCATTATTGCATCACAGCCGTGCTAATTTTAAGAAATTAGGACACTTTGGGGCCTGTATTACAGAAAACCAAGAGGTTTACAGTGACAGAGAGAACACCATGAAATTTGGTGCCTGCAGATATGTTTCCTGTCATCCAGAAATCCTTTTGGGAGGAAAGCACTTTCTAAAGGAAGCCCTGAAGAAAAAGCAGAGTACTATCTAAGAAGGGGTCCCTCAAGGTAATTTTGTTCCAGTGAATAGAAGCCTTTAGATTGCTTTAGATATAAAAAGAAGCTTACCTTTGTTTTCAGAGTCTCAGCTGAAGGAGGGGAGAGAGAAATGCGCCTGCAAAAGGAAAGAGGTCATAAATAAAGTGATGGCTACAAACGATGAAGGCTATTTCTCTCTTTAGCCTCTCGATTCCACCCCAGGAAATAAATTGGGTCAGGCTTGAAAGTGCTGTTTCTTTGTGGTGGATTTAATTTTAGCTCTTGCAAGCAAGCTTTTGCATCATAAGCACCTGTGGATTTTTAGGAAATATGTGTCTATTACCTATAATAGTATATTTTCAATAAATAACCATGTGTTCCTAGAACCCTGTACCAAGGACACGATGGAATAAAAGAGGCAACTCATTTTGCATCAATCCTTCAGCTATTCCGTGAAGTGCATGTTCTGTGTAGCATAAAACTGACATATCTCTTGTTGGGAGAAATATTCTTTTGGGTTCAGTTCCAAGTGGGGGAAAAGACACTGGAAACATGGAGGCTGTTTAAGATGGTTTAATGGTGGACAGGCCTACGTGCTTTGGAACTCCTGGGTGAAAAGGGAAGGGATGCTGAGAATCCCTTGGTTTCATACCCTCTGTTAGGTCCCACCTTAGTGTTTCCTGTTCCTGTGCACGAAATATATCCCATTGACTGTCAGACTCCCAGGGGCGGGGGTCTTAGCTAACTTTGTAGACTTTGTCTGGACCACATGGCTTCACCTGAATGCTGGCTACTGCAATCTTCCCAGGTGCCATGTGGTGAGATGGGTAATTCTATCATTTCCTGAGGGCCATGTCTTAATCCCATCACCCTGGAGCTGAAGTGGGAGCAAGGAGCTGCAGGAAGCTGCGTTGTCTTTAAAACATGGTTCTCCTTTTCTTCATCCAGGAAAATATAATAGTCTGCCTTTTAAATATTTCCTAGAATATTTCATTCTTCTAGGAGAGGGGTGGGTGCTAACTTTTTACACTCTATTTTGGGTTACTTCTCCCCTTCCCAGTTTTGCTAAAGGAAGCATTAAAACAACTACAGTAGGAAATCAAAAAGGGAAGGAAGAGATGCGAAGATACCATTACCTGCTGGTGTAGAATCAGCAAACCCATTAAAGATAACTATCAGCCCCTGTTACACAGCCCCACTCTCCCAAGGCAGTTCTCATGGATTGAATTAGCTGAGACACTGGTTCAGGCCAGCAGGTCATCTGGAAAAGGGCAGTATTCTTCCAGTTGGTATTAGCAAATGCTTCCAAAGCAAATGTGGAAGAAAACAACATTATTAGGATAAGCTGTTATTTTTTAACAGCAGTGAAAGAGACTCTACTTCAGGGCACTTTGGCAGGAAAGAGTGAAGGTGATCAAGATGTTGAAACATGCTTGACTATAATGGGACATTGATGGGATTATTGAGATTATGACTACATGGAGGATTTGCTCTATTCAGGATATGTTGTTGCTAAGCATCTTATCTATAAGCTTCATCTAGCATCACCTTAAAGAAATTATCATTTTAGCATTACATTGCTCCTTCTCAAATGATAGGCTTGATTTCAACATTTCACTTCCCTTGGATGGTTATTTTGCCATGACAAGGATTTGGATCGGATGGGGAGGAGTATATGCCATTTCTATACATCTTGCTCCTGCTTTAAATCTGCCCAATTAGTGTCTAGTAATCACTCAGTGTGTTAAAGAATTAAGAACAATTAAGGGTGCAAAGAGTTTTCAGATGCGGTGTTAAGTACAACTGCTGGCAGGCAGCTGTCTGATCCTATGTGCAGTTGGAAAGGCAAGAGAGCACACACAACAAAAGCAAAAGCGAGGAACCCAAATGTGCAAAATAGGAAAGCTCTAAACTTCATCAGAGAGTGACTGCCACCCTGGAGTTGAGGGCAAGCAACATTTGAGGGACTGGGAGCTGCAACCTGGCCTCTACTGCTAGTTTTGTTTTTTGGCAGACTTGCAGGTGGTTTTGATGCCACAACAGAAAACAGGGTAATTGTTAAGCCTGGGTTCCCCAACCAGGGTTAGGGAGACAAGCTAAACAGAATGTGCAGCGTTAGTCAGATAGGCACACAGATAAATGAGTGAGCTAAGTTTGTATGTTTATTAACATACAGTAAAAATAACAGATACGCTTGTGCTATCAGAAATATAGTTTATTCCATTATGAGTTCATAGCATAGTCAAAATAACAGTCCAATAGTCATGTATCATTTAGTCAGTCCATTCAGGGATATTCAGTTAGCAAAGTCCGTGCAGAATATCCTATGTCAGTTCACTTACAAATCAGTCCTTTGTTTCTCTCCCATTCGAGCAATGCAGTCTTGATTCCAAGCAGTAATGAGGGATCATCAAAGCCAGAGAGAGAGCAAGCTGCAGTCTTGCTTCTTTTAAAGTGCTTTCACAACCACTCCCTTAATTACATTCCCTATATTTAAAGTTGCAGACACTTTAACTTATAAACTATGATTACATATTTATTATTTTACCTAAACCAGTTAGGGTAAACAATGTTATCCCTAACATTCTCCCCTTTTAGGAAATAATAATAAATATAACTATTTACATCTTTAAATCATATTTGTTACAACTTTCTTTAAACTTAATTACTCCTTGAGCTTTTGTAAATTGGTCTGCAATGTTTTCTTCTGTCATGCAGTATTCCAATTTAATTAGCCCATTCTTTACAGATTCTCTAACATTTAAGTATCTTAAATCAGTATGTTTTGATCTAGTTTTTACAGCAATACTAGTAGCTAACTTTATGGCTGCTTGGTTGTCCTCGTACACAATAATGGAATCTTTAACAGTTATACCCATGTCTAATAATAACTGTTTGTACAAAATCAAGTCAGTGCATAATAATGACAGACATGAAAATTCCGCTTCCATCGTGGACAAGCTGATATGCTGTTGTCTGATTGACCTCCACCCTATTAGTGTCTTACCAAATGATATAGCCATCCCAGATGTTGATTTTCTAGTGTTTATATCAGTTGCAAAACTTGCATCTGCATAGGCACTAAGACTCAAATCACCCTTTGGTTCTATATACAATGCATAGTTCATTGTTCCTTTAAGATATCTTAAAATTCTCTTTAATGATTGCCAATGACATTGATGTGGATCTGAATTAAAACGTGCCAGCTGATTTACACTATAAGCTATATCTGGCCTAGACCAATTGCTTATATATATGATAAGCTACCAATCAAAGATTGATATATAGACAAATTTGGGACTTTGATCATCAGTTTGGCAAACTTCCTGACTCATTGGAGTCTTTGCCGGTTTACAAAGTTCCATTTTAAACGTTTTAATTAATTGGCAAATTTTATCTTCTTGAGATATCTTAAAACCATTTTTTGTTTTGTTAATTGTCAATCCTAGATACTTTTTAATTTCACCTAAATGCTTTAATTTTATCTTTTTGGTTAATAATGATATAATCTCATTAGCTTCATTATTAGTCTTAGTTATCAAAGCAATATCATCTGTAAATAATAACAATAATGACACCGTTCCATTATTTTCTCTTTTAAACACACATGGATCTGCTAAACCAGATTTAAAACCTATATTGTTTAACTCTTTCACAATATATTGGTTCCACTCAAACCCAGATTGTTTCAACCCGTAAAGACTCTTTTTGAGTTTCCAACAATCATTACTATTTACTTTATTGTCTTTTATAATCATTGGCTTTTTCAAATATATAGTGTGCTGCAATGGTGCATGCAGATAGACAGTTTCTACATCTAAATGGTTAATGACATAGTTTTTCTTAGCTGCCCATACTAAAGCTGCTCTCAAAGATGTTACTTTAAGACTTGGTGCAAAAACTTCATCGTAATCAGATGCAGTTTGATTAAATCCTTGAGCTACTAACCTAGCCTTATGGGTAACAGTCCCATCATTTCCAGTTTTTACTTTAAATATCCATTTGCACCCAATGGATTTTTCTCCTGGAGGTAATTTAGCATCTTCATATACTTTCATTATCTTTAATGAATTTAGTTCTTTTTCCATTGCTTTTTGCCAATTCTCCTGATCCTTAGCAGGATACATCCTAAGTTCATCTACACTAGTTGGAACTTTAGTTACTTGGCAAACTATACTTGCTTGATACCTATCAGGTGGTCTAGTTACACGTGTAGTACGTCTAGGTATTACAGGACTTACAGGTGGACTTTCATTTATTAACTCTTCTTGATTATCTCTTCTTGATCAACTGTTTCCTCTTGTTCTGGTCCTATTTGCTCTTCGTGGACTTCTTCTTTAATTGGACTCTTCTTATAACTAATCTGTTCTTTCTGCCTTTTGTAGGGTTCAATAATTACTTCATTATTTAAATCTTGCTCTAATCTATTCCATCCTACATGTTCTAGGAATTTTGCACTAGCACTGGTGTAAACTCTAGATGTACCTGGTTCCCAGAATCTATAAGATCTATGATTAGATGTATATCCTACAAAAAATAATCTTTTAGCTCTATGCTGTCCTTTGTGTCTAAGTTGTGAAAGGATATGCACCCATGCTGGTGCTCCAAATGTGTGCATGTAACTTAAATCAGGTTTTGTACCATGCCACAGTGTGAATGGTAATTCACCTGTTGTTGAATTAACAACATTATTTAATATATGATTACCACACATTATTGCTTCTCCCCACAAATTGTCAGGTAATCCTGAATCAGACATCATAGTTCGTGCCATTGATTGTAGTGTTTGGCCTCTTCTCTCTATAAATGCATTATGTTGTGGCCTATATGGTGCAGACATTTTATGTTGAATACCTAACATTCTTAGTCTGTTCTGGAATTTATCATTTGTAAATTCTGTACCATTATCTGTTATAAGAGTTACTAATTTCTTTTTAGTTTTCCTTTCAGCAAATTTAATCCAATTAAAGAGATTTTGATACGTTTCAGTTTTGCTCTTCATTAAATAGCAAAAACCATATCTAGAATAGTGGTCCATTATACTTAGTATGTAACGAGCTCCTCCTACACTTGCTTTTTTCGGACCTATTAAATCTGCAAATACTACCTCTAAAGGTTCTTTGGTAGTAAATCCTTCAACTCTATTAGCCGGTATGACCCTGGCTTTGCTTTGATTGCAAGCATTACATTGCAAATACTTATTACAAGGTTTTAAACTTATTCCCTTAGATAAGTCAACAGTTTTCTTAAGCATTTTAAAATTTAAATGCCCTAGCCTTCGATGTAACAAGTGAATACATTCATTATGAGGTTTCTTATTTTCATAAACCATGTTAGCCACCTTTGAGCCATCATCATTTAACACATATAATTCACCTCTTAAAGATGCAGTAATTTTCTTATCTTCTTTCTCAATTATGCAGTTATCTCCTTTAAAAGTAACTACATATCCTAGTTTAACCAATATTCTTACTGAAATTAAATTAAACTTAAGTTGTGGTACATATAACATTTTTACATTCTCTTTTATAAAAGAACAATATGCTATACCTTGACCTTTAGCTTTCAGTTTCCAGCCATTGGCTAACGATATCTGCTGTGTACTCTTGGACATTTTAATAAAATGTTTGTTATCATTTGTTATACAATGTGATGCTCCACTATCAACCACCCATAAATTATTTTTTACAGCTCCGTTAGTATACATGGCTAACTCTAAATTTTTATTTATCTTTTGATGACTTTTAGTATTCTGGCCAGCGTTCTGGCACTTTGCTTTTTTACAAAATCTTGCCAAATGTCCTCTTCCTCCACAATTAAAGCACTTTTTAATTGCGTATGCAGTAGGAGTTTCATTATCTTCTTTTTGAGGTTGCTGCCTCCTTAATTCATCTCTTTCAAGCCTTCTTCTGGCCTCTTCAATCAATCTGCTAGTTATGTCAGTTAAAGTTAGACTTTCCTTTGGCAATATTTCAAGGGAAGTTACGTAGTTATCATAACTTTCATTTAGTGAAGATAGAATTATGTAGACTTGGTGTAGTTCAGAGAAAATAAGCTCTTTCTCGTGCAGTTCTTGAAAAATGCTTTGCATAGTTTTCAAATGACTCAGCATATCACCATTCATCTGGAGATGCGTCCTGAAAAGCTTTCGTGTAAGATTTATGTGAGCACCAACATTATCTCGAACATAAATCCTCTTCAGTTTCTGCCAACACCCAACAGCCATTTTCTCTCCATGGATATAAACAAGCTGTTGGTCAGTTAAGGTTAAAGCAATTATGCAAATAGCGTGTTCATTTTTATGCATAAATTCTTCTATCTTTAGTCTATCTTCATCATCCTCTGGATCCCATTCCTCTACGTTTGGTGGATTTTCAATTATGTTCCACAGACCTTCTCCTCGTAGAAGCAGACTACATTTCATTGACCATGATACATAGTTTGTTCCATCAAACTTGGATATAAGGGACAAACTTTGTAGATTGACTTGTGCCATGTTTTCTTTGATATAAAACTATAATTAATAAAACACAGCTGTCTGTTTACTGTAATGTATAACAACACAAACTCTCACTTTTTACATAAATCTGTTTTATCCTAGTTAAACTGACTTTGCAGCCTCTGGGCCCATAACCAGTGTTAAGCCTGGGTTCCCCAACCAGGGTTAGGGAGACAAGCTAAACAGAATGTGCCGCGTTAGTTAGATAGGCACACAGATAAATGAGTGAGCTAAGTTTGTATGTTTATTAACATACAGTAAAAATAACAGATACGCTTGTGCTATCAAAAATATAGTTTATTCCATTATGAGTTCATAGCATAGTCAAAATAACAGTCCAATAGTCATGTATCATTTAGTCAGTCCATTCAGGGATATTCAGTTAGCAAAGTCTGTGCAGAATATCCTATGTCAGTTCACTTACAAATCAGTCCTTTGTTTCTCTCCCGTTCGAGCAATGCAGTCTTGATTCCAAGCAGTAATCAGGGATCATTCAAAGCCAGAGAGAAAGCAAGCTGCAGTCTTGCTTCTTTTAAAGTGCTTTCACAACCACTCCCTTAATTACATTCCCTATATTTAAAGTTGCAGACACTTTAACTTATAAACTATGATTACATATTTATTATTTTACCTAAACCAGTTAGGGTAAACAATGTTATCCCTAACATTAATCATCCATTTGGGTAGTTAAGAAGGCCTTAAACCTCCCCAAATGCAGAAAATAATCCCAAATCCTGCTGGCAAATTTCAGTGCCCAGATGGCTACATTTTGAAATCATGACTTCAGGTCATTTTCCTGATTTGTGGAGGTGGGACAGGAGAGAGGTCTAAAGGGACTTAAGTTTGATAATATTTGCTGCCAGATTTGAGGTTGCTGATAGACACATACATTCTCTCTTGCCTACCTTGCCATAGTCCATAGTGGGCAAAATTCAGTGGCCTTTAAAAACTGTTTCTAGACCAATTCCATATTATATACTGTACTGGAAAAAGGTCTCAACAATCTGGAAAACTAGAAAACAAATAGCAGTAAACCAAAGAAGTGGTATAAAATACATTAATTAAGGATTGCTTAGTTTACATCATCTCAGTGGGTGGTTGTACTCAAGCAAACTTGGCTGTTTTCAAAGTGGAGTCAAGCATGATTAGGAGTTAAATAGAACACCACCAAGAAATCACATGTCTACATATAGACTGGGAAGGAAAAAACAAACAAACCAAAATAACAGTCCCAAAAGAACCAGCTTAGAAAACAGTAGCAGCAAACCATTTCTATAATTATCAAGAAAACAGCAGGGATGTGTCTATGTAGTCACCAGGCATCACGTTATGATCTGAGAACAACTTGACATGTAGCTGATAATCCAAAGTCATGATAATATTTCTTTTATGAAATGTTCTTCATAAAAGAATATTTATGTTCTTTGACATAAATGAGTTCATGTCTGTTTGATATTTTTGGATTAGAAAGGGATTTTTGGATTAGAAATTTTGAAAATTTAAAGAATTCCAGAAAACTCTCTTGTACCAAAAATGTTGGAGCTTACCAAGTTGCATCATTCTTTGGAAGTGTTTCCTCGGGATATAGAGAATCTTCCCCCTCATTCCAAGAAGGAAATTGAATTCACACATAATTTGGTTGAGTGCCAATATCAGAAGAAAAATAGATTCAGTTGACTACCTTGCACGGGAATGTCTATTTGAACTAGAGTCTCTTTGGTACTGCATTCAAAAGTATCTTATCCTTGTGCCGTGGTTTTCTTCTGCAGCATTGGTCAATAACATGTGGAAGAATGCCATACTTTTCTAAGTAGTCCAGTGTTCTGAACCAGCATCACAGGTAGATAGTATAGTCTACAGGTAAGGGGGGACTGCCTATTTGAAAAGCAAAAAAAAATTGTTAATTTGGTTCTGTTGACAAGTAAGATCTTCCTCATGAATAGAAGCACTATATTTGGCTGACCTTGGGTTTGCTCAGAGTTCTCAAACTTAAAACTTTCTGTTGTAGTTTCCTCGGTGCTAGAAATAATCACTGTGCATATACAGTATTGTATTCGGTCACGTCTTGCTGAAATTGCTCATAAATGGATGAAGTTTGCAAGCATGCTAACCCAAAACCAAACAAATCACGTTATGGCTTAGCATGTTATTTGAATCTAGTTCTGCCATATTGGCTAATACTACTGGAAACAGTTTTTACAAAGAACAAATATTTTTTGTTCATATACAGGCAAGAATTATAGGTCTCCTCCCTTATGCATATGGATAGTTTGGTCAGTCAAGCTGCTCTAATTCAAAACTTATGAAATGTTCTCTGGAGGCAAGACCTATGTCCCTTGGACAGATGGCGTGCATACTTCTTCTTTTTTTTCCCCATGACCTTGTTGTGCCCAGCGATTCCCTTAGCTACTGAGTAAAGACACATGGGCTATGGCTGGAAACCAGCCAGGGAATGAGAATTGGTGTTTGCTGCCAAGATGTCACCAGTGCCAAAATAATGGTTTAGGTAACGGCATCGCAAGGAGTCAGGAGCTTAACTGCTATTATGGGATGCTTGTTAAAATTGTATTTCATTTTTTTCCATTGGTTTGGATGCCACTTTATAATATGATTTATGTTATTTAAATATATTTTATTTATCATATTTAGAGATCTTCTATCTCCCTCATAGAGCAACTTTAGAAGAATAAATTTTGCTATATTGTGCATGTGATTTAAGTATATTTAAATCTATTATGCTTTGCTATTCATTGATAGATTGGAATGTCTCAACAAATAGTTCTAGCATATTTCATATCTACATCATTAGGCTCTAATACACTAGTAGGTGCCATCTGTTTCTGGTTTTCTCTCTCCAAGGTACAGGAGGTCTAAAATCTGGCTCCTATTCTGGGTTCTGGAAATATTTTGTTATAAAATATCTAAAGTGTGCTTGGCCACTGATCTCAGTTTTAACTGAGATGAAAAATGACAGCTTCACCTGAGAAGTCCATCCCATTTGAGAGTTTACTTTTTTGGGAAAAAGAGAAAAGAATGGAATGAATTATCCCTTCAGATAATAAATGCTTTGCTGTGATCTGGCTGAGGGGATATATATCTGGCATCACAAGAGTTTGCAGCGTCTGAGCAATGATAGTTACTTAACATGCAGCAAGCATTGTGCCCAGAGAAAAGTCGATGTAATTTTTGTGTGAGTGAATGTGTATTAGCATGTAAATGTGAGTAGGTGCTGTCCTGATTGATGGCAATTAGCATTTTCTAACGGGAACAGATGTTCAAATTGCCAGGAGGCTGGTACCTAATGCCCACGCCACCATCTGTTCCACTGGGCATTGCCATAGGAATCTGTGTTATCAGTGTGTTATAAATGTGTCTGAGGAGTCCTTGTTGTGGTCTGCTGAACAGTCTTGACTTAGAAGAATAATCAAGATTAAAGATACTTCTGAGGTTGTTAATGCTGGTCATGGTATATTACAGAATTGAGGTCTTTCACTTGAAAATCTGTATTTTATAACCCTTTACTGAGCAACTACTGAGAAATCTGTACAAAATGCACAGTATTGACTTTCACTTTGTGTGGGAAAGGATATGTATGTATGCATGTATGTATGTATGTATGGTATTCAGCTTTGTTCGGGTATTTTCCAACGTCATTATAGTTGTGCTTTTAAAGTTGTAGCAATGTTTCGGCAGAATCTCATCTGCCATCATCAGGCTTCTGTATTGTGTTCGTCTGTGAGTCAGACTTTTGCAGCGGTTTCAGTTTTAAATTTGGGGCTAGCCTATTGCTGTGCCAGAATGGTTTTTTTCTTCATCCTGATTGGTTGGGAGTCTTGGTCTGTGTTTATTGGTCTTGGAATTTGCTGTGTTCTGCTTGATTGGTGTTTCTAATATCTTCTGATTGTTTTGTGGCTTTTTTTGTCTTGACTGGCTGGCAACATTGTGTTCCTGTATTGGAGGCTTTTAGTGCGGCTTGGCTCCGAGTAAATGGATGGCTATTATTTGTTAGGAAGCTAGGTTTCATCTGGGTGCCTGGTTGGGGTGTGTTTGAGCTGGAGGTATCAGGGTGTTTGTGCCCAGGTGTTTGCCTGGCTTGTGGTGTGGAGATTTTTTTGTTTGTGAGTGCAGGCTTCCAAATAATTGACAGTCTGGTGGAATCATCTTTTCTATTCATGCTTTCAGGTCTTTTTTCAATCTCTATGGCTTCTCTGATAATTCTGTGGCTGGGGTTTTCTATAGTGGCTAGGGTTTTAGTGCCATTGAAGTTGATGCTATGACCTTTGGCTTGCATGTGTTGGACTAGTGAGAAAGTGTGTTCCAGCTTTTTTACTGCAGCTTTTACTGCAGCTTTTACTCCAGGCGGGTACTTATTCTTCTATTGGTCTGTCCAATGTATGTGGCCAGGCATGATGCACAGGAGACTTCATATATGCCTTGGCTTTCCAGGTCAATTTTATCTTTGGGGTTTCTAAGGATGGCTGCTATTTTTCTGTCTGTTTTGAAGGCAGTCTTGATGTGATGCCTGTGTAGTATCTTACTGATTTTGTCTGTAGTACCTCTTATGTAGGGCAGGACAGCTGTTCCATAGATCTGTTCATCTTCTAGGTCTCCATTATGTCTCAGTGTGCTTTTGTGGATCAAGCCAGTGATTTTGCTTTTGTGGAAGCCGTTGGCTGTCAGTACTTTAGTCAGGGTGCATAGTTCAGTCTTTTTTAGTTCATCAATTATTTGGAAGCCTGCACTCACAAACAAAAAATCTCCACACCACAAGCCAGGCAAACACCTGGGCACAAACAGATCCCCCCTGATACCTCCAGCTCAAACACACCCCAACCAGGCACCCAGATGAAACCTAGTTTCCTAACAAATGATAGCCGTCCATTTACTCGGAGCCAAGCTGCATTAAAAGCCTCCAATACAGGAACACAATGCTGCCAGCCAATCAAGACAAAAAAAGCCACAAAACAGTCAGAAGATATTAGAAACACCAATCAAGCAGAACACAGCAAACTCCAAGACCAATAAACACAGACCAAGACTCCCAACCAATCAGGATGAAGAAAAAACCATTCTGGCACAGCAGTAGGCTAGCCCCAAATTTAAAACTGAAACAACTGTAAAAGTCTGACTCACAGACGAACACAATACAGAAGCCTGATGAAGGCAGTTCAGAACAGTTCTATAGAACTGGCTGTTATGATTCTGTGCAGTTCGGAGAACTGGCAAATCACAATCGCCCCTCCCCTCCCCTCCCCTCCCACCCCACCCAGGAGGCTTCCCCAGGCCCAGTCAGGGGTGGTATTCAGGGGGTTGGTGGAAGGAGAAGTGGCTTGAGAACAGAGCTGAACCTTCCTTAGGATTGAAGATTCTATTTTTCAGTGCAGACTCAGGCAGCAGATTGCAGAAAGGTAGATCTGGGAGTGAAGCTGTGATTCTGCTAGCAGCTGCTGCATGGTTTGCCTGATTTTGGGTAAAAGTTGCTCTTTTTTAAAAAATAAAAAATCAATCTTTACATATATATTTGCAATATTTACATATAAGCCATGCCCAGCCAGTCACATGACCACCAAGCCACACCCACTAATTAGGCCATGCCCACAGAACCGGTTGTTAAGAAATTTGAATCCCACCCCTAAGTTAATGCTACTCGCTCAATCAGTTGCTGCTACTCTTTGGAATGTTCTTTTTAAAAATTGTGTGCTTTTATATCATGAAGTAAGTTATGACTACCCAAAAGTATCAGAACTCTCATCATCTCTGTTGAAACATACTAATTTAAATGGCTACCTAATGTAGATTGCTTACCACTGTTCATGCCCCAATGACTAACAATCCACGATATTTCATTGGCAAGCAGTATAGCGTTAAATTGCCTTCAAATAAAAAAATGGGGAAATCTTGGGTTTTAATTTAATTCCTTTGATTGATTGAGCTTGATTGATTTATGGATGACAAACTGAGACAGTTGTATCCAAATTAGCCTGTGAAAAATTTCAAAAAGGCCTTTTAACTCTTACAGAATGTTGCTAAATGCAAACAAAGAGGTTTCTAACATGACATGCATATGCAGAACTGAGTAACAGATTAAGCAAAAAGAAAACCTGACAATCTGCTCATTATAATCGGTTACCAAGAAAAGCAAGGTTTGTGATGATGAAATGCTAAGAATTATTAAGTAACAGTACTTCAGTACTTGCATTGCAGGCAGGGCGCATCTGTACCTCTGTAACAGTTGCAGAAGCCATGAGATGGTCTCCCAGAAACAATTAATTGGCCACTATGAAAGCTGTGTGAGGCTATAGCAACTTGGGTTTAATCCAAGAATCCACCTTATTATGTTCTGCAGATAGTACACAAACAATTGATAATTTTTCTACCCACTTGGCAAACATGGCCAAAATTGGAATGCTGTATCAGCTGTAGACTATGAATTACTCATTCCTGTATTATAAGATCATAACTATAAAATAGTCATTTTGGGACTAGGATTTTTTTCATCCCAAATAATAAATCTGATTAAAATTATAAGGAGATGAGAAGTGATTAGGAAGCTTGTTTTTCTCCTGCCATAATATACCTGGGTTGGAAAGCGCCCAGCAAAAAGGACAAATAGGTAGCCTAAAACAAACAAGAGAAAAACATTTTCCCCCACACTACAGCTGATCTCTGGAAGTCTGCCACCAGAAGTACTGATGGCAAACAGTGTGGTTCAATGGAAGGGAAGGGAAGTGGGTCGGCAAGATAATGGAAGATAGAGCTGATGCTAATTTGATGCTTGATAACTGTTCCTTTCCGGGAGAATGGAGGAAAATAGGAAATCCTTTTTGCTCCTTCCTGGACTTTTTGTCCTTTGTAAAGCTAGTCATCTCATCCCCGTACCTGCTACTGCTATATTACTGAGTACATGGGAGAGGTTATGCCGTATCACTGTTCTTCTTGCATGGTATTTCAATATAGATTTACTTCATAGGTTTCAATATTTGGTTTGTAGATATAGGGTGGTAAATTGCAGCTTTCTGGATTGTGTTCTCTTTGGCAAAAAAATAATTTAGGGAAACACTGGGAAATGGGCAGATAAGGGAGAGAGAGAGAGAATGAGACTATCAATTCACTGGATTCTTTGTTTCCTAGCCATCTATTTAGCAGTTTGCATTGTATATGAAAAAAGTGTGGTCCTTAGGAGGGAGGGACAGCTAGTCCTGGAGGCAGGATGAAGCCTGCAGGACACATCAGGCTCCATCATCATCATCATCGACTCTTGACAAATGTATCTTTTCTTTTATGTATACTGAGTATTTTCACCAAGACAAATTCCGTGTGTCCAATCACACTTGTTCAATTAAAAATTCTATTCTATTCTATTCTACTCCCCCACACCACTGCCAATTTTCCATTTTCTTTCTCCAGTTAACACTAGAGAAAAGAAGACAAAAGCACTGAGATTGCTTAATCCTTATTAAATGAACTCAGGGTATATTGGATCTAAGGATTTTTTTTAAAAAAAAATATTTATCTTTTTAATGCTGTGAAGCTATAAAGGCCAAGCATTATATCATCATTTTGTTTGCACTGACTTCATTTTTTCAATGGCACTTACAGTTTTTATACTCTGTTACAGTGGTTGAGGCTCGTCAAGTGGATGACAGAAAGAAAGAAAGAAAGATTTTTCTGTGCTATGGCTCCATATCCCCCCTTTGACTAAAGAATAAAAAGACCTCTTTCCTCATTAGCTATTTCCTCTCAACCAAAATAGTATGTATTTATCTACTTGCATTTGCATGATTTCAAACTGCTAGGTTGGCAGGAGCTAGGCAACAATGGGAACTCACCTCATCACACAATGCTCAGATCTTGAACCTAGGCTATTGGCTTTCCAGCTGACAAGCCCAGTGTTTTAACCACTGAGGGATCATCACGCCCGTGACATCATGCTGGTCATATGACTGTGGAAATGTCTTCAGACAGCACAGTGTCATGCCCCTGTCGGAATCTGACTCAGAGGAGGAAGCCGAACAGCTTAAAGGGAGTGGGATTGTGGCTCTGTTGGCCCTGGAAGAAAATGGGGAAGGGCAAAGTCCGGCCTGGCAGAGTAGGGAAGAGGTAGAACAAGGGAGAGGGAATTCAGAGGAAGACCCCAAACCACCCCCTCTTCATCCTAGGGCATGCAGGGAGGAACAGAGAAGAGAGCAACGTGGGTTGCATGGCTTATGAGGGAAGAAAGGGCCCTGATTCCCTTCATTAGCTGCAGCTGGGAACAGTGTATAAAAAAGGCAAGCTGCATGTTGAGAGCAAACGTGACTTTATCTTGTATCGTTGTGGCTTATCTGTGTTCCTGGCATCTTCCCAACTGTATGAGTTTTGCCGTGCTTTCAAGTCTGAAATTCCTGCTCCTGCCCTACCAAACTAATTACTTCAGTTTGTTTTGTTTTTACAGTTTGTGTGTACCTTGTTTTGGACTGAATTTTTTACAGTCAAAGGCTGTTCCTGGGAGAGTTTTTCTCCAGCTGAAGGTAACCTGGGGGCAAAGTTGGAGATAATAAAGGGACTCTTACTGCTTATTTGTCTGTGTTGCCTTTGTGCCATGCCCCAGGTCATCACACACTGGCTCAATGGCCCTTGAAATGGTGACGCGCGCCACCCTCTATAGTCAGTTATAGTACTAGTAGAGTAAAAATCTGCAAGGACTCCTTTCCTTCCTCATTAGTTAGTTAATTCTTGGGAATATTTTATTCTGTTTGGTCTTTCTTTTACTCTGAGTGATTGCTTTAGGTTAAAGAATCATAGAATTGAATGGAGCTCTTTAAGTTGTTTAGTCCAAACTCCTGTATTCTACCGATACCCAAAATAAAGCATCCATTGCATATGACTGCTAGCTTCTCCTTGAATATATCCAGTATAGGGAAGCTTGCTATTTCATTGGTGAAATCAGGGGTGGGATTCTACAGGTTCGCACCTATTCGCTAGAACCGGTTGTTAACATTCTAAACAGTTTGGAGACCCGGTTGTTAGAAGAAATTTCTGCCCTAATCCTGTAAGGAAGGCAGGAAGAAAACATTCTGGTGTTGCTTACAGAAACTGCCTCTCCACTAACCCTTATTATATTCTTGGCAGGAATAGACTTCCTGTCTCTGGAACTTTTCTGGAGCTTTTTTTCCCCTCCTTTGCTGGTACTTTGCTTGTGTGGAGTGACCATTCAAAGTTACAATGGCACTGAAAAAGGAGACTTACAACTGTTTTTCACACTTACCACTGTTGCAGCATCCCCACAGTCATGAGAGGCCAGATGAGGAGATGCGTGCCTCAATGTGAGTGATGTTGAGTTGACCACACTCAGCCAGTCACATGACCATGCCTACCAACTAAGCCACGCCCACAGAACCGGTTGTTAAAAAATTTGAATCCCACCCCTGGGTGAAAGGTTCCATAATGACTCTTATCAATAGCACATTTTTCCTTATGGTCAACCAAATTCTGCCTGTAACATAAATCCAGCCTGCTGCCTCCTATCTTCTCAGGTGATAGCAGGCACTTGTATAACATCTGTTCAAGTGCTTAAAAATTGCTTAATATTTCCCCTCCACTTCTCAATGCCAATCCTAATTTGTTAACGGGAATTAGTATTTGCTAATATTTAGACAACTTGGTTGCTCTTCTCTGAAT
The DNA here is from genome assembly GCA_033807585.1 of Hydrophis major. Classification (NCBI taxonomy): domain Eukaryota; kingdom Metazoa; phylum Chordata; class Lepidosauria; order Squamata; family Elapidae; genus Hydrophis; species Hydrophis major. The sequence goes on along the minus strand of CM066329.1, from coordinate 184,507,779 downwards.
CTTCCCCGACATGTTTGAATGACTCCTTATATAGTCTGGCGCCAAGAACTGAATACAATGTTCAGGGTTAGGGTTTGACCTTTATAGAATCAAAAGGGATTGAATAGTAATCACAATGCAGAATTATCACTTGAGAATTCTGGGGCTGGAAACTGCCCCAGAGACTAAGTGGAAGCTTCTTGTTTCCCCAAGATGATTTACAGTGTAAAAACAGGCTTATAATCAAGAGCAATTGAGAAGAAACTGTTTTTAAGATCCAGCAACTGCTGAACTGCCTTGGGCTTACTTACAGAGCAGAATTTTTATGTTGGAGAGAGAACCTGAGCACCAATGTATGGAGAGTGCGAGACAGAAATATACAGATTAGAAAAACAGTGCAGTACCAAAAAATTGAAACTTGTCAGATATAATTGAGATGTACAGTATAAGAATGGAGGGTATGTGTATATTTGGGAAAACAGAAAAATAGCGATGGAGAAGTTGGGGCAAAATAGAATGAAAGAAGGAATAGCAAGTTGGTTATTTGGAATTGCGAAAATTTTTGTTGCAGATTCCTTTTTAAAATTCCAATAGCCAGATAGTTCTCTGCATTTGTATTCAGGGGTAAAAACATTGAAAAGCTTGGATTAACTGTTACCCAAGGAAAGGCTGGTTCAAACCTATATATTTCAAAGATTATGTTCTTAAAATATTCTATTATTCATTTAGAATCATGTCCCATGTAAGCAGTATTTTCGTAATAATGATTTGGCTTTGAGAAGCAGAATCCTTTTGTTGAAAGGTTGCAGATACCATTGCTTTCACGGTTAGGTCACAATTTAAAACAATGCAAAGACAACCAATGCCACAATGTCCTTTTCTCCTACAACTGCAAAGCTAGGACTCTTATCTTCCCTCCCTCTCTTTAGCAATCATTCTTATTGCCCCATAACTAAAAACAACAAAAAGCCATTCTACAGAAACAGCTGAAAAGTTCAGGATTGGGTTATAAGGATGGATACTTCAGTTAATATTTACTCTACCATCATCATTTGCCAGAAGTAAACAAATGGTTAGGTTTGGGTGCCTTGGCTTCCCAGTTGCACCTGAGGGCAGGACAACAAGCAATGGGTGGAAACTAATCAAGGAAAGAAGCAGGCCTAGAACTAAGGAGAAATTTCCTGACAGTTAGAACAATTATCAGTGGTACAACTTGCCTCCAGAAGCTGTGAATGCTCCAACACTGGAAGTTTTTAAGAAGAGCTTGGACAACCATTTGTCTGATATGCTTTAGGGTTTCCTGCCTGGTCAGGTGGTTGGACTAGAAGACCTCCAAGGTCCTTCCAACTCTGTTATTCTATTCTATTCTAATTTCCCAAAGTGACAGCCCATTTTGATAGTGCTGCTCCCTTAGATGACAAGTCAGTCAGAAACATTTTTTCTGTTTCAAAGCATTGAGCTCCGTGACCATCAGTGCTCTTGAAACGTTAGGTTGCTGATATAAATTTGGAGTCATTATCCTAATCTTGTCTAGGAAACAGGCCCCTCTCAGCAAGACATTACCGGAAGGGGTCTGGGCAGAGAACCACCCTGTTGGATCATTTTCCGCTACTACCTCATTCCCCTTTTGCCAAGATGAGTTGTGGCCACAGTTGCAGGACTTTTTCTCTAACATATATTTGTTCTGTTTTGGTCCTTTGCAGTGCTATTGACAAGCAAAGGTTCAAAGAAGGCATGTTTATTTCTTTATACTTCTCATCTGGGGTCATCTGTACTTGCACAGGGAGAGAACCAGAAAGGCATCCCTACTGATCTCATTCTCCGGCTGTGGAAGTCGGCTTTCTTGCTGATAGCTCCTGCTTTCGGTTTCTAAATTTTGTCAGGGGAGTGGAGATGTCTCCCTAATCCAGTACATAAGGAATATCAAACACTTAGCAAGCAAAATGAAGCATATTCTGGTTTTTTTCCTGAAAGAGAACTTATTTGTTTTCTTGTGAAGATAAAGCAATAAAACAGTAATAAAAATTGATGCATTCTTGGAACTTAAAAGCTGGCTAGCAGTAGGTAACAAAAAAGGAACAGTTAAATGTTTTGACATTAAATATTTGTGTTTTATGACATCTATAAAAATATCTGGGCTTCAGATAATGAGGTTCTACAAACTGGGCTTTTTAAAAATTATATTACTTTTCTGAAGTTACTTGCTTTCGGACTGCTGAAATCTGACAATCATTGTAAAGTTTAATTAATTTACTGCCTCTTAAATATCTTGGATAGTTGCTGGTCTACAAATACATCTGTCTGGTCCTGGTACCATAACAGATAATTTAATGTCATGTAAAAATTACATCAGAGTACTATTTCCTATTTCTTTCAAAGATTCTGGGAATGGTGTTACCTACCATGTGACTCCCTGCTGTGAAGCTTTCATGATGCAGGACTCAAACAAGGAGAGAGAGATATTCATGACAGACAGTTTTCTTCTTTCTGGGTCCTATTAGTATTTTTTTTCTTGAAAGTTTCTTTGCTTTGCAAAATGTTTCCATGGCAAGAGAGAATCTCCTGGGTTTCATGACTGAAGGAAACTTTCTGAAGATGGGTACAGCCAAAGGATGCTAAGATGGACTTCATAATATCTCTGTTCTGACAAATTCTTTTCTGTCTTGACAATGACTGGGAGGATGTTCCAGCTGGCTAGGAAATGTTGCTCATTTGCAGTTTCTACTTGCTTAACTGTTAATCCTTTTCTGTTCTGTTCTATCTTTTTGAATCTGCTTTTAAAATAATTTCCTTTTTTAAAAAGCAGAATAGTCTTGTTAGAGGACAAAGAAAAACATGAAAAGAAATCAAGTTCCATGACATTATTTGAAAGGACAGAAGATTAAGATTGTTAGAAGTAAGGGAAAGAATATGAAGCTGGCTTATTTGATCAAGGTTAAAATAGATACGTTGTTATCTAATGCAGGGGTGTTCAACCGTGGCAACTTAAAAACCTGTGGACTTCAACTCCCAGAATCCCCCAGCCAATCTGCCTTAGTGCACTTTTGCTGATACCAAAACTGTAAGGACAGGGCTTAAGGATTTATTTGTAGATAAGAGATGGAATATTAGAAGAAGAGACTTGTTATATTTTAAGAGAAGATGAACATTATTTATACTTGCTATAATGAAGGGGAAGCTACTTCTTCAAATGTTTCTTTTTTCCCCCTATTATATTTCTTTTTTCTTTCTTTTCTATTTTTCCATTGTTTCTTTTTTATGGCACTTTTTATTTTTATTCTATCTTTTTTGTTTGTATTAATTTTAATGTAATATTGAATAAAGTTATTGCTTAAAACCAGGAATAATCTTATTGTATGTTTTATATAATATTTCTGAATCTTATTTGTAGAACGTTAGTCATTTTCCTAGTTTGGCCTTCATTCAATGCAAATTGCCACACCTCTGTGAAAAAGAGACTCCAAGTAGTAAACATGGTTGACTAATTAATATCTTCACCCTTTCCTGCCCGAACAGTATCCTTCTGCTTGTGGATATGTTGCTTCCTGTAGTATGCAATAATTACTGACCAGTATTGCCCATTGATAAGCAGGCTGAGGAACATGGGAGTTGTATTCTAATGTATCAAAACACCTGGTTGGAAAAATGTCAAATTATTTAGCTTCTAAACATGCTTTCAGATTTGTTAAATTACTGTGCAATTGAATCTCATGATATACAAAAACAAAAAATGCATTTGGCATGTATTCCAAAACTGATATTAATTGCCCCAGTCTACTCTCTTACTCAAGGTCCTTCCTTCCTTCCTTCCTTCCTTCCTTCCTTCCTTCCTTCCTTCCTTCCTTCCTTCCTTCCTTCCTTCCTTCCTTCCTTCCTTCCTTCCTTCCTTCCTTCCTTCCCTCTGTAATTGGATTTTTATAACTTGAATGAGATCCAAAGGAATACTATGGTTTCTTGTTATAGCTGGGAAATGACTTGTAACATTTGGCATTCAGTTCTTAGTTTGCTAAATCATAGTTTGGCAGCCAAGAACTAGTGATGTGACTGTATAATCCTACATTCTGTTTGATTAAATTGTAACTGCTATATCCAGAATAGCAAATTCAGAGTTAGTCTTAAATTGTCAAACAGGACCTTTAAAGTAAAAGTCCCTAAACTAATGTCCTCTATTGTAAAGTAATAGCTAGCAGCCATTTGTTTCAAATGAAAACTGGAAAAGATGTGAAAAAAAAATGCATGTTGCAATTTTCATTCATTCCCAGATGTGGTTTAGCAAGCTGGGAATGGTACATGCAGATCATGTACACAGATCATCCTATGGAATGATTGGTTGCCTTAAAGTGATTTAAAGTGGGTTACTTTAACAAAGGCAGACACAAATAATATTTCTCAAAAATAATTGGTGTGGGGGACTTTTAATGCTAAGGCACGATCTAATTGGGGTCGAAGGAAAGACAGAAATATATATTTGTCTTTGTTTTATATGCAAAACCAGCAAAATCCCTACTCCAATAAGCTGAAAATCTAGCTGGGCAACCCTGACATGCAAATGGTGCAACCAGATTAATGCAAGTACACATTATACAGTATGTACTTCAACCCAAGTACCCTATAGGAATAATGATGGAGAGTCAGAAGCTTCTTGAAAATTGTCAATTTTATGAAGTATTTGAAGAAGGGAGGGAGGAGGCTATTGGCCAGGCAGGACAGGAAAAATAGTTTAAGATGACAGGGGACCTTCAGATGGCTGAGAAGAATAGAATTGCCAGAGCAAAGGTCGCAGGGAGGAACGTTTATGAGCTAAGGACAGAAAGATAGAGTGGAACTAGCCCATGAAGACCCTTTGGAAGGTTAAATTTGAAGGGCAGGCAACATTCTTCTCTCAGAAATTTAATTTCTATCCTCCTCCGTCAATTCAGCTTCTAAGCACCTTTTTCAGGTTCCAAGGAGGGGTGTGCATTCATCACTTTGGTCATGACTTCAGAATTTATACCTCTAGCTTTCTACTAATTCCCCCTCTGGTTTCTTTCCCTGTGATGCCTGCCAAGAGACTTGGAACACCAATAAATGGCTTTTCCTGTTCAATAGTCAGACGGTGCCACTGGTCCACTTCCCTTCCCCCATCCAGACACAGCTGAGCTTCCAATTTAGGCAGTGAGCTCCAAGATCAATACCCCAATCTTTCATTTTGTGCTCTCTGTTTTTCTCCTCTTAGTTAGTCCTGAAACATTTGTGGCAGCAGCAATTGGCATGAGCTGCATGCGCCCAAAGCCCTAACTTTTATGAATTCTGGTTCTGCCTAAAAATTGGCTGAGCACTCCTTTCTGCTATTTTTTTTAGGAGTCAGGAAGGGCAAAGTGTGGGAAGAAAGTGGTGTGCTTCACTGATACTTTATTGGCATGGCAGGTGATGTATTAGGATGCAATTGACAAGAGTCTGTAAAATGGATGAGATTGTTGTTGTTGTTGTTGCTTGCTCTTTTTGTGCATGGGCTTCATTTTTGCAGCCATAGAGATCAGAGCAGTAGTATTGCAGTCCCCTTTTGAATGCACAGCCTGTGCCATCCTTCTCTCTAACCCAGTGGCCCTTTTGGTCTTCCTCGCTGAAGGATAACTCTTCAGGACCAGACTACATATCCCATGTGGGGATTGACCGGGCTTGACTCTTTCAGTGTGATGGTCTCTTTCCAAATAAGATTAGAGGTACCAATAGAAGAGACTATTTGTAGCTCAGAGTTGAATGAAAGATCCTTGGTACTCTCTGAGCTTCGTTGTTTTCTTGCAGACATTTAATTATCCAAACTAGATTATAGGTTTCAGAGGTTTTCCCCCACCCCCAGTGGTGCAATCCTTGGAGGAGACTTCATTCTTTCTCCTTCCCCATATCACAGCCTTGTGGCTTGCTTTTTGTAGAAACTTACTAAAAATGGTTCAGCAAATATAGCGCTATGAAAAGTAAGCAAGACAAGACAGGGTGGTACAATATACATAAAACCTATGATCTCGTGACAGCAAAAAGTCTGATGGTGACATTTTAAAGATAAACAAAAACTATTTTATGAAAGTTTATTCCCATAATACCACTTCTGGCCTTTAACGCCTGTGAGATTCCTTTCTTTTCCTTGCAACAGACTAATATGACTGTCTTTCGGGAAACTCTCTCAAGAACCAAAGCATTGGAGTAGTTAAGATGTGGGGCTATGACCAGGTTCAGATTCCACCCCAGTTGTAAGTGCAATAAACACAGGTAAAATTGCAGGGTTTTGAGAGTTGACCCTAGAGAGTCTTCTGCTTCCTAACTGTCTAAAAACTAGAAGCTGCTAGATTGATGAAAATGCCCAGCTGTTTTAATACAGATCAAACCTTCCAAGTCTTGTTGCACATGCATAACAAAGGATTCTTGTTCCTCTTACCTGGCTAAAAATGTTCTTGCTAAGCCAGAGGACATCTTTAGAAACACATTACAGCAGATGTGATTTAACAATGATTTTAGGGCCAACAGAATGATAGGTTGTAGAAAGCAGGCACCAGAGATCCCAGAGATTTAAAATTTTAATAAGAGGATTATGAAAAATAGGAAAAAGATAAGGCAGCCACGTTTTTTTTTTTAATAAAGCACTAAGCTGTTCTTCAGCTAACCTTGTGACATCAGAGAAGTTAATCCAGTGGCAGCTGAGATAAAATTGCCACTGTGACATCAAAGCAAACTCCAAGGAATCACTATTTACAAAATATAGCAACCAATATGTATGTGACAGAGCCAATGTAATGGACATCTTTATGCCCAATATGTGTTGCCTTTCAAAAAAAAAAAAATACACAGGTGTTTAGCCTTAATTTAGGTGCCATTACTGAAATTTCCACATCTCAAAAACTGGCAGCTGTTTTCACCTTCTATATAGAAGGGGCACATATTTAGTCTTTTATCCCTGAATTTTCAAACCAGCCATATGTGGGTTTCTAAGATAAGAAAGTTGTTCTGTTTTGCTTATAAGACTAAGAACTGGATAATTTTGAGGCATGACATTTTTATATTTCTTTCCAAGTAGGAACGAGATACTTTGACACAATTTGTGTTGTTGTCTTTCTGCATTGAGACATCCGTGATCTTTAGATGAATTAATTACACTGAATAAACGCATGACTTCTGCAGAGCTATTTAAAAATCTAATTTACTTATAGTCTTGCAACAGAAGCATAACTTAACTGAGTTCATCTTGTTTACTAATTACTCTAAAAACTTGTTTCAGGAATGTTTGCACTCTGGTTGTTGCCCATTTAGCTTGAATAGTAACAGAAACAAAATTTAGGATTTGATTGGGATTAATCTGGTTTGATTTAAGTTAGACAAACAAAATTTGCATTGGACTTTAAAATCATTGGGTGTGGGCTTGAATTTTCTTTCACTCTCCTAGATAAGGGTATGGGCTTGAATTATCACAGATAATGCTAATTATAAAGTGGTTTGCTTATTTCTGGCTTAATGTGAATCAGTGTGATTTGTACAGCATCGTTTATGGTTTGCATTATGTGAGATCCAGATTAGGATTTATTCAATAGACTACAATGGAAATAAGCCATGGCTTATAGCACAATGCATGAATCCAACCTGGTAAACAACAATGGATTGGACCATAGTTTTAAAGATACATGTACAGCAGATTTCAAAACAGCCAACTTTAACAAGCTTAGAGGTGCACTAGATCAAAGTTTTGGATATCAACTTCCAGAATTTCCCAGCCAGCAATGCTGAAGTCGAGAAACACTGCACTGGATGGAATGCTTTGGGATGAAATTCTCAATTTAAAGCTCTTCTGCTTCATGATGTCAAACATTCATGATACCAAGATTCCTGGAGAAGCCATACATGAGAGGCAGATGTTTAATATTATTTAGGAGTTAAATTGAATGACAGTTTAGCAGATCAAGTTCAGATATCAAGCTAGAAACTGAGAGTTTCCATCCCCCATTGGGCACGAAACCAGTTGGGTGACCTTAGGCCAGGCACTTTCTCTCAGCCATGGAAAGGAGGAAGTGACAAATCACTCCTGAAAAACCCTGCCAAGAAAATTGCAAGGATTTGTGCAAGCAATTTCTGAGAATCAAACATGATTGAACAGCAGGAAAAAAAAAGTTAATTTACTTTGTTTTTTTTAAATGCCTTCAAAAACATAATCATTGTTACTATGAGAACCATTTACTGCAAGACATTTCTTACAGCGCAACTTAGACATTTTTAATTGCATCCATACAACAAACAAGGCAAATATTCACTTGGGAGAATTTGGAGACTGGACACCTCTTCGGCATATATGCCAGGTGTCGTGAATGAATAATGCCAAATAAAGTTATCTTAAAGTCAAGTGAAGGGTTCTGGTCCTGCACTTCTGATTGGCTGTTAATGGCAGGATCGGATTGGTCCGTTCAGGAGCATCTGATTGGCCATTAACAGGCCATTCTCATTGGTTAATGGAGCTAGCGCTCCAGGATTGCTATTGGCTGAATAGTTAATAAGTTGCCTATATAAGGAAGGCTATAGCAGCCTTTCAGTTTGAGCTGTCACACCATGTAAATAAAGAGTTTGAAGTTCACTGTTTCTACCGGCTCGTCTCCATTATTCGCACCCATGCTCCAGACTTAACACTGGCGACAAGGATGGGATTGGATGACATCAGAGCCAACTTAAACGACGATGAAGACAACTAAGCACGTGGCTGAAGTGCACAACGGTGGAACCATGTCCGGCGGCGTAATACCACCTGCTCTGTTCGATCCAGCTCAAGAGGACTGGGAGTCCTACATGGACCATTTCCAAATGTTTTTGGAAACGAATAACCTGAAGGATGCCACAACCGGGAAGAAACGGGCGGTATTCCTAATGCACTGCGGCCCGATGGCATTCAAAATGGCTAAGGCATTAGCGAAACCGGCTGAAGTGAAGGCCATGGACTGGGACGTCCTCGAACCGCTACTAAGGGTCCACTATGCACTGACAGTTCCAACGCTCGTAGGACGACACGAGTTCTATCAAAGAAACCAGCGGAAGGGAGAAAGCCTTGCCGATTTCATTGCAGACCTCTGGAACTTGGGAGGCCTTTGCGATTTCGCCGACCTAGAGGAGGCCTTGAGAGACTGAGTAGTTCTCGGGTTAGACGCTCTAAACGTACAGAGCAAAATAATGGCAAAGGGCTACATCACCCTTAAAGACGCCATAGCTGAAGCTACAGCAGCGGAGGCGACCAAGAAGTCGGCTGCACAACTACGCCGAAATCGCGCTCCAACACACCAACCGGCTGGCGAAGTTTCTCCTAATGCAGAAGGGTGGCTACCAACGGCCCATCATGAGGACCTCTCTTCGTCGTCAGACAGCGACGAAGAAGAGGTCCATCGCCTGCGGTCTGATCGGGACCGACACCCAAAGTCCCAGCAACCGTGCGCTGGCTGCGGGGCCAACCATTACCACTCCGATTGCAAATTCCGTGATGCGCTCTGCCACGAGTGCGGGAAACGAGGCCACATCAGACGGGTTTGCAGAAGCCTCCTCGGACCCAGCCAGACCTCGAAAGGGACCAATCTCCGCTAATCGACAGGGAATTGCCCTGTAAGGCAATCAGTAAACCACTCCTACAGAAACCGAACCGTGAGTCATCTAGAAAGACGGGAAGAGGCCCACCAAACACTCACTATTGGCCATGCCTCTTCATTAGACGCTAAGAAAATTTGGGTCAACATGAACATTGAAAATCGGCCCTGCCAAATGGAAGTTGACTCGGGATCGTCTCTTTCAATGGTCTCATGGAAGACCCTCAAGCAACTCATCCCCACTATCCGGCGCCAAGACCTTCAATTCCAACGGCTCGTGTTAAAGGACTACCAGGGGAATCGAATTCCAGTTGCAGGATCCAGTCGAGTCCGGGTTGCATTCAAGAACTGCACGGTGTACCCCCTGAGGGTGATCGATAAGGACCGGCCTAGTCTGTTAGGCCTACAATGGTTCACACCACTAGGCATTGAAGTGGAAGGCATTAACCGAATCGGCGGCAGTGACTGGGAGGAAGACCTCGCCCACGAATTCAGGGACGTCTTTGCGGAAAAGCTAGGCGAGTACAAGGGGACCCTGATATCCTTTAGCCTTAATCCAAAGATAGCTCCCATCCGCCTTAAGCCTCGTTGAGTTCCGTTCCCTCTAAAGCCAAAAATCGACGAACGGCTTGATAAGTTGATAGCCCAGGGAGTTTTAAAACCAACCGACCACTCCCCATGGGAAACACCAATCGTGACACCAATTAAGCCGGACGGCTCCATTAGAATTTGTGGAGACTATCGAGCCACCCTAAACCACGCCCTGCAACAAAATCCATATCCGGTGCCAGTGGTGCAACACCTCCTCCATTCCCTGGGGGGCGGAAAAGTCTTCGCTAAACTAGACTTAGCTCAGGCTTATCAGCAATTGCCGGTTGATGAAAAAACGGCACAGGCACAGACTATTGTAAGGTGCCTTTAAGTGTACGCGGCTTCAATTCGGAGTCAGTGTAGCCCCAGGGATCTTTCAAAGCCTAATGGAGAGACTATTGCAGGTGATCAAAGGCGTTGTCCTCTATTTTGACAATGTGCTCATTGCTGCCCCCACTCCAAAAATTTTACGGGATTGTTTAAGACTGGTTTTACAAAAATTCCAAGAAGCAGGCCTGAAAGTGAAGAAAAATAAGTGCAAACTGTGTACAGATCGTGTTGAATTCTTAGGGTACTTGATTGACAGTCAGGGTATTCACCCTACCGACAGCAAATTGAGAGCAATAAAAAACGCTCCCAGACCCCGGAACAAGGCCGACCTCCAGGCGTTCTTAGGCCTCATCAATTTCTATAATGTATTCTTGCTGCATAAGGCGACTGTCGCTGAACTTTTACATCGCCTACTAGATAAAAAAGCAATTTGTGTATGGGGTCACAGAGAAGAGCAGGCGTTCCGTAATGTAAAAAAACTACTGACTTCTGATGCTGTACTAATGCAGTACAATGAGACTTTACCGTTAAATATCACATGTGATGCATTGCCTTTTGGAGTGGGCGCCATTTTGAGGCATGTATTACCTAACAGTGGCGAAGCCCCTGTTGCTTACTTTTCAAAAACGCTCTCGAAAACCGAATGAAATTACAGCCAGATCGATAAAGAAGCCCTGACAATTGTATCAGCTGTTAAAAGATTCCATGAGTACGTGTACGGCCGGGCTTTTACCATTGTAACTGACCACAAACCATTGCTGGGGATCATCGCTGGGGATAAGCCAACTCCCTACATACTTTCTCCCAAGATGACCCGCTGGTCAGAATTCTTGGCTGCCTACAATTATCAGCTACAATATCGTCCCGGTAAAGCCATTCCCCACGCCGACGCGTTGAGCCGTGCACTGTTCCCTGAAACCATCAACGATACTGCACCAACGATGACAACGTTGCAGATTGAGACACTCCATACGCCGCCATTAACTGCCCGTGACATCGCGAGAGAAACAAAACGTGACCCCATCTTAGCACGAGTCCTCACATGGGTGGAACGCGGATGGCCATTGGACCAAGTTCCAGACGACTTCGCACCATTCAAAAGTCGTCAAACAGAGTTGTTCTCGCAGAAGGGCTGTATCATCTGGGGCGATAGAGTCGTTATCCCAGAACGATTCCAACAGGCACTGCTAAAAACCTTGCACAATGGCCACCCTGGCATCGTGCGCATGAAGGGCCTCGCACGAAGCTACACGTGCTGGCCAGGCATCGACAGACAAATCGAATCGTGGGTTAAAACTTGCCAGAGATGCCAAGAAGTAAGCAACGCTCCACCAAAGGCAACCCCGACCGAATGGGAGATGCCGCGGGGACCCTGGTCCCGCATCCATCTGGATTTTGCTGGGCCAACCAAAGGCCACACGTTTTTGCTAACCGTCGACACCTACTCGAATTGGCTCGAGATTCACCGAATGAGGAACACGACCACCGAAGCGGTCATCAAAAGACTGGAAAGGCTGTTTGCAACCCACGGATTACCAGACGTTCTGGTATCCGACAACGGGCCCCAATTTAACACGCTGTCTTTTGAACAGTACCTGGCTGACTGCAGTATCCGACATGCGCTTACTTCGCCTGCGCACCCTGCGGCCAACTGTAAGGCTGAGCACATGGTACAATTTGTCAAAAGAACTCTACAAAAGATAGACTACGACAACATTGACGAGAAAATCAACTGAATCCTTTTCCTACAGCACATCACACCTCACAGCGTCACCAACAAAACTCCCGCCAAGCTGCTAATGGGACGAAAGCTCCGCTCCCACCTCGATCGGTTACACCCAGCCTACGAACCGGAAAAAACACTCGGATCCAGCGGCCGATGCAGTACCTTCCAGGTAGGCGATTTAGTATTCGCTAAAAACTTATCGGGCGATCCGCTGTGAGTAGAAGCGACCGTAATCCGCGTAACCAGCCCAAGATCATATCTCGTTCAGTGCCCTGACAATAGACTTTGGAAGCGCCACATAGATCAACTACGATTGCGGCTGCAGTCACGCAATTCCGAACCCCCTTATGACCAAACTGAGTGGGGGGAGATACAGAGGAAGACGGATTGCAACTAGAGGAAAATCTTTCTGAAGGGACTGATAACAGAACTGAAACGCAGGAACAGGAACTGTGGACGGGAGTGAGTTCACCTCAGGGAGTGGCCAGTGATATTGGTGACGACGGAAACGCGAACTCTGAACCAGAGGCACCCCTATCGTTAAACAATGATCTACCTCAGCAGAAGTGCAGCCAATCGACAGGCACTTTGCGAAAATCAAAAAGACTGATAAAACAACCGTCCTACCTCAAGGACTATGTAACCGCGCCCCGTAAGCAGAAGCCGGGGGAAAGGGGTGTTGTGAATGAATAATGCCAAATAAAGTTATCTTAAAGTCAAGTGAAGGGTTCTGGTCCTGCACTTCTGATTGTCTGTTAATGGCAGGATCGGATTGGTCCGTTCAGGAGCATATGATTGGCCATTAACAGGCCATTTTCATTGGTTAACGGAGCTAGCGCTCCAGGATTGCTATTGGTTGAATAGTTAATAAGTTGCCTATATAAGGAAGGCTATAGCAGCCCTTCAGTTTGAGCTGTCACACCATGTAAATAAAGAGTTTGAAGTTCACTGTTTCTACCAGCTTGTCTCCATTATTCGCACCCATGCTCCAGACTTAACACCAGGTTTAAAAAAACAAAACAAAACTTGATTATCCTAGTAGTTATTCATAAGCCCACAACATCGTATTGCATTGCACTATTATACCATACCAGAGCACATCTCCCTGTTGCTTGCCATTTAATCACAAAGGAAGATTGAAAAGTAAAAAAAGAAGTGGCAAAGACATGCAAATTCACTGTCGGCACATTTTAACTGAAAGGCAATTGGGGAAGTTTTCACACTAACCAGAGAGGCATGTAGGAGCTTTAAAAAGCAGGTGGGAAAACTAGAGGATAATTTTGCTGCGATTCCTTTTGCCCAAAAGCTTATTTTCAGTGAAGTGTAAGCCCAGTGTGTTTAATGGAGGGAAGAGGGCCTGCAGGGTGGTGACAACAAGTGCTCTTTATTGATGATTAGACTTTAAGGCTAGTTTATGGATCAATATTTTACCAAGATTAAAATAGAGGGTTTCTCCCTTCTTTCTTGGGCAAGGAGCACGCATGTTCATTTATGAGAAACACCAATACTGTCGCATGGTATGGAAGTGCTTATTGGGGTGTGCTATAGTTATAATTCACTATCCCCCATCCGCCCGTCCGCCCCCTCACCAAGAATATATCTGGCTCTTCAAGGACGGGGACATTGTAGTGCTTCAAATGAGGTTGGGGTTGCAGTTCCTATCTTCCATGTTCTTTGCCATGCTGGCTAGGGCTAACTGAAACGGAAATCCAAATAGACAACATCAAGAGATCAATAAAGGGGGATATTTGTAGCTTGTGGTTGAAATGAGGGGTCCTTGGTGCTCTCTGAGCTGGGTTGTTTTCTTGCAGACGTTTCATTGCCCAAACCTCATCAGTGCTAGCAGCTCTCAATATCAGGAGAGTGGAGATTGCCCTTCTCAACAATGTGATTTGGAGAGCGCATTCTGCATATGCAGAAAGGCCCTTGCCATATCTGGACTCAGAGAGCTATTCCAGTACATTGCTTCTCTGGTTTTCTCTGACAGATGCTGGCCACTGGACCAGCATAGCAAATCTGTATAGGGCAGCCGGGGATGCAAATGTGCAAATCTGCAGTATCTGATACCTGCAAAGAACTGTGAAAAGTAGCATGAAATGTGCAAACAGTCCAAGGAGGCTGACTTCATCTCTTTCTATTCCTGTCTTGGGCTGCTGCTCTTGCCTTACGCTCTTCCAGTATGAACAAGAATTTAACAAGAGAAAACCAAAGATTTTGCCAAGGTGTCAGCTGCTTAGGAAAGATGGTGGTGGCTGTTCCTCTTCCTGCTCCTTCCAGGAGCAATAGGAGTAAAGCGATATTTACTGATTTGGGGGGAAATTGACTTGATGGATTGCCTCTTCAATGTTAGAGAATCCCTCTGTTCTGCAACAGGGCGCCCAATTAAAAACAGTCTCTCTTTTGTTTTTCTAGAGTCCTGAAGATCATGCTATCTCATCACAAATGCCAGCTTATGGATTCCAATCTCCAGCTATTTCTGAATAGAAAAATAGATTTTAAAAAATGAACATTGAAAACAGTAAATCTGAATATCCAAGATCCCCAAGGCAGCATCAAGCTGTGAAAAAGCTAGATTTGTCTTTAGCTCCTGATCTGACTGAACCAGGAAGTTCAGTTGGTTGGATGAGAGATGGCAATTCTCAGGTTCCCTTGTGGAGAGGCAGATACTTTTCTTTCTAAAGGCCATTTTGAGGTCTACAAGTGTTACTTTTGGCAGACAGTTTATGCAGATGTAAATGCCTGGATGAGTAAACAGTCTTGGCCCAATTTAGCCATGAGTCTCCCCTCCCCTTCAAAGAATTAACAATCCTATTACAACAGCAAACAGTAGTCACAAATCCAAGATCTGGGATATAAAGAATGTGTCGGTTTCGGGGCTGGGCAGACTGAAAACAATCCAATTATTTGCATTTCAGTGTGAATAGTTTGAAAAGACCAAGCACGGCTATCATAAAAGGTAAGATGAAAAGTCTTTTCCAAACAAAGTGATGATAAATTTGGGTAGTAAGATTGCTTTATGCTTCTTCACAAACTTGTTCAGTTGCAGCCTTCCCCAGTGTAATGTCTTTCAGAAGCACTGAACTATAGTAATAACCAGCCACTGACGTTCCTGGCTGAGCATTATGGCAATTCTCCAACACAACTGAAACCTGAAATTCTGTCTAATATGCTCCTGGGGCAACAGCAGAGTTTTGGGGTGTTCTCCATGCTGTCGGTGTTCTTTCCTAAGTTTTACAGGCATCCATATGTAATCAAAATAAGATCAACCCTGATGATTATTTTTTGAAGTGTAGATAGTCAAGCGATAGGACACTTGAGTACTTAAATTTGGAATAGCTTTGAGGTTGCTGCAAAAACAGTTTAATCTTCTGATTCTTCCCTTATATGCCTCCACCATACCGTTCTCCCAGGGGAGCCTCTTACTCTGCTTTGAAGTTTTCCTACTGTGATGATTATTCTTTCTGCATTGACATTCGTAATAGTTGACAGCAGCCAGGGAGAGCAGTGCGATCAGAACAAATTTCTCATAAAAAGGAGCTAAGTTGATGAAACCATTTCAGTGCAAGCATCCTCCTGTACTTGATCATTCTGACACATCAGTGGGGGAGTTGTGGGTAAGACACACACATGCGCATGTGCAAACATAAATCTCTCTTTCTCTCTCTCTCACACACACACACAGATACTTACTCTCATACACATATATCGCATATAACTTGAACCATACTCTGTTCCTAATTTATTTATTGCCCCTTTTCCTCCCCTTAAAATTACTATCCAGGACTGCCCAGGTGTCGTTTAAGTCATCCTACCTGAGCAGGAACCCCTACCTGAAGGCAGTTCCCGTAGAAAAAAGGGGGATTTCAGTCGATGTCCCAGTGGTTGATCCACATTTTCCTTTTATAAGAATCATGAAGGTGTATCAACTCTATTTCTGTCAATGGTTCACATTTGTATTTTGGAATGGAATAAATGAGTGAGTTATAGCTCTGAGTTTGGATTCCCTGAAACTAAGAATAAATGTGCTGTGTGATCTTTGTAGCACCTTAAAGTAACCTGTGAATCCAGAGTTCTTATCTCCATTTTGCCCTGAAGCTCACTGGTTGTTATTGTACAATTGTCTGGTATGCTTTTTTTTTTTCCAGAGATTTGTTTTAATGTATAATGGGGGAGAAAAACTGGCATGTGAGTATGGGTTAGAAATGGAACAAATGACTTTTTATTGTCAATGCTGTGCAGTAGATTGGCTCAGCATGGCAACTTTATAGGAGGATAGTGTTTAACCCATTTCCTTAATTTATTTCCAGGTAAGCATTGCACGGGGTATTTTTAGCTTTCCTAGAAGAAAAGAAAAAGATGACAGATTCTTGTACTTTGTATAGTCACATATACATAACATTGTGTAGGTGTGTGTACACATGCACCAAATCTAAATCTAAATATTATACACTTATAATAAAAACTATTCAGTACCAGAATATTGGCATATCAGTTAAAAGCACAACAGTTGATAAAACCTTAAAAGAATCATACAATATTTTTTAATTAGATGCTTTTCTCTATTTATGTATTGACCACTGCAAGCTTTCTAGAATATCTAATTTTTTGAAGTGTATATATGTTTTGTTATCCCTTTCCCTTCCTTTTCATGTATATAAACATGTGGGATGGACCATATAATGAAAAAGATTGCCCTACTAAGGAGTTGCTCAAATATAAGAGGCCATTAGGACCACCAAGAGTTGATCTTAAAATTTGGGGAGGTCCTTCTGGAAAAAAGCATTTCCAGAAGTGAATAAGATCTTAGGCTACAAGGATCTTTATAGATAAAACTTGCAATATTCAAAGTACCTGTATTTCTTCTCTCATGGGGAGGTCTACCCACTTTTTTTGAAAACAAAAATGCAGGACAATTTGTTTTCCAAGCTGCAACCTAATAATATGTGCCATATTTCTTGGGTGCTGTGTGTCTATATGAGTAATATTAACCCAGACATCACTTATTATCAAAGTTGATTATTTGCCTTGCTATAGAATATTTTTCCTTGGTTCAGGTAATCCTGTTTCCTTCCAAAGTCTCACAGTAAGAATGCATTCAAATGTAAGGTCAGCTTTCCCACAGTAAAAAGGAGCCCAAAAAAGGCCCACAAAGAGCAATTGATGGGTCTATTTTACTGATAAATTTAGTTATTTCAAAGTCCATAAAGTTTGTGTCTTGTCTCAATCACATAGTCCCAGGCTGTTGGGGGTGGGATTCATAGTCCCTTGGTTCAGGGGTGGGATTCAAAATTTGTAACAACCAGTTCTGTGGGCATGGCTTAGGTGGTGGGCATCATGTGACTGGGTGGACTTGGTTTGGTGGTCATGTTATTGGCTGGGCATGGCCAATTCAATATCACTCCCCTCAAGGCACGGTTCTCCTTGCCTGGCCTCTCATGACTGTGGAGATGCTGTAACAGTCATAAGTGTGAAAAATGGTCATAAGTCGCTTTTTTCACTTTGTAACTTTGAATGGTCACTCCACACAAGCAAAGTACCAGCAAAGGAGGGGAAAAAAAACTCCAGAGAAGTTCCTGAGACAGGAAGTCTGGTCCTGCCAAGAATGTAATAAGGGTTAACGGAGAGGCAGTTTCTGTAAGCAACACCAGAATGTTTCCTTCCTGCCTTCCTTACAGGATTAGGCCAGTAATTTCTTCTAACAACTGGTTCTCCAAACTGCTTAGAATGTTAACAACCGATTCTAGCGAATAAGTGCAAACTGTTAGAATCCCACCCCTGGCTTGGTTCTCAAATAACCAGGTGGATGTAATACCACACATGGTTTTAATTTTATTCTGTTTGGATCTGGGATTCTTCCAGTCAACAGGCTGGCAGAAGACAAACATCCTAATAGAAACCAAGGACACCCCACCCCATCCCATTCCATTTCCCACTGTTATTCCTTAAAGGCTGCTCAGGCTTGTTCAAGTCTGTCAGTGGAGGGGGTTTAGGTGGACTTGAGGTCTGAGTGTATGCAGGCTTCTGTGTGTATCAAGGGGTTCAGGAAGAGAAGAGTGCCCATCCTTTTCAAAATGCCTCCCACCGAGGCCCTAAGATAGATAGAGTAGTTTGGGGAAAAAGAGCACTGATTGCCAGCTTGCATTGTTAACCCAATTTTTCCCAATTTCCATTGAAACCTCAGTGTCTGGCGGCTGCTTGTCTTCCCCTTCTTTCTCTCTCTGGAGCTCTCCTGCCTGCTGGCAGATTGGAATAGGATCTGACTTCTCTTTCTCATCCCGTGAACTAAGCAGCTCATCTGTGGCCCTGTCAGAGTTCCAGGATTTATACTCAGCTCCTGCCAATTGCGCTACCTCACCTTTCTCCTGGCATGATCCCCATCATAGATCACGCTGGTTCTTTGCCTTGCCACCACAGGCACACTTTATCAGACCAGGTTTCTTCCTGGATTCCCTGGAGAAGGAACAGTGGGAAGAGGCAGTGGCCTTGATAATGCTAGGATAAGGGCAGAGCAGGCGTTGAAGAACCCTTTCAGGGAGGGAAGGAAAGAAGAAAGAAATCCACAAGGAACAATGACACTGCTTCCCCTTTCTATTTTGAGAAGGAAGGAAGGAAGGAAAAGAAAAGAGAAAGAAAGAAAAGAGAAAGAAAAGAAAAGAAAAGAAAGGCTACAATTCTTTTCCTTGCTGCTACTATTGAAGTGTTTTCTTTTCATTTATTGACTCCTTTATTGTCTGGACAAGTCCTTGCAGTTTTCTTGGCAATATTTCAAAGATGGCTTCCTATGGCCTCCTCCTTTCTAGGGCTTAGACCAATGGTTCCCAACCTTTTTTTCGCCCCGCACCGCTAAAGAAATTTCACTCGAACCTCGCACCCCCTGAAATTTAGACTTTAGGAACTACTGAATGCGTTAAATATATGGTAGTATTGAATCTTTTCAGCTATGTATGTGATGGCCACTAAATAACGATACTTAACTGTAAAATGAAAACAAAGTTAATCCATTGCATAATAAATAAAAATGCCAACATATAGCCAATATCCTATTATTTACCTGGACTTTTCTCTCACCCCCTGGAATATCGTCTCGCACCCCTAGGGGCTTAGACTCTTAGCCCTGGGAGGAATGAAACTCATCAGCTGGTTTGCATTTAAGGCAAGACTACACCTCACAATCTCTCGGTTTCTAGCCTTGTACCTTAACCATTATATCAAACTGGCTCTCAAGGCCTCAGGGAGAGAAATAGGAACTAGGTGATTTCAATTTATGAGTTCACATTTGCAGTGTATGTATGTTTTAAAATAAGGTGTCCTACCATGGCAGGTGGAAAAAGCCAAATAGGATTAGATATATTGGGATGGGAGACCCTCAGGAAACCCCAGAGCTGTAGACTGGGAAATTGGGAGGAAAAAAAATCCCAGAAGAAAGCAATAGCAAACCACCATCATACTGCTACTAAGAAAGAAGTACTATATGGGTTTGGATTCAGTTTAAAGGAGATAGTAGTTTGTCCAGCCTGAGGCTTCCCATATTTTAGCTATGAATCTATATGCTGATCATACCCAATTGAACACCATGGCTTGGGGCTGTAAGGGAGAAGTTGTTGATATCCTTTCATGTTGTCTGGAGACTGTAAAAGCCTGGGAAGGAGGAAAAAAACAAGCAGAAGCTATTGTTAGTGTTTGTAACTTGAGGTTCTAAGTTGCCATTAACATTATTTCTTTAGAGGCAAGCTACCAGTGAAAAAGCTGGTTGAGAATAATTCTGGACTCATGGCTCCTATGTTCCTCTTTGGCTGATGTACCAGTTGTGGCTTGATTTGGTGCAGATGCCATCATCATCAACCAGTTAGTCTATTGTAAATCATTTTGCATAAAGTTGTGCTTTTAGGCTACTCAGGAATTGCAGCTGGTCTATAATGTAGCAGCCTGTGTGCCATTGGTTTCTGTCTCCAGTTCTGTGGGCCCTGCACTATTTGTCTATTGATAGATAGGTAGCATTTAATAGCAATAGCACTTAACTTACTATATATACTGCTTCACAGTGCTTTACATTCCTCTCTAAGCGGTTTTACAGAGTCAGCATATTGCGCCCAACAACAATCTGGGTCCTCATTTTACCCACCTTGAAAGGATGGAAGGCTGAGTCAACCTAAAGCCGGTGAGAATCAAACTGGCAAATTACAGTCAGCCGGCAGTCAGCAGAAGTAGCTTGCAGTACTGCATTCTAACCACAGCAACACCAAGGCTCTTTAAGGTGCTAGTTTGATCTATAATGCTCTTTATGGCTTGGCACTGGGGTATCACATTCTCTAACCAGTGTCAGTTCAACCCGATTAGAACATTTAGGGGAAAATTACTTTTTACTTCCCATATATTTGAGAGGTTTGGGGGAGGAAGCTTAAAAGGCCCTGCTTTTCTTTGGCAGCATTTTTATTTTTTTTCCTTCCTTTCTGTTTTTTTTTTTTTTTTTTTGAGAAAGGTTAAGAACTGGAGTATTATGGAGAGGTTTTTAAAAGTTTATATCTGACACCATCTTACATACTGTAGCTGTTCTTTGTGTTTCATGATTTACATGCAAATTGTTCTGTATTTCTGGGCTTCGGGCAGGAAGAAATGAAGGATCTTCCTTTTAATTTTTCCTAGGGCTGGACATAATTGAGAAGGGTTGTGAATTTCCTTAGGAGAAGGGTTAAGAATACCAAGGAAGGAACATCAGAAGTTTCAACCTAAATACTGAGAGCCCACCATATGCAACTTCTTGGGAAGTTGGGAACATCTTATGAATTATTGGGAGGGAAAAAGGTCTTCAAGAAGATTATCAGTTATTCCCTCTTCCATTTTAGTACAGGTAGTCCTCGAATTTCAGCCATTAAAAGTTACAACAGCACTGAAAAAAGTGACTTATGGCCGTTGCAGCATTCCCATGGTACCGGCATCAGCATGCATAGCAAGGCAAGCCGAGTGATCGGTCAGCCAACCGTCCCCCTCTTCTCCCCGCCACCTTCAACTCCTCCTTTGTACCTGTGTCAATGGGCTTCACGACGGCTTTGGGACGGTCGCTCGGCTCGCCTTGCCATGCGTGCTGAAAGAATCCTCGCGCCTTAGTTTTGTTCGAAGCCATGCCCCCCCTCGATGAAACTAAGGCACGAGGATTCTTTCAGCATCCAAATGCCGCTTTCTACCCAGAAAAGCTCACTGGAAGCACTTTTTGATCAAAACAAGATGGCGGCGCCCAGCAAACCGGCGGCCCGGTAGAAATTGTTCCACGGACTGATACTGGTCCGGGGACCGGTGGTTGGGGACCCCTGTATAGGCTCTTCAGAATGCCTCCAAATAGGTCCAGTGAGGTTTCTCAGAAAATAAAAAAAGAATTTTCTCTGCCCCCAGTGTTTGTTTAAAAGATTGTGTACCTGCCTAGCAGCATGGGAGGGTAGAGAGATTCTGCAGAGGATGGCAAGAAGCATGCTAACAAATTATAGCTTTGTAACTCTCCTTATCACAATCATTTTGTAAAGGGCCAAGCATCCTTCTAGGAGCTGTCTTGCAAAAGCACATGCTCAAAATTCTAAGACTCTCTCATCAGCTCCCAAAGGGTGGGAACCCTTCTGTTAAAACAAAATGGTACAAGTAGTCATTAGTGATGATTAGGTCAACTTAACAACTACAATTAAGCCAATGGTGGGATTCAACTGGTATAGCAACCAGTTTGGTGGGTACGTGTTTTGCGCACGCACACACATTGCTTTTGAAAATAGAAGGAAAACTTACCTTTTACTGCAACCTGGATGAATAAAAACAGCTGAGACGTGGCAATTCGGGCTGCCATGCCGATCAGCTGGACTTCAAACAAAAGAAATATAGCACAGAATAGAGCAGGAGTGGACGGCCGAGATCAAATGATCGCCAGAAGTATCAGTTCGCCGGAACTGGTCCATACTGGCTGAATCCCACCACTGAATTAGGCCCAAAATTTCTGTTGCCAAGGGATACATTTGTTAAGTAAATTTTGCACCATTTTACAACCCTTTTCGCCACAGTTGTTAAGTTAGTAACACGGTTGTTATTGAATCTTGCATCTCCATTGACTTTGGCAAACGGTGATCACATGACCCCAGGACACTACAACTGTCATAAATATGACTCAGTTGCCAAGTGCCTGAATTTTGATCACATGACCATGGGGATGCTGCCATGGTCGTAGGTGTGAAAAACAGCCATAAGTCACTTTTTTCGGTGCTGTTGCAACTTTGAATGGTCACTAAATGAATGGCTGAAATTTGAGGGCTACCTGCACTAAAATAGAAAAGGGAATAACTGATAATCTTCTTGAAGACCTTTTTCCCTCCCAAGAATTCACAAGACGTTCCCAACTTCCCAAGAAGTTGCATATGGTGGGCTCTCAGTATTTAGGCTGAAACATCTGACATTCCTTCCTTGGTATAATGGGAGTATTCTTAACCCTTCTCCTAAGAAAATTCACAACTCTTCTCAATTATGTCCAGCCGTAGGACAAATTAAAAGGAAGTTCCTTCGTTTCTTCCTAGCCAAAGCACAGAAATACAGAACAATTTGCATGGAAATCATGAAACACAAAGAACAGCTATGGAACCTTGCAGTCTTGCACATATAGTGAACATTTTGTTAAGAAATTTCCTTTCCAAGCCAATGAAATCAAATGTCTGGATATAGACAGGGATGTATTAGGAAAGGGGAAACTAAGGGAAGGGCCCACTCCACAGACACACACATAGATACACACTGACGCACAAAATCACAAACATAAGTATCCTTCTAAATCAATTTAATTAACCCAAGTAAGCTAATTGCATATTAACTCCCTGAATAAGGTTTTGAATTTCAGCACAAGTTCACAAGCACAAGAATTCATTGAAGACAGAATGGTTGACCATCTGAATTTATTGAGAAAATCTTAGTAAGTTCCTCTTTGCTGTTCCTCCTTTAATTTTTCTTCTCTTTCTTCTTTTGAGCCCAAATTTCTACCTTACAGAACATGAAAGATAAGTTAAAAACCCCTTTGGAAAGACTAATCATAGCTTTACACAATGAAAAATACTTCATTCTGGATGGCTTAATTTAGCCAGCAAAGAAAAATAACCCCCTGGCTACAACCACAGTTTTAATGACCTCTGGTAAAATCATAAGGGTGCACATTCATTTTCACTAATTGTTCCATTGTAGTGGGGGTGGAGGGACAATTATATGGAATAAATTCTTTGGAAATCAGAACTCAATTTCAGGTCTGTCATTATCATCAATGTTTTAGGGTAAACTGAATACTGTAAAAGAAAATAGAAATTTGCCATGTAAGATGAAGTTGGTAAGGATATGCAGAGCCATTGTGTATGTCCCCGCATTGCCTTCAATGGCCTTCATTGTCAACATTTTAAAACTACTTGCAAGGCAGATAGTTCTTGAGTTACGACCACAATTGGACCCAAAATAGTTGTTAAGTGGATCACTGTACTTGTTGACTGAGAAACATGATTGTTAAGTGAAATTGACTTCCCCATTGACCTTGTTTGTCAGAAGGTCACAAAAGCTCATCACATAACCCCAAGATACTGCAACCGTCCGAAATAAGAATTGGTTACCGAGCATCTGAATTTTGATCACATGACCATGGGGATTCTTCAATGGTCGTAAGTGTGAAAAATGGTCATAAGTCAGTTTTTCAATGTTGTTTCAAATTTGAACAGCCATTAAATGAATTGTTATAAGTGGAGGACTACCTGTATAGCAGTTTGGGGGATGACTGTATTTGGTAAAATTTCATGGGATGTCAAAGAATTCTGTGCTTAATTAAAAGCAGGTTTTATGCTGATTTCTGAAAACTGAAAATATTCCTATGGAAGGAACTCCAGTCTACATGTTATCATCCTTGAATGGTGGGGGGAGTCCCTGTCACCCTTGATTCTATTATTTCCACTTTTGGGACTTCACCTCTGACTTCTGAAAATAGTTGACAGCTTAAATTTGGAACATGTTTCACACATTCTGCTCAGTTTTCAGAATCTTAATATTCACATGGCAAAGGATACATAACTGGTTGTTGATGAGCAGTCACTCAAATAATGTCTCAGTTCCCCAGGCTGTTTCCTGTAAATGCTAACATTTTTGCAACAAATAAAGTTATACAGACTTACTTACTGACTGACATCAGTTATTTGAGGTACTGAACTGAATGGGGTAATAGGATACAGGAAAGAATATATCTGCCTCTTATTCTTATTTAGGCACCTTCCATATCTTGGTGCAGTAATGACTTTCTTTACCATCCTGAAAGGAAATGTCTAAGCAAATCTCCAAGGGGCACGTTATGAAGAGTGACACTAATTGACATTTGTGGTTGCAGAAGCCCAGGCTCCCTCCCTCCCTCCCTTTTCCAGCAGGCAGAAAATGAGATTGCAAGACTGACTGCATAGGAAAGGTGTAAAAAAAACTCTGCATGGCAAAATCTAGCACCATCAACAATAATACTCTTTGGTCAAATACTTCAGAGTACTGAAGTATTTGATCCTTCAAAAGTTTGGTGTAGTGGTTAAGCTCCAGGCTAGAAAACAAGAGACTGTGAGTTCTAGTCCCACCTTAGACATGAAAGCCAGCTGGGTGACTTTGGGCCAGTCACTCTTTCTCAGCCCAATCCACCTCAGAGGTTATGGTTCTGGGGGAAAAAAAGAAGGAAGGAGATATGTGTTTTTCAACGTGAATTCTTTATGAAAACAATAAAGATGAGTTATGAGTGAATGAATGATCCTGAAAGGGTGGTCCATACTGCATTTGGTGAGTATCTTGTGTCCCCCCTGTTCTTCAGTCCTTGCCATCATACATACTAAAATACTGCTTCTGAAAATCAACAGTGTTGATTCATATTTGTTTGAAAGATCCAGGGAAATTTTTACACTATTTAATGTTGCAATGTTTTATTAAACTACATGATTGAAAGTTGATTAAAATTCACGATAAACATGCAAAAAACTTTATTTTCTTTATTCTTTTTTTTAGCAGCAAACTTCTAGAAATATAGGAGTCTTGATCCATAGCATCTCAGAATCTGTGTGTAGTTGCAATGCACACTGAAACCTGCCACCTCTTTTCAGAAATAGCAGATAAATTCAACTTTGCCAATATGCAAGCCTCTGATATTTGAAGGGGATTTGAGAATGAATAAGCACTGCCCAGCTTTAACTGCTAAGAGCAGTGTATTTTTAGAAAAACAACAGGTCTTCTATTCTCAACTTTATATTGCATGTATATCTTCTACATAGTGTGTGTGTGTGTGTGTGTGTGTGTAGTATGTATGTAGTATGTTTCTTGTATGTATGAGATTTGTGCATGAAGCAATAGTGTGCAGCAGCTATGAATATACTCTTTCAAAGCATGTTGTAACTTCAGAAGGGGTTTGGAGTTTGGGCTGCTCCCTATCTTATTTTCCCTGTATTTGAGTAATAAAGCATCTCCCTCTTTCATTTCTTCCATCAGCATCATTCTACTTAGTTCCTGTCCCTTACCTATTGTGAATTGGTGCTCTTGGCCTCCTAAATTTCATCTGGGTGATATTTTAATAAATCATTGAGGACAGCACTGAGACCTGTATATCACTCTTGTAGCCTCTGAAGGCTCCTAGCTCAAATGATGGATGCAGTGGAAATGCTAGTCCTAGCTGGAATTGCTTCAGTGCATCAAACCTTTCTCTCTCTCTGCTAGGGATGTTTGGTGGTGGAAGGATGAGGGAAACAGGGAGGAGCTGGTGAGAAATTCTTCTACAGTAGAAACAGAAGAATTTCTGGGACAACAGGGCCTAATGAAACTAGATTATACAGTTTCATTTTGACACATCATTTTGAAAAATGTGGAAGCTTTTTTTTTATCCTGTTTTTCTCATTTATCATTATTCTGGGCTGGTTGCTATGAGTGAGAAAGCACATTTTCTTCTGTCAGTTAATGGATCTCTATTTCAGGCACTACTGGTAACTTGGGAAGAGTGTAAAGGAAAGATGGCGTCTGAGGTATTTTGATTCATTTTGACTGAAAGGAAGTGGCTCTACTGACTCATGAATATGCTCAGCTGAAAGTGCCAGATGCAGCTTGTCTTCTTCTAATGTAGAAGGCAGGATGATATCTGTGCTGGAGCACAAGCAAATACCACAGGCTCTTTTGACTTTAAAACGGGAAGACGTTCTGCCCATTTAAAACAGCAAGCAGTACTTATTTGGCTGAGGGTGATTTCTATGGGTACCAGAAATACAGCCACTCTCCTGGAGTTCCCTGCTCTTAATTAGGTTCCAGGAATGTGTGTGTGAATATTGTTGGACTATATGGACAAATTCTCGCCATCTTGATCTATGTTCAGAAATAATTCCTAACTTTGCCAAAGACATGCCAGTAAGCTCTTTGCCATAATCAGATCCACACACCTTCTCTTCTTTTTCTCAACATAACCCTCAAATGATTCCTTCCAATCTTCCAACCTACTTTTATAGCCTTTAGCACCATATTTATTTAATTATTTAAGAATGTTTAGGCTGCATATATTTAGACAAGATTCTGGTGCGTGTCTTCTCTCCAGTGCTTAATTTGAAAGTAGGCCAGCTTAGAAAATAGGGAAACGTCCAAAAATAGGTCACTAGAAGCACTAACTTGGCTTCCTTTCTGATAGGTGAATAGTGGGAATCATTTGGTAGGGCCATCTATACCATGCTGTCAAAAACTTGAATATCCTAATCAGAACAAAAAAGTTATTTACCTCTGACTTGAACTTTTTAAATTTTGTTGTTGCTGTAGACAAAATCCCTCATTAAAAACTTACATGAAGACACAGTAAAGAGGTTCTGTTACAAATTTATAACTGATAGAAACAAACAAACAAACATAAAACACAGAAAGCAGAGAACAAAGAACAGAAGTGCATTCTAGCAAATATTCCTAGCAAACAGATAAATAAAGGGCTTCCTCAAAGAAATATTATATTAATGCTGTTTAAAAATATATCTGCTAAAACACTTGTGTCTATAATCTTTAACTGGGAGAAAAGGTGCATCATAGGGCAAAACATAGTTAACAAAGATAGCTCAAATGTGCTGATTTAAGAATGCCAGGACTCATTACTCCTGAGGGGATGAAAATTGGGGAAATTGTGGCTGCTTCAGCATTGCCTGGTTGCTGCTGGGGTCATGAGATTCTGATTTTCAATATTCTGTGACAGTTTCCCAGCTACTTTAGCAATCCCTTGCTCCCTCCCAGACCTGACAGCAACCACTAGCCTGACTGATGACATTTGACTTGTAATTATCTTATTGGCTTCTCCACTGACTTTCTCTCTGCAAGCTTCTCACAAGCAATGTTACATTGGAAAACCCGCAGGAATGGTGGGAGGGAGGAAAAAAGGAAGGAAGGAAGGAAGGAAGGAAGGAAGGAAGGAAGGAAGGAAGGAAGGAAGGAAGGAAGGAAAGGAAGATTTCTGTTGCTCTTTGCCAGCTTCCCACAAGGAAACTCAGTGGGAAAGCCTACAGGAAGTTAGATCTCCTCCTGCTCTCATTGCTTTTTTGCTCTCTGGTAGTCGTTATGTTTCTCTGCTTAAGTAGGAAAATATCTCTGAAATGTTGATCCAATGGGGTATGGGTTGTTTAGTTGGTAATAACTGGAATAAGAGATCAGTAAAAAGGGCATAGCAAGGAATTCCAGAACAATTTCTGCAGATTGGGAATGGGAACTAAAATAGCAAATGCATATACAAATGGAGAGTAATATCTGGGCTAGCATTAACTAGCTGGAAAAGAATCCTGGTGTTGTGGTACATAGCTTGATGAAAGTATCAGCCCACTGTGTTGCTGCTATAAAAGGGCATGCTGTGACCACAATTGGAATATTATGTGCAATTCTGATGACTGCAATTCAAAAAGGATATTGCGGTGCTTTAAAAGATACACACACACAAACACACACACACACACACACACACGCAAAAACAATGAAAGTGATTTAAAGGGCTAGAATCACCTGTTGTTAGAAAAGATACACCAGGCCTTTCAGGTTATAAAAATGTTATAAAAATGAATGAGGGACATGATAGAAGACTATTTAGATATGCATCATCTGAATATGAGAACCTTTGATCGTCTGATGAAATTAAATGGCAGAACAATACAACAGAAATACTTCACATAGTGCATAATTAAACAAAGGCATTTGCTACCACAAGATGGCACCAACCTCTTTAAAAAGGTAATTAAACAATTCCATAGGAAATGAAGCTACAAGAAGTGGATACATATTGTCTTTAAGAATGGAGACAGTGTTCCTCTGAGTGCCAGCTACTGGAAACATGGATGAAAGGGTGCTAATGTGTTTTTATGGGACTTCCAACAGGCATCTGATACGGGGGAAGCCAATATGCTGGACTACATAGGCCTTGAGTCTGATCCTGTATTGTTCTGTTTTTCATGGTAGGTTAGTATCTTTGGATTGTTCAATAATGGGTAGATCTGTACAATAACAGCGTTTCTACTTTGCAAAGCCTCATCTTTGTGGTCGGCATTTTAAGCGAACAGCAGGGAACCTTAGACTGCCCATATAAGAATCTGACCTCTTTCCTTCAACAGCTTGTATCAAACATCCTAAGAATGTCATCCATCCTTTTTTCTTTCATGTAACACCTTTTTATTTTCCTTCGGTTTTTACAGTAAGTCAGTAAAAAGTACTGTGAATGTATTAAACTGGTTCAACTATATTTTAAGACTTGATTTTGCATTGTGCCATCCATTCCATCACCTGTACACAGAGTAATATGCAATAATGCACCTCTGTATGGTTTGCCAGTTGCACAGGGGCAGATAGGAAAGCACTCCAGAGGGTTGACGTCATTGCCCAGAGGATCATTGGTTGCCCTCTCCCCTCTTTGGAAGAGCTTTATAGCTCCCACTGCCTTAAGAAAGTTCAAAACATTCTCTAACATCCATCTCATTCTGGGAACCTTTTTTTTTTTTTGGAAATATTACCATCTGGCAGACGGTACAGAATATTAAAACCAAGCACAAATAGGCTGAAAAACAGCTTCTATCCCAGGGCAATAGCTCTTTTGAATTCTAATGTATAGTGCAGTGTTGGTGTGGTGTTGCAGGTTTTCGGTTCAATTATGGAGTGTGAAGGATGTGTGCTTGTGTTTATTTTCATGGTCATGATGTGCACTGAAGATGGTGTTTGATTTCATTGTATGAGGTGCAATGACAATAAAGGAAACTAAACTAAGCAATATATCAGTCCATGGCAGATGTTTCTGGGGTCCACCCCTGGATTGCAATTGCCAGAGGCATCATTATACAACCCGATGAGCAGAAAGTTGACGTCTTCCAAATTTTCCCTCTACAACAGCTTGACTTTCCCCATTGGTGATTTAAGGCTAGAAATCTCAGCTCTGACATGGAGAGAGTTCCCTTGATAGCATAATCTCTGCCAGCAGATGAAATGACAGAAGTGCCATTAAGAGAGGCATATGCCTAAAAACACAAAGATGCAAACAGCAAGAAGAATGGAACAGAGGAATAACCGCAAGAACAAAAGAGACAAGAGAAGGAAATTGGCAGTAATTCCTTGTATGTGGTATTTGGGATGCATCTGCACCCCAATAGGATTAAGATCAGTGTGTGAGGTATATACACACAACAGCCTGGACAGGGTTGTTCTCAAATGCATGAAGATGTAATTATATATATTTAATCCAAATATTACAGGTTATGTTTGTGTAGCTGAATCTTAATAAAAAAAAAAATAGTTGGACATTAAATCTGGATGTAACAAGGAGTACTGAATTTTCTTGTCACGCAACCTTATTGGCCCCTAACATATCTTGCATATTTCTCACCTCTTTGCAAATAGGGGAAGGTGAATTGCTTTGTAGATACTGGCTGTCTCAACTAGCTTCACTTTTTCCTTCAAGAGAAAGATCTATCAAGAGTGATTTTGATTGCTTGGCTATAGAAACACTGAGTAAGTTTCTCCACTATAAATAACTACAGTCCTAGAAACAGCTGTTGTCATAAATGTGCTGATATGCTGCTCTTCGCTGTTTCATTCCATTGTATTGTGTTTGCAACAGAGGAGTTACCCTACCCTTCCTCATTATGCTGCTTGGAATTAGAAATAAATCGAAGTCTGCAGAAACTCTAGAAGACTTTTTCAGGTACGGTGGTCATATATTTGGAAGAAAACAAGGTCCTTCTTGGATAGTTAGCAATAGCATCTGAAGACTTCAAACATCCAAGTTGAAAATACCATGTTGT
Source organism: Hydrophis major (assembly GCA_033807585.1). NCBI lineage: Eukaryota > Metazoa > Chordata > Lepidosauria > Squamata > Elapidae > Hydrophis > Hydrophis major. The sequence continues at coordinate 184,477,276 of CM066329.1, read as the reverse complement.
AGAAAAAAGTATTGTTTATTTGTGAATCTATAACTACTGCTGACTATTGCATTGCATGAAAAGGTTAATTAAAATATCAAAGATTAAATATCAAACTTATAAAATGCAAAGCCAATAAATCCACAACATTCAAAAAAATAGACACAAAACAAAAAAAGTCATAAACTTAGCTGCAACCTTCTCTCAAAGTGCTCAGTGCTTAAAATCCTTTTGAAAGCCTTCAGGAAGGAGCTAGTAGTCTAAAGTTCCTGACTTTACTCCCTTCACAGCAGAGAACTAGTTAGGTGGAGCCTCTCTGTATATAATGTGGCAGATTGGGCCTTTTCAACTTAGAGTAGGCAGTCCTGGAAGTATTCAAGTGCCAAGCCATAAATGGCTTTATAGATTAAAAAGCTGCTTTCAATTGTACCTGGAAACACACTAGCAATTTAATGAAAGATATACAATATTGGTGTAATATTTTCTCAGTTAACACACAAGCTGCTGCCTTCTGGACCACTTGCAGTTTCTGAATAGTCTAAGAGCAGCTCCATATATGTGAAGCACATTGTAGTAGTCCAATGGTGCTAATGAGGTGACTATATCTAGTCTCCCTACACAAGGTAAAGCCATAGTTGGTACTCCAGCAAAGGTCCCTCCAACCATGACTTCTGCCTGATGTTTAAGCAGGACCCAATAATTTAGAAAGACCCCAAATCACCAACCTGTCCCTTTTCAGGTAGTGCATCTTTCTCCAGAGATAACACTGATGTGAATAGAGAACCCCAATGAACAATCGGCAACTGCACCTTGCTTGGGGTCTACTTCAGCCTATTCCTGTTTCTCAGAATCTTATGGCAACCAACACATTTCAGCCATAATTAAAACACTATAACTTTTTAGGGCTTTAGATAGATAATGTTAATTAAATACCAAGCTGCTTTCAAAAATAATAATAGTAATGCTTTTCTTCCTCAGTATTCATTTTGATCTTGCATTGTGGGTTATAATGGTTTTAATTTTATTTTAATATTGTTCACCACGCAGAATCACTTATTGCAATGGGTGGGCATATATGATTAAATAAATAAGTTCTCTACTCAACACTTGTAGTAAGGCTGCTTGGCTTGTGTGATAAAGCAAGAACTTGATAGGCAGAGAATCAAATCCATGCCAGTGAGCAATTATCTGACCACTTTTGTGAGAAGTAATAAAATTAGCGTAGCAACTGGGAGTGGCAGGAGCTTTCTGATTCCTTGGGAAAGAAATGCCTTAATTGCAGTATAAATCTTGTGCTCTGTGTTTGCAGGAGGTTAGACAGAATGATCATCATGATCGACATAACTGAGTTGAATGAACATTGCTCGTCAATATTATGATAGCTTTGCCTGAGAGAAGATTAATAAGATTCATAAAGAGAACATTCATTTAATGGTTCTTGGCTAGAGAGACCAGGCGGTATCTTCACACTTGGTGTATTCAAAATGTCTGGAACTGCTGAAGATGACACATGGAGCAGATTGCTTCTTTGATTTGTGACTGTGGTGTCTAGGACTTACTGCAGTCTTACGGGAAGGACCTGCTAAACCAACCAATGCCTTAATGAGGATACAGAGCTGGGTTTGCATCTGTATTGTTACAACTATTCTAAAGTTTCATAGATGTCCATAGATGTGCAAAGAGAGTATGAAGTAATATGTCAAAATCATGGTCCGATATGGGCAATCGGTGACAGATTTTCAGGTCATTGAATTGGGCACTGCCGCAGCTGAAATCTTAGGACTCCATTAATTTTTCTTCTCTTCAAGCACTAAACATATATGAACTTGGCTAATGGACTTGTATAATCCTGTCTACTTGCTCTGTCTGGAAAGTATACAAATAGAAAACACTAGATAGCCTGTGACCTATTGGGTCATTGTTTCAGAGATATTTCCTTAATTAAATAAACAGAATGACCAAGGACAGCCCAAAAAGCAATGGGAATGGGAGAAACTTCTGATTTGCTGCTGGCTTCCCCATTGAGTTTCTGTGTTGGAATTTGGCAGGGAACATTAGAAAACTAACTTCCTTCCTTCCTTCCTTCCTTCCTTCCTTCCTTCCTTCCTTCCTTCCTTCCTTCCTTCCTTCCTTCCTTCCTTCCTTCCTTCCCTCCCTCCCTCCCTCCCTCCCTCCCTCAGCAGGTAGGAATGCTGCTAGATGGGGAAGGAAGGAAGATATTGTGAGAGAAAATAGTCATAGAAGGTTGAAAATGAAGGTCATGTGAACACAGGAGCTGTTCCAGCAGCAGCACAGCCACAGCTTTCCTAAATTTCATTCCCTGAGGAATCATAGGTCCCAGATTTTGGATACATTCTGTAAATTAACCCATTTGAGGTGTATTGGTTCCAAATTGTTGCTCTGTGATGCACTGTTTTGTGCAGTTAAAGGCCATGACAAGAATTTTAGTCATATATACTGTACATAGCTAATGCTGAAAATCATAATTGCCTTATGATAGCTGTAGAACCACAGAAGCTCTTAACTCCCATCCCACAGATCTCTCTCCCGGAACCCTAATTACTGTTCTTACAAGGTTCAGGTTGTTCGCAGGGAAAGAGTTAATCTAGAGTGATTTGTTATTGTGCTTACCCTGTGGCATAAACATTCTGAAATGCATGCTGACTTCTGTTTGCATATTGATATGTATACTGAAGGGCCTGTGTTTAGAAAGTGGTTGTGGTTCTCCCCCCCCCTTTTTTTTTTAATGCTTTTTCAGAAATCCATCTTCCTATGCAAGGGTGGAAATTATTCATAATTAAAATGCAATAAAAATGTAGAGCGAAGGAACCCAGCTGTATCTCTCTCTCTCTCTCTCTCTCTCTGTGTGTGTGTGTGTGTGTATGTGGAGAGTGAGGGAACATGGGAGAATCTATTTTTAATAGTTTCCACAGCAACAGAGGATTTTGCTTACAGTAAATTCCATCCTGCTTGAACAAACCATTCTGATTCTGCACTTGGGAAACACTTGTCTGTAAGTAAAAAGGAATTATGGTAGATGTCTCCATTCCTTACTCCCATGACTTGCTTCAGGGTTGAGGGGTATGGCCCCTTATGACAAGCACCTTGGATTGAATGCTGAAGCTCTTGAAATAGACCTCTATCAAAGCTGCATCTGAAATAAAATTGTAATTGCTATGTCATCTCCTGTGCTTCTTGTTGGCCTAGCTCTGACTTGACCTTCTGACATCCAACTCTTCTTGCTATAGGTGGAGGTTCTGCAGTTGTCCTCTGAATAGACAATAGAGCTAATTATCTTTAAGAAAGTCGAGCCCTTGACCGGTACTCCGGTATCTGAACTTCATGACCTCCTCCTCCTCCTCCTTCTTCTTCCTCCTCCTCCTCCTCCTCCTCCCAGCATCTTTTATCTCTCTACTTCCTGTGGTTGCTGAGATTAGCAGTACATCTGCCAAGTATATCAGATGGTAAATGTGATGCCAATCACTCTCCCTGGGTTGTTTCACAGCTGGAGTGGCAGGTGGCTGTACCTTTGGGGCAGAAGTCATAGAGAGGATCTGATTCCAGAAGAGTACTTCACAGTTGGCTTACCAGAATCTGGCATGTCATCCTGTGCAAATTTATGCCAATTTGCCAGAACTGATATTGTGTGTCTTTATAAGATAAAATAGCATGGATACTATTATGGCATTTTCATTGTACGGGGCTTCTAAGACACTTTTTTTTTATTTTTTTGTCATCATTAAAATTTGTGTGGAAGGAAGGAAGTTTAGCCTCAGGGAGACTTCTACCCAGCTTCTTGTTGAGCTGGAAAACCAATTAGGTCTAATGTGTTTTTGCACTGTTGTTTCTCACATTCCTCTATTGAGAAGTTTGTTCCATGTATATTCCTGTTCTATGCTTTTTTTCCCCCTCTTCCCGCAGAAGAAACATTTATTTCGTGGGTCTAAGAAAGAAGTAATTGAATCTAGATTTGTCCTCACTTGGAAATAAAGACTTGTGCGATAGTGGCCTTTCCAATTCTATCTTCCTATTCTGTCATGGGATGGAAGTTAGAACTCTGTAATTGTACATAGTAGCCAATAGAATAAAGTCCTTAATATTAGATCTTACTCATATTTGAGGGGTACCCACTCCCTTTTTAAAACTGAAAAGTAGAGCACTAATGGGTATTTGCCCAAATAGATTTTTTAAAAGGTGTGTGTGTGTCTTAAAACCTGCAAATCTCTCTCATATATCCTTGCTGCATAGTTGGAAGGATGGCTGCCCTTCTTCCAGCTGACTTTATGACTCAGCAACAGAAAGCTTATTTCACCTGCTCTGGATAATTTTCAGTGGCATGTAATGACTCTGGGAAGCACGTAATTGCAACAATCAGTTTACATGTGTTGGTGTTGAAAGGAATCAAAATTGGGACAGGAGGGAAGGGGGTTGGTAAGGCCATTAGCTAATTAGCTGCCCTTCTGCTGAACCAAAAACATATTAACCTTTTGCACAATTGCATGTTATTAAAAACAGAAGGGGTATGTATGGCTCTAGAGAAACAAAATGCATCCTTAATGTCTATATTTTCCATATATAAGCATCTGTTGGAAGGGCAAGCATGGCAACAGGAAGGAAGGGCAAGCATGGCAACAGGAAGGAAAGAAGGAGGGAAGGAAGGAAGGAAGGAAGGAAGGAAGGAAGGAAGGAAGGAAGGAAGGAAGGAAGGAAGGAAGGAAGGAAGGAAGGAAGGTGCACTTTTATTGAAAAACATACTTAGGTCTGATCTTGTTTTATTTCCTTGTTAGATTTTTATCCCTCCTTTATTATGTATAAGTGCAGGAAGTCCTCAACTTAAAATTACAAATGGGACCAGAATTTCCATTGCCAATCAAGGCAGCTGTTAAGTGAGTCGCATCCAATTTTATGACCTCTTTTGCCATGGTTGTTAAGTGAATCACTGTAATTGTTAAAAGAATCAGGTAGTCGTTAGCTAATCCAGGTCCCCCCATTGAATGTGCTTGTTGGAAGCTGGCTAGCAAATGGTGCTCACATGGTCCAGGGTTGTAATTACATGTTGGTTGCCAAGCACCTGAATTTTGATCATGTGGCCTTGGGGATGCTGCAATTAATAGTCTAAGTGTGTGTGGATTGGATGTAAGTATGGTGGTCATGCTAAAAACCATGAGCCATTCTTATGAGTTACATGATGTTGTGTTCACAGCCTGTGACTAACACCAGCAGGAATCTATAGTCAGTTAATTATTCATCGAAGAACATTTGTCTTTATTTCAATTTAATGTAAAAGCGCCATGCCAGAACCTTAGGCATATTTTTTTTAGCAAAATGTATTGTAGAGACCAGCTGTAGTTTTATGTCCTAGTCAGATTCAGTAATTCAGAGTTTTTGTAAACCTTTTGTCTAACAATTTTATTATATATTCTGACATGCGACTGCAGAAATATGGGCACGTGCAAGTTTACGGTTATTCCAGGGTTATTTATCCTGTATGTATATAACAATTTTATTTTTTGTTGAAGATTTTTTTTAAAAGCTAGGTAAAGACTAATACAAACTCATATAAAGTATGTAAAAAGAATACAAACTCATATAAAGTATGTAAAAAGAAAGAAATCAAAGAGTAAACTAGTGCAAGGGGAAAAAAGTAAAAAAAAAATACAAAGAAAGATACAAAGAGGTAGCTCCTGATTTTCTTTTTAGCAATTATAAGTACAATTATAAATGTATCTCTTATTCTATGATTATAGCATAACTTTCTATACTCTTATCATCAAAATCATAAATCATAAGTTCATTTTTTACATTTTATGCAGAAAGTCTATTATTGTTTTCCAGTCAGCAATAAATATGTTGTCTTTTCTCTGATCAAAGAAGTCAATTTAGCCATCTCATTTCCCATCATCTTCATCAACCATTCCTCCATTGTGGGTAATGCCATTCCATTTTTGTGCATACAATAATCTGCAGTTATACAAAAACAACATCCCAACTTTGTTCCAGTCCCCACCCCCACCTCCCAAAAATATCCTTTGGCCTCAATTATATATTCATGTTTAAAATCCTTTAATAATAGAATAGCAGAGTTGGAAGAGACCTTGGAGATCATGTAATCCAGTCACTTGCTCAAGCAGGGGACCCCATGGAACGAATGGTCGTCCAATCTCTTCTGAAAAACCTCCAGTGTCCATTGCTTCTTGTTCTGTCTTCAGGTGCTTTGGGATACTCTTGAATCAGTGTATGTATTTGAATCCAAAATTTTCCAGCTTTTTTACATATTCACCAAACATGAAAAAATTCCCTCCTTGTTTGTTCACATTTCCAACATAAATTTAAGTGATTTTATACGCTGTATATTTCTGTGGTGACCTATATCAACAGGATTTTTTTTCATGACAAAATATTTTTAAGGTTGTCACAGAGTGTAAATTTCAGTCCTTTCAACTGTATATTTTCTTATTGTTCCATCTCTATATTCTGTTTCAAATGTCAGAAAATGCATTTTAGCAATTAACACGTTCATTTTTACACAATTCTATTTCAAATTTACCCTTGCAATGTTCAAAATCACAATTTTTGTCTACTTTAATTCTTTCTAATAAATGTAAATAAGATAATCTTTGACAACTATATCTCTTTGCCACCAGTTTTTCTCTTCATTTTATTTTACACCCCACTTGACAAAATTCTAATATGTTGTGATAAGTTAGCCATTTGTGTTTGTTTATTGTTTCTCATCCCTAAAATACTTCTTGTGCTGAGATCTACAGAGGTGTTTTCAGACACAACTTGGGTCTGTATCTATTTGATATCCTCCATCTAACATAATAATTTTTAAAATTAAACTTAACCTTGACTTTATTGTACCACAAATATCCATGCCACCCAAATCTCAGGTCATGCTCTTCTAACTCTAGAAGGCCTCTACTTCTCAGCAACATCCAATTTTTCATCCAAACAGCAAGCTGCAGAATACAATTTCAAATCAGGTAAACCCAATCCTCTTCTTTCCTTTCTATCTTGTAACACCTTATATTTAACTGTGTTTTTCTCTGTCCCGCAAATTTAAATATAACCTTCTGCCATTGTTTAAATAGTATATCAGTTGTCAAAACAGTATTGTCTGCAATAAAAACATCGTTGTAGAACAAGACATTCATTTTTATCACAAAATTCTCCCCAGCAATGACAGTTGTAATTTCTTCCATCTTAACACTTCTTTTTAAACTTCATTCTATGTCTTAAGATAGTTATTTTGTAATGCAGGTAGTCCTTGACTTATGACCACAATTGGAACCAGAATTTCCATTGCTAAGTAGGGAGGTTGTTAAGTGAGTCATACCCAATTTTACAATCGTTTTTGCCACAGTTGTTAAGTAGATCACTGGAGTTGTTAAGTGAATCATGCAGTCATTAAGCAAATCTGGCTTCCCCCATTTGCTCATCAGAAGCTGGCTGGGAAGATTACAAATGATGATCACATGACTCTAGGACGCTGCAAACATTTAAATGCATGCCAGTTGCCAGGTGCTCAAAGTTTGATCACATGACGATGAGGATATAAGTGCTGATGGATATAAGTGCTTTTATAATTTTTAATGATTGTTAAATGAATAGTTGTAAGTTCAGGATTACCTATAACATACAATTCATAGTTGTCATAGTGATACTCAGATATTTTATCTCAATCTTATAACCAATTTTATTCATCATCTGTTTGATTTTCTCTTTTTTATTTTTGTGAACATCTTGGTCTCCTGTTTATTAATCTTAGAATCTGCTAATGCAATAAATTATTTTAATTTGCCCATTGAGATTTCAATTATCTTTAAAGGATCTTACAGAACCATTACCAAGTGATTTGCAAAGCCTTTAACTTAAAAGTTTCTTTTGTAACCTTTACTCCCACAATTATCTTGTCTTATCTTATATTTTGTGTACAGGATACCCCTGACTTACAACCATTCATTAGTGACCGTTTAAAGTTACAACAGCACTGAAAAAAGTGATTTGTGACTATATTTCACACTTATGACTACAGCAGCATCCCCATGGTCACATGATCAAAATTTGGCCGCTTAGCAACTGGTTCATATTTATGAAAGTTGCAGTGTCCGGGGTCATGTGATCATCGTTTCCAACCTTCCATCAGGTAAAGTCAATGGGGAGGCCAGATTCACTTATCTGTTAACTCGACTGTTGGATTATTTGTTAACTTAACAACCATGTTACTAACTTAACAATTGCTATGATTAATAACTGAGGCAAAAATGGTCGTAAAATGAGGCAAAAAAAAAGCAATGGAAATTTTGGGCTCAATTGTCATAATTCGAGGATTATAATTTTTATTAAGGATTTTTATTTCAGTAGTAAAAACTAATATAAATAAAATTTAAGGAAAAAAGTAGAAAGCATAGACAGTGCATAATGAAAATAATGAAAAAGAAAAAAAAGAATATGATAAAGAAAAAGAAAAAAATAAAGAAGTTACTTCCAACATTCATAGAAAAAATAATGACACTTTTACCAGGGACGGGTTGCTACTGTTCGCCCCAGTTTGGGCAAACCCGTAGCTAATTTTATGGCTGAACCCGGCAAATCTCACCCCTGCTGGCCCTGCCCTGCCCACCCCTCTCCTCCCAGGAGAGTCATCACATGGCCCATTTTGGATGCCAGGTAAGTGCAGGGCCTGCACAGAGGATTGAAAGGGCAAAAAATGGGCTGGACATGGGCCCGGGGAAGGCCGTTTTTGCCCTCCTGGAGGCTCAAGGAAAGCCTCTGGAGCCCGGGGAAGGTGAAAATGCACCCCACACACACACTATGGTGCAGGAGGCTGACTAGGCCAACCCACTATGGCTATGCCCACCCAGCAACCGGGAAGAGAACTGGTTGCAAACATTTTTGAAACCGACCCCTGCACTTTTATCCTCTATAAAGTTACAAACAGATATCTCTTCATATTCCAGCTGAGCAAATCCATAAAACATTAGCTTCTAATTGTTAGTAGCAGCAGAAAGTAAAGGGTTGCCAGAAGTTTAGCAAACAAAATATTTTATTTCAACCTTGATCATATGAACCAAGTTTATATTTGATTTCTCTTCAATTCTTCTTCATCCCATTGCACAGACTTCTTCAAATGTTTAATAAATCTTTTTTGTAACTCCAAACAGAAAACATTTTTCAGATCATTCTCTTGGTTTGTCATGTGTTTCCCCCTTTAATTTTTAAAATTTCAGCCAGTTTCTTTTATATATACAATAAAGCATCATTTTTTGAATTATTCTCTTGGTTGTCACTTAGTTTCAGTTCCAGAACTTCCTCTGACTTGTCATTCCCTCATTAGCATTTTTTTAGAGATAATCTATCCATAGAATCAGACATCATTATTAATATTGTAGCAACTAATATCTGGCTCCATTCTTTAAAAATCTCCTTTAATATTTCCACTGTTATATTTTGTGTCACTTTTTAAGACGCAGTTAACTGACACCAAAAAGCAGGCTTGTATTTTTTACTCTCTTCTACTTAAGAGTCTTTAGTCCCCTCTAGCGTTCAGTTTCTAAAATTATAAAATTGCTTATCTTTGTTATGAGCCAAAACAACCAAAATAATTCTGGCTTTTTTCTATCTAATTTCAAAACTTTATAGCAATAGTCAATATTCCAAAATTAACAGGATCCTCAATCCATTTGTAATTTTCTTAGATCAAAATATCATTTAGCTTTTTGCTGTTTATTTTGAAATAAATTATTTAAGCTTATAATTATTATTTTTTCCTTCTGTTCAGATTTGACGCTAACCTCATCCAACAACGTTTTAAAATAGGCATTCCAAAGGTCTCTAATAGCTTTAAGATGGTTAATAGGCAAGTACTGTAATGAAAAAGTGAGGTTTGCAGACCTGGTGTCCTTTAAAACTCTCCCGGTCATTTGTGAGCAAACTGACTGATCCCTTCATCCCCTGGTTCTTAATCCTGAGGAAAATGGCTGTTCTGTGGTCTCCTTGTGAGAAGCAATTGGCCTTTCCTTATCCAGAAAGAACTGGTCTACTTACTGTGTTGGCTCAACTTTCACAGAACTGTCTTACGTTTGCTATACCTCCCCTTTTTCAACTGTTGTATGATAGGTGGGCACCTTTTAAGCTTTTGTAGAAGCTTATCATTGGAAAATGCATACCTTTTCGTATTGTATTCCCTTTGTACTCAATCATGTCCTTTTGGAATAAACTATGTTTTGAACAGCTATGATTTTTAACAAAAAGAAGAAGCAGGCTAGGTTGGGAGGTGCGAGGTTTAATGGACATTGTTGTGGGAATTCAATCTTACAGAACAAATACAGGTAGACCTCAACTTATGACAATTGAGCCTAAAATTTCTGTTGCTGAGCAAAACAGTTGTTATGTGAGTTTTGCCTCAGTCTATGACCTTTCTTTCCACAGTTATTAAGTGAATCATTGCAATTGGTAGTAACATGGTTGTTAAGTGAATCTGGCTTCCTCACTGACTTTGTCAGAAGGCCACAGTGGGTGATCATATGACCCAGGACACTGCAATCATTGTAAATACATGCTAATTGTCAGCCACCTAAATTTTGATCACATGACCATGAGGATGCTACCAAGGTTGTAAGTGTCAAAAACAACCATAACTCACTTTTTTCAATGGCGTAACTTTGAACAGTAACTAAAAGAATAGTTGTAAGTGAAAAAATCTGCCAATTCTGAATGCATACTGTTGCTCTTGGATGACAGAACTAGAACCGTGTAGGGATAATGTGCCATTCACACTACTGCTTACAATTTGTTTTTCTAGAGCAGATCTATCAAACTCCAGGCCTGCGTCATGCGCTGGCCACACCCATGCCTGGTTTAGCAAAGGGGGAAAAAGTCCCGCTACATCAAGTGACACCATCATGATGGCATGAGTTTGACAGCTCTGTTCTAGAGACTGGATTAGTTGGATTGATTTTGGGAGTAGTGTTAGATTATCCTAGGTTCTTAATTCTGGAGAATTTCAGTGTCCATGCTGAGTTTCTTTGTTCAGGAATGGTTTGGGATTTTATGTCTTCTTTGCTTTCCTTGGATTTATGTTAGTTAATATCTGACCTTGTACACATAGAAGATACTTGGATTTAGTTCATTTTTTTGGTCAACATATGATGATCTGGAGGTGTAGGAATTATGTGTGATTCTATTGCCATGGCCAGATCACAAGGAGATTGTGGTCTTAAAACAAATACCCAGAAAAGTGAGAGAGACAAGAAGAGAATACCGATTCTTGACTAAAATGTTACTGAAAAAAGAGGTGAATTATAGATGGCTAATTCCAGAAGGATTAATGTTTACATGGCTAGAACAGAGACACAGAATTGATTCAACCGAGAAAGCAGAATTATTCTACACAGAATTTTTTGGAAGGAGAGAGGAAGAGGCAGAAAAAGAGGTCTCACTAATTGAATTTCAAGAGAATCAAATGCAGACTGAAAAAGAAGAAGGCGCAGTAGGTGGACAGGTGGAAATTAAAGAACAACATGAACCAAGATCTACGAGAGCTATCAAACCTAACTACAAAGTATAATTATGGAAGAGAAAAAACTGATTATAATGAATATAAATGGACTTAATTCAGCTGTTAAAAGAAGGAAATTTTTTTCACAAATTAGAGAAATTAAAATTTGATATAATTTGTCTACAAGAAGTACATATTAAAAAAAATATGAACAATTGTTGGTGCAGCCAAAATTAGGGAAAATATTTACTTCTTTGACTCAATGTAAGAAAAGAGGAGTGATTCTATATATTAAAGAGACTATCTCAGCAAAATTGATCCATACTGATGAAGATGGAAGAGTATTAATGGTGGAAATAATGGACAATAATATGAAAACACTCCTGATTGCAATGTATGTGTCAGTCTGTGCTCCCTTTAGATCCCAAGAAAGAAATACTCAGACTCCATGGTGTAGAGCAAAGTTATCCTTTTACTGGAAAATAAAGTGGAAGCTACAAATCAATTCCGAAACTGAGAAATTGGCGGGTAGAACACACATACAAAGAAATAGAATTGCTCCCACCCCTCAAAGTTCAAATGATTCTTCCAATTAAAACTTCTGAATAAGCTCATGTGGTTTCTTGTCAAATGGCCTTGACACATTTGATAAAAGTTTGCAGTTGTGCAAAAGAGGACAGAAGATAGTCAAGAAACAGAAAGTTAAAGAAAAGAATCTCCCCTCCCCTTGCTAGCCCAGCAAAGGAATGCAAAACACCTCCAGCCTTCTTCCCCTCCAAAGTCCCCCCTCCCACCGTTGTCATGACAGCCGAAAGAATTTAAAAGCAGAAAAGCAACAGTGGAAGATATCTTGAGCTATCTTGAGGCTGACACTCGGACCCCCTAGAAAAAGGACATTAGTCCCTATAAGAAAAAATAACATAATTACATGTTAACATTGATATACATTTCTATGGTTTATCAGGTATTTGGCATAAAATTTCTTTAACAGTTCAGGAGCTCTAAGGTCTTTCTCATTTACCCATTCAGAATGGGATGGAGGAAAATGTTTCCAAGCTACAAGATATTGGGTACGACCCCTCCATTTTCTAGAGTCTAGAATTTCTTTAATTTCAAAATGATGTTCACCCTCAATTAACAATGGTACGGGGGGATCAGACTGGGTCAGTCTCAAGGTACAGGTACGTTCTGGTTTCAACAAACTGATGTGGAAAACTGGATGAATATGACAAAGAGTCTTTGGTAAAGTCAGTTGAACAGTCACAGGATTTACAATTCTCTCAATGGGAAAAGGTCCCACATACTTAGGACTCAACTTCTTCGATTTTTGGGTAGTCTGCAAATACTTGGTCGAGAGGAATACTCTATTGCCCACTTGATACGACATCTGCGGGGCTCGCTTTCTGTCAGCAAATTTCTTATGAGATTGGTGTGCCTCGTCCAAAGCTTTGCAGGCGACCGGCCAATTAAGTTGAAGTTGAGATATCCAGTCACTCAATGACTGGACACTTGGTTTTTCACCAGGCAGTTCAGGTATGGGCACAAAATCTTGCCCCGTTGCTATTTTGAAAGGAGTAAATCCCGTACTACTGTGAACAGAGTTATTATATGCTACCTCCGCAAAAGGTAGTAGATCCACCCAGTTGTCTTGCTGATAATTTATGTAACATCAGAGGTATTGCTCTAGCACCCCGTTAGTCCTCTCGCAAGCCCCATTAGTTTGGGGATAGTGGGCGGAGCTTAAGCTTTGGGTGGAGCCTATTAACTTCAAAAATTCCCTCTAGAAATTCGAGGTAAATTGGACTCCTCAATCAGAAACTACACGCTCAGGTACACCATGCAACCTGTAGACATGAAGAATGAACAGCCTGGCCAATGACCGAAGGGGTTTTTGAGCAAGGGATGAAGTGGGCTTGTTTGGAGAACAAATCAGTCACCACCCAAATGACTGTGTGTCCACTGCTCTCGGGTAGATCTACTATAAAGTCCATGGAAATTTCCTTCCAAGGAGCAATTGGTCTGGCCACATTTTGCAGCAGCCCTGGTGGCTTACCAGGAGGTCTTTTTGCTGAGGCGCAAATCGGACAACTCGCCACATAAGTCTCAATGTCCCTTTTCAACGAAGGCTACCAAAACTGCCGTTTCACCAAATGTAGGGTCTTCACAAACCCAAAATGACCAGCCACCTTGGAATCATGAGTTTGTTGCAATATGTGGCTTCTCAGGTTTTGAGGTACATAAACTTCGCCCCCATCCAGGCTAGACCATCTCGAACGGTGCAGTTATTCGCATTTGCCAGAAACCATTCATCCATCTTCAAAGCCTCCTTAAACCGTTCCATCAGATCAGTGGACAGATCTCTCTCCTGGTTTCTTTTTTGCGCGCAGGTAACTATAGGTGCAGCCAGTTGTGTAGTGGACACGATTGGCCTTATCACTTCTTTACGGGTACTGTTGTATTGAGGCATTCTAGACAAAGCATCTGCCATAAAAATTTTTCCCCCTGAGATATATTTCAAGGAGAAATTGAATCGCTTGAAAAACTGAGCCCACCTAACTTGCTTAGGGGATAGCTTCCGAGGGGTTTTTAAAGCTTCTAGATTTTTATGGTCAGTCCACACTTCAAATGGGTGTTTCGCTCCTTCCAGAACGTGCCTCCAAGCTAGTAAAGCCCAACGGACTGCAAACGCTTCCTTCTCCCAAACAGCCCATCTCCTTTCAGTCTCGAGAGGTGTAAGCTCACGGTTGTAGTGTCCCCTTCTCGTTTAATTGAAGTAAGACCGCCCCTACCGCCACATCGCTTGAATCAGCTTGGATCATGAAAGGGGCGTCCATGTCTGGGTGTTTCAGTACTGGTTCTGCAGCAAAAAGTCTCTTAAGCTTTTCAAATGCAGCTTGGCACTCCATGGCACAATTCAATGGTTGGCTGGGCTTTGGTTTCAATCCCCCCTTTGTTTTCAGGAGGTTGGTGATGGGCATGGCTATTTTAGCAAAAGACGGGATGAATTGCCGATAAAAGTTGGCAAATCCCAGAAAACTTTGAAGCTGTTTACGGGTTCTCGGTGGGGCCCAGTCCAAAACAGCTCGCACTTTCTCCGGGTCCATTTCAATGCCCTCGGGGGAGATACGATATCCCAAATAGTCGATTTTTTCTTGATGGAACTCACATTTGGATAGTTTGGCGTACAATTTGGCGGCCCTCAGTTTGTGCAACACAGAGCGTACCAGTTTCACATGTTCGTCTCTAGTCTCCGTGTAGATAAGAATATCATCAAGGTATACCAGAACCCCTTTGTATAAATGTTCGTGAAGCACTTGATTGATCAGTTGCATGAAAACAGCAGGCACCCCCTGTAAGCCGAAAGGGAGAACATTGAACTGGAAACAACCCATTGGGCAGTTGAACGCAGTCTTCCACTCGTCTCCCTCTTTTATCCGGATTCGGTAGTACGCCTCCCTCAAGTCCAGCTTTGAGAAAATCTTCCCCTTTGCCAGGTGGGCTAACATGTCCTTCATCAGAGGAAGAGGGTACATGTTCTCTACGGATACTGCGTTCAGGTTTCTATAGTCCACTACCAGACGTTTGGAGCCATCTTTCTTCTCGCGGAACATCACAGGGGCCGCCACTCGAGGTCTGGCAGGTGTGATGAAACCCCGTTGCAAGTTCTTGTCGATAAATGCCCTCAATTCCTCCAACTCCCCCGGTGTCATCAGATACATCTTCGGTTTCGGGAGCGTCACCCCCGGCAGGAATTCAATTCTACAATCGGTCGACTGATGGGGGGGAGCTCGTCAGAAGCCTCTTCACTAAACACCTCTCTTAAGTCCCAATACTCCTTCGGGATTTTCTCCTCCCCTTCCACGTGTTCGGCACCTGTAGAAGCTATCTCGGCGGGTACCTGGGACTTCGGATGGGATTTCTCCTCCCCTTCCGGATAGGGTTGCTCCTCCCCTTCCGGTGGCCGATCAGTGCGGATGCGTATCCACCCCTCTCTCCAGTTCACATGGGGATTCCACTTCCGAAGCCAGGGTAATCCCAATATTAGGGGCTGTTCCATCCCATGGGCCACAATAAAACACAGGGTCTCATGGTGGTTTCCCATGGTCATTTCTAGGGGTTTTGTTATAAAACATGCGGGGCAACCTCCCGTCACCGATCCATCCAGTTGGCATAAAGATATGGGCGTTCTTAAAGTTCTCAGTCCGATGCCCATACCCTTAACTACTTTCATATTAATTACACACCTCGTGCACCCCGAGTCCAATAAGGCCAACATCATTCCCTCAGTCCCAGAGGTGGGCTGCTTTAACTTTATTGGGATGGTCATGGGCCCTTGGTTAGGACTTACTGGGACGTCATCTTCCGAGTCAGTCTCGTTCTCGCCGAGTGGGGTTGGAGGTCCCAGCTCCTCTCCTGCCAAAAGGGCAACCTCTACAACCTCTCTTGCCTTCAGTCCGGTCTCGCGGGGCTTGGTTGAGGGGTTTTTGGGCTTCCTCCCGGGGCCCCGCGCTTTTGGTGGGTTCGTCTTTACCCGGCAATCCGCCATCCAGTGGCCCTCCTTCCCACAACGAAAGCATGCCGTGGTCTTGGTTCTTGCCGCCATCCCTCCCGGTTGGGGGTTTGAAGTCTCTTGGAGACGTGGGGGGAGCAGTTTTCTCCAGGCGGGACCTCCTCTGCATCTGCTTCGGGCTAGATCAATGTCCACCTCTTCCGCCAACAAGTACCATGACTGTAAATCATGGGGGTCCCTTCTGGAGATGCACGTGTGGTATACATCTTCATTTAAGCCATCTTTGTAGGCTTCCACCAGGCCTCCTGGGACCAACCTCGGATGTGGTATGCCAGCTGCCTGAATTCTTGGGTGTAGTCTGCCACCGATCTCCCCCCTTGGACTAGGGTCTTCATTCTGATCCTGGCCTTTCTCTCTGCCAGAGGGTCCTCAAACCTTCTCCTCAGTGCAGTCATGAAAACATCGAGGTTTCGCAGTTGGGGGGACTTATCATTGTACAAAGTCACCACCCAGTCTGCTGCCATCCCTTCCAGGGTTCTGGTGACACATCTCACTTTGGCTGCTTCAGAGGTGAACTCCCGCTCAAATTCTGCCATATAGCTCCCAACTTGCACCAAGAAAAATCCCAAATCTCTGGGATTTCCTCCAAACTTCACATCTAGGGGGGGCAGGTGGTGTCTTCCAGGAACCACACCTATTGCTGGGGCTCCTCGGGCGGCAGCGGGCGGCTGCACTGGCGTAGGCTGGGCAAGGGGGGTAGGGATAGCTTGACTTCCCCGGGCTGACCTCGCTCCCTCTTCCCCCTCATACCTTTGAGCCGTGCCGGGCTTCTCAGAAACATCCATAAAAAATTTCCCAGCTTGATCCAGCCTGCATTCCATCTCCTCCCCCTCCTGCCACAGCCATTCCCTTGCACCTTTTCATCTTACAGTGATTCTGGGAGGAGGGGGTTCTTCAGAGTCTCTCCAACCAACCCCCAACGACCATCTGGGCATCTCGGCTGGGATTTCTTCCAGAGTCAAGTCGGCCAGCAGGTCAGTCACCGACGTCTCCGGTAGCAGCATCGGCTGCCCCCCCCCCCCCCCGCAGCTCCCTGGTCCTCTTCATTGCTGGCTGGAGACGACATGAGATGAAACCCCCTCGGAAGAAAAGTTGCTGTTTTCTCCGGGTGGGTTGATGTGGCAGTTTCGGAATAATGTCAGTCTGTGCTCCCTTTAGATCCCAAGAAGGAAATACTCAGACTCCATGGTGTAGAGCAAAGTTATCCTTTTACTGGAAAATAAAGTGGAAGCTACAAATCAATTCCAAAACTGAGAAATTGGCGGGTAGAACACACATACAAAGAAATAGAATTGCTCCCACCCCCCAAAGTTCAAATGATTCTTCCAATTAAAACTTCTGAATAAGCTCATGTGGTTTCTTGTCAAATGGCCTTGACACATTTTGATAAAAGTTTGCAGTTGCGCAAAAGAGGACAGAAGATAGCCATGAAACGGAAAGTTAAAGAAAAGAATCTCCCCTCCCTTTGCTAGCCCAGCAAAGGAATGCAAAACACCTCCAGCCTTCTTCCCCTCCAAAGTCCCCCCTCCCACCGTTGTCATGACAGCTGAAAGAAGTAAAAGCAGAAAAGCAACAGTGGAAGATATCTTGAGCTATCTTGAGGCTGACAGTATGCTCCAAATGACAAACAAGAAGAATTTTATAAAAAACTACACATGAAAATAATTGAACTGGACTATGTTAATATAGTTATGATGGGAGATTTCAATGGAATTGTAGACAACAAATTGGACTATACAGCAACAACAACAGGGCAAAACAGAAAGACTCTCCCTAAATCCTTTTTTAAAATGACAGATGAAATAAACTTAAAAGATATATGGAGAGAAAGAAATGCTAAAACCAAACAATATACTTTTTACTCAAATAGACATTTATCATGATTCAGAATAGATATGATTTGGATTTCAACAGAACTAATATCTCATATTCAAGAAACAAATATTGAAACAAGTACTTCGGCAGACCACAATCCAGTGACAATTAAATGGAAAGGACAAAAAAGAAGATCGAGATGGACGTTAAATAATACTATTTTAAAGGAAAAAGACTTCACACAGTGGATGGAGAAAGAATTGGCCTTTTTCTTTAGAGAAAATAAAAAAGAAGATACTTCAATTCAGAATGTTTGGGACACAATGAAGGCATATGCCAGAGGCTTGATAATAGACTATACAAGGAAAAGGAACATCAGGAAAAGGCAAGCCACTAAAGTTTTAGAAGACGAGCATAAAAGACTTGAAAAAGAACTACAGAAAACGCCACAGAAAAAAGACATTAAGCTAAAATTGGACATAATTAAACACAAAATGGGTCAAATAGAGAAAGAAGAATCAGCACGGAATATTAGAAGTGCTAAACAGAACTACTTTAAAGATGCAACCAAACCAGGTAGCATACAAATTGAGAAAGGAGAAAGAATCAAGGAAAATACTGCAGTTAATAGATGATCAAGGTCAAGTTTGCTACAGCAATAAAGAGAAAAAGGAAATTATTCGAGACTTTTATGGGCAACTATATAAGCAAGAGAATATTGATGAGGAAAGAATCAAACAGTATTTACAGAATGCTAATCTACCTAAGATATCTAAAGAGACTGCAAAAATGTTAGAAAGCAATATAACAATGATGGAATTAACTGAAGTACTTAAGAAGCAAAATAATGGAAAGGCACCAGGTCCAGATGGGCTTCCGGCAGAATTTTATAAAACATTACAAGAATCACTGAGCCTTCCATTGCTAGAAGTCATGAATGAAGTTATGTCAAAGAAGATACCTAAAACATGATCAGAAGCCTATATTACACTTATTCCAAAAGAAGAGGCTGATCTACTGCAAATCAAGAATTATAGACCTATTTCTTTACTAAATGCAGACTATAAAATTTTCGCTTCAGTTTTGGCAGAAAGACTTAAAAAATACTTAAATAATTGTATTCATCCTGATCAAAATGGATTTCTGCCAAAGAGACAAATCAAAGATAATATGAGAATAATTATAGATACTTTGGAATATTATGAGGCACACCCCGAAAAGCAAATGGCTTTGATATTTTTAGATGCACAAAAGGCATTTGATAATATGAATTGGAGATTCATGCTATTATTATTGGAATAGATGGGTTTCGCCAGAAAATTCATTCAAGCAATAGAAGCCATATACCATAAGCAAATGGCAAAGGTAATAATAGAGGGAGAATTGACAGATCCCATCAATATAAGAAAAGGTACAAGACAAGAATGCCCACTATCACCTTTGCTATTTGTATTAACTTTGGAAGTGTTGAATAGAAATATTAGAGACGATAAGAGTATAAAAGGAATGAAAATTAAAAAGGAAAAAATTTAAATTGCAAGCCTTTGTGGACGATCTGGTCTTTATTTTGGAAGACCCCTTAGAAACAGCACCAAAATTATTGGAAAAGATAGAGACATATGGTAAGGTGGCTGGTTTGAAAATAAATAAAGATAAAACAAAGATCTTGACAAAGAATATGCTACTAAGACAAAAAGAAGAACTGGCAGACCTATTGAAAATTCAAGTCACGAACAAGGTTAAGTATTTGGGGATACACTTGACAGCAAGATGCAATACATTAAAAGAGAACAATTACATTAAACTTAAACAACAGATAGCGTTAGATTTGACGAAATGGGAAAATCTACAATTGTCATTAATAGGGAGAATCTTAACAATCAAGATGAATATCTTACCCAGAATTTTATATCTGTTTCAAACAATACCAATTAGGCTTGGAAAGGATTATTTTGAAGATTTAAATAAAATTGTGTTGAAATATATATGGCAAGGTAAGAAAGCGAGAATAAAGTTAAAACTCTTGCAAGATGCTAGAATTAGAGGAGGATTTGGGCAGTTGTACAATTGGGAGTTGTACTACCAAGCTACAAACTTGATGTGGGCTAAGGAATGGATAATATTAAGAAATACTGGATTGTTGACATTAGAAGGACATGATTTGTTGTTGGGGTGGCATGCTTTTCTATGGTATAAGGGAACTAAAACACAGGGCTATTTTAGAAGACATTATATACGGGAGTGTCTGTGGTTAAATTGGGAGAAGATTAAAAGACAATGTTATTTGAAAATTCCAGTCTGGTTATCGACTATTGAAGCATTTTCCTATCCCATAATATATAAGAGGGAACAAACAGTTAGACATTGGGAAATATTGGATGAAAAAGGTGAACTTAAATTGATGCAAAATCTAGAGGAACAAGGTATAAAGATGAATTGGTTTTCATACGTGCAAATACATTCAAGGTATGACGAAGATCTCAAAACAGAAGGATTTTATGACAAATTGACTGATCTAGATAAGATTTTGACACGTACTGATGAAAAGGTGATTAAAAATAGTATGGTTATTTATTGGAAACTAAACTAGAGGAAGAACAAGTTAAAGAAACTATGATTGCTTGGGGGAAGAATTTTGGATATGGGATTGATTTAGAGAAATGGCAAAAATTGTGGTTTCAAAATTATAAAATGACAATGTCAACAGCATATAAAGAAAATTTGTATAAGATGTTTTACAGGTGGCATTTTCCCCTGACAAGAATAGCAAGAATGTTCAAGAATAAATCCGAAAAATGTTGGAAATGTCATCAGATACCTGGTTCATATTACCATATGTGGTGGACTTGTGAGGACGCTAGAAAATACTGGACTAAAATACGCATGTGGTAGGAAAAAATGACAAAGAAACATATAGACTTGAAACCAGAGATTTTTTAATTGGGAATTTTACCTGATACATACAGTAAAGATTTAAAATATTTGATTGTAAATGTATTAACAGCAGCTAGGATTCTGTTTGCTAAAACTTGGAAAAATGAGAAAATACCATTACAGGAGGAAATTATTAAGAAAATGTGCTGAAATGAGTAGATTGACATTTGAAATTAGAGAACAAGAGGATAAACAATTTTATAAAATTTGGGACCTTTTCTATCAATGGTTAGATAATAAAATACAATAATAGAATATCTAGAATATCTAGAATTTTAGAAAATAATGAATATATAAATATGTATTTCTTTTTTTTGTTATCATATCTATAAAATGTTTTTAGGATAGTTTTGGCAGGATTATATGAATTGTTATAAAATAAACTAAGTAAATTATAGTTATCTCGCAAAGTATGAATGAACAAAATTATAGTCAAATGATTGTTTAATACTAGGGTACTAGGGTATTCAATTTTTGATTGATAATATGAGTTATTATGCAATGTAACTGTAATTGAGACAATGAAATGGATGCACAACAAATTTGTAAACCAATTGACACATTGCTTGTACACTTATGAAAGAAAGTTGGATGATTTTATGTTTTGTTTGTTTTTGTTTGTCTTTAAAAACCAATAAAACTTGTTTAATTAAAAAAAAAAAAAGAATAGCTGTAAGTGAAAAAATCTGCCAATTCTGAATGCATCCTGTTGCTCTTGGACGACAGAACTAGAACCGTGTAGGGATAATGTGCCATTCACACTACTGCTTACAGTTTGTTTTTCTAGAGCAGATCTATCAAACTTCCGGCCTGCGTCATGCGCTGGCCACGCCCATGCCTGGTTTAGCAAGGGGAAAAAAATCCCGCTACATCAAGTGACACTATCATGATGGCATGAGTTTGACAGCTCTGTTCTAGAGACTGGATTAGTTGGATTGATTTTGGGAGTAGTGTTAGATTATCCTAGGTTCTTAATTCTGGAGAATTTCAGTGTCCATGCTGAGTTTCTTTGTTCAGGAATGGTTTGGGATTTTATGTCTTCTTTGCTTACCTTGGATTTATGTTAGCTAACATCTGACCTTGTACACATAGAAGAGTACTTGGATTTAGTTCATTTTTTTGGTCAACATATGATGATCTGGAGGTGTAGGAATTATGTGTGACTCTGTTGCCATGGACAGATCACTTCCCAGTAACTGATAGAGTGATGACTAATATCAACCTCTGTAGGGAGGGAAGGCTGGTTAAAATGGTCTGACCCAGGCAGATGATGAATCTAGAACAATGTTTCTCAACCTTGGGAACTTTAAGATGTCAGAACTATGAGGAGTTCCCAGAATTCTGGGAGTTGAGGTCTATACATCAAGTTCCCAAGGTTGAGACACACAGATCTAGAGTACTTATAGATTTATTTTACATTGATTGTGATACTCATTATGTTTTAGCTGATTTGTGGTAGTTGTGCATATTACTCTGATTGCTGTTTTTCCTATTGCAGATCCTAAATCAAGCCTATTGTTGCTCAAAGTAGCTGGGAGTGAGAAAGCAAATGGGACTTCAGCTGGAGTGAAAGTAGAGCAACTCTCAAGGTAGATCAGAGCGAGCAGGAAGTAAACCCCTCATTTGCATTTCTATCCTCTGCAGTGGAGACATAGTGGTTTTATGCCTCCATTATGTCTGCACAAAACAGATACAATGCCTTTCCACACTAGGTAGCCTCTCCTGCATCAAACATTGGATGGAGGAAGTAGGAAAATTAGTGTCTTATGTTTGCATTGTTCAGGATAGATGAAGTCAAATAGATCTTTTTTTGAACTGTTTGGGCAGGTTATAGGAATGTAACTTTAGCATTGTGTGTCTTGTTATTTTGGAAGCCTTGGGGTTTATACGGTGGTGGGATTCAATTTTTTTTTACTACCGGTTCTGCAGGTGTGGCTTGGTGAGTGTGGCAGGGGAAGGATACTGTAAAATCTCCAGTCAGAGGTGGTATTTGCTGGTTCTCCGAACTACTCAAAATTTCCACTACCAGTTCTCCAGAACTGGTCAGAACCTGCTGAATGTCACCTCTGAACTTGTAGATCTTCGGGATATGGACAGGGTGTATGGTGAGCTAAAACCTGTACTCAATCCATGACTAAGGGAGATGACCAGTTGTTTCCTTGTAATAGGGACATATTTTCCTCTTATTTCTCCCTTTCCTCCAGGAACAATAGGAAGTCTCTGTTAAAGAAATATTCCTTTAGGATATTTAGACTCCAATAGTACTTGCCTGTGAAAGTTGATTAGGAAAATATGATATCACAGGTGCATTTGAAAGATACTGATTTTGGATGGGTAGGGTGGCCCTTTTATTTTACATATTTTGTTTTTAACTGAACAAAAAATAACAAAATTTTTAAAAAATGAACAATCAAAAGCAAGCAAAGAAAAGAGGTACTGTGTGTGTGAGAGAGAGAAAGAGAGAATGCGTTTTTTAAAGGAAAATAAAAACATCATAAGCACTCAATATTTCTATCTAGAATGGTGTTTGTATACATAAATATAATCAGTTTGGATAAATGTGAGTAATATGATTAATCACAGCTAATCAAGCATGAATAAATTTATCCTTAGCTGTGTTTCCAAAACATTGTATTATTTTTTTAACCAAGTCAATTTTCCACACTTTTAAATACCTCCATTGAGAGAGATATTTGAATTTACCAGTGTTTCCTGATAAGAAGCTTAGCCTCTAACAAAAGGAATTATGTCAACTTTTTAGATTGCATCTACTTAAATACCTTAAGAAACATGGAGAATAAACCAGCAGCAGGCTTTATTATTGGGTAATATTTTCAATTTATTCAAAAACTTCTGACCAAATGGAGTTCATACTGGATATTGCCACCAAGGATAGCAGTGTGAACCAGTTTATTTGCAGCTTTGCCAGCCCAATCAAGAAAAGTTACAATTTATATAATTTTAGCAGAGTAGAGACGTATTTATTGCTTATCTTCATGGTCAATTTTTGATGACCATGAACAGGTTTAAAAAGATTTTTATACCATGAAGAATTTGAGAAGAATTGAATCCTTTTTCATCATCCCATTTTTAAGAGTTTCAAGAGAATCTAATTGAACAATCTTAGCTACTACAGCCTGAAAACTATGAATGGAAAAAAAGAAGAAAATGAGAATTAAAGAACACTGTGCCTAATAAAGAGGGTTATTGTCAGTATAATGAAACAAAGCATCTTGATATGGCACACACAACTGGGCTATGTGATTGGAATAGAATGTCTCTGTGAAGTGCTGCAAAATTTCATTTTGCAGAAGAAAAAACTAAATGAAGAAAAAACTAAATGAAGATTTAAGACCAAAGCTAGAAGAATAGTTTTACAAAACACAATGCTTCAAAACTAATAAAGCATCCTTAATGGGAAAAAATTAAAAATAATTTCAAGATGTGAAATGGAGACATTAAGACACCAATTATGAAGTTAATCTTTATGATATGCTTGCATTTATCTTACTTGAAGAATGCCTGCATTTTTTTGTGTTCAACAAACTTTGATTTCATTCTACCATTATCTGAAAATTATTCTTCCAATATTAAACAAATATGTGGACAAGTATACTGCCTTTAGAAATAGAATTTATTCCATGTTATATGAAACTGAACAACTTTAGATTAAAATATAGATTTTTAAAACAGCATCACATAGAAGCTCTTAGCATCCAGCCTCAAGCTTAGGCTATATAGATTGAATGGTTTTATTTATTTTTTCCTCTTTAAAAGAAAAACAGCAGCAGCCAACCAATCCCTAATAATTATTATTTGATTAAATGGCTCTGGTTGCACAGTTCATTCAAACAGTGTAATCCAATGCTCTCTTGGTGCTCAGAAATGTTGTTTTCTATAGTGGCTATGTGGGATGCTTCAAATAATAAAATATTTTTCTTATGGTTTGGTCCATGTTTTACTTTCTCAGGCACTCTTAAGCAAGAAAATATTTCTGTTCAATTGCATAGTTACCCCAGCAGGTGGCAATAATAGCACATACAGCATCTACTGTTTCTTAGTGGCTGGGGGTAGACCTGATAAATAGGCCTTAATAATTAGAGCTCCATTTGACAGTGCAAAAGCAAAAACGAATTGCTATGGCATTGATAATCCCCAGGGAAGGGCCAGCCATGTTTCAACAACATTTTAGTCTTTGATGTCTTCAATGGATGTTGGCATGGAAGGACTTGGAAGAGAAAAATGAACTGTGCTGGGAACAAGGCAAGTTGTGAACAGATGCTTTGAACTTGGTATTTATATGCTTGAACACATTAGTAGATAATGGGGTGGGGGGAGAAGGAGAGAGACTGGGTAATCCCATTATGAAAATAGCTGCAAAGACTAGACTGGGAAAAGATGCAGGAAGAAGGCAGTACTAAACCATTTCCTTAAAGCCACAGAGCTCATTGCATAGAAATCAAGGGCTTCTGTATCATACATTTTTACTGACCTGAGGACTGCAGGAAACATGCAGAAAAATATTGTAATTTACGCCCCCCACCCCAATCTTTGGTGTTCATCGTTATATCAGATTCAACCTCTTTCCATGGCAAGACTATCTGGGTCTGTATAAGCCTTGGGCTTTTGACATTCTCTGAAGATTAGAGTAATTACTGTTCCCGTTCCCACCACGCACAGTCAGTTCACCTCCAAACAGCCAGCCTCGGTATTCAGCTGCTAAAAACTCATCATTGTTGTATCCTTTGGTAATTTTTTCCTCTAAATTAAGACCATATTCCTAACGCAATGCTATCAAAGTGTAGTGAGGACCAGATGTTGAACTATTGAGATGTCAAGGTTCAAGTCCACAGTCAAACACAGAAACTTCCTGTCTGATGGGCCTCTCATTCGCTTCCACACAACCTCCTTAATTGTTGGGGGAAAGGGGGAATGGGAGGAAGGAGTGCTGTGCATATAGTCAAAAGGCAGGACCTAAATGTTACAACTAAATAATACATAAAAAGCATTAGGGAAAGATTCAGCTTAACTTATGACCATTCGTTTAACAACAGTTCAAAGTTACAGCGGGACTGAAAAAGTAACTTATGACTCATCCTTGAAATTACATCTGTTGCACAGCCCCTGAAGTCATGTGATTACACTCCAGGCATTTGGCAGCCAGCTCACATTTGTGACAGTTGCACCACCCTGTAGTTTATGGGATCACAATTTATGACCATCTGGTTTCCCATGAGCAAAGTTAAGAGGAAAGCCAGCAGGGAAGGTCGCAAACCGTATCATATCACATCTCACTTAACAATTATGGTGATTCGCTTAAAGAATTGGGTGTGCTCATGTGATGCCCCACTTCACAACCAGGCTGCTTAATGATGAATTCCTCAATCCCACATGGGAAAATAAGTCAGGGACTACCTGTAAATCATAAGTGCAACATCTTTATGCATTCTGTGGTTTTACTTTTGGATGTTTGGATGCGTATGTTATTCAGTTCACATATATCCACTTATTCCCAGTGTACATGTTACACAGTTTCATTTGGTTGAAACCAGTTGGTTGAAGAGACCTAAATTGTGGCATTTGTGAGTTTCGCATGTTGAGCTGTTGTTTGAGTAGATGACCACTGTTCGCTTGCATTTAGGCCTTCCAAAGGTAATATTGTTACAAAATGAGGGCAACTATCCACACACAACTATGTCTCTTGTGTCCTGAGCATGGAAGTTTGGGAAGCTCACTCTGCAGGGCTCTGGGGCAACCCCTCTTTTTCCCTCTCTTTTGTGGCTGTGGAGGGCTGCAGATTGTACAAAATCCTCTAGAGGGCGCTTTCGTTTAGTATGCCAGTGAAAGCTTCTGCAACAAATCAGTGATCTCAAAGCCTGCTTCCCTAGCAGAGCTTCTTGCTTTGTGTAAAGGACAGGCATCCCTTTTTCAAATGTAGCTCCTGGCACTGTGAAAAGGGTGAAAATACCCGTGCAGGTCTAACCATGACATTTTCTGCTTCGGAGAAATCAGAACTCATTACCACTGTTGGACGACAAAGTAAAAACAGCAGCAGGACGGAGAGCAGGGAAAAAAAAGGCCCCCAAACTCAACATTTATTTTATATTTATTTATTTTATTTTGTCAAGAGATTATAAGATAACAGGTATAAGTATAAGCATGGTTATGAATCCATGAAATGGATACATATAACCAAAATAAAAAGAAACAATAGGACAGGGACGGTAGGCACGATTGGTACGCTTATGCACGCCCCCTACAGACCTCTTAGGAAAGGGGTGAAGTCAATAGTAAACAGTCCAAGGTTAAAGTTTTTGGGGTTTGGGGAAAAGAAACCACAGAGTCAGGTAGAGTATTCCAGACATTGACCACTCTGTTGCTGAAGTCATATTTCCTGCAATCAAGTTTGGTGCGGTTGACCTTGAGTTTTGGTGTGGTTAGCTTTGAGCTTTTAATGCTTTTTCCTGCAGAGTTTGCTGCTTGGTCAAACACTGCAGTATTGAATGAATGTTGAGAACCCTGCAAAGGGAACTGACAAGGAAGCAGTAATCCCCAGTTGAGGTAAAGAAAAGCGATGGCCTTGTTTATAGGTAAATAAAGGGAAACTCCCCTAGATAAAGTACTGACAGGGGATGTATGATACAGAGAAATGCAGGCAGATCTGACTCCAGAATCTAAAGTGGTGATGCTGAAACTATGACATTTATATCATAAATTACATGCCTTGGTATTTTTGGTGACACTGCCAGGCTTGCAGACCTTCGGGAAGTCGCTGTGGGTCTGTTGTCACGCAACCTCTGCAGCCTCCAAAAAGCATGTGAGAATAGGTCATGCTCTCCTGCTCTTTTCAGAGGCTGCAAGGCCAGATAGAAGTATTCTCTGAAACTTCCAGGCCTCATGCGATCTGGAGCTGCCTTGAATAGGCATTTTGTAAAATATTTATAATTATGTAAAGTATTTATTGAGTTTTAGATTTAAACAATTGAATTTATTACTCGTGGTTTGGAATTGTCTCTCTTTTGTCCAGGGTGGGGTGGCATGCCATCAAGGTAGGAATTTTCTGATTTTTTTGACCATCATCACTGATCTAAAAGCTCCAGATCTAATGCTGGAAATCTTTGCAGGTGGAGTTTTTATTTCTGCAGGAAGCCAAAAAAAAATCTCCTGCATTAAGGAGTTCTCGGGCAGACAAAGGCAGAGCTGACGAACCTTATTTTTAAGCATGAGCAGGTATCTGAGTAGAAGGAGCAGGAGCAAGGCTCATCATCATTACTATTGACCTCTGCACATTCTGTTGAAGATCTGGGCAAGTTTGGTTGCTCACTGTGCAGGATATCCTAGAAATGACTTGGACAGCAGTTACAAACAGCTTACTCACCTAAGCAGTCTTCAGCTGATGAGCAGATGTTAAGATGGGTGACAGCTGACCCGATCCTCATTCTTTTCTTACCCGCTCCATCGTTTTATTCACTGAAATCAGGCTTTTGTAATATCTCAACAGAGTAATTGAATTCTTACTTCATTGGATTTTAAAAGCCTGTGATTAGAGTGCTGCTTTGGGATCTAGGTTTTAGAGAGATAAAACAAAGAGAAGGAGAAGAAGGAGAGAAAGAAAATGGGGCACTGAAGATGGGGGTGAGCAAAGGGAAAAATAAGCTCTTCCTGAAATAGCAGCATAGAAGCATAGAGAGAAAAAACGTTTCTGTATCCAGTGCTGTTAGCTTTGAGTGTCTTCTCTTGTGTGCTGAATCAGTCTGTAGTGTTTGAAAGGTGCCGGGTTCAGTCTGTGAAGCCTTTTCCTTTTCCTTCTCTTCCCCTCTCAATCCATTCCGTTCCATTCTCTCCTTGTTTGATAGCCAGAAAAGAGGCTCCCAATTGAAAACAAACTTCCTTCTCAGATGGAGCAAGGTCATAAGTTTTGAACTAAGTGGCATTCACCAGATTCTCTTGGTAGGTGGTGTTAGAGATCTGGGCTGTCCCTTTATGCCTATGCTAATTCAGGTTCCTCTTTAAAATGCTTTTCTCCTAGGATCTGTCCAATCTGTTTCATTGCCCCATCATTTGCTGTGGTCGATCCAAGTGCTGCATTGCTGCTACCAGACACTTCCACGCAGCTTCTTTGAGGGAGATGAGCTGAGGAAAGGAGCTGTTTGAGTAGAGATTACAGGCTCATGGTGTGGCAGAGGGAGGAAAACTGACAAAATTGTGGACATAAGAGATAATAGAATCTGGAAGAATGTGTTTGCGGTTTATGCCGTTTCCAGACCTCCCAAGATCGTTCACATTTACCTGAGGCAATTTTCAGCCTTCAAGTGCTGTTTTAATAAACTGGATTTGATCTCTCAGGACACCAGAAAAATTAAGCTTCGCTGCTACTGTCAACTAGTAACAGGCCTCACTTCCTAATATTAACTTTGTGAGTTATAGAAATGTATAAGCTTTGGGGGAAAAATAGCCCTTGCTCAGGTTTTCTTGTTTAATTCATACTGGCTGATCTCTGCTATGTTTGGCTTCCTTTCAGCCACCCAAACACTAGTCTTCCTCAGAAAACACTTTGTTTCTGATGAAGAAATATTTAGGAGCTAATCTTTTGAGTGAGAAAAGTACTTTGAACATGCTCAGAGACTCTTTTCCATAGATTTCGTGGCTCAGTTTAGGCACTCCCAGGAAAGGTGGCTCCTTTTCACTAAGGGCTGCTCTACTTTCCAGGTACTTTCTGTCCTTTCCACCAGCTTATCGACAGTGTAATAGTGGAGTGGTGGGGAGGAAACCATTATAATGTCTGCAGGGAAGAAAATTGGCACATCCTTTTTTGAGTTATGATTCACATTGAAAGCCTTAGAATTATTGTTTAAATTATAAAACAGTAAGTGCTTTATAAAGAGTTAATGTTTAAAAATCAGTCTCTGTGTGAGTTGAAATGGGAACTATTGACAGTTTGTTATGCATACATTTTGTACCGAGCCTGGTGGAAAGTAGTTTAAATCTAAGTTTATAAAGGTCGGCTTGAATTTCTCAAGTGAAGCACAACATTTCAAGAATAATTAACTAATGTTGACCAGGGGGCTAAGGTTACCTCAAAATTGCCCCCTCATCCCATTCCCTGCTAACCAAAATCCCTTCACACCTTATTCAGCTTTCCCAACTGCTTTGACAACTGCACATTATCCGAGAGAGTAGCCCAAAGCAGAGCTCTAATCTGAATAGCTTTTTACAAGGGGAAAAAGTGTCTTGTCTTCTTTTCTTTATCTTCAGCCATGGCTGATTTTGTCAGGAAACCATCAGAATGGGTAGGCTCAATTTAGTTCAGTTGTAGGTGCTGTTAAAGGGCAAAGTGGGTGACTTCAATCTTTCAAAATCTCTGTAAAACTCCCAGTCGCTCAATTTTACTCTTTAAATCTTCCTCAAATGGAAAAAAAAATAGTCCTGTAAAGGCCTACTAGTTCGCCCAGTCTTATTTAAAGGGTTCCTCAATGCTATGGAATTCAAAGTGAATTTCCATAAGCAAAACAAGCTTCAGCAAATACATTTGGCTTATGGAACAGCTATGCAAGGCTGGACCTGGTTACTACATGAATGGGAGACCACTGAGAAATCCCAGACCTGTATAAATATTCTGGAAAAAGATAATAGCAAGTTACTTCCATACTGTTCCCAAGAAAATTATATGCACGTGTCTTTGTAATAACCACAAGTTAAGCTTGACTCAAAGGAGACTTTTACAATATACCCCACTTCATACATTCATTTATTTATTTCCAAGAATAGTTGCTTTGTATATGGCTAGAGAGGTTGGTGTTCCAGGAAATCATCTTCTACAGCATGGGTGTCAAACTCGATTGCATCACGTGATGTATCATGACATATTGTGGTTTGGGGTTTTTTTTGCCTTTGCAGAGCCTACCAGTTTGACAGGCCTGTTATACAGCATGAAGTGGGAACTGGAGAAAGAGGAATACCCATAAAAGTTCTCCTTTTGGTGATTATCTTTCCTATCTGTGCTGCAATAAGAATGTTGACCTTCAAAGTTTTTGATGAAGAAATATTAGCGAGCTATGGTGGCACAGAGGTTAGAGCGCAGTATTGCAGACTAACTCTGCCTTCCACTGCCAGCAGTTCGACCCTGACTGACTCAAGGTTGACTCACAGTTTTACCATCCTTCCAAGGTCGGTAAAATGAGGACCCAGATTGGGGGCAATATGCTGGCTCTGTAAACTGCCCAGACAATGCTGTCAAGCACTATGAAGTGGTATATAAGCCTAAGTGCTAGTGCTAGTGCTATGTTACTTGGTAAGGAAAATTCTTCCCCTACTAATTTTTTCCTGCTTTTTTCCTCTTTTTTAATGATAACTTTATTAAAAATTACATTATATAGATAAAAGCTACAAAAGATAAATAAGACAAGGTGAAAAAAAGAAAAAAGTAACTTTGCTTGGTCAACTTTAACAACACATTGCCACTTTTTAAAAATATAACAAATTATCTCTTCACCCCATATCTCACCTCATTCTCTATAAACATATCTTTAAATCCTCGTTCATCTTGATCACCAAAGGTCCATTAAGTATTACTGAAAATAACCACATATCTACTGTGTTTCTCCAACAATACGACCTCTCCCAATAGGAAGACCCAGCATGTTTTCTAGGCATAAAATGAAATTAAGCCCCTCCCCCCAAATTTAGGCCTATTTTAAAACATGCAAAATGGGGGGAAGGGCGGGAGGACTTGCCGTTAGGAGCGCCCTGAGGGCAGCAATTCCTCACCACCAGCTGCTCCTAATGGGCGATCATGGCAGAGCACGGAGAGCTCCCTACTCCTGCCAAGCACCTTTGCAGCAGATCCAAGACCTTCAGCACCCGCTGCTATTGATTTCCCTTCTGCCCATGCCGCTGCTGCGTTTGGAGCTGGCACCTCCATGTTTGCAGCACCACTGCTGTTTGGAGCACCGCTGCCGTTTGGAGCTGCCGCTTCTGCATTTGGAGCTGCCACTGCGTTTGGAGCTGCCGCTTTCACGTTTGGAGCGCTGCCGCTGTTTGGAGCACTGCTGCTGTTTGGAGCTGCTGCTTCCGCATTTGGAGCTGCCACCGCGTTTGGAGCTGCCGCTTCTGGATTTGGAGCACTGTCGCTGTTTGGAGCACCACCGCCATTTGGAGCGCCGCCGCCACTCCAAACACGGCGGCAGCTCCAAACAGAGAAGTGGCAGCTCCAAACATGACGGTGGTTCTCCAAATGGCAGCGGCACTCCAAACACGGAAGCGGCAGCTCCAAACGTGGTGGCGGAATGGGCAGAAGGGAAAGCAACAGCGGCAGGTGCCAAAGGTCTTGGGTCTGCAGCAAAGGTGTTTGGTGGAAGTAGGGAGCTCTCTGCACTTTGCCATGATCATCCGTTAGGAGCGACTGGTGGCAAGGCTGCCTGTGGGGCACTTTAGATGAGGATGCAAGGGGGGGAATTAAGTCACCCCCAAAAAGATGGCCTAGCCGTTTTTTCAGGGCTCAAAAAAATATAAGACCCGGTCTTATTTTATGAGAAACATGGTATTATAAACTTATTCTAAATAAAACCACTTAATTTTCTTTCTATGCATCTATATCTCTTTCTATATTCTTAAACAAACTTCATCAATCAAATACAATAATTTTTTAAAAAAATCCCAGTAAAGGTTTCTAAGAATAATTGCCAGAAATCAGATAAATTTAAAATATAAGAAATGTCTTTCCCATATATCTATTTAGCATTAAAGCAAAACCTTACATCTTCCATAAGTAAAAAAAATGCCAGAAAAAGAACTTTTATCTAGACATAACCTTTATAAAGTCAAAAAAGATCCTTTAAAGATTGCCAAAAATAACAACCTATTGCAACTTTATATTATTTCTCTTTACTCGCAAGTATTTTGATCTTAATCCCTTTCAAATGATACCCCAACACTTAGTTTCTCTCCCTTTTCCTTTTGTCTTTTCTCACAAAATCACAAATAATATTAACAATTTTATAAATCCAGTACAAAAAGATTGTACAAACCACTTTTCTGGTCTATTACTCATAAATCTTTTTTAATTATTAAAACATCAGCTAGCTTCATTTGCATGCTCAGTTGACTTTATTTTTTTAAAAAACTTCATTTTTAAGTTCACATTTAAATCATTTTGTTTTTGCCAAGTGAAATTTGTTTCTCTTTCCATGGCATGATGTAGTCTTTCAATAATGAAAGAAATCTTCTAGTGCCCTCTACTGTCCAACTTTCAAATATCTAACTTATGACATTTTTTCCTCAAAGAATGTAAACATCCAGTTTCCCATGGGAAGGATTTTATAATTAATTTCAAACATTTATTCCAAATCTCTGTGGACCCTTAGTTTATTTTTATCTTTCCAAAATCAATATTGTAAACACACTTTTGCTGTATTCCAAAAACTAGCATTTTTCCAAGTTCTTAAAATTGTAGTTAAAACTTCTTTCACTAAGAAAGAGATGACTCAACTAGTGAATACAGTAGAAACTTGCTGATCCCAAGGTTTTTTAATATTTCCAAATCAATAAATGGCAATCCAAAGTGATTAAGATATGAGACTCAGTCAAGTCTTTTGTCCTTAAGGGACTGTTTTACAACTGTGAACTTAGATGGTACGGCTTGATTCCCAGCCACTCAAGTCATAAGTTGATTCAAAACCACAATTCCTGTGATCCACATGTGAGTTATTTCATGATCTCCCTTTTATCCAGAGAGATTTTACTGGTCTGGGTGCAGCATTCAATCATTCTCTTGTTTGTGCAGGACATCTAGCTTACCATGGTGCTCACCGGCAATCCTTCTTCCTCATTTTCTCCCTTTCATGTACTTTGTTTACTGCCACAGCTTGCAAATTGTTGCGTTAAGGAGTCCATTTTACAATGTTTCTTGATTGAGAATTTTAGCCCTAATTGTGTTGCCGCGAATGTTACAAAGAAGCCATTGCACACAGTATATTTTTGCAAAATGTTATTGCATGGTTATTGATTTTGCTTTTCAAGCTCCTTGGTGGAGTTATTAATTGTCATTTTATTAAGTAATATATGTGCTGGATTTATAGGATAGGTAAAAGCTAATGCAAAGCACCAACCAAAAGAGAGGAAAGGATGGTTGAAACTGTGCTTAAAAAGAAACTGATTAAAGCCAATTAATGTTGCCCATTGTCTGAGAATTAGAAAAAGCTTCTTAAGGAGGGATTTTTAAGTAAGCTCTGCTGGTTTGTGGAGGAGAAATAATCCAGAACAGCCAACATTAAAAGAGGAAAGAAGGAAGGAAATAAGTAAATGGGGGGAAATTGGGGAACATGGTAGATTTACAAAGCTCAACTCAAGAAGTAGATCCAAAATCAAGAAAGTGCTATTTTTAATTGACAGAAGATCTTGAGCATCTTGGAAAATTGCCCACAAAACATATAGGCGAAATGATTGATTAACATGCTCACTCTTCTGCTTACAAATCATTATTTTGATCTTATTCTCCTTCTTTGGAGCTTCTGTGAATAATTCTATCTATCTGTGGTCAGAGATCATGCAGAATCAGATTTCTTTTTAGTATAGCTCAAAGGGAAAGCATGGTGTATTGAGGGGCAATGGAACCTACTGACTGAAGCTTCTATAGCGTGTGAGGCTCATAGTAGAATTCTAGTACAGTTTGATTGATTTTTTTTTTAAACAACTTATTGTACGTACCTTTGGACACAATATAGGGAAAACCCAAATTAGACTCTGCTTAATGCAAAAATTATATTCCGTAACTGATTATTTTATAAAATTGTCTTATCTCTCCCCTCCCCCTTTTTTCCTTTTCAATTATTTGAGGGTATTATGGTCCTATTGCAATTGGTACATCCAGAGCTAGGACTGGAATACAGGCCTGTCCATCAAGTAGGTCCATCAAACTAGACTGCTCTGCTGAAACTTTAAAAAGCTTAATCTGAGGAGGGTTTGCATTCTTTGCAAAATAATTCAGGCAAATATACTCAGGTCCAGCTGTTTCTGAGACCAGATTTTTATTATCATCATTATTATTATTCTTACATGGTATTCAATGGTAGGAATACTGTGGGTCCTGGCAATGTTTGCAGTTGCTGAAAAGGCTTTTGTCAAAGCTGGCTAACCAGGAAAGTAATTTTCTCAAGTGAGAAACCTTTGGATGGAGTTTGGGGGAAATGGGGGAGATTGGAAGGGAGAGAATGAGATTCAGAGGTGAAATTATTGATACATCCTATGGCTGTCTTAGAGGCTATGAGGTTGCACAACAGATTTTTTTATATGCTGAGCGCTGGAGAACTTACTGCTTCATGCAGGACCTTCTGGAAACATGGGCAGGTGGAATAAGCAAACCTTTCCATTGTTTTGCTGCTCTTGTCCCTCCAGAGCTATCAAGTGGGGAAGAGAAGCGGAAAGGGCTGGTGGTCACCCTGCCTTAATTGTTAGCCGAGACTTGTCAGAAACATTAAGGTAAAGTGTTTCAATGAAAGAGATAATTGAAAATCAAAAAAGACTTCATTAATTTGGTTAAACAGAGCTGGAGTTGAATTGTTTTTCATCAGAAGAGATTTAATATTGACACGCAATTAAATCCTTCTGCTGTCCTGGTGCCCTGCTCTCTTTCCTACAACTAAGGCGGACTCAGGGATGCAGGAATGGGCAGCTTTAAGAGATTGGTGAAATGACTGGGGGGTCCCAAGAGGGCAGGGCAAAGAGAGAAGCCCTAAAACAGGGGAAGGAGGGGAGGATGTGGCTGAAAGAGATGAAGAAAAGGGGGAGGGTCTGAAAATGTGACCAGGAATGTGAAAATGTGTTGGGGAGACCATTTCAGACCATTATGAAGGCCTCCTTCTTTATTATAATGCCCCCTTCTTGAACTCATCATCCCAGACAATGAGATTCACATAATTGACATAGCTTGAAATTTCAGATTTCTTGATTAAAGAAGCACTGGATTTAGTGCTGCAGAATCTCAGTAATGCAATAGCGAGGGGAAGGGGGAGACAAATGAGTGATGCTGCAGGAACAATTCCTCCACGTCCTTCGAAAAAGGAAAATTCTGGCAACTTTAAGCATTCATTGGTATTGTAAGACAGGTAGGACTTGCATCAGTACTCTAAAACTTTACCGGGAGAGGAAACGAAGTAAAGTGGCTATTGACATCTCTGCTTAGGACTGATCTGCACTTCTGATCTTGCTCAGACCGCCTCCTATTGGAGAGGACAAGAACACAGGGCATGATGCTTACCTTGTCCCAGTCCTCACCTGAGTTTTCTGGCTTTGCCTCAAAATGAATGATTTCTCTCCTGCCATTTGAAGCCAGGAAATCTGATTCACCTATTGTGCTTTGTGACAGCTTACGTAAATACCTTCATTCCCTTTGGTTGATTTATGCTATGGTAAGCGTGTTCCTGTCCCCCGGTTATTTTGTGTAGGGCTGCCTGTCATGAGAAGGTGGATTTTTTTTAGTAGGTGTTTCTTGATCATACAACATCTTCAGTGCCAGCAGGTATGCAGTTTGCTCCCTATTTATATACAGTAGTATGTCCTACTATCTATAAAAAATCCCCCATAAGGAACTATCAAGGACAATCAAGCAGACAACCAATACTGATAGGGCAAGCTACTGTATATAAACCCCACATTCACTAGTATAAAGGTAGTCAGGTAATGAAATGTCTGTAAGCAAACAACCAAGCTCAGAGACCACCAAGGACTCCACAGTTCAACCTTGACTTACAAATATTCTCTTCTAATGAAACATCTGCCAGCAAACAATCAATTCAGAGAGCACCCAAGACTCTCCAAATTGACCAGGATTCAGTCAGGTTCCCCCTTCTATCCCATGGGAAAAAATGAGTCTTTTTTTTTTCCCACCAGTCATCAAAGGATGTGCCCACAAAAGGGAGACCTGGTTGCTTTCTTGGCATTGTTAGTAGAGGGCAGTGGGATTCAAATATTTTTACTACTGGTTTGGTGGCTGTGGCTTGGTGGGTACACACTTTGCATGTACCCGCGTGTCTAACACGCACTTTGCACAGGCGCAGAGGCATTCTAACTTGCCTCTTGCAAGCCTACACGATCCCGGTCGCTTCAGCAGCTGCTGTGTGGCACTCTTCTATGCCGCACAAAGCAGCTATGCTTCAAATTCAGAGGATAAAGGTGAGTCTGGATGCCCGGGCGCGCAGGTAGGCCCAACAGCAGAGCAGTGGAGAGAACTGGTATGGTCTCTGCTGCTCATCGCTGCTACCGGCTTGGGAGAACTGGGCCAAACCGGTAAAATATCACCACTGGTAGGGGGAAAGGAGCAGGAGAATCCCCCCCAAAAAAACCTTCCGTCCAGAAATAGCACCTGGCCATCAGTGGAGGAAGGAATTGAAACCCAAATACAGATTTTATGAGTGAGCTTCATTTCCAGCTCCAGGTTCACATGTGGGAGACAAACAGCTGAACGTTGCAATGTGGAAAACCCTCCATTGTGACATTTACAAGTCCCGGTAGGTGGCTTTAGTTCAGTCAGTCAGGTTTAACCTGGAAACAGGTCTTATGTTTACTTGAAATAAAGAAATGGAACCATGAATATTGCACAAGTAAAAGTCGAGTGAAATTAAGAAAGATCTAACCCAAATTCATCCGTTTTTATGAAAATGCCTGCAACGCTTCCTGAAAATTCAGATTATGTCCCCAAAATGTAGGAGATTGTTACCATAAAGTAGTTGTGCCAATAAATATTCCTTTTCTCCCATTAGCAAAGCAGGCTTGATCATGCTTGAGTTGGGTGCTCTGAGTATAGAGCATCGGCTCATATTACACAGGGGAATGTAAAACTGGGCCAGTTACAGGTTTTATGTCAGCCCCTGAACTCAAGATTTCATTACCAAAGTTCTTGGTAATTCTTACCTGTCTCCTCAATCCCTACCTCCTCTCCCTAATGAAACTTTCATCGCCAGTTCTATCCTTTCTTTTCCCACTCTAAATTAGAGTTCTCTTCTCCTGCCCTAGTTGTGCCTTCTCCCTATATTCTTTTCTCCCAACTCCTCCATGGGAGTTCTGTATGTGTAGCTTTTTGCTGCTACAGTGACTACAGAGACTGCACAATGACTCGCTTTCATGCTCCTTTTTAAGGGCATCAGTTCCAATCAAGCTAGAAGGCTTGGAGGAAAAGACGGTGCTTTCCTTTCCCAGTAATCATCACGATAAATAAGCAGCAACTGGCTGATGTTGAAGAAACATTCCTGTTCACACTCACGTTCAAAGAAGCCAGTGGGAATTGTTGTCCTTCTATCAAACTGGACAATGCAGAATCATTCCAGAAGCTTTGGTAACACAATAGGGGCCTCTGCAGCAGAAACACATCTCCCAGTTGAGACGGACTAGCCAAACTCTGTCATCCTGTTAGGAGCCTATAGGGCTAAAAAGAATAGGAATTTTGCTCTGTTATTTTTCCTCTGCCAGACTTCTGGGGTTGTAGCAGAGTCTGTCAGGAGTAGGCTCCCATTCCTCAATGGGAACATGCTTGGCAAGTCTTTGGAGGACAACTTTCTTTGCTCTCCATTTATTGTGTGACTGCCAGACTTTTTTCCCACTGAGAAATTGGAAGTTGGTTCCGAGATGGAGGTCAGCAGTGGGCAGTCTGCCGTCTTATAAGCAGGTGCCCAGCTCTGCTAAGCTATGGTGTTGGTCCTGCTGGGGTGTCCTTAAGGATAACGAAAAAATACCAATGGGCTCCCTTCTGGCAGAAGGGAATTATGGGTAGTTTGTCTAGTCCCTCATCTCTTTGGTTTACCATGAGTTAACTGGCAAGATGAACATGCATGGATGCATTCCATAGCTATTATAGTGCTGAGGAAGAAAAAGGAGTGGTAGAACTGAGGGTGGAGTCAAAAGAGGAATCAGCCTAGAATCTCTAGGTAGCCACTAACAAACCAAGTCCAACCCCTCTTGAATTCTGTTGATGCTTAACCAGCAGCAAAATAATGCTAACCATTAGTTGAGTAGATCCCTGTGCATAGGCATGAGTAGTAATAAATCAATGTAATTGGAACTTCATATGGAGTCCTGGTTTTTAAGTCTAACCTAAAAGCTGCTATGGGTTTTGGGAATAATTTAGCATAACATGGAATAGATTGAGTACAGGATTTACCAAGCTTGTGGTTTCCTATGTTACCGACGAGGGTGGAGAACATACATTCAGACAGGCCAATCATCACATCACATTAACCAATTTCTTGTAGCACAGTTATAAACTTTGTAAATTAGAAGTCAATTGGTTGCTTCCATTTGCAAAAGATTATGCTACAAGTCAACTGGTCAATTTTTAAAGAGCCATAGGATTTGCTTTTTTTTTCGCAGTATGAGATGACAGTTGCCGTCATTATTGAAAATGTAAAGCTCTTGCTGGTAATGAGTTCCAATCCCAGAGCCCATGAATAGAATGCAGGGCAATGATTCAGGAATCGCCAGTGGCAAAGGCACATCACAAAGGCAACTTCTCCTTTGTACTGCTTTCCTATTCTCCATCTCTAGATCGGCAGCACTGCAGTCTCCCTGGCTCATCTGGGGTGAGATAACTGAGCAAACAGGCTGGGAGGCAGGGGACGCTGGGGCCAGTGTTAATTTAATTGAGTCAGTTTGTTCACAGCAGAATATTAACCTCTTAGGCAATAACTTGAGAGAGAATTCTACTCAAATTCAGTATGGGGGCAGTAAGTTGACATATCCCGATATCATTGATGGAGAGACTGTGAGAACAATCTCTGCATACCCCCCTCCCCTATTTGCATGATCTGATGATGTAGTCACATTATTACTGCAGCAGCCAGAGACAGATTCCATTGGGGAAGGGATTGCTATTAAATTACCCCCAGGGAGACTGGCTGAGATATGAGGAATGTCATGCTTGGAGCCAGAATCCAGAGAAAGCAGGAGGAAGCAACTCTCAGCTTGGCCATGGGAAACTAACAGTGGGATGGAGAAGTAGAACAGGGATTCTCTTTCTCCAATTGGGTTATGATGCCACCTGGACAGGGTTTGCAAGGGAGATCATTTGACCATTGGCATAAAATGATGAGCAGTTTGATACAGCTCAGTATAATTTTTTTTTAAAGCCTCTTTGCCCAGAGCAGGAATGGATTGGACCAGCTGAGTTTTGCAGGGGTCCTGCAGCTGGGCATTCACAGGGTTAAAAATAGAGGAACACTTCAGGAGGGATGGATGGTGGGTGGAGGAGAAGGCAGGTTGTAATGCTGTGCAGTGATGAACAATAGGCCTGTTACTCAACAAGGAAAACTCAGGTGGGTGGCAGGAAGGCTGATAAATTTGTGTGGTAAGCTGGTAACAGGGATGATGATAGGAGGGCATGCCAGTGACACTAGGCTGAAGTTGGGATTAAAGGGCAATAGTAGGATGGAAGATCCAAGAAAAAGAGATCTGGTGAATGTCTGTAGTCAGAACCAAAGATTAGTAATCAGAGTGATGCAATGCAGTGGCAATTATGTTGGGATGACAGATGAACTTCAGAGTTTCTTGTGGGCTGCAGTTCTCTTGGTTTTCATATCCCACCACTTCCAGTCAGCGTGGTTGTAGAAGGCTGCTTTACAACATAATAGTGGTAGTTTCAATCAAAACTGGACAGCTGATGTTCAGTGGAGCTATCAAACTGAGTTCTAGACCAGTTCTTAATTCAGCCCCACTCTGGTTTTCTATCATTGGCCAGAAGACAGGGGTTGCAATAAAGTATTGTGAAAAAATTACAAATCATTTTGTAAAGTCTACTTCAGAGTAAAAGAATAGTGCACAGAAAGGTGGATTTATCTCCCGTTTTTAGAATCTGATGTTCTTGGTTAGCAAAAGGCATCCATGAAGTATATAATTTTGAAGCCCTTTTTGTTGTGGAGAAATACGTGTTTTGTTTTAACAGCCCTGACTATTTATCTGGCTTGGAAATTAAGGAAAGGCATGCTAGACTGAATGGAATGTTTTTTCATCCTCAATTTCGCTGTAAGTTGGAAGAAATGGATCTAGGGAGGAAATTGGCCTGTGCCCGAGCAACCATATCCATCTCTTTTCACCATATTAATCTTCATTTTTCTCTTCCTTTCAACTTCAACTAAAGTCAGTAAGAGCAACACCCTAGACATTGAAGCTGCTGGAAAGAATGTGTTCTACCAAATACAAATTGTGCTAGTATGGATCCAGAAAGGAATTGTGATACTGAAATGTACCGAAGATGCTTTAGTCTTTCCAGAGCAGTCGTGTTTCCTCCAGAACAGTGACTTCTCGCCTTGATAGTGCTGGATTCTATTATCCCCAGTCCCTGTCTGCTGTCAAAGGCAGGATTTCCCCTCTGCAGTATAGAAAGAGTGCAGGTGACTGAGTCACAAAAGCTTTGGAATGAGAAACCAGCATTTGAGTAAAAGCTTGTTTCTTCCAAAGCGTTTAAAGCTATAGGGGCAGCCTCAGGGTTAGCTGACAGTGAGAATCAGTTTAACTCCAGTTGTTCCAACTAGCAAATGGGATTTCTGGCTTTATCAAGGCCACAAAATGAAATTAAAATTAAAACTACAGTTCTCATTATGAATCTATTTGTAACACTGTCAATTGTACCGGCTTGGAGAAAACAAAATTATGTGAAAATGGACAGGATTACTTTTGCTTTATCTAAGATCAAGCATTCCAAAGAAAGTAGAAGATGGATCTTGTTCTGTTCTTAGAAGAATTCTGGGCAAAGTAAATAATAGATTGGATCTGATGGCAGAGAATTAGTGCTCTATATCTTTGACTGTCAACTAGTGGTTGAAAAAAGTTTCTCTTTCCTCACCATCCTTTTCTAAGCAGCAATTGTGCAGAGAGGCTCCTGCAGCAATACATTATTTTTAAGTAATCTTTCACATGGTAGCTTGTCTTTCCTTCAAAATATTAAAATAAACTTCAGAGTCTGCTTGGGATTAACATTGTCTTGATATAAGAATTCAAACATAATCTTCAGTGAGCTCTAGGCATGATGGTTTAGCTATAAACCAACCTGGTTTATCATCACAGCCAGTCACGTATGTGAGCTTATTATACTATACTTCACAAATGTAAGAAAATGTGTTTCTTCCTGTCCACTTGTTCTGACTTTGCTCCTGGATTCATGCGAGAGGTTACACATACTAGTAAGTTACAATTAAACATTGCTTCCTAATAAAACTCCATCTGGAACTGTATTTCCAAACATGTCTGTTTAGAATTGAGGTTTGACCTCACAGAGTCTGACATTTTGAATCCAAAATTGACCATCAAACAGGAAAGTTTGCTTCTAGGATTTTGACCGATTAGTCCACTGGTATGGAGAACAACAAATTGAGAGTGAATAGTCTACATTCCTGATGAGGTTTAGTAAACTAGGATGCACATCATGCCACAATGCACAAGCAATAATACAGTAATTGTAAGTTAAGTACATTTATACCAAAGGAGGGATTTTTTTAAAAACCATGTGTGTGTTTGTGTTTGTGTGTTTGTATGTATGGAAAAGCTATAACTTTAGCATATTCTCTATAAATTGTCAGCAAAAAAAAAATATAATGTGAAAAACCCTTTGATTATAAAGAAAATGCCTTTAAATTAATATCTTCCAATAATAATCAGAAACAAAATTATTACCACATAAAATCTCCTCAGCTGTTTGAAGACTCTTAGCCCATTTCTTTTCTTACACATTTCTTTTACTATCATTTATATATGGGAAAACCATACTGCTGGAACAAACTATTATATTAAGCTAAAGTACTTTAAAATATTTTCCTAATAGAGCAGAATTTTGAAATTTTAGGTTTGGCTTTTCAGGTTGAATTGGCTCGTGTTAGAGGTCATTTGAGTTTTAGCTGTGTGCCCCGTACGCATGAGAAACCGACTGAAATGGCAAAGGGAAAAAGATTTGGAAGAGAGAGAAAAATTAATTGCAGTTTCATTTCTCTTTCCTTTTTAATTTTTGCTCCCCCTATTCTTTTTATAGAAACACTTGACATACAGATCCCCGGTCTAAGTTGAGTATGAAAAGTACATTTTTTTTCCTTTTTAAACCTTTCTCCTCTTACAGGTTACAGGTAGTCCTCGACTTACGACCTCAGTTAAGCCCAACATTTCTGTTGCTGAGCAAGACAATTGCTAAGTGAGTTTTGCCCCATTTTATGACCATTTCTTGCCACAGTTGTTAAGTGAATCACTGCAGTTCTTGAATTAATAACTCGGTTGTTCAATGAATCTGGCTTCTCCAATTCACTTTGCTTGTCAGAAGATCACAAAAGATGATCACCTGACTCCAGGAGACTGCAACCGTCACAAATATGAACCCATCACCAAGCATTCAGATTTTGACCCATGGGGATGCTGCAATGGTTTAAGTGGGGAAAATGACCCATGGGGATGCTGCAATGGTTTAAGTGGGGAAAATGGTCATGTCACTTTTTTCTGTGCTGTTGCAACTTCGAACAGTCACTAAACAAATCGTTGTACGTTGAGAACTTCCTATACTGCTTAAATATCCTGACCTAGGGATGCGAGTTAACACCCAAAACATCACTTGAAATGATAACATTGCAGCTTTTGCTTGTCTTGACTGCAGAAACCTGTTTCCTTTCTATGGAATTTCATTTCTAGGCCATGTTGGCCTGTTGCCTTATTTGTTTCCTTCTAATTGAGCAAATGTGCTGTACGCATGGAAGCTAAGCCAGCATCGACTTTATTAGAGAAGAGCATCGATAACAAAACAAAAAACAAAAAAATAAAAAACCCTGCATGTTAGTAGGCTCTGCT
Source organism: Hydrophis major (assembly GCA_033807585.1). Classification (NCBI taxonomy): domain Eukaryota; kingdom Metazoa; phylum Chordata; class Lepidosauria; order Squamata; family Elapidae; genus Hydrophis; species Hydrophis major. Next base: position 184,433,672 of record CM066329.1, on the reverse strand, counting down.
TGGGCTCAGTCAGAGGAGAGGAATTTTAAAGTTGCACTTTATTCATGATGTTTGATTTCTCTTGCGCTGGAGATGCTGACTTTGATAAATCACAATGCAGCAGGAGACCAATATTGTAGTGTGCTCTGGTAGCCAGTTTCTAAAGTAAAAGCTTGATGTAAGCACTGCACTAGATTTTTCCATAGTTTGGCTTCTTACATAAATTAGGCTTAATTATTAACTACAGTGTGAGTTTTCTCTTTTCTTCTTGGTAATATAGCCAGTGATGTTTGCTATACTACTGATAGCCTGCTGCAGCATTGATAAATACGTCTGCTTTTATTCTAGAAATGGCCTTTCACATTATTGATATTGCTCTATTCACTAATGGTTACAGAAAAGGATGGTTTCATCTAGAAAGTGGTTCTGTGCTGCTACCTGGTAATGTCAATACCGTTTTAGGATGGAGAGCTTTGGCTTGATCATCGGTTCCTTTTATCATACTTTATTAAACATTGAAACCCATTTACAAATGCTTAGTTGACCCTGTACAGTCCTTTGGGGAACCCATACAGGTAGTCCTCAACTTATAAACATTTGTTTAGTGATCCATTTGAAATTGCAGTGGCGCTGAAAAAAGCCACTTATGACTGGTTTTCACACTTAGCAACCATTTCAGTCTCCCCATGATCACATGATCAAAAACATTCGGGTTCTCAGCAATTGCCATGTATTTATGACAACTGCAGTGTCCTGGGGTCATGTGATCACCGTTTGTCCCCTTGCCAGTCTGCTTCCAACCAGCAAAGTCTGTGGGGGAAGCCAGATTTGCTTAATGACCACATGGTTCACTTAACAACTGCAGTAGTTCGCTTAACAACCATGGCAAAAAAAGATCACAAAATAGAGGGAAATTCACTTTACAAATAGCAATAGCATTTAGACTTGTATACCGTTCTCTAGAGCATTACAGCTCTCTCTAAGCAGTTTACAGAGTCAGCCTATTGCCCCCAACAATCTGGGTCCTCATTTTACCCACCTCAGAAGGATGGAAGGCTGAGTCAACCTTGAGCTGGTGGGATTCGATCTGCCAAATTGCAGTGGGAATAGCTTGCAGTCCTGCACTCTAACCACTGCGCCACTGAGGCTCCATGATAAATGTCTCATTTAGCATCAGAAAATTTTGGCTCATAAGTCGAGGACTACCTGTACTTCTGAGAAAGCCCCACACACTTCCAGAATGGATGAAAAACTTATTTGGAAGGAGGATATCAACTGTAACCATTCTAAGCTTTGTATTTTTAAAGAAAACAACAACACACAATTAAATAAGGAAACATAGATGAGAAAGTTTCTTACCCCAAAACTGAAACATTAAAAAGTTGAACCCATCTACTTCTTCATCCTTTCACTAGCACACTGAAAGTGAAGGGAAAGATAATTTTATGGAAAACAAACTTCTTGGCTTTCTAAGAATGCCAATTTTTTTTTTCTGACAGCCCAATAAATTCATATTAAGTCAATTAGTGAAAATTTAGATTAATCCTCTGAGCATACAGTGCCAAAGAGTTACTACAATAGGGAAGACTTCTTTAACCATCATAACCAGAGGAATTGTAGGCACCAGAATATCTGCAACCATCTCCTTTAGCTGCCTGGTATATACATTGTTTAATATAAACAATAAAATGAGGAACTAGCATGCTGCTATTGTCTGGGTCGCCCAACTCGGTCTCACATAGGCTTCACAGAAATTCTTAGAAAATAAAACGCTGAATGACTAAAGCCCTGTGCTCTACTGGAAAATATGGCCATCTCTCAGAAAATGTAATCTGTTACTCCTCTCTTACAACAGTTACAGTTACTCCTCTCTTACAACAGTTCATTTAGTGACCGTCCAAAGTTAACAACGCCACTGAAAAAAGTGACTTATGACGTTTTTCACAATTATGACCTTTGTAGCATCTGATCATATGATCGAAATTCAGATTCATATTTATTATTTTTTTAAAAAGTTTTTTTAATTTTTTAGACAAACATACACAAACACAACATAAAAACATCAAGCCATCTTCCACTTACGTACATACAGTATGTCGGTTGGTTACAAATTGTTTTGTGCATCCACTCCATAGTCCTCACTTACAATTACTTGTATATATTCTCATATTATCAATCAAATATTCCTAAATACATTATTATCAGTGTTACTCAATCATTGCAATTTAAATTCTTCCTTTTTAATTTTCATCCCTTTTATGTCTTTTTCTTCTCTAATGTTTCTATTTAACACTTCCAAAGTTAATACAAACAACAGAGGTGACAATGGGCAGCCTTGTCTTGTCCCTTTTCTTATATCAATGGAATCCGTCAATTCTTCCTCTATCATTACCTTTGCTGTTTGTTTATGATATATAGCTTCTATGGCATGGATAAATTTCTTACCAAAGCCCATCTGCTCCAACTGTAATAACATGAATCTCCAGTTCACATTATCAAAGGCTTTCTGTGCATCTAAGAATATCAAAACCATTTGTTTTTTGGGATGTGCCTCATAATATTCCAAGGTATCTAAAATTATTCTCATATTATCTTTAATTTGTCTCTTTGGCAGAAACCTATTTTGATCAGGATGAATAAAGTTGTTCAAATATCTTTTAAGTCTTTCTGCCAATATTGAAGCAAAGATTTTATAGTCTGAATTTAACAGGGAAATAGGTCTATAGTTCTTAATTTGTTGTGGGTCAGCATCCTCCTTTGGGACAAGTGTAATATATGCTTCTGACCACAATTATCCTCTTCTTTGACATAACTTCATTCATAACTTCTAGCAACGGAAGATTCAATGATTCTTGTCGTGTCTTATAGAATTCCGCTGGAAGTCCATCTGGACCTGGTGCCTTTCCATTGTTTTGCTTCTTAAGTGCTTCAGTTAACTCCATCATCGTTATGTTACTTTCTAACATTATTTCAGTCTCTTTAGGTATCTGGGGTAGATTAGCATTCTGCAGGTATTGTTTAACTCTTTCATCATCTATATTCTCTTGTTCATACAGTTTCCCATAGTAGTCTCGTATAATTTTTTTCTTCTCTTTACTTCCATAACAAGCTTGGCCTTGATCATCTATTAATTGCAATATTTTTCTTGATTCTCTCTCCTTTCTCAATTTATATGCTAACCATCTACCTGGTTTATTTGTTTCTTCAAAATAGTTCTGCTTTGCACCTCTGATTTTCTGTGCTAATTCTTCTTTTTCTGTTAATCCCATTTTATGTTTAATTGTATCCATTTTTAACTTAATGTCCTTCTGTGCCAATTTCTGTAACTCTTTTTCAAGTCTTTTATACTCATCCTCTAATGCCTTAGAGGCTTATCTTTTCATAATATTTCTTTTCCTTATATAGTCTATTATCAAGCCTCTAGCATAAGCCTTCATTGTATCCCATAAATTCTGCATTGATGTATCTTCTTTTTTATTTTCTTTGAAGAAAAAAGCCAATTCTTTCTCCATTTTCTGTATAAAGTCTTTTTTTTTCTTTTAATATAGTATTGTTTAAAGTCCATCTGGATCTTCTTCTTTGTCCTTTCCATTGAGTTGTCATTGGATTACGGTCTGCCCAAGTACTTGTTTCTATGTCAATTTCTTGTAGATTAGCAATCAATTCTATTGACATCCATATCATGTCTATTCTAGACCATGATGAGTGTCTGTTTGAATAAAAAGTGATTTTAGCATTTCTTTCTCTCCATGCATCTTTTAAATTTATTTCATCTATCATTTAAACAAAGGATTTAGGGTCTTTCTACTTTGCTTTGTTGTTTTTTGTGTTGTATAGTCCAGTTTATGATCTACTATTCCATTAAAATATCCTATCATACAAATGTTAAGATAGTCCAGTTGAATTATTTTCATATATAATTTTCTATAAAATTCTTCTTGATTGTCATTTGGAACATAGATTGCTATCAGGAGTGTTTTCATATTATTATCCATTATTTCCACCATTAAGAGTCTTCCATCATCATCTGTATAAATCAATTTCGCTGGGATATTATCTTTAATATATAAAACCACTCCTCTTTTCTTGCATTGTGTTAAAGCCGTAAATATTTTCCCTAGCTTTGGCTGTATCAATATTTGTTCATTTTGTTTTTTAATGTGTACTTCTTGTAGGCAGATTATATCAAATTTTCTCTAATTTATGGAAAGTTTTCCTTCTCTTAACAGCTGAGTTAAGTCCATTTATATTAATTGCAATCAGTTTTTTTTCTTCCATGGTTATACTTTATAAGTAGGTTTTACAGCCCTTGTAGATCTTGGTTCTCGTTGTTCTCTGACTTTCACCTTTCCACCAACAGCACCTTTTTCTTTTTCAATCACTGTTTCACAGTCCTCTTGGAATTCGATTAGTGACATTTCTTTTTCCATCTCCTCCTCTTTCCCTCTGAAGTATTCTGTATAAAATAATTCTGCTTTCTCAATTGAATCAATTCTGTGTCTTTGTTTCTGCCATGTAAACATTAAGCCTTCTGGTATCAGCCATCTATAATTCACCTCTTTTTTGAGTAGTATTTTAGTCAAGAATCAATACTCTCTTCTCATCTCTCTCACTCTTCTGGGTGCTTGTTTCAGGACTACAATCTCCTTATCTTTGTATTTCAATGTTTTCTCTCTTGCCCCCTGTAGTATTTGCATTTTAATAGCTTTCTTTGTGAATCTAATGTGAACTTCTCTTGGCAAACTATTTCTCATTGCAACTCAAAAACCTCATCTATTCCATCCATCATCTTCTCTTTGGTTATTTCCAATGCCTCAGCCAAAATTTCTATCATTAGCTCTGTCAAGTTTTGTCCCTTTTCTTCCTCTATGTTTTGGAATCTAAGATAAAATTCTGATCTGTCAATCTCCCATCCTAGCATCCCAGTCTTATCTTGTTCAATCACAGTTAATTTCTCCAATCTTCTTATCTCTTTGTTTTATCTTTTTCTTCAATTTTTTGTGGTCTCTCATCATACTTCATCATCATTTGTTGAATCTTCTCCACCTTTTCATGAGTTTTTCCTGTTCTTTGTTCAATGTTCTCTGTCCTCTTTTCAGTATTTTCTGTTCTTGCTTATATGTTTTGAATTCCTTGCATAATCATCTATAGGGTCACCTTTTCCTGTTTTTTTCCTGTTGTAACATCGTCTGTATTAAACGTTGTCCTCCAGATGGTGAAGAGGAAGATGTAGGAATTGAAGAACCAGCCGCCATTAGTTTCCTATTCATTTCACCAAAAAATTATAAGGTTGTAAACAATTCAAAATCTTCAGGTTCTTCTAGACCAGGGGTGTCCAACCTTGGCAACTTTAAGACTTGTGGACTTCAACTTGCTGGCTGAGGAATTCTGGGAGTTGAAGTCCACAAGTCTTAAAGTTGCCAAGGTTAGACACCTCTGTTCTAGACCTTAATCCACTCGTGTAGTAAACAATTGTGATTCCAAGAAAGAAATAACAAAGAAAAAAGGAAAAGAAAAGAAAAGAAAAATTTCTTCAGGTTCTTGTAGACCCTAATCCAATCGATTGACTAATTGGCAAGAAAAACCCAAAAAGAAAAATTAGGCCAAAAGGGGGAAAAGGAAAAGTTTGCAAATATAAAGAATGAAAAAAATAAGAAAAAAATTAAAATTCTTCAGGTTCTTCAACACCTTAATCCAATTAAGAAGTCTCAGCAGTACAAAAAAATTCCAATATAAGAAATAAAAGGATGAGCGAGGAAAAAAAGCTACTCCCATGGAAAAAGAAAAAATAATAATAATAGCAATAAGAAAAAACAGGTAGAGGAGAAAGGATTTCCTTAAAAAAAATAAAAAATGAAAATAATAAAAAAGACAAAAAAAGGAAGGCAAAAGTAAATTCTAAAAGGCCAGAATCCCAAGTATCTACCAAAAATAAGTAGCTAGCAAGGAGGGGGTGAGTAGAAAATAGCCCAATGTAAGCAAAAGGTAAAAGAAGGAGAAAGAACACACTGCACCTATATAATATCCAAGGCTTTTTGCTAAAATCCAAACAATTTTATAACTCTCTTCTCTAGGGTCTTGTAATCTTCTTTCTGTAAATTCCAAACTTTCTTTCAGCACCAGACTCCAGCCACTGATAGTAACCCAGAAGAGCACCTGTAATAACATTCTCCCATGCTCTTCCCTCTATCTTATCAAACAGGCTCAAAGTCCTTGAAAAGAAGCCCCAGTTCTTTCTCAGCTTTGCCTGGTGTTAAAAGTAAAAGAAAAAACAATGTTTCTAAGCCTCTGGGTGGCAGCGTTACAGATTTTCCTTTGCTTTCACTTTCCCCCTCCTTTTCCAAAACCAAAAATGTATTTAATTTAGTAAAGAATTAATTACTTAATTAATTAATCAAAAAAACTTAGGAGAAAACACTAAAAAGGAATCTCTAACCTAAAATATTATAAAAGCAAAAAGAGAAAAAATAAAAAGAGAAAAAATAGAATTAAAAAAAAACCAGTCCAGTTTCAAAGTAAAGAAGCATAAACAATCCAGCAGTAAAAAAAAACCCCACTAATTTTGACTTCCTATTTAAAATCGCCGCTTAACCACTTTTGTCTTTAATTTTACAAATCCTTTCTTTTTCTTAGGGTGTTCTATCTAATAATAAAGTCAAAAAGAAACCTCTCACTAAACCGACACACTTTCTCTTTCCGTTCCCTTCCATTTTGGAGCTGTCCCAGCTTCAGCAGCTTTGATGGCTGCCTCTTTGCTGCTGGCAAAAAGAGCTTCTCCTGGATCTACCAGGGAGTTTGCAGTGTCCCTGGGATCAGCAAGCTTCGGGACAGTTTAGGTCCAAGAGGACTGTTCAGCAACAAAGATATCGGTGGCAATCTTGGATCTTCAAGATCGCAACGCCAGCCCTTTGCAGCATCTCCAGGATCATATGATCAAAATTCAGAAGTTTGGCTACTGGTTCATATTTATGACAGTTGCAGTATCCCAGGGTCATTTGATTCCCTTTTGCAATCTTTTGACAATCAAAGTCAATGGGGAAGCCAGATTCACTTAACAACCGGGTTACTAACTTATCAATTATAGTGATTCACTTAACTGTGGCACAAAAGGTCATAAAACTCACTTAACAAATGTCTCACTTAACAACAGAATTTTTGGGCTCAATTGCAGTCATAAATTGAGGACTACTTCTACAGTGCATTTTATGAATCTGGACAGAATGTTAGGATGCAACTCATAAACAAATATTTTTGTTACTGATCATGCTTAGCATTGGAGCCATTATATACTTCCAGAATTCCAAGTATCTTCATTCTTTGCTATGCTCACAGACCTGCTAGGATCAGAAGATTGTCTGTGATTTTAAGCGTAAGCCTCTCCAATTGGGCACACTCACATGTTTTCTGAATAGCAACCTGTATCGGTGGTACATTTGGGTTCTTCCAGTATTGTACTAGTGAAATCTGTGCCGCGGTTAATAAATAAATGGTCAGATATTTTACTTTAGCGGGATAATCCCCTTTGATCATTCCCAACAAAAATAATTCCGGTTTCCACTCCAGCCCACACTCTATAATTTCTTCTATCCATGTTTTTATTTTTAACCAATATTTCTTTATCTCAGGACAAGTCCACCATGAATGAAAATATGTACCAAATTTCCCTTTACATTTCCAACAGCAAAGATTGACTGTCAGAAATATTTTGGCCAATCTAGAGGGTGCCAGATGCCATCTGTACATCATTTTGTATAGATTCTCCTTGTGTGCTACTGATTTGGTTAGTGTCAGGTTTTTCTGTCAGATTTCTTCCCAGGCATCCAGATCAATACTATAACCAAAAAATGTTTCCCAAGCTAACATAGGACCTTTCACAATTTTCTCGGCCATTTCATATTCTAGTAAATAATTACATAATTTGGAAATCAAACTTTTCTCAGGGTTTAAAAGTATTTTATCTAAATATGTGTCTTTTACCTCAATTCCATATTCTTTTACATCTTTGTTATATCTCAGTTTTACTTGAAAATATGACCAATTATCCATAACTATCTCTTGTGATTCTAGTTCCTGTTTCGTTTTAATTCTTCCCTCACTATCTAATATTTGGTAATATTTAAGTTTTGTACTGATGTCCATCATATTTAAGTGAAACATTGCCTCCATGATTGAAAACCACCTTGAGATTTTAGTATAATGATTCCTCAACTTACCCTTTATCTCTCTTCTTTATATGAACCTCTTGAATACATATTATATCCGCTTTTTGTTTTTCTAACTTAAAAAATATTCCTTTTCTCTTAGCTGGGTCATTTAACCCATTGATTTTTATAGATATCAAATTCACTCCTTTATCCATTCCTTTCTTACTTCTACCCCTCAATATTTTTACTCATCATTTGACTTCTCATCCTCACTCCTATTTCTTCTTTTCCCAATGTCTCCTCATCTCCTTCCCTCTCCTTCTCCTTTTGCCTCCCCCTGCTTCTAGATTGTAGCTCTTCTTGACTCGGAATTTTATGGTCGTCTCTACTACTCAGTTCTTCCTCTATTCTTCCTATTTGGTCAAAGAATTCTTGAGCTTTGGTTAGGTAATCTATTCTCACCCCTTTTTCCTTCCATATCGCTAGTATACCCTCTGGGATAATCCATCTAAAAGATTTTTTTGCTTGTTTAAGTAATTCGTGAGAAATTGATAATCTTTGTTCGCGAATTCTCCTCGGCATCTGTTTTAGAACAATCATTTCTCTATCTTTATATTTTATACCTTCATCTCTCATAACTCTATAAATTATATCCTTCACTCGCCTCCTTGCAAATCTAATATGCACTTTTCTTGGGAGTCTCTGCCGTCTCATGTAGCTCGTGTACACCCTTGTATACGTTGTCCAGTTCATTCACCATCTCATCCCTATCTCTGTTCAGAAGCTCCATCAACATCTCCGCCATTACCAATGGTAAGTTCTCTCCCCTCTCTTCCTCCACGTTCTGGAATCTAAGATAATAGGAGGCCTTGTCCATATCAAGATGAGTCAGGGTCTCATTCTGCTCCTTAATTGTTTGTTCCATGCCTTCCAACTTCTTTTCCACTTGATTAGCTTGTTTTTCAATCGCTTTAATCTTCTCTTTGTTTATTTTAATCAATTCTTGGATGTGGCTATCTTTCCATCCAAATTTGTGACTTCACTTCTCATTTCCCCTCACTCATTTTTTAATTCTACTTTCATTATTTCTCTTTCTCTTTTGCTTTCTATATGGTTTTTGGACATCGATTCCTGCAATGTCAACATCATGCTTTGGATAGTTAATAATGTGGTTTGAACTGATTGTGTGCTGGTTTGGGCTGTGGATTTTTCTGGCGCCAACATCCCTTCAATCTTTTTTGGGTCGATGTTGCCATGGGGGTGGATGGTGTTACTGCTGGTGCCGGTTTTCTTCCTACTTTAGTAATTGTGGTAGATGTGCTGGTCATATTTTTAATAATTCTTTGTTGTTTCTCCACTAGCCTAGCTATATTCTCCCAAATCATATTGCCTACTACCATCAACTTTATCTGTATTTTACAATTCGATTTTCTCAATTCTCTAAGCTTTTATATTACTGTTTATCTGCTTGGTCTAATTTCTTAGCACTGTTAGGTGAGGAGATTCTTATCAGTTACTTAACTATATTTTCAAACTTTCCAGCCCACTTTACTCATTATTACTCTAATTGTTCACCTCAGGTTCTATTAGTATTGTATCTAGTCTTAATGAATTCAATAAATCATCAATTCTTAAATCATCTAACAGGTCAAAAAAATCATTCAACTATGTTTAAGTATATAACAATGTAATAACCCCAATTACTTCTTTAAATTAATTACTATATTTCAGTTAATATTACCTTAAATATATAATAAGAATTTAAATTTCTAATTAATATTATATATATATGGATCTTTGGTTATTTGGGTTTTCTCCCGCGTAAGATTGGAAGTATCTAGGCAAAGTTTATCGCCAAATCCGAACACTTTAGCAGCAGGATAATCAGAGAAGCCATACAGATAGAAAAACACCCACACAGCATGAATAAATGAGATGATACCTCCCGCCTACCGGCCATTTGGAAGCCCGCCCTCATGAACAGACGAGTACCTAACATGAAGAATGACACCAGACCCACACCTCTGAGAGCCACACAAGATGCCACTACCACACTTCCACGTAGAAAGCAGACTCACACCCACACAGAAGATGAGATATGACCACGGACCAGAAGCCGCACTGCAGCTGCATCACTACCCACTTCAAACCCCTCTGAGCCATACATGAACAGAACTGACCCCCACCATGAAGATGCAGCACAACCACAAACTCGAAGCCAAACATCAAGATCACAGCTCACCAGCTCAAATCCCCCAGCAACTAAGACTAACCTGAGCACAACCAAGCCTCCACCTGAACAGAACACGCCTCCAGCCAATCAGAACACAGCCAACCCCCCAACCAATCAGAACACAGCCAAACCCCCAACCAATGAGAACACACCCCCACCCAATCAGAACACAGCCAAGCCCCCACCCAATCAAGTCACACCCCCACTAGCAGTTAAAAGGAAGAAGCAGCTGCAAGCTCACATCACTCTGAGAAGCACAGAGCTGAAGACCAAGCCTGAAGATGATGAATGAGACTTCATCGAAACGTTGCCTAGATACTTCCAATCTTACGTGGGAGAAAACCCGAATAACCAAAGATCCACGTATATATATATTTCAATAGTTCACAGTATTTAATATAAGGAGGGTAGGAGAAAGAGAGGGAAAGAACAATTAATTATCTTATCTTTATATTAATCGATATATTAAGATCACTAATCTATAATCAATCAAATATATGTAAAGAGTGAAAGAAAAGAAAAATATAAAATATACTCCAAAGGTGTTAAACATCACTTTCTCAAATTAAAGCCTATTTCAAAATAACCAATCAATCTTGTTTTCTTATTAATTAAATATATACCAGAAATAAATAGAAAATGAAATTATACCGTTCTGATCAATTTTAAGGGAGAAAAAGAGAACAAAACAAACACTAAACAAGGAGAGGATTTACAATCTCCTTCTTTCCTAGTGTTTCCTTAGTAATCCATTTATATCCAGTAATAAATTCAAGTCTTAATTCTCAGTTCTCAGTTCATTCTGGTACCTCTGCCACTTTATTCGGCTCTCCCTGTCACAATGTCTGCCTCTGCGAATTGCACTGTCACTCCTCTAATCACTTTCAAAGTTTTTAAAGTTTCACAGTTCTTCTCTGCTATAGCATACTCTCTGCGGTATGTTCATATGGCTGGAAATACAAAACTTTCCTTATCAATAGTCACTCTTCTTTCCTTTCCACTTTCCTTTTTAAGAGCAATTTTCCGCTTTATCTGGAGCTATGTGTAAACAGCTCAGTCTTGCTGCCACTTTTCACTTTCCCCCTTCCGCTCCGGAGTTTCACACATGTACCAATTACCTTTCAAGTTTATCCATTAGTTATAATCATACATCGATTTCCTTTCAGTCTCTTTCCCGGACTCCAAATTCGATCTCGTCTCTCCGCTTCCTTCCCAAAGTTGTTCCGTCACATCTTCGGGCCAGCCTAACTGGCTGACTTCTTTTGCCCTGTGCTTCAGGCTCCCTTCTTTACCTTCGGGATTGCAATTCCCACTTCGGCTCCAAGAGTTCTTCCTCACTTGAGTGATCCCACCAGGATCTAACTTCGCCTCGAATGGCTGCCCATGAGCAAAATCCCCGATGTAGGAGAGCGGATCAAGGTTCTCCTACCTCGCCATGCCACAACATCACCAGAAGTCTACCGGATATGGGATAAATGGTATAAGTGGGTAGATAATAAAAGGGGAAACATGTAAATGAACCAAAGATACAGATTATATTCAGTGGTTTATATTAAATATATAAAAACAAAGGTTTTAAACCTTCTTTTCTCTGTTACTACTATTATTATTATTAGCCATTTATAATATTTTTTTGTTTACTCATTAAAAAACATGAATGTATTTGTAATTGAAGAGCAGTTATAAACCAACATGAATATATAGAGAGTACAATGTGAATTAATTATCGCTTAGGATGTGATAATGAATGAAGATGTGACTAGTACTAGCCAATACTGATTTTTAGGACTTACCAAATTCAATAACAAAAGAATTATGTGTTATTCACATATTATTGTTTCTGTATTTTTGAATTTGTACGTTTTTAAATTTGTAAATAAAATTGTTTTTAAATTTTTTTTAAAAAAAATAAGCTTGCCTGTGCTGCTTTATTGTGTTGTTGTTGTTGTTTGTTATGGCCTGGCTTAAAACACAAGCACACATAGTTAACGATTCTGTATTGTTTTTCACAATTCTGAAAAAATTCATCAGGTCCCTTAATGTGGAAAGCACACTGACGAAATCTAAAATTGAGAAATGAAAGAATAGACCTATATGTAATTTATTTGCTCTTTCAGATGTTATGTCCAGTGGACAGGACATAAACCAGCTTATCATTTTGTACTGTGAAAACTGAAGAAAGCTTCTTTCCACTTTTCCACAGACTGAAAGGGAAAACATAACAGTTTTAAAAACTTCATTAATTATCCACATGAAATGTATTCAACTGTCAAAGGTTTGTTAGCTGCACTCTAGGATTCCTTTCTTGAATATTCAGTCAGTTCCTTTATCTGTGAATAGTTTCCATTGGCAAGTCAACAATATTTATGTACACTGCTCAAAAAAAATAAAGGGAACACAAAAATAAGACATCCTAGATAAGAATGAATGAAATATTCTTATTAAATATTTTGTTCATTACATAGTTGAATGTGCTGACAACAAAATCACACAAAAATTATCAATGGAAATCAAATTTAGCAACCCATGTAGGTCTGGATTTGGAGTTACACTCAAAATTAAAGTGGAAATAAACACTATAGGCTGATCCAACTTTGATGTAATGTCCTTAAAACAAATCAAAATGAGACTCAGAAGTATGTGTGGCCTCCAGGTGCCTGTGTGACCTCCCTACAATGCCTGGGCATACTCCTGATGAGATGGTGGATGGTCTCCTGAGGGATCTCCTCCCACACCTGGACAGTCTGGTGCAATATGGAGTTGGTGGATGGAGTGAGACATGATGTCCCAGATGTGCTCAATTGGATTCAGGTCTGGAGAACGGGTGGACCAGCCCATAGCATCAATGCCTTCATCTTGCAGGAACTGCTGACACACTCCAGCCACATGAGATCTAGCATTGTTGTGCATTAGGAGGAACCCAGGGCAAACTGCACCAGCATATGGTCTCACAAGGGGTCTGAGGATCTCATCTCGGTACCTAATGGCAGTCAGGCTACCTCTGGTGAGCACATGGAGGGCTGTGTGGCCCCTAAAGAAATGCCACCTCACACCATTACTGACCCACTGCCAAACCGGTCATGCTGGAGGATGTTGCAGGCAGCAGAACGTTCTCCATGGCGCCTCCAGACCCTGTCACATCTGTCATTTATGCTCAGTGTGAACCTGCTTTCATCTGTGAAGAGCACAGGGCGCCAGTGGCGAATTTGCCAATCTTGGTGTTCTCTGGCAAATACCAAACGTCCTGCATGATGTTGGGCTGTAAGCACAACCCCCACCTGTGGACATCGGGCCCTCATACCACCCTCATGGGGTCTATTTCTGACCATTTGAGCAGCCACATGCACATATGTGGCCCGCTGGATGGTCTCCTGAGGGGTCATTTTGCAGGGCTCTGGCAGTGCTCCTCTTGTCCCTCCATGCACAAAGGCGGAGGTAGCGGTCCTGATGCTGGGTTGTTGCCCTCCTACGGCCTCCTCCACGTCTCCTGATGTACTGGCCTTTCTCCTGGTGGCACCTTCATGCTTTGGACACTACGCTGACAGATACAGCAAACCTTTTTGCCACAGCTCGCATTGATGTGCCATCCTGGATGAGCTGCACTACCTGAGCCACTTGTGTGACTTGTAGACTCCGTCTCATGCTACCACTAGAGTGAAAGCACCACCAGCATTCAAAAGTGACCAAACCATCAGCCAGAAAGCATAGGAACTGAGAAGTGGTCTGTGGCCACCACCTGCAGAACCACTCCTTTATTGGGGATGTCTTGCTAACTGCCTATGCTTTCCACCTGTTGTCTATTCCACTTGTACAATAGCATGTGAAATTGATTGTCAATCAGTATTGCTACCTAAGCGAACAATTTGATTTCACAGAAGTGTGATTGACTTGGAGTTACATTGTGTTGTTTAAGTGTTCGCTTTATTTTTTGAGCAGTGTATGTTAATAGTATCATTTAAAAAATATCCTTTCAGTATATAATTAATGTGACAGTTAATGAGGTCATTTGTATCTACAATACTAAAATTCCTTTTTTTCATTCTCAAGGATCAGATCCAAGAAAAGGTTTTTTAAATGCTACTTCATCAAACAATAGTCTTCAAAATTGATCGGAATTCTCTTTTTGGTACCCTGAAATAGTTCAGTCTAAAGGTAGATGTGGAGATACTGTTATTCAGTGACATTAAGTTATCAGTTTTACTCTTTAAAGTGTATCACTCATGATGAAGTAAGGAGAAATGTATCCTGATGGAGATGAAAACTTCTACAAATATTGAGAGAAGCCATAATTAAAGACAAGCTGCTGTTACAATTTAAAGCATACCAGAGAGTAAATAAAGCTACATCAAAAGGGAGAGAGAGAAAAAGCAGAGAAACTGCATATCTATGTAGTGCGGATGGGTTAGTTGCTGTGTTTATTTGTTTTTATTTTGAAAATACCTTTGAACATTTTACTGGGCTTATCAGAAAAGGCCAACTTGCTTCTGTGTACTTGAAATTATTTAAAGTTCTGTCTCCTTGAGAGGCATTTATAGAAAAAAGAATTGAAATGTAAAACTGGTTTGTTAAATAGGGATGCAGTGGTTACTTTAAATGCTTTTTTGATTAAAACAAATTGGAATGCTTCCTTAAAAGAGTTTTAAATCTGGGCAGCCTCCTCAAGCCTGCATGAGTGTTGTACTACAACTACCATAATGCCTGGATATAATGGCATTAGATTAGAGGAAGCTGCTTTTGTCATACATTCTAGGCAGTGTGCTATAAAATGTGTAGCATTAATTATTGAGAATGTTCCATTCCCCCTGTGCCAATGCCTAACACAAGGAGATGCCAGTTAAACTCAGCAGATATGAAATGATGGATGGGCTCCTATGAAAATAGATTTTTATAAATAAACTAGCTCGATACCTGTGCTTCGCTATGAAACTATGTGGTTGGGCTTAGTTTTGGGGGAAAATAAGGGGGGAGAAATTCTGCCTCTGCCTACCAGCATTCATCAGTATTCATCTGGGTAGCATTCTGACAGTGTGTTTGGAAAGTGAAAGAGTATTGACTGTGAGCAAGAAGAAGACAGCAAGGAGCCTGGGCATGGGTTAGCTCAACTGTTCTGTACTAAATCTGCTTGGTGCCGTGAAACTAAAACTGAAACTGAAACTCCTCTGCTTGTGTTTTGCATTTGAAACAGATTTCTTTTCAGGTGGGGAGGGGGTAGAGGTGGTATTCAGCAGGCTCTGACCAGTTCTGGAGAACTGGTAGAGGAAATTTTGAGTATTTCAGACAACCGGCAAATCCCACCTCTGACTGGAGATTTTACAGTAACCTTCCCCTGCCACGCCCACCAAGCCACGCCCACAGAACTGATGGTAAAAAAATTTGAATCCCACCACTGGGAGGGGCGGTAGAACTCCTTAGCATCAGAGCATGTTAATAATATATGAAATACTAATGCTCTGATGGTCATTTCGAAAAATCCTTTCTTAGTGAGCACCTAGAAGCCAAGAGGAATATATGTGCCAAATTTCAGGTTTGTAGGCTTTATGGTTCTGGAGATTTTGTGATGATGCGTGAGTGGTATTTTGCTTTTATATATATAGAAAGGTAGTGCCAGGAATGGGGTTTGAAATGACTTTTAGTGGTTGCTGCTTTAAGTCTACTACAAAGAGCTGCTGAAATCTACCCCAACCAAAATTTTCATGGTATTAAAAAAAGAGCCTCACCTACAAACATCTGGGCTGGTAGAAGATTACAAAGGCATAACAGATAGCTCCCTGTTTTGTTTTTAAATTGCATTGAAGAAGGTGCCTGCAGAGGAGAAGAGATAGAGGCTCTATGTCTAGAATCTTAACTAGGCTGAGGACTAGCTTGTTGTCTACTATAAGAGAAATAAGGTTTTTAAAGTACAGTAGGATATAATTGGAGGTGAGATTTGCACACATAAAGCAATGGATAATAGGATCAATCAAGACTAATCTGTAACTGATTGGCTGTGCCCCTGAATACAAGCATAACCTTAAATCTCTTTGGGAGGAAGCAGAAAAAAGAGTTATCCCCTTGATTTCCGAATCTCCCACTGTCATTTTGAAATGGTGTGCTAAAGCAGTATGGGGTGGGGATGATATCACTGACTGCTATGTAACTACAGAAACATGTCTGTGTGCTTATATACACCCCTGGCTAACCTTGGCTGATCTCAAAAAACAAAATACAGTAGATCTTGATTTGTACTTCAACAAAAGACTTAATTTGGGAGTTGTAAACTAAACTAGGAAGATGAAGCAACATTATGGAAGAAGGAAATGGCAAGACACTTCTGAATTGTAGTGAGAAGCTACATTCAGGAGTCCTCAGGAGATTCAACACAAAGGAGATTTTACATTTATTACTACTTTAACAAGATATATTCTACCTGTCCTGTACAAATACTGTACAAAGGCAGATAGATCAACTCCACAAAGCATCCACACAAAGTCTTCTTTATTGGTTTATCAGGCATCCTGTCAACTCACATTTATGATGAGGTTCTTCTTAATGTCCATCCTTGGCATATCTGAATTGTGGTGTAGGAAGATGATTGAAGCAGCCGCATGGTATGGTGGCTTCAGGCAAGAGTGAAGAAACCTCCCCCAACCCACCAAGGGTCAATTCAGTGACCAATCAGGGTTACAGATGTGGCCACATGACATGGACTACATTTCCCAGGATACCTTAACTACATTTACTATGATGCATTCCCTTAAGGGAACAGCTACAAGTCCTAACTAACTATCCCAATTCCCATTAACTCTAAACTGTCTGGACAGCACAAGATATGGAAAAATAACATATTAACTACATTTACTATGATGCATTCCCTTAAGGGAACAGCTACAAGTCCTAACTAACTATCCCAATTCCCATTAACTCTAAACTGTCTGGACAGCACAAGATATGGAAAAATAACATATTAATACATTAAAATTGAAGGTATAGTAGTTGGTGCCTAAATTGTTCAAGAAATGGCCACTGAAAATTAGTGCCCAACACACTAAAGACTCATGTTTTATAAAATAAAACCAATATAAGAACTCATAAAAATGAATTTCATTAAAATTATTAATTATTAATACTATTAATAATTAACCTACAGTTAATTATTAACCTACAGTTCATGTTAATGTTAATTTTCACTTGAAATTTTTTATTAAGATATATATGGCTAATTTACACGTAATTTGGAATAATGAGCTAGAATATTTTTTCTTAATGGATCTGTGTGGGGTTTAGGGTTTAAAGAAGATTGTATTAGTATTGCATGATGTTGATAATTCAACAACAGGGTTATTTTTAGTATATTGAATACCACAGAAAAATAGCAATCAACTTATTTACTGCTTCACAGTGCTTTACAGCCCTCTCTAAGTGGTTTATGGAGTCAGCCTATTATCTCCAACAATCTGGGTCCTCATTTTACCAACCTCGGAAAGATGGAAGGCTGAGTCAATCTTGAGCCAGTCAGAATTGAACTCCTGGAATGAACAATGAGTTAGTCCTACAGTACTGCATTCTAACCACTGCGGCACCATGGCTCATGTTTAGCAAAATGTTTAGCCAGGACTGGGTTTCATCAGTGGTATACAGGTAGTCCTTGACTTATGACCACAGTCAGATCATATTCCATAGTCAAATTGCACTCACTAAGCGATGTGGTCATTAAGTGACTAGTACTGATTTTACAAGCATTTTTACTATGATCATTAAGCAAATCCAGTTTCCTCACTGACTTTGCTTATTTGAAGCTGGCTGGGCAGGTTGCAAATCTCAATCATGTGACTGCAAGATGCTGCAGGCAAATATGCAGATTGGAATCACATGACCCAGAGGTTGTATTCAGCAGGTAGCGGAAATTTTGAGTAGTTCAAAGAACCGGCAAAAACCACCTCTGACTGGCCCCACCCCCATCTATTCTCTGCCTCCCAAATTCCAACTGATTGGCTGGATCTTCTTTTGTTGCCCTGCACAGGAGAATGGAGCTGGAAAGCAGGTTAGTGGGTTGGGAAGGGAATGGGGATTTTGTAGTAACGTTCCCCTGCCAAGCTCACAAAGCCACGCCCACAAAGCCCTGCCCACAGAACCGTAGTAAATATTTTGAATTCCACCACTGACATGACTGTAGAGGTGGTGTGACGGTCATAATTTCGAGGATGGGTCTCAGTTACTTTTTTCAATGCTGTTGTACCTTTGAACCATTGTTAAACAGATAGTCATAAGTCAAGGTCTACCATAATGTAAGTCCAGCACCGCTCAAATGTTTGGGGCCTACTCCCAGTCACATTGTCTTAGTTTACTATTCATCAGGTTGTAAAAGGAATGATTGGAAAAGAAATAAGTGTCAAAGGTGGGAATGCGATGTTGAATTGCATTCCCAGCATTTGGAATCTACTGAAGTGCAAAGAATTATCGCATGTAGGCAGCAGCTAAGAAGATTGTTTATTGATGTCATGAAAAATCTGATCAATACAATTCCATCTGGTCAGAGTTTAATTGTTGTTTAAAATGCAAGTCCCATTGTATATTTAATTTTTTCTAATATTTGTAAGCAGGTTTAAAAATTATTTGAAATTTATTTCCTTTTTTGTTGTTTCTTAATCTGCATTTTAATTTTTATTATTGCACTTGGTTATTGTCTTTTTCTTTCTTTTCCATTTATAAAGTTTATAAAGATACGAAAACACACTATTCCTTTCTATCAGGTCCATTTGCTTTCCTGAGACCAAAATACATACTGTACAGTAGCTTTCTCCAATTTGCTGCCCCCTTGAAGAATTGGTCAAATCCTAGAATTGCCATCCAGCTGGGTATTCCAGAAGGGTTTTCAGGAGGAAGACGTTATATGGTCACGATGAGATGGAGGTCTATAGTAGTATATAGGAGCTGAATAGGTCTATTTTGATTGGCTTTGGGTCCCCATACATTAAAAAAAAATAGTCTACCAGGAATAAGTGCAGGTGAAGGAGGGGAAGAAGTAGCAAATCAACCACAATTCTGGGCTTTCTCTGTCTGCCTTGCTGGTCTGGTAGATAGCTCACAGACTAGAGAAGCTGCCTTTTTTATTTACAGAAAGGCACAGAATATCTCCCAGGAGTGAGAGTGGAGTACAACTTGCATATTAAACTGGCAAATGCAATTAACTACTGAAATAGACATTTTTATCACACTTTTATTGAATCCTTAATGAACAAATAAAGAAGCAGAGAAAAGAACGAACAAACTAGCTTGAACTAAAAACAAAGCCCACCATAAAATCCCAGGTTTCACAACCCATCCTGATGGGTAAATAAAAGAGTTGTGCACAAGCTGTCAAGAAAGAGAGCTATGAAGTATCTGGTGAACAGGAGAGAGCTGAGCAAAGAAATCTATGGAGCCCTTTGTTTCAAAATAATTCTCTTAAGGACTTCAAAGTGTGCGTAAAGAGGCACACGTGGTGCGAGAAACCAAGTGGGAAAACAGAGCTAAACTCTGAAAGCAAAGGCTATTATGAATAATAACAGTAATAATAATTTTGTATTACAGTTGTACCTGGAGCGCTCCCAACAGTTTTATATTGTAATTTACACTGTATACTTAGATCAGAGTAAGGCTTTTAAGTGCATTTTTTGAAAATGCCATCTGCAGCGTTTTGAATACTTAAGATGTTTGGAATAAGAAGTGAATGTAAAAATTTTTGAGTGTATGAGAATGAGAGAGAGAGAGAGAGAGAGACATATGGAAAAAATATGATGGATAATTCATGAAAATGTAACCTATTGATTAAATCCCGTAAATAGATATAGATTTGATTTTATGGAAACAAGGCAAAAGGGAAGTGGAGGCATTCTGAACCTTTTGTAGTTTTGCAATTGCAGCCATTTAAAAAGGAATAGGATTTCTTTATAGTTCCTTCAGACCTATGTAATGGTAAATTGAATGGCAAACATTTAGTCTTGGCAGTACTTTTTGTCAAAACAGTACCTGAACAGTCCCTTCCATATGACATACAATCTTTTTTGGAAGAGGTGTTGCAAGACTTCTGAAAATTGCATGACAAGGTTAGCTAAACCCAGCAATCAAAATTTTATATAGGAATCAGATTGGAACCTTATTAAAGTGTACAAAACCTTGAAAGAGGATATTTTTTTCCCAAGTTGTACCTCTTGTGGTCTTGAATTATAAAGAAAGGCTTCATGTAATATACCAAGTATATATCATTATAAAGACACTTAATTCAGCATTCTAGATGTCTTAGACTAACACTTTCATCATACCTAGCCAGCATGGCTAAGGTATGATGGAGTTGTAGTCCAAGATAACAATTAAGAGGATACCAAGAATATTTGGATTAATTGCATCTTTAAAGAGCAGCACTGATAATTTAATGTGTCTGTGTTTAATTAGCTCCTCTCTAAAGAGGTAATAGGACACAGATAATAGATAATAGGAACACATCTATTACTATATTTAATAGAAAACATAATTCTTCTATTAGATTGTAAAGCCACATGCCCACTTTGCCAACCTCTCTTGTTGGATTCATTAATAGGCAAATATTTAGACATATAGTGAACCTTTGTATAGAAACTCTAAATATACAGGCTGTATGTAGGCTGTGTTTATTATTGCATCTAAAGCATTAGCAACAATTCTATAAATTTCCATACTTCCATGTAATTTCAGTAACTTGGTCCATGCAAATTTGAGAGATCACCATCATTATAGCTATGAAATTTTTTTATTATTATTAATTTGATTTACATCTTTTTCTCTAGCAAGAGGCAGGTATGGTATAATATTGTCCTTGGGAAACTTGCTTGGAGTTGCATCTAAAGGTCCTACATGTTGCACTATAGGTAGAGAAAGGGGCCAATTTCATCCGTAGCAAAAGAAGCACTCCAAAATGTTGGAATCAGAGCACAATAAAAATAAGTTGAATATTCCTGATTTTCCTTGCTTTTGATTTCATATTGAGAGTAACAATAAATCTATTATAACACTCAGAGATCAGAAACATTTTTTATACCCTTCATCTCAGGGGTTTAAGCATTTAGCACCATCTGCCTAATCTTTGGCTCAGATTAAATCTAGCCATGTGGCTGGAGCTCAGTCTATCTCCTCATTCCTAATGAATCAAGCACACACCGTCTTATTAAAATGTTTATAGAGAAATGAGATGGAATATTCTCTTGGTTTTTTGTTTATGGATTGGTGTTTGTTTTTTGTTAAAAAAAAGTTTAAAAGCTTGGTATTACAAGCATATATTGACATTTTATTTTGGTTTATAGTGAGTTAAATAATTTGTTATTTATCCAAATTTTATATCCTGGCAATAAAAGAACTCTTTTAGCACAGTTGACTTATGGATGGGGCTCTAATGACATTGTAATCCAAATTACGACATATGGTGTAGCTTGTCATGCAGTCAGATGAAATCTTGAAATAGGGAAAATGAGCAGTTGAAACAAAAACGTCAGATAAATACATCTATCAGCCATAATCCACCCTTTGCACTAAGTAAGGACTGGGCTGGATGACTTCTAAGATGCCTTCCAATATAATGGGCTTCATCTTATGCTAAAGAGAATAAAAATTTAACTGGACAGAATAAAAAGTTTTATAATTTAAAGGCAATGTCTGCAAATATTTTTTTGTTCTTCTCATGACCAAGTCAGTCACTTACCTTTAATCAGATCTTAAGAAGCAGAGAGACTAATATGAAAGTTGAATTATCCGTCAATTACAAGTTCTAAGTTATATAAAAATTGTGTCTGTAACATCTTGTCAGAGAGTTACAGGCATAGTATCAACCACAAACCAATTTGAAGCCACATGAAAAGTGTGTTTGTGACATTACACACACGCCATGATTACAAATTTGCATCCCAACTTGCATCCCAAGTTGCAGCATTTCACATCTGGTATTGCCATTGTGCTACATTATTGGCATGACACTAAAATACAATACATTAGAGAATAAAGTCAAATATAGTGGAACTACTTCCTACTGTTTGTAAAATGTAGTACTGTTAACACAATCTACATTTTCTTTTGTTTTTTCATACCCCTTCTACTCTGCTTCCCCTTCTAACTCAACTTCCAGTTAACTAGTCTAACTCCCAAGCATAGTATCCCCTTTTCTACAGCTGCATATTTGGTTTAAGTTTGCTAAGTGCATAATTTTGTGTTTTTCTCTGTCAAATTTCATTCTGTGGTTTTCAGTCCATTTCTCTAAAATACAAGATTATTTTGAGTTTTATTTCTGTTTTCTAGAACAGTGCTCCACAACCTTTGAGATTTGGTGGCCCAGCTGGGGGGGAGAGAGGAGAGCTGGGCTGTGTGAGTGGTGAGCTAGCGCTCACATCTGCGAGTGCCCACTAGCCCGCCATTTCTGCAAATAGTTTTGCACGCCTGGGTGCTCCAGCCCGCCACTCACATGACCCAGTTCCAAATAGGTCACAGCCCACTAGTGGCTTGCAACCCAGGGGCTGGGGACCCCTGTTCTAGAGTATTAGCTGTTTTACCTAATTCTGTGTAATCTGCAGATTTCTTGGTCACTCCCTCCTCTTTCGTCCATATCATTGGTAGAATACTGAACTGTATAAGGCATGGGCCAAACCTTTGTGATAACCCACTCAATACTTACTCCAGTTAATGAGAATAAGTTGATAAGAATTGTTTGAGCTATATGTCTTGATAACTAACATGTCATTGAGGTCTCATTTAACTAATTGTGGTAAAAAAAGGTATACAGGTAGTACTTGACTTACAACCACAGTTGGAACAAGAATTTTGATTACTAAACAATGTTAATATTGAGTTGTCAGGCAACCAGATCTTATTTTACAACTATTTTTGCTGTGATGATTAAGTGAATCATTGTGCTTGTTAAGCAAATTATATAGTTGCTAAATGAATCACATGGTCATTAAGTGAATCCAGCTTCCCCAATTGGTGGTCAAAGGTCAGGTGAGGAAATTGCAAATTGGGATCATGTGACCTAAGACACCACACCCATCATAAATGCAAGACAGTTGCCAAGTGTCCAAATTGCAATCGCATCACTGTGCCAATGGTACAATGGTTGTAACTTTGAGGATGGGTCATAAGTCACTTTTTTGGGGCCCATTGTAACTTCAAGTAATTGTTAAATGAATGGTTGTACATTGAGGACTACCTGTATTATTAATAGTATCCTATAAATAGTATCCCAAAACCTACTGAGGAGATTACTCAAGCCAAAATAGAAAGAAGGAGAAAGATGGTAATTTATTGTGCTGTTTTCAATGCGTTTACCAATCAATTGCTTTATGATCTTCTGCAGAACCTTCCCAGTGTCAGGCTGATTGGTCTGTAGTTCCTTGGAGTCTTCTTTTTTCAAAATGTTTGAAACCAACATTTGTCTTCCTCCAGTCATTTGGCACTTCGCGCATTTTCCAGGATCTTTAAAGGTAAAACACAAAGTCCATTAGCAAGTTCCTTCTGTAATCTTTGATGCAGTTGGTTCTAGAAATTTAATTACTGAACATAAATAGGTATTTCCTGCCCACGTGTCTATCAGTCTCAAATTTCAATCTTGTCTATTCATTCTGCTCTGCATAATTGCATGATAGACTGCATATCCTATCATAAACAACTGAATGTTTGGTTTAGAAAGTATCTGTAATTCGTAAAATCTAATCCCCTGTTCAATGCAGGAGTCCCCAAAAGCATCTCTGGCAAGTAATCAGGACTCCTTTCAAATGTAACCACTCCCAACCTTTTCCTTAAGGTTAAGTTTTACTGTATTGTGAAGACAAAAAGGGGTAGGGGTCAGGTTCATGTAGTATATTCGACAACAGCTGCTTGTTGCTGCATATGAGAAGATAATCAGTTATAATAAAATACAGGAAGAATTGTTAACGTGCGAAGGAGCTGTGGTTAAGATGATCCAGCCAGTTGTTTTTGCCTGTGACTAGATTTTAATAATGGAGGATCCCAGAACCGCTGGTCCATGCAGAGCACTTTGGGATTTCCAAGGATCAGGTTGCTCTCCAACTTGGCTAATTGCCGGAGGGTTTTAAGATTTAAGTGGCTGTGAAGTGAATAGTTAACAGCCATTTACATAACTAGGCCAATCAATTGTAAGCAGGGGGAATAGATTAAAAGCTCCAGAATGACAGGGCAGAATAACACAAGGAGCCCTAGCATTACACAGTTATTTACTTTGAGCATCCCAGCTACTTCTGCATTCTCCTTGGATGAGTCTTCCCAATTGGTTAGTAATAAGAAAAGGATCGTTGTTCTTTTTTGCCTTTTCCTACTTTCAGAAGATTTTTTTTCCCCCATTGAAAAAAACATCCTTGAAGGAATTTGTCTTCTAATAGATGTTGGGATATAATTAATCTTCTTATCAAAATATGCCTTTTATGCCATCCCTTCAGTTGGGTAATACCCAACAGAATTATTTTTATTCCTCAATTATTTTAATCAGAATGCTTTCTACAGAATCGCCTAATTCGTTAACTTGGATTTCAGAAGAGGTGTGGATACTTTTAATGTGGAGTACAATTCCTTCTCTCTTTCTGTTGATTCTTTTAAACAAGTTACATCCCTCAGTTGCTGCATGGAGGTTAGGGCATCACTTTCACAGGTTTCCATTGGGTCTATTAAAGACCTTTTGAACTAAGAGTTCAATCTTGTCCATTTTCCATACTTTGAGCATTAATGTATAGACAATGAAGGCCTTGAATGCCATGAGCCAATATTCCTCTTGATACTTTATTGAGTGGTTTAATAAGCCCCATTAAAGCAACACTGCTGGTTCCTTTCATAATGCACAAATCTTTATCTGAGGTCCTTACCCCAGGATTTTTGTCTCCAATAGCAAGGTTTCAGTATAAATCTCTCCTCATCCAAACTAACCATGCTTTCACAAAACAAGTTCTTGTCAATTCTTAAAAAGTGCAACTCCTTGTGTCAATAGCCTCTTAGTAACTAAATTGCTCCTGATGCAAGGATTTTTATAGCCAATTATGCATCTGTAATATTCTTGCTTTCTTCACAGTCCTCTTCCAAGGAGGGGGAGGATAGCACCTGATCCCCAATTCTTGAGACTTCTTCTTAGGTCTTCAAAACCTCCATGTTGAAGCTGTTCTTCACAAGAGCACACGGGTGTCAAACTTGCCACGTCTTATTGCCATCACATGACGTTTTGCAATGTTTTTCCCATTCACAGAGCTGGGGTGGGCGTGACCTTCAGATGACTCATCTGACCCACAGGCCAACCATTTGACCTCCCTGCAGTAGCATTTGTCATACATGAATTAGCCCAGTAATTACCAGTAGAAGTGATAAATCTTGGAAATTGTTCTGCCTCATCCTGATCCTTGCTCCTAGCAGACAGTTCACTTCATGAACCAGTGGGACTGGCTGTTACATGTTTCTGTTCTTCACAGGACAGAATCAACTATTACCAGAATGTTTCTCTTTCGTGTCTTGTGAAGAACCAGCTGTATCTCTCTGCCCTTCTGGCATTAATAATGATGTCTCCAAGAACTACGACTTTTTTTTTCTCTGTAAAGGCCGAAAGCATGTTCTTTCCATTCCAATAACATGAAATATATTGTATATGATGGGATTTCTCTGCCGTCCCCTGTTTTTGTTTGCCATTGTCTTCTACAGGGCTTGCTTCTTTGTTTGATTTTCCTTTCTTGCAGAGAATTGCTTCTTTTGTCACCTTGTATTGCCTCCCTTTCCTTTAATCTGATTAATCATATTCTCCTTTTATAAAGAGCTGAAATGTGGCTCGTTGCAGCTCCAGGGCTGATATCTACACGCTCACCCTGGCTGCAACCATGTATAGTAAAGAGGATAAGACTCCTATTGTTCTAGCATTGGCCCACAGTACTTTCAGGGGTGAATGTAATCAAAAATAAGGCTGTAGCCCTAGATGCAGAACTCTGTTCCCTGTGTGTTTGGTAAATGGAATTATGAAAAAGGCTGTTAGGGCCAACCATTCATTTATGTAACCAGAGTGATATACTCCAGCTGGCAACAACTTCAGGAACTCAGGCCAAATCATACTGCAGTCCTGCTACCTATGAATCTTTTATCTGGATTGGAAATGAAACTTTAATCCATAATAAGAGACTTAGCTTGGGACTTTAAAAACGCAAACATGGTCGACTGTACAGTCATTATTTCCTCAGTGCATCCCTGATGTCAATAAGTACATAGATAACGGCACACTTTCCTATTGTGTATTCCAGCTTTTCTTCCCTTGAACCTTTTGCTTCTTTGGAAATATTGGTCTTGACTCCTCTCAGAAGTCACACGAGATTGGGAAGAATTCCTTCTTACTCATTCCATTCCAAGTCCAAGCTGGAGCTAGAGAGAAAGGCAGGGGGTGTTGTTCTTCTGATGAGATGGTCAGACGACTCAGAAGATTACCATGCCTGAGCATACGATGTTACAGCATTTCCTTCTCAAATGTCAGGAAGAAAGTTGAGGCTTGTCAACCAGAGGGAGTGTAGGGCACTTGAGCATGAAGGAACAGTCCTTCTTTCCCCTGGTGGCCTGGTGAACTGCTTCCTTAATAGCCTGGGCCTTTTAGCACTGGAGATGGTTTGTCACCACTAATTGCTCCAAGCAAGCTTCCTTTAGTATGCAAGCTCACATCTGTGTTGTTGCTCCAGTTCATTGGAAATGTATTTTTGTACCCTTCTGTCATGTATTAGGTTGAGTTTGCTTCAGAGCAGACAAAGACTAATGTATGCCATTTTCATTTCTAAATCTGTGAAATGCAAGTTTTGTGTATAGAAACCAGTAATCCCATTTCTAAAACCGCATCTATGGAAGATTCCCCCCACCCGCCCGCTATCACTTTGCTTCTTTCTAAACTGCTGACACAAATAACCCTGTAAATTAGCAGATGGTGGCACAGGGAAATCTCTTGGCTTCTTTCATTTTTTCCATTTTTTAAATAGTTTGATTTTTATAATAGGGGTTTTGGGGGAGAGCCAGAAATTCCTCAAATGACAAAATGGAGACAAAGTTAGTATGAGAGAGGAGAGGTAGGGAATGATTGAAAGCATCCGTAACTGGCTAACATCTGATGGCATGTCAGGATTTCTAAAGAATTTAGAAGTGTGGGGCTGAAAGCACTCTCAGTTCACTGATCAATGTAGAAAACTCAGGGCTGGAATGTGCCTATATGGATATATGGCTATCCCACTTCAGCTTGAAGACCTTCCAGCACGGTAATTGGCAGTCTAAAATCAGTCCAGATCCAAGATTTGAGCGGGAACATTCAGTTCAAATGGAAGATTCTAGATAGAAAGGCAGTATGGTTCAATGCAGGTTATTTGGTCTTCAGCTAAAGATTTAAGCCCCTAGTCTGTCACAAAGAAGCTTGAAAATGCTAGCACTGTTTTGATCGTGGTGGAGAACAACATGAAAATAGCAGACTTGACATACCCCTTTATAAGACATTAACATTACAGTGTTTTTGAGCTGAGTAGCATCAAAATTTTCACCACAATATTTTTTTTCAAATATTTCCCCCTGTAATACTCTTTTTAAAGGCAGAGGTAACCAGGACGAGAACTGCACAGCAGCTTCCAAACTCCCCAGCAAAGTGTATATAAGAATTTATGCTGAAATCATACTTCAGCTTCCAAGCAAAAACTTTCCAAAATGTTTAGGATAACAAGCATGCTACATGAGACTCATTCATGTTAAAAAAAACCACACAGTTAAGTAGATAAAACAAAAGCAAGTATTTTTTTTTGGGGGGGGAGTTATTTATTTGTTTGTTTGTTTATAAAACATGTATGAGATAACAAGTATAAATATGAACATAAACAAGACCAAAGGGAATAAATACAAATAAACGGGGACAGTAAGACAGGGACGGTAGGCATGCTGGTGTGCTTATGCATGTTATAAATTGTTCCGGACAAGCATGGGAAGAATAAAAAACTAAAAGGGGAATTGAAAAGTTGAAGAACTTGAGACAAACTGGATCTAAGGGCTAATAGTTCTGGTCAGGCAAATGGAGAGTTAGGTCAGGATCAAATGATATTGAAGTGAGAAAAAAGATTCACAAAGAAAGAGAGGGAAAGATAAAATGGAGCAGCGGAATGAAAACCTCCCTCCCAGTGAACCTGTCTCAACAAATTTTAACAGAAGAGTGATGCACGGATAGCAGTACATTGTCAAAAATCCTTGAGTTTACACAGATGACAAAAACCAACCAACTACCTACACATATTGGTATCATGTCAAAATCACCACATCCAAATCCACCAGCTTCGACCATATATGAAAGTAAATTAATTTGCAACAGAATTTGTTTCCAAAACCAGAAAGCCTACTAAATTTCTCAGTCATCTTCACATCTCTTTGATATTATCTGAGGACACCTCAGAGGTTAAAACTTATTTGAGGGCACCTCAGAGAATTTTTAAAAAAATGATTCAAACAGTCTGATTGAAAGGGTGATTTGATCAAATCCTTGGAGTCAAATTACCCGTGTGAAGTATCACGCAAAGCTCTTTTTCTCAACAAGATTCCCCCTCCCCTAATGTAAGCCTACTATATGAAGCACTTCTGGTATTTGAAAAGTACTATTTCATCCTCCTCCCTTAATTGGTTTCCTCAGATTGCCCAGATTCCTCAATCTCTCCTTATAATGCTTGTTTTCTTATAGTCTCAAAATGAGGATTTTTAGGCTCCTCAAAATCTAGTCTGTACCAATTTGTATTCACCTTTTTTGTGTGAGGCACTCAGAATTGGACATAATGAGTTTGAGGGAGAACATAATTTTACACTGGGCTTGCTGGTAATGGTGTGCCTGGATTCAACTTGTAACATAAATAATCAGTTCTCTTTAATCTGAAGGTTTTGGTTTGGAAGAGTAAAGGCAATATTTATTAGCAAAGCCTGAAATAGTATTGCTTGGTTAGCACTAGAGACTAACTCAAAAGTATTTCATACAGTTACTAGATTTGCCCTTTCTACCCTTTACAATTTAAAGATTCCATTAGCCCAGTGATTCTAAAAACTGAAATGAAATACACACACACACACACACACGGGGGGGGGGGGGAGGGAGGGAGGGAGGGGGGAGAGAGAGAAGAGAGCAAGAGCCCTGCAGTGTGTTTTCTTTAGAACTACTTACTAGGTTATTTTTTCTGATTTTTAAACAGTATTTTGCAGGTCCTGCCAATATGGGAGGACAGTTCATAATCTGTCAAAAAAAAGCTTGGGTTCCAACCTTTCCCCTCTTTGTCTTAGCTAATCATTCAAAAAAATTTTTCACACTGAAAATATAATTTTGCTTTGAACATCAGTGTTTAACTGATACATAGCTTAAATCTTCTCTGCATTCCAAATGCTATTTGATGTAATAAAATACATTTCTTTGCTTGACTTTTGGTTTTTATTAGGATAGAAGAAAGAAGGAATATTTAGTTCCACAGAAACAGCTTGGATTTACTTCAGTTTCAGACACCCCCATTTCTTTCTCTTTCTCCTGTTTAACTCCTTCAGTTTTATGTAGATAATTATAGTTAACTCTGACCATATTAAGTAGCTAGCATTCGATAACATAAGATAATTACGCTACTAAATGTAGACAGGGGAGTGGCATAATGGTATATAATTATTCCTAATTCAACATTTCAAGCATGTTTCATTGCTAGCGCTGTACTAGTTCTGATATACATGTGCAGGAAATTGGGCAAGTCTATCCTAGATGTCATTTTATTTCATAGATACAGTAGCTAGAGATAAGCTGATTTGCAGGTGGAAAAGAAAGTCAGTTCAGTTGTTTCTAGCTTCCTCTGATCTATCTGTTGGTGTGTATCAATGCATTGTAGGGAGTATGAATGTATTGTAGTGAGTGGGGAAGCAGTGGCTGGGTATCCTTGTGGCACTGAGAGATAGAACAGAACAGAACAGAACAGAACAGAACAGAACAGAACAGAACAGAACAGAACAGAACAGAATAGAATAGAATAGAATAGAATAGAATAGAATAGAATAGAATAGAATAGAATAGAATAGAATTCTTTATTGGCCAAGTGTGATTGGACACACAAGGAATTTGTCTTGGTGCAAATGCTCTCAGTATACATAAAAGAAAAAATACATTCATCAAGACTCGATAATCATAAAGTACAACACTTAATAATAGTTATAGGGTACAATAAGCAATCAAATCATATTAGGAAACAGTCACTATAAATCGTAAGGATACAAGCGACAAAGTTAGTCATACAGTCACAAGTGGGAGGGGATGGGTGATAAGGAGTGATGAGAAGATTAACACTGAGAGTTAGTATAGGTAATCTTCAACTTACGACCACAACTGAGCCCCAAATTTATGTTGCTAAGTGAGAAATGTGTTAAGAGAGTTTTGTCCTATTTTACAACTTTTCTTGCCACATTTGTTAAGTTGAATCACTGCAGTTGTCGAGTCAGTAACACGGTTGTTAAGTGAATCTGGCTTCCCCATTGACTTTGGCTTGTCAGAAGGTTGCAAAAAGTGTTCATGTGACCCCAGGACACTGCAACCGTCATAAATGTGAGTCAGTTGTCAAGCATCCATGAATGTAAATCATGTGACCATATGGGGATGGTGCAATGGTTATGAGGGTGGAAAATGGTCATAAATCAGTTTTTCAGTGCTATTTTAACTTCAAATAGTCACTAAGTGAACTGCTGTAAGTCACTAAGTGAACTGTAAAGCTAAAGAGCTGAGGGTTTCTTGCTTCCTCACCCAGGGATGGTTGGAGAGAACAATGAAAGGTTCCTGATCTTACCTCCCCTGGCGATGGGGATGGAGGCAGGCCATAATATTATGGCGGTGATTATGGTATGGGGAGACAGGATGGGAGACAGAGAGCAGACTGAATGCAGGACCCTTGTCTTATACCGGTTTGTATTCCAGTTCCTTGGCCTCAGGCCTCAGCTCCAATACCCTTCAATGTCAACAGACTTTCAGTGGCCTTGACTTTTAGCTGCTGCTACTAAATGCCAGGTCAGTCAATAAAAAGGCCTCCCTCATTAGTGATTAAATCATTGAGGAGAAGGCCAACCTGGCCCATATCACCAAGACTTGGCTGGGTCTGGAAAGGTGAGTTAGCTTTTTCAGAGATATGCCAAGCTGGGTTTCAGGTGTGGCATCAGCTGAAACTCTGAGGCAGGGGTAAAGGTATGGTGATTGTCATCCAGGAATCTCTTACAGCAATCATGGGCGCTGCTCACAGGTCACACCGTGTGAGACTTTGTTCATTACATTGGGATCAGTTAGGATTTTTGTTATTGCCCCAACCTCCCTGTTGGGCAGCAACCTCCTTGCCTGAGCTCATTGACTCCATTTCTGGGTTGGCAGGCAATTGATGATTCTGAGGGGGCTTCAATCTGCCTTGTCTAGTAGTGGAATCTGAGGCAGCTCAGGAATTCATGGCCACCATGACTGCCATGGACCTATCCAAGATTATCCAGAATGCAACATGGGAGAGTAGTTGCACACGGGAACAGGTATCCATGTCAGGGCAATGGCTATGTAATTTGGAAGAGGCAATTAATTTCCTTATCTGTTTTATGCCTTCTGGCAACTTTAATGGGGTCCCTTGATCTTGTGGGAAGCACTGTGGTGTTTTAAACAGGACATCTCAAACTGTTGCTTTCAGTCTAATTCCACTACACCTCTCACTATTTAAATACCCCAAGAAAGCCACAAGATAAATGAATTCTGAACATGTAATAGGCAGGGGTAGAATTCAAAAATTCCAGCAACCGGTTCGCTGCCCAGTTGCTAGGTGGGTGTGACCATGGATGTGGCCTACCAGAACTTCTGGGAGGGGCATTTTTTGCCTTCCCAAGGGTCCAGAGGCTGCCTTTGGGCCTCTGGGAAGGCAAAAATAGCCTCCCCAGGCTCTGAAGGCCCTCCAGAAGCCGGAAACAGTTTCCGGACTTCCAGTACTTCCCACCCCCCAAAACCTCCATGCAGACCCTGTACTTGCCTGCATAGAAAATAGGCTGTATGGAAACTCTGGGGAGGGCAGGGCAGGGCAGGGCAGGGTTGAGCCAGCCAGTCAGTTCAAATACAGGTTCAATGAACCAGATGCAAATTTAACAACCGGTTCACCTGAACCAGTCCGAACCGGTAGTATCCCACCCCTAGTAATAGGGAGAAGAGAGACAGTTTGGTGTAATGGTTAAGGCTCCAGGCTAAAATCCAGAAGACTCCGAGTTCTAGTCCTGCCTGAGCCACAAAACCAGCTGGGTGACCTTGGGCCAGTCACCCTCTCTAAGCCCTAGGATGAAGACAAGAGCAAATCACTTCCAAAAATGCTACTAAGAAAAGGGGAGGGAAGTCAAGGTTAGTTCAAAGGAACTAAAAAAATAGGGGAGGGGATAGGAAACAGGAAGAAGGCATGATGCATTGCTTCTACAAATAGAAACTTACCAGAAGGGGAGAAAACCTCACTTGAACAATGGCCAAAGAAAACAAATGCCTTGAAATGGGTCAACATAGAGTTGGATTCTGATCGTTTTAAACTCAGGCTTATACCATGAGAAAAGACTCTGTCTCTCTTCTTTCTAGAAGCTGAGACAGGTAATTTACCTCTTGGGACAGTAACCTAGATGCCTTATTGTTTTGTAGTCTGTGGTGGTCTCCCATGGAAAGAATGAGACACAGGCTGGTGTACTCGGGATGGGAGTCCAGAGCAAATTCTAGTGCTCCCTTTTATTGAGAATTTTGTACATAGTAAGCATTCACATTGTGGATTAAAATAATTACACAGAATTGTTTACAGTCGTCTGAGCTGCTTAAATGTTTCTGGTGTTTGCTTTTAATTTCCTTGCTTTAACTCAGTGACCCTTAGGCAGACATGTATGTATAAGGTCTTAGACTAATCATTACGCAATACTGAAGTCAACGTTTATTCCCACATCTCCCCTGTTTTAGTTTTTTGATGATCGCGGATGCCTTGGTAGCTTTTCGCCATCTGCAACAACAGTTCTCCTTCCGTAGGCTTCACCCGACACATTCCTAAAAGTCCAGGGAGACATTGGATACAACAGCATACACAAAGAGAAAGTATAAAAAGCAATATCACTCCAACAATTAGGTGACGAATCCATGAACCATCTGGCAACCAGGACCAAAGTGCAGACCACACGTCCAGTCCCTCGTCCTCCGATTGTAATGGATTCTCACTCAGGGTTTGTTCCATATGCTGTATAGTAGCTGTAATGTTTGGAGAATAATCAGAGATATACATGCAACAATGTGCATGAATCACAGTGCAAACTCCCCCTTGCGCAGCCAAAATAGTGTCCACCGCATATCTGGTTTGCAGGACAAAGTCAAGGATTTTTCTTTGCTCTTCTTCAAGCAGCTTTAGAGTTTTAATGGTGTCTTTAAACATAGTAACTGTCCAATTGTTTAAACGATGCAAATCTCTATAGTTCATCATGACTCCTAAAGGAGGAATAACTCCCCTTGATATCTGTGTCTAGTAGTCATGATTCAAAACAGAGTTTACTTCCGTTGCGGAACGTGCATTGCAGATATGAGCAGTCCCCAAAGATTTTAAAATGACATGAGAAGGGATTACTTTCCCAAAGATGCAGACTCCTTTCCATCGTGCTGCCATGCGATCATAGGCCATCCGTCCACACAGCAACCATAGATTTGCTCTCAGGAAATGACCAACCATAGTTGGTTCAGCATAGATTAATTGTGCAAAGGATTCCATTAACATAGCCAAATAAGTGGGCGGTGGTGCATATTTCCCATTTGCACATTTGGGCAGCTGGTTTTTTCTCATGGTGGGACGACATGTGGCAGGGATAAATGGACACCCATTTTCATCAAAGATATGATATCAAATTTAGAAATATTATGTACAAAGTAAGTGAGATTTTTAGTTTTCATGTCATCCGGATAAACCCGACTTCCATTGCCAATAATAATTGTTTTGTTACAAAATGGATATGTTCCCAAGTAAGTCCTATTCTCTACTGTCTCATTGTGGGTCCAGCAGATACCCGCCACCTCTTGGATTCGGCTTCCAAGATGCAATGTGTATGTTACTTGTCGTCCAACTGTTAGACCACATCCCTGAACAACCATAGCATTGTCCCTTATACCAGTCACCTTCGGCCAGAGGTACTGCAACCATTGGAAGCCCTGATGTTTTGTGAGTTGGCATGTGCATACATATCCAACAATCAGTTTTAATATGAAGGTTTGTTAGCTTCCCCATGTCCTGGATCAACGTGTTTCTTTTCCATTCGCCCAAATCCATCCCCTTGCCCCTTTGGCTGATGATAAGGACGCACACAGCGAGCAGGAACCCAAACAACTGTCCCCTCATCTTCAACAGCAGCGTATCCTCAGCCCCAAGTTATCAGCGGGACAGGTCCTTTCCACGTTGGATCTGGTAGTCTCTTATACCGAACTTTCGGTCTTGGCGTACCTGCAGAAGGGAAGGAAGCAAAATGCCTACTGGCTGCCGTAGCAGCGGGAGATCCTGTCATGTTTAAAAAATTTAAAGTATATAAGGTAATATTAAGAATGTTTTGTATGTAAGGCAAACCATATCCATTCACTTCCCCCATTTTTGTTTTTATGTGAAGGAGCGCTTTTCCTGTGGAAATGGCCATTGGTCAATCCAAATTGGCTGAGAGGTTAACAATTGTAATTTTTCCATTATCCAATAACAATTTTTGTCCGGAATTGTGACAGTAAATCTCTACCCCACAAGTTTATATGCGGGGGCAACACAAGAGGTTGAATCCTTGCAGTCTCACCAGTTTCTCTATGCAATGCCTTCAACCAATGGACATTACTTCTTGCAAACTGCATACCACCCACTCCACGAACAGCCGGAGAGTCTTCAAGCGCCCATTCATTTGGCCATTCCTTTTGGTGTATCACAGAGACATCTGCTCTGGAATCTATAAGGCCAGAAAATGATTTTCCTTGAATTTCAATTGTCATTTTTGGTTGGTCAGTAGTCAAATTTTTTGTCAGCGCTAGCAATTCTGCAGCAACTGGAGAACTTGCCATTTCAGTGGACCCAAAACCACCAGTTCGTGGGATCCCAATTAAAGGATTTATAGGAATGTATGGAAGCAATAATAACTGGGCAATAGAGTCACCGGCCATTAATGATGCAGGAGTATCAGTGTACAATTGTATCTTAATAACCCCTTTATAATCTTGATCAATAACTCCTAGAATAACAAAAAAAACCTTTTTCTGATGCAGAAGACATGGGAAGTACTAATCCCACTGTTTTTTCTGGCAATGGCCCATGCAAATGAGTGTCCTCAATGTACACTTGATTAGGAAAGGTCACATTAATTGAGTTCAACATTTTTAAACCCAAACCTGCATTCCCAGTAATTGCAGGCGATGCTTTTGTGACAGCCTTGGGAGCGGGGCTAGCTGCACGCCCCAAATTTAGTTTCGTGGACTTTGGTTCTGATCAGAGCGACATTGATTTGCCCAATGAAACCCTTTTTTGCATTTCGGACAGACCGACTTCGGGCGGACATCCTTAATTTTGTTTTTGTTAAATGCCATTCCCCCCCCCAAGGGCACGGCACTGGGCTTTAAAATGGCCAGGCTTCCCACAATTAAAACAATTCCCTGTAGGTTTCATCCCTTTTTGTAATGCCATAGCCAAAGTCTCCATGTTGTAAGCCTGAGAACCCACCACTGCACATGCCTTTAACAGATCAGCCAGAGTAACCTCACCTCTAGCTACCAAGGGCTGTAAAATACGCTTGCCGTCAGCGTTTGCATTTTCAACTGCCAATTTCAGCAAAAGTTCTTTTGCAGCTTCCTCATTAGAGATTTGCCTGGTAATAGCCAATTGTAGCCTTTCCACAAAATCATTATAAGACTCAGATGCTGTTTGCTTAATTTGAGAAAAAGACTGTGCTGGGGTTCCCACATCCTGGATGCGGGACAACGCCCCAAGGACAGCTGCCATAACCACTGGAAATACGTGATCAGGCAAATTAGCAGCTTGATCAGCAGGGGATTCAAACAAGCCTGCCCCATAGATTTGGTCTGGCGTATACAGCCCCCCCGAATTCCTTCCTCTAGTGATAGCTTCCCTTTGGTATTCTGAGTCAAAAACCACATACTGAGTAGAGCTCAATATCATTCTCATTAAATCTTTCCAGTTACTAGGAATCATGCGTGAGGTAGCCAAACTTGTCAGGAGCCCCTTTGTAAAAGGACTTTGAATACCATAATCTTTAACTGCTTTTTTAATTTCCCTAAGAACTGCTAAAAGAATCGGAACCCATTTAGTCTGCAGATTGCCTTGAGCATCCACTTGCCTATTGACTGGAAACAAATTCATCTGGGGAATCTCATCAGGCTCTAATTTCCCCTCATTGAAAGCCTGATGCATCATTGCTTGAACTTTTCCCATTTTTGGTTGGATTTTATCATCCACAGGCATAGGTGCTGTGAATTTGCGCTGTTGGAAATGATAAAGCACACTCCAGTTTTGGGGTAGGAGGGTGCAATACAATTTCTTTATAAGGAGGAGGTTCTACTAAAGTTTTTAAAAGAGGTTGTTGCTGGGTCTCTAAAGCAGTCATAACAACCTTCCAATATATCAAAATTTCAGCTGTTGCCCGTGGCTCTTCATGAAGGATAGTTCCAATTCTCCTCCATGTGTCTAACTTTAAAGAGCCTTTCTCTGGATACCAGGGACATTGCCACCAGATCTCTTGCAGCAGCTCTCTCACATTATCTTTTGAAAGAACTATTTGCTCCCCCCAGAGGGTTTAAAGATAAAGAAGTTTGTCCTGACTAACTTCAGCAGCTCACTAACATGCCGTTCCTGTGGCTGAGAGAGTTTTCCCCCCATGTTCCCTGAAAAAATCCTATTGTCCAGCAATAGTTAAGTACGTACTTTACCTATTCCAGGTGAAGAAACACGGAGGTCCGGACACGTACCACCTGCAGTGGATCACGTTGGGGTCACCACTTGTGGTGGTCTCCCATGGAAAGAATGAGACACAGGCTGGTATATTTGGGATGGGAGTCCAGAGCAAATTCTAGTGCTCCCTTTTATTGAGAATTTTGTACATAGTAAGCATTCACATTGTGGATTAAAATAATTACATAGAATTGTTTACAATTGTCTGAGCTGCTTAAATGTTTCTGGTGTTTGCTTTTAATTTCCTTGCTTTATCTCAGTGACCCTTAGGCAGACATGTATGTATAAGGTCTTAGACTAATCATTACCCAATACTGAAGTCAAAGTTTATTCCCACAGTAGTCCATCCCCCAACCATCATATATCCAACTCCTTTAATATCTTCTAATGGGGTTAAAGTTAGGAGGCCCGGATGGAATAATCAGCCATATGGAAGGTGGTCTTTTTTATTCAGTTACTTCCCTCAACTCCTATGAAGTTTTGGATTAGAAATGAGTAACATTCCTCAGAGGGGATCTAAATGGAAATTTGTAATCTGAGGCTTCCTTGAGCCATTTCTGGCAAGCAGCAGAAGTTGCAAGGAACTTGGAAGTCCTGCAAGTAAAACTAGCCCTCCACAAGTGAATTCTGAGAAAGGTATTGACAGTTCCTTATTTCCTTTCCTCAGTCGTTTCCTCCTTCTCATCTTGTAGACTCTCAGACCAGCAACACACATTTTGTTTCCTGGTATGCTATCCGGTGTTTGTGCTTTGCACCTGTGGTAATCCAGAATGGTTGATTGCTCTTTGCCAGAAAGCTGCAAAAAAAAAAACAAAAAAAACCCTACCTTATTCCATTGGGGAAAGTTTTTGTTCCTCCCTTGAGTGTCAAGAGCCCAGATTCAAATGTATTCCTCTCAAAGTGCAGCCATCAGAGAAAACCAAAGACCGTTTGTCAGGCCAGCTTCAGAGGAGCTGCATGCATTCTGACAAACTGCAGAAGTTTATGTTTTATTCACCAGGCCTGAAAAATACCTACCTGAATAAGGGGGCCCATAAATAAACCAGCGTGATGAATATTACGCAGAATAAGAAGGGATGCAGTGGAGGCCCTCTAGGAGCAGTGCACAATGGACGGGGAGAAAAAGATGGCTTTCTTTGCAGCAAATTCTGTTTGATGTTCTAAATCAGGGGAGAATTTCCTAGAGAAATTTCCTTTCTAGGGAAGCATACAGAGTTGGATATCAGTCTGCTGTGATTTTCTCTGTCCCTCCTGGTGTTATTTCATGCCAAAGGTGGGAAAGACCTGGCATGCTATTTCTATATCATATACTCTTCACTAGGTCACAGTTACTAGAGCAAAAGTAAGTGTGCCAGCAGTCCTTACATTCTTTCTTTTGGTAACAGTTCAAGTGTTTCTTATAGATCATATTGAGCAAGAAGAGGGCAGGGATGCCAAGCAATCGTTGAAGAATAAAAAGCTCCCCATTTTCCTAAGGAAGGAACCCTGGAAGGATGGACTTTACTCTGTGTTGGCCTATTAATTATTTCCATGTTCTAATGGAGGTTGGGGAAAAGAATCACCACACCAGAATATTTTTTTTGTTCTTGTTATGCGGCTAACTGGGTAGCTGGCATTAATCTATGATTTGACTGCATCATATATGAGGGACTGATTGCATGCTGTGACTAGACATTCTTTACTGTGAAATGGGAGCAGGTTGCTCTTTAAATTGTCAGGTAAGTGGTTTTTTGCAAGCAGTTTGTTTTATGCTTGAGCTTCTTCCCTTCATCAAGATTGCTTGAGAGACGAGGGCAGAGTCCCTCTGGCTTATCACTGCAACCGCATAGACAGATGTGTAACAAGCAATACTACTTAGGAGTTTAGGACTTTTCACCTGTGTTCACGCCTACTCAAAGATCTGAAGTCGAAGAAAGGCACAGCAAATTGAATTTGGCACCAATGATTTGCTTCCCAGAAGTGTGGCCAAAACATTGTGCTTCTTGACATCAGCACA
Organism: Hydrophis major; assembly: GCA_033807585.1. Taxonomy (NCBI): domain Eukaryota; kingdom Metazoa; phylum Chordata; class Lepidosauria; order Squamata; family Elapidae; genus Hydrophis; species Hydrophis major. Next base: position 184,394,345 of record CM066329.1, on the reverse strand, counting down.
GCCTCAGTTGGTCATGGACATTCCAGTGTATCTCCAGGTCTTTCTGGAATTTGTATAGTATCTGTCCACTTTTGGCATGGTTACCTCAATAAGCTACAGACCTCTCTGGTTCCTGTGACATCAATGAGGAATCCTTTCAGATCCAGATTCATGGGGGGCCTTGGGTACAGTTTTCTTCCAGAAGTGATTCATATGCAGCCACCATAGGAATCACTCTCTGTTCCAACCTAGTGCCACTGTATCTTTTCTTCATAAGTTAAAAGAGGAGGGAGGATTTATCTAGTGAATGGGGAAGGATTGCTTCCATCCTCAAATATGATTACGTACAACAACCACCCACTTCTAAATGAAAAGTATAAGTCCTCTTTATATAACAAACATAATGTTTAGTTTGGTCCTTGGGGTAGTACTTTACATTCAGTCTTACTGTTAATCTTTTTTCTGTGCCTTAAGCAAAGGTTGCTAGCTAGCTAGTTTTAAGCCAGCCTACTAGTGAATAGAATACAGTGGAATTATTTGGAGAGAGAGGAGGGAGATATTTCGATATCTATCTATCTGTCTCTGTCTCTGCCTCTGTCTCTCTCTGTCTCTGTCTCTCTCTCTCTCTCCATCCATTCATCCATCCATCCATCCATCCATCCATCCATCCATCCATCCATCTATCTATCTATCTATCTATCTATCTATCTATCTATCTATCTATCTATCTATCTATTCTGTATGGCACATTAGCATTCTTGTAAAAACCTGTCCTGATTGGCCAGGACACACGGCACTCGGATTGGCTGAGCCACCCACACGGATTGGCCCATTGCGAAGCTTCCGCGATTGGAGGAAACCGATCGTGGGAGATTCGAAGCGGTGTCATTGGCTGTGGCCGGCGAGGCAAATTCAATATAAGCTGCCACCGATCCGAGAAAGTCGATCCGATCTCAGAACCAAATAAAAAGAGCTTAAAAGTCACTGAGTCTCGTGTTTCCTTCACGATCGGCGTATATATAACACTATCTATGAATCTGTAGCATGGGAAAGAGGATCTTGAATGTAGGTGAATGGCCTGCGTTAACATGGCACCCCACAGTATGACTGCTTTTTCTTTCTACAGCTTTTCTGGAACTCCAGCTTTTTTGATGTGGAAGGTGAGATTGAGCCTTTTTCTGCTTAGTTAATAAGGGAACATTCACAGCTTGTGTCGGCACCTTAGGCAAACGGAGTCTATAATCTCATTTACTTCCAACATTCTGACAATGTTACTTGGAGGACCCACAGTAGAAGCTAGGCTGGTGAAATGTAGAAAGCTTGTGGCTGCATGCTACAAGATGGCTCAGATGCACTCCTTGCAAATCCTGTTTTGAATATTGGTCTTGGTGCAGCTAGTTTTGGTTTTGTTTTCCACATGGAACAAGGCTGTCTGTGTTAGGTCCTGTAAATGACTAAGACAAGACTCAGTATGTCCCGGGAACTATTTATATATCAAGAACATTTATCAACTTGCAAAAGAAAATCCTGTAATTCTTTTAAGACTTTTCCTCTTGCAGACTGTTATGTATCTTTGAAGAAAGAAATGAAAACTCCATTGCACTGTAGGACTTTAATATTTTGGAATTAAGTACTTTGGGTTTTCCCCCCCATTGGCTGCATTCAGTATCTTTGTCTTGTGCATTTTGTTGTGTTTTAGATACTAGACACAAATAAAGGGGCAAACCCAATTCAGGATGAAAGGATGGATGACTGAGGTACTTTGCACCAAGTCAATCACATTGTGTTCTGACAACATATTAATTATATCTGACTTTTGGTAGCTTTCCCCATGATGAAACAAACTGTGTTTCTCACATAATAAGGCCGGGTCTTTTTTTTTTTTGAGCCCCGAAAAAATGGCTAGGCCGTCTTTTCAGGGGTGACTTAATTTCTCCCCCCCCTTGCATCTTCGGGTGGGCAGGTGGCGACGGCTTGGATGTTGACCTCGGCGTTGGTGAGGCACTTAGTATCGGGGTCAACGCAGGCAGCACCATATCCGGGTGTGCAACGAAAGTACTTCCTAACAGCAAGCCCCCCCACCATTCCCCCCCATTTCGCATGTTTTAATATAGGCCTTAATTTGGGGGGAGGGGCTTAATTTCATTTCATGCCTATAAAACATGCTGGGACTTCCTGTTGGGGGAGGCCGAATTGTTGGAGAAACAGGGTATATTTCAATTATATACTTCTTTAAAAATCATTGAGGCTTTATTCTCTTATCCTCTTGGTTTCATTTAATTACTAACAAATATTCCATTACATATCAATGCCAATTTTATCTGTCACTTTAATCATCTATCACATATTCTAACTCTTTTCTATTTCTAGTATAACAGTGCTATCTCATGTACCCTTGCAGAATCCTCTCTTCAAGTTAAAATTTTAACCATTGTCTCTGTGTCTTTTAAGTAGGCTTATACCTTTAGTTCTTGTATGTTTTTCCTGCTTCTCTATATCTTGTTTCTGTCCTTTATAGCTTCTTTTCCTTTCCATCCCATGATGAAAAATATTTTTAATGTTCTGAAAAAAAATTCAGCTAGAAATATTCTCAATTCTACACCTCCCAAAATTGAACTTTAATAATGTGAAATGAAGTTTTATTTTCTGTTGCTGCAAATATTCTGTTTTAATTAATTGTTGCTTTTGATGTTAAGTGTAGTTGGAGTTAGAAGTATATGATGTGTATATGTGACAAAGCTGAGGACAGTTAAACCATCTTTGCACTTGGATGGGAGACTAGCAAGAAATCCCATGGTTGAATGCTCACCTGGAAAATTAAAAAAAAAAACATTCTTAGAAGATAGCAATGGTAAACCATTGATGTTGCAGGGACGTTATATGGATCTGTACAATTTTAGGGAGAATTTGCTTTTTTATGTTGACACAACTCTCTGTGTTCTCTCCTTCCCTCTTTCCCTCCTCCACACCTCTGTATCTCCTGCACACACAGGCCCTTTATTTTATGCCGCAACAACTGTGTCAGAAGTTTCTGAGATCAAGTTCCATCCTCTGGAATAGAATTTCTGAGCCTGGAGTAGAAAGACTGTCATTATGATGGACCTCTGGATTTTTTTTTTTAAGACAATGTCTATACCCCCTTTTTACTCAGTAATTCTTGAATCTTTACATGTTACAGACTTCCTTCTCAAAAAGTACAAGCCATCAATGATAACTGACACATAAAATACGGATTCTTTTAGCAACTCTTTAGGACCATCTTCCCTTTATTGCAAAGACATTTGCTCATTTCTGCATACTTCTTCAGTTGCAGAAGCCTCGTGGGATTATACAGTACCTCCTGAAGCAAAGCATATTTCAGAAAATCCTCAAGGAGTTTGTTAGAGTTGAACAAAACAGGCAGATTTTATGGGTTTCTCAGATATAACATTTATTCCTTAATTAACTAATTAGATATAGAAACATCTAAAATCAGAGTTAGAATTTATATGCCGTTTTTTTTATCTTTCAAGATTTTGTTGACTTTAGTGACTTACAGTAACTAAGTAAGTTAAGCCAGTATTATTATTCCCGTCTTTCAGTTTATGGGCATGTATGAGATAACATTTCAAAATAATAGTTCTCCTTCAGCAAACTACTGAATTCACAGCTCAGTGAAGGTTTGAACTAAGGCTTAATGTAGTAAATTTTTAGCCCCTAAACTTTTCCTGTTCCAATTTCTGCTTTAAAGTGGAAGTGAGGTAGAGAAACTGGATTATTTTGATATGATAGCTTCCTATAAAACATGGAGAGAAAACGTATTACTATTTAGTCAGTTCTCATTGAGACTGAGTTATTTACTTATTTAATGGCACTCCTAGGTTGCCTCATTCCCAACAAACTATAGGCAATAAACAATAAAACAGCAACAATGCAATTATAAAAAATAACTACTATTGTAAAATTCCTATTGAAAAAACAAACAGCATAGCACCGCCATTCAGTTTGGGCCAAAGACACAACAAAATAAAAACTCTAATAAAAGCAAATTTACTTTCCAAAGAATTTTAAAGGAAGAATATATCTTTCCAAGATATTATATCATATGAACTATAGCTTTCTTGGATTTATTTAGTGGCAAGAGGGTATGTTTGTGAATGTCTAGCCATTCATTATACAATCATCTATCCAGCAGTCTATCACTTCCCTGGCATCTCACACTTCAATTAATTGTCAAGGGAAGAAATGATGAAGGATATCTTCTCACTGTGTTTGTGTGAACAGTTGTGCTAATGTTGCCATTTAAGGAGAATCTGGCCCATAAGAGAATGGTTGGAGGAGTTTTGTTTCTCCTGGGAAAATTCTGAGTAACTGTACATTCCATTTCTCTGTTCACAAACTTGATAAAGAATTTTGAACGATGATTGGAATGAGGACCTAGATTATTCAGCCTTTTGATGTTAATTTTCTTGAACATTTTTCCAGAGTACAATGTTCCCAATCTTTAATTACTTTCCCCAGGTATTTACTTTCACTTACCTTGGTTCATAGGAACAGACTCCCACAGCCTCCCAAAAAAGAAACTAAGCTTCCAGACACAAAGACAGAAAAAATTAGTTCGTCCAAAGCAAAATTGATCAAAGGCAACTTAGGGAGAATGTTGGAGTGGATTTCCCAGCTATCTTTCTGAGCTCAAGTTCTTTGTCCAAAGCCTTCCATAGGGGAAACAAAATCTTTCACCCTCTAGCATCCCAATAAAAAGCATGGGAGAAGCATATTTCAGTCTACTCTAAGTCTCTCTACAACAGAGGAGACTAAGAACCATGAAATACGATCACTTAACATTTTATGACACCTTTTTAATTGCCACTTGACAGCTGTAATCCATGGCTAAAACATCAGCAGAAGGTTCATGGAGCTGCCCACTGTTATTCATTAGTATATTTTCCCTATTCAAATATTAGATTGTTGATACTATGGTATAGGGAAAAAGGAAAATAGAAGAGATAATTATGAAGGTAAAAATTACATATGTGGATGGGATGTCTATATACACGTGTGAGTGTGCCTCTTATAATCTCCCTTTTGTACACAAGCATGTGTTGGGTTCTCAAATCCTATGATTTATAGAATGCATATTTTCAAACACCTAATGTTTTCAGAAAATAAAATAGATAAGAGATGGCCATTCATTTTCCAAATTATTACCGGTATTTATATCTTTTTATAATTCAGAACTAGAATTGTAAAGTATACGTTTGTAAAGTGGCTGTGGACCTTTAAGCAAGTTAAAAGAGATTACTTCTTTCTCTAATTGTACAAATTATAAAATTCCTTTAATTGAATCATTCAAAGTTTGAAAACATAATCAATTTGGACAAGGCTGTCCCATTAGAGCAAACATTCTGAAGAAAAACTAAACACTCATTTGATAATCTCAGCTGCAGTCTCTGAATTTCATATCATGTGGTAGTCTCTGCTAAGAAGGCCTTTACTGTTGGATTAATTGCAAAATTTTAGTCAGGACTTTACAAATCTGTGAAAAATTATCTTTTTGCATTTGAATTTTCGGAATGTTCACATATTGTTGCCCCTGAATGTTATCAGAGCTGAATGCTGGTCCTACTGAGTTATAACTGGAGTATAAATGAACAAATAGCATCATGATTTGGTGGTTAATTTTATAAACAAACTTATCCAACTGTGCAATGAAAATGATAAACACTCCATTATATTGAATAACTGGCTGCACCCTCTGTAAGTGTAGTAACCGCAAGCAGATACTTTGTGTAGTTGGTAATCTGCTTCTCACACTCTGCGTAGAAATGTTGGCCTGTTTCTCCTTGGCGAATGCGTTCAGTAACATTTGAGAGTTTTCTATCATGAACTGCTCATTTCAGTTCCACTACAACATCTCTGTGTAACTTATGGACTTTGTCATGGTCATTTCATTGAATTTGATCTTCATCAGTTCTCTTGGAGGCTTGCTTGCGTATTTGGAATCATGACCTATTGCTGCATGACCCATTTGTGCTTCAGCCTAAATTGACAAACAGATGATTTAATATTCTGTTGTAGAATTTTCTGATACCAAGTGGAATTCATGCTTCTTTCAAGGATAGTAAGTCATCCATATTCAGAGGCAGCAAAGCATCTCCAATCAAGGACCCCACCATCTCTATGCTTAACAATTAAGCATAGATTGGTTTCTTCCAGCTATAATAATGATGATGTATCCTAACAAAAATTACTTTTGACCCCTCTATCCATAAAATAGTCCTCCAACAATCTGGAGGGTAATTCAGGAACTTTTTGGTAAATTTGAGATTGAGCATCAATAGTCTTCTAAGTGATAAATGGCTTCTGTCTTGTTACATGCTTCCCTTTTATACCTAGTGCTTTTTTGATGGTCATAAACATTGACACAAGATTAATGCAGATTCCTGGATGTTTTGCTGGGGTTCTTTGTGATTTCCTGTGTGATTTTTTTGCTGTGCTCTTGGAGTGATTTTGACAGGATGGTAACTCTTAGGAAGATTCATTATTTTCTCAAATCTTTTACACCTCAAGACTATAATTCTGTGGTAGGTACCTTTTTTTGTAATCTTTTCCAGACTAGTAAGTGACTTTTTATAACACATTTAATTTATGGAGCATCATGTTCTTGCAGAACCTACATAAATGAGAATATCATTATGGACACTTACTTGGGGGAAAGGATAGTCCAAATCATCCCTGCTTGATTAAAGAAATGCTCATACAACTGCCTGTAATTATCCCTTTAATTGAATTGATTGGCTGAAGGGAGGATTACATGTTTGATGACCTTAGTAAGAAAATAAGCAAATAACACATGTTATTTATTCACTGAGAGTTTGTGTGTGTATGTGAAATCTCAGATATATATATATATATATATATACACATACATACATATACACACACACACACACACACACACACATACATACACACATACATGCTTGCTTTTCGAATTGTAGTTGCAGTATGCCAAATGTATAGACTCAAGCTTGGCTATGAACACTAAATGTGTATTAACTGTAATGTTATCAAGAGATGTTTCAGGACAAATTCTAGTTCTGTAAAGATGTATATTTTGCTGCATCATGCGGTGATGCAAGCATGCATGTGCTTGCACACACATACCCACCCACACACACACACACATTCTTTCTTGCCAGTTCTTAACCTGGACGTTGCAGTGGTGGCAGAAAATGCCTGTTTAGCAGAGGCCAGTGAGTTATAGTAATGGACATTCTTTCAGCTGTCTGTATAGCTCATAAATCTATCCTGCTCTGAAAGTGCAGATGGTCCATAATCGTCCATCATCTCTGAGTTCAGCACTGGACAGCTCCTAGGTGGGTTTTTCCTGAGAGGCTGGGGTTGTTGTTTTTTCTTCTGCTTCTTTTGCAAACTAAACTGAACCACATTGCAGCAGCGTAAGGCTCTCCATAATGGAGCTCAGGTGAATAAGCAAGCCAGCCTTCAGTCATGATTTAGAAAGGAATGTACATTAAAAAATTTGGAGCTTAGTAGCAACCCAAGGTGGGTGTGAGAAAACAAGAAAGCCTGAAGATTATAACTGGGTTTACAATAAATGAATACAGTAAAGGCCAGCACTTTGGGCAAAGATGTCATTACAGAAAAGAGACATGGATACATTTTTCCCAGTGTAAGAAGAAATGCTGCAAAGAAATTTGAAAATAGGAAACTGTGTAAACGTGGCCAAGTTAAGCTTTTTTTCCTTGAATTGTGTCTTGGCCTTGGTATCAAGGATCCAGCTAGATTACTGTTTGAGACCGAGATACAAAAGTTTATTTTTTTAAAATGCAGAACCTTGTTTCATTCTCTTAGCAGAAAAATTTCCAAATAAAAACGGACCATGACTTGTACACACTGGCATCCAATTGGAAGCATCAGAAATTCTAAGAAAATTTTCAATTTAAATAAACTAATGGGGGAAAGGCATTCATGCTAAACTGAATGTATTAGTCTTTAGTATATAAATATTTTTAAAATCCCAGAATAATCCGTATTCCCTTGTGCATGTATGAACTGCTCACTTGGCCAGACATGTCTCTTTTTACCCTGATTGGCAATTCACATTGTTCAAGGCAATGTCCGTTAATATTTTTTTTCTAGCATTTTAACTCCACTGTGAGGTAGTTAATGATCTGTAACAAATCCTGTCATCACTGTAGATTGCAGATCTCTTGCAGGAATCCCTATCAGAGGCAGGCACAGGAATCACGCTCCAAGCAGTTAGCCCACTTTATATAAATACTGATCTCTGCATTATGCAAGTTAGCTAAAGGCAGAAAGTTCCTTTAGCAGATCTGTTTCAGCTGAATATGCACCACTGAAGCAATCTTGACTTAACCAGAGAAGATTCCTGCCTTTTTTTAACCTGTTAAAAAGAAAGAAAGAAAACAGAATCCTTCTTCTTTCCTTCTGTTATACAAACAGAAGCTTGTATAATCTTCTGGATCACAGTAGTAAATTTAGCAGCGGTCCTTGTGGGTCTGGGAACTGACAAGCTGCTGCTAATTTCAGAGAACTGTAAGTAGGTCTCACTTAATTGTCACACATGTACTCATTCTTATTTCAAAACCACTGGAAAAATTTGTCCGCTGTATTTCAAAATGATCCCTTAGCTGTCAAGCTACTGTATCTTTAGGAATAAATAAAATAAAACTCAGAGAGATTCTCAAAGTAAGAAAAAAAGATAGCAAGGTACTTACTTAGATTTTTACATAGATTACATAGATTTTTATTCTACCTTCTCCTTTTATTTCTACAATAAGGAAGGAGATTACACCATAAACAGTCTAATGGTTAAGATAAGATTGTAGCACAAGATAAGGTACATTTCAGAGCTGACTATTTCTCCTAGGTTTTCTCAGTCTAGATTGGCCACTGGTCTAGCCATTCTGCCACAGGAACTTGTACTAAAGAAGGGAGAGTCAAATTTCAGTTTAATATAGTCATCAAAAGTTGCTGTCTCATTTCTAGAATAATTATATCATCCTATCTATATCATTTCTATCTATATCATTATGCACACTCTGTATTTGTAAACCTCACTTTAGGAATGATACGTGTTATATTAGGGTGGGGTTTTTTTGCTAAATCTAAATGTTGCTGATCACTATGTGCAGTATAGAGGTATTCTAAGCCTACAGTAGATGGTAACACTTAGCTGATCTTAGCTGATCTCAAAAAACCAACCAGAGTTGCACTGATGTAGTATCCGCCTATGTACTACTTATATGGAAGGTCGCCAGGAAATACCAAAGCTATGGGTTCAATGTGGAAGTAAAAAAATAAATATGGAAGAAGGCAATGGCAAATCATTTCCTTATTATTGTCAAGAAGACCGCACGGATGTGTCCATAAAATCCTCAGGAATTAAGCTTGGTTTGAAAGAATCTTACACATGGCTTCTTGATTCTTGTGTATCAAATGGAAATAAAGGTAAAAACTCCATACCCCATGTAGGCTCTCAATCTGCTTACATCCTGTCTTTCAGCAGGGTGAAAATCCAAACCTGCAGTGCTTCCCTACATTTGGTTCTTTTGGCAGAGAATCTGATATGATTTATTGGTATGCTGTAATGTTTAAATATTGTGCTTAGCGAAAGCATAACTTAAATACTCCAGCAAATGGCAAAGCCCAGTGCTTCCTCATTATATCGGTGGGAAGATAGCCAGCATTCCGAGATCCTTTCAGAGCCTGAACTCAACTATTTGCATCTCTATTCTCCTCCTCCCCACAACTGTGGTCTATTTTTTTCCCCTTCATACAGGAGAGGAAGGAATCAGATTATTTATTTCCTGTAACCAGCATTTTCTTGCAGTGTTAATCTTGAGCATCTTTGGATTTTATTGTATTTTACTAGGTCTAGATGTTGCCTCCAAGCAGCCTACAGAAATCTGATTTTTTTTTTAAAAAAAACCCTCTCATAACATTCCTCCTTTTATTAGCTTATATCTGCTCCCTAAGGGACAGCAAAGTGTTTGTCTCCCAAATACTAAAGTCCTTAACTGTGTGTGCAGGAAAGATTAGGACAACAACATTGCCTCCACAGAGAGGAACTTTCTCCTAGTTGATTGCTTCACTTTTTCCTGCCTGTTAACTGCAGCGTATTTCCCATCAGCTACACTCAAAATAAACCTTCCAAATGTTTACTGAGAATAAAGAAGGCATTTTGATAACAGCTGATAAAATATAAACACCATATTAGTCTTTCTGCAATAAGGTGAAATGTCCAGAAGATAGTCCTGTGTGGATGCTTTCTCCTCCTCTTTGATTTCACACTTCCCTGGAAAATTCCACTGCCTAACCAGCTAATGCAGTACAGAGGAGTTTTACTGTTACCATTTTACTCTGCTGCTTCTGTCATAGGCATTAGCTTCTATTAAATGCCTCCATTAACTTCATTAAATGTACCGAGAGATATCTAAAATGAATGGGGGAATAGTACAAGACAAGGTACTACTTGGAAAAGGTAAACTCTTCTTGCACAGAGAAAACCTTCTCATACAGACAAGTAGGTCTGTTTATCTTGCATCCTGACATACATTCCACTTCTCATGTATTAATGTGTTTGGGTAGGTGCGAATGGGAAGGAAACACTTCAAAGAGCTTTTACCTTAATTGGCTTACAGTAAGTCTGAAAACCCTTAACAGTTTTCAAGATTATGTTTTCATTCCTGACTAGCATTAAAAGTGTTTTCCTTAAATCCGAGTTGTTCTTCCTTCCTTCCTTCCTTCCTTCCTTCCTTCCTTCCTTCCTTCCTTCCTTCCTTCCTTCCTTCCTTCCTTCCTTCCTTCCTTCCTTCCTTCCTTCCTTCCTTCCTTCCTTCCTTCCTTCCTTTCCTCCTCCTCCTCCTCCTCCTCCTCCTCCTCCTCCTCCTCCTCCTCCTCCTCCTCCTCCTCCTCCTCCTCCTCCTCTTCTTCTTCTTCTTCTTCTTCTTCTTCTTCTTCTTCTTCTTCTTCTTCTTCTTCTTCTTCTTCTTCTTCTTCTTCTTCTTCTCCTTCTCCTTCTCCTTCTCCTTCTCCTTCTCCTTCTCCTTCTTCTTCTTCTTCATTTGTTAGCAATGTGAAGGAGGAAATGTATGAATTCTCTCATTCCTCTTCTGACTGGCCACTCTTATTTTGAGAGCAAGTGGCTCTTCGGGTAATTGTAGCCACATTCTGGTTTAGGTCAGCTGGAGGATGGAAGCATCTTGAATGAACTTTGTCTTAAAAGCCTGTGGATGAAGTAGTAATAAAGAAAAAGAGTTGGTTGTTGAACATACATAGGGGTCCATTCTAATTTCCTTTTCTCAGCAAGCATCTGATAGATAACACCTTGCTTCATGCAGGAAGGAGGCAATCCCAATATTTTGAAAGGAATGCATATACATTAGTGCTGGTCATTGGTGAAGTCTGTTGGTTCACTTGCTTTATATTCTGCCTTTCTGTATAGAGAACAGAATGTTTTTGTTCAACCTCACAAACACTTCTGACCTCTGGGGAGCTTTAGACTCAGTATAATTTTGCCCAGTCCTTAGTGCATTGTTTCTCAACTTTGTCAACTTGAAGATGTGTGGACTTCAACTCCCAGAATTCCCCAGCCGGTATGCCAGCTGAAGTCCACACATCTTCAAGTTGACAAGGTTGAGAACTCTAAGTAAGGCAAAAAGATTTGTCGTAGGAAGGCCACTCAAGAAGAGGCAGGGAGAGGGGCATTAGGTGAGATTGGATGTAGTCCAATCCAGCCACTGGGAGTAGTAATAACTTACATGGCAAATCCTGTCAGGGGATGAAATATATACCTTGAGGAGTACGAAAGGACATCATGCAAAGATACTCCTCTATAAAGAGTGACTTAGCCAGCTTTGATGTGCTTGTAGTATCTAGAATTGGGTAGGATTACTATCAAGTGGCTCAGTGGCTAAGATGTTGAGCTTGTGGATCAGAAAGGTCGGCAGTTCGGTGGTTCAAATCCCTAGCATCATGAGTGATCTCCCATTACTTTTCCGAGCTTCTGCCAACCTATCAGTTCGAAAGCATGTAAAAATGCAAGTAGAAAAATAGGAACCACTTTGGTGGGAAGATAACAGCATTCCATGTGCCTTCAACGTTTAGACATGCCAGCCACATGACCACAGAGACGTCTTTGGACAGCGCTGGCTCTTTGGCTTTGTAATGGAGATGAGCATCGCCCCCTAGAGCCAGAAACGACTAGCATGTATCTGCGAGGGGAATCTTTACATTTACCTTTACTATCACGTTGATATATACTTAATGAGAAGGGTTTAATGGGGTGGGTTGGCTGGGAATGAAAGATACCAACATTTATTAGACAGAAGGAAACCCTTTTATTAAACACATTAGTCTGGCAAGCAAGCTTTCTGATGGGATCATCCCCAAGGCCAGCCCGTTCCCTGGAGATCTCTTAATCACTTCCTGTGCCTTGTCATCAAGATTCCTATAGGCATTCATAGACCCAGAAACTAGCTGATTTCTGTTAAACAAAACCTGTTTTTAGTCCCAGTTCAGTAGTTCTGAAGGAGATATCAAAGAAGAATGCTGTCCCTCAGGGAGTTTATACTCCAGAGCGCATGGAGCATATTCTTTGTGCAAACCCAAATTCTAGAAGCAAGTCTACTTGAAGAGTATAGTATTCTCACCTTCCTTCAGGACTGCTATTAGTTTTAGGTCAATATTTCACAATAGGTGTGGTAAGAGTTCTGAGTCATAACAGCAAATTTTCATCCTTCAGGGTCACAATTATAATGTAATCCTAAGCATAGTTAATCAAAGAGAAATCCTATAGAGAAAAATGTCTTTCTTCCCTTCCAACATCCCCAAATTTCAATGATGTGCATACACACTTGATAATAGTTACATCTGACCAGACATGCAAAGGATTTCACCAATAGGTTAAATACAAACTATTTTAGGTTGCAGTTACAGAATACTACTTTGTTATTACTTTGTTATTTGACATTATATTTATGAAGGGTTTTTTAGGATTGATTTGGTATGATTGTATGATTTGTTACAGAATAAACTGGTTAAAGTATTGTTATCTCATAAAGCATGAATGATTAAAAGTATGGTCAAAAATTTTCTTTTTTTTTTAGTGATATTAGGATATATAAGTTTGGATTGACAATATGAGTTGTTATGTAACATAATTGTAATTGAGACTACAAAATGAATGCACAAAACTGATGAACCAACTGACACACTGGATGTACATATGAGAGTTGATGTTTTAATGTTTTGTTTGTCTTGTTTGTTTGTAGAAAATTAATAAAATCTCTTTCAAAAAAAAAGAATTCCATACATATAAAACTCCAAACCATAAAAAGGAACAGCATTCAGGAGATACTAAATCTAAGACTGTTGGGAAAATCAGATTTTGATTATTCCTCCCCCTCCCCCTCCCCCCCAATCCCTACAGGTTTGGGGCCATGCAAATCTCAGGGAGATGTGGCTTCTTAGAAGGGGGACAGCAGCTGAAGAGACCTGCCCATCCCTGGGGTCTCTGCTCTTCCTAAGAGCAGGGACTGGGGAAAAAGCCCCTTCTGCTTTTTCAGTCAGCTGGATCCTATTGGAAGAAGATACCTGTGTTCCAGATCTTTGGCTGTGAAGATTTTAAAAATGACAGGCAGCCCTTTGAAGCAGCCTGATAATCAACCCAGCTGTCAGAGTAGAGCTTTTTAAAATCTACTTGGGTTGCAAATGGTGTCAGGGGCAGCTCCAAAAAGGGCATACTGCAGTAGTCCGGATCAGAGGTGAGCAAGTCACGAGTGATTGTGGATAGGGCCTTCCATTCCATGAAAAATCAAAATTGGCACACCAGATGGAGCTGCCTTTTGAGCAGAAGCTGTGAGTCAAGGAGAACCCCAAGTTTACAAACGAGTTCCTGATGGTTTCCTCATCCACAGCCAATCTGTCTTTTATGGGGATTGATTTTAAACTTATTTCTCCACATCAAGACCCAAACAGCCTCCAGGCACTTAGGACAGCTCTTCAGCAACATCACCTCTGTCGTGCAGAGTTGAAATGTAGGGCTATATATCATCAGCTTATTGGTGATACATGACCCCTTGTAAATGGATTGTGTTTTCCAGTGGTTTCATGGAGATGGGAACAAGTAAAATTTGAACTAGTGGCATTTGATAAATATGAAGCCTTGGGCTTGACTAGTATGGATTATCTCGATCAATCCCTTAAGGAAGTTCCTCCCACACTAATGCTTGAGCTGTCCATGGTTAATGTTATCTCAAGATGCTAAGAGATCCAGTAACACTAGGAGGGTTGCCGTCCTTCTCTAGTTCTCGTTGTGTTTTCTGCTGGTATGACTATTGTAGTCTCAGAACTGTGCTTAGCCTAAAACCAAAAATGACAAGGATCCATATAATCCATTTTCTTTAGGTTTTGACCAATAACAACCCCATCATGTCCTCAAAGTTCTCCCCAGAGGTAAGGTTAAAGACAGGATCATAATTGTTCAATATTGCTGTGTTAAGTGACAGGTTCTTAAAGAGTTAGTCCTCACTGCCTCTGTCATGACCTGCTTAATTAACCCTGCCTTGACTCAGCCTTCTATCACCACCCTGGAAGTTGGGGGCCATAAATCTGGATTGTATCAGACCCTACTCTCAAGGAAGGTAGATTGAAATCCCCAACACCATCTACCCAGTGGTGAGGTCAAGCAGTCTAGACAGGGATGCTACTGTGCAGCAAGGGAAGTCTGTCAATATGCTGCTTTGGGAAAACCACTCTAACTCATCCTTACTGCACCCCTCTGCAACAATACCAACAATCACACCTGATAGGTTGCACTTGCTCAAGCGCAAACCCTCCAGATTTCAGCCATGTTCCATTCAACCCATCTCCAACCCTTTCTCCCTCCCTTCTCTCTCTCCCTCAGACTCAACTCTCAACTATATTAAGAGGATTCAGTCTTGGCCTCTCACCCAGAACTACCCACTTATCATCTTCTCAGCCAATAAAAGTCCCTCATTTTACCACAATTCAAGTAAGAACCATGGCATAAGCCAATAAGACTGAAGCACTGTTTAAGAAAGAACTGAAAAACAAGAAAGGGTTTGGAAAAGACTGAGACAGGTTTCTCCTGATTCACTGGAATATAAGAGGGAGGGGAGGTAACACATAATTGGACACATAAGATTCTCTTATTATAGCCTATCTCAATAGAGTTCTAATCATCCTGTGGATTCTGTTTCCTGATCATGTGTACTCAAAGGACTGACCTCAAAGCACCCACAACTGAGTTCTCCTCTAATTGAAGGTATCCAAAGAATCAAGATGGGCAACACTTGTTTCGGGGGCTGGTGAAAAAAAATGGGTCCAGATTCCTCCTTGTCCCCATATTGTCCATAAACCTGGTTGCACAAAGCCTCTAATTGAAGTCATAACTGTGTGGAAGGGAGGAGCCACCACTACCACTGATGTTGCTGCTTCAAAACCAGGGGTGGGATTCTACCAGTTCGCCTGAACCGCTAGCTCCGGAGATAATCTGGGAGCAAACTGGTTCGTTCCAATGATCAGCTGCTGGGCCCACCCACCTGCCCTGGCTCCATGCTGACCTTTATTTCCTGCTTTTGACACTTAGCTGCATTGCACGGCATAGCAGATTGCTGCACCTCAGCTGTTGAAGAGACAGGGAGAGTGCAGGAGTTCAGGAGAAGGTCAGTAGGAAAGCCTCTGCGCCTATGCAAAGCATACCTACCAAGCCATGCTCACCGAACCAGTGGTAAACCAATTTGAATTCCACCACAGTACAACCCTGTTTCCTCTGCTTCTGGCCCTTATCTCTTACCTCAGTCAGCAGGACTAGGAGCAGCAGGACTTCGGCCCCTCCCTCTCTTCAATCATTTAAGAAGTATTTTACTGTGACTGAGGAGGCAAGAGGTGCTTGCGTGTGCTGCTGCTGCTACTGCAGCAGAAAAGCAACAGCCATCTGACCATGCTCTTTTCTTCCTGCTGGCCTTAGCCTATAGTCACAGCTTGGAGGCAGGGGGAGCCCAGGGGCACCTGAGCTCTCGTTTCCTTAGAGGGAGGCCTTATATTCAAACTTTCACTCTTTAAGCATGTGCTCCTTAATCACACATCATTCATCCTTGATGTTGAGGAACTCAAGAGGAATTTAATGAATCAAAGAAGTGAATAAAAATCAAAAGGAAAAATGTAGAACTGCCACACAGATTGATATAAATGTGCAAGTTTCCATTCTAATATGGCATTTCTGGAATAATTGTCATCTTCCATAGCCTATAACATATATGTTGCACCAGATCCAGGATGGATACTGCTGTTCGCTAGTCTTTTCAAGGCCAGTTATTGTAGGATCTCCCACCTACCAAATGATCTTGACTTCCCCAGGATGTTTAAGGAGTTCTCCTCCATGAGGAACATTTTTCTCACTTTCTACAAAGATTAATTACAGTTGATGTTCACTTCCTTTGCCATATCAAATCCCTAAATGGCAGAACAACTAAAGCAGAATCTGCACACTAATTGCATTCAGCCCCCAAAGCCTCTTCCCACCCACCCCACTCAGATTGCATCACCAAATGTTGAAAGCATGATTGATGAATGTGGACACTGGACTTTCCTGCCATTTTGAGGCAAGAACCCCCCATCTCACTCCTGTGCACACCATATTGTAGGTTTTAAAATAGGCTTACCATGGTTTAAATAGGAAATAAAAGCTTGACTCACCATCCATAAGAACAAGAAAAAATGGGAAATCAAAGCCCAATAGGCACATGGTATTAAAATGGCCTTATTCGCTTTGCATCCTCAATCCACCTGCTGTGTCCTTTATTCATCTCCAAATGTTAAATGCAGCACCTGGCTATCAAAGGCTTGGCCACTAAATCAAAGCACTAAAGAAGAGAGAGACATATCTTGGCCAGCAAAGGGAATTTAATTTCTTATTGCTTTGAACAAAGCTAAAGAGAAAGGGACATGAACATGTTAAAACAACTATTTTGTTGGAGACTTCTTCCCCAGAAGTATTGTTGGCTCTGGTGCTCATATATTGTATGTTTAAGCACAAGGCAATCCCCAGCAATGTATGTATCCATTTCTTCTGCCACCTTGAGAAATGTAAAGACCACATTAAACCTGTTGCCCTGAAATTTCCCAGGTAAATTGTATGTAATATGCTCTCCACGAAGTCCCCTGCTTTTACAGGATAGTTGGCTTGGAAAACATCCCTAACTAACAGATTTGTGGCTATCCTGCAGAGCAAGCAACTGTTAATAGCTAATAATTAATAGAGCACTAAGGTAGTGAGGTGGAGAAATAAAGAGATAATTTTCTTTATCCTTGGGGAGGCTATAGTTTGCACACTACCCTTTTAAAAACTCTGTTTACAGCAGCCATTTGAGTTACACATCACTTTGTTAAAGCCCCCACGGGGATAGGTAATAATGGCTCTTTGATTAGTGGCTTTTGGGCTGAAAAGGGAATTGTGAGATACTGCAACAAGGCTTTTCTAAGCAAACTGGGGTGGGAGGAGAGATGCAGTCACCTATCAGGCTGGGCATGACTGGCTCAATGGTTGGTCCTAGAGCTGCCAAGCCCAAGAGCAAGAGCTCAGTTTTTAATATAACTACCTTGCTGAGCAAAAGCAATTGCTACTTCAGGAAGGAAGCACAGGGCTACTGTTTGTCACCCAATTTTGAATGTCAACAGGCCCATCCTGTTTCACTATGCAGCCCCAAAGCAGAGTTGAGGAGAGCCTGCCAGTCTTTCTCTAGCCCATCAGGCTGTGCTTTGTCTCTCACCAGGACATAATAAGCAGCCTTACCAGCTGCAGTGTGGTGGGAGACAACTACAGTAGGTAGATGCTGCAGCCCAGCCAGCAATGTTGGCAGCAGGGAGAAATAAGAGCTAGGCAGAGGGAGCATTATGGAAGAAGAAGAGAAGAGAATGATGCTTTGGGCGTCTTGTGCTATAATCTGAAACACATCATCTCTATAAAAGTACTCTCAGTTCCTACTAAAGCCCCCTTATAGTATTGCTGTTTGCTTTTCTATCCAAAACCCTTGCTTTGCTTGTTTGTGCCAAACCTCATCCTCTGAGAAACAACATACGTTATTGGAATTGAGCACCTAGCCTACATGTACACAAATCCACACAGAAATTGCTGGAACCACCAAGGCAACATGGGTTGGCATAGGCCCAATGGCCACTGAGTACCTCCTTCTTAAGGCCGATAAAATTTATCTGGGTTTTTCACAATTTGACCTACTTGAAGTATTTCAGCTTGGAACCGGTGGGTAGTGCTATTGCCTGTTCATGCTATTCTGAAGCATCTTTGGGGAGTAAGGAAGTGGCCTGCTTTAGTGCCAGAAATCTCTGCCAGGGGCTTCTGGGAAAGAAGTATGGAGATGATGGTCACAGTCCAAGCGACTGACTCCTCGTTAGCAACGTCTGTGAGTTGCAATTTTCATCAATACTTTGGTCTTCCAAACCCCCTGACTTCGCTCCTAGAAACAGAATAAAGAACCAATCCAGCTGAAAGTTGAGCTTCTTCTCACAGAAGAGCAGCCATTTGATTCCAGCATGTTTAGATCAGATACTGGGCAGATAAGCCAGTTTGGAGATTTTATTCATTGTATGAGGAAAAAAAGTGAGGAGACCAGAAACAAATGAAATTCCTCTCAGTCACTCTCTAGAGCTCCACTTGTAAGGGGATTTTGTGTGGGTGGGAAGTGGGGGGGGGGGGGGTGGCCTGTCATTCTCTTCAGAAAAGCCCTATCTCCCTTATCTCGGTCTCTTGATATATATTTTTGCTGATAGCAAAAAAAATTTTTGTTTTTGTTTTGTTTTTAATACCCCCAGTCAACTCTCTGCGCCTGCGCTTCTCAAAGGATCATAAATTCTAAGTGGTGCAATCCTGCTGTGTCGGCAGGTCTGCAAAATAAATTGATATTAAATGTCTCTTCTAATTCTGCCTTCCCAACTTCCTTTCCTCCCTCCCCCTCCCCCCCCACCCCAAGCCGTTAACTGAAAAGGGGAAGGAAGGAGAACAGTGTTGTTCCTGCCTAGAATAGCCCTCAGCCTTCCAAGTCAGGGAGTTTCCTTAATTAGGGATTACTTTCAAATAATTTGGAGAGCTCTTGGCCTGTGCATTCTCAAGCGCGCGCGCACGCGTGTGTGTGTGTTTTGCACAGAACTATCCTCCTTTAGCACAGCAGTTTCATCTCAAGTGTTTTTTTCTTTAGAAATGTCTATTCACATATTTATGATGAAGAGTTGTAAAATCATATGTGTCATTATTTCCTCTTCTTTGACACATGATTCCTTCCAAAATCTGTCCTCACCAATCTGATACAAGGTAGCCGTGGGAAGCATCCAGCCTGTGGGTCAAAAATAAGGTCCTACCTTTCGAGTTGACCTCTTATCTGTACCAGATTGGACGTAAGGTCCTTCTGTTTCCCTGGGGTGAAATTGAAAGGAAAAAAGGACATTTCCCCCAGCCAGCTACTGATCAGAAGTGAGCCTTTTTCTAGGATTGTGTTTTTGGAAATGAGCTAATTTTCCTAACACAGCAGAAGTCTCCCCGAGAAAGTAAATTTCAGCCTTGTGTGAGACTGTATACCTGGATGTAATTAATATGCATATGTGTGCTTTTGAATACAATGAGATGGCCTGAATGGGTGAGGATACAGAATAATGCTTCAACACCCCACAATGCATGCACTCGAACACACACACACACAAAATTTGCAGTTTGCTCAAGTCCCCTTTGGACTCTGGGTAACAAACAGCAGTACAGTACATAAAAGGTGAATGCCCCCATTCAGAACCACTAGGGGTAAAAGGCTTACTAAAACTATACAGCCTGGGCTTGCTCACAGAATGTTAACTAGGTAGGGGATGCACTTTAGCTATATAGGGAGATAATTCCATAAGCAGGGTGCTGCTCCAGAGAAAGACCACCACTATATCCTAACCTGGGGGGGGCTGCTCCAGTGGGTCAGGCCAGGGGTGGGATTCTACAGGTTCACGCCTATTCGCTAGAACCGGTTGTTAATATTCTAAGCAGTTCGGAGAACCGGTTGTTAGAAGAAATTACTGGCCTAATCCTGTAAGGAAGGCAGGAAGGAAACATTCTGGTGTTGCTTACAGAAACTGCCTCTCCGTTAACCCTTATTACATTCTTGGCAGGACTGGACTTCCCATCTCAGGAACATCTCTGGAGTTTTTTCCCCTCCTTTGCTGGTACTTTGCTTGTGTGGAGTGACCATTTAAAGTTACAATGGCACTGAAAAAAGTGACTTATGACCATTTTTTCACACTTACGACTGTTGCAGCATCCTTACCACTGTTGCAGTCATGAGAGGCCAGGCGAGGAGATGTGTGCCTTGATGTGAGTGATATTGAGTTGGCCACAACCAGCCAATAACATGACCACCAAGCCATGTCCACCCAGTCACATGACCACCAAGCCACGCCCACCACCTAAACCACACTCACAGAATCAGTTGTTAAAAATTTTGAATCCCACCCTGGGTCAGGCCACTTCTATCCTGACAATACTTCAAAACTTTTAAAGACAGCTCGGTTGCAGTTGAACTGTGTCCAAGCTTTTACCAGGTGCAAGCAATCTATCAAACCTTGGATACATAGGTGCATACACATATACATGTAATCTCTCTCTCCTCCCCCTCTCTCTTTGAGCCAATCTTGACTCCTGACAACTGCATGAACAAATCCCTGCAGTTTTCTCAGCGCTTTAGTAATTTGTGATTGCTTTTTTCCTAGGATTGAGAGAGAGGGACTGGCCCAAAGTCTTTCAGTTGGGATTATAACTCATACTCTAGCCTGCTGCTGCTTTAATCACGAGACTGGTTGATTTTTTTTTTTTTTGTCACTTCCTAATTCTGTACCCTTCCTCTTGTCATATACTTTGAGGTGAGTTTCTGGCTTATATTAAATTGGATTTTGCCATTGTGTTCGGTCTACGGCACTTTGGCTGCATATGAATTAACAATTCAAGAACATAAGCCGTGTTTTGATGTACCATTTGCTAGAAAGAGGAAAAGACAACTTTGTGCCTTTGATGGAACAGTTGTTTTAACATCATGTTTGTTTACTCTGAGTTGGAATTAGAATTGGTCCTGAGACTAATTAAATAATTAATACATTGCTTCTTTAGAGAGAAAGAGGGAATTGAATCTCTGCTGTGTCTATTAAAGCATAATTAGCCATCAGTCAGCATCTGAAGACTATAACTTGTATGAAACTTTTTATCTCTGTTTGCCTTCTTCAAAAACTCTGCCTTCACTTTCCTATTTAAAGGCATCTGGAATTGCTATAATGTACCTTTTTTTTTTTTTGACCCCTTGAGGCCACTTTATGATAGATCAGGGGTGTCCAACCTTGGCTGGCTGAGGAATTCTGGGAGTTGAAGTCCACAAGTCTTAAAGTTGCCAAGGTTGGACACCCCTGCAATAGATGTTAATGAGTGGGCAGGGCAAATGTTCCTCTTTCTGATCACTGTCTACTGAGCAGATCTGTGCATTAAGAACTATATGTCTTTTGGTTCTGTCCTATCTCTCCATGGGTTTTCTTTTTACCTGAAGGCAGGATCATTTAGGCACTGCTTGCTGGGATCCCCTTCTTTCCAATCTCAATTGAAGGGAGTATTAGTACCTTCTCAAAGGCCATAATTAAGAATTTGTTACAGCTGTTATCCCCGTATAATCTGATTTGGACTCATGATTGCATTGTGTTACAATGTGGCCAAAATCTGACCATGGCTATTTGCACAGAGAAAATACTGGGACAGAAATCCTGTCCCCTGTGTAATTAAGACAAGGGGAGCCCTTCCGTCACATGCCTTGTATCACAACAACTTCAGTTGGATTATTTCATGGAGATAATTGACATGGAAAGGTTGGGATTAAACGTTGGGCTAGATGCTGCAAGTCAGATTTCCAGCTCTAAACTGCTTTAGGGCAAAAGAAATCAATATGTGGTTGATATCTGACTGGACATCCCTGTGCAGTTTTTTGTTTGAAAGAAACTACTGTTAGCTGCAGGAACATAAACGTGAAGGCATTCATGTTTTAATGTAAGACAACCTCATGTAACAATATAAGGGAGACTGTTTTGGATGAGACCAAAGACCTCTCAGAACCAAGTATTTTGTTCCCACAGGAGCTAACCAAATGCCTTCTGGAAGCCACCCTCTCCCCTTCCCCCCTCAAAAAAAGAATGAGAATTGAGAACAATAGTAAATCCTACCTATGTTCTCTAACAATTGGTATTGCTCTACCTGACTATAATTACCTTACATAATATATAGTCCAACAGCACAAATGACTCTTTGAATATCAAATGTACTTGTGTAAATTATCCAGTTAGAGAGGGGGAAATAAAATGTCTCCAGAAACAGCTCCTTTTGATATTTCCATACCAATGTCATACCATTAAACCTTTTCAATATTATATTGAGAAACAGAATAACAGAGTTGGAAGGGACCTTGGAGGTCCTCTAGTCCAACCCTCTGCTCAAGCAGGAGACACTATACCATTTCAGACAAACGGTTATCCAATCTTTTCCTAAAAACCTCCAGTGACAGAGCACCCACAACTTTTGAACCCAAGACATTCCACTGATTAATTGTTCTAACTGTCACTTATCCTTAGTTCTAGATTGCTTCTCTCCTTGATCAATTTCCATCCAATGCTTCTTGTCCTGCCCTCAGGTGCTTTGGAAAAGAGCTTGACTCCTTTGTGGCAGCCCCTGAGATATTGGAACACTGCTTATCATGTCACCCCTGGTACTACTTTTCATTAAACTAGACACACCCAATTTCTGGAACTGTTCTTCATATGCTTTAGCCTCCAGTCCTCTGATCATCTTTGCTCTTCTCTGCACTCTTTCTATATTGTGACACACAAAACTGGATGCAATATTCCAAGCGTGGAATATCTTACCCAAGCATTATAAAGTGGTACTAACGCAGAAATATATCCGTTCTGTTCCGTAGAAATTAAAAGAAGAAAGGTAAGCAGTTTTGCTATAGCAATTTGACCAACCATCTCAAAGCTCTTGGAACACACAACATCTGATTCAGAAAACAGTATCCCAATGATATCAAGTGACCTAGAAAGCAAGCCATCTCCAGGGTCATAAATGAATATAACAAAGCTGTGATGTCAAGAAACCTTGTATTCTAGTCTTCTATGGCACATAGTGGCCAATCAGATTCAAGAAATTCTCAAACAAGGGCAAGAGAATTTTGTCCTTTTCTGATGAATAAAGGCAAATATATGTGTCCCAGGGAAATAAATGTTACAGGATCTAATCTGAGTCGGTCACTGGGACCAGAAGTTTAGTCTTCTGAGCTTTTGAACATGTACTGGAGTCCATCCTCAGGGAATTTCTCTCTAGCAGAGTGTGTACTATGGGCTATTCTGTGTGGGTTGTTTATATAGTGTCTAGCGGTGCCCCAAGGCACCTTATAAATACCACAGACAGAATAGCTCAAAACAAACACTCTGTTAGAGAGAAGTTATCTGAGGATGGCTCCAGCACGAGTCTGAAAGCTCAGAAGACTCCCTGGTCCTCTTCTGTTTATTTCCCTCTGAAAAAGGGTATTCAATATATGCTGTTTAGGATTCTGGAGATAGCATATTGCCACCAAACCTGGTTATATTCTTCTCTTTTACTTTCCACATGTAATTCTTGCTTAGATTGTCTCCATGCGTTATTTTTCATCCGAGAAACCGGTCTTTGCCTGTTCTACACATTCTTCGCAAATCCATAATTAATACTTCAAATAACGAATGAGAAATTATATACTTTCCCCTAACATCTGTTTCATAATCTGATTTCAGAACTGCTCCCTTCCCTCTGCAGAACAATGTAGTTTTTAAAACAAGTAATCTAGACAACCCAGGCTAATATAGTTACATATCAATTCATTATTGGGAAGAGCCATGGGAAGTAGAGATCTCCATGTCATAATTACTTGATGCATAAGTCCTGGCAGCCCAAGTGCTTTGGGTCATATTTCTACAGCATTGACTGCTGGAGACTCTGCCTGTGATTGGACTGATCTTCAGGGGGGAGCAACCACATTGGAAAAGTCCTTCTTTACAGCCTCTGTATGACTACCATGACATAGAACTCTGAGTCAGTGACTTTGGAATGCCCTGCCAAATAAGATTCGGCTGGAGCTGACCTTGCTTTCTCTTGGCACCAACATAGTGCTTTTTCCCCCATCCTGGCCTTTTAACTATATAAAAAAAAAATAGATTGATATATTTGTTGGCTCAACCATATGCCTTCAACTTTGTAATTTTATTGTTATGATTTGGCATTTGCCCTTTTATAAAGGTACATACCTTAGCCTGGCATTCTACAGGGATAAAAGCTGGGTTTATGTTTTTTAAAAATAAAATAATAAAGGATAGTGCCAATGCACGGCTATATCATTCTCTTTTGGTTTTCTCTGCCCTCATTGGAAAGAGACATTCATTACAAAAGGTATTTAAGTAATGATAAAGTTTCAGATCTTAGCCATTGCAACTTGCACTTATATCACTAATTTTAAAATAATTTTAAAACTTATTTATCCTCTAATAGTTTCACCCCATTTTCAGCAAACAGATTTCTCTAGCTGCAGCCTAGAGTTTTATGACCACTGGATTTCTTTCTTTCTTTTTTTATTTTTTATTTTCTTTTCCCTCTAACATCTTTTGGACAACGTTGCATCTCGAATAGTGTCAATATTATAATTGTATTGACAGTAATGGGTATGGTACATCTCAGGCTAAGCATGTTTCTCTCATTGAAGCAAGACCCACCAGATCACAGCATTATCCTCCATTTCTCAAAGCAAATTGAATCACTAAAGCCACCCTTCATTGCTTACCCTCTGATAGGTGACAATGAAACAATCTATACATTCTTAGAAACCAAAAGCTGCAGGCGATTGTATTGACCAGGCCTGTCAATTTCTATACTTCAAAACAACCAAGCCCTCCCCCACACACACACACACAAAAAGTGAATGGCATGATAGAAGTAATTGATTTCAGCTTCTTGATCATTTCAGTGTTTATATTGTTGTTGTTTTTTAAAAAAATCAGGGCTGTAGTTACAGATACTGTTGAAATAAAGCGGATACCGGTTGATGAACCCTCAGATGTCCTGCAGAATTCCCAGAGGTCTTATACCAGATGATACTTTCCAGATGTATTGAATAACAACTTCCAGAATTCACAGGCCCCATGTTGATTGTGGTAATTGGAAGTTTACTTTGGACCAATGGTGGGATTCAAAATTTTTTACTACTGTTTCTGTGGACGTGGCTTGGTGGGTGTGGCGGGGGAAGGATACTGTAAAATCTCCAGTCAGAGGTGGAATTTGCTGGTTCTCCAAACTACTCAAAATTTCTGTTACCAGTTCTCCAGAACTGGTCAGAACCTGCTGAATACCACCACTGCTTTAGACAGAAAGGATGTGGGACTGTGTGTCTATGGCTTGCGTACAAGAATATTGGAGGGGTAACGCATTGTTTTTGGTAAGCTCTGCTGTTGACTACCTCAAATGGTCACCTTTCCATGTTTCTTTATATGTGTTCTAACATAGATGTTCTCAGCGAAAATGTGACAACATTGGCAAATTTTCAGTCAAATGAGTAAACAAAACAGATTTATTTCTGATCTCTCCATCCCTCTATATGATATTTTTCTTAGTTGCATCAGTTCCATGCCTCATCTGGCTATAAAATTCATGCCTTTGTCTTTCATGAAGTTCTATGCTGTAGAGCATATATAAAGAATTCCTTAAATTACCTTTAGGAGTTAGTCATTCTTCCAAACTTTTTTGGGACCAAGACTTGGATACTATTAATGAATTCCCTCTTCTTTTGCAGTCAAGAATGGAAAAGCTAACTTCAGCTTGAGTTCACCTTAAAGAGGGGGGAACAAGATGGTTGGTTTGCATTTTAAGATGTGCTTTTTGGATTTGGTTTGCCTAATTGGGAGTTGTATTACCAAGCTACAAATTTGATGTGGGTTAAGGAATGGATAACATTAAGAAACACTAGATTGTTGACATTAGAAGGACATGATCTGTTGTTTGGGGTGGCATGCTTTTTTATGGTATGAAGGAACTAAAACACAGGGGTATTTTAGAAGACATTATATATGGGAGTCTCTGTGGTTAAACTGGGAGAAGACTAAAAGGCAATGTTATTTGAAAATTCCAGTCTGGCTATCAACTATTGAAGCATTTTCTTATCCTATAATATATAAAAAGGAACAAACTGTTAGATATGGTGAAATATTGAATGAAAAGGGTGAACTTAAATCTATACCAAAATTAGAGGAACAAGGTATAAAGATGAATTGGTTTTCATATGCACAAATACATTCAAGGTATGATAAAGACTCTAAAACAGAAGGTTTTTATGATAAACTGACTGACTTAGATAAGATTTTGACAGGTACTGATGAAAAGGTGATAAAAAATTTTTTATGGATATTTATTAGAAATTAAACTAGAAGAAGAACAAGTTATGATTGCTTGGGGGAAGAATTTTGGATGTGGGATTGATTTAGAGAAATGGCAAATCCACCATTTTTAAGTAGTGTAGAAGTGCATGAAAACATGTGAATTTTAGTGAAAATAATCTACACAATGCAGTTAAAAAGAGAAACTACTTGCAAAATGTATGTATTTGGTAAAATTATATGAAATGCTCAAATAATGCACACAATGGATATTTATTTATTTAGAGATGCATGTTAATGCGAAATTAGGCAAACCAAAGAAACCAGTTCAAGCTTAAGATTGGAAAAATGAGACATTCAGAAATGAAATGAACAACCTTGCATAGCTGGCTTGCATGGCTGGCTTCATCTACAATCTCAAACTTCAAGAATATCTATCTCTTTCTGTCTATCCCTTGCTTATTTACTTGCCCAGGCCTTTATATTGTGCTCAAGTCCAAAGGGTTCTGAGTGCTTTATATCAAGTAACACAGCGGTCCCCAACTTTTCTGGCTTGGCAAACCAATGGTGGAGGGGAGGGGAGAAGGGATGTTGTTGCGTCCATGCCACTTCCACAAATGTAGCATGGCATACACGCTCATTCGCTGCTCGCTCACCCTGATTCCCAATGAGTTAGGGCAGGCTTTGGGCTGCAGAGCAGGGGTTGGGGACCCCTGAAGTAATAGAAAACATTAAAACAGAATAATGATCAAGGCAGTATCCTTCTGAGTGCCATCTTGTAAGGGTAGGTCCTTATTATCCTCAAATGCTTTCCTGAGGGCCTTATCTGATCTTGTATCATCCACAGTATGTATCATTCATTAATTCATATATTTATTACATTTATATCCTGCTTTTTGTAGAGGAGCTCAAAGTGGTATTGGTTATACTCCATTCTCAATTCTCTTTACAACAGCCTTGTGACATAGATTGACCTAAGAGGGAGTAACAGACTAACAATGCTTAAGCAGGAGAGGCCTAATTTGTTTTCTTCTTTGTTTAATCCATTTATTCTAGTGTTTCTTCCTGAACTAATTTCAGAATTCTATATTCCTTGAAAATCAGTTGCCCCGATAATTAAAAGACACTTTCCTTTCACTGGACAGTATGCATTGTCCAATTGCAGCTAGAATCCATCCTGATGCTATGGTTTTTCTCTCTAAATTTTCTGAATCCAACTGCACATCCTCTTTAGCCATACGTATCTCTTTATATCTACAGACCACCTGCTCACTCCGGCCTGTAAGTTCCTTACCCAACTTACATCTTTGAAATGTTGGACTGCAACCCCTGTTATACCCAGTCAGCACAATCTTTCTGCCTGGAGATAAGAGAATTTCAGTCCAACCCAACTGGAAAGTGCCAACTTTGCAATATATCTTATCTGCCACCCTCAGATGCATATAGTAGGCATATTAGACTTCTGATTTAGTATCTATAAGTTGGCCAATAAGTTCTTATAAAGATTCATATGATTTAAAGATGTGAATGTGCTTTTGAACTATATGCCAAAAAGATGGAATTAAGCACTGTTCAAAGAACTGTGGAATTGCCAAGCATGGAGTGCAGCAAAAAAAAAAAAAAAATGCTTTTATACTTAACATGTTGGGAAAATGGGTGTCCCAGGGTTTGCAATCTTGTATAAATGTCACTTATTCATTTTCTGTCTATGAATTGTCCTTCTTTTAGCATAATGCAAAGATTGATGACTGTGATTCCATGTGGTCTGTGCTGGATGCGGTGTTTAAAAATTCGGCTGAAGGACTTTATATTACATGTAATATGTTTTCTTTTTTTATTAAGCTTATTGATGTGTTTAACAAACTGTAAAAACTAACACAAACTAAACTAGAAGAAAAGAGGAAAGGAAAAGTTCAGAAGGTACAGAAAAAAGAAAAGAAAAAGGCAACAAAGACAATAATAAAGTAGTGGCTTCCATCACACTGAGCATAAGCTAGTAACTTTTCATCTTGGGCAAATAAAAAAAAACTCTTCTCCCCATAGCTTAACTTTTATCTATATGCAATCCAGGAATCATCTTTCCATTCCTAGTTCAGCCAGAGGACCATTAGGAATTACCAGATAGTTTATCCCTGGTCAAATAGGTCAACTTTATATTCCTTCATTTTGCTCTGCACAGTTCTGACCTTTAAATCATTCCAATGGTATCACAGGAGTTGTATTTCATGTTTTCTGTTATCTTTTTTTTTTCTCCAATTACTTGTTTATTGTTTATTTTTTTGTCTTCCTTTTGCTCCCTTTCTTTTTTGCTTTAGTACATTAAAACAAATTTTAAAAATTTAAGTGGGTTGTATTTTCTCCCTCTGTCAAATAAATATCTTTTATAAATGCTATGCTAGATACCTTCTGAAACATATGAGTATTGACATTCTCTGTCCTGGCTCTCTCTTTGGACCCACACGTATCAAATTATGTTGAAGCCAGGAAAATGTCATTTCCACCCAGTTTCTCTCTCACACACACAGCCTTTCTTGAGCACCCTTACAGCAGCAAATGCTTCTCGTTTTGGTGTGCACATACTCTCTTCCCATGCTGCAACCTGTGTGAGCCACTGCTGTACAGGGAGCACACCTGTTTGCGGTAGTTGCATACAGTGATTTTTATGATCCTGCTCTGAGCAGCTCCCAGCCGGGACCAGACCTAGGTTATTAGTTATTTTTAGCAATCAATGTTATCGACGCTCAAGGAAGCCACTGGAGGGCTGTTCTTCTAACTCATTACATTTAGAGCTGAACTATCCCTTTTTATATAAATCCTGACACATCAAGATAAAATATGACATTTTGTGGTGCTTGAAATGGGCAGACATTGCCCCATTGCCAAGGATTGTTAAGGGAAGGATGTCTGGGTGGGTGGATTTGGGTTTGCAAGATTGAATAGCAGATCTTTTCCTGCAATTTGGCCATGTTTCACATACTGCTTTTCATCTTTCTGTACATAACTACAGAGTGATAAATTCTCTGTTTCTGATAGTTCAAATTGTAGAATCAGTGCTTCTCTCTTTGGAACAAGGGCAGTAATCTCTAACGGACAGCTTAAAAAATCCTTGTTGGAACAAAATGTAGGGCAAATATAGGTGGCATCCTGAAACCCTCCCCCCCCCCAATTAATAGGAACTCATTCTTAAAAGCAGTTATCATTTTAACCAACTTTCCTCAAATTTATCCATTTCCAAGGACAAACAGCCAATCCTGCCATCCAAGGATAAACTCACACCTGGTTTCGTAAGACCAATGAACTCAAACTGTACTCATCATGTACTGATAACACAGACCTCCTTAGCTCTGCATTACATGGGCACACAATAGTGTACACAAAAGAGGAAAAATTGTAGCCAAAGCCAACAAGTCTTAGAAACGCATATCCTGCTTGTGTGGCTGAAACGGTAAGAACTGGCAATTAGCTGGCATCCTTGTCTTGTGTTGTCTTTTTCTCTTTGTTTTGCTTTGCTTCACTTTGCTTTGCTCATGAAGTACATATGGCAAATTGAGCCTTCTCAGTATTGGACTCGATTCCCTCTGAGCTCCAGAAAATATTGGAAATTGTCAAGGCGTTTCTAATCCAATAACAGTTCTCTAATTCTGTCATATACTGTAAGATGCTGTATTTATCAGAATGATTGTGGAATGAACGAGAAAGTTAACTTGAGACACCTTAAAAATTTATCTGCTCATAATGAAGTTGTTTTCATAAAACTGAATCCATCCAAAAATGTGTTTGTTCTGTTCTATACTTCTAGATAATCTCTATAGTGAAGCCCATATCCAAATAAGTTGATACATTCATTTCAGGCAAATCTATCTATCACTATCATGATGCCTGTACATTATGAAAGATTAAGAATATTAGTATAGTTTACTCTTATGCTTCTGCTTCTGCTTGCCATTTCTCTTGACTCTCCTGACATTTTTGACCATTTATTTATTTATCTTAATATGTAAATTCTTGAATGGAAGATGGAGTTTCAACTCCACAACCAATTAAAAAAAATATGGGGCCAGTGTATTTGTATTAAGAAATAGTACAGAAAGTTCATTCAGAGCTAAGTACAGCTATCTGGTTGTTGTTGTTGTTGTTGTTGTTGTTGTTGTTGTTGTTGTTGTTGTTAGAGAGGGCCAGTTTGATGCAGTGCTTTAGGTTCTAGTTTAGAAATCAGGAATCTAGTCCTACTTTAACTATGAAGCCAGTTGTGTGCCCAGTCACTTTCTCTCAGACCTAGGAAAGGCAAAAATCTGAAATCTAGCCAAAAAAACTGCAGAAATCCATCCAGGCAGTCACCAGTCATCAAATTCCAACTTGAAGGCATAAACAAATAAAACCAGGTTTTTAGAAGATGGCATGGCAATCAGTTTATGCAATGAGTTAATGCAACAGTTTGTTTTTTGATGATAACATTGGTTTCCAAGCATCTACAATTTGAGCCCTTTTCAATATCATCATTATCAACAACAACAACAACAATAACATGGATATCTTTAAAGGAGGACAAAAGAGACAAATGACAATATGTATATTTGTATATATACTTGCATCAGGCTTGCATCATAGGGAAATATATAATAATGACATTCCTATGATTACAACATTACCTGCATATCATCATGCTGTTGTCATTGTAATTTAAAGTAGACACTGCTAATCATTATAATCTAGGCAGGAGGGGTGATTTAGTTCCATCCCATGGCATTTGCCCAAGTCTGTTCAGAAGTCACACTGCCATAGTTTCCCGAACCCTGCTGTATATCTACTCCCAGATGCTACTAAGAAATCAACCTACATCTCCGGGACTGAACAGAGCAGAGTTGGCAAGTATTGCTGGCCCTCAGGAACAAACAGTAGCTCACCATGCTTCTAATCAGAGGAGTGAATTGCAGATCTTTCTTTTTTTAAAAAAAACAAATTTTATTAATTTTACAAAAACAATACACAATCCAGGCATAACAACTTGAAAAGTTTTTTCTAAAAAAATAATAATAATAATTAAAGAAGAGAGCCAATAGAACATACAAAATAATTCCAAATTGTAATATCAATATTTACATTATCTATTTAACTTCATATCTTATCCAGACTTCTCCTTTTATCCAAATTATATTTCTTGCTTATTAAAATTTTATTGCCTTTCATAAACATACAAAACACAGAACATAGAAAAAAAAAAAAACCTAAAACATTTTTTCTGAAGGCTGCCTGATCCCGGGTTGAAACTCTTCACACAGACACAAATTCAAACATCATATTCACTTTATATATCCTTCCATATCTTATTATCATTTTCTTTTCTTTTTTATAAACCAATTTTATTAATTTTACAAAAACAGTGCACAAACAATCAAGGCATAACAGCTTATAAATTCTTTTCTAAAAAAAAATAGTAATAATTAAAGAAGAAAACCAATAGAACATAATGATTCCCAATTATAATATCAATATTTACTTTATCTATTTAACTTCATATCTTATCCCAACTTCTCCTTTTCATCCAAATTATTTCTTGTTAATTAAAATTTTATTGCCTTTTATCAACATACAAAACCCAAAAAAACAAAACAAAACCTTTATATATCCTTCCATATCTTATTACCATTTTCAATAACATTCTTTGTCTGTTCTATTTCCAACTATCCATTCATCTTTTTTCTTTTACTATACTTCTCCTATACACTAATTGGAGTGACGCCTTTAACTCATTACCCTAACTTAAAAGTACTTCATATAACACTTAATTTATCTTGGGATTCTGTTTAGTAGATTCTAAAATTACACAATAAATTTTATACTCTAAATACACATATAAAAACACAATCTTATGTACCTTCCAGAATCCCCCTTTTATCCTTAATTAGATTCACCCATTGTCTCTAAATAAACTTTTTTTCTTTAAATCTTGCTTCCCACCATTGAGGCTTCTCCTCCCCCCCTTTCTCTCTTGCTTATTCTTCTCCTTGCCCTTTTTACCCCTTTGTCTCTCCTCCTCCCTTTTCTTACTCCCTTTCCTTTGCTTTCTAACCTTGCATCCACCTTTCTTCTCATTTTTCTCTTTTTTGGTTGTTTTTTCAAACCTTAAAATCCCCTTTTTCTTATCCTCTTTCTCCTCCTCCCCGGAAAAAACCCATTGTTCATCAAAGATGGCTTCTTGTTCCTCTTCTTCTTTGTCCCAGTCATTCTGCTGCGTAATCAACTTTTCATAAGTACATAACGCCATTTCTAAAAATTGAAATAAAGTGCCCAAAGTATCTTTTCCATCTTGTTCTTCCTTTTTATATTTTTGATATTCAATCTTTAGTTCATCCACAAGCGATGCCATCCTGAAAAGAGAAACTTTCCCCAAAACAACCAACCAAGTATTTTTAATCAAAAATAATTCAAAAAAAGTTCCAAAAGTTAATATTTTTCTTCCTTCTTCTATTTCTCTTTCTGGGGTTACTGTTTAATCAAAGAGGTCCAATTACCATCTATCTTTCTTTGAGATTCTAGGCAATCTCCTCCTTTTTCCACTTCTGCTCCAATTTTTTTCCTCTCCCTTCCCACTTGCAACATCAATTTTTAAATGATCAGAAATCCATACCTCTAATAAGGGTTTTCTAATTTCTTAAATTTTTAAGTCCAATGTCCAAGAACTCTTTTGTCCCTTAACTTCAACTTTCAAAATAGTTCACTTTCAGTGCCCAAACAAATTTCAAATCTTCATCTGCTGTTTCCATGGGGTGGGAGAGTGAAGAAAAAAAAATCCCTTTAACAGCTTCTCCGCTGCTTTCGATCTTCTTAGGGATACAATCTATCCTCCAGCAATTCAAACAGCTCAGTTCCAGCGAATTTAAAAGATGTTGATTGACTGGGCTCAGCCAGTACTTTCACTTTTCTTGCTTCCTCCAGCACAATCTTACCCGGTTGCAGACTTCTTCGTGGCAGCCATTGCTGACCGCCGCTCCACCACCTTGGGAAAAAGGGGTTTTTCTGGACGAGGAGGGGGTCTGCGGCACCCCCAACCCCCTGTCCGGCTCCCCTCTCTCTTCGGCTGTCCCTACAGGGCAGCCATATCCCCCTGACCCATTTGGATCGGGGGTACCTCGGCGGCAAGCGCAGCAGGAATCGCGAACAGTCGCAAATTCCTGCTGCCACCGAAGCCACGTGGAACCGAAAACCCCTGAATTGGAGATCTTTCTTGATGGAGCTGTGATAACAGGGCTTATCAGACACCTGGCCTAGAAAAGTGATGGTACTGTATGAGAGGTCTGATTCTGGTGGCAAACCTGTTATACAGCAATCAACAACCTCTTTCTATATACCTTTGGACTGACAACTTTCATCCTACCTACCATATTTCCCTGAAAATAAGACCCAACTGGAAAATAAGCCCTAGCATGATTTTTCAGGATGTATGTAATATTAGCCCTACCTCAAAAATAAACCCCAGTTAAGATCATCAGCCAGACACATTTAGTGTGTCGCATTTCTCCGAAAATAAGACCTAATCAGAAAATAAGCCCTAATGCATCTTTTGGAACAAAAATTAATATAAGACCCAGTCTTATTTTTTGGAAAACACGATGCCATCAAATGTTTCCCTGGTTTTAAGAATCAAAGAAGAAACAACATAGGTAGAAAACTCTAGGATTCTTGCAAAAGAATGGAAAAGGCAATTCTGGAATTGTACATTAAGCAGAACCAAGTGTTAAAAGTAATGCTTGATATCATAATATTTACAATAAAATAATAATGGCATTTATGCAATAATATACACCTGTTAACTGTAGCACAAAGGGACAGTTCATATCTTGAAAGCAGACATTTTTCTTCTTTTTCTACTTCTCCTCCTCCTTTTGCATTATTGAGAGGAAAGTCAATTATTTTAAGACTCCAAGGGAAGATAATACATTTTGTATTTGTTAAAGGGAATTCTCTATCACTGGTTGAATTTATGGTAATATCTCTAATAAATGAGCAAGAACTGTCATCTTTAACTTCTTTGCATTAATTGATCATTTCTCACCAAATACCTGAATGCAGAGATGCAATGCAGATGTTAATGTTCATGCAACAAGGCCCACTCTGTATTATGGAAGGAATTAAAAAGCAGCACAACATTTTGGCATTAAAAGAGGTGGTAGTAACCTTGGAGATGCGTAAGAATGAATTGCCAGATAAACAGAATCTAACAACAGTGATGTATTCTTACCCCCAAAAGCCAAGCACCTTTATGAAATCTGTCTACTAGTCAGCCCACACACACAAAACAAGTTCTTTCACAGCAACTTATTAGCAGAAATTTGATGCCAATTTGAAGACAATTACAACAACTGGTAGAAAAAGCTGTTTCTATTTTTTTTTGTATTTGTAATGAAATTAAACAACCGAGAATTAAAAAAAAAACACAAACCCTTCTCCTTCCACTTTTAAAGGAATTAATAAGTAAACACCTCAGGATGAAAGAGTTCGATGTGGATATTTTATTTAACCCTTGCATCTGGGCTTCCTTAGCACTATCAGACTCCTTCCTTCTAGCTAAATTTCAAAACGCTTCAGACCTTTTGTAGAGGTTTTTTAAATCAACTGTTTCTGACCAATATAACAGTGGATCTGTGTTTTCTGATAAGAATTCTTTCCCCTTTTTCAACTACTCTCTTTCTCAATCGTGAGTAACAAAGAAAGTCAGCTTGGGGTCCTCCAGATACAGAGGCCTCTCTTGCCACCTACTTTTTGCTCTGTATTTTCAGCAGTACTGATTGTGTGAGTTAGGGGTGCCATAACTGAGATGAAAAAAAAACAACCTGGGAGCAACCACACAGTTGGAAAGAAAGGGGGGAGAGAGAGAGCAAAGTTAACTCTTTGCTTCCATCCACTGATCTGAATTTATGCAGTTCAGATACGATAGGCCTAAAAATGAAAACCTTTCAGGTAGTTTAACTGGTGATCTTCTGAGGGGAGGAGGGGTGAGTGTTATATGGACCTGAATTAGAGAGAGGGAGAGAAGAACTTATTCCAACTCCGGTGAACAGAAAGGGGGAAGGCATGACTGAAAAATTGAGGGAAATCCTGTTAGGGAAAAAGCAGCTATATCTTCTTCCCTGTTTCCCATCTACCCTCAATGGTTGAGGCTTGTGGAGATGGGTTTAGCAACTCAGCATTCCCACCATGGGAGGGAGGGGGGGTCTTATTTGAGATGTTTGCCTCGGGGCCCAGAGGGCATCCTTCCCCCCCCCCTGCATTCTGAGAATCCATGATAGATGTGAGCAAAACACAGTAAAGAAGACAAATCACTTTATTTGTTTTGCATAACTCCTTTTAATGTTGTTTTCCATAAAAGAGTGATAAAGCTGAACCTAATTCTTTGATCACATGTGCAATAGTTTGTGCTTCAATGCATGGTGCTTTAACAGTGTAACCTGTTAGAGATTTTGCAGAAAACCTGGACCAAAAATCACACAGTGTTTCATTTTGTATCTATTATCCATTTTCTATTGAAGCCTTTTGGTTTTTGAACTGTTTAATGTTACACTATGTCGATGAGGATTCTCAGTCAGCCAAGTAAAGGTATCTGAAAATTGAGCCATGGCAACTGGACTTATTTTCTTGTTTAATGTTACAGTTTTCAACACTACCCAAAGATTTTGCTACTTTATTTTGCTAGCAGAAGCAGACAAAACAAAAGCCCCCTAAAGATTCCTGCTTTAGGGTGGATTGTGCAAGGAGTATATCTGCCAGGGAGGGTCTGACTGATTAAAGCAATATTGCAATCCTACCCTTTTTTATTATTACAAACATTGCAATATCACATCCTCCCACAAAAGGGGCAGAGTTTGTGGTACCTTGAAAATTACAGTGGGAACTTACACTTTCTAAGAACAGGCATGGCAATTACACAAAGAGCCACCTGCCACCTGCTGTACCACTAACTATGAGAACTGCCAAGTGGGGTGTGAGTTAAAGCACAGAAAAAAGAAGTGCCAGAGATCAAGTGTTCCGGGTATAAGAATGCACTGCACTCCTGTATGGACAGAGGGCAAGCCAGCGCTTTGAGATGCTTCATCATAACATCCCAACAGCTCTGTTTCAGGAGATACAACCCCTGTTCAGTAAAGTGGGTTCGGAGAATCTCTTGAAGGAATGTGCAGAGGAATTTGTTCAGGATCTGTCAACAAACTTACCAGTTTTGGTACAGGTCCTGAAGAGATGCCTGGGAAGGAATTGTCTCTAGTTATCTGGGAACACTTTGAACCTGTTGGACCTGAGGAAGTAGAGAGAGTCCTTCGGACTGTGAGCTCAGCCATGTGTACCCCTCCTGGCTTGTTAAAGAAGCTTGGGAGGGCTTACACTAAGTGGGTTCTAGCAGTGTTTTAATGCTTCTCTGAATTGGGGGGGGGGGGTTGTTATTCCTTTACCTCACTGCCTCTTCAATAAGCCATTGCCAATAAGCCATTCTACTATATCGAGCCTGCCTTTGGGGGGGGGGGTGATTGAGAAGGTTTCAGAGGTCCTTGGAAGAAACAGATTATCTGGACTTCTTTCCTGAACATTCTTGCTGCCAAAGTGAGGTTAGCTCCATCTCTATTGATGGTCTGTAAGTCCCTCAAGATGCGGCTTTGTTATCAAGCCTTGGGACAGGGGATCTCTTAAGAAGGGTTTAGCATTAGGCCTGATCTCTTTTCTCCTGAACTGGTTGATTGCATTTTTAATAATGGCTGCTTTTTATTTATTTATTGTCCTGTTTTAGTGGTTGTATATAGCCAGAGCCACTTCATGTAAATAAATTTACTAAATAAATAATATATGCACACTTTGCATGTGTGCAATCTCTTTCTGCTTGCAATAAGGGAAAACAAGCACTGAGCTATCAGTCCAGCTTTTCTGTTTTCATCAAACATCACTCAACTGCTTTCCAGACTTCTCTTGGCAGCCAAAAGAATTAAAAGATGTTTTTGTTTTCAAAATAGAACTTTAATTACATAAAGTGCTGAAATGTTCACCCGGCACCTTGAGAGAGTGGGAGCAGACTCTTAAACATGCACACCTCTGGTTGTAGCAAGCTGAAACTATCTATTTAAGATGAAGTACCACCTGCTCTTCAAACTAAGTATGATTTTAAATTTCTTAACTGTATAGGATGATAGCACACAACATAAATTGAATATATGTAAATATAAGTAATCTTCATAATTTCATCAAATGTCTCTTTTCCTAGTTTGGGATTTTATATAATATTTATATAAATATTCTTCCATATTTAGGATATTCAAACAAATAAACAAACAGACATTTCTGCTCAGAGTTAAATATCTATCACTCTGTGCAAGCAGCTCCATTTGAGGCTGAATCACTTGCCTGCATCCTAGATGTTTTTGTAGAAAATCTAAAAGCCATTTTTCTTAATAGTCTTGGTCCATCATTATGGAATGGCCCTTGCTTCACTTATAAAAAAATTACTGGAAATAATGTTGTTGTTTTGCTGGTTCCACAGGGATAGTACTGCGCAGAAAGCTGTGGTTAGCCGCCATGTATCGTGCATTTTTATAATCCCAGATTTTGAAATGTACATTCCTCAATATCATTCTTCCCTAATCACTTTTGCCTTCTCAGCAGTTTCCAGAACTGTTTTACCAACAGCAGAATCACAAGTCTATTAACTGCAAAAATGTTGTGATGTGGGAGTTCCACGATTCAGCTTTGCAATATTAGGCCTGTATCATATATACGCAGCCAGCTCTTGCCAACATGAATGCAGGGACTGAATGGTGGGAAACTGACAGTCTCTAAGGAAAGAAGGACCATAAAGCAGATGAAAACTGCAGCATTGAGTACTCATAAGTAGCAGTGGCTTCAGAAAACCTCATACATATCTGGGTATATTCCAGCCCCCCGTTCCCAAGTCTACTCTTAAATCCATACTACAAATTATATAGCTATTGGTCACTTGGACCCACAAGTGAAGGGGATATTGTAGAAATTCCACTCAGTGTTGAGCTCAGCTTCTATTTCCTCCATGTTGACTGCAAGCAGCACCAGAATCCCAGTTCCTTACTAATCAACACCTCCTATAGATAAAAGTGATGATGAAAGGTTCCTGCCATCTGAGTAGACAACTGCACCAACTTTACTGACCAAGATTGATTTAACCCCATTTCCATCCTCTCCCAGTTCCCCATGGGATAAATTGAGTTGTTACCCATTGATTTTCCTACCCTTCCCTGAGAAAGGAAGGGAAGCAAAACAATCTATGAAGTGTAGGTATTTGCTTGGAGAGCAGCTTACATTTGGCTGCCAGGCTGGAGAGGCATTGCTCTTTTTAATCCTCCCAAGTGTGTGGCATGTAAAAGCAGGGGAGGAAAATACCTTCCTTGGCTCAGTGGAAGAGATGAGTACTTCAAAGATCGGGGAGTGGTGGTGGATCAGTACAGCTTTATTCCTTAAGGGCTGCCCAGCAGCTTGGCGTTTTAACCGGATTTGTTTGTCTCTTCCCCTCAGTTGAGTGTGGTTTCTGTGGTTTCTCTTGACTGCTCTTATGCAAAAAAAAAAATTTAAATTCTTTACCATGGTTTCTGTTTTATTTGCTTTTACTATAATTTTATTTCTTTGTTTGCTGCCTTGGGGAACTCTTTAAAAAAAAAGTCGCCGTGATCAACAAGCCATTTCCTATATACTCACTGTCATTGCTTTTTTCTTGATTGCCCCTTTTTGGTAATGTCCTCATAATAACCAAGCCATGTGTGTACGTGTACACACACACACACACACAGAGTCATTCTTGTTGGTGTTTTTCCTCCTTCCCAAGGAATACTCTCTGCTGATGGAGGTTGCACTCCCTTCCAATCCTCACGTTTTATGAGTCTGGCCTTCTGCTTCTGCTTTCCTCTCATCAATGGAGGGAGAATGTTCAGCAACCTCTTATTTTCCTGAGACTCCGTTCTTTTCCAGTGTCTCTCAACTGAAGAAATAAAAAGGGGCTCTAGCCATGTGAGACAAAGAAAATAAGATTCGAAAGCCTCTTGTTGTTGTTTTTTCCTCCCCATCACAACTGCTGAGTAGATAGATGCCCTTCCTCAGAGGATCTGTATGTAATTTCTCTTCTCATCAAGGCTCCGGTTAGAAAAAAGCTTTGGCGCCAGTATGAGAATCTGGGCAGTACATCAGGTTTCCCCGGGCTTTGGGCTCACCAGATCTTTACTCTTATTCCAGAGAATGGATATCACCTAGCTTCTGTCTTGCCTTGACAGCTGAATAGATTCTGAATCTGTAGGCTGAGTTAATGCATCGGGTGCCAGGTTTACATTTGGTAAAATAAATTGTAGCCCATGAAAGTTTATGCTGTAGTAAATAGATTTGCTAGTCTTGAAACCTTTAACCCGCTGGTGGTTTTGATCTAGGAGACAGACACAAATATGAGATGTGAAAATCCAGGTCTGAGTTCACACATCATGCAAAGCCATAATGTAGTTGGTTGGCTTTGTCTTTCATTTCATATGGAATTAGAGGTGTACATGAATAGTTTATTTTAAATAACAAAAAGCTTTCCTTCGAAAGCCTAACATGTTTTTTGTTTGCTGCTTACAAGTTGTCCACTCTAGCTCTAAGCAAAATGCAAAAGAATACAGCTGCAATAACAAAAGACAGGTTTACGGGAAATCTTTAAGAAAAATAAAGCAAATTATTTAGGATTCCTTGCTATGGCCTCAATGAATGTTAGGGAAGAGCTTGGTTCTTATGAATGGGCATTTGTGGTTCTGTTTTATCCTTTTTGCTGTGGCCTTTTTTTCCTACTCCCAATTATTTTTTCATTTATTAAATATCATGTTTATTTTTACCAGTCAAGTTTCTGAGCACTGCTCTATTTAAAAAGATTGTTCAATTAGTATAAATCATCATGCTCTGGATATACAAGTCCCACTAAAAACTTTGAAATATTTCTATCAGATCTCTTGGACATTCAGAGAAATCCACAGAGGGCTGTAGGGAGAACTCTTGTGAAGTTGAAGGAATCCTCCTATTTGGAACAGGGATGGCTAAAGTTATGATTAGCAATGAGCCGATTTGAGAGATTGAGCTAGTTTCTCAAAAAACGTGTCGTGAAAAATTCTGAAGTCTCGACATTCAGCGCGAGAACTGCCCTAACTATGTCCTCAAAGAAGAATCCACACTTATGCCTCCAAGTAGACATTTAAAACATCCACAGAAAAAATGCTATAACATGCATTTCTATTATCTAGACTTAAAGGAGCTGCACTGTGGTTTAAATCTCCATCATAAAACACAGACATCTAAAACAAACAAACCACTAATCAAATCTCACCGTAAGGTTTATGGAGCATGACTGTAATCATGTGCATATTTACCTGGGGTGACGTTGCTGCTCTTGTTCTAAAAAGGGGGCCTGGAGTTTTGTTAAGCTGAGTTCTTCTCCTGGCTTTGCCAACCTACCTGAAATCTAGGCCTCATGATGTTCCCAATAACATAATTGGCAGCATTGGGGGGGGGGGGTGTTTCCTTTTCTCTACAATTTTCCTGCAAGCTTTTCATGCCTTTTGATCCCCAGAGAATTCTCAGCAGACTTCTCTGAGTTCTTCCTCCTGGGTTTTTCTGCTGTGACAGCTTCCCCAAGCACCAACGAAGTAATTCCCCACCCTCAGGAAGTCCAAGTTATTGCCATTGAAGACAAGTAGGGATATGCAAAACTTTCGGTGTGTGGAATGGCCAAAGCCAGGTGATCCATACCCAGGCTGAAAGGTGTGTGTTATGTCCAAATATGGTCCTGAAACATGTTTGTTTGGGGAAGAGTGTTCTGAGTGGTAGAGTGTGAAGAAAGACAAGTGCCTCAGGACTGGCAGTAGCAGTGGCTAAACAGAAGCAAGGAAAGGAAGGCCCTGGGAAAGCCAGAGAGACAAGTGGGCTGTGAAGTGAGTTTTCACATGGTCAAAAGCAAACATCCTGATTCTATACTGGGATATTACCAAAGTTAGCAGAAGATGGAAACTATCTACCACCAAGAAGAGGAATAAATTCTAATCTTTTACACAAAGTGGCAGAGAGAATGAATGAATATATATGTGTGTGTGTGTGTGTGTGTTTGTTTGTTTGTTTTCTTAAGTTTTCGCGGGTACTTACATGTATGGTATTCAGCTTTGTTCGGGTATTTTCCTACGTCATTATAGTTGTGCTTTTAAAGTTGTAGGAACGTTTCGGCAGAATCTCATCTGCCATCATCAGGCTTCTGTATTGTGTTTGTCTATGAGTCAGACTTTCACAGCCGTAAGTCTGACTCACAGAAGAACACAATACAGAAGCCTGATGATGGCAGATGAGATTCTGCCGAAATGTTGCTACAACTTTAAAAGCACAACTATAATGACGTGGGAAAATACCCAAACAAAGCTGAATACCATACATACATACATACATACATACATACATACATACATACATACATACATACATACATG
Source organism: Hydrophis major (assembly GCA_033807585.1). Lineage (NCBI taxonomy): Eukaryota > Metazoa > Chordata > Lepidosauria > Squamata > Elapidae > Hydrophis > Hydrophis major. The sequence goes on along the minus strand of CM066329.1, from coordinate 184,352,361 downwards.
TTGTGGCTCCGATTCCCGAGCCTTGCTGTTAGAGGAAGAGGACTAGGAAGATGAGGAGGAGGAACAGGGAATGCCTTCCTCCCCAGGACCTTCCTCTCTGGCAATGCCTTCCTCCCTGATAATGCCTCAGATTTCATCAGACAACCGAGAGGAACAGCCTGAGATTAATCAGGAGGAAGGCATATCGGAGCAGCCCCTGACAGGGAGTCAAGAGGAAGAATGTTGGCTTGATCCTAGGCAGCATCGTAGGGAGAAATGTGAGCAGCCAAATAGGAGGCATGGGAGGGTCAGAGTGAGCTGAGTCATTGAGCCACACCCCACAAGGGATAAAAGTGAGTGTGTTGTCAGCTGGAATTTTGTACAGGACAAATTTTGATCTTATTTCAGGTTTTCTTTGTGAATGATTTTTGTGGTCTGCCTTGTAATTTTCTGTAAGTAGCTTTTTACTTGTTATCAGTTCGGAGTTGGCAGGCAGAGTGTGTTGGAATGCCAAGGACATTATCAGTTCCAAAGAATTAACTCTGCAAAGTCCGAGCCAGTCTGCCTGCCTGTGTTTGTGTGAGTTTGTACTCTTTCATCGTTTGGAAAGAAGAAAGGTGAGACAGAACATTTTTGTCCTGTACCTGACTTAAACCATCTTTTACCTAAGATGGACCAGCAGCAGCAGTTTCAACAACAGCTGCAACATGAAAATCAAACTCTACAACAGCCAACAGTGGCTCAATTAACAGTCCAACTTGCTTTGCTGCAGGCTCATGCAGCTCCTCCTTCCCCTCCCCATCGGAAATGCCTGGTGGCTTTGCCAGATAAGTTTTCTGGGCAGCCTGAGATGTTCCCGGCTTTCATGGGACAGTGCCAGTTATTTATGGCTATGAGGCCAGAGGACTTCCCTGATGACCAGCTTGGGTGGGGTTTGTGATAAGCCTCCTTTCTGGCTTGGCCGCCAAATGGGCCACACCTTTGTTGCTCAAGAACAGCCCATTATTAACTGATTACCAGGGTTTTTGGCAACACAGGCGGCATATGTATGAAGACCCCATGAGTGCAGACGGCAGCCAGGCGTCTTAAGGATCTTCGACAAGGGAAGTGCCCTCTGCAAGAATTTATTTCTGAATTTTGGCTTTTATGCCTGGACTCCAACTGGAATGACGCAGCGTTAATGGATTCCTTCCAGGATGGCCTGTCAGATGAGCTGCAGGATGAGTTAGTTCGAGTGGAACCGGCTCCGACCCTCGACACTTTGGTGGTGCAATGCTTGTGGTATCGATGCACATCTCCAATGGCGAAAGAACTGTTGCACCGTCCAGGAGCAGCCATCCGCATCTGTACTGCAGCACCCTGTGCTAGCAGTGCCCTGGGTCACCCAGCGTGTCGTGGACATGGCCGAGGAACCAATGGAGTTAGGAGTGGTCAGACCTCGCCTGATGGCTCAGGAGCAAACGTGGAGATGCCAAGGGGGATTGTGCTTGTATTGGGGGGGGGGGGGGCAGGACATTTCGCTATTTCTTGTCCTTTAAAGCGAAGTGGGCACTCAACCCTGTGCCTGAATCTCGGCGTGACCAGTCGGGAAACAAGGTAGGCCTGACCTGGGGGGAAACCCTAGGCCGGGCATGTATCAAACACCCGGCTGAATTAGCGGAGGTTGACTCTGGGCCCCCTCGGCATCCGATTTTGGACACTCGGGTTTTCTTGGCTAACCAGTTGAAAGGGATTCCAGCGAATGTGCTGGTGGACTCGGGGGCCATGACTAATTTTATGGACTAGGCCTTTGCAGCCCATTTTGATGTCACCTTGGTTCTGATAAACCTCCGATGAGGGTCGAGACTATTGATGGGCAGGAACTTATTGCAAGACCCATTAAATTCGCCACCCAGCCTTTGCACCTAGTCATTGGAGAACATGAGGAGGCGATCTGCTTTTATGTCACCGCAGACCTCCATTTCCCATTAGACCTCGGCATGGCTTGGCTTAGGATTCGTGATCCTCAGGTGGCATGGTCACAGAACGCCATTTCTTTTCTGAGTCTGCAGTGCATGGACCACTTCCGCCACACTTGTGCTGGCCAGGACATCACTGCCTCTGCTGTCTCCATACCTCCTGAATTGATGGACTTCATGGATGCATTCAGTGAGAAGGAGGCGGACCGGTTACCCCCGCATAGGCCCTATGATTGCCCAGTGGACCTTCTGCCCAATGTACCACTGCCAAAGGGACGTTTGTACTCCATGTCCAAGCCCGAGCTGGCCGCACTACAGGACTTTTTGGACAAAAACTTGGCCCAAGGGTTCATCCGGCCTTCGTCGTCCCCTCTCTCAGCCCCAGTCCTCTTTGTCAAGAAGAAGACGGGAGACTTACTCTTGTGCTGTGATTACCACCAGCTAAATGCCATCACGGTGCGGAATAGCTACCCCTTGCTGTTCATTCCGGAGTTGTTGGAGAGGTTTTGGGAGGCCACTATCTTCACCAAGCTCGATCTTCGAGGGGCCTACAACCTGGTACAGATGTGAGAGGGGGACGAATGGAAGATGGCATTTGGCACCCGATACAGCCATTTTGAGTACATTGTGATGCCGTTTGGGTTGACCAACGCCCCCGCAGTCTTCCAGCACCTGATGAATGACCTGTTTCAGGATATGTTAGATCGGTTCGTGGTGGTGTACCTGGGTGATATTCTGATCTATTCTGGGTCCAGGGACAGCCACCTTCAACACGTTCATCTGGTCTTGCAACGCCTTCAGGAGCATCAACTTTATGCAAAGCTGTAGAAATGTTTCTTCTTCCAGACTTCCATTGAGTTCCTTGGGCACATCATTTCTCCCAAAGGCATCGCCATGGACCCACATAAGGTGGAGGCCTTATGTAGTTGGAAACCCCCTCGTAGCGTGAAGGACGTTCAACGCCTGTTGGGGTTCGCAAACTATTACCAGACCTTCATCCCGGGTTTTGCAAGCTGACGGGTCCAATAACTCAGCTCCTTCGAAAGAAGGTCCCATTCCAGTGGGGGCCCCCACAGCAACAGGCTTTTGAGGCCCTCAAGAATGCTTTCATCACAGAACCCGTCCTGAGGCACCCTGATCCACATTGTCCTTTTGTGGTGGAGATGGATGCATCCAATGTGGCTATTAGGGTGGTGCTGTTGCAAGCCCCAGTGGATGGCGCCACTCTTTTTCCCTGCGCTTATTATTCCCGGAAACTCACTCCTTCCGAATGCAATTACACCATCGGGGAAAAGAGTTGCTGGCTATCAAGGCTGCATTTGAGGCTTGGCAACTTCATCTCAAGGGGGCCTGACACAAGATGGAGGTTCGGATGGACCATCGGAATTTAGAACATTTGTCAACGGCAAGGAAATTGAACCAGTGGCAGATCCGGTGGTCGTTGTTTTTTGCCCGGTTCAATTTTTCTTTGACCTATATCCCCAGTGGTCACAATTAGACGCCGGATGCCCTGTCCCACAAACCTGAGTACCTTTGCCCTGAGGAGTCCCTTCTTCCGCGGATGGTGCTGCTAGCAGAATCCTTGGCCACAGTCCAGGAACCGGTGGACTTGTGGACTCAGGTGCAAGAGGCGCAGCACCTAGACACTTAGTCGCAGCAGAGGATGGGGGAGATTGGACCTGAATCCCCATGGACTTTGGAGGAGGGCTTACTCAAGCATCGGGGCCAGTTGTACGTACCCACGGGGCCACTTCGAGCCCTTATTATGACTCAGTGTCACGAAAACACTGCAGCTGGCCATTTTTGGTTTTTTAAGACCCTCCATCTAGTAACGCGGACTTTTTGGTGGCCTCAAGTATGGCATGATGTCCACGCCTATGTCACATCCTATGTACTGTGCAGGCAAGCGAAAGCCACGACGGGTGCACCTCCTGGTCTCCTTCAACCTCTGCCGACTCCAGAAAGACCATGGGCAGTGATTTCCATGGACTTCTTGACTCATTTACCATCATCCTCAGGATTTATGACTCTGCTTGTGGTGATCGACATTTTGACAAAAATGGCCCACTTCATTCTGTGTCGTAAATTGCCATCGGCCCGTACAACTGCCCGTTTGTCCTTGCAGCATGTTTTTCATCTCCATGGTCTGCTAGACAGGGTAGTTTCTGACCATGGTGTACAATTTACAGCCCCATTTTGGAAAATCCTGATGACTGCGTTACAGGTGCAGGTGTGCTTGTCGTCGGCGCACCATCCAGAAACTGATGGTGGGACAGAGAAGGTCATTGGCATTCTCGAGCAATATTTGTGTTGTTTTGTAAACCAATGGCAGAACAACTGGGTTGATTATCTCCCTCTGACAGAGTTTGCATTCAACAACTCCCAGCACACCTCCATCCAAATGACACCATTTTATGCTAATGTGGGGTACCATCCATGTTTTTTTCAATTGACTCTGTTAGATTCCCCTGTTACCGAGACTCAGGAATTCCTCTTGGAACTACACTCAGTTCAGCAGTTAGTTTAGCAGCAACTGATATGGGCCAAGGAAGATTACAAGTGGTTCGCAAATCGCTCTCGTCGGGCAACACCTCCACTGGCTGGAGGAGACCATGTGTGGTTATCCACAAAACATCTTCAGGTCGACTGCCTGATAAAGAAGCTGGACCATTGGTTCCTCGGCCCATTTCCCATCGAGGCGGTCATCAACCCCTTAGCCTATTGACTGACTCTACTGCGCTTCATGTGAATTGATCCAGTCTTCCACTGTTCCCTTTTGGTCCCTGACGCCCCTTCGTGTGATCTCCAACATCCTGCAGCTGATGATCCACCACCTGTGCCTGGTGAAGATGATGCAGTAGACAGCAGCGTGGTCAGCATAAGGGATTCCCGCTGGCTGAAAGGGCGGTTCCAGTATTTAATCGAGAGGCAGGGATTGGGCCAGAGGCCCTTTCCTGGGTGGATGCTTCCACGATCCACACCCTGGACCTTACACAGATGTTCCATGACCATTTCCCCTTGAGACCACATCCTGACCGTCAGACTTGGGGGAAGGGCCCTGTGGTGAGGGATAGTGTTGTGGCTCCGATTCCTGAGCCTGTGCTGTTAGAGGAAGAGGACTCAGAAGATGAGGAGGAGGAACAGGGAATGCCTTCCTCCCCAGGACCTTCCTCTCTGGCAATGCCTTCCTTCCTGATAATGCCTCAGGTTTCATCAGACAACCAAGAGGAACAGTCTGAGATTAATCAGGAGGAAGGCATATGGGAGCAGCCCCTGACAGGGAGTCAAGAGGAAGAATGTTGGCTTGATCGTAGGCAGCGTCATAGGGAGAAACATGAGCAGCAACATAGGAGGAGTGGGACGGTCAGAGTGAGCTGAGTCATTGAGCCACACCCCACAAGGGATAAAAGTGGGTGTGTTGTCAGCTGGAACTTTGTACGGGACAAAGTTTGATCTTACTTCAGGTTTTCTTTGTGAATGATTTTTGTGGTCTGCCTTGTAATTTTCTGTAAGTAGCTTTTTACTTGTTATCAGTTCGGAGTTGGCAGGCAGAGTGTGTTGGAATGCCAAGGACATTATCAGTTCCAAAGAATTAATTCTGTGAAGTCCAAGCCAGTCTGCCTGCCTGTGTTTGTGTGAGTGTGTACTCTTTCATCTTTTGAAAAGAAGAAAGGTGAGACAGAACACACACACACACACATATATAGTGTTCGTCTGTATACAGAAGCCTGATGATGGCAGATGAGATTCTGCTGAAACGTCGCTACAACTTTAAAAGCAAAACTATAATGATGTGGGAAAATACCTGAACTAAGCTGAATGCCATACATGTAAGTACCCGCGAAAACTTAAGGAAACATATATATATATATATATATTTGTTTTCTTAAGTTTTCGCGGGTACTTACATGTATGGCATTCACCTTTGTTCGGGTATTTTTCCACATCATAGTAGTGGTGCTTTTAAAGTTGTAGCAACGTTTCAGCAGAATCTCATCTGCCATCATCAGGCTTCTGTATAGTGTTCGTCTGTGAGTTAGACTTTTACAGTGGTTTCAGATTTAAATTTGGGGCAGCCTATTGCTGTGCCAGAATGGTTTTTTTCTTCATCCTGATTGGTTGAGAGTCTTGGTCTGTGTTTATTGGTCTTGGAGTTTGCTGTGTTCTGCTTCTAATATCTTCTGTCTGTTTTTTTGGCTCTTTTTGTATCTTGATTGGCTGGCAACATTGTGTTACTTTATTGGAGGCCTTTAGTGCAGCTTGGCTTCGGGTAAATGGACGGCTATCATTAGTTAGGAAGCTGGGTTTCATCTGGGTGCCTGGTTGGGGTGTCTTTGAGCTGGAGGTATCAGGGGGGATCTGTTTGTGCCCAGGTGTTTGCCTGGCTTGTGGTGTGGAGATTTTTTTGTTTATGAGTGCAGGCTTCCAAATGATTGACAGCCTGGTGGAATCATCTCTTCTGTTCATGCTTTCTGGTCTTTTTTCAATCTCTGGCTTCTCCGATGATTCTGTAGCTGAGGTTTTCTATAGTGGCTAGGGTTTTGGTGCCATTGAAGTTGATGCTATGACCTGTGGCTTCCATGTGTTGGACTAGTGAGGAAGTGTGTTCCAGCTTTTTGACTGCATTTTTGTGTTCATCCAGGCGGGTGCTTATTCTTCTATTGGTCTATACAATGTATGTGGCCGGGCATGATGCACAGGGGACTTCGTATATGCCTTGGTTTTCCAGGTCAATTTTGTCTTTGGAGTTTTTGAGAATGGCTGCTATTTTTCTGTCTGTTTTGAAGGCAGTCTTGATGTGGTGTCTGTATAGTATCTTACTAATTTTGTCTGTAATGCCTCTTATGTAGGGCAGGACAGCTGTTCCATGGGTCTGTTCATCTTCTGGGTCTCTATTATGTCTCAGTGTGTTTTTGTGGATCAAGTTGGTGATTTTCCTTTTGTGGAAGCCGTTGGCTGTCAATATTTTAGTCAGGGTGCATAGTTCAGTCTTAATGTGTGTCTTGTCTGCCAGGCGTTTGGTTCTAGTAATTAGTGTTTTAGCCACGGAGTTTATCTGTGCTGGGTGGTGGTGGGATTGGGCGTTGAGGTAGCGGTTGGTGTGTGTTTTCTTCTGGTATATGGTGTGTCCTAGTGTGCCATCTGTTTTTTTGTAGATTAGTACATCTAGGAATGGTAGTTGTTTGTTTGTTTCTGTTTCCATGGTGAACTTGATTTTGGGGTGTGCGCTGTTTAGGTGTGTTAGGAAATTGTTTAGGTTTTCTTGTCCATGGGGCCAAATCACGAATGTGTCATCGATATATCTTAACCATAGTTTGGGTTTGAGGATGGCATTGGCCAGGGCTCCGGATTCGAATTCTTCCATGAACAGGTTTGCAATGACAGGTGACAGTCGTGATCCCATGGGGGCTCCTTCAATTTGTTCAATCTCCACACCACAAACCAGGCAAACACCTGGGCACAAACAGATCCCCCCTGATACCTCCAGCTCAAACATACCCCAACCAGGCACCCAGATGAAACCCAGCTTCCTAACTAATGATAGCCATCCATTTACCCGAAGCCAAGCTGCACTAAAGGCCTCCAATAAAGTAACACAATGTTGCCAGCCAATCAAGATACAAAAAGAGCCAAAAAAACAAGACAGAAGATATTAGAAGCAGAACACAGCAAACTCCAAGACCAATAAACACAGACCAAGACTCTCAACCAATCAGGTTGAAGAAAAAAACCATTCTGGCACAGCAATAGGCTGCCCCAAATTTAAATCTGAAACCACTGTAAAAGTCTAACTCACAGACGAACACTATACAGAAGCCTGAAGATGGCAGATGAGATTCTGCTGAAACGTTGCTACAACTTTAAAAGCACAACTATTATGACGTGGGAATATACCCGAACAAAGGTGAATGCCATACATGTAAGTACCCGCGAAAACTTAAGAAAACATATATATATATATACACACACACAGAGAGAGAGAGAGAGAGAGAGAGAGAGAGAATATAATGGCTTTTTATCTTCTTTACAATGCATTTCTTATCCAACATTTCTAGATTCAGGTTTAACCGGATTCAGCCCAGAGCATAAACCAGTTTAATGTGTCGTACTTGAATTTAGGGTCAGCTGATGGCATATGGTGGTGGCAGCTAAGAGGATGAGAGAAAAGAAAAGGTCAGAGAAGATGAGCTTGTGGCTTGGCCTATTGTATGGAAGCATTGGGGGAGAAAGACGGCAAGGCAGTAGCCTTGCTCTTTTCCACTCATAAGACCTTGAAGCTATTTGACCCAAATCCAGAACAAATAAGATAGCTCAATGTCTATGGAGATTCTCCATCATCCAGGTCATGGTTGTCCCAAAGGTGCTTTTTCAAGAGACAACTGGACTTTCTGGTTTTTCTTTGAAGACGATTCACTTCTCATCCAAGAAGCTTCTTCAGCTCTGAACAGCTTCAGTTCTGAAGCTTTCAGAACAAATAAGATGTTCCTGGTTTTGTTTTGGCTTTGTTGCAACCTGCCTGGATTGGTTCAGCCAGACTCCAAGCTACAATGTGTTTGTTTCAAGTTCAAAAACATTTGTTTGGCTTATGTACACTGCCAAATATGTTGGAAACGTTAAGTTCCAGTGTTTCTGGTGTCTGCCTGTCAGCCCTTTGATATGGGCTAGTTCAGGAAACAGACTCAAGGTGTGGCAATCTGCATTGCTTTTTTTTATCCTCCCTACTCCTCCCTTTCAGAGCCAAACTGATGTTGATCCAGCTGTTCTTGCATTCATTCTTCAGAGGCTACGTTCGTACTTCTCTATATTGGTACTTCTATGTTTCCCATCCCAGCCACGAGACACTTGGGGACAGCTACAGTATTCAGTTTGGAATGCCGGTGCCTTTTATTATGCACTGAACAAATTTTTTATTAAGAACTTAATGAAATTAAAAATATGATGACATCATTAACTTTGATGCTGTTCAGATCTGTTCATCTTGGGTGCTTAGAATAAAGCTCCTGGAGTCAAGAAAATGTATAACCACTGCAGGCTAATCACAACTGCATTGAATTTGCTTTCCACATCCTTTCCTGATTTTCTTGACAAAATGTTTGTGGTTCATCCCATAATATTGACAATTAGTATAATCTCAGAAGATTAATCTTCTTATGCATCTATTCCCAAATGTATTAGATCCCCATAAATTTATCTTGTTTCTGAATTGCCAAGTTACTATCTCAACTCCTTCCTTCCTTCCTTCCTTCCTTCCTTCCTTCCTTCCTTCCTTCCTTCCTTCCTTCCTTCCTTCTTTCCTTCCTTCCTTCCTTCCTTCCTTCTTCTTTCTTTCTTTCTTTCTTTCTTTCTTTCTTTCTTTCTTTCTTTCTTTCTTTCTTTCTTTCTTTCTTTCTTTCTTGAAAACAGCTTCTTAGGGCAGATTCAAGTGTTGACTTGCATGTGTGAAAGAACTATCAAGAGAAGCATCCAATGTCAACTCAGTTTCAAGTTCACATTATTTAATTTTTCAGTGAAAACAGTTTGCACATTCAGCTGAATCCTCAGTCTTATTCAGATGTCATACTAGTATAAAATCAATGACTGGCCTGGGGAAATGCCTGCTGACTCTACCATTGCCTTCTAAGCATTGATCTAAAGCTCTACATGATCCTACTTTCTTCAACCCACATGGCCATCCTATCCTAATATGTTTTCTCAGTAGGGTTGAGGGGTGTCAAGGTTTTACATCTGTCTTTGTACCTGCCACCCTTTGCAGTCTTTCCTCCTAAAAATCTGCCTTAGGTTTTCATGTTTGAGGTTGAGCAATTGCTTTATTATTCGTCAACTCCATGTTTCATATATTTTACAATGGCACATAGAATGGTGAGATTACCAAGTAACTCATAAGAAAACATAACATCTCATAGGGCCAACCCAAGGAGATAGTTTTTTGGCAACGTTGCCAAATAATCAGAATTCTTAACGTAAATTAATTACTTCATGTTTTGATTTACTATTTATTTATTTAAGAACACTTATATGGCCTCTCACTCTCAGTGTTTTGGGACAGCTTATAAAAATGGACCTTCTATTGTATTGGGAACCACTTGAAGTCATTTTGAAACATAAAACTTTGATAAATACACAAATCAGTTGCAGAAGCCCTGTTTTACTCGACTTAGCTGTATCTACTACTGAGCTACTTCATACCATTTCTATCTAATTTTTCATTTGATCATCCTGTCTGTCAGTAACCTCTGGATATAAAAAATGTTTGTATTGATAGGTCTGTTCCTGAGCTCTTCCCTCGGTTCATTTCCCCCCCTTAAATATCTGCTATCTTTCTTTAATGCTTAAAGTTCTCCAAGCTTGAGATGTTTTCTGTTATGCATGTATACCATCCCCTTTTGGTTACACCAACCCTCCTGTGAGGACAGCACTCTCTAACAGCAGTGTAATTAATTAGTTGGGAAAAGGAATTTCAGCAATGGATGTCTATGGGGAAGGCTGATCTGCAACATCACTTTGAAATATCTATAGCAGTTGCCGAGTTCTCAGAAGGCTTATTCATTCTTTCCACCATCTTTACTTCTTCACATAGAGCTCTCCCGTTATTGCATAACAAGTTCCAGAAGAAGATAATATAATTTGCCTTTAAAAAACCCTGTAAGTTCTCAACCTCTGAATTCCCATGTCTGCATTTTCAACCTTTTTTCAGCTGTGTTGCAAGCTGCCTTAGTTTTTTAATGTCCTTATCAAAGGTTATACTATGGGAATAAGCACTTCTTGGTTATTGAAAATAATATTTTTGAAGTGAAAATAATAAAATAAGCATATGTAAATTAAGAAAGAAACCATTTGCTTGGTTGCAGTGGTGCCAGGACCATTAGCATTGGCATCCTTCTGTCCTCCCTGGTAATAATATTAGATCCATTTGCTGCTGGGGACCATGAGTTTAATTTTTTTCCCAATTTGGGGAGAAGGTTAGGGGGTTGTGAAATAATGTAAGTCTGTTCAAAGATTTAAACAAGCTTTTTACCCTGTTCCTTGCCTAAATGTTACAGGAAATCATGAGTCCATGCCTCCAATTTTCAGTAGGAGAATTTTGAATGTTAGCACTTTAGTAGGATGGGTCTCTTACATCTACTTAAAAATAGTTGAGAGACCATAAATGGCCACGCATGGGCCATAAGCAGACAAACCCAGTGAGTGATAATCAGGGGACAGGTCCCATTTCATAGGAAAACAACAAAAATATACAAGATTTTCAAATAAATATTATTTCTAAGGAATTTGTTTTATGAGCATTCCAAAATAATGTTTTCCTTTTGGAGCTAATCTCTCCCACTCTCTCTCCCTCCCCCTCCCTTTCCCTCTATACTGATATTCATATAATGTACACAACCAGATACATGATGCTGACTTTACTTTTCATTGCAGAATCTATCAGCACAAGACTCATTAGGTCAAGATGAGGTTTGGGATTTTATGATTTTTTTTAACCCTCCTTCTTTGTGGATTTGATCTGTAATTAATGTCACATGCATATTCATCTTGAATGTGATCCTTTATTAAACAAAACCATTTCTGTGTAACTAATCCTTTTTTGCTACATCATCCATTCATTTTTCTCCATCACTCTTTTTCAAATTCTAAAAATGGTGTGTAGGCAATATGAAATTTATTGGGCTGTTTAACCAGAAACTAATAAATTGTCCGCTGCCAGAACTTTGCCGACTTTTATCTCTACAAACTAGCTAATCGCATTAAGGATGTTGATTGCCAGCATCTACTTTGTCTAGATATATAAGATATATAGTAACTATTGTTGTTATTAATATTGTGGGTTTTTTTTCCTCTTCTGAATATCTGCTCTTCTGAGGCTACCAATGACAGATGTAATCCATGAGAGTTATTATTATCAGTTTTCCCTGTGGTGGCTTCTGAAGGCATTACCTTCAGGAGTCCATTTCTTTGCCTCCTATATATGACAGTATATGCCATAGTTAACAAGTAAATATATTCCTTATATCAATAGATGGATTTATATGTCCTCAACCAAGGTGGGCTTAAATTAGAAAAGGGCTGATTAAAAGCCATATCCTATTTAAGTAATATATTCCATGTACATCTGTTGTACTGTGCTTCAAATCACCAGGTATGACAGGGTGGATTAAGGTATGTGTTATATCTGGGAGAGTGGGTGCAAGAACGGAGACTAGGCATCGAGTCGTGACTCCAATTCTTTATTAGTGACTTCAGAACAGAGCAAAAGGCTAGGGCAGCAGCAGCTCCTTTTATAGAGCTGGCTACTGTCACAACAACCAATGATTTGAGTTTGCCGCACTGGAAAGCATCCAATCAGCGGCGACCCTTTAACAGCCAATCAGATCAGGTGACAACGACTAATCACGATCTGCTATTAGCGGGCCAATCAGAAGTGCAGGTTTACGAGCCTGCTGTGAAAGTAAAACTATTAGAATCGCAAGCTAATGAGTTTGCTTAGTTCAAAACACCCCTCCCCCCAAGGTTCCGTCTCAAGGGTGGGGTGATGTATTCTCACAGGTAGGCAGGTCATCTCACCTGTCTACCTGATCTTCATTGCTCCACCAGTCTTTGCCCGGACTCTGGTTCCGGTGGGCTGTTGGTGAACTCGGCGGTAATGGTGAACTGGCTGCTCCGATGGGCGACTCGGTGTTGTCATCTCTACTTCTGTCAAGGCTGTCATCTGGATTCTCTGGGGTTGCTGATGCCACCGTGCTGCTTCATGGAGAGATGGCCATCTGCCCTGGCTCTTCTTCGGAAGATGAATAATCCAGGTTTGGTTGCTCTGACTGCTGGTTTTCGAGTACTGGGTCGGGTACTAGTTGGTTTTCGCCCCCTTCGATTTCCCTTCCCCCCCTGGTTTGGAGTTCAGGGCTTGTGAAGGGGGTAGATGCCATCCAGGAGCGTAGCTGGTCGATGTGGCGCTTCCACAGTCTCCCATCAGCAGTTTGTAAAGGGTAGGAACGGGGACCCGTAAGTTGAGTTATGGTAGCGGGGACCCACAATGGGTCACCGGTAAGGTTTTTTGCAAACACCGGGTCACCTACCTTGAATGTGCGATACTTGCTGCTGGACCCCAGGGGCTTTTCTGGTGTGTAGGCAGGGTGTAGACGATCAAGATGTGATTGAAGTTTCCTGCCCATCAGGAGTTCGGCTGGGGTTTTGTTTGTGGTGCTGTTTGGAGTGATATGCTGGAGGAGGAGCATCTTGGTCACCTTGTCATGGATGTTCCCTTGTTCCATCTTGTGTAATGTTTTCTTTATGAACTGGACTATTTGTTCAGCTCTACCATTGGCCACAGGGTGAGCCGGCGATGTTAAGGCATGGTGTATCCCCCGGTCTGCTAGGTACTGCTCAAATGCCAAGGCGGTGAATTGTGGGCCATTGTCTGAAACCAAGACACCTGGCAAGCCGTGTGAAGCAAATAGTCTGTCTAGTTTTTTAACAACTGTCTCTGTTGTGATGCTCTTCATTTCGTAGACCTCAAGCCAGTTGGAATAGGCATCCACTGTTATGAGAAATGTATGCCCCTTGGTGGGTCCCGCAAAATCGATGTGGATACGGGACCAGGGACCTCAGGGTGCTTCCCATTCCATTGGTGGTGCTTTTGGTGAAGCTGAGCGTGTTTCCTGGCATTTGTTTCAGGTAGTGACCCAGGTTTCTATTTGCTTATCTATGCCTGGCCACCAAGTGTAGCTCCTTGCTAGTGCCTTCATTCGCACGATGCCCAGGTGTCCATCATGCAATAGTTTTAGGACCTTATGCTGCAGTCTTTCTGGGATGACGATTCTGTCTCCCCATAAAACACATCCTTTTTGGGAGAAAAGTTCTGTCTGCCTGTGTTTGAAAGGCTTGAAGGTGTCGTTGAGTTCGTTGTCAGGCCAAACTCTTTCCACCCAGCTGAGGACCCGTTCTAAACAAGGGTCCTTCCTTGTTTCTGACACAATGTCTTGTGCAGTCAGTGATGGTGATGGAAGTGTCTTGATTTGTAGTGTGGCTAGGGTTGGAGCTGGGTTGTCCAGGACTTCTGGTAGCAGAGAGCGGCTCAAGGCATCAGCGTGGGGAATGGCTTTCCCCAGTCGGTGTCGCAGTTGGTAATCATATGCGGCTGGAAACTCTGACCAGTGTGTCATTCTTGGCGATAAGATGTGGGGAGTTGGTTTCCAAGATGCCAAGTAGTGGTTTGTGATCGGTGATTATAGAAAAGGATCTTCCATATACATACTCATGGAATCGTTTGATTGCAGACACAATAGCGAGACTCTCTTTATCTAGTTGGCTATAGTTTTTCTCAGTTTTAGATAAAGTTCTAGAAAAGAATGCAATGGGCGCCTCAGTACCATTTGGCAGGATGTGGCTCAGGATGGCTCCTACTCCAAACGGTGAGGCGTCACAGGTAACCGTTAATGGTAAAGTCTCATTATATTGTATCAATACAGAATCTGATGTTAAAAGGTCTTTTACTTGCTGAAAAGCTCGCACTTCTCGATGTCCCCAGACCCAGGAAGCCTTCTTGTCGAGGAGCTTATGCAGAGGTTCAGCAACAGTCGCCTTCTGGGGTAGGAAGATGTTATAAAAGTTGATAAGTCCCAGGAAGGCTTGGAGATCTGTTTTGTTTCTAGGTCTCGGGGCGTTTTTTATTGCAGCCAATTTTTTCTCAGTAGGATGAATTCCCTGTTTGTCAAGGAGGTAACCAAGGAATTCAACCCTCTCTGTGCATAGTTGGCACTTGTCCTTCTTGACCTTCAGGCCAGCATCTTTAAATTTCTGGAGGACCATTCTTAGTCATTTTTCTACTATACTTCTAGTGGGAGCAGCTATCAGGACATCATCGAAATATGGCATGACCCCTTTTATGCCTTGTAGCAATCTCTCCATCAGACTTTGGAAGATGCCAGGTGCTATGCTAACTCTGAACTGGAGTCTATTACACTTGAATGCACCTCTATGTGTAACTATAGTTTGGGCTTCTGCAGTCTCTGCATCTATGGGCAGCTGCTGGTACGCCTGGGCTAAGTCCAGTTTTGCGAATATTTTTCCACCCCCAAAGGAACGAAGGAGGTGTTGGACCACAGACACGGGGTAAGCGCTCTGCTGAAGTGTGTGGTTCAGGGTGGCCTTGTAATCCCCACAAATTCTCAAAGATCCGTCAGGTTTTATGGGGGTTACAATTGGGGTCTCCCATCGGGCGTGGTCAATTGGTTCCAACATGCCTTGGGCTATTAATTTGTCCAATTGTTTGTCAATCTTTGGTTTGAGTGCAAAGGGCACTCGACGAGGCTTAAGGCGAATGGACGCAATATCAGGGCAGAGGTTAAACGATATGGGGGATCCCTTGTACTTGCCTAGCTTCTCAGTGAAAACTTCCTGGAATTCCTGGACAAGGGCCGCTTCCCAGTCATCGCCTTCGGTCTGGTTGATGCCTGCCAATTTGATTCCCAGAGGCGTGAACCACTGTAAGCCTAGCAAGCTGGGTTGATCTCTATCGACGACGGTAAGAGGTAGGGTTGCGGTGTGATCTTTGAAAGAGACTTGGACGTGGCTGGAACCGGCGACTGGAATTCTATTTCCCTGGTAGTCCTTCAATATAATTCTCTGAGTGCTGAGGTCCTGGTGGCGGATGTCAGGGATCAGCTGTTTGAGGGTTTTCCAGGAAACCATCGATAGGGACGACCCGGAGTTGACTTCCATAATGCGTGGTCGCTTCTCAATGATGACCTTTACTTGGATTTTCCTTACATCAAGGGATGAAGCGTGGCCGATGGTGATGGTTTGGTGTGCCTCTTCTCGTCTGGTAAAAGTGGCTGGTGCTCAGTTTCTGTAGTAGTGGTTCCATTGGTTGCTTGGGCGGTCCTGATTTACTGGTGGGGTGCCTGTTGTCTGCCGGAAATTATTTTCTCTTCGGTTTGGGCTGGACCCTCGCTTGCTTCTACAAACCTTTGCAATGTGGCCCCTCTTTCCACAGGAATGGCAGAGTGCGTCTAGGAATGTGCAGTCTGATTGTGGGTGGTTTCCCCTGCAACCCGCACACTGTAATGAGGGCTTACGACTCTGTTGATCTCATTGATCACGTTCTGACTGAAATCTGTTGACCTCCTCTCCCTCGCTTTCTGATGAGGACTCGAGGTCTTCATGGTGGGTGGTCGTTGCGTGCCTCTCGGGACAAGGCGTAGTATTACTGGCGAGTTGGGGTGCAGTCTGTTTGCTCGGCGCATTCGAGTGGCCGACTTCCTGGTTACTTCTGCTGCAGTAGCATCGGCGATGACATCTGCGAGGCCGATGTCTCCCTTCGCCATAATCTTGCTCTGGGTCGTGGGGTCTCTTAGACCCAGAACAATTCGATCTCTCATGGCTTCTTCGAGATTTGCGAAGCCACAGGGTCCCCCCAGGTTTCTGAGGTCCGCGATGAAGTCTCCCACACTTTCGCTTTCCTGCTGGTCCCTCTGGTAAAACTCATGTCTTCTGATGAGTGTTGGCACCGCTGGGGCATAATGGGCCCGGAGGATTGGGGCGAGAGTGTCCCAGTCCATTGTCTTGACTTCCGCTGGTTTTGCAAGCACCTTTGCCATCTTAAATATGGCTGGCCCGCAATGGATCAGGAATACAGCTCGTTTCTTGCCAGGCATTGCATCCTTCAAGTTGTTGGTTTCTAGGAACATCTGAAACCTGTCCATATATGAGTCCCAGTCTTCGTTAGCCGGGTCAAATGGAGCGGGTGGTATGGCGCCGCTGGTCATGTTGCCGCGATTGGTGCGCTCTCAGCCATGTGTTCTGTTATCATGCAATAAGGTGATCAGTCAGCTCTTATCATCTCTGCATCCCATCCTCGTCGCCAGTGTTATATCTGGGAGAGTGGCACAAGAATGGAGACGAGGCATCGAGTAGTGACTCCAACTCTTTATTAGAGCAAAAGGCTGGGGCAGCAGCAGCTCCTTTTATAGAGCTGGCTGCTGTCAGAACAACCAATGATTTGAGTTTGCCACGCTGGAAAGCGTCCAATCAGCGGCGACCCTTTAACAACCAATCAGATCAGCCGACAGCGACCAATCACGATCCGATATTAGCGGGCCAATCAGAAGTGCAGTTTTAGGAGCCTGCTGTGAAAGTAAAACTATTAGAATCGCAAGCTAACGAGTTTGCTTAGTTCGTAACAGTATGGTATTACCTTCTCAAGCCACTCTGCCTGTATAACTAGCCTCATAGTCTAATCACCACCATGGAGAAGGTTACCTTCTATCTTCTTCCTGGCCACATATTGCACTTCAGCTAGGATTTTATATTGTCAGGCATGCATTGCTGTCCCAAGGTGCATATGGTGTATCAAGGTGAGGATGGGAGCTTTGTCAGATGCCTTGATTGATTGAAGTGGTTCTTTCTGGTGTATGATGGATATTTTTGTTTCTTAGAAGAGGGGAGAAAAATGACACATGATTCCCCCAGTTCTTTCCTCTAGCGGCACTTGTACGATTTACATTAAGGCCTATAACCGGGGTTGGAGTAAATGGAGCAGGTTTGCAATTAGTTTTCAAAGTACTTATCTCATTAAAGTAAATGAATTATTGATTTAGTGACACTCATGCTTTTAGTGAGCGGCACAGTGCCATCATTGCTCTGTTCTCTGGCTCGGTGAGCCAACAGCCAACCCAAGCAAACTTGCTTTGTGTGTGGTTTTATTTTTTTCCCTTTCCCTTTTTCTTTCCAACTCTTCTCTCCCTTCCTCTTCTGCAAATTTCTAATATTTCCTTCTAGTTGTTTAGCTTTGTAACTAAAGTAGATTCACATTCAGGAGGGAGTGGTACAAGGACTGGAAGCACCCCAGATTCACCTTGAATGGAAGCAGGAGGGGATATGGCTGAAGAATAGAAACCTCATTATCTGGATAGAGTACAGAATAGGTTTGGGAGCAAGTCCCACTTGCCGAGTGTGTCAAGGAACAGCTGCTGCCAGGGACAACCGCAGCAGTTTTGCTTGGCTCCTTCTGCCAACCATTTCCTGAAGTGCCTACAGCAATGACACAAGTCTGGCCATTGGAGAAGAAGAATGAAAGGGCAGATGAAATGGTTGTGTCTCTCACACTCTGCAAGAGCGTTTGTGGTCGAGTTGGACTGTGACATCTGGACTGTGACAGATCACTTCATGATCAAGTGATCATGAAGTCATAGCCCAGAAGAGGTCATTTGTTTAGCCCAAGGGTGTCAAACTCAGTTTCATTGAGGGCTGTATCAGGGTTGTGTTTGATCCTGGAGGGGGCGGGGGCGGCCATGGCCAGCTTGATATCACTCATGTTGGGTGGCGCCTGTGGCAGCAAGAGGACTCTACCAGTGAAAACAGGCTCCCAAGCTCTGTTTTTAGCTGCGACGGCCTCCTGCAACCCTCTGCCAGTGAAAATTTTCACTGGCAGAGGCACCGCAGGCCAGTCCTTCAGTGTTTCCAGGGTGGCCCATCTGGTCAGATCTAAGTACCCTGCGGGCTGGATGCGGCCCGCAGGCCTTGAGTTTGACACCCCTGGTTTAGCTCATCTTACTCGTATTTTCTCATTTCCCAACATTGTGGTGAAGAAATCCAACTCTTAGAATTTTGGTTCATGAAGAATGTAGAAGTGAATCTAGGAGAAATACCAGGGCTAAGTTACATCTCCTAATAGCATTAAGAGGCTATTTGTCTTGGAGTCATAGTAGATACCAGTCTAAGAAACAAGGGAGTGCTCCAAATAGATTAATACTTTCGGATGAGTTGTTTGTTTGCCTCTATTCCCTACAATCTTCCTCCCCAACTCGCAACACCTGTAGTGACGGTTGGAGTTTTTATGAAGTAATTATTCATGATCCTTGAATATCTCGATTGCAATCCCAAATCCATTTCTTGGACTGGAATAGCTTAGATTTTATGTAATGTATCAGCTCCACAAGCTACATACACAAAAGCAAGGAGCTGTAATATTGTATGAAATCATATTACTCATCCGCAGAGATTCCCTGATTTTTTTACAGTAATAGTATTTTATATATCATTGATATTCTGATAAATTATTTTGGGATCAGACCAAAGGTCTACCTTGTCCAGAGCTCTATTTTTCACCTAGGCAATTTGAAAGTTTTGGAAGCTTCTGGATGTTTTCCCTAAATAACTGTTCCTCAAAAGCTCTACCTAGCCATCAAGGTTGATAGTTTTGCATAAACCCATTCTCCATCAATAGCGCAAGTTTTCTTTTAAAACCCATCAGCTACCATCGCCAATCAGGAAGCAGAAGATTTACCCTAATCAATGTCTACCCATTTGTCTCCCCAAACCCAGTAATTGGGCATTCCCAAAGTTTTGATACAAGAAAACCTGCTCTTTCTTTCTACTGAAGGAGTTATATTTGCTGTTAGGTGCATTCTTATAGCACAAAGGCCACATTTTAAGGAGGAAATAGTGACAGCCTATTAAACAAAATGGCAAAAACGGCTAAAAACAGCCACCATTGCAATAGCACTTCTTCTTTTAAAAGAAGTTGGCTGTGCATCCAGTCTGAAAAGCAGTAAGAACTGATTAGCTATGATTCTCTGAAGCTGTTTCATAGCCTTGAAATAAATGCCCCCCCCCCAAAAAAAATAGCTTACAACTCCTTCCCTCAGCTGTCATTACTTTTTCACAATGGGTACAGAATCACTCACATCCGTTTCACATAACGCAAGCCATGGCTTCTAGGTTTTTTTTTCCAGGAAGAGCTTTAAAGAATAGCAGCCATGGTAGCAATTGCATGCCTGAACAAGGAAAAACAATGATAGTCCTTTCACTTCCCAACCTTGCATTCTAAACTTGCTTTCTGTTATCCAGCTTGGCAAGCTGGCCCAGTAGAGACTTTCCTGTCTCCTCCAACAGGGCTCAGTAATATTGCCTTGTTTTCCCACAGCCAAATATATTGTGGTCTATGATAATCCACTCAGTGCAGGACAACTCACTGCAGTATAAGAGTTACACTAATCTCAAAGAAATAGTGTAATAGAATCATTAAAGAAAGGATGCAAAAGAAGGGACAGAATGAAATGTGAACAGCAAAAATTAAAATATTTTTTTTTTAAAAAAATAACTAGATTTGTTAAATTGTCTTGCAACGAGATGTCCCATGGTATGTTGCCCATGCGGCGAGTTATCCCACAGCAAGTTGGCTGTGATGACTTGGCCATGGCTAGTTGACCCTGGCGAGTTGTCCGCAACGAGTTAGCTGTGGCAAGTTGTCCCATTTCGAATATATTGTACCAATAGTGCTAAACAGCAGAGTTGAAATAGCTGAAGTTGGAAGCTTAAGAGCTGTTGATGTATGGCACACTTTCTGCCTTTATTCTGTATTTCATTATATAGTTTCCCCTCACCCCATTCCACAAATTTCCCAGAAGGAGCTATCCAGAAGAAAATTCTCTAAAATGAATGTTTATAACATACCAGTTACGTGGGACGCAGAATGGGGACATGCTGTATTACAGAAGAGTGGCTTCTGGTTGTAAAAAAGCTGAAGTATGTCCCTTATGATTTAAAAACTCAGTCTATAAAATAGAACTCAAAGAATGTTCAAAAAAGTTTGGTTGCCGTCTTTTCTACACTGGAGATGCAATAAATTTGAAGAAACACTTGTAGCACGTGCTTTGGGCACATCCATTGGTGGTAACTTTTTGATTTGAAATTAATGTGTTTGATTGTTGGATTGAAAGTTCAATAATGTTCATCTGATGTTAAATTATATTCTAAAAAACGGGAAGTTGTCTATTAAGTACTTTGGATATATTATGCTTGAATGACAGTGAAACAAGTGATTTTGTTTTCTTTGAAAGATGTATGTTCACCAGATTTTTAAATTTTAATTTAATTATATGTGAGAGGTCCTTGGGGCTCTCTGAGCTTGGTTGTTTTCTTGCAGACATTTCATTACCCAAACTAGGTAACATGATCAGTGCTAAGAAGGAGGGGGGCTTGTTCTCAATTTATACTTTAGTGCAGGGGTCTCCAACCTTGGCCCCTGGAAGCCTGGCGGACTTCAACTCCCAGAATTCCACAGCCAGCTTTGCTGGCTGTGGAACTCTGGGAGTTGAAGTCCGCCAGGCTTCCAGGAGCCAAGGTTGGAGACCCCTGCTTTAGTGGCTTGTCCTATCAGTTTTGGTGGGAGTGTTCTTGGTGTTTCCTTGGGCTGTTTGCTTGTTTGGCAGAATTAGGGTGTTGTTAATTTTAGTTTGATTGGGATATTGTTTATTCCTTGATTGTTGGTTTGATATCTTGGTGTTAAGCTGTGCTCATCTTGGTGTTAATTATTTTTCACCTCCTTTATAGTTTTGTTGCAGCAAAGGCAAGATTTAAAAATATGTTTCCATATGGTCTAGTGTTATGTTTAAAAATGGAATACTATATTGCACTATTATTATTTTGTAATGGTATAAAAGTAGCTTGTTCCCTTTTTCTATTTCTTTTTCTTCTTACATCTTTTCTCTTTTTTGTTCTTTGTTTTGTTTTCACCGTTGGGATAATAGTAATGAAATGAAAGTCAGTAGTTTTACATGCAGTTTTTTGTATCAGTTTGAAATTCAATTAAAAAAAAAAACACCTTAGCACAGCTATCTCTGTTCCATCAGAAGGGTGAAAAGCTATGCCATTGCCCTGGGGTGATATGCCCACCATGGGCATGGGGATGCCCTCCTCAGGTGCCTCTAGTAGTGAACTCTGACACTTGGCGTATTCCTCCCCTTCCTCTCTGAGCATAATGACAAGAACAAAGGGAAAGGACTGCAGATTCCACCTGCCTTACTTGCCCTTTGTTCCGATTGGAATAGAGAATGAAGACTGTGGAATGGTGATAGCTGGTGAGATGACAAGCCTCCAGAAGTTCCCACCTGGGTCAGTCAACTTCGAGATAATTTCTGGATCGCTTTACACAATTTGCATATTCTCATGTAAAGATAACCAATCTTTTGGCATTTAAAATGCTGATACTTGCTGATCAAGTTCTAGGTGCCACTCACGGACACATCACCTACACAAGAGGATATTTATATATTTATATAGTTGAACTGCAGGGTCCTTGATACTCTCTGAGCTTGGTTGTTTTCCTGCAGAAGTTTCATTACCCAAATTAAATAACATCATCAATATTGGCCATTCCCTACCACAGGGACCCCACACAACCTGTACACAAACAATCTATCTGCAGTATTCATAGGCCCATATATGCATGTAGCTGAGTAGAATCATTGGGAACTGGGTCTCCTTTTCTCCCATTAATGCTATTACAGATTGTTTATTTCTACTTCTAACAACAGCAGTAAAACAGAGTTAGAGGCAGGAGTAGGGAATAAGGGTTCCTTCTTCCTCCCATTAGCAATAACACTCAGACTTATATACCGCTTCACAATCCTTTATAGCCCTCTCTAAGCAGTATATAGAGTCAGCCTATTACCTCCAACAATCTGGATTTTACCGACCTTGGAAGGATGGAAGGCTGAGTTAACCATGAGCCGGTGAGACTCGAACTGCCAAACTGCTGGCAGCTGGCAGTCAGGAGAAGTAGACCGCAGTACTGCATTCTAACCACTATGCCACTGGGACTCTTAATCCTATTGCCCTTTACTGTTTTTATGCTGTCATTAGCTGAGCAGTAAGAAGTGGGCTGGTCCACTGGTCATCTCATCCACTTGTTGGAGAAATAGCAGGTGAAACTTTTTGTAGCTCTGTGGGCTGCAGGTAGTTCACATTTTGGCTGATCACCAAAACTGCAGTAATTTGGAGGGCTTGGGAAATGGTGAACAGTAGGGAAGGAGAGAACCAGAAGGACAGGGAGTGATGATTTATTTTTGCATTTATGTCTCACATTTTTCTCAGAAATTTCATGGTTAGTTGCTTTGAGATTGGGCTGAAAGAAAGTGGCCCAAAGTCAGTGATGTAGTTTGGCAAGTGAAAATTTGATCCTGTATTTGTGATCCAGGTCTAAAGCTTTAATCACTACATGGGTTCTGTGTACTGGATAAGCTTAGTAATCAAGATGGTGCAGAATTTTGTGCAAGCTATAGATTTATAGATTAGAGGTCTTGTGTACCGATTTACTTGATTTATGCAACCAAGTTATTTCTCTCCCTGCTTTCCAGAATGGCAAAAAAAGAGTTTAGAACAAGCAATAATTAATAAACTCTATACAAAATGCTATAAAAGAGTGAAAGAAAGAGCAAGAGCCAGATTGGAACAGCAAGTAAAAACAGATCAATCTGAAAGATTAGAAACAAAAATCACAATAAAGAGCTTCAGAGAAATGTTTAATGAATAGAAAGGTATTCCTGGAAAAAGATTGTCTTTAAGACACCCAGTTTGAAATTGTGAGAATTCTCAACCCTGAGTCGGTTTTATGATATAGAGGGCAATATGATCTGGAAGTGATCTTGAGCATGGACAACCATTTTGTGCCTCCAACTGTTCATTATGACATATCTCTTCCAGCGCAGGGGTTACACTTCAATGGCTTTTGCAATTGCAGCAGTGGCCCCAACCTGTTCATGATTTCCGCCAAGGAATTCTGGCTTGAATCAAGACTCTTTTGCCTTTCCCCTCATTCAAAGGTTGTTCCTTGAGGTTGTCATATGGAATTCTCCAACCTAAGCATCCATGAATGACTGTGCTTCTTGCAGGAGGAGGATGTCTTGTGACAGGAGGCTGGAAAACCCCTTATTTAGTTTTAAATCAAACAAGATTATTGCTGAATCTAACTTTAAAAGATGTAATTTGCTTTAGCAATGACGGTTTCAGGTTACGTTCTGAATCATGGGAATTATGGCAACTTGTGAAATGGGGTCTTCAATTCCTTGAGTACAACTATTGGAACTAATGCCGTGAGCCCAGACACACAGACATAGGCATACACCCCAACTGTATCTCTCCCTCCCACAAACATGAGTAAGCCATTAAACGGGTGATGTGAGGGTCTGGGGACGAGGCCAAGAGGAGCAGAGTAGAGCCTCTTCCTGATTGACAAAGGCCATGCCCATTACATAATATATATATTGATTTACAATTTCAGCCTGTCTCTGTGGGAAACCTTGTCCTGACTTTCACCCACCAATAGATGAAAATTGCACAAGTGCACCAGAGCCTAACATGTGCAGTTTTTGCAAAGCATTTCCTTTCTCTCCCAGGACAATGAATTAAAGCAAATGAAGCACTGAAACCATGTACCTTCTCTGGACATTTTGGCAAAAAAAAAGTAGTTTGCCTACCAGCCCATGCTGATCCCTGCTGACTCTTCCTGTTTGCAACCTCAACTCTTTTTCCAGGAGAGGGAGGGCATTAAGCACCCACATCGGGCCACCAAATATATGGGTTCTTGCACCAAGGTGTTATCTTCTTGCAACAAGAAGAAATACAGCTCAGTGGACATGTAAGTCAATACCAGAGCACAATGTGACCCTACCCAGAAAGAGGCACCCTTGGAGAGGATGAAATGGACTAGGCAAAAACACCTCAGTCCTGGTCAGGACACCTTGGACACCATTCAGAAGTAACCAAGGACTGTTGCAGGAATTGTGCCTGTGAGCTGAAGCTGAAATCTGGTGCCTGGATCCATGCCCAGCTCAAGTTTGTCCCAACACAATTTGCGAAGGCCACCTATAGCAGAATGAGACCAAATGCAATCTTCTTCAAATCTGCTAATAAACTGCAAATCATCTCCCAGAGAATCATGACACATAATTTGAAAACCTTTAGTTTAGTGTCTTAAAGGTAAGAAATAACACATTAATTTTCCATACACTAAATAAATAAATAAATAAATAAATAAACACATTAATTAAACTCCAAAACTGTCATCTTTTGCAAACCTGGCATGCAATATTTTAAATGGCCAGCCATCTGCTAAACTGCCTCCAAGGGGCAGTCCCATGTGCAGTTATTCAAAGACACCGCTTGAAAAAAACATAACCTCATTATCAATATTGTGTCTATTCCATACTCTGTAAATGCACATTCAGGTGTGCGGATTTTTACATCCACCACCTAAGCAAAGCAACCAGTAATTTAATAAGCAACTTCCCAGGAAAAAAGAGGTTTTCTCCTCCGGTGCTTTAAAAGGAGGGAGCCTTCTAAGGGTCTGTGTTTTGCAGGCAGAGCTGTTTCCTATTTTAAACAAAGCAGAAAAGAATTTCAAATCGCATTACTTCTTGTGCGCAAAGCTCATTAGTAGGTAAGCCTCAGCAGGAAAGTTTGGGAATGATGTCCTGAACAAACCGCAGCTGCTGCCACTATTGTCTGCTCTAAGGTAAGGCCGCTCGTTCTCCCACCAGAGTTTCTCTTTCTGACATGTCATGCGCAACTAGCAAGAAGGGCAATGTTTGTCCGTGTTACCAGAACTGAGCCCTCACCCAGGTAACTCCCTGATTAGTTGCTGGAAACGGGGCCCCTTTTCTATGCAAAAGCTCTTCTTGTTTAATTAAAAGTGTTGACACTGGGACCAGCCAACCCACCCACCTGAGAATGCACCAATAAATTAAACATTACACTTTTAATGGCCCATAAAGAAACTCTTCACTGCTGCTTGAGCGTGGAGAGGGATGGAAGATAGGGAATAGGTTGGGGCAGTTATACAGCCAGATAATCTGAACTAATACATTTAATTAAGCAGCTACATTAATTTAGGAATTATTAAGGAGGTGGGACAGTATTTTGGACATTACAGGAGTTACTGAAAAGCAAATGAAGGGGATATGGGGTGGAGAGTGGAGGAGAAAAATGTCTGTTATACTTTGCAACAGCTCCTGACATATTTTTTATAATTCCTGCCCATTACCACTACCAAGAGTGAACAGTCTACAGTGTATGCATCTTTACAAATATTCCTTGACTTACAATGACAGCTGAGCCCAAAATTTCTGTTGCCAGGCGAAACATTTGTTAAGTGAGCTTTGCCCCATTGCACGATCTTTCTTGCCACAGTTAAGTGAATCCCTGGAGTTGTTAAGTTAGTAACACTGCAGTTGTTAAGTGATTCTGGCTTCCCCATTGGCTTTGCTTGTCAGAAGGTCGCAAAAGGGGATCTCATGATCCCGGGACATTGCAACCGTCATAAATACAAGTCAGTTGCCAAGCATCTGAATTTTTATTACATGACCATTGGGGGGGGGGGGAATAGTGTGAAAAATGGATTATTTTTTTCAATGCCGTTGTAACTTTGCATGGTCACTAAATGAACTGTTATAAGTTAAGGACTACCTGTGTGTTTTTTGCTTTAGTATGCATGTTTTTGATTTATGGCATTTACTATGGTTACCTGCACCACCGGAGGACAAAAGCAAAATAGAAACAACAAATGGAAATTAGCTAATCCACCTATAGGAGCTGCAATGTTGCCCTTTTTCTAGGCAAATATCTCCTGGTTGCAAAGATAAAGCATAGGGAGTGAATTTGTCCCAGCCACTCTAAGCCACTGGAAAATGGAAAAGAATAGAGTGCAGAGGTGGCATTCAGCAGGTTTTGACCAGTTCTGGAGAACCGGTAGTGGAAATTTTGAGTAGTTTGGAGAACCAGCAAATCCCACCTCTGACTGAAGATTTTACATTATCCTTCCTCTGCCATGCCCACCAAGCCACGCCCACAGAACCGGTAGTAAAAAAAATTGAATCTCACCACTGATAGAATGGCCTCCATTCTAACACTGTTCTGGAAGGTGCTGAAGACCTGGTTCTATCAGCAGGCCTGGGGAACGCAGAGTGGGATGGAGCCCATTCAATGGCTCATGTGATGTTTTGTCGCCAGGATGCAGGTTGGGGTGTTATTATATTAGTTTAATAATTTATTATGTGGTTATGCTCTTTTATTAGCTTTATATGAGGTTTTTATATTCCTGTAAGCCGCCTAGAGTCAGTCACCATGTGCAGATAGGCGGCAATAAAAATTTCCTTAAATAAATAAATAATGTTTTTAAGGTTTGTTGTTGGAATTGTGGCAGTTATGATGCAATGCAAGCTGGGTGAGCCAGTTTAGAAGACGCTAGTCTCAGGATTAGATTCATGTATTTGCTTTGCCGCAGAGTTACTTCTGTGACCCCTGAGATAACATATGCCACCTGGGAAAATTAAGGCAAAGCTGACTGTTTGTGGAATAGTTATAATATATTGACTGTACTAGGATATCATAATTTATTGACAGACCATGAGGGAATACTTAGAATTATTCCCATATGCAAGTATTGGCAATGCTCTAATTTATAAGAAACACAAACAGTCTGGAAGGAATAAAGTGTAATAGATTGAGGAGGAAGAAGAAGAAGAAGAGGAAGAGGAGAAGAAGAAGAAGAGGAAGAGGAGGAGGAGGAGGAGACACAGTTTAAAAAAAGACCTCCCCTCCCCTCTAGATCCAAGAAACATAATGCAAAGCATGCTTCTTTTATTGTTAGGGTATCAGTTGTATTTTTTATAGTTTAATGACAAAATGGGCAATGTGTTGGCGAACATAAGCTTCCAGAAGGCTTGGTCAGCATACCGAAAAGAAAAGGACACTGGGAGTTGTATTCTAGTCCCATCCGGAGGCTACAGATTGATTCCCCTGTTTTAATTGTTGGATTACTGAATTTTAATATTTTTATATATTTTGTTTTAATGCAATGGGTTTCAGTGTGAGACATGCATCCTCCCCTTTATTTCCATGGGGCCACAGTTACCTTTCTTCCAGGTAATAATGATTGTTGGGAGCCAGAGATCCCAGAAGTAAAAAGAGATTCAAAAGGGACTATGAGCAAAAAAAAAAAAAAAAGATTGAAAAATCCTGCTTTAAAACTATACATCCTAAAGTCGAATCCAGTCTTGCTGTTATTTCAGTAGAATAAAGAAAATTGATGCTTAAGAAACAGCCACACTACAATCTTCTCATCATGCCAGAAAAATGCCTTGGGAACTCTTTTCAAAAGACACATCCTCATGTTGTTTCCACTATCTTATTCCCAGGGCTCTGCACTGGCAGTCTGAAGTCATACTTAATATCTACTGTTGTTTTTCTTCTCTTGTCATGAATCTTACCATTTGAGCAGTCTGGGGTAACTTGGAGATCAGGGTAGTCATGCGACCTTTTTTCCTAATCTTAGACATTAGGCATCTGGTGTGCATGATTTCTTTTATTCATTTGTTTTCTCCTGGAAGACTTATTTTTTTAAAAAATGAACATGTTGGTCTTCTATCCCTTTGCTGATCATCATTTTCTATATCTATTTTGGCTTTGGTTGGACACCTCGCTTACCCAGAGAAGAGCTGATAGGATTTATTTTTATATTTTTGCCACAGGACTATTGATCTTTCTATAAATGCAATAGTCCTATAGTATTATGACAAATCAATACATTTAAAACAAAACAAAAATGTTCTGCACCAATCAGTGTAACATATAAGAGCAAGAAGTGGATGGACATAGTTTTGTTGATGGGAGTGCAATGTCCATGCCATAAACACTGTCCCAAGTGACAGATTTTTTTTTTTTTTTACATAATGCAAAGCCACAAATAACTACAAGAATTCAGATTACTGAGTTTTCCTTTTGACTGCTTCAAGAACACTAAAATCATATATTGGTCACCTTGCTTCTAAATTGTGTTTTTCTCCAAAGTTGGTCATGCTATTCTGCTCTTCTAGGGCAGATCCTTGATTCTCCTAATACCAAGCGATTTATGGTCTCTCTGACAGCATAATCATAATCCAGGCCTATCAGCCACTTTGTCACATAAACTTGCAAACACACGTACCATTTTGGTTATAATAGAAGTTGGGAGAAGATAACCAGAAGTTGAGAAAATAGAACAAAGTTTTTCATAGACAGAAGAACTTTCTCATAGGAATGGGTGCTACTGAAAAGGCTTCTGGGTTTTGTTGTTTTTAAAGGATAGCTGGTGATCTTAAGATGGACTGGAGATTTTTTTAAACTGTTGAAGACATGTTAGATCCATAATGGTTCTGAAGAAGGCTACCAAATAATTTCAGATTCAGGAGTGTCCTTAAGATCATCAAGGGATGAGACTTTTATTCCCAAGGCAGATGGCTTCCTTGGGAAGCTGAAGAGTGCAAAAGTCATGATCTGCCAGCCTGAGAGAGAATGCCAGCCAGAATAACTGTATCCCTTACTTAACTCTGAGTAGGAGTCCATAAATAGCAATGCATATTTAGTCAATGCTAAATTAATTAACTTTAAAATAAATTAATTAACTTTAAAATTAATTAACTTTAAAATACTTGGTTGGGTGCTCTCAAATCAAGTCCTTGTACTACTTTACTAGTCTTATCTGAAATATTGTAAGGGTCAGGAATGTTAGGTGAAAGAGTCAGACTTGCTTAGCCACTGTAAATAAACATTGCTGGAACTGCTTGACATGCCTGGAAACAGAGCTAAAAGTTTGCCTTATTTTGCTAATATAAAGAGGGAAACCTCATCAGTACGATTGTCTGTTAGTTTAGGGAACAGCTGAAGACAGTTAAGTAGTCCTCATTTAGCAACTGTAGCTGATTCTAGCAAAATGGAGAGAGAGGGAGGGAGGGAGGGAAAGATGGAGATGGGAAAGACCTTGGGAAACTTGGCAAAGAGATATAGCGAAGGACAGGGGTCTCCAACCTTGGCAACTTTAAGATTTCTGGACTTCTACTCCCAGAATTCCTCAGCCAGCTTTTCTGGCCTGAGGAATTCTGGGAGTGGAAGTCTACAAGTCTTAAAATTGCCAAGTTTGGAGAGCCCTGGCCAAGGGGAATGTTCAGATAAGAGATATCTCTATCTCCATCTCTATCCCTGTCTGGTCTGCCCCATAAGGCTGAAAGAATCTTGCAAGTCTGAATATACTTTTATCCTGTCTCCTGTGTGGCCTGAGAAACTAGGGAGGGTCTCTTGTGAACCTCTTTCCCCACCCACTATGTAGCTGCAAGCTATGCTGTCTCCTATCTGACCGTTCCTTGGCAGTGTCTTTGCTCAATATCCCAAGGTTTTTCCTCAATACCATTACAGCAGACTGGAGATTTACTGGTGGAGAGATGGGTACCAGGTCCTTAACCTGAACATCAGATTACAAGGTTGAAGGAGATGTTGAGTAGTCAAAGGAGGAGGCTTCAAGGTAGAATAATTAAGTTCAGGGAGATCAGCGTGAACATTGCTAGGAGATGGATCCAATCACTCAGCAACAATGGATAAATTCTGAAGCCAATTAGCTCCAGCAGATATGTGTCTAACTTTCTGAGAGGAAAGTTGATGATCTATGAGCAAGAGGCCATGCCGGCCAGGAATGAAAATACACTATTTCTTGAAGGAGTGTCTTGGAAGACAGATGTGCTTGAGAATAGAAAAGTGATGCTTCACAAATTTTGTATGTCCCATGTTCCAACCAAGGGACAATTAGGTGATAGAATTTGAGAAGACTATAGAATGGAAGGCCAATATATGTACTGCATATAGGTAGTTCTGTCTTTCCTTATCTGATTGTACCCTTAGCAACCTCTCTTTACCTGGAGACTATCTCATTTGCCTGAAAGGAAAAGACAAACAGTCAAGCAAGTGGGGTTTGCAGCAATCCTACTTTGTCCTCTCCATCTATCATTCCTGGTCTTGGTCAAGCCTGAGCCAAGGTCACCAGGCTTTCAAATGGAAAAGATAAACTGTTCCATACCATGGGGCTCACAGGATATTAGCACTGTCTACCCAATCAGTACAGCAAGGGCACGGATGCTACTTTAAAGGGTTCAAGAAACATCTATGTCCTTAATGTATCCCCATACTGGCACTTCAGGGATAACCTGCCTTGCTTTCAAGATACTAATTATGTCTGGATTTTTTTTAAATTCTTCCACAGTGCTACATATTTCATTCATAAACCCACCCCAAACCTTCAGGTCAGTTTCAAAAATGAATAAAAACCAGGAAGTTTCCCTTTTTCTCTTAAGTATGGGGTATTGAGACCGTACCTCCTGAGGATTAGCCTCCCATTTTTTTTCTTTTTTCCTTGACGTTACCTTTCCAACTTTAATATTTCTAGACATTCTTATGCCAAGATGGTATCAATTGTCTCCATTCTTCCCCATTTCAAAAAAAGTTTGTCACCGGTTTGGTGGGCGTGGCTTGGTGGCGTGCACACCAAACATGCATTTCCAACTCACCTCCTGCAATCCTGCACTCTCCCTCTTGCTTCAGCAGCTGATGCGCTTCAAGAGCAGGACATGAAGGTCAGTATGGGAGCCAGGGCAGATGGGTGAGCCCAACAGCACAGCATCCTAGAGAACCGGTTTGGTCTCTGCTGCTCTTTGGCGCTAGCAGTACGCCAGAACCAGGCCAAACCGGTAGAATACTACCACTGCACCTGCAGTAATTTGGTTGAAACTTACATTGTAGATTTTCAGGAAGCATACTTTCATTGATCTTTTGTACCCTACCATAGGTTTTACTGTTGTCTAAAAGCATGGCATCCATTGTCACATTCTTCTACCTACAAGGTATCATTTTCTTCTCTTCTCTAGCTCTAGTTCATAGGGCAAATGATAAATACCACCACCGTAGCTTGCATGACAGATTTGTCAGCGGTCCTCCATCATTTCATCTTGGCCCTGGCAATCCATCTGCCTGAAAGGGACAATATTCTCACTGACCAGCTCAGCAGTATCAGAGTGGCCATTCGTGAATGGAGATTGTACCCATCAGGGATGGCCTTTATCTGATACCATCGGGCACCCCTAAGGTAGATTGTTTTGTCACATGCTAAAGCTTTTACAGCAGGGGCAAGATAGACTCCCGGTGTTGGACTGATGCTTTCCTTTTTTTTATTTGACCCCTCCTTTATATGGTTCTTTTCATTCCTCTGATAACTAGAGTCCTAGCAAAGATCAAGGGACACTTGAATAACTGCATTTTCATCATACCTTAGTGGTTGCAGCATCTATGATTCATCCAGTATTCTGCCCTGTGCATTGAAAGTATCTGCCTTCTGAGTCAAATATTTCCCAGCTTACTCACCATCCACCTGGGACAAGTTGTCTATCTGTCAGACCTTCATTCCTTCTGCCTTATAAGCTTGGAAGATTCAATCCCAGAGCCTCTCTGGGATAAACTGAAAAAGATTATTTTAGCTCCTTGGGAGCCTTCTGCAAAGGTGTCCTATGCAGCTACATAAGGATTTTTTTGAATACTGTCCAGAAACAACACTGTAATTTCCTACAACGTCAAGTCCATCACATTCTGGCTTTCTCCCTGTGCTTCAAACAGCTTTGCTATCTAACAAAGGTACACTTTGCAGCCATCACTTCTCTTTTTCTTTCATTGAGAAATATTTCTCTTTCCAACCTGCTAATAAGGCATTTTGTGAGAAGCCTAATACATCTCCAACCCTGCTGGTTCCCTTATTCTTTCTAGGTTAACGTTGAAACTCTGAATCTATGCTTATTGCCCCAATTTACATCCTGCCATGGAGAGTAATTATAATCTCAGCTTGTGGAGATTCTCTTTTCTTCATTTTTCATAGGGGCAAAGCAGACCTTTGTCCAAATATATTTTTCTTTCCAAAACGAATCGGGGCTTTCTGTTGGAATCAATAAAGTATATTACCTATCATTTTTCCAAGTCTCTCAAGATCCATAAGGAAGTTCTTCATTCCTTTAATGTCTGTCATACTCTTACTATATACTTAAATGTCATGGTACTGTTTTATAGGACCAACATTTATTCCTGACTTTCTAAGACCCTTCTAAAAATGAGTTTCTCTGAGTGGAGAGTGGCGGCCCTTTAGCTTTTTGCAAGGTAGCCAAAGAGTCATGCCTTCATTCATTTATGTTGACTCCACAAGACCAGCGCTGCTTACCTTTCTATAAAATATAAGGTATTCCTATGCTGGGTAACTGTATAGCCTCTTTCCTTCAACTTCATCCAGCCTCTATAAACTGGATCTACGTCACCAGAGAAATGCAACCTTTGGAAGAATGATCCTGTTTTCAGCCATCTTATGAGATCCTCTTCCAGATTAAAAGTGTGATGTTTACCCATATGTGTGAATCACAGATGACCACTCAGAGGATTGTAATTACAGGCATACCCATTATCCTGCCTAGTCTTCTGTCCATCAAATCACCATTTTAAATCCAGAGTGCTGGGAAGCTATTAATTTAGACTATCGTAAAATAAATAATTAAGTGGGTGAAGAGATCAGCATCTCGAGGGAAGCAGTTAGCCAACATCCACAAGGGAATGGTGAGGTCTTTAAGTGGCAGCCTCTTTGGAAGCTGACATATATTCATCACTGACTATTTTACCCTGAATTGTGCAGAAAATTGAATTCCTTACTTCAGTTGCAAGTTGTAGGTATGTACGTATGGTTCTTAACTCAAGCGGTTTTCTTTGTATGTTTTTTTCTGTGGTTATGATTGCTTAGAGTGGTATTCTGATCCCAGGGGCGAGGTGGCTCAGGAGTTAAAGACCCTGAGCTTGTCAGCTGGAAAACTGACAGTCCAGGTTCGAGACCCAAATGCTGTGTATGGGGTAAGCTCCCATTCCTTTCCCCAGCTCCTGCCCCCCTAGCAGTTCGGAAGCTTGCAAATGCGAGTAGATAAATAGATACCACTTTGGTGGGAAGTTAACAGAGATCCGTGCGCCTTGGCATATAGTCATGCTGACCACATGACCACAGAAGTGTCTTCAGACAATGCTGGCTGCCATGGCTAAGAAACAGAGATGATCACTGCGCATGACTGTGCAGGGGAAACCTTTATATTTTGTTATGAACCATGGCTTCCTGACTGACATTCTTCTGTGACACTAAATGAAAACATAGGGCGACTCTGCATTTTGCCTGCTCAGATAATGTCATTCTCTGTCATTCTCTACATCTCATGTAAGCTATTCCGGCAGATAAATTTCTCAAAGCACAGTTGGCCCTTGAGTTGCTTGTCCTTGAGTTGCTTGTCCTTGAGTTGCTTGTCCCTTTGGGCCAGTTGGCCCTTGAGTTGCTTGTCCTTCGCGGACAAGCAAGAGGACATGGTAATGAATGTATTCCTGGCATCGTCATCTCATTGGTTTCTATTATCATGATTGTTATTTATTCCCTGAGAGACTTATCAACATGTCTGGGCCCACAAGCACCCTGCTGTGAGTATTTCCAACTAGTCTCAAGGGAGGTGACTACCGCCTCAAGGCCAGCCGCCCTGTGGAATAGAAACGACTGGTGTGTTTCAGCCAGAAGAGCTCTGGAGTCTGCATTTAATATGTGCTTTTATCAGGAAGAGGACAGACCATGCTTCCTGGGGAGCATATAGTTTCTTTCTCTTGAGCTGAGGGTGATCCTGTGAGTAGGAAGCTTATAGAGAGTTTTCTGGGCAATTTCCAGGGAAACCCGGGTGGAGGAGGTGGATATCATCAGTGGCATTAATGGAAGCAAACTCTGGCCTAATGAGCTGTGATTCTCCCTGAATTGGGTTCACAGAGGCAGGAATTTCCATAATTGATCTCCATACTGCAGGTCATACAGTTGGAGCACCCGGGAATCCATAAAAAGTGGTAGAGGCTGTGAATGCAAGGAGTGGGGAGGGGAAGGAACCCCTGTGCTTGGGTGGAGCTCTCCTTTGCAGCAATTGGTGAAGAGGGTTTTCCATGAATGCAGTCCTGGCCTTTGGGGAAAAAACCTTTGGCCCCCGGGAGGCCAGCAGGTACAAAGGATATGCAATCCTTCAGCTGGAATCACCCTCTTCTTCTTTAAGAAAAAGAATCATTCCTTCTCTTCTGCTACAAAATGTTTATAGCATTTCAAAAGTTACAAGCAGTCAGGTTAAAATACCTGGGGTGCAGACAACTTTGTTAGCATTCCATAGCCATGAGACTTATATATCTTCCTGCAATTCTGAAACTCACCTGTTGCCCCAGCCTTGCACCCCTTGGATAACTTTAATAAACCGTTTCAAATAGAACTCATAAAGAGTGGTCGTCTGACAAGAATCAGCATTTTTGCAAAGCCTGCGCAGAGCTAGAGTTTTTAGCAGGAACAGGGGAGCAGAAATGAGCAGCAATGCAGAGGCTTCCTCCAAGCAATGTTAGCTTGGCTTATGGTAGTGGGGAAGCTAAAGCTTTTATTACAGAAACAAAGATGGCATCTTCTGGTTATTTAAATGAACTACTCTAGAGTTTCTTTCTACAAGTGTGCCTCCAGATGGAGTGGAATAGAGTTTTCTGAATTCCCAGTAGGGTTAGGAAAGGCTAGATTAAAATTTACCCTCTTAAGAGAGTAATTGCGAAACTAAACCATCACTCTAAGGCCCATCACAGAAAGGCCAGAAGCATAAAACGTGAGGAACAAATACAACAGAACATTTCGGTCCACCCATTTCACTAGCCGCTGTTTCTTTAGTTCACTTATGCATGGATCATACTATCATTCTGTTTTCAAAATGCAGGCAAGTTTTCTGGAAAGTCCTAGGAAAATAATAGCACATTTTCAGAAAGGATGTTGCCAGTCAGTGAGCAAATGGCATTGACTGTGGGTGCGTTTGCCATAAGAATAATTGATTTTATTTTTCCTGCCACACTCGTTTCTTAAAGAGGCCAAGCTGGGGGCAGAGGGAGAGGGAGGAGGAAATCAACTTGTGATTCCAAAGGTACCACAGCTACCCTCATTCGCTTTTCTAAAGGTCTGGAGAGGGAGACTACGCCAAGCAGATGTACAATTGGAAAGCCTTTTACCAAGTGGGGGCCTAAGAGACATTTTGCTTTCCTCAGATAGGAATTCACTTAAGAAAAACATAAAAATGGCTGACAAAGTCATTGTTCTCTATTAGACTCACACTGGAGAAAATTCCACATAGGTTCATCTTCAATCACCAAAAGACAAGAGCATTTGGTGAAATGCCATCTGCTAAATCTTATCTATTATGCCCACAGAGCCAGGAAGTAAAGCTAAAAGCTTGAGAAAGCAGTAGTAGGTAGCAATAATAACGCTCAGTTTATCTAGCACTTTTAAACGTTCAAAGCACTTTGTCTATGTTGTCTCCATAATCCTTTTAAATTGTCCTATACTATGGCTGTGGTTGATATTTATTTGGATGCCATTGGATTGAATTCAGTTCCCAAAGATTACACAGACAAACACGCATTGACTTGACCTGGCTCTAGTAAAAATTAGTAGCTTTTCCAGAAGAGTGCTGAATAGCTTTATCCTTCAATCTTGTCTAAATTTGTCATTGCCTTCCTCTGTAGAATTGATCTCTTTACTTCTCTGACCCCCTGTACATCTTTGCCCTTTGAACCCCAGAAAATAAAAATATCAGCCACCTTCATTTTTGCCAACAAGTTAGGTAAGCATATTGCTTGATGTCAATGTTGTCTTCTTAATACTGAACACTAGGCCAGATTTGCCATTTTCCACTTTTTGTTTTGTAACACACTTTTCTAAGGTATTCCTCTGTGTATCTCAGAAATCAGGAGCCCGGTAACTCATTTTCAAACTAACCTGCATGGAGGCATCTGTTGAAGTAAGCTGTAACTCATGACCGTCCATGCCTTTTAATCAAATGTGTTAGTCTGAAAAGGAGCTACAGCACTCTTCCTGATTTGGGGCTATCACTAACACAGATCTCCTCCTACAGTGCATATCTCCCACTGTTAGTGTTTCAGTTCTTTATTTTAATTCCAGCTGTCTGGTGGGGTTTTTTTCCTCCCCCCACCCTGCCATTCTTGTAACCTATTTACTGTACAGGTTTGATAGATGTGGGAATAATATGCATCCTTTTCTCACTCCCTGTCAAATTTAGTAGCTTCTTATCCATTGTACAATGTTTCTTTACAAAGAATAACCCCATGTTCGGACACATCCATTAGCCTTAATATATTCCACATTCTGGCATAATCCACCTAGTCAAAGACTTTGTTGCAGTCAATAAAGCAGAAGGAAAGCTTATACTCTCTTGCTCTCTCCATTATCCATATTACATTAGCTAACTGATCTTGCGCTCCTTTTCTGAAACCTGCCTGTTCAGTTATCATTTATCCCTCTATGGATGGCTCTGAGGTTTTTTTTGTAAGAACTGAAACAAGCATTATAGTTTAATGAATTGGTGCAAAGTTCCAGTCATTTGCACATTCTCTTGCATCAGTTTTCTTCCGTATTGGATATATACTCTTTTCCCATCTCTAGGTCATACAGTATTGTTCCATATTTGCTGATATGCAGCTGTTAACTCTTTAACTTTCTTTTCTGCAATTTTAAACCAGTTATTGGATCTATGCCTGGCGCTTTACTTTTTGATCGCTGGTGTATTGCTTGTTAAACCTCTCCAGTTTTTTTCTATAATTCTATAATCCTGTTTGTGAAGGGGATTTTACAGTATAGTCTTTCCATCTTCGTTTAATCGTATTTGCTTCTGTTGGATATCTTCCATGATAATCTTGAATATTCCTATCTTAGCAACACATACCTCTGTGACCTCCTTAAAAACATCTCTCATTTTTCTTTTCTTGTTATTTTCTTCTAGCTGCTGACATTCTTGATTGAGATATCTTACATTGTCCTTTCTTGCTTGATGTTGAAAATTTGCGTTCAGTCACTGTTGCCCAAGGCTTTCATCTTCTGTCTTTCCTTGGCTATCGTGATAACTTGTTTTGAAAAGCACTTAGATCTTTTCCTCTTTGAAATTTGGAAAATATTTTTTTCTATTTCAGTTTTCATGATGTCTCATCTCTTCTCATGGCTTTTCAGTTTTTCTTTCACATAAGGTAAGTGTAAATCAAGTATAAGAAACTGAATCTATTCCTTTATTACTTAAGTTTAACTTACGCATTTGATACAAATAATTCATGGTCTGTTCTATAATCTATATCTGGAAGTATCCTGGTTGATTAGATTACACTTCTCCATCTTCTATTTCCTCCATTTGATTCTAATGCTAGACATTTAATAACATCCATGTACAGAATATACATTTATATTACCTGAAGCAATTGTTGGCAATATGTATTATTTTTGCAAAACTATATTAAATCATTTCTTATACTACTATACTTAGTTCAAAGCTTTCTGTAATTCCAGGTTCCTTCATTTCTCCATAGTTATTAATAATACTTTATCCTTTCTTGATATTTCACTTAACACCTTTTGTTACAGGTAGTCCTCGACTTACAACCACAATTGAACCCAAAATTTCTGTTGCTAAGTGAAACATTTGTTAAATGAGTTTTGCCCCATTTTACAATCTTTCTTGCCACAGTTTTGATCTGGATTTTGGTCACATTGCAGGGATGCTACAATGGTGTAATGCCCCTGTCAGAATCTGACTCAGAAGGGGAAGCCGAACAGCTGACAAAGAGTGGGAGTGTGGCTCCATTGTCTGTGGAAGAAACTGGGGAAGGGCAAAGTCTGGCTGGGCGGAGCAGGGGAGAGGTAGAGCAAGGGAGAGGGAATTCAGAGGAAGCCCCAAGCTTCATCCTAGGGCATGCAGGGAGGAACGGAGAAGGGAGTAATGTGAGTTATGTGGCTTATGGGGGAGGAAAGGGCCCTGATTCCCTTCATTAACTGCAGTTTGGAACACAGTGTATAAAAAAGGAAGCTGCACACAGCAAGCTGTTGGGAGCAAATGTGAATTTATCTTGTATCATCGTTGCTTATCTGTGTTCCTGGCGTCTTCCCAACTGTGTGAGTTTTGCTGTGCTTTCAAGTCTGAAATTCCTTCTCTTGCCCTGTCAAGCTAACTACTTCAGCTTGGTTTGTTTGGATTTTTAGTTACAGTTTGTATGTACCTTGTTTTGGACTGAATTTTCTACAGTTAAAAGCTGTTCCTGGGAGAGTTTTTCTCCAGCTGAAGGTAACCTGGACATTGGGGGCAAAGTTGGAGATAATAAAAGAGACTCTTATTGCTTATTTGGCTGTGTTGCCTTTGTGCCACACCCCGGGTCATCACAAATGGTGGTGTAAAAAACTGTCATGTCAGTTGTTTCAATGCCGTTTTAACTTCAAACGGTCACTAAATAACTGGTGTAAGTTGAGAACTACCTGTATTTGTCATAGAATTCTTCAGGGGCTTCCATTTTTTTCTCTGTTTCCTTTTTTATTTTCTTCTTTTCTTCAATAGAAAGGAGAGAAAATAATCACCGTCCCCAAGATCTGGCTCTAACGCAACAACAAACTGTAACATTTAACAGGAAATAAGAGCCTATAGAATGCAATGGGATTTACTAAAGACTTATATTTATCATCCCATATTTGCTATGCTTTTTTCCACAACTTCTCTTTGTCCAAATGTATATGTGTATCCATCTGTAAAGAGATGAGCAGCTACGCTCAGGGTGTGTTCATTGATGGCTTTACATCAAAGAGGAGGGACAACTTAGTGGAGTATTACAGGTCTTTGTGCACAATTGCTTTCTGCAGTTCAAATATTTTAGAAATTATCTGAATGAGAGCAAAGGAGCAATGTTTAATAAAATGTAGCTGACACAGAACTAAAAGGGTTATACTAGGCTATAGAAATCAGACTGAGAACTCAAAAGGGTTTTGGCAGGCTGGAACAATGAATGGAAAAAATTATCATTGAATTGTAATTTTATATGATAAGACCAGAGCAATATTTATTACATGGAGTATGATAATATTTGCATGTATTTTTAATTTAATTTTAATTAAATTCATAATAAAATTATTTTTGGCCTGACCCATACACTTTTTGGAGTATGCCTTTCTAGCACAGCATTCAAAAATTAAGAATTTCTTGACTAAAACACATTGAAATTCAGCGAATATAAGTATAAACTATATTTATGTATGAAAATATCAGACAAACAAACTGAAAAAGAACCAGCTTGGCATCTGTACATTTTTAAAATATCTAAATTTATTATTGTATTACAGATTGATTATGAGCTGCTATAAAACACAAATTTTAGTTGCATTAAGAAAAATTCCAGATCGTGAGAAGTACTAGTCTGCTCCATTCTGCCTCCCGTTGGTGGTTCACAAGCATTAATCCACATTTGAAGAAAGTTTCTGGTAAATGAAAGTGCATCTTGCAAAAGAGCCAGCAGCATGGCAAGAAACTGCAAAGCCCAGACCAATAAGCTTAAAAGGACTGGCTATCTGTAGTCATGAGAAGATTAAGGAGAAGCATGACAGCTGTTTACCATGATATGAAAATCTGCCATGCAAAAAGATGGATTAGTCTTGGTATGTTTTGTTCCAGAGGGCAGGATCACAACCATTCGGTTGAAAGTTTGGGGCTAAGATTAGAAGAAATTCCTGGGTGTCGGAGTTGTTCAAAAGTTGCACCAGGAAATGATTTCAGCTTGTTGGACCCAAGGAAAATGGAAAGTTGAGGGGTGTTGTTACATGGCTTTGACTTTTTCATGTGCCTGTAATGCAAAGCAAGATCTCTTTTGGAAATGTGTTCCCATTTTTCCTCAAAAAGCTGATTGTTGGTTTGTTCAAACCAAGTGGAGAGAAAAGCCAGATTGTGATATTACAGGGCTTCAGCATTTGCATTTGCATTCAAAGTTGGATCAGTGTCAAATTTTGCTCCCATACTGCCTGGAGAAGCCAATAGCAAAATGAAGATTTTCGACAGTTGCTGCTAGAAAAATAAAGTGTCTGTCTAAAATAAACATGGAAAAAGGTGTCAATGGATGTCTCAAAAATAAAATTTAAGATTTCAGGAATTATACAAAGCTAAACAAACTCATCTTTTCCACAAAAAGCAGTTTTGAATCTTATTGTCTTATTATCCAATGCAAAATTTTATTTTATGAAAAAGCAAGATAGGCTTTATCATTATTTTTATGCAATATATAAATGTAATGTAAATATTAAAAATAAGCAGTCATGTTATTATTTATCCAGCCTCAGTCCCAAAGAAACCATTAGTTTTATTCATGGAGATATTCCACAATTTCATTTATCAGTTTAAGAGGCTATGATACCACAGAATTTGAGAGCTTCTGGCTTAATGATTTAATACTGCAACATGTGCAATATGGAGCTTATAGAGCCTGCGCAATTCAATAGTTTTATGATTTAAATGAATTAAGGATGCCATAGTCTCTGGAAAAACAAATACACTTCTGGTCTTAATCCACTATACTGAAGTGACTGATACACTGAAGGAGTTAAATTCAACTGCAGCAATTAGATAATAGTGATTATAAAATTTGAGTACTGTATATTATAAATGTATACAAGTTTGACTAAACTCTTCACTGGTGAAGTTGGATTTTGTCATTACTTTTTCCCCACATTTCCAAAATATGTATTCAGTAGATGCTAAATATTCTGTAGACCTTATCGTAGCATATTTTCAGCTTAATTTTCAATTGGATGAATTCTGTCTTATTGCTGTCAATAAAATCATAGCCTTTTGTTAAAAGATGAAGACCCTTGGAGTCAACTATTTTAGATTATAATGGTTTGGCCTCTCTCGCCCCCAGTTGTTAAATCTCATCCAACAATCTAAGAGTCAAATACTTATGGATATACTAACCCAGCTAGTATAACTAAAAGTTTCCCTGAAAGAGATAGCTTATGTAAAAGAGTTTGGACTGCCTTTTCAGTAGTTGCGCACCCCACAAGTATGAAAGGTCCAAACAAATGACAGACAAGTCATATGTTACTGGATTTAACTCATTTTGGCCTTAATATAAGCCTGAGAATCTCAGCAAAGTAGTGTGCATGCTGTGTAAAACATGCCAACTGCCCCAACCACATGTTTGTTCTTTCACTTCTATGCAAATAATATGACCTGTTAAATTCTGGGAATGCTGGGATTACGTGATTCCATTCTTCCAATGGAATTAAATGCTGCAGGATGGATATAGTGGCTGCTGTTTCATTTTATTTCTATATGTTTTCTATATATTCATGTCTTTTTATCACTTTTTCCTGCTGCTCATTTTCTCCCCACCAACCACCAGTGTCCTAAGGTTGGGTATGTAAAATATACAGCCATCTTGCTCGGTTTTAATAAGGAGTAAAAGAGAGAATGAAATCTTGTTGCATCTAATTTAACTTTAGGACCATGGAGAGAGGTTGAAAAAATGGTATTCCCTGGACTTCCATTCTTCTAATGTCTTTTCCACCTTTCTACTAAAGAAGTTTAATTAGTTCCGTAAAATGGTGAACAACCACCTGGGCTCTCTCTGAAAATTTCCTGGGATGTGTTAGGGAGAGAGGAAGGGCGGGAAGGGTTTCCCAATGCAATGGCTTTGGAAACCAGGCGGAAAATGTCCTGCCAAAAGAATCAAGGCTCTTAAGGCAGCTCAAGGAAGCTTGTTTTCTCATTTGGAGAAGCATTTGGTTATAAACATACTAAAGATAGATGATGTGGTAGAAGACAAATTACATTTTAACATATATTCTTTGCTAGGGTTTTTCTTTTTTTGCCCAAAATTTGCATTTGTGTAATGTAAATGCAGTGAATGAGAATACAATATTCTGGAGACACCTTCCTGCCCCCTTCACACCCAAAATAACCTTCATGTGGCAGAATGCCCTGAAATTGCATTTGAATTCAGAATTGAACTTTCAAGAAGAGATTGGACTGCCATTTGTCAGAAATGGTGTAGGGTCTCCCGCTTTGGTGTATGTGGGGGGGGGGGGTTGGACTAGATGACCTACAACTTTGATTATCTGTTATCTGGTGGACACGCAAGAACCTAGAACATGGTTGTCCAGCATTCGGGCTTGCCTAAGCCATTTTGTGGAAGAATTGTTTTGGGCTGCCTATAAAATATATAACATAATTAATGTATATCAATAACAAATTTCCTTTGTTTTTCATTATCTTGTGAGGCCATATTACCAGTAGTCCAGGCCCATATGTGGCCTGTGGGTCACCATTGGATATTCCTGGTCTAGAAGCTATATTGCTTAACTTTGATGGGGTGATAAATGTGAAAAGAAAACATGATTAACTTTGTTCATTCCTTAGCCATTATTTCAACTCCCAAACTAGGGTAGGTGGGAGATCTGGCCTCCTCTTGTGGTTAAGCAACTCTTGAAAACTCCACCCAACTGGAACACAACATCCTAAAGTTTAGCAAACGTATTCTGGACAAGGCAGGATGTTTAGCCAGCCAGTATTTGTACAGTGGGATTCTGGGGAGAACCCAGACTTTTGCCCACAATTGCCATAGTGAGAGTCAGATTTTGGTTTTTCTAGCTCTGGAATGAAGCCAAAGGAATCGGGACTCTCTTGTGAGCCTGAAGGCAGACTGCCCTGAAAAACTGTCTGGTGCCTGTCACCTCAGCGCTGCTTAATCCTGGCAAGGCTGTCTGGGAGGAATATGGCGAGGGCAGAGAACAGCGAGAATGCCTGGAGGCTCAGCACCAGGACAGAAAAAGCTGGCACCTCACAGGTTAATTACATGAGCAGCCAGTTCCCTTATTGACAGGGTAGCTTAGAAAATGCTGAGGCAGGACATACACTGCAGAGTGTCAGAGCCGAGGGAGCTTCTGCTCCCAGATGCCTGCCTGCTTTTCTCTCTCTCTCTCTTTCTTTCTCTCCCCTTACTCTTTCTCTCACACATACATCCCCACAGCGCAACCCCTGCACATACCTCCCCTGCAAGCCTGTCAACTTAACCTGCTTTTCCGTAAGCAGAGGTACCTCTTCTCTGATGGGAGCTAGCCAACCAGCCAGCCCTACACCAGCTCTGTGAGAAGAACGGGCTTGGGTTCTGCTTCTTGGCCTTTTCCCTCCAAGCGTCGGGTATTTTGTGCTCAATCCACCCTAATCTACTGATTGTTGCTCCCTCATTCTCCTGGTCCACCTGGAACACTTCACTCCTACCGTCCCTCTCTGCAACCCCTGCACGAAGCTGGCACATCGGATACCCATGGCCGGTTGTGAGGCACCCAGCGGCCTGCAGCCTTTGTCAAGAGGGCTGTGCCTGTGAAAGGGGGAAACCCAGTCGACATCTCAGGACAGAGGACCAGGGGTGGGGGAGATATCCAGTGACCTGAGACAGATTCACCTCTCCGTGGCTCTGTGGACATCCTGGCTGTCAGCATGATGATGTATTTCTGGGTAGGTCCCTGTTTTGGGTTGGGTAAATCCCGGTTAATGTGTGTGTGTGTGTGTGTGCTGTTGGTCACTTTCAGAGTTTTGCAGACTGTTTTGGTGGATGATGTTACCAAGTAGGAGCTTTTGCTCCGACTTATTCTTCTGGGTGGGAGTGGATCCCTGAACTTAGATTCTGCTTGCCTGTTCTAGATCGTGTGAATTTCAGTGCGTTTAGTGCTTGATTCTATTTGCCTGACTGAATATCGGATGATACTTTTGATGTTGTTGCTCAGAAGATAGTCCTCCATTTTTCTTTTTGGGAAGAAAGTTAGCAACCTATTTTCTTTATCTCATTTATTGTCATGGAAATAAATAAATAAATAACTTCCTAAGATGAGAGTATCTATAGATGTGTATTGTATTTACAGGCCAGTATAGGCATGGATCCATAACACGTTGAACATGCATGGTTCTTCTGCCTGCTACTCAGTCTCCTTGTTTCTCTACCCAGAGCTCTCTGAACTCGCATGTGATGGCAGCTAAAGTAGTAAATCTGTATCTTCAAGGAGAAGAGCCAACTTCAGTTGCATTTATTAAGTTGAAGTGAAATACACCGGGATGACAGGTGCATCGTCATCTGGTATCCTAGATGGATATGGT
Source organism: Hydrophis major (assembly GCA_033807585.1). Taxonomy (NCBI): domain Eukaryota; kingdom Metazoa; phylum Chordata; class Lepidosauria; order Squamata; family Elapidae; genus Hydrophis; species Hydrophis major. The sequence goes on along the minus strand of CM066329.1, from coordinate 184,307,774 downwards.
ATAAATGTAGATTGGAGTGATATGGAATCTTACAGCATCCTATGACTTTTCTGCCGTTTTTGTGAGCATCGTGTCTGAATTTGCAGCACTTAAATCCACATACTATAGATTGCCAGGGCCAACTGGAAGCTTCTCTAGCCTTTGCCTTCTGCACCATTTTCCTTGTGCAAAAAAAGGGTAAATGGCAATAACTGGAAGAAAGGCGCAGTGCAACAGAATTATAGATAACCGGTCTGAATCTTGGTTTTTAACTTTTCATAATTTTAACCTAGAGAATACTAGTGAATTTTAAGGCACTAAAAAAGGAAAAGCATTCTGATTAACCAGGAATATACTTCAAGCTTGAATGTATGCATGATGAGAATGCTGCTGGAAATAGCATCTTGCTTTAACTTACTCCAAAGATGCCATAATGTTTCCTAAGAAAATGAGTTCCAGGTGTTTTGCTTGAAACCTATACTTTCCTCCCTACACATATTTTACAACTTAATTTTAAACAACATCAAACAGTGTTTTTTCTCTCTTTTTTTTTTCTTTTGGATGAAAGTTATCACTCTATTTTCTTTTTCTAATATATTCTTGTGGAAAGTGTGAATTTCCTCTTCTGAAATTGATTTGGCCACTTCAGAACCCATAAACTTAACTAATGGCAGTTCATAAGAGGAGCCACAGTGAAATTTGCTAAATTGTTGGAGAAGCATGAATAATCACTATAGAGTGAGTGGCAATGTGACTTGGGGACAGTGAGTTACACAGATTCTCTGAACAAGACTGCCATAGGAACACCTTGTGGTCAATTGTTTTCTGGTACTAGCAAATTGACTAAGAATTGCTAAACTTTGAGTTTGCTTGTTTCAAAAGCAGACTGCAGCAAGCCCTCTTTAGACAACAGGTTTTACTGTTTTTAAATTATTATTAGAGAAAAAGCATAGGCCTTTCTGTATTCTCTCTCCCATGTTGAATACATGTGTACTTCTGCCATTTTGTGTGAGGCAGAGCTGCCAGTTTGGTCTAGTGATTAAGGCACCTGGCTAGAAATTATGGGACCATGAATTCAAGTCTTGACTTAGCCTTGACTTAGCCTTAGAGAAAACCAGCGTACTCTCTCACTCTCACTCTCTCTGTCAGCCCCACCCACCTCACAAGATTGTTGTTGTGGGGAAAATAAGAGGTGGGAGATGTATTGGATATGTTCACCACCTTCAGTTATTTGTAACAATAAACACAGGATACATATTAAATAAATAAATAAATTGCTGGACTGCACAACAGATGCAAGAGTTCTAAATATAGTCAAGGAATGCTTCTTCCACAAGTTGATTGTATCTAATTATGAGTCTCATAGGTCACTTCTCACCATTCTCAATGACTTTTGTGTCTGTAGCACTGATTGTGAACCAATCACAACCTGTCTTTTAAACTGGTAATTTTATTTAACATTACAATTAAAATGATATAAACTAAGAATAATAAAAGAATAAAAAGAAAAAATAGAAAGTGCAAAAAAAGAAAAATAGAGAACAATGTATAAAAATATAGTAGAAAAACATATGAAGTGACTTTTGCCTTCATCACATGTATAAATCTGTTCTTCTCCTTATTGTGATTTTTAGTTCCTACTGGTGTCCAACCTTTAAAGTTCAATCCTATTGTATGTATTTTTCTTTTCAAAAAAATCAAAATAACAACATTTTCCAATGGAAAGGATTCTCATAATTAATTTCAGAATTTAATTTCAAATACTTCTTGACCTTGGTTCATGTATAACTTTCTTAGAAAAATATTCTAATCACTCTTTTGCTGTTTATTCCAAAAAGGAGGAGGAGGAAGAGAGGGAAAAGAAAGAGGATAATTTTTTTTAAAATCTTTAAACTTGTATTGAAAACTTCTTTCACTAAGGATTGAAGAAAACCCACCTATAAAATGTGTGCTATAAAGTTAGTTGCTCCAAAGTTTTTTAATACCTGAAAAGCAATTAACAAGCCATTTCCAAAAGTGATCTGAAAAGAAATTATGCGAATCCTGTGTCCATAAAAGCACGAACTGCTTTTTGGGGGGAAATGGTACTCCCTTGTCTCCCAGAGCTCTAAACCCATCAGACACCACTGACTTGTGGTCTCATCGTAAGGAGTGACTGTCTGGAGCGCTTGTGAGCAGCGATTCCAAGACCTCTTCCTGTCCAGAGAGGAATTCTGAAGAGCTGATCCATTGGCCGACTCTTCGTTCCACTTTTAACAGAGCTGTCTTCCATTCACTAGTCCTTCCCTGGAAGTCCTACCATATATCTGCCTTAAGATATATGTATGCTATTTGTGTGTGTGAATGAAGGAAGAAGTTCATAAAATATAATCCTGGTCTTGATTTGGGAATAGCAATTCAATATTTCTTTGGAATAGTTTTGTTCAAAAAAAGAATAAGGACATCAGCAATCTTAGGACTCCTTAATGCCTGATTTTGGATTTACCTAAGTAACAACCATAGCCAAGAATCAACAATCCCTCTTTCTGTTTCTTGGAAAAGCCTGTTCACTATCCTGAGTAGTATGCTGAATAGGGCAATTAATTAACGGATTGATTAAATTGGCCCTGCAGTATTGCAGGACTCCTACACATCAGAGTCCCAGGAACTAAATCTTAGAAATTGAAGCCAGGATTCCATTAGAAGCCAGGGCACAACTGGGGTAGCGGTTTTAGAGATGGACAAGAAGCAAAACTATTGAAGACTTAATGTCACTTACCTTCAAGTTGTCTGCATATCCATTCAGATGAATTCTCCTTCTGAGGAAACAATAATTAATCAAGTAGCGGGGTGGTGATGGTTTCTGCTTGGCAATATAAGGGAGGTGGGAGACAAGATTTGTATTCCAATACCTAATGGCATCAGGTTGAAGAAACCTGTGTTGATGGACCTGCTTAAGATGGAATAAATCTTATTCTTTTCTATGGGTCTTGTATGCTTGGTCAAAAAGAAGTTCTGGGGAATCCACCCTTTCTAGAAGACATCATGGCCTGAAATATCCAAGTTATGTTTGATGGGGGAAAAGACTGAGAAATGCCCCTGCCACCCATAATAATTACCAACTGTGTTACCATACCATTTCAGAGATATGAGCTTGACTCACCCTTTTGTTGGGTGGATGGCTGAGATAATGAGTTTGGACAATAAACATGTGATGTCAATTAAGAATAGTAATAGCAAATGTGGGAAGAGGTCTGGGAAGGGCAAAACCTCTTTGTCTTGGTGAGACACAAAATGAATAGTGGCAGGTTTGGGAGGATGCTATTCACAGGTGGCAGGAAATCATTTTCTAAGAAAAAGAGATTGGCACCCATTTTTTTTTTCTTCCTTGCCCATCATACACCCCGACTTTCTTCAAATCTGAGCTTGCACTGTCTAACGCTTATCTTTCACTTTGTATTATCACAGGAGCTGAAACACTTAGAAAAAAAAATGATCTTGGAAATTGTTCTGAACCAGATATCTGGAGAGGACCTGGGTTATTGTGTTCAAGGGATGGTTTATATTAAGTAGTTCATTTTCATATTCCAGCTTAAAGTGTATGTACTTAGCAGTGTAGTGAATAGTTTTTGTATCAGTCTTGTAAGTTGAACTGGGGAGAGAAAGCTGATTCTCACAGTTATATTTTTTGCATAGAAGTCGTACATATTAAAAAAAATAGCTAGCACACTTGCTTTAATATTTTCTTTAAGAAGTTCATACTTACTGGTGTCTTTTAAAAAAAAAGTTGCTATGGCATTAATTTAAATCATGCTTGGCTGGGTTTAAAAACCCCAGGATTTGTTTTATTTTATTATGAAGTTTCATGGGCAACTTGAATTGCTGTCAGCACTTTATCTCTATATTGAGATGGTTTAATGATAAAATTCTAATTGTTGTGCTTAGGTTTAAATTCTTTCTCCGGAGCAATTAGAAGTGAACCACAGCTGTGAGCAGAGAGTAAGGCCTTTCCTTACTTACCTAAATGGCAACGTACTTCGGAAAGCTGCATGATTAATTGCAATGTGGTATAGCGTAAATCTGATCAAAATCTAACATTTCTTCCATTTCTCTTGCACCGTTCTCTGATGCTGGGCCAGAATAAGAGCTACTATAACTGCTTCATCTGCTCAACAATCCCATGTTGGGTCAGATCCTGGAGACAGATTTGACAAAAACAAGGTTTAGAATTAAGCTATGACTATATTTTATTTTTTTCCCAAGCTGCAACAAGTATTAGTGCAATTAACTTATGTGTCCAAATAATCCTATATGTTATAGAAATATCTTCCTTTTACACACACACACACACACACACACAAAACTTCGCCATCACCACCACTGCCAATCATGAAAAAAGATGAAGCCGTCAGCCCCAAGGCCCTCCTCTGGCATTTCAATTCTTAGAGAAGGAGGCCACACAGAGAGACAATTGAATTAGCACACCATATAAATATCATATTTACTCCCCATTTCTAAGCTGCTGATGGAATTTAACAATAGCAATTGCACTTAAAGACTTATATACCACAGTTTATAATGTCAGCATATCGCCCCCAATAATCTTGGTCTTCAAATTACTGACCTTGGAAAGATGGAAAGCTGAGTCAACCTTGAGCCCCATCAGGATCGAATGTGAGCTGAGTTTTGCCTGCAAGATTGCATTTTAACTACTGTGCCACCAGGGAATTTCATGACTGGTAATTCTATAGCAGTTGCTACAGTCATGGTTGGATCATGTGTAGAGGATACTTGTAGCCCACCGGAAAAGATCAAGCCCGTTTTACTGGCTTAACAGCTGAGAAGAGAACATCTCCAGATAGTGCCAATTGTTTCCATGGTACATACGATCAGCAATAAAATATACGGAGAGAAAATAGACTGGTTGGAAGAGTTAGGACATGTTCTGAGTCTGAGTGACAGACAGTGTTTCATGTGGACCTGCCTCTTGTATCAAAATGTCTCTAAATAACTCAATGTGAGGTGACTATGCATGACTCTTGTTGCAGCATTTCATCTCAGAAATAATAAGAGTGTAGTACCGTTATCTACCCCAGGAGAATGTTGCAGAATTCCCCTCCTCTAATTCCACTTCTAGCGAGCACAATACTTCCCAATGTCTGTTTTGAAAGGCTGTGTACGTGTTGCTAAATAAATCACGTTTCTTGATAATCCTGTATAGGCCAGAGCTTGTTTGGAAGGTCAGCATTTTCTATTTTTTTCTTTCAAGCTTTTCTCACTTAAGAGCCTGTCCAGTTTCTGCAACGTGCAATACATTCTCATAGGTGGTTTAAGCCAGACTGTTCTCATTTTACCATGGTGTTGAAGTTGAACATTGTCGAAGCAATTAGAGTCATGCTCTGTGCATAGCTAGCCTTTTATTTCTAGCGTAGAGTTATCTCTGGAGAAAAGAGCCTTGCCTTGCCTTTCTAAGAACACACCATGTTCCTGTGCTCTTAGTCATGAGATATACTGTTTGGTGAGATGTTATGTGGATGTGCCTTAATGGATAGTTAAATGAATTTGGATGGCTTCATCTGTTATATACTTTAGGGACGTGATCGTGGGAAATAGTTTGCAATCAGACAGCAGTGCTTTAAACGAAATGGGCATTTCTTTAATCAGGTGGCAACTGCTCCAAAATGTGGCTTTACGTGTAGCATTCCAGTAGCTGGTAATATGGGTTCCCACTATCCATATTTTTTCTATATCGGTTACTCAGAAATCCTATTCAGCAAAAGCCCCTCAACTTTAAGTAAAAGCTTCCTCCTAGCATTTTTTGCTAATGGTTTCCTTTTTTTTAACCACAATGTAGCATGATTAATGAAACAACAATATATTAAATCATTTATGGTTTTAAAGGGTATATTACAGGACATTTATGTAGTTCAATTTCTGGTTAACTCATGGGTTATTTTGCTATAGAGATGTATTTGGATGCAAAGCAGGCTTCATGTCCAGCTTGGGTAACTTTGCTCTTCCCATTAACTGTTCCTTAAAAGAGTTATTGTATCTTTTTCTGGGCTTATCTGGTAGTTATGTGGGCTCAAGAAAGTATATACTTGAGCATAAAAGATAGTAAAGTATTGGCATACAGCCTCCCTCTTAATTTTCAACTACTTTAGTAATTTAATCCATAATGGAGAAAACAACAATGGGCGCTGACTGTTTTAATATTTGGTGCAATTGATCTCTATACTGCTAAAACTCTTCTACCTTTGTCTGCTTGTAACCTTCAGTTAGCCCAAACAGTGTATCATTGTGCAAAAATGTTTGAATCAAGGTGTACTTCAAATCTGTTAATTTAAATAATGCAAACACAACCTGGGGCCCATTACTCCTACATTATTGAAATTTCAAGGATCTTCACACCCAGTTGTATTCACAAAGTTGTGATGTTGCAGTGTTGTCACAGTTAGCTGTGCTCACATCAGGGGTGGGATTCAAATTTTTTAACAACTGGTTCTGTGGGCATGGCTTAGTTGGTGGGCATGGCTTGGTGGTCATGTGATTGGCTGGGCGTGGTCAACTCAACATCGCTCACATCGAGGCACACATCTCACCTGGCCTCTCATGACTGTGGGGATGCTGCAACAGTTGTAAGTGTGAAAAAATGGTCATAAGTCACTTTTTTCAGTGCCATTGTAACTTTAAATGGTCACTCCACACAAGCAAAGTACCAGCAAAGGAGGGGAAAAAATTCCAGAGATGTTCCTGAGATGGGAAGTCTAGTCCTGCCAAGAATGTAATAAGAGTTAATGGAGAGGCAGTTTCTGTAAGCAACACCAGAATGTTTCCTTCCTGCCTTCCTTACAGGATTAGACCAGTAATTTCTTCTAACAACCGGTTCTCCAAACTGCTTAGAATGTTAACAACCGGTTTTAGCGAATAGGTGCGAACCAGTAGAATCTCACCCCTGGCTCACATGATCAAGATTTCCAATATTTCCAGCCTACTTCTCAGAAGCAAAATCAATGGGGAAGTCAGCAGGAAGTTGGAAGTCACTCCAGCTACTTTTTTGCCTATGCATATTCGTTTTGTTTGAATAAGTAAGGAAATACCTCTGAAGTAATGACTAAATGGGTCTAGTAATATTCTAAATTTCACATTGATTGAACATTTCAAACTAAGATGAGGAGCATTACTTCTGTTGAGCACCACATTTCTGAGAGAAAAAGTTAACAGCAGGATGGTAGTGAAGGTCATGGTAACAGCCAGAAATGGCCTTTGGTCACCCGTCTCATCTCTATCTTTCTGTCAATTTCTCCTCTGTGGCCAGAAATACCCCCTTTTATTTTCTCTTTCTGATGTCTGAAAGAGAGAACTAAATCGAGAAGTCTTCCACTTCTATCATGGGTACATTTCAACTCTGTCTTTGTTGGCACTCTGAATAAATGTTTTATTTTTTCTCTTTGTTATGGAAAGATGCCTTTCATATGTGATGTGGCACAAAGTTTTACATTGTGAGGATGAATGAGAATTTTTTTCATTTATGGCAGTCTAGTAACTTCATACACGAATTTTGGTCTGAAGGCTTTATAGAGATAGGACTGATAACAGAACAACATATTAAGCAAACATTGCAATATAGAGTTCTAAAGTTATCTAGTGTGGAAAATAAAAATTTAAGAGGCAAATTTCTTTTTCTTTCCTTTTGAAAAACAACAAGGCAAGTTAAAATAGCCTATAAAGGAAGGTTCATTAAAGCTCTGGGATATTACAGTTACAATTTGTCTCTTTGTTTTTATGGAAAAGATAACCTAAGTTAAAATCATTATAAAGAAACACAGTGGAGAGTTTATTTTATGCAGATTGGTGTGACTTTATCTTCTTCTTAAAGAATTCAAATATTAAGCTCTCTACATCTAAAGAACTGCAGAAGCTTTCAGAACAACGAAATATATTTTTAAAAAAATATACACACACAAATAGATTTTCTAAAGGACAATTTGGCATATTCTTGATTATGGATTGTATGCTGTATGCTAAAAGAGTTTGGTATATATAATAAGGCATATCTTAGAACACCAGCATCCCCTGTTTCAGGTGGGTGGGGTCCCACTGGGGAAGCTTTTATTGTATAATAACCCCATTTTATTGAGGTAAATTTACAAGGGGTCCAGAAGTTATCATCGTTCATTTGGAACTGTCCCATATCTTCCCCGCATTCCTTCATTTTTCTTCCCAGAGGAAATTATTTGGGCGGGAGAAAGGTACTGCTGAACAGTTTCAATTAGTAGCAATAACAGCTCCCTATTTGAAAAAGAAATGTCCTCAGAATAGTGAAAAGAAGACAGCAGATAACACAACTTCAGTTCCAAGATTGACAGAGCTGGCAGAACAGGGTTTGCTTCTCTTCTAGCAAGAAGGTAAGACCAAAAAGAAGTTCCTTTGTGTACTTTGAGTGACAACTCCCTCAGGTTTTGTTCTTCTTTCTCAAAGAGATCAGGTCTATCTTGTCAGCTGCAGTCTCTGGAGCTAATTCACCAAACACCAGGGGGAAGAAGGAAGGGAGGTAAGGAAGAAGGGGAGAGAAAGTCAGGCTGCAGAAGAATGGTGAAAAGCTCAAGCATTAGACCTGTTGTCCACCCCTCCCTGGCCTTGTGGACACAGCTATTGAATATTAGGGGTTGACCTAGTTGGAATCGGGATAGGAACTTGTGGCATCTCCATAATATTGATTCCTGATGACTATCCTAACCTAAAATGTGCCAGAAATGGCAGCCAGCAAATGTTTTCACCATCTCTTCAGCAACCACAGGCTGGCAATGGGAATTCATGACATAAAGATGGCTTCCAATGGCAACCAGTGAATGTACGCCCACTGTCAGGCACAAAGAATCAGGATGACCAATTAGAGTGCAGCATAGATTTATTCAAGCCTATATTCAAGAATCTAGTCAACTAAAGTTCTGTATTAAATTGGCACCAGATAAGGGTCAGTGAAATTGAGGAAGGGTTGGTCTTAGAGCGCTTGCAGTGACTCTAAGCTAATGACATATTTAACTTCACCTACCAGGTCTGCCTTCTCTTCTATTACATCCATAATTAACTCTCCTCCCCACACTCCATTTATTGTGGGGAAAAGAATGGAGAATAATGAAGTATCTGGAGAGAGGAAGAAAAGCTAGCGTGGAGAAAATGAAGAGCAAAGGATATGCAGGGATGTCTGTTTTATTGCTCACAGAAAAGAAGTCATAGATAGGCCCTTCCCAATCAAGGACTGGAAGAAGCCCAGCACTGTGCAACCTTTCATGAACGGAAATCACATGTATGATGAACGAACTGGCTTCTCTTTTTGAACAGCTGCTGATAAAAAGAAGGGGAGAAGGACACTTGTACCTCCATAGAGCTTCTAGGATAAAGAAACAACATCCACTTTTTATTCTTAATTCTTCTCCTTTTACCCAGCATCTAGATTGCTTGCTCCCTTCTCTTCTTCTTGATCTAGCAGAACAAAGGAGAGTAGATTCTCATGCGGCATTTCAAGAAAGAAGAATAGATGAAAAAAAAAAAAGAGGCTTCAACAGCAATGGAGCTTGTTCTGGATTCACAAAAGAGATCCAGGAATCTTTGTCCCAAATGGTAGTCTCAGTTCAGCTCACTTTCTTAGTGACATAGAAAAAAACCATTCTCCCCTGACAGAAGCAGCCCCAGTCCCCCTCCCAAAACCATCAGCTTTTCAAGACAGTTGGTCACCACAAAGCTTTACCAGATGACTCAGCAAATCTTCCAGGGATAATTTAGAAGGCAGTGAAAGGAGACTGAATCAGCAAAAATTCCAGAATTCTTGTGTGAATTGGACTGGAAGGAGAGTCATAGCAAATATACTTCAAAGGCATACAGATGTACTGGATTTGGTTTTTCCTAGGTTTTAAAGGGGCAGCCCTTTCAAACTACAAGTACATCATTTCCTCAGGGATACCTTTCAGAGAATCATAGGGCTGGAAGGGACTTGGGAGATCAATTTATCAATTAATTGCTCCAAAGTTGTGGAGTGGAAGTTTTTAAGAAGAGATTGGACAGCCATTTGTCTGGAATAGTATAGAGTCTGCTTCAGCAAGGGGTTGAATTAAAAGACCTCCAAAGTCCCTTCTACCTTTGTTATTCTGTATGCTTCTAGCCCAACCCCCCACCTAAGGCAGTAGTCCTTATACCATGCTGGACAAATGGATGCCCAGTCTTTTCTTGAAAACCGCCAACGATGGAGCACGCACAACTCTGGAAGGTTTGCTGTTCCATTGATTAAACAATCTCACTGTCAGGAATTCCTCCTTATTTCCAAGTTGGATCTCCCTCTGATGTCCTGTCCCTAGGTGCTATGGAAAATAAATTGACAACCTCTTCCCTGTGACAGTCCTTCAAGTAGTAGAAGATTGCTATCGTGTTTCCCCTAAGCCTTCTCTTGAGTTAGGCTAAGCACGCCTTGTTTTCTTAGCTGTTCATAGTACCATTTAACCTCCAGACCCCTTATAATCTTTGTTGCTCTTCTCTGCACTCTTTCTAGAGCCTTCTCCATCAACTGTGCACTGTTTCCTTACTTTAGATGTAATCCTTCGTCCATTTCATTTGAAGCACAGACAGAACTCAAATAAGATTTTTCTGTGGTAGTCAACATTCCCAGTGTGCCTAACCTTAGCAGGAAGAGTAGAAGAATTGGTTACACAGTCTGTAGGTATACATGTATGTTTTCAATTAGACAAGACAGCCTACCAAATAGACTGCCCTAGTTAAACTTTTACAGATTGCAGGAGATCCCCTTAATTGATTTCTATTTAAATCCATCTAACCTCATGTAATTGGTTCTTGGTATTATTTGGATGTTTAGGATCTACCTCAAATACATACTAAGTTTGTATCAATTGTACCATTAGTTTTTTTTTTCTTTCCTATAAACAAAAAGATCGGGGGAAAAGTATATTTAATGCAATCATTAGTCTATTGGCAGAGAATGTATGACACTGTTGTGGTTCGCTAGCAGCCGGTGCAGCTGACAGCGGAATCGGACAGTGGGGAACAATGGGGACCAGTCAGGGAGTCTGGAGAGGACTTGGACGAGGGTCCTGCATCTGATGCAGAGATGGGACCAGGACCATCTGGGACTGGGGTGCTGCTTCCGGAGCCTTCGGAGTCTGGCAGCAGCGAGGCAGAGAACTCAAGGAAGTCTGTTCCCAGTGCACGTGTGCGCAGAGCTGCTAGAAGGCGAGAGCAGCTGAAACAAAAGGGGAGACTCGGGAGTAAGGCTGGGAGATGATTGCCCCTCCCATAAGGCATAAAGGTCAGGCTAAGATGATGAAACCTTTGCAGGAAGCAAAGTAGTTCATTTTGTTCAGAGTCATTCTTCAAGCTCTTTGTTACCTGCTGCTTTTTTTGCACTTTGGTTGGTTTTTTTTCCTAGTTCATTTGATACTTCTGTTATTGGCAGCACTTCACAGAAAAGAAAGGTGGGTACTTATCTCGGGGGTCTGTTTGAGATTAATTCCTGCTGGGAATGAAAACAATTCCCAGCATTGCAATAAAATAAGTCTTGTTTTTAAAATAAGTGTGTGTGTAATGACGGTTTAGGAAGCCTTGGTCAGAACAGACACTGGCACATTCCAGCAGTGCCAAGCAAACCCTTAAATGGACTAAGTCTGCTAAGGTCAGAACAGACACTGGCATGGCAGTGACCCTGACTGCCATTTGGAGGACAGCAAAGTTCATTAGGCATTAAACATTAAAAATAGACAAATCCACTTCTGTGGATAAATCTGATACTTCTGGTTGTTCAATTCTTTGGGTGTTAGAGGTGGTCAAGGCCTGCCCACGGATACTGCTACTCTTACAGAATATCATCTTGGACTGCTGGAGTCTGTCATCTCCAGCAGCCCAAGAAAAATAGTTAGACCTATAAATTAGCCATCTGTCACTTCGGTAATAGGCCTAATAATTCCACTCAAACTACTGTATCATACAGAACCAAAATATGTAAAGGGGAACATTTATACAGTGCCTGCCTCATGATGGGAATATACTTCTCCTTGACTTATTTATTTTATGTATTTATTAGACTTATTTGCTGGACATCTTGCCAAGACACAACATTTATCTTTGTGTATCCATTTAAACTGGTTTCCCTTTTGTGATTCTTGGGCACAAGTGGTAGTTCCATGCAGCTGAGGTCAATTCCATATGAGGGACAAAAAGGAAGTTATTGTTCACTCTGCCTTCTCTTTAGAAAAGCAGTGAACCCTCTTCTGTTGGAACTCTATCATATGGTGAGCAAAAGGCTAGGTAAAATACATTCTCCATAACCTGGCCCTGTTATCTGACTTCCTCTAGCTCAGTTCTCCCTATCAGACAGACACCTACACACAGAGAGACTAGAGATGTTGTTCAGTCTTCTTTTGAACTTGGAGTTATGGGATCTCTGGGAAACTCCATATACCTCACTAGAGAGTTGGTGTCAGCTATCCATCGAACAAGCAACAGTAGGAAGCAATTTTCAGTATGTATTGATGATTTTCAAGCCATTTGTGGAAGCCCCAAGTGCTGCTGCTAGATAGACTCAAGTCACAATAAGCAGTCATCTGAAAATACTGAAACAACATCTAATTAAGTTTTGTCTATGCTCTTCCCAAGAGCACAGTGATTAAGAATAGAAAGAAGATAGCCCGGTTGAAAGCAATCATGGAGTTATTTGCAGGCTTGAAGTTAAAACTGTCAGTCAATGTTTCTGTGTCTCCTGCTTGTCTTTTTCATTATGAATAGCTTGAAGACACTTCCAAGAGTTTCAGAAATGTATGAAATTGGCCTACAAAAAAAGTACAGAAATGAATCTCCAAAGGTTTCTGAAGACTCGTTGCCATTTTCTAACAAGTCCTGCTATCCCCAGGCAGCACTAATAACCTTCCCTGGGACTATTGGCCTTAAATTTCTGTTTTGGTAAAATTATTGTTGATATTGCATTGCCATTTTAGACTAGCTAACACTCCAGTTATATATTACTTTAAAAAAAAATCACTACAAATCAGATCTGATGAAAAATGAAACTAAAAAAAAACAGAAAGACATGCATGGTTCAGCAGCAATCTTGTCATTTTTTAAATGCTTAATGCAAAGAACGACTAGGGGTGACATAATAACAGTATTTCAACATCTAAGGGGCTGCCACAGAGACCTGGGGGTCAAGCTATTCTCCAAAGCCTCTGAAGGCAGGACAAGAAACAATGGATGAAAACTAATCAAGGAGAGAAGCACCTAGAACTAAGGAGAAATTTCCTAACAGTTTGAACAATTAATCAGTGGAACAACTTGCCTCCAGAAGTTGTAAATGTTCAAACACTGGAAGTTTCTGAGAAGAGATTGGACATCCATTTGTCTGACATGATATAGTGTTTCCTGCTTGAGCAGCGGGTTGGACTAGAAGACCTTCAAGATCCTTTCCAACTCTGTTATTCTGTATTCTATATTCTGAATGAAGACAGCAATTCAAGGCAAAAATAGTGTGGCAATAACCTTTTTTTTTTTTAACCATGGTGAGCAGGTATATTGAAGCACCTTTCACCTATTTGGAATAGCAATATTCTGTATATTTTTGTATTCAGAAGCAATAATATTTGACATTCGCTCATTATGCATTGAGAAGACTCCTGCTCTGGCCCAGTTCTCAGTGATCTAACTAAGAAGACTCCCAGTTGACTCTAAGGAGGTATTTTACCTCCTTCAATAGATTCAACTTTTTTTCTCTCCAATTGATTCAGATCCTAAAACCTATGTGTTGTGAATGAATAATTGTGTTAATAAAGTTATCAAGAGCTTGAAGTCTAATTGGCCATTAAATGGCGAGATCAGATTGGTCCGTTCAGGAGAATCTGATTGGCCATTAACGAGCCTTTCTCATTGGTTAATGGAGCTAACGCTCCCTAGTTTTCATTGGTTGAATATCTAATAAGTTGCCTATATAAGGAAGGCTGTAGCAGCCATCCAGTGGGAGCTGTCACACTATGTAAATAAAGAGTTGAAGTTCACCGTTTCACCGGCTCGTCTCCATTCTTTAACGCCCATGCTCCAAACTTAACACTGGCGACGAAGGTGGGATGAGGAGACGACAGAGCTGACTGAACAATGAAGAAGATAACCGAGCACGTGGCTGAAATGCACAACGGCGGAACCATGTCCGGCGGCATCATACCACCCACTCCATTCGACCCAGCGCAAGAAGACTGGGAGTCTTACATGGATCGTTTCCAAATGTTCCTAGAAACCAACAATTTGAAGGATGCCACAACCGGGAAGAAACGGGTGGTATTCCTAACGCATTGCGGCCCGACCGTATTCAAGATGGCCAAGGCCCTAGCAAAACTGGCAGAAGTAAAGGCTATGGACTGGGACGTCCTCGAACCCCTACTGAGAGCCCACTATGCACCGACCGTGCCAACACTCGTAAGGCGGCACGAATTCTACCAAAAAAACCAGCGGAAAGGAGAGAGCAATGCAGATTTCGTCGCGGACCTCCAAAACCTGGGAGGCCTCTGCGGGTTCGCTGACCTGGTAGAGGCCTTGAGAGACCGAAAAGTTCTGGGATTAGATGCGCTGAATGTGCAGAGTAAGCTGATGGCAAAAGGCGACATCAGCCTTGCCGATGCCATCGCTGATGCTGCTGCAGCAGAAGCAACCAGGAAGTCGGCTGTCCAACTGCGCCGCAACTGCGCTCCGGTACACCAGCCGACCAGCGACATTTCACCCAAGTCAGAAGGACAGCTTTTGACGGCCCACCACAAGGACCTCTCTTTGTCATCAGACAATGACGAAGAAGAGGTCCGACGATTGGCTGCGGTCCGATCGGGACCATTACCAGAAGTCTCAACACCCATGTGCTGGCTGCGGGGCCAGCCATCCCCGGTCCAAATGCAAATTCCGCAACACGCTCTGCCATGAGTGCAGGAAAAGAGGCCACATCGGACAGGTCTGTAGAAGTCTCCTAGGACCCAGCCAAACCTCAAGGGGGGCCAACTATTGCCAACCGACAGGAAACTGTCCTGTAAGGCGAGAACCAATGAACCACTCCTACAGAAACAGAAACTTAAACCGCCCCACGAAGCGAGAAGAGGCTCACCAAACTATCACTATTGGTCACGCCTCCTCCTTGGATGCCAAGAAAATCCAAATTAAAGTAGCCATCGAAAATCAGCCCTGCCAAATGGAAGTCAACTTGGGATCGTCTCTCTCGATGGTTTCCTGGAAGACCCTCAAGCTACTCATCCCTACTATCTGGCGTCAAGATCTCCGTTCCCAAAGACTCATACTTAAAGACTATCAGGGGAATAGGATTCCAGTTGTAGGATCCAGTCGAGTCCAGATCTCATTCAAAAACCGTACAGCGTACTTACCCCTGACGGTGATCAACAAGGACCAGCCTAGCCTGTTAGGCCTCCAATGGTTCGCGCCACTTGGCATTGAAGTGGCAGGCATTAACCGAATCGGTAGCAGCGACTGGGAAGAGGACCTCGTCCAAGAATTCAGGGACGTCTTCGCAGAAAAACTAGGCGAGTACAAGGGGACCCCGATATCATTTAACCTTAATCCAAAAATAGCTCCCATCCGCCTTAAGCCTCGTCGAGTCCCATTCGCCCTAAAACTGAAAATTGACTAGCAGCTTGATAAGTTAATAGCCCAGGGAGTGTTAGAGCCAACTGATCACTCTCCCTGGGAGACCCCAATCGTAACACCCATTAAGCCGGACGGATCAATAAGAATTTGTGGGGACTACCGAGCCACCCTTCAGCAAAACGCGTATCCAGTACCGGTGGTGCAGCACCTCCTCCATTCCCTGGGGGGCAGAAAAGTCTTCGCTAAACTAGACTTAGCTCAGGCATATCAGCAACTGCCGGTAGATGAAAAAATGGCACAGACACAGACGATCGTGACGCACCAAGGTGCCTTTAAATGTACACGACTCCAATTTGGAGTGAGCGTAGCCCTGGGGATCTTTCAGAGCCTGATAGAAAGACTATTACAAAGGATTAAGGGCGTTGTCCCCTACTTTGACGATGTGTTAATCGCTGCCCCTACCTCAACAATTTTACGGGATTGTTTGAAATTGGTCCTCCAGAAATTCAAAGACACAGGTCTTAAAGTGAAGAAAAATAAGTGTAAGCTGTGTACAGATCGTGTCGAATTTTTAGGGTATTTAATTGACAGTCAGGGCATTCACCCTACCAATAGCAAATTGAGAGCAATAAAAAACGCTACCCGACCCCAGAATAAGGCCGACCTCCAGGCGTTTCTAGGCCTTATCAATTTTTATAACGTATTCCTGCCACACAAGGCGACTGTCGCTGAACCCCTACATCGTTTATTAGGCAAAAAAGCAATTTGGGTATGGGGACATAGAGAAGAGCCGGCATTCTGAAATGTGAAAAAACTACTGACTTCTGACGCTGTACTGATGCAGTACAATGAGACCTTGCCGTTAACTATCACGTGTGATGCATCGCCTTTCTGAGTGGGCGCCATTTTGAGTCATGTTTTGCCTAACGGTAGCGAAGCCCCTGTTGCCTATTTCTCAAAGACGCTTTCAAAAACAGAGCGCAATTATAGCCAGATTGATAAAGAAGCCCTGGCGATTGTGTCTGCTGTCAAAAGATTTCATGAGTACGTGTATGGTTGAGCTTTTACTGTCGTGACTAACCACAAACCTTTGCTGGGAATAATAGCAAAGGGAGATAAGCCAACCCCCCATATATTGTCTCCCAGAATGACTCGCTGGTCAGAATTCTTGGCTGCTTATATTATCGGCTGCAATACCGCTCTGCTCCCACCTCGACTGGTTACACCCAGCGTACGAACCTGAGAAACCACACGGATCCAGCGGCCGATGCCGTACCTTCCAGGTAGGTGACTTGGTATTCGCTAAAAACTTATCAGTCGATCCGTTGTGGGTCGAAGCGACCGTAGTCCGTGTAACCGGCCTGAGATCATACCTCGTGCAATGCCGCGATGATAGACTATGGAAACGCCATATCGATCAACTACGATCAAGGTTGCAGTCAGGGATCTCCGAGTCCCCTGATGACCAAACTGAGGGGGGGGGAGATACAGAAGAAGATGAGCTTCAATTAGCGGAAAACCTTTGTGAAAGGAACAATAGCGGAACGGAAACACGTGGAGAGGAACCAGGAATGGGAGTGAGCTCGCCTCATGAGGATATTGAAGATGTTGGTGACAACGAAAATTCGACCTCAGAATCAGAGGCACCCCTTTCGTCAAACAACGCCCTACCTCTACAAGAGTGCAGCCAATTACCAGGTGCACTACGAAAATCAAATAGACCAACAAAACAACCGTCCTACCTCAAGGACTACGTAACTGCACCCCGTAAACGGAACCCGGGGGGAAGGGGTGTTGTGAATGAATAATTGTGTTAATAAAGTTATCAAGAGCTTGAAGTTAAGTGCAGGGTTCTGGTCCTGCACTTCTGATTGGCCATTAAATGGCGAGATCAGATTGGTCCGTTTAGGAGAATCCGATTGGCCATTAACGAGCCTTTCTCATTGGTTAATGGAGCTAACGCTCCCTAGTTTTCATTGGTTGAATATCTAATAAGTTGCCTATATAAGGAAGGCTGTAGCAGCCATCCAGTGGGAGCTGTCATACTATATAAATAAAGAGTTGAAGTTCACCATTTCACCGGCTCGTCGACATTCTTTAAGGCCCATGCTCCAAACTTAACACTATGCACTCAGATTTTCCTGATAAAACTCCACTTATGAAAAGCTATAGAATGTCTGCATATGTGTAAGTTAAAGTTTTATTATAGTTGTAGGCCAACATATAAGAAGATATTCAGATAGCATTTTTTTTCTTTTCTTTTCTTTTTTTGAAAACAAGAGATCCAAAAATTAGGTAGACCCCAACATGAGGAAATCCCACTATATGTTAACCAGATCTCTGGAACGCAGAGTGTGAAGCCCTGGAAAATCTGCTGCCTTTTTACTGTCTGGAGGAAATTCTTTAACCATCAACAGGCTGCCAAGTTCAAAAGCAAAACTGAGCTTTGCATGATTTAATTGAAAAAGACAGAATACAATTATTCATATGAACTGACTAATATCTCTTCTTTCTCATCTCCTGCAGACTCAGATAAAACTTTCTACAAAACTCATAGCTATTTACAGGCTGCTTCGATGAAGGCAATAAGCTGCTAAACTGATTATTTTTATCCATTTATTTAATTTTATTACCAAAGATCAAAGAACTCTGCTGATTGTATCATGGGGTCTTTTCCAGATTATTTAGTGCAAAGAAACAGGGAAGAAATAGAAAAAAATCCACTGGTTACAGTTATTAGAGGAGATCATATCAGAATATCACAGTTGTTTTGCCTTTATTGCAGGTAGTTAAGACGTTCTTTTCTAAGATAACAGTTTTTTAAATAAATGTTTTATTTTCTGAACACCTGAATCCATATTCTGCATTAGAGTTGTGAGTGTGGTGCAGCTGGTAACGGTAAACCACTTTCTTTCTTTCTTCATCGGCTTTTATTGTTTTATCTATATATAAAATGCAAAGAAAAATAGGAGATAGGAAATTAGAGGAAGAAAAAAGAAAGGGGGAAGGAAATGTATGGTACAGGGGAAAAAAAGAAAAAAAGGCATTGACTTCTGACTCTTTTTAGCACAGTGCAAGATAAAAACATTCCAGCCTCAACTTTTTGCTTTTTACAAAATAGTATATAATTAGCCATTTCTCTAAAGGCAAATCTGATCAACAAAACCAAGGTCAAAGTTTCCTCTTTTTTTTCACCACAAGTACAAAATCCAGAGGTGATGCCTAAATGAAAAATGTACTTAAATATATTCTCCTCTTTGAATAAAATAGTCAAATTAACCATTTCTGCGTTTTCCTTGCTGTGGAAATAATATGTATTTCTATTTGCACCTAATACTGTAATATTTATGAACTGTCACCATTTACATGAAGCTTCCTCACCTCCTCAGGGGCATTCCTGTGGGACTCAGAATGAAATGATGGGTGGCTGTGCAATCAAAGCCCTGCTCTTTTTAACATGCATTGCTCAAATGTAAAAAGGGTGGGAATCTGTACCACCATCTTGGCTTTTTTGAATCCTTTGCAGATCAGTAATGGGATTCAAAAAATTGTACTACCGGTTCTGCAGGTGTGGCTTGGTGGGCATGATATGGCTTGGTAGGCGTGGCAGGGAAGGATACTGTAAAATCCCCATTCCCTCCCCACTCCTGGGGTAAGATTCTTGCAAAATCCCATTCCCTACCCACCCCACTAACCTGATTTCCAGCTCTGTTCTCCTGTGCAGGGCAACAAAAGAAGGCCCAGCCGATTAGCTGGGACTCAGGAGGCAGAGAATAGATGGGGGCAGGGCCAGTCAGAGATGGTATTTGACAGTTCTCTGAACTACTCAAAATTTCCACTACCAGTTCTCCAGAACTGATCAGAACCTGCTGAATACCACTTCTGGTGCAGATGGTTCTTTACTTGTTTCTCTGCCTTGGCCATTTCACCTGCTTGCTTGCTTGCTTGCTGGCTTGGCTTGGCTTGGCTTGGCTTGGCTTGGCTTGGCTTGGCTTGGCTTGGCTTGGCTTGGCTTGCTTGCTCTGTCTCCTCTCTTGGTGCCATTGCTACTATCCTCACAGCTCATGTCTGCATATTTGAGGGGAAATGCACCTATGCATAGATAGGGCCTAGATTGATGGAATCACACATGTTCCTCATCAATAGTCATTATTTAAGATTGTGTCTCAGAAATTGAAGAACTGATCCAGTGCTGATTCAAATTGATTCACTAAATATAGTTTCTCTTCTTTTGGTGCATTGTTTGTAAAATTGTTGCTTTTACTGCACAATGAGACAACCAATATTAAGCAACATCTTGTTGTTTCTGTTCAGTTGGCCAACACTTGCCTTGACATGAAATTCTTCATGTTTCTGTACAATGTCCTCTGTGTTCCTTCTTGTCTCTGTTCTCTGGTTCTTTTATCCTAATAGTAGCTGTGAAATTTTCTACCCACTCAGCTAATATCATAGGAGATAGTGGAACATTACTATATATATATTGCATGCAGAAGTTTAGGCACCCTCCAGTGAAATTGTATGATTCATGTACCTAATTGAACATAAGATCAAACCCTCTACATAGTACAGTTTAAAACAACATATTTCTGGAAGTGTGAATATACACTTAGTATTTATGTGTAGATATTTATCGGTTCAACATAAGAAAGCAAACAACGTGGCCATTTGGACACCATCCCATCCAGTACTTGTAACACTTCCTTTAGCAGAAATAACAGCTTCCAAACATTTCCTGTAGCCATATAAGAGTCCTATTTTTGCTTTTGGGATTCTTTTTTTTTTCTCACTCTTTCTTGCAGAACTAGAGTAATTGAGCATAGGTCTCTTTGCATGTCTAGATGTTTAGTAATACTCAGAGTATTCATGCTTCTGGGAATTGTGAAGATCATACCAAGACCTTTATCTTTCTTTCATTAAGTACTTCATGGTTAATTTGGAGATAAGTTTCAAATTGGCTTGCTGAAATGCCCAATTTATTTTCAGCTTTCATTTCTTACATTAGCTCCTAGGATCAGTTGATTAACGGAATCCATTCTTCCTTCACTGACATTGTATTTCCTGTACACTGGCTGCATCCCAAAGCATCATTTTCTGTGAATAACAGTTAGCAAGGTGTTCTTTTCTTCAGCTGCTTTTGCCTCTCTTCTAATGTGGTTGTGACTGAACAGCTCAATTTTTGTTTCATCACTCTAAAACAGTTTGTCCCAAAATGTTTCAGACTTATCCAAGTATTTTTCAACATGCCATAGGCAGTGGCTTTGTGATGAGGTCAGAGAAAAATATCCTTTTCTTCATGCAGATCATTGTAGTAGAATAATGCTTTATAGCAGAGCCATGGAATCCCACTCCAGAGTCAGCTAAACTGTTCAGCAGGTTGCTAGCATTGACTTCTGGTTTTATTTTCCAAGTCTTGTATGTTTTCAGTCAGGATATTAATATATCCTAGAAGCTTCACAATCAGAGAAGAAATTGAAGTTGAAAAGAATTTAGCTATTTTACCAAGACAACATAATATTACTAAAAGATTTTGGAATGGCCTTCAGGGCTCTGCATATTAATGAAAATATGTGTGGCAAGTTCAAACTCACAATTCATACTGGGAGATTTAAAAATATATCTGAAAGTATACTATTGGAAGGATCGGGGCGGGGGATGGGGTGAAATACGAAAGCAATAACAGAAAGATTGCTAGATAGTTTCAAAAATATTTGGAAGCTGTAATTTCTGCCCAAATAGATGTTATAAAGTTCTTCCTGAAAGAGTGTCTAAACTCTAGTTATCAGCCAAATCCACAATTGCACCTAAAAGTAAAAATGCAATATGAACTATGCAGGAATATGTCAGTTTTAATTTTGAATGATATAGAGATTACATCAGCATCTTGTTCAGTTAGAGATTCATTGAAACACGCAATTGGCCGCGGGTGCTTGTGCATGCAGCTATTAGGAGCTTCACCAAATTGTCTGGTATTAGGTATATAAGTTTCATTTTTCAAGATGAACAATGGGAGAATTTTGCTTGCCTTTGATTATACCATGGGTTAGCGCTATATAATATGAACTTTTTCTCTGCAGGATCCCTGTAGGCACTGTGGCATTGTGTAGTAAAAATGATGTACAGGAGCAGAATATTGCTAAAGCAGGACTTTTTCAAGGACCTTTTTGTTTCCTTGAAACCTGCCTTTTCATATCAAAAGCCATACTCCACCAATGGGGGCGGGGGGGGGTGAGGGAATAAAACAAAATACAGGGTAGCTGTGTTCTAACTCACAGTGCTTTAATACAAAACAGTTATTTGAAAAGTTAGGATTCCTGGATAGTTGAAATTTAGGCAGCCAGCTGGCTGTTGTCGATGGAAATCTGTTTGCTTTATTGAGATCAGGAAGATAGGAATTACCTGCCTGATTCATTCCCCAAAACCCATCCAACCTATTATCCTGTCTCCAACAGTGGCAGCACCTGATTGCTTCAAGGCTTGATGCCAGAGTTTCCATGTATGGGCAGATGGGGGTTAATCTACCCCAGGATACAGTTGTCCAAATGGCATCATGCTGGAAGCTAAAGCAGGCATCCTTCTTCAGAATTTGATTTCACTAATCCATTTTTAGAGCATTATATCAGTTTCCTGGCCTTTCAAATTAAACCAAACCTATGATATGTTTTTCTGTGCATCCTTCTCTGCATCTCATTGGAGATGAATGTGAGATAAAAAGAAGGCAGTTTCGGTTCAAAGATATTTAAAAAGCACTTGCAATTGCCTTAAACTGCTAGGAAGCTGAAGCTTTTTAATTGGTATATTTAAGGCTAGTATTATTTTTGCATATTTCTAGTAGCATCTTATTACTTAAATGGGGTAAGAAACAGCAATGGAACAGCAATATAATTTTAATAATGCTCATTGAATATACTGTACTGTTTAAAACTGCACACCCATATGGTAGCTAATACTTACCACAGCCTTCGTAAGTAGGCTGACCCAACATATCAGCATGCTACAGTTTAGCCACCACTGCTATAGGTTGTCAAGTAATAAATGCTTTTTTGATGTCCCCATAACTCTTCATTTAATTTGGAAATGCTTATAAGATTGTGGTGCTAAGGGTGAAATAGTATGAACACTTACTTGCAAGTAAGTCTCACTGAATAAACAGGCACAAGATCAAGCTGTAACAATGCTTTATTCCACTGCAGTGGATCTTGATTTGTTTATTTGTTCAGCTTCTGACTGTCTAATCTCTGCTCTTAACCCCCATTCAGGTGGTTGTATGTCTTATGGATTAATTATATACGTCTGCACTGACAGATTTATCCTTATGGACCTTTTCCTAATGCCTGTGTATGAACTGAGCCAAACAAAAGCAGGCAGACCCCCTTCTCCACGAGCATTTATTTAGCCAAGAGAAGGCGGGGGAAAGGCATCCAAAACATAACGAGAGAGAAATTTGGTTTTATAGAGCTTAAACTCTGCATAGATCCACTCTAAAAACCCTGAGTTGTGAAATGCTAACTGGCTTTCATATTTCCACCAATGAGAGACGAAGCTATTAGCTATGTGGGAAAATCCATTTTGTTCCCCTCCCTATTGAATTACTATATAATTTGGGAATTAAACATTTATACTGCTTTAACAAAAGTAAAATGTAAGGAAGCCTTTTCTTGCAAATCATTCCTTTAAGAAGAAAACAATCTTCTACTAAATTCCCACAATGTCTCTTTCTAATAACTATGGCCCAATGGTGGAAAATGGAGGGTGCAACCAGGAGTAATCTGGAGCAAATGGCTGAGGACTGAGATCAGATTATATACCCACTTGGGCAAGAATACAAAAGGAATGGTCAGATCAGAAGCTTGGTTGAATCTCAGAGAAGGAAATATGCGCCTCACCATGTGCTGGATGTAAACTCACACTTGGTCCTGTAGTATTTATCTTGATGGTCGCCGTTCTCTATTGTGAGGGAAGGGAAGCCACTAAAAGCTGAAGGCGCAGCTTTCTGGCCAGGATCCTGACTCCTTATCTTACTCCATTATGAATGTGGAAAGTAAGCAGGATTGCTAAGGGTGCTATCCTTAGTGAGGTTTGGCTTAGAGAACGCAGTCACTGAAGGTCCTGACTTCCTGCTTTCAGGAAGTAGGCCCATATCCCGAACGCCCATATTCCTGGATTTATGGAAGCCTGTTGCTTTTGTGACATTGCTCCTCTCATAAAAATAATCAGCATCCTGTCTTGCCACTCACACTGTTGTTTAAATAAGCCTGGATTCACATCCCTTTCCTTTTACTTTTGGGGTGGCCCATTCATGTTTCTACTGCCACCTTTATCCGTCTCCCATTATAGTTCATCCATACCAACAAAGATGATTAGGGGACTGGAGGCTAAAACATATGAAGAATGATTGCAGGAACTGAGTATGTCTAGTCTAATGAAAAGAAGGGCTAGGGGAGACATGACAGCAATGTTCCAGTATCTCAGGGGCTGCCACAAAGAAGTCAAGTTATTCTCCAAAGTACCTGAGGACAGGACAAGAAGCAATGGGTGGAAACTAAGGAGAGAAGCAGGCCTAGAACTAAGGAGAAATTTCCTGACAGTTAGAACAATTAATCAGTGGAACAACTTGCCTCCAGAAGTTGTAAATTCTCCAATACTGGAAGTTTTTAAGAAGAGATTGGATAACCATTTGTCTGAAATGCTATAGGATGTCCTGCCTAAGCAGCGGGTTAGACTAGAAGACCTCCAAGGTCCCTTCCAACTCTGTTATTCTGTTCTCTTCTAACTCCCTATGCCCTCCCCGATCATTAGAGGAAACTAAGAAATGGCAGCAGTAGATAAACAAGATTTTTGAGCCAAGCACTCGAAAGAAAACGATCAGATATTTAAAAAAAAAACAGCACAAATGTGTTCATTCATTGATGTAGCTTTAACAATAAAAGCATGTAATAATCTCTTCCTCCCCCCCCACCCCCCCACAAGTAATCAGATTTTGTGAAACGAGAGGTGGTGATTTGTTGAAGGGAATTTAATGTGCTCAGATTCAATGCGTGGCCTCTCTAGACTGGGCAGGAAGAGAACTTTTTCTGCTGCCTTTGAAGAGCTACTGTCTGTTTGGGGAGATAGCAAAGGCCATGTTGCTAAGCAAGACAGTTGTTAAGTGAATTTTGCTCCATTTCATGATGTTTTTTGCCCCAGATGTTAAGTGAATCACCACCATTAAGTTAGTAACAGGGTTGTTAAGTGAATCTGGCCTCCCCATTTATTTTCCTTGTCAGAAAGTCACAAAAAGGGATCCATGACCCCAGGACCCTGCAACCATCTCAAATACATGCCAGTTGCCAAGCGGCCAAATTCTGATCACTTGACCATGAGGATGCTGCAATGGTTGTAAATGTGAAAAACAGTCATAAACCACTTTTTTTGTTGCCACTGTAACTTTGAACAGTCACTAAACAAAGAGTTGTAAGTCGAAGACTACCTGTATCATAGCTTTATCATAGCTGTATCATATGAAGAATGTTTACAGGAACTGGGCTTGGCTAGTCTAATGAAGAGAAGGACCAGGGGAGACATGATAGCGGTCTTCCAATATTTGAGGGGCTGCCACAGGGAGGAAGGGGTCAAGCTATTTTCTAAAGCCCCTGTAGGCCAGACAAGGAATAATGGATGGAAACTGAACAAGGAGAGATTTAACCTGGAAATAAGGAGAAGCTTTCTGACAGTGAGAACAATCAACCAATGGAACAGCTTGTCCTCGGAAGTTGTGGGAGCACCATCACTTGAGACTTTCAAGAAGAGATTGGACTGCCATTTATCAGAAATGGTATAGGGTCTCCCGCTTGGGTGGGGGAGGGTTGGACTAGATGACCTACAAGGTCCCTTCCAGCTCTGATTATCTGTTATCTGTTAGCTTCCAACTCCCTTTCTATGCTGATAACAAAGGCGCATCTAAGGATATTAGAAGGTATAAATTCATTCCACAAGAGTTACTGCTTAATAAGCATGCATAAGAAGGTACCTTAAAGCCAAGGAAGAACCTGAAAGCCTAGGATTTACCTGAAAACTCAGGCAAGAAGACAGAATCTCTGCTGCTCTTCGCTGCTGCTTCTCAAAAACTCTATATAAACCATTTTTAGAGGAGTGCATTCACGGCTGCTGCTTAAATATTCCCTCTGTACCTCAAGCAGACATATCAAATATGCCTTTATTTTTATATCACCGTTTTACATTTGAAAAACTTAGTGGGAGCAGAAGAAGGCCTCTTGGTGATTGGCATGAGAGGAAAGCCAGTCAGAACAAGGGGTACCCAGATTTTCTTATTGCAAACAATAAGAACAGTCGGCATTCAGTCTGGGGGTGGGTGGGAAGGGTGTCGTTTTGATTCTGTGGATGTGCTTACACAGCAAGTTTGCTACTGCATGTATGGATATCTGTATAAATACTTAAAATGTGAATAAGTATTGTTTTATTGGGAGGGGTTGTGTGAGGCGATTCATTTCACATCTCTCTGCTGCATAGGAAGAATAAGCAGGGACATGTGTCAGTAATGGGGGCGGGGGATTATGGATTCATAAGGATTGAATCATTCGTGACATTAACATGTTGAAATGGTTCAGATCAAAGATAATACAAATTTTCTTAAATAAATAAATATAGCCCTCTAGGTTTAACCAGAGGAATGTAAAAGTTTCAAGAAAAACTAGCTCTGTGGGACATTGTGCTATGAATATTCTTTGGAATCCACCTACTTTATTTTGTCGTCCTTCCAGGGAAGGCGTAAAAAGGAAAGTTGCTAACCTCTCGTGGCTGTTTGGGTTTTTTCAATCAAGCTACAGCAGCCTTTAGTCTTGCTGATTTGAACTTAAATACTGGGGATGAAGTCTTCTGTGTTTGCCATCCATGACAAACAGGTTGGCTGCTCTTTTCAGCCTGGTGCCGAGTGTGCTGGGTTGGCGACTTTCCCCACAATCTCATCCCACAGAAAGCTGATTATATTACAAATAGAATGCTGTCCATGGAAACATAGACAGCAATAGGAGAGCATCTTCCCCTAGTATAATATACACACCAGTGCTTTTCCCCGACATAGTTTTTTCTTTCTTTAAAAGAAAAGGATGGGTGGTTTCCAATTGCAGTTATAGTAGTTGAGTCCGAACGTTGTGTTGGTATCAGTTTAATTCAAGATGTAAGGATAAAACTTGCTGATAAAACTGGAATTATGAGCAAAGAGCATTTTTTAGGAGTTGGTGCTTTATGCTGATATTTAGCTCAGAGGCTGCGGTATCCTTCTTTTATATTCTGTTAATCTTACCTGTTCACCCTTTGGGTACCCAATCTTCAAAGGGTGAGGTCCAAGCCTCTTTATGCTTTTGCACATTTCTAGAATTCCCATATCCCTGACTGTGCTGCTCCCAAATGCAAGCATTGCTGCTGCTGCTGCTACCACCTCCACGATAAGTAGATTCTTAACTATTTGAAGTGCCTACATTCTTTAAAAGGAAACCTCTTTATGGTGATATTCATCAACTTGCTCTAGGATTAAAGACAGAAGCAATGCGAAGGGGCACAGAAAGCTTATTTCTTTCATTTTCTCACTGTGAACCATCGTTATGAGAATTAAACCGGGGGGGGGGGCAACAGATAGCCAACTCTTGGAAATAGTCTGTGCAAAGAATACAACACAATCTGCTGATCAAGGAGACCAGAGAAAACGTACACTGCGCAAAGAAATCGCACCCCTTAGATCGGAGATTCCCCATAGATGTTGACACCTCTCGCACCCCCTCCACCAAAGAGCTCTAATACTTGCTGAATCCTGTGCTCCCTTCTGCCAACTTAGAAGTAATGTGCACTAAAAGTTAATCTGCCTGCTGGGAAGCCACCTGTCCTATGTCCTGGTTGCCTCCCAGAGGGATGAGTAAAAATGCTCATTCTAAGCCAAGATCATACTATATACCTTGTGGTCTTGAGAGAAGGCTACCCTCTCTTGGCTCCTGGCCAATTGAAGGTTACCTATCCTATGATCCTGAAGCAGATGCTCAGAGGCAGAGGTAGCTTTAATTATTAGTCACATAATATAGAGAGAGGCATGCAATGGGAACCAAAAGAGGAAGATGGGAACTTCGGGCATGGGTGTGTTTTCCCAATTTTGTGCTAACGTAATCTCTTCATTTTTCAAGCTGCCTCTCAAGTTGGGGAAAAAACATAGTAGTCAAAATGCTAATTGATTGAAATAAAGAGACCAGAAAGAACATTGTGATCCTCAGTAGTCAAAGGTTCCTGTGCTTGTATATAAGTTTTACAACATTTGTCTCTGTTTCCTCTTTATGAAGACAGAAGATGTAGAATCAAATTGTTATGAAACCAGAATGTATATCCTTTCTGCAGTTCAGCATTCATGGTGTTTGAGAAACTGGTATATTTGAATTATGTAAAATACGATAAAATATACAGCTTGGAAATAGGCATTGAAAGCTGCAGACACTGAAAAACAAGTGGTTCGTTCTTTCTAAATGTGCTTTTCCACAATATAGTCCTGCAGTAATTCTGCAGTGTAATTGAAAATACTCCAGTATTTAAGGTTTGTATAATAGCCAATTGATATAATCTTAAAATGTGAAAGTTAAAGATATTCATTTCAAAAGGAAGGCAAACACAGCATCTCTGAATATTTGATGTCAAAAGCAGTTTACCATCATATCTTGTTCTCTTTGCAGCTTTCCGCAGGAAAGAAATTATAAAGAATAAAACCAGGGCTGGCCAAGAGAAATACTCAGCAGCAATCAGGAGCACATGTAATCTAAGTAAATGATTTTATGGAATGTGGAGGATTGTACAGAAAAATACATAAGAAGGATACCATTCTGTGGAATCCTTAGCAAAGCTAGGGAGCTGATGGATTTTGATAAAAATTTCTAGCAATTTGCAATATCCACAGAGTTATTCTTCTGATGCACAATGGTTGCTGTAAATCTTCAGAAATATGTTAACCAAAAATACTTGGCCAATCACAGCACCAGTTTAAAGTACTAAATGCAAGAGGTTGATCTGACTGAATTAATAGTTCAAGCAGTGCAGAGTGAAAAGTATCCTGCGGTAGATTATTTTTGATTATCTACAATATAAACCTATTCACATGGGGGGCGGGTAGAAAGATGGGCTCTATAAGCTTCTTCCCATCTTGAAAGGAACAATCACCATCACACTACAATCCCTTTATATCCTCTTTAGGCAACATTTTTCCTTTGCAGGGAAGAGCAGGACTGGGAAGCGGGGAAACCTGCTCCTTTTTTGTTCGCTCAAATGTTCACACTCAAATTCTGGGCTCCATAACCACCAGAGAGAGAGAGGTTTTGAAGTTTGGCTGTAACACATAAGAAGCCAGCGTTGCTTCCATTAGAGAACAACTGCCTTTTCACCCCTCTCCGTTTATGACAATACTTGTGACTTCAGGATGCCCTTCTTGGGCCAAAGAGCAGGAAAATAATTTGGGCAGGGATTAACAGTGTAGAACACAAGGGGAATATAGCAGTCTTCTAGAGGGCAATATAAGAAAAATGGAAGGAGAGAGGCCAGAGGCCAGCAAAAGAGTAATGAGAATGGTGGCCGATTGCAAAACAAGTGAGGCTTTTGCCATCAAGAAATAAGTAATTTTAAGGTTGAGATTTAGAAAAGAAGCTGGTGACTGTAAAGAATGGGATGATATCAGAAGAATGTGCAAAGAAGGGGACTTGTTCTGTTGACTTGCTCCATTTTGTTTTTATTGGATTTCTCTCTCCTTGAGCCTCATTTGTCCTTCTTTATTCCTGTGTTGACCCTTACATGTTTACAATCTCCATGCAAGGAAAAAAATAAGGGTCAACAGCTAAAGAGCCAGCCGGAATGACTATTCCATTCAAATTCTTGGGGCTTCTACTTCCACAGTTCTCGGATGACTTTTGGCCCTGCTGACTGGGAATTTTGGCAATTACAGCCACAATTTATATGAAAAGGCCAGTCAGAGGAAAGCTGGTAAAAAGTATGGCTGGCAAAGAAGGTTGAGGAAGATGAATATCTTCAACCTCAACCAAACATCATTTGAGGTGTTTGTTTGCTGCTGTTGTTCTTCTATTCAGTTTTTTTGGGAGGAGGTGCTTTTTCAGTGATACAGGTTGAAGAATCTGTAGAAAGGAAGCTTTTCAATCTTGTTCATATATACAAACAGAAAGAAACTG
Source organism: Hydrophis major (assembly GCA_033807585.1). Classification (NCBI taxonomy): domain Eukaryota; kingdom Metazoa; phylum Chordata; class Lepidosauria; order Squamata; family Elapidae; genus Hydrophis; species Hydrophis major. The sequence continues at coordinate 184,277,985 of CM066329.1, read as the reverse complement.
GAGATTTTTGTTTTTGTTTTATTGGAATTACTATGACATTTTTAGATTCATAGGTCACGCTGTTCTTATGAGCCTTCAACATTGTGTGGTATTAGTATTAGTGTGAGGTGTCAGAAAATGACCCTATATTTACCATTAATCGTACAGATGTCTAGAACTCCAAGTCCTAGCAGATGCCTTGGCTACAGTGAAGTCTTGTGCTGTCTCAGGAATCTTGCGTATCAGGAGCAAGAGTAGAAAAGACGCTTTTAGTTTTAGTGGAAACCAAAAATAACAACAAAGGTAGGGTTTCTGAAACTTTAAGATATGTTGCATAATTTAGGGCATAGGCCAATGAGCTTGTGAGTTCACTGCCGATAAGCTGAAATTCTGAATGAAGCACAAAACTTGAAGTGAGCCCCATATGGAAAACTGCGTGGGCTTTTAGCAATGCTGGGTGACTGAAAATGGCAGGGATTCTTCGTTGCCCTTAATAAACTTAATGAGCTGTGAAACTTTTGGTTGCTTTCTAGATGCCTAAACCCTAGTGATGTGAAGATACATTCTAATTCCATACTTGATCGGAGAAAGGTAGAAGCTTTCAAGAGATCTGAGCTCAAAATAAGGAATACTTTTCTGACCATGAGAACCAGTTGGAGCAGCCTGACTCTTAAGAGTCATGAGTGCTTTATCTCTGGATAAGGTTGGACAGCCATTTGTCTGGGATGATTTGGGGATTCTTGATTTGGGCAGGGGATTGGAGAAGATGATTGTCATGATCCTTCCAAATCTATGTGCATTGAAACTCCCTCCCTACAGCTATAAGCAATATAATGAAACCCTCTCCCTCCTACTAGAGGAAAAATGTAGAGTTGTGCTGAGGAAAATTTGTGGTTAACTATCAAGTCAAGCCAACATTTATTATGTAAGATATGGAGGGAAATTTATTCTGAAATGTGCTATTCTAACTGAAAATTATTCCAAATATTTTTAGGATTTTGATCTAACCTCTCAGTACAGCATCCTCTGTTGGCTCTACATGGCCAATCTTGTCTGGTTTGAAAAGTTAAATATAATTAGGTAAAGTTTAGGACTTGTTTGGAAAACTATTACGGATTCTCAGGGTGTAGACTGGACCTCATAGTAAAGAAGCCATGGCAGAAAGAGGCAATTGTTACCAGTTTTGTATGGTTGTGAAGACTATATGAAGATATCCATGAAGCTACTAGAAGTCAAATTCGACTTGAAAGAGACTATTTATTTTACCTTTATCATTGACCCCATAACTTGGTTCTGTGAACTATCGGTATTTTTGAAATAGTATGTCAATGTCCATAAGTAGATTTATGGGGAAATCATAACATTAAAGAATTTAATAGGATGCTGAATTATAACTCCAAACTCCAGAATATGACTGTGTTTGAGAAATTATAGTTGTACTGGGCATGAGAAGTGGCAAAAAGAATTATATTGAGGAATGAGGGAAATGGTATTTTTCTAGGCATTAAGGATTGGCTCTTCGTATAATTTATCTATTCTGGAAAAAGTAATATTTTCAACTAATCAGAAAATGAAACAATATGTTCTGCTCTGGAATAGATTTCATGAAATTTTATAATAATACAGTGATATTTCTAGGTAGTAGTATATATTTCTATATTTGATTATTGCATTGTATTACAAGATATCCTTTGTAAACCCGTGACATTTATACATTTAACCTATATTTTAGATGTATAGTGTTGTGATTTGTTAAGTTTTGTTACAATCTTAAGAAAGTTTAGGGAAGGGCCCTTTTTTCATTTATTTATTGACATTTTGGGCTTTTTACTTATTACTGGTTTTGTTTTTCGTTTTTTATGGTGTTTTCCTTTTTCTAAATTGGATTATAATTGACTACCTCACTAATTGGATTAAAAGACCCAGAAGACTCTGAGTTATCGAAATGCGGAAGAAAATTTTACCTTTGGGCATCTCAACTTCTGCTCCTGTCTCCCCGTCATCTGGAGGATGACTCTCAACAATGGTGAAGCAAGACAAAGTGCAAGTGGATTTAACGATGGTTATGCAAGGAATACAAGATCTTAAAATGAGTACTGAACAAAGAATGGAGAGTATTGACCAAAGAATTGGAAAGATGGATGAGAAATTTGAAAATTTTCAACAAATGATGGTGAAACACGATGAGAGAATCCAAAAAATAGAAGAGAAAGACAAGCAAAGAGATGATACAATTGGAAATATCGATAACAGATTAACAATGGTCGAACAAGAAGAAAGTGGGATGTTGAAATGGGAGATGGACAGGTCAGAATTTTATCTTAGATTCCAAAATATTGAGGAACAAAAACTTGGCAGCAGTAATGATTGAAATTCTGGCTGGAGTCTTGGAAATAACAGAGGAAAAGATGATGGATGGAGTAGATGAGATATATCGAGTCTTCACAAGATATGCGACGAGGAACCAATTACCAAGAGAGGTCCATGTTAGATTCACCAAAAAAACTATTAAAAACCAAATATTACAAGTGGTAAGGGAGAAGTGGTTGAAATATAAAGGCAAAGAGATCCTGGTTTTAAAACAAGTACCTAGAAAAGTGAGAGAGCTTAGAAGAGAGTATCGATTTTTGACTAAAATGCTATTGAAAAAAGAGGTGAACTATAGATGGCTGATCCCAGAAGGATTAATGTTTACACGGCAAGAACAGAGACACAGAATTGATTCAATTGCGAAAGCAGAAATATTCTATAAGGAATTTTTCGAAAGAAGAGAAATGGAGATAGAAAAAGAAAAGATTTTAACTGAATTTGAAGAGGACCAAATGGAGATGGAAAAAGAAGAAGGCGCAATAGGTGGACAAATGGAGATCAAAGAACAACCTGAAATAAGATCCACGAGAGCTGTTAGACCTAAATATAAAGTATAACCATGGGGGGGAAAAAACTGATTTCCATGAATATAAATGGACTGAACTCAGCTATCAAAAGAAGGAAAACTTTTTATAAATTAGAGAAGCTAAAATTTGATATAATTTGCTTACAAGAAGTACACATTAAAAAACAACATGAACAATTATTGATACGACCAAAGTTAGGGAAAATATTTACTTCTCTGACTTATTGTAAGAAAAGAGGAGTGGTTTTGTACGTCAAAGAAACCACTCCAGCCAAATTGATTTATACGGATGAAGACGGAAGAGTATTAATAGTTGAAATAGTGGATAATAATATAAAAACACTCTTGGTTGCAATTTATGCCCCAAATGATAAACAAGAAGAATTTTATAAAGTTACATATGAAAATAATTGAACTGAACTATGTTAATATACTTATGATGGGGGATTTCAATGGAATTGTAGACAATAAACTGGACTATACAGTAAAAACAACACGACAAAATAGGAAAACTCTCCCTAAATCCTTTTTTAAAATGACAGATGAACTAAATTTAAAAGATACATGGAGAGAAAGAAATGCTAAAACTCAACAATATACTTTTTATTCAAACAGGCATTTATCGTGGTCCAGAATAGATATGATTTGGACATCAACAGAATTATTATCTAATATTCAAGAAATAAATATTGAAACAAGTACATGGGCAGACCATAATCCAATGACAATTAAATGGAAAGGACAAAAAAGAAGATCTAGATGGACATTAAACAATACTATTCTAAAGGAAAAACATTTTACACAATGGATGGAAAAAGAATTGGCCTTCTTCTTTAATGAAAACAAAAAAGAAGATACTTCAATACAGAATGTTTGGGATACAATGAAGGCATATGCAAGAGGATTAATAATTGACTCTACAAAGAAAAAGAACATTAGGAAGAGGCAAATGATTAAAGCTCTAGAAGATGACCATAAAAAAACTGGAAAAAGAATCACAGAAGATGCCACAGAAAAAAGATATCAAACTTAAAATGGACATAATTAAACATAAAATGGATCAAGCAGAGAAAGAAGAACTGGCACAAAAAATTAGAAGTGCTAAACAGAACTATTTTGAAGATGCAAATAGACCAGGTAGATGGTTAGCATATAAGTTGAGAAAAGAGAAAGAATCAAGGAAAATATCACAGTTAATAGATGATCATGGTCAAATTTGTTATGGTAATAAGGAGAAAAAGGCAATCATTCGAGATTTTTATGGACAATTATATAAACAGGAGGATCTTGATCAGGAAAAAATTAAACAGTATTTACAAAATGCTAACCTACCTAAGATACCTGATGAAACTCAGAAAATGTTAGAAAGTGCTATAACAATGATGGAATTAACCGAAGCACTCAACAGACAGAACAATGGAAAAGCACCAGGACCAGATGGTTTCCCAGCAGAATTTTATAAAACTTTACAAGAATCGTTGAGCATTCCACTGTTAGAAGTCATGAATGAAGTTATGATAAATAAGAAAATACCTGAAACATGGTCAGAAGCTTATATTACACTTATTCCAAAAGAAGGGGTTGACCCATTACAAATTAAGAACTATAGACTATTTCCTTATTGAATGCAGACTATAAAATCTTTGCTTCAATCTTGGCAGAAAGGCTTAAAAAAATACCTAAATAACTTTATTCACTCTGATCAGAATGGATTTTTACCAAAGAGACAGATTAAAGACAATATGAGGGTAATCCTGGACACATTGGAATATTATGAGGCGCACCCGGAAAAACAAATGGCTTTGATATTTTTAGATGCCCAAAAGGCATTTGATAATGTAAACTGGAGATTTATGTTATTACTATTAGAACAGATGGGCTTTGCTAGAAAATTTATACAAGCAATAGAAGCCGTATATTATAAGCAAACAGCAAAAGTAATGATAGATGGAGAATTCACAGACTCTATCAATATTAAAAAAGGTACAAGACAAGGATGCCCATTATCTCCTTTGTTATTTGTATTGACCATGGAAGTCTTAAATAAAAATATTAGGGAGGATATAAACATAAAAGGAATGAAAGTCAAAAAGGAGGAATTCAAATTGCAAGTCTTTGCGGATGACTTGGTCTTTATTTTGGAAGACCCTTTAGAAACAGCTTTAAAACTATTGGAAAAGATAGAGACGTATGGTGAAATGGCTGGTTTAAAAATAAATAAAGACAAAACAAAGATTCTGACAAAGAACATGTTATTAAGACAAAGAGAAGAGCTGGCAGATTTATTGAAAATTCAAGTTACGAACAAAGTTAAATATTTGGGGATATATTTGACGTCAAGATGTACTACACTGTAAGAGAATAACTACATTAAACTTAAACAGCAGATAGCATCCAACCTGAAAAAATGGGAAAACCTACAATTGCCATTGATAGGTAGAATTTCAACAATTAAGATGAATATTTTACCCAGAATTTTATATTTGTTCCAAACAATACCAATTAGGTTAAGTAAGGATTACTTTGAAGAATTAAATAAAATTGTGTTGAAGTATATATGGCAAGGCAAGAAAATGAGAATAAAATTAAAACTTTTACAGGATGCTAGAATTAGAGGAGGATTTGGCCTTCCTAATTGGGAGTTGTATTATCAAGCTGCAAACTTAATGTAGGTTAAAGAATGGATAACGTTAAGAAAGACTAGATTGTTGACATTAGAAGGTCATGATTTATTATTGGGTTGGCATGCTTTTTTATGGTATAAGGGAACTAAATCACAAGGTTATTTTAGAAGGCATTATATACGGGAATCATTATGGTTGAATTGGGAGAAAATGAAGAAACAATGTTATTTGAAAATTCCAGTTTGGTTATCAACTATTGAAGCTTTTTCGTATCCTATAACTTATAAGAAGGAACAAACAGTTAGATATGGGGAAATATTGGATGAAAAGGGTGAACTTAAAACAATGCAAAATTTAGAAGAACAAGGTATAAAGATGAATTGGTTTTAATATGCGCAAATACATGCAAGGTATCTTAAAGATTCTAAAATAGAAGGATTTTATGATAAATTGACTGACTTAGATAGGATTTTGACAGGTACTGATGAAAAAGTGATTAAAAAACTATATAGTTATTTGTTGGAAATTAAATTAGAGGAAGAACAAGTTAAAGAAACAATGATTGCTTGGGGGAAGAATTTTGGATATGGGATTGATTTAGAGAAATGGCAAAAATTGTGGTGACAAAATTATAAAATGACAATGTCAACAGCATATAAAGAAAATTTGTATAAGATGTTTTACAGGTGGCACTTTCCCCCGACAAGACTAGCAAGAATGTTCAAGAATAAATCTGAAAAGTGCTGGAAATGTCATCAGATACCTGGCTCATATTACCATATGTGGTGGACTTGTGAGGAGGCCAGGAAATACTGGACTAGAATTCGCATATGGCTGGAAAAAATGACAAAGAAACACATAGATTTGAAACCAGAGATTTTTCTATTGGGAATCGTACCTGATATATCTATAAAAAATTTAAAGTATTTGATTGTAAATGTATTAACAGCAGCTAGGATTGTATTTGCTAAACATTGGAAAAGTGAGAAAATACCATTAGAGGAAGAAATTATTAAGAAAATATTGGAATGTGCTGAAATGAGCAGATTGACATTTGAAATTAGAGAACAAGAAGATAAACAATTTTATGAAGTTTGGGATCTTTTTTATCAATGGTTAGATAATACAATATAATAATAGAATATTTAGAAATTTAGGAAATAATGAATACATAATTTTTCTTGGCTTTGATAATTTTTTAGAATATTTTATTAAGATAGATTTGGTATGATTCTATATCTGTTATAAAATAATTTAACTTAATTATAGTTATCTCGCTTAAATATGAATTAGTAAAATTATAGTCAAATGATTGTTCAGTAATGATATTGGGATTTTTTACTGATGATTGATAATGTGAGTTATTATGTAATATAATTATTTTGATGACTATGAAATGGATGCACAAAAGGGAGTGGTAAACCAACCGATACACTGTAAATCTATGAAGAATGATATTTTTTTTATGTTATGTTTTATGTCTTATATGTTTGTTTGTTGTTAAAATCAATAAAACTTTTATTAAAAAAAAAAAAGAAACTCCCTCCCTACAGCTATAAGCAATATAATGAAACCCTCTCCCTCCTACTAGAGGAAAAATGTAGAGTTGTGTTGAGGAAAATTTGTGGTTAACTATCAAGTCAAGCCAACATTTATTATGTAAGATATGGAGGAAAATTTATTCTGAAATGTGCTATTCTAACTGAAAATTATTCCAAATATTTTTAGGATTTTGATCTAACCTCTCAGTACAGCATCCTCTGTTGGGTCCTCATGGCCAATCTTGTCTGGTTTGAAAAGTTAAATATAATTAGGTAAAGTTTAGGACTTGTTTGGAAAACTATTACGGATTCTCAGGGTGTAGACTAGACCTCATAGTAAAGAAGCCATGGCAGAAAGAGGCAATTGTTACCAGTTTTGTATGGTTGTGAAGACTATATGAAGATATCCATGAAGCTACTAGAAGTCAAATTCGACTTGAAAGAGACTATTTATTTTACCTTTATCATTGACCCCATGACTTGGTTCTGTGAACTATCGGTATTTTTGAAATAGTATGTCAATGTCCATAAGTAGATTTATGGGGAAATCATAACATTAAAGAATTTAATAGGATGTTGAATTATAACTCCAAACTCCGGAATATGACTGTGTTTGAGGAATTATAGTTGTACTGGGCATGAGAAGTGGCAAAAAGAATTATATTGAGGAATGAGGGAAATGGTATTTTTCTAGGCATTAAGGATTGGCTCTTCGTGTAATTTATCTATTCTGGAAAAAGTAATATTTTCAACTAATCAGAAAATGAAGCAATATTTTCTGCTCTGGAATAGATTTCATGAAATTTTATAATAATACAGTGATATTTCTAGGTAGTAGTATATATTTCTATATTTGATTATTGCATTGTATTACAAGATATCCTTTGTAAACCCGTGACATTTATACATTTAACCTATATTTTAGATGTATAGTGTTGTGATTTGTTAAGTTTTGTTACAATCTTAAGAAAGTTTAGGGAAGGGCCCTTTTTTCATTTATTTATTGACATGACACCTACGGTTTCAGGTTTAATTTTCATGTGGTTTGTTAATTGTTTTTAATATTGCCTTTTCTGTAGGCTATCTTTTCTATTCTGGTGCTGTGTGGGATATTGTTGGGGATTTTTTTTGGGGGGGGGTAATCTTATAATAAAAAAATAAATATTAAAAAAATACTACACTTAGCAGTATCTTTCTATAACTTCTGCCTTCTATTCATCAGCAGTGTGTGTGTGTGTGTGTGTGTGTGTGTACACAAAGCTGTTACTGAGCATTAGTAAACATGTTCCCTCTTCTTGGGAAACCTTTTTAATATATTAAGGCATCCTTTGAGGCATCTCATTCAGAATTTGTTTCTAGTTGATTAGTTTGCATGGGATGTTGATTAAAAATAAGATTAGGTCCTCGTCCCCCGTTTCCCCCCCCCAAAAAAAAAGAACATGGCAAAGTCCCTGTTTTGCTGTCGGGGTTAATTGTATGGGGGCAACAGGAGACATGTGACCTAACTAGCCAACCCTGTTAAAGAAGCCTTGGTCTGATCCCCATCTGTTCTCAAAATGGGTAACCACCCCTTTTTCTTGCCAGAGATCCTTTTTACTGAGAGACCCCAGTCGACATCCATACATCTCTGATTGTCTTCTATTGCCCTGACCATGGATGCTGCTCAAGAGCCTGGGGCCTCTCTCCTGAATAGCTGCTATTTTGCATCATTTCCTGGGAATCAGCATCAGAATAGAGCTGGGAGGCAGCTCTAGAGGTCTTCTCATCCAGCCCCCTGCTTAAAGAGGAGACCCTATACCCGTGATGGATAACCTTTTTCTTGTCACATGCCGAAAGTGCGAGCACACACATGCCTCCACTCATAATGCAATGCACCACACACCTCTGCGCATGCGTGAAAACCCCCCCGAATGTCATGCACCTCTGCGCATATGCATGACTCCCCTGCACCCACCTCACCCTCTGTCTCCCCTGTGCATCTCCCTCACGCATGCATGGCAAATACCTGACAATCAGCTGGCTGCCAGGGGTCACATGCATACATGCACAATGAGGCTGTTCCAGGCAACCTTCTCACATGCTCGCAGAAATGGCTCTGCATGCCACTTCCGGCACGTGCACCATAGGTTCACCATCACAGCCCTATACCATTTCAGACAAGTGACTGTCCAGTCTCTTCTTTAAAAAAAAAACCTCCAGGGATGAAGCACCCACAACTTCTGAAGGCAAGCTGATCCACTGGTTAATTGTCCTCACTGTTGGGAAAATACCAAAAGCTCACAGCAGCTTCTATTGCTTCCTTAGATCTATTAGTCCCTGCACCAGGGGTGGGATTCTACCAGTTTGCACCTATTTGCTAGAACCGGTTAACATTCTAAGCAGTTTGGAGAACTGGTTGTTGGAAGAAACTACTGGCCTAATCCTGTGAGGAAGGCAGGAAGGAAACATTATGGTGTTGCTTACAGAAACTGCCTCTCCGTTAACCCTTATTACATTCTTGGCAGGACTAGACTTCCTATCTCAGGAACATCTCTGGAGTTTCTTTCCACTCCTTTACTGGTACTTTGCTTGTATGGAGTGACCATTCAAAGTTACAATGGCACCGAAAAAAAAGTGACTTAAGACCATTTTTCACACTTACGACTGTTGCAGCATCCCCACAGTCATGAGAGGCCAGGCGAGGAGATGCGTGCCTCAATGTGAGTGATGTTGAATTGGCCATGCCCAGCCAGTCACATGACCACCAAGCCACGCCCACCAACTAAGCCCCACCTACCAAACCGGTTGTTAAAAAATTTGAATCCCACCCCTGCCCTACACCCAGTTTGTTCAAAAGCCACCGTGTGTATTTTTGCCAGGATCTGTAGGGTTTAGAATGAGCCCTCAAAGGAAAGGATTGTGTTTTCTTGGGACTCTTGTAGTTCAGCGAAAAGAAGAAACAACGCCCTCCTCCTTCCTTGGTCAGAGAGTATGGATTGTGCATCTGTGTGGGAATCAGATCTGAAAATAATTTAGGTCCCCAATTTTATACTCTGCATTTTTCAGATGGCTGCTGCAGCAGGAAGAATCACCTAATAAAACTCACTTAGAAGCATCTCTGCCTGGCAGGGAGGATTCTGCCTGGAGCCTTGGAAGGCAGCCCAATTGCCGCGTACCCCACGTTCTGGCTGAACTGAATACTGGATTCACGTTTATGCTGCACAAGGAAGCTGGATACAGGTGGCTTTGCAGCTGGCCAGAAGATTTAAACTGGGCCCTGCAGATAATCAGCCTTAAGCTGAAGCCCCAAGTGGCCTTTACAGGCAGGTCTAAAAAATGGATCATTTTCCAGACTCCTTTTAAGTTGAGTTTATTCCTGGTGACTGCATCCATGCAGAGATTTCTGGCAGCGTTACAGTAGTAATTTGCTAGTGGCTTCTTCTGGGATTGTTATTATTTTTCTTCTTCTCAGACTAGGCTATTGCTCTGGCATTCCCAAGCAATCTCCCATCCAAGTCTAAACTAGTCCTGCTTAATTTATGAGATCATCAAAGGTTAATAAAATGCTGAGGCATCCCCAGTTTCCTGAAGGTCTGCAGGAATTCCATGGAGCAAGTCTTCAACAAGCCCTTGAGAAGCAGGCTATTAGCTATATAACCGGGCCTTACAACTGATTTTCTTAGTTGCTGCAAAGTTTTCTTTTTCTGCAGCCTCCACAGTATGTGAACCTGGACATTTGTAAAAGAATGTGATAAACTTCCTTGTTTGGTTGAACTTTTTTTTTTTAATAAGTCAAGCTATATTATTTAGATTTGGTGGGTTCATGTGTCAACCTTAGCAAGCTGTGGGTTATGTTCCATTTGCCAATATACTGATATAACAGGAGTATGATGATGGCTATGGATCCATTATCCTGGATAGAATCTTTTCATTACATAACTGAAATAACTGCAGCTCCTAAGCAAATGGGTTTAAAAAAAAAAAAAAACCAGTTTCTGTTTATCAGCTTTCAAAAGGGAAAGATACCTCAGTGTCTGATCCAAGGATACCCTCGTTTATAACTTTCACGTGATTTATTTTTCTACCCTTTCCTTTTGAAACGACCCTTCTGAAGTTTACTGTGAAGGCGCTGATCAATAGCAAAGATTTCACAGCAGGAATTTCTCAGAATTGAATTCACTAGTAATAGGTGTGCAACTATAAAGGCACTATAAAAAAATGATCCAGGAAAATAGATATTTATTTGCAACTTCGGAGTAGTATGTTGGTAGTCTGTAAAAAACCTGTCCAATGGCAAAGGAGTGTTACTGTTTTTTGTTTTTTTTTAATGCAGAGGTATTTAAATTCCTATTTAAACATGGAATTTATGAGAAGCAGGCTGAATGAAAGCACATCATTTGTTTGTATGATGGAACTCTCACTACAAAGAATTTAATTATCTATCTAAATGTTAACTGTTGGGCAAGAAGGGTTTAAAGTTGGAAATAACTGGAAACTTAACCAAAGAGAGGGCTGCTACTGGGGGTAGAATCTTCCATTACTGTTACAACATGTGTATGCTGAAGCTTTGCATTTTGCTGCAGATCCAAAAGTGCAAGAACCCTGTCCAACAGAACCTGCATCAAAAAAGATGGTTCTGGCAGGCTCCATTATACATTGCATTACAGCCTCAGGAGCCATTGTGAGATGGAAGATGCTGTCTGTGACAAGCATTCTGGATTCAACTTGTGTCAGGCAGAGAGCCTGTATGTATGTTTGAGTTTGATACAGGCAGAGCCCTGAACCATGTTACAGAAATATCTCGGCCTTTTCTATTTCCTTTGATAAGATCACCCTCTTAAACAGATCCTGGTTCTCTTTTCAAGGAAAAGGGGAATATGAAGTCTCTACTTTATCCAGACTCACAAGCCAAAGAGTTCCCCCACCCTCTCCATTTTAAATCTCATTCGGCCACACTATACTTGCCTTTCGTTCTCATGTCCCTTAATCGGTACAAGTCTTAACTTTCTTCAACTATCTACCTGGGCCCTCGGGATTGGGAGAGAGGTCGGAAGGAAGAAGCTTTTGGAAGTCGGTATGCCGCCCGGGTCATTATTATCTCTGAAAGAAGTGCTCCGAAGATCTCGGCCACTTTCTCTGGGGTGATGCCTGAATAGGCAGCAAAGCTGAGTTAGGTACCCCATCCTTACCGTATTGGCGAAGCGAAGCGAAGCTTGCTTACTGGCTTATTTATCGCAGGGCAAGAAGCTGAGCTGCAGCAGGTGAAGGGTTAAGTGCAGGCTCAGCTGTTCCGGATTTTCTTGGTTTCCTAGCGAGCTGTTTGATATCTGAATGCACAGGGGACTCCCCCGCCTCCCAGCCCTCTCTTTCTTCCCCCTACCCCCACGCGCGCACACATACACACACGCACACACACACACACACACACACACACACACCCTTTGCAGACCATGCGCTCGCTCAGCCGCTTCGTCTAATGGCACCGACTCTCAGCCGGCACGCTGCTCCTTCGTTGTTTGAGCCGAGGACACAGAAGGCAGCTCCTCTCATGGAGCCCTCTTAAATAGCTCCACACGAGGGAGCTGCCAAAGGGGTGGGGGTGGGGGGCAAAAACGGAGAAAAAGCAAGTCCTGTGAAGAGAAGAAGCAGAAGGAGCTGCCAACATCACCGCTCCTGGGTTTGCTGGCGACCCATGCTCTGCTCGATGGCTAACTCAGGCTGCCTCCTGGTCTCCAACTCAGCCTTGCTCCCGCACTCTCTCCCTTGTCCCCCAGCCTTCCTCTACCTCCAGCAGGTAAGTCGCCTCTGTGTGCCGCCTGCTCACACGTGGTTGGCCTCCCCAGGGCTAAAAGATCAGGGCTTCCGTCGCCGCTACCCCCGGGCTCCCCAAAGGCAGGTCTACCTCGCTCACAGTTTGGAGATGGGCTCCAGGGTAACACCTGTGCGCTGTCTGGCTGCAGTAGGGCTGACTTGGCAGCCAGCTCAAGATCAAGGAGATGACACTTCTCTGAGCTTGTAAGTGGGGGAGGGGGGGGTTGAGTGCAGCACTGTTTAACTTTACCTCCCCCCCCCTTAAGACAAATAGGTGGCTGTGTTGTATATCTGGAGTGTGTACCTGTTTGTGTTACCAGGGAAGCCCCATTTAGAATGTGTTTGAAGCCTGGTTTCTGCCAGCAGATGCCGTGCATGTGGGCTATCTAGCTCTTGCTCTCTTTCCGCTGCCTTTTTTGTTGCAGTCAAATTTTATGCTTCCAGGGTGGTCTGGATGTGGCTGTTTTGTATGTAGACATGTGAAGTAATCTAAAAGACAGATCTGTCTGTCTCAACTTGGCCCTCAGAAGTGCTGCAACCCAATTTCCAGCCAGCTTTGGTTTTGCCAGGCATGTCTCCCCTTAGCTGAAGCATCTCACTGCAATGTGAGTCTAGTTCCTTAACTTCTCTCAAGGGGAGGGGGGGCTTGAGATGCCCACAGCACCCTCACCAGCAGGGCCACGGCACTTTCTTTCACTTTGGCACTGTGATCAAGGAGCCGCACATGTTTCTCGACGGGGATCTCCAGAGGAATGGAAGCTGTTGCCTTCAAAAGTCTCTTTGCAGCATCGGAAATCCCTGTCTCCCAGCTGTGCTAACCCTTCCATTTGAGCTCAAAGGAGTTTTTAAAAATTCATAGCTTCCTAACCATTGGCACTAAATAGTTGACGTGGCCAGCCACCTTTGGGGTAGAAGGGCAGTCCCAGGCTTGTTCTAAAATCTTAAATAAAAGAACGGAGGCTATTACAGTTTGCTTTAATGCTTCAAACCTTTAAATGGAAGAAGATAATTCACACCTAGGACTTCCTTAAGTTTGCAGAGTAACACGGCTTCTCTCTCTCTTTCTCTCTCTCTCTCTCTCTCTCTGCAATCTGAAGAAGGGGAATTCTCTGAATCATGATTTTTCTCTTTTCTTAGTACGTGTTCGTCAGAGAGAGCCAGAATGGAATGGCTCCTATTCCAGAGGAAGCATGGGAGTTTGGGTAATTGTAATTTCAGTGTCTTCTTGCTAAGGCATGGAATTCCCTGGGAAAATGAAGACTCATTCAGAAAAAATATCACAAGTCAGCTGCATGAGGGATTTATGAATACTTGAAGGGCATACTAGGAAAGCCTCTCTTGCTTTGAGCTAGGAGACAGACTGGGCTAATATGATTAAAACACGGAGGGTATTCTGTTAGGGGGAATCCTTTGGGGTTTTTGCTTTTGGTCGCACTGCGTAGCCCTTCAGCCGGCTAAGACTTCAGGAAAGCTGCATGGACGTTTTTCCTGGTGCATATTGCATTTCCTCTAGACTGGGCAAGGGAATATTGCAAGCAAGTTCATTAAATGAGTGGTTACAGCCCAAAACATCAGCACAGGGGAATTTAGGGGAAGGAGAAGCTTCATTGAATATCTTCATTTTCTTAGTTTTTCTCAAGCCTCCTTATTTTCTTCTGGCTTCCCCACCCTCTCTGCTTCCTAAGCCTCCTCCACTTTTTTTGTAGGTATTAAGTGTGTTGAGGGGAGGGGTGTTATATAATTTTAGGGAGATTATTTGTTTGCGACTTACTTGTTTTTGGAGAATAGGCTGAAATTTCTCTTTTTTTACACTGGGCAGGAAACAATCTGTGTCTGAAGTTTTTATTCATTATCAAATTAATTTAAATTAAAAATTAATTTAAAAACCATTAAATAATATTTGAAAAAAAAATAACTGGCAAAAACTATGTACTTAAGGGGAGGCCTATGTGGAAGCTGCAGCTTGGGACTCAATTATTCCTGTCCTGTCCACCACCATTTTGATTCAGGTTTATTCCTTTGAGGCCTTGTGGCATGGAGACTTGAGTGTAGGCTTGTTGCCATGGTTTATTTTGGGGCATTCAGGAGTAACTTTAAGGTTGATCGTTAACCTTAATTGTGGCTCAGTTCCTATGGTGGGGGGAAAAAAACACCACACATTTGATAGTAAGCAAGATATCTGCTCAGGGAATTTTCAACCAAGTTAAAAATCTGAACCCCATAATCAACCCATAAAAGTTGATTATGAAAACTGGATTACGCAGACTCATCAATACGTTTGTCAAATATCAGGAGTGCCCAGTTTCAATTTACCTCCAGTTCTTACTTAATAAGCAGAAGTTTGGTGAAATTCAAACAACAATCTAGAGCCAATTCAAGATTTTTGACTTTGGCAAGAATATGTCCAGATGCCATGCACACGCACTCTCATGGTCCTATAAGAATTAGATAATTGACAATTTTGCGAGATTTTAATGGAGCTCCAGATATGGCAAATTGAAGCTGCCATTTCACTGCCTCTCCAAGGGAATATGTATGTTTCTTCCCGTTACTTTTATTAATACTTGTTCCTGTAAACAGCTTTTAGAAAAGGAATATTTTTTAGTAGCTGGGGATATATATTAGCTGAACGAATCCTTGGCCTAATACAATACTTTTATTGTAATTTATCTTGTTTGCAAAATAAAGATTCGTCATTCAAAAGTTTAAAAATTGAATATTTTGGCCCAGCTTTAACAGTGATGATGCTAATATGTTCAGTCATAATAGGATTATTTTTGTATACATTTAACAGTTGGTTACATGTTCACAGATGTTAAATGTAAAAGGATCCTTAGTGCAATCCCTAGTGGTCCTTTATCTCTTATAGATGCGTTGTTGAGAATTTCTCCTCTAAACTTCTAAGATTAAAAACCATAAAAATAAGTGTCTCCTTCATTAGTCCTTGCTAATTGCTTGACACTTGGTGTGCATATAAATGGATGTGTGTCATATTGTACATTATATTAGCTTAACTGATCCATTTGGGAGTATATCACCAAAATATTGCATTGTTTTAGGTTAGGAAAAGTATAATCTTATATAGCATTTACAGGCAAATTCAGAATTGGTTCCAGAAATCAAAGCTTTAAGAAACAGGTTTAAGAAATAGTAAAATTTCTTCTGCATATAGAGAAGCAGTAAGTGTGGAGTTAAATAAATTAGTATGCTTTTATAATGGATACCTGTGCATAGGTGTTTGTTATCATACATATAAGATAGGCATATATTTTAGATGTTTAACAGTAGATTGAAAATGTGGGGGGGGGGGGTTATATCTGGAGCAAGCTGAAAGTTATTGTTTATGTCCAATGACTAGCTGAATTGTTGATGTGAATTTCCACACTATTGGCAGGGAACATTACTGGTAAATGGTAGGGCTGAAATTGGATTTTACCACAATCCAAATAAAATTTGAACGTTTGTTTCATTAAATTTGATTTGCTCCATCCCCTAGTGAATGTCAGAGTTGTAGTTGAATTACTATAATATTAATTTGTCCCTTATATAGTGAGGTATTAAGATGTGTCTGTCCTATGATATGCTGTGCTCTACTGTCACCCAAATCCCATTGCAGATGCATTGTAATTTTTTTTTAATTTGGAGATGGGGAGATTAACATGCCTACCACATGCTAGCTGAAGTCTGAAAGCTGCTTCAGATTCTGTCAAGATGTTGAGTTTCTCTTAGCTGTGTGTGCCTTCAAATTAGAAGTGCTTTCCTTCTGACAAAATGCAGATTTAACTCTTTCCAAAACCCTATTTTGAGTTGCTGTTCCGAAGTGTGTATGTAAAATTCAGCTGCTACTCTAGTCACAAAACTCTCACACACATTCTGCTTTAACAAAGAGAATGAAAGAGTACAGCAGAGTTTAGCCTATGAAGAGGACTCACAATTCCTTCCACACATGGTGCACACATTGATTTGGAAACTGATTATCTGTTGATGGAAGCCATATAAAAGGCAAACTTTGCCCTTGCTGGAGTTTTTTTTTATATGAAATGCATGCGCTGCATGCCCAGACATAAACTGTCCCATGTTCCATAAGTCTTTTTAATATTTCATTATGATCTCCAATATTTGGAAGACAATGATTTACAAAGATTGGTGGCAAAATACAACCAAAAGCTACCTCAAAGAGCCCAGGCTGTCCTGTCACCTTCCCAGCCCCTCCAGGCTTTGCTGACCCGATTGCCCTCTAGATCTGTAAGCGGATCTCATAGATCAATGGTCGCCAACCAGTAGGCTGGGGACCAACTGGTGGTCCGCGAAAAAATTTGGGTCGTCCGCAGAGAAATGTCAGCCCCAAAGCAATTAATCCAGGCTGCGTGAGAACACAAGGCTGCGCCACCCTACATGGCCCATGGGAACACAAGGCTTGCGTCGCTTGCATTGCGAACAACATGTGGGGAGGGGGGAAAGGACAGAGGGGGGGAACTTGCCCCACTCACCCCATGCGCCTCGCCTGGCCATTGGGCTGCTCCTTTCCACTTCTTTCTTTTTCAGCTTTTGGCTGCACGCAAGGAAAGTAGCAAAAGTTTTTCTTTCTCTTCTCCAAACTCCACCAGAAATGAGTCTTCAGGACCCTGCAAGGCATCCTTGTTCCAAGGGGCTGTGCTGGTGTGACAAATCTCACAAAGACTCATTTCTGGCGGAGTTTGGAGGAGAGAAAGAAAGACTTCTGCTGCTTCTGCTGCTTTCCTCGTATGAAGCCAAAAGTCTCTCTCTCTCTCCCCCTGAGAACGGAGCTGGAGACGGTATCCTGTGATCCCAAATAAAGAATGATCGATCAGTAGGAAAACGGGGCGTGGAATTTCCTGCAGACTTTTGGGGGGATTTTCCCAGGGTCTCTGGTCCGCGGGATTTAAAAGTATGAGTTTGGTGGTCCCTGAGGTCCAAAAGATTGGAGTCCCCTGTCATGGATATGACAGGCAATTGAAACTGTCTGTTTAGCTGGCAAGTAAGAAATTATCTTGGCTGCAGGTGGGAAGGAGTTGGGGAGAAGAAAGAGGTGAACATAAGGTGTGTGCAGGTGGCATTGAGGGTTGAGCCACAACATTGTGGCTGACCTAAATCAAAGATAAATTAAAGAGAAACTACAAAGCCAACAAAGGCTTTTCCTGAGGCAGCAGAATGGATAGAGATCACCCTCTTCCTGTCCAGTAGCTTGGTGCTTTACAATTGTTCTCATCCTCATTAGAGGTGGGTAAAATGGGGACCCAAATTGTTGGGGGCAGTAGGCTGACTCTGTCAACTGCTTAGAGAGGGCTGTAAAGCACTGTGAAGGGGGTATATAAGTCTAAATGCTATTGGTATTGTTGTATTAGTTTTCTGCTGCAAGCAGCTTTCTTTTGTACCAGTTGGTTCAAGCTACACTCTACTATGAATCACCTTGCCGAACCGGTTCTTTGTTCAGTGGATCCTGCAATTAGCACTGGACAGACTGTATTAATGTGGGCTGGTTTGTGGAGAGAGAGAATGAAAGCTTCTGTTAAATTTACTCACTCTGGTACGTGTAGTTTGAAGTTTGAAAGCAGGAAGAATCCTATGAAGCTTGGGGCAAACCCAAGCACAGTTTGCTTCCAAAAGGATAGAGCCATCTTGAACTCAAAAAGCCCATAGTTTAAAAGGAACTT
The DNA here is from genome assembly GCA_033807585.1 of Hydrophis major. NCBI lineage: Eukaryota > Metazoa > Chordata > Lepidosauria > Squamata > Elapidae > Hydrophis > Hydrophis major. Next base: position 184,259,480 of record CM066329.1, on the reverse strand, counting down.
GGAGGTAGGAGAATGATGTCCACAAATTAAAAACATCCCTGGATCATCGGTATTCTTTCGTCGCCAATCACATTGTTGCAGATGCAGTATAGTTTTTTATTCTTTTAATTGCTTCTTCAACCCTTTCAATATTTTTTCCCTTATTTTTAATAGTCTCAGCCTAGCTAGGATCCTTTCTGATTCATTGCCCTAAACCTGGAAGTAGCTGGTGGATATTAGGCCCAGCCGGCCTACAGGAAACGTTTTACAGGAAACGTTTTTTTAGGTTGTTTTGGACATATTAATATAGCAGCATTGGTAATTCATTTAATCTCTGCTGTGGGGGAGGGGAAGGGCTATAAATTAAGAGGAAGAAAAAAGCAAAACAAAGAAAAAAACTAAAGACCAAATTAAATGGCAATTGGCGATTCCAGATAGTCCTTACTTAACCAACCACAACCGGAACTAGCAACTCTGTCACTAAGTGACATGGTCATTAAGCAGAACATCACATGACTACGACTAGAATCACAACTTCACTTCTAACATCCATGATTGTTAAGTGAGACACTATGTGACCACAACTGGCAACTTCCTGTCGGCTTTCCTATTGAGTTTGCTTTTGGAAGACAGCTGTGTGAATAACAAATGGCAATCACACGACCATGGAATACTGTAGCTATTGTACACTAGTTGCAAAAGTGCCCCAATTGTGACCACATGATTGCTGGGATACCGCAATGGCTGCAAATTTGAGGACCAGTCATAAATCTTGTTTAACACCACTGTAACTTTGAACAGTTGCTGAATGAGGCAGTCATTCAGTCAAGCAAGGACTGCCTGTATTCATCTATGCCTCATTCCTTTTTTTTTAATACGAAATGTGTGTGTGTGCGTGTGTGTTAATTGCAGGCAATATATATAATCAGACTAATTTGATAAGATTTGTATCTTCATTGCTTGCACACATTCACAGAGATATGAAAAGTGAAGTGCTACCATTTTAAAAAAATCTAAGTGGATCCTTAAAACAAACTTAAACTTTGCAGACTCCATTTCATCCTTTCACCTCCCCCAAATGTGTCCTGCATGCTCCCACTTGGAATGCAGCTCTTCAACTGTGGCTCTTAGGTTGATGAAATTTGTAATGTCCTGACATCCAGCCACTCTACTGAGGCTGTTTGATTCGTGCATGTGCAAATATATGCCCTCAGCAACCCAAACAACATTTTCCACATTGTTTTATAATACAGTTCTTATATAAATATATATTCAAGTATTTTACAGATTTGGGACATGCTGTATGTGTATCTATTCATATACTTTGATGTGTACTCATGCATATGCTTACATGCATAAATACATGGAGTTTTTAAAATCTCTGCTTTCATTTTAACTCATGGAACTTTAATAGACCAAATTCAATACCTTTCCTAGCAGTGATAAGCAAACTTTAATTGAAAGTTTTGGTGAGTACTTTATCGGGACTATATTTTTTTATAGCTTCCATTTTGGCATCTATGGGGTCATTTTATTCACATCTACCCTGTTTCTCCAACAATACGGCCTCCCCCAATAGGAAGTCTCAGCATGTTTTATAGGCATGAAATGAAATTAAGCCCCTCCCCCCAAATTAAGGCCTATATTAAAACATGCGAAATGGGGGGGAATGGTTGGGGGGGCTTGCCGTTAGGAAGTACTTTTGTTGCACACCCAGATATGCTGCTACCTGCGTTGACCCCGATACGAAGTGCCCCACCAACGCCGACGTCAACATCCAAGCCATCACCGCCCGCCCTAAGATGCAAGGGGCCTAGCCTAGCCATTTTTGGGGGGGCTCAAAAAAAAATAAGACCCAGCCTTATTATATGAGAAACACGTTAGTAGTTACTGAAATGGATAAAATTGACTTGGATCCCAGAAATAGGAACACATGGTGGTGATGATACATTGTTTTAACTAGAAACATCCTGTGGTTTAATAAATGGTTTCACACGTGAACATGTGTGTACGTACATACAAACATTCCACCTTCCTTGGTTTGAAATTATATGATGGTGAGAGAAATTTGCCAAGATGCACCATGGCCATAAGAGCAACCCAAGTCAGCTTATAGCACCAGGCAATGTTTCCCAACATTAAAAATTGACTGAATTCTCTTGACTTCATGCTTTTTTCATACTAGTTCAGAAGAACAAGAAAGAAAAGGGTATACAAAAGGAATGAGAGAAAAACTACTAAACCAGAGAGGAATTATTATCAAGGAATGTCAGAAAATCAGGAGCCTGATTGATTGATTGGTTGATTGGTTGGATTTGTTAAAGGAGCCCAACAGAAAAAGACAGATACATTCAGGCTCAGATTTTATTTCTGGAACTTACAATATTTCTAGGTTCTTTTACGGTTGAGATTGCAGATAAAGTTTCTTATACATGAAGTCAATGTTTCCCTATATTATTTCATGTATAAGGTTTTGTATTTTGTTCATGCGTGAAGAAGACTAGATATAAATATGTATACCAGCTATCTATTTAATAAATTAATATGCTACTTAATATTAGCAACATCTAATATTAATATAATATTAATTAATTAATATAGTCCTTGGGGAAAATGCATTTTGTATACATTCAATATATTATTGATCCTTCATCAACATATCCAAGTTCTGTGTCCATAGATCAAGTATATCATTTCATAATCTACCAAGTATTTGTATCATTTCTGTGTTTGTATGAACTTTGTGCTTCCTACTGAGATGTTCAGTGGCTTTTGATGATCCACAATAGTCGAGTTGAAATCTTGAAGCATGATACTTATTATGTTTGGCCACATCTGGCACACTGGAAGAGAAAACAAAAATCTGTGTATAATAAAGTTCTTTTTTTCCTCTTTAATTTTTATTGAGTTACAGGGTTTGGAATCCTGCATTAAAATTCTGTGAGTAGAAAAAAAAAATTCTTCTGAAGACAGGAGAATAATGCAAACATTTTGACAGACTAGGCCAATAGAGGTAAAGAAAAGATAACACTTATAAATCATATTTGTAGACGAGTTTGAGGAAAGGGTTCTGCTATGCAGATGTCCCTTTCTCTACTCATTAAACTAAAACCTTCATGAATTTTGTTGGTTTTGGGAAACTGTTTATGCCATTCACTGTAAACATGTGGAATAGGAATTTGCTGTTTATGAATCCAAGGTACCTATTTGGTGAGGTAGGTTAAATGACACAGCCTTAGGCACTTTTCTATACAGGTATTTCTCCACCCACAACCATAATTGAGCCCCAAATTTCTGTTGCTAAGCGAGACAGTTGTTAAATGAGCTTTGTCCCCATTTTGCGACCTTTCTTGCCACAGCTGTTAAGTGAATCACTGCAGCTGTTAAAGTACTCACACGGTTCTTAAGTGAATCTGGCTTCCCCATTGACTTTGCTGGTCAGAAGGTTGCAAAAGTGTGATCGCATGACACTACAACCGTCGTAAATATGAACCGGTTGCCGAGCATCTGAATTTTGATCACATGATCATGGGGGATACTGCAAGTAGTGGTAAGTGTGAAAAATGACCGTAAGTCACTTATTCCATTGCCATTGCTAACTTCAAATGGTCCCTAAACAAATGTTGTTTGTTATTGTAAGTCAGAAACTACTTATACAGTCCTTTTGGCTGAACGTCTGGCATCATAAAAACGTCTTGCCTCACTTTTGCAAGATTTCTGGAAAGAAAGTCATCATAGCAAATTCAGGAAATTGGACCTCTGGCAAAATGCAACAGAAAATGGATGCCAGTGTAGCCCAGAGGAATGTCTCAGTTCACTTGGAAGTCCCCCTCCCGGTTATGTCCTAGCCTGGGATTTTCTTTGCCAGGTTTCTCACTGACTCAGAGAACTCCAGCTGGCTCCCAGCTCCTCCATCTCTAGGGAGCTTCTGCCAGAACTGAGCCACCTTCTTGCTGTATCTGAGATGGACATCCATTACTGATGGAATGTGCACTGAATCAGCAAGGTTCTAGTCCAAGCCTCTCGATGATCTTGGAGCAGATCCTGCCAGAATGTAATCTCTGGCCCTAAGGGATCAGCTACAAACAATGAGGCAATCCTTGGCAGAGAAGACAGTCTGGAGAGCACATCCGGGCAGTGGCTCCAATGGTTAGAGTGATGCTTAGAGAACCATAAGAAAAAGAAGAATTAATTAGAGAGGGGTGGCTGTGTTGGAACCTCAGATAAATGGAGATAAAGTAGAGAAGGTATATACACCCAGCTCAAAGAGGGTGGATAGAAAAGAAGCTATGAAGTTGACCAGATCAGGTTTGAGCAGTGAAGCAATTATTTCTTGTTTTAGTATGCTGCACCAATAAAATGTTTCAAATCTACAGGAACCGAGATTTGTTCCTTATTTCATTTTCCACTGCTGCCTCTTCTCCCTCTGTTCATTCCCATTACTTTCAAAGTGCTGCTCCCACTGCCTTGTCTGGCTTTGGACTTTGCTTAACTTTTTAATTGTCAAGCGCTGGCACAAGGTATGAAAACCTGTGGGACATTCTTTGGTGTTATTTTCAGCTGCCTTCTAGGGGTTTTTGCTTTGAAGCAGTGAAAAGGGGGTAATCCCCTTTGCCTACTGAAGAGCCAGCATAAATACTTAACATGACACTAGTCTTCTAGTGCTTTCTGGATTTCAACACCCTTCCCCAACCAAGATTCTGGTTAGGAGATTGGGACATTAAATCCAACCCATTTAGAAGCCCCATATTTTGGGAAGGCTGTTTCATATCCAGCATCTGATGCCTCCACTACTACTCAATAGTAATTAATGAAATTGTGCAATATTTATGCAACACGTTTTGTAGGACTCAAAGACAGTTTTGCTGCTATGTCATTCATTGTTATTTGTCATTGAAATCTGTTTAGATTATAATCATCCTTTAAACCGACTAAATCAATTTTTAAAAACTACGTCAATTCCAAAACATCTGCATGGCTGGTAGATTCACGAGATGAAGGAAGTGTGATTTAGAAACTGGTGATGTTCATTAATTAAACTATATTTTTCATACTTACAACAGAGTACACTCTGCTTGCCCAAGACTTTTGCTGCCGAAGGCAAAGCAGGAAACAATCTTTCTGTCCGTCTCCAGTCCAGATACATATTCTGGCATTAAAGAAAAAGGAAAAGAAAAAAGACAGCTCGTGTAAATTAAATATCTGACAGTTTGCTTCCCTTTTGTTATTCTCAGAAAAAGCAGCTGCCTGAAGCCACTGTCTCAATTTGACCAGTGGTCGTCAACCCAGTCCTGAAATTTTAATCAGAACCAGAGTAAGTGTAGTCCCTCAATGAGCAGCTCCCATAATTATAACTTGCCTTTACAGATTAAACAATGGAAGTTTTAATTACCCAAATTGTAATTAGGCTACTCACATATAAACTTTTTAGCAACGATGGCATTGGTCAATCAGATCTAGTACTTTGTACTGTATGTGTGCAGGGGGAAGTCCTTTTGCACTTTAAATTGTACCCGGGTTATATGTATGATTGTTCTACTAATGAGCAGCGAACACAATTGGGTAATCTTAGGAGCAACTAAAATGTCCCATTCTGGAGAACAGCATTTGGAGTTGTTAAAATGAACTCACAATTAGCATATTGATGAGTATTTTTTCATTAAGCCATAACAAAAATGAAATAATGTCTCTCTCTGCCTTGCCCTCCAGTATAATCCTAATACACCATCAACTATACAGGCTGTTTCACGAAGTTTCAATGGCCCTGCCTCCCTAGACATAGAGGCCTGAAGTATATTTAGGGATTTAAGAGTTCCCAAAGAAAAAGAGAGAGCTGGGAGATGGGATCCTTGGAAAGAGGAGCCAGATAGTAAGAAAAACCAGATGGTTGAAAAACAGCAAGTTAATCCATCAATAAACCCTCTGGCTAAATCACCCCTTGCATTGGGAGAGAAGTGGGCACGGAGCTCCTCTAGCCTAGCCACTCTCATCATTCCTTCAACGTTGAAAATCGGACTGGAGATGCATGTGCTGGGGAAGTTGTGTCCCTCCAGTTCACGCAGCTCTATCGTTTCTAATATTCCTCCCACTGACTCTGAGGGTTAAAGTTGATGGGAACTGGAGTCCAACAATCTCTGGAGGGTTGGTCTGGTAAGTCTAGAACGGCCAATGATGGGAAGATGTGGAATGAGACAGCAAATTGCTTGGCGACCTGCATGTTTTGAGGAGTTAATTAGAGTTAATTATACTAAAGGACGCAGTGGCTCAAGTGGCTAAGATGCTGAGCTTGGCGATCAGAAAGGTCAGCAGTTCGGCGGTTTGCATCCGTAGCGCCACATAATGGAGGGAGCTCCCGTTACTTATCCCAGCATCTGCCAACCTAACAGTTCGAAAACATGTAAAAATGTAAGTAGAAAAATAGGGACCACCTTTGATGGGAAGGTAAACAGCGTCCATGTGCCTTTGGCGTTTAGTCATGCCGGCCACATGACCACAGAGACGTCTTTGGACAGCGCTGGCTCTTTGGCTTTGAAATGGAGATGAGCATCGCCCCCTAGAGCCAGAAACGACTAGCACGTATATGCGAGGAGAATCTTTACCTTTATACTAATTAGCTTGTAAATGAATCTCAGATTTTTTTCAATGAAATTCTAACCAGATATATATATATATAGTATTGCAATACCTTTGCTGCATCTGACTAAGCGAGGAGCTTATCAGCTGCTGCTGCTGCTGCTTCCTATGGCTTTGCAGCTTTTCTTCTCTACATATGTATGTTTCCAACACATCCAACCACTGGTCCCCACTTGCATATCTTGTTTGAGGAAGTTGTATGAGGCATTATTCCTTTGTGCGTGAAATGGCTGCTTCCAAATTAAGTTGAAATATTGGCCACTTCCAAGCAGGACTAGTAGTGTTCAGTCCTCTTTCATATTTATGAAATTTAATGAGAATAAGTTCAGAACTTCTTATATTCCCACCATTTCTGACTTTGTTGCATGAAAACTATTAAAGAGGATAATATGGGTTAGCTCTGTAGTCTTTGGCTTATGACTACAATTGAGCCTAAAATTTCTGTTGCTAAGGGAGACTGAGTGAGTTTTGCCCCATTTTATGGCCTTTCTTGTAACAGTTGTTAAATGAATCACTGCCATTATTAAGCTAGTAACACACTTGTTAAGTGAATCTGGTTTCCCCGCTGATTTTGCCTGTCATGAGGTCGCACAAGGTGACCTGGGGACTCTGCAACCATTATAAATATGAGTCAATTGCTAAGCATCTGAATTTTTATCATGTGTCCATGGGGAAGCTGCAACAGATATATGTGGGGAAAATGGTCATAATGATCATTTTTTTCAGTGCTGCTGTAACTTTGGTCACTAAATGAACTGTTGTAAGTCAAGGACTACCCGCAGTGCTTTTCAATTGCTAACACAGGTTTTCTCCATCTGGAAACTGTTTTGAGTTTTGCACTTCACAAAGTTCTCCAGGCTTTGTGGAAGCCAGGTCAATAAGTTTTTGAATCTTTCCAACATTACAACTGCCCCAGTTTCTGGCTGTTCCTTTATGCGTGTTCTTAAAACATAAATAAAGAAAACAGAGTGGAGGTACTTTTTTTAGAATAATGGAGCCACTCTAGAAATTGCTACCTGTCTAAATATACTTAATTTTCTCAGAGTAGTTTTAAAGAATGGCTTGGCAACGCTGAAAGCAGAAGTTGTGTTGCTTCACTTTTACTCCATCACGAAAGTAGCTTTGGGTTTGTTTTTGTTTTTTTCAAACAAAGCCCTATTTTCTTTCAGCAAAGAACAAATAAATAGATAGATGCCAAAAACTTCAGTACGTTAATAAGCAAAGCTAGATTCTCTTCTCAGCCAAGAGACACACAACGAGCTTTATCAGCTGCAACCTCAAAAGCAATCCTAATTGTTTTTAGCGGTGGGTGGAAATCCCAAGGCATCCTAGTCCCTGGTGTGTCATATAAATCAAGTGTAATCATGAACAGTAACTGTTGACTGGTTAGCAACGTATGGTATCTACGAGCTAAACTGGGATTGCTGTTTGGAAGACTCTATGTGTAGTTTTATACCAGAGTGGTGAGGTGTCCATCCTCCTTTTTAAGGTGTTCATTTGATGTATGGGAGAGAGAGGGGGATGAGTGTGCACATTTTATTAATTATGGCTTTTGGAAGAATTGTGTCTTTCACAACTCCTTTGAATAAATACAGGTGGATACTTCTTTTGCATGGCCCCATAAAACTATGCAATAAATGCACAGGAGGAGAGAGACTTCTGGCCTGGAGTCATCCCAGCCCTTATTAGTTTGAGCTTCTACTTCCTCAGATAAAGAGCTGATAGAGTTTCTTCAGCCTATGCTCGGTACTCCCTCTCACTGCCAATGCACTACAGCTATAATCTCATTCTATTAATCGCCCACCCCTTCCTTCCAAGTGGCCACTTCAGCACTTTCCTGCCTAGCAAAGCCAGAGCACATTCCCAGCCCTCATCAGACCATTCAGAGCCCCTGACAGCCACAAATACCTGACGCCGACACCTTCTCGCTCTGTATCGATCCTCTTTCCTTTCCAATCAGTGCTGCCAGGGTGATGGATCAGAGAAGCTTTGGCCTTGTGCACCCTCTTCCCTCCCCCCCCGTCTTTCTCCACTGATGCAACCACAACATGTGGGAACTCGGAGGAACACCTGATTCCTCCATTGTAGTCTCATACAGAAGTTAAGCTGGGCCTACAACGGCCTAGCTGTGCCAGCACAGTTCCATGCTCTGTTTCATGTTGCTTTCTTTCTCTTGACAGTAGGCTTCTCTTCAACTGACATTTAATGTCAATGTGACTTCTAGCACAGGGTTCCCCAAATCCTGGTCCATGGACTGGCAACGGGCCACGGCATCCCGGAAATCAGGCCACGCAAACAAACGAAGCCCCGTGTAGGCAGCTTGTGAAACCACACCCTCTCCCGGCCGCAGAAACGCCTCTCTCCATGCAATCGGTTCCTGGTACCCAAAAGGTTGAGGGACGCTGCTGTAGTATATCTGATGAGGATTTTGATCCAGGCCTTCCCAATGAGCGATGGTGGCGAATGGTTGGGGGTGGTTGAAGCCAGGATTTGTAATGTTTGCTGCACTGTTTCTCTTCTTTTCATTTTGCTGCTTAACCATAGGCAAAGATTAATAACTGGATATGCAGAAGGACTGGGAAATTAATTTGCTCAAAATATTTTTTTATTAAATCTGCAGGGTGCTGTGCATTTTGGATTAAATAGAACTTTAATGAGGCCATGGTGAGCTACGTATCCCTGCTGAAGCAGGATAGAGTTTATGGTGGAGATTGGTGGCCACAGGCCACTCCAGACAGCTGGTTCTTGTGACTAAACCACGGAAATTGAGGGTTTTGTATTGAGCTTATGAGTCAAGTGTATTTAGTATTTAGTATTTATTTGATTTGTCAGACGCTTACAAGATATAGATATAAGAATAAATATAGTTTTGAATACATGAGATAGATACTTATAAGAAAAATAAAAAACAATAGGACAGGGACGGAAGGCACGATTGGTGCGCTTATGCATGCCCCCTACAGGCCTCTGAGGAAGGGTGTGAGGTCAATAGTAGAAAGTCTAAGATTAAAGTTTTGTGGGGGTTGGGGAAGAAACCACAGAGTCAGGTAGAGTATTCCAAACATTGACCACTGTTGCTGAAGTCGTATTTTCTGCAGTCAAGTTTGGTGCAGTTAACCTTGAGTTTGTATCTATTGTGTGCTCTTGTATTGTTATGATTGAAGCTGAAGTATTCATTTGCAGGTAGGACATTGCAATGTATGATTTTATATACTATACTTAGAGCGGACCGAAGACGGCATAGTTCTAGGTTTTCTAGGTCTAGAGTTTCAAGTCTGGTGGCATAAAGTATTCTGCAACGAGTGGCTGGGAGTCAAGAGATTCCATCTAAGCATATAGTCATAATGCAACTTTTACATACAAAAAAAAGCTTATCAGAACCTCATTCTTTAATAAGCATCTTTGGAATTCCTCTTTACTGCTCTTAAATATTAAGAATCTTCAGCACGGCAAGTTTTAATCACATTCATTGAATGGGTTTCCGTCTCCTTAGCTTTGAATACCACATAAAGGACTAGAAAAATATTACTACTTAGAATAAACAGCTAACGTGTTGATTTTTGAAAGTTAAAAGTGGACTAAATGTTCAGATGGATTTGGAATAAAACATTTGAAATTAATTATAAAAGTCTTTCCCATGGGAAACTGTCATTGTTTGAATTCTTTGGGGAAAAAAACCCAACATGACAGGAAGGGATTGTGAAGACACTGGACAGAACTAGAAGATACTAAAGATTAAGTTAAAGGAGAAGAGTACTTAAATTCGACTTGTTAATAAAGAGTGGAGCAAAATGTTTTTAACAGGGGATGTTTTGAAGAATATTTTTAAACAATGGATTCGGGAATTAATTTTAAGAATGTCTGACATCGTAAATAGATGGTGTATTGTAATGATATCTCAGAAGAATAAGCTAAATTAAGTTTGAAATGGATTTGAATGTGGATTTAAGTATAACAAATTATAAGAACAATATGGAAAAAGATACATAACAAGCAAAACTGGTTGATGTCTTAATGCTTAATAAAGACATACAAATATCAAACCAGAAGAGTGATTTGGATAATCTTTTTTTTTTTTTTACTGAATGTACAGAAGAGATCTGATATGTTTTAAAGGATTTTCTGAGAAGGGACAAAAAATAAAATAAAAAGAAATAAAGTTCTAGGACAGGCCTGTAAACTGGTGGCCCGTAGGCCAAATACGTCACATGTAGGACATGCCCACCACAGCTCCACAAAGGCAAAAAGCATCACAATATATCATGATCCGGCCTGTGACGTGATCAAGTTTGACACTCATGTTCTAGGACATTATTCGAAGGGGTTAAAAACCAGGATTGTTAAAAGTAGAGGCGGGTGGGGTGGGGGGGAATATAGAGTTGGCTTATTTGTTCCAGGTTAAAATAAATACCAGTATATAATAATCTCTGATAATTCTTAATGAACTTTTGCTGATAAGGAAAAAATGATGAGGCTTTTGGGTTTTGTTTGCAGTTGAGACATGGGGAGATGGGAAGAAAAGAGCACTCGTATTTTTAAGAGATGGTACTATATTACTAAAATTGGTTGTGATGAAGGAGGAAGTTGCTTTTTAACCTTTTTCCTTTTCCACATTTTCTATTTTTTATTTTTTTATATCCTACAGTTTTTATTTTCTCTAACTAATCTCTAATAAAATATGTGTGTGTTTGTGTACACACACACACATACAAACACTTAGGTTTAAAGCAAAAGTGGCAGAATCAGGTTGCTTTTTAAGACAAAAACTCAACCACAGAATGTACATTTCATCAGCCACCCACCTCTCTCTTATATCCCCCCCCCCATTGCATCCAATGTCAACGTAATTCTTTTCTCTCCTGTTTTTATCTGTTGAAATCAATGGCCTGATAAATGAGAATGCATAAGGGAAGACCTCAAATAATGAAATATCTCTTGGGATTATATTTTAAATGATTAACTTTACTGCCTTGAATGAAAACGGAGCAATCCAGCGAATCATTTCAAATACAAATCTATATTTTGGATGCGCTGTCTCCATGGGTGGGGCCCGGATTGTGGTCCCTGTTCCCTCCTGTTAGCAAAGAGCCCAGGCAATATTCATGTTATTCCACTTAGTTTGCACAAGGTATGTACAACAGGAAAGGCTGAATCTTTAGTAATCAAAATATCTTTCTACAGCTGTTTTGGTTTCCCTCTCTCCCTTTTTATGGAAAGACACCAGCCAGAATAAGCAATGGAAAGCACCAGAAATTTATAAATGCCCCCGATCCCACCTGCCCCCTTCTCCAAAAAGGCAACCAGCTTATACAAAAAAAATTCATCTGGAATCAACCTTATAACCTAGGGACCATGCATGAAGTGCAAACAATGGCTTAAGAAACAGGGTGTGGTGTTGAGGAGAGTCACTTTGAATTTTCAGGCCTTTCTTTAATAAACTTTTTAGGTGGGTATATTTTTGCCACCCTTGAATAGATGTTCACTCTTCTGCTTCTAAGGAATATTGATCTGAAGAGAGGTGGTACGCTTAGCATTTGCTGTAGTTGTTTGTTTTGAGTGTTTGTTGTTTTATGAAGAGATAGATCTCTGCATTCTTTGTGTATCCTGCGCAAGGACAAATGGTGTAGGGATTTTTAGGAGTAATGTAACAAGAGAGCTCATCCATCTCTTGACGGACAAAAGATATACACCTTTTCTGCCACTGAATCAAACACTGGCTCAGTCATTGCTCTCCATGCTCCTGATGGGATGCCTGGTTTTTTTTTTTTTTTTAAATTAATGTCTGTTCCTTTACTCCTTTATCAACAACAACAATGAAACTACTGTTTTAAGGGGCAAAATTGCTTGGGTGATTTAATGTGAGAGGGCATCTAAAGGGGCTACTTTTGCACTAATGGCAGGAAAGAGTCTTCCAGGTTAATCTTAATGCACCAAACTGGTTAGATCCAGGTGACCTTATGAATTCTTCTAGATTACTTTATCATGACCCGGGCTGAAAGGACCAACCCTGGATTCATAATAGCTTATAGCTAATATTTGTTCACCGTCATCCAGCATCTCTCAAATAGACAGGTATCTCTACAAATCAGATTAAAAATTAAATAAACAAATAACCGTCTCTTAGAGATCTCTTACATACCATAGTACCAGTTGTCCATTCAGTCTGAAGATGGACGTGCAAACATAGCTCGATGGGCAGACAGACTGGGAGATGAAACAAGGGACAAGGACAACCCAGGAGATTTGCTGCTGTCTACAGGCAGCAAATGTTCCTTTTCTTGGCATTCAGTTTGCAAACTACCCAAGGTCAGTGAAATTGTCTTAGTATCTGAAGCAGAACAGCCCTCCACAGCCTCTTCTTGCTTCCTTCCTATAAAGGGCGGTTGTGATCGTGTCATTTACTTCACTTTTCATGGCGCCTGCCTTGAAGTGTTTAAGAAGGGATCCTTCTCTGGAGATCCATCACTTAATAGGTGAACTCCTAATTGTAGGTGAAAGATCTCAAGCTTTCTTAAGGCTTTGGCGTTCTCTCTTTCCCCAAGTAAAAAAGCAATAGTAAACCAGGGATAACATTTGGAGAAAAGAAAGAGTGGGATTCCCAGATGTTGTCTGAAATGGGTCTGAGGAGAGATGAAAAACTTCAAGAACCAGGGGAAATGTTTTTTGCTTCTTCTTGACTTTATCTCTTTGTGTCATTCCCTACTACCTCAGTTTTAGAAGGAATTGGGCGGGGTGGGGAACAAGTGGTAGAATGTACTACCAGTCCTAGTTACTGTTTCTACAACGTATTCTACATGGGACTGCCCTTGAAAAGCATCCAGAAACTCCAGTTTATTCAAAATGTGGCAGCCCGCATGTTTTGTGCAGACCTAGGTGTGCATATGTGTTACCTCTCCCGTGGGAGCTGCATTACTTGCCATTTGGCTTCTGGGTGCAATTCAAGGTGCTGGTTGCAGTCTTCAAAGCCCTTCATGCCTTGGGACCAGGTTATCTGAAGTCACATCCACCTAACCTACGAGAGCAGAGGGGGTATCAGAATGGCAATCTGCAGGATGGATGCATCATGCGCAGGCCCCGCAGACCCCAGCTCCACAAATGGAAAAGATGTTGCAACGTGACGTCGAGTTTGACACCCATTCATGGAGTGTGGAGACAAGGATTGTTGCAAGTCCCATCCCTAAGGAGGTACATCTGGCAGAACTCAGAAGAAGGGCCTTCTCTGTGGTAGCTCCTTACCTTTGGAATATCATCCTTTCAGAAATTAGACTGGGCCCCACTTTGACACTCTTTTGTAAGGCCCTGAAGACTTGGCTTTACCAGTAGTGCCTGAGGAACCCAGAAAGGGATGGAGCCCACCAAATGGCTCATTTGACTGTGTGTTGTTGCCAGGGAGGTGGGGAGTTGTTGTTTTTCCTATATTGTGTTTTTATTGCTTGTAAGCTGCCTAGAGTTGCTGTGAGTGAGTAGGCAGCCATATAAATTTCCTAAATAAACTGAAGTACAGTAAGTAAAATGCAACTGGAATTAAATATGGATGTGTTGACTCATAATGGGCTTTTGTTAAGTACTGTTTTGAATATTAGAGATGAAATATTCAAACCCTGCCTCTCTGCTATAACTATAGCCTTCTTCCATTTCATCTCAAATAAGAGAAATGGCAGCCAAATTGATGATTCCCCTTTCAATAATAATCTTACATTGCATAATTATGTTTAACTAGTTATTCAACAAAACTGCCTGAGATGCTGGTGAATAGATGCTAGCAAATTTCCAGTGGAGTGCCCGACACTCTTGTTTTAGTATATAAAATACATCCGTATGATGAAATCGGATTTTGAAAAATTCTTTGTGTAGGCATGGCTTTTTTGCTCATTTGGTGCCCCACTTTTTGCTACACAAAAGTTAATTTTAAAGGTTTGAAATTTACAAGAGGCTGCTAAGAGAGGACCTTTGCGGTCTTGATTTATTCACCTAATTTTAATTTCCAGGTATTTCCTCCCAGAATGGTAGGAAGGTAGCATGTCCTATATGAGAGATGAATTGTCTGCTTTCAACAGCCCAATCAGTTCACGAGTAAAGATAAGGTCAGCTTTACGTTAAAGTCATCCCAGCTGGCAGTTTTCTGTTGTGCCCTGCAAGGCTTCCCTCACCCTAGTTTCCTAGTGCTCCTTTCCTAGCCCCCATGGTAATTCCCACCACTCCCATTTCTTCAGCAGCCACATGCTTTGTTAGCACACTGGGGTTCAAAAGTCCGATTAGTCATTAGGAGAGCAAAGGGTCAATGTACCAGTGTGCCTTCCTCTCCATTTAACTAATTTAACCGTGGAATTGTTACAAATTCTATTTTATTAGAGTCTTGTTTCTCAGTCGAGCTGAATTACCCAAATCTCATTTTCTCAGAAGTGCTGAATATGTAATTAGAGGAAAAATTATGCTCCTGTTTCCTATTAGCGTGGAGCATGCATGTGAGAGAGAGAGTGTCCACACATGGTTGGATCATTTTGTGTGTGTGTGTGTGAGAGAGAGAGAGAGAGAGAGAGAGAGACTAGTTTGTGAACTCCGCTTTGGGTGTGTGCGAGCACACGTCTTTGTCTTAATTTATAGATTCACAGATATAATTCCTCAAATCCTCATCTGGTCTTACAGGTTTTTTACAAATTGTGTGAATGTGGATGTCTCTATTTCCAGGCGCCAGAGTCTGTGTGTACATGGTTTTGTATGAGAGTGCATATTTTATCAAGCAAAGATTATTTAGGGAACATGTATTATTGAGGGAACAGAAAAATCTTAATATTTTGGTATTATTTTAAAACTGGCTGCCTACAAACCTTCTTAACTGACCAGACATCCATTTTTTTTTCCCAGAAAAGGAAATTGAATTTCTGCTTGGGATGCACATGAATAGGGAGGAAAGGGATAGTTGGTACTTTTTGGTTTCCGCAAATCAATAGAAAGGAAGTTTTCATGCACTTCTTTAAGGCCGTTGACCACAGAGCAAAACATCAAGGCTCTAACATTTTGGACCCATATAAATTGTTGAGATCAATTGATTTTGTACATCAAATAACTCATGTGGTCTCCTATGTCTAAACATGTAAGACTATGAAATTGAAGGAGGTAAAAGACAAGTTGGAATAAAGCATAACTAAGTAAAAACAATGAAAACAATGAAATATAGTTTCAAAGTCTTCCATTATCACATAGGAGCCTGGGAAGTGGCATTGTGTGAGAGTCACAATGTATCCTTCAAACTGGAAAAGATCTCCTGGCTACTTGTGTTGTGTTTTTTCAAGCTCGACATATGAAGAACTGAATTTGATGTCTTTGTCCTACTCTGCCATTAGGCTTCATTCCATGATATGTTTGCCAATTTGAATTGATTTCCTCCACCCCCACCCCCAACTATGGATAAAAATCTGATAACGAATAACAACATTTTTATCCACTCAGAGTTCATCAAGAGTTTTTTTTCCCCCTGCCTCTGTTATCCGTGTGACAGCTTCTGTGTTCTTCTGCTCTGAGAAGGAATGGGTGATCTAAGGTCATTCACTGAATATTTTGATCAGGGGTTTTGAGCCTGAATTTTATGAATGGTATACCTTTGATTTTAATGTCAAATAAACATGGAGGCTCTGGATTCCTGATTTATAACTATATAAGCTGATCTTGGAGAATTCTCTTTAATTTCATAGATTCTGCAGTCTTGAGTTATCAACAATAGACAGTATATCAACCATCTGTACTTCCTATCCTTATTCCTGCCGTACAGTTTCAAAGCCAAGCTTTTTATGAGGGACTTATATGTCATTATTTTTTTCCCTCTCATCAAAGTCTCCTTAAATTATTTGCCAACCTGGGCCATAGAGAGGATTTTAAAAATCCTGTTTTCAAGATAACAAACTCCCCTGTGAAAATATACATTGCTCAAAAAAATAAAGGGAACACTTAAACAACACAATGTAACTCCAAGTCATTACAGTTCTGTGAAATCAAACTGTTCACTTAGGTAGCAATACTGATTGACAATCAATTTCACATGCTGTTGTGCAAATGGAATAGAGAAGAGGTGGAAAGCATAGGCAGTTAGCAAGACATCCCCAATAAAGGAGTGGTTCTGCAGGTGGTGACCACAGACCACTTCTCAGTTCCTATGCTTTCTGGCTGATGGTTTGGTCACTTTTGAATGCTGGCAGTGCTTTCACTCTAGTGGTAGCATGAGATGGAGTCTACAACCCACACAAGTGCTCAGATAGTGCAGCTCATCCAGGATGGCACATCAATACGAGCTGTGGCAAGAAGGTTTGCTGTGTCTGTCAGCGTCGTGTCCAGAGCATGGAGGCGCTACCAGGAGACAGGCCAGTACATCAGGAGACATGGAGGCCTTAGGAGGGCAACAACCCAGCATCAGGACCGCTACCTCCGCCTTTGTGCAAGGAGGGACAGGAGGAACACTGCAGAGACCTGCAAAATGACCTCCAGCGGGCCACAAATGTGCATGTGGCTGCTCAAATGGTCAGAAACAGACTCCATGAGGGTGGCATGAGGGCCCGACATCCACAGGTGGGGGTTGTGCTTATAGCCCAACACCGTGCAGGATGTTTGGCATTTGCCAGAGAACACCAAGATTGGCAAATTCGCCACTGGTGCCCTGTGCTTTTCACAGTTGAAAGCAGGTTCATACTGAGCACATGTGACAGACGTGACAGGGTCTGGAGATGACGTGGAGAATGTTCTGCTGCCTGCAACATCCTCCAGCATGACCAGTTTGGCAGTGGGTCAGTAATGATGTGGGGTGGCATTTCTTTAGGAGGCGGCACAGCCCTCCATGTGCTTGCCAGAGGTAGCCTGACGGACATTAAGTACTGAGATGAGATCCTCAGACCCCTTGTGAGACCATATGCTGGTGCGGTTGACCCTGGGTTCCTCCTAATGCATGACAATGCTAGACCACATGTGGCTGGAGTGTGTCAGCAGTTCCTGCAAGATGAAGGCATTGATGCTATGGACTGGCCCACCTGTTCCCCAGACCTGAATCCAATTGAGCACATCTGGGACATCATGTCTCGCTCCATCCACCAGCGCCACGTTGCACCACAGACTATCCAGGAGTTGGGGGATGCTTTAGTCCAGATGTGGGAGGAGATCCCTCAGGAGACCATCCGCCACCTCATCAGGAGCCTGCCCAGACATTGTAGGGAGGTCATATAGGCACGTGAAGGCCACACACACTACTGAGCCTCATTTTGACTTGTTTTAAGGACATTGCATCAAAGTTGGATCAGCCTGTAGTGTTTTTTTCCACTTTAATTTTGAGTGTAACTCCAAATCCAGACCTCCGTGGGTTGCTAAATTTGATTTCCATTGATAATTTTTGTGTGATTTTGTTGTCAGCACATTCAACTATGTAATCAACAAAGTATTTAATAAGAATATTTCATTCATTCAGATCTAGGATGTCTATTTTTTGTGTTCCTTTTATTTTTTTTGAGCAGTGTATATTGATCATTCCATTTCCTCTTTATTTTCAAATTTAGCTTCCAATGTTATTAAATGTTCACTTTCTATGAAATCCTAATTTCCATTTATAATTTAACAATAAACAGAAGGATTAAATATCTAATAAAAGGAGCAATAGAAAGTCTAGATGGCATAAACAGCCAAAGCTGGGCTTTGAATTTCAATTTGTTAGGCCAACAGGTGCAAAACAGACCTGAATGGAACTATACCTAACAGGTTTTGCTTGTCTTGTGAGCAGATGCATGCAATACTATAAACACATGTTGTTATCGATAACATAATAGATTATCCTGAATCTGTAGTTTTGTAAACACACTTGGATTCCTCTGAAGCTTCTTTTCCCAAGCTAGCAGTCCCCTGTAATGGTTATTTTCCTATTATTAATTCATGTGGATATTCAAAAGAAATAGTCTTTTCTTTTTGACTATTTCCCTTTGTTAGTTATCTGTCATAAAAAAAATGGGGGGGAACTGTCAAATGAGACCAAAGCATTTTGTTGGAATCAAAGCTGCAAGTTGAAGGATGGTCCTATCGGAGATATACCGTATATACTCGAGTATAAGTCAACCCGAATATAAGCCGAGGCACCTAATTTAACCACAAAAAACTGGGAAAACTTATTGACTCGAGTATAAGTTGAGGGTGGGAAATGCAGCAGCTACTGGTAAATTTCAAAAATAAAAATAGATACCAATAAAAACTTTCACTAGGACAGTTGAGAATAAGTTTGATGTTCACAATTTCCTCTTTGAAAGAGACCAGTAAATAGGGAACAAGAAGATGAAGAAAAAGAAGTGTGTTTTTTCACTTTTCACACTGCAGTGAACAAAAATGGCATCATAGGAACAGGCTTATTCTCAGCCCACAGGTTTGTTTCTGATTTCTTCCCTGATTTAAGGGAAATTTGGGAAACAATCTCACTATCATGAAAGGTTTGATTGATTCACTAATCCAAAAGATGATGATGATGACAGTGGTAGGCAGGAGTCACTCTCTCCCTTGCAAGAAAAAACCAAGAGCCGTTCTTATGATATCTCTCTCTCTCTCTCCCCCCCCCCAATAAAGTCAAGCCCTTTCCAGCACGCGCGCGCGATCCGCCCCCGCCCCTTTGCACCTTGCAAATGCAAAACCCCAGGGTTTTTGCATTTGCAAGGTGCAAAGTGGCGGGGGCGGATCGCGCATGCGTGCTGGAAAGGGCTTTACTGTATTACGGGGAGAAAGAGAAAGAGGGAGAGATCATAAGAACGGCTCTTGCTTTTTTCTTGCAAGGGAGAGAGTGACTCCTGCCTCCCACTGTCATCAACATCTTCTTCTTTTGGGTTAGTGAATCAATTAATTTGGGAAATGATCTCACTATCAGAAAACAACGCGAGCTGCCACCACCACCTCCTCCTCCCCCTCCTCCCGAGTGGACTGAAAGCAGCTGGAGCTGAGGAAATGAAGCTGAGTGGAGCGACCTCTGCTCGCGTTGCTTTCTCAGCCTAGAGCTCAGAAAACAATGCGAGCTGCCTCCCCCTCCTCCCCCTCCTCCTCCCCCTCCTCCCGAGTAGACTGAAAGCAGCTGGAGCTGAGGAAATGAAGCTGAGTGGAGCCGAAGCAACCTCGGCTCGCGTTGTTTGCTCAGCCTGGAGAAAGGGGAAGGGAGCTCATCTGGACCAAGGGTGAGTCTCCCCCTCAGTTTCCCCTGAAGGATCTTCTGTCGCTTTTGCCTTCTCCCTACATCTTCCCTCTGTTAAAATCCCCCCCCACACACACACACACACTTATTTTCGGTTGGATAGATTTCGTGTCTGAGCATTCTCACATGGCGGTGGGTCTTCCCCCCCAAAAAAACAGTTAAAAAAAGAAAAAACAATATATCCTCAAGCAAGAACTTTTCTGCTTCCGATTACCCCCATGCTTAAAAGTTGCAAAGGAAACACGGAAGCAGAGAAGCGGCTGCCCAGCTTCAGAGCTCCACACCATTCTTTTTTCAGAGGGGAATCTGACTCGAGTATAAGCCGAGGGGTTTTTTTTCAGCACAAAAAATGTGCTGAAAAACTCGGCTTATACTCGAGTATATACGGGTAAATGTATTTACCTTGATTTTCTAACTCACTTGATCCCCAAAGTTTAGGGCAGGAAGCATCAATAATCCAATAACTCTTATGAAAAAATATCATGTGGAAAAGTTTATTGGTGCTTTTTTTCAGGTGGCCTATGTTAACACCAGCAATTATACACAAACTTTCAATAAATCCTTCCTATGGAGCAGGTGAATATGGCTTGGTGGGGGAGATGAATAGCCTGTCTGGATGGAGCATGTTCTAAGACATTATCTCTTTTTCTAGTGAGAATTTCCTGCAGGCAGAATATGATAGAGAGTGATAGGTAAAATGTTTTTAAAGCTCTACATTATTTTATCCCCACATTTAATCTCTTGTACCATGTGTAATGCCTTCATGAGGAGGTTGAAAGTTAGATGGTGAGAAAATCCTATTCTTCTCTCTCTCACACACACACACACCCCTAGGAAATAGGAGCAACTGACATTTAAGTTAGAGACAGAGAAGAGGAGATGAAGTAGTGTGGAGAAAGTTTTCAAAACACAGTGGGTCTAATTTTAAGGGTACTTTTCCCTAGCGTATATCCAGTTGCATTCATTCTATTCAGAAAATGTCAGGGGTAGGTTATTTACATTGCTAAAACCCAGTTAAATTGTTTTCTAGCAATTGGGAAACAATATCGAAATTCCAACCGAGAAATGCTCAAAGAAAAAAAAAGATTTAAATAAGACAGTTTCTCCATATTCTATATTGAAAGCGTTACATTAATGCAAGGCACGGGACTTTTCATGGCACTGTAAATTAGGACTGTACATACGTTTTTGGTCTTGAAAAGTGATGGAAAAAATAACGTAATTCTGCCTGGATCTTAAGTCCAGAATCCACAGCCAAGTTAGAGGGGCAAAATCCCCAGTAATGAATGTTCGCTTAGAACAGCAACCAATAGATCTAGAGTCAGTGCCTTAGTTGTCCTGACATATCATAGCCATTGGTGTTGATAGTGGTGTCTCCAGCATTCTCCTGTTTTCATATTACATCATTACAGTACATGCAGGCATGTATAAAAATATATAGGGTCACTTTATTGATTTTTAAATATATGTTACCTCGAACAAAATGGCAGCCCCAAATGACTGCCTTAAAATGGGGAGAGGGTAAAAGATTATGAAGTCTGGAACAAAATTTACTTGGCTGTGTCATTGAGTGGAACCTTGTCCATTGCTGCATCTCCATGCTAAAGTAAGTCTTTCCTGGATGAATTTTTGCTTGTCATGCAGCTGTTAAATGGCTTTGAATGCTTGCCAGATTAAAAAAAAGTTAGCAAAAGTTGGCACTTCAGAACAATTAGTAGATGATAAGGAGGGAGGTTATTGTACCTTTTCCACTGGGTCTCATCTGTGAACTTTCTGCCTGAGTGATATTCTCTTATTTTAACTTATTTTTGCTTTTTTTTTTTTTAATGATCCTGCTAGACTCTTTGATTTAAAATCTAGAACTTATCGGCCGTGTATGTGTGTGTGTGTGATGCACTGCTGGGTTGTTATGGATTCCTTATCATGAGTCTGAGCGTAACCGCTCCAGAATATTCCATCATGAAAAATGGGGGAATTCTAGGTCATGCCTGAAGTGCATGATTGAATTGTCAGGGGGAAATGGAGGCTAAACCTGGCTTTGTGGTCACAATTTAGGACTGCATTTGTATTTTGCCACCCCTCTGGTTGTGGTTGATCATAGCGGTATAATTTCTTCTATAATGCGTCAATTGCAGTCAAATGCTGTGCTGGAGTGAAAGCAGAACTACATGTTCGAGCAACCTTCTCCAACATAGTGCTTTCTAATTTTCATCCTATCTCTTGTAATATAAGAAATTTGAGGTTACTGATCAAAAGCAGCAGCGCTGTGTCAAATTCTCCCAAGCCAAAATATGTAGTGAAACTTCCCCCAGTCTCTGGATGCCATTGTAAATGCCTTCTTTTCTAGGCAGCTATAATGTGACAATTTGAGGATGCAGGATTTTATATATTTTAACATTTAACAGGAAATTTGATGAGTAACTATGACTTTGGGTAGCTGTCATATACTTTTTGTGACATGAAATCCTACAGAGATTATATGGATGCTTGCTCATCTAAATCCTGAGGGGTCAATAGACAGAAAGGGCTTCAGTATTCTTCTCTTATACAGTGTCTGTGCTGTGTCTTATATAGTGTAGAAAGTCCTGTAATCTCAACAGCTCTTTTTAAAAATGCTAGCTTTTCTTCTGCAAAAGTCTTAAATTAAGTACATAAATTTGGAACCAGTTTGAGACTTGTGGCTTGGGACTAGAAGGAAAGCGTGATCAAAGAGGTGCATTTGTAGTCTTAATCCTTGCAGAGAATAATCTGTACTCTCCTGATCCAAGTACCACAGCATCAGAGCCGAAGCATTCGGGATTTCGGGATTGGGATTCTGAACACCTGTGTCTCAGTGCAGGAGAGGGAAGTGCCTTTATTCACCATGATGAAGATCATCCCAAGATTCTTGATGCTGTGCTTAGTATTACTGGGATAATGCTCCATTCTCTCAGCTTGCCCCTTGAAGTGCTCACTTACATAGAGCTGATTCCCTTGGGTTTTAAAAGACACTCCTCTGCTCCCTACAATCTGAGCATCCCAAAAGGAACTCATTCCTTCCTGTAAGCCTGAGGCCCTGTTGACAGAGCAGCTGAATATGCCAATGCTGGAGAGTCCAATTGTGCCCCCTTAGCCAAAGCCTTTGTCCACCATTTTGGCTCTGTTACACAACAGTATCATCCCATCACACTCTGAAATATACATGAAGTTGGCTGAATGCAGATGAAATTGCACCATTTACAGCATTAATATTTCATGCTCTCTCAGCTCCTTGCTTTCTAGCTAAGGAAGACAAGTAACCAGACCCCTCCCCTCTAGACATACATAGGCAATGGCTAGTTCCCGATCACCAGCTGGCCATGGGTGTAAGCTGTGTATTTGGATGGTCTGCATTCGTGTAGCCAATCCAGAGAATGAATAGGTGCTTAGTCAATGCATGAAAGCCCTCTCCTCTGCTTTTAGCAGGCAATTTGCACTTATGATTTCTTTCTGTCACTTGGTTTTGCAATAAACTTTTCTGCTAGGAAACAAAACCAGGCACAATATTTCTGGGTATAAGGGCACAGTATCTTCAGCTTTGCTTTCTGAACACCTAGATTTCAAGGCAGAGTTTTAACTGACTTGCTTGTTTAGCCCGTCATTATGAAATGTGTCATCATTTTGGTGCTGAGTCCCAAATTCCCAGACAAAGGGGCAAGGAAGACAGTGATGTAAAAAGAGTCTTATGAGAAGGCAACCAAATATGGGTCAGCTGTGCATGTGAGGTGAGTCTCTAGATGGATGGGATGTGTGAGTTTGAGTAAGATGTTGAAATACGGAGATGCCAGTTTAAGGAAGAACAAAGTGTTCCTCTGCAGACTGAAAGGGTATAATAGATTTCTAATTTCAGATTATGGTGAAGGAGGATCTTGTTACAGGTTTCAATACCGGCTGTGAGGAAATTCAAAAGCTAGCCCATATATCTTCTTTGCTAGGTTAATCTATGCATTTTTGGGTTGAGCATTTGAAGGAATTGATAGGGCAAAACAAGCTCGGATTAAATCCCAGGAAGATGCAGTTGCCAATCTGTAGCTGACCCAAAGGTGACATGGATGACTGAGCATCTCCATAGACATTCATCTGTAGATGATTGATCTGGCTTGATCCTGGTTCCTAAATTTACTCTTGAATAAGAAAGCAGGTTTGTGACCAAAGTTTTCTTGGAGAGGGCTGTGGCCAGAGGACCGATGCCCAGCTACAGATAGTCTGCCACTTCTAGATTTTTTTTAGATCAGGTAGCACTTTCATTTAGACTATTACAAATAATCTACATGGGGTTGCCTGTGAAAATGAGTGAAAAGCTGCAAAGAGGTTACAATAGCCCAACTATTAGCAGGGAGGGATTAGTAGTGTGACATCTGTTCCTTGGTCACTGCATTAGTTGCCAAAAGGCTTCTAGGTCAGGTTCAAGGTCCTGCCTATTATCTATAAATCCCTGCATGGCTTGGGCCTCAGATCACCTCTTCTGCTTATATTTGACCTTGGCTGCATATGCATTCCTTTTAGGACTACTAGTCTTCCTATTTTGCAGGAGATAAAAGCGGGGTGGGATTTAAATTTTTTAACAACCGGTTCTGTGGGTGTGGCTTAGTTGGTGGGCATGGCTTAGTGGTCATGTGACTGGCTGGGCGTGGCCAACTCAACATCATTCACATCGAGGCACGCATCTCCTCACCTGGCCTCTCATGACTGGGGAAGTTGCAACAGTCGTAAGTGTGAAAAACGGTCATAAGTCACTTTTTTCAGCACCACTGAAACTTTGAATGGTCACTCCACACAAGCAAAGTACCAACAAAGGAGGAAAAAAAACTCCAGAGAGGTTCCTGAGACAGGAAGTCTGGTCCTGCCAAGAATGTAATAAGGGTTAACAGAGAGGCAGTTTCTGTAAGCAACACCAGAATGTTTCCCTCCTGCCTTCCTTACAGGATTAGGCCAGTAATTTCTTCTAACAACCAGTTCTCGGAACTGCTTAGAATGTTAACAAGCAGTTCTAGCGAATAGGTGCGAACTGGTAGAATCTCACCCCTGGATGAAAGGATTGGAAGCTTGAAGTCAAGCCTCTATGGTGGTGGTTCCTGTGTTATGAATAGTTTTCTCCTTTTGCTCCAAAGGTCTTCCATTCCACTTGCATTTTGGAGCATTTTAAAAACTTCATTCTCCCCTCCTTTTGATGTATATTGTGGACCCAGTTTGCCTCAATTGGTTGATTGCTATTTGATTTTGATTTATTTATTTATTTTTCTCTTTGTTATATTTTGCCTGTTATGTAATCCATTCTAAATTTCAAGAGTGGTATATAGAACAAATAAGCAAATCTACCTCTCATAATTGGAATAATAAAAGTAAAGGTTTCTCCCATTCAGTTGGGTCCAACTTTAGGAGGGGGTGCTCATTTGCATTTCTTAACTGAGGTCCATATTGGTCATGTGGCCAGCAAAGCTAAACACCAAGGCTCACAGAATGATGTTACCTTCCCACGGAAGTGGGACTTATCCACTCGCATTTGCATGCTTTCAAACCACTAGGTTGGCAGGAGATGGGACAAGAACGGGAGGTCACTCCATCACGTGGCACTTGGGTCTCAAACTGTCAACCTTCCAGTCGACAAGCCCAGTGTTTTAACCACTAGGCAACCTGCCCCCAATCAAAACATCTCCTGAACTCGTATCTTTGATGGGTTGCAGAGAAGTTAGTTTAAGGGACTAAATCAAGTGTGAGATCTGAATAGGCATTTCCTAACTGACGCTGTCTCTCACCTATCACACTATTGGCATCTGGCAAATCAAATCTTGGCAACCCCTGGGTAACTTCTCTCAACAATAAATGAAATTCTGAAGAACATATTCATTCCACTCTGCAATCTCATTCCCGTGTGCTGCAAGCAATAGATTTATGGCCCAGCCTGCCTAATCCCACTGCAATATTTCCAGGGCCATTAATGAGCTCTGCTGGTCTAGTTGTTGGCAAAAAGTGCATCCTCTACATTGGCAGAACGGATGGATGGATGCTTCCTTCCACTTGGTGGACCGAAGGCCATTCATAATCGGCAAATATGCTACAATAGACAAGTGCAGAACTGGTTGTCTTCTCCTGCTTCTCCCTATCTTTTGTCTCTGGTTCTTTTAGAAGAGGAGCTAGCCAAGAAGCCTAGGAGAGAACACAGTTGTTGTCTTTGTGCTCACATGACAGCTAGTCTCCCAAGGCAGTTTGAGAGAACCTAAATTTAGCAGCCAGCTTTCCCTGTCCCCAGCCCCATCAGCTCCATCCGCCTTCCCCTGTCAGTGTGACTAGTTCTTGTTCCCACCGGTTGGGCTCCCTGCTTTGTATGGATGGTGCATTGTTGAGGGTAATGAAATATTCACAGGTCAATGCTTGGCTGAATGATGGCGTGAGCCGTCAACTCCTTCTCAGGGAGACAATTGCTTCCCAGGCGCAACCTCAGCTTCCTGGTGACTGGCATCAGTGTGAAACAGAGACGAAATTGGGGAAAAAAACAGCAGAGGCTAAGCCACCTAGAACTGAGCCCCACTTGCATCCAGGCCTGGGGTATCAGGGCCAGATTAGAAAGCGGGCAGAAAAAGTTAATGGACGAACAATGGCTATGTTGGAAGTTGGCTTTGGGAAGTTGCAGCAATGCTCCTAAGAGGCTTTATGTAAAGTTAAATTAATGCTAACATTTTAAAAGCCAGCCGCAAGGAAAGCTTCTTTCCCATTTGCTTCTGCTTGTACAAGTTGTGTTGGTCCCATTTATGGTTTCAGCCTTTAGAGTTCCTGGGGCTCAAGAGAGGGACATTTCCAATTAGAGTTTCCTTCCCTTGGACCTCCCAGGAAAAGCCTGTGGGAAAGAGGCTTGCTCTTTTTTTGTAGCCCTTCTCTTTCCTTTGTGAGGTGCTGAGATTTGCACAAATGGAGTGGCTGTGGGGCACTGAGAAGTGGGGAGGGGAGGGAGCTTTGGACGAAAGCTGCTGCTTCATAGGCTTTGAGCCGGGAACATAACACTCTGAGTGTGGTTTTATCTGGCAGCCAGCTTTGTTCTGGCTCAGACCCAGCAAACCCAGGCAGGGACTCCAGTGTGTGTGTGAAACCCTTGACCAATCACGATGTAGACAAATTCCAGTTTTCATTGCCTAACCTACCACCACCATCTCCCAAGCCTAGCAAAACCACTGTAATCCACAGAGCAATTTCCTTTCCAGGAATTACCCTTTCCCATTTTCTTAGTGCTAGCCAAATTGCCATCCAGATTCCTGGTGCACCTATACGCATATATACGGCCTCTTTGCAGGCATGCCCACATATGTTTAGCTATTGGCACTGATGCAACGTATTGTTGCTGTATAAGCAATTGTTTCTGCTGGCTTGAGTATTAGCTGAATTTGTTTGCAGTTGTGACATCCAGGGGAGGTGAGAATGAAGAACAACACATGGCTTTGATTTGCTAAAAGTAAAGGGAGCTACGGATCCCCCAATTCAGCAGTTCCTCTTCCATTCAAAAGGAGGGTGATTTAATCTCCAATAGCAAAGAAGACATACTCGGGCAATACTGCAGGCAGCCATCCTCCTAGTTATAGCAGGATGCCCGTTGGCATGCCAGAATATCCTCACCCAGACAGATGCTAACTTTAAGCACTTGGCAGCTGTGGGACCAATTTAAATGAACCAGGGGGGGGTGCATAAGAAGCTGCACAGGTGCGATCTTCTAGATTGCCTGGCACTGAATTGAAGTGGGCTTGCCTTAAGGTTTAGAAGGCATGGCCCCCGATTCTGGTTTTTTTATCTGACTTTTAATCCTGACCGTCATTCATGTTCATGTGGGGGTGGGTGGAGCTTGGGGCAGCAAATAATGGCAAGTACATGACAACGTCATCATGCAAATCCCAGGTACTTGGCACCAGATTTGCGGCATAGGAGTAAACAGCAACATTTGTGCAATAGCTTCACACTTTGCTGAGAACGTGGCTGCTTCTGAGACCCTCTCGCCTGTATGTCGAACTCCGTGGCCACAGCTCATGTTAAAGCAGGTTAGGCAAGCCATGGGGGCCTTTGACCTTGTGATGTTGGAGGGAGAGATCTGATTAGAGGGCCAGAGGGAAGATTTCAAGGTTGATTTTTCGGAATTTTTCAAGGTTGTTTTTTTTTTTAAAAAAAAATGTTTTTACCTTCAGGGTATAGACCTTTACAGAATGCCAGCAAAGAGAGAGGTCTTGCCACAAAACGACTGCCACCTAAATGCAATGCAAGAGCTGAATGGGACACAGATGAAGAAAGAGTAAACGTGAGCAATCCATTTAATTCAGTGACATGCCCTTAGTCTTCGTGTCCCTGGGCAG
This sequence comes from Hydrophis major, assembly GCA_033807585.1. NCBI lineage: Eukaryota > Metazoa > Chordata > Lepidosauria > Squamata > Elapidae > Hydrophis > Hydrophis major. The sequence goes on along the minus strand of CM066329.1, from coordinate 184,231,325 downwards.
TGAAAGAAGAAGAACCTTCAGCCCATTTAAGGAATTAGATTGGAAATACTATCGATAAATACTGTACTGCTAGGACAGCAACTCAGTTTAGAGCCAGACTAATTTGTTTGTCATCTTTTAAATGACAGCCTGCTTTTATTGTTGCTTGGCTCATTTTTAAATCTCATTCTGACAATAACTGTGGTCAGGTCAGACTAAGAGATGGCTGATTGATATGGCCAGAGGTGGCCAGAGTATGGCACAGTCTTTATATTTTTGACTCAGGGGAGCTTTTCTTTCAGCTCTCAAGCAATACTCAATCTTCTTCGTCTAGCCCCTTCCTGGTCCTACTTCCAGCGGACTAGGAAAGTGAACTATTCTGCCTTTCTCTCAACCTGCTATATATAAAAAGTCAGAAATCTGGAAGGCCGGGAAATAGGTTTCACGTAGGTTGCTTCAGCAATTGAGAGCCTGGGAGCGGTGAGCTCAGGGCAGATGCCACGGCTGTAGTTAGTCATAACCAGCTGCTGGTCCCTACAGCCTCTTTGGAGCCTGATGTTGGGGCCGTTGCACTGATAGGAAACTAGCCCAGCTGGTGGACAGATGGCATTTTGGTGGCATGGCTATGCGGGATATTAATTGATTGACCTACCATTGTCATGTCCCATGTATGTTCAGGGGTGCATAGCTTTCTCCTCTATGCTGCTCTAGTGCTTTCCAATTGAATGAGGATGTGAATCTTTACACCGATTATCACAATAACATCCCAATTTATCCCATGCCACAAAAAGATAACACGAAGGCTCCCCAAAGAGGAAGACTTCCATTTTCTTCATGCAAAACAAGGGGGGAATCCACTACGTGGTGGTATGGCACAGGGGTGAAATTCAGCTGTTGTGAATTAATAAAAGTGCTTGAATAAAGATTATTAAAAGCTTAAAGTAAAGTGCAGGGTTCTGGCCCTGCACTTCTGATTGGCCGATAATAGCGATATCGGATTGGTCCATTCAGGAGAATCTGATTGGCTATTAACGAGCCTTTCCCATTGGTTAAAGGAGCTAGCGCTCCCTGTGTTTTCATTGGCTAAATACCCAAGAGCTTGCCTATATAAAGGGGGCTGTTAAGGCCGTTCTCAGAGCTGTTACACCATGTTAAATAAAGAGTTGAAGTTCACTGTTCACCGACTCGTCTCCATTCTTGCGCCCATGCGCAGAACTTAACATCAGCCACCTCAGCCTGGCTCAGTAGAGGCGGTAGGAATGATTTGTATCCGTAAAAAATCGCCCCAGGTTGCTATTTCTATTGTACCAAGAAACGCCCACAGAGCCAGTAGGGGGAAATTTTGAATTTCACCCCTGGTATGGCAAGAAATGTTGCTTCCCCATTCAAACTAAAGAGGTCCTGGGATGCCCAGGGGGGTCTTTATTTAAAGACCAGCAGCCTGGTCTAAATGCAGTTATCCTGGAAGGCCTGGTTGGTATCTTTTTATTTGTATTGTGAAGTACAACTTCCTTGAGATTTAAGGTCATGGACTGTTTTTTTTCCCCCTTCCCCAAATAAAAGGAGGAAATGTTAAAAATGGAGTCATCAAGTAAAAGGCGACAGGAGCCACCGGCAAAATGCGGTGTCGGCAGGAACCAGCCCCACTCACTAAATGACTTGAGAGGGAATGGCCCCCATGTTTGTTGCTGAGGTGGCAGAGACCAGCAGGGAGAGAGCAATCCAAGCAAGCCCAAAAACTCCATTAATTAAAGAAACTCGTTAATGAAGGACATTTAATCAGTGCAAGATTAGATCCAACTCTGAGCATTGCCAACAAAGCAGACGAGACAGCTCCGGCCAGGCGCTGCAAAGGCATCCAGAGAGCAGAATGTCCAGCTCCAGTGGGTGGAGAAGAACCAGCAAATGGGCTGGAATAAAGTCCAAAGGGAAGTTACTGAGAGGTGTAGGTCTCCACTGCAATGGCTGCCTGGTCCATGTAGCAGAGGCTGTACTTTCCTCTTTCACACGGGAGATGCCTGAACATGGAAAGTGGAGTACAATTGCATGAGTGACTTGTGGCTGTATTTATTTCTTGCGTTGCTTCATCCTGCCCATTTCTGATTGACCATTTCCCCTCGAGAGAAGATAGCAGTCTAACGGGAAAAACAGAAGTTGGAAGAAAGGAGAGAGGCGTGAGCCAAGATATCTCTAGCATCCAGACATCATGTCAGCTGTTTCACCTACCAGCAATTCTGCTGCCTGCCTCTGCTTGCCCTTAGAGGCATTTGAGAGCTTAGAGGCTGTTCTTTGGATGGATGGATAAGGCATCTAACAGGAAACAAGGTTCAAGAAACTGCAGGAGCATTGGGGAGGGTGACACTTTCCGCTGAATGATGAGGCAGCAAAATCCTGCAGTGACAGAAAGTATTATATCAACTCAAACTTTCAATTGACATTGTTTCTAAATGTTCTCCGGTGTTTTGTTTTGTTTTTTAAAAAAAAAAAAACTCTTGCCTCGTTCTTCTGCATTGTGGACCTGAGAATGGCTGTAGAATTCCAGAGTCTCATTCTTTCCTGCTGGATATGGTCGTATTAGGGGATGGCATATATTGATATAAGTTTATGCCCATAAAATAAACCTGTATTTTAAAAACCGGTGCAGAAGAGGTGAAACAATGATTCTTAACTTCTTTATTGTTCTGGGATAAGTCATTATTTCTGTTTTGTTGGCCTTTCTGCTTTGAAGGCTGGTGAGGCAGCTCTGGGAGCAGGATGTATTTACGCAATTATGCTTTCCTCTGATCTTAGCTACCCCAGGGAGATTTCTTTCCATTAATCTCAGTGATAGAACACCACATGGTCAGGAAAATGCTCCTGTGTTCTTCCAAAGCCACACTGAAGCAGCAGTTTGGCGGAAGTTAAATGTGTCTATCCTCTTTAGGGCAGACATTCTCATGAAAGCAAAAGCCAAATCTGGAGACAAGAAACAATGGTAGGTTTACAAGAGAGTAGTGGAGAGGTGGCATTCACATGACCAGTTCTGGAGAACCAGTAGCGGAAATTTTGAGTAGTTCTGAGAACCGGCAAATACCACCTCTTGTCTGGCCCCGCCCCCCATCTATTCTCTGCCTCCCAAATCCCAGCTGATCAGCTGGGTCTTCTTTTGTTGCCCTGCACAGGAGACTGGAGCTGGAAAGCAGGTTAGTGGGGTGGAGAGGGAATGGGATTTTGCAGTATCCTTCCCCTGCCATGCCCACCAAGCCACACCCACAGAATCGGTAGTAGAAAAATTTACTACTGGAAAGGGAACCAAGAGAGTCAAAGGGTGGGATACAACAGGGTTGAGGATTTACGAGGATTGAGGATTGAGGATTTATGAGCTTCCCTGCACGCTGGGAGCCATACACCTGTAAATCATCACCAGCATGCTGGGTGCAGAGAAGCAGCCTTTGAAACAGCCCTCTTTTCCTGCTTTTTTAACTTGCAGCTGTGCCTCGTTCAGCAGCTGAAGTTGAAAAATCAGGAAATAAAAATCAGGTAAGAGCATGGGTGGGTGGGTGGGCAAAAACCTCAGCAGACATAGAACCGGTTCTATGCTGCTCTTCAGAGCTACCGGTTCTACAGAGGTGGACAGAACCAGTAGAAACCCACCCCTGAAGAGAGTGTGGGAAATAGAATGGGAAGCATTATTGTCATTGGGGGTAGGGGGAGAGAGAGAGAGAAAGGTCTCATCGAATCCAGGGTTAGAGGGGATTTCCTGAAGGAGCAAACCTCAACACCCTTTCCTTAACCACTGGGGTGTGGGTGTGGGGAGAAATGAGTTGGAAATCAAGAGGATAAGCACCACGGTCCTAACATTACATTCAGTCCATTCACATGCACATAGCATGATAGTGCCATTATTCCTTTGCCAGGACTTTTTTTTTTTTTCACTTGGAGCTATAGATCCAGCCAATGAGATGCTTTGGAGATCAGGAGAGCCTAATAAGAGATTGATCCTTAGGACAATGAGTGCTGCTGAGGCGGGCCAAAGGATTAATGGAGAGTATTTGTATTTCACAAAAGAAATTTGAACCTGCAAAAAAATTAGATGTTGAATGGAGCACAGTTGTATCTTTTCTGTCTGGCTCCTTCCTTGCTCACCAACCAACCACCCCACTTCCCCTTTCTGTTCTGCAGTGAAAGAAACTTCCATGTTCTCTAAAAATTATGGAATGCTGAATTCTGTTTTCTGAATCTCCCCCCATGCCCACCATTTGTTGTCGTAGGCCCTCTTCGCTATCTGGCTACTGTGGTTTCCGGTAACTTAACTGTGTGGTGGCAAATCAGTCAGTCAATCTGGGTGACATGCGCCTGCAGAAGCCATTTTTTTTCCTGTGATACAGTTCCTATTTATGCTATTGCCTCTAATTCTAGACTGTCAACCCATCACTACTTACGGTATACTGACAATCACTAATTTCAAAATATTTTGTAGTTCTGGCCGATGCACGTGTCATAAAAGCTGAATGAGCCATAGTTTTCAGTGGCAAAAATACCTTTTTCTACAGAACAAGGAAGCAGCTTCAAGAAAATAGTTGTTAATGGAAGGAAGAAAGCCAGAAAAATTGGGAGACAAAACCATGAAACACCAGAATGTGTTTTGGTCTAGCTTTATGCTAGGAAATCTGGTTGACTCAAAGACAATATATAGGCGTTGCAAATATGTCTGTGAAATATTGTTCATAAATGCAATATGATGGAAGATATTCATCAGCACTTCGGGCAGAGACAATCTGATTTTGTATGGTCTAAGTTGAATTGGTTAGTTAAAAGAGTAATGATGAAATTAAGGAAAATTATAAAATTTTAATAGCCTGATAAACATTTTTCCATTTTTCCATTGCTCTTTATATTAGAATTAGATAAAATTTAGATGGGGTGGACTTTTTCATGTTAGGTTTAGTTGAGTTTTTTTGAAAAAAAAAACAACTTCCTTGTTTTCTGCAGTTTTTGTCTTTTTTCCCTATTTTTTCATTCGCAGAGAGTTGTGGGCATTTTCTGATTGTCTTAATGAAACAGCTAATACTTTTTATTTAAAAAAAATTAGGAGGAAGCCCTTCAATTTCATTCTTTATAGTGACAGTCTTAATGCATACTTCTATATATTGACTGGCCAACCTTCCCATTCACAGTTAGAGACATTTCCTTATTTATTTTTACAGATTTTTGGTGAAATATTTCTTTACACTTTTTCATATATTAGACATGAAATTCTGACAGGGCAATCCTGTAGGAGTCTATCAGGCATAAAGAAATTTAATCATGGTTTAGGTTTAAATGAAGACCCTTCTCTTCCTTACGCCAGCCTAAAACAACTACGTAAAACAATCTACAGTATTATTGTTGCATAATTTCCCTGCCTCCACAGTTTATTTGGTTTCTGTTCGCAGAGAGTAAGAAAATGTTAATTATGTCACTTTCAATAATGCATTTTTCATCTATTCTCTACCTTTCTAAATAAATGGTGGGGTGAAATGTGACTTGATATTACCCTATGATCTGGCTTTTGGTCTTAAATGGGATAGGGTAATGCTCCAATTAACTTTTTGTTTCACTTTCTTTAAGTCTGTATTTTTTGATATGTATCTTGTGACTTTGAGGGACAATAATACTAGAAATTGACCTATCTGTTTATATTTTAATATATTGGCAATCCAAAATGTTGAAACTATATACTGGTTAGTTTAGTTTATTGATTAGCCCATAGACCATATCAAAATGCAGAGTTCCATACACAATTTATTAGTAAAATGCTATAAAAACAATTTGAAATGAAATTGGAATAAAATACAATAATTTTATGGATAAATAAGTAAAATAAGATAAAATTATATTTCAATATCACCCCTATAATCTTTCCCAATCAGACCCATATATGCTGATCTCAACTAAACCATTATACTCAAATACTGTGCCCTATTAAATGTTGTTTTCAGATTCAGGCCACTCATAAGGTATGTTGTTTTAATATGGGGTTTATGTGAACCAAAGTACTATATATGTCTTTCACCCCCTTTTACAAACATCAGTCAAATAGTATGTGAGCCAAGTCTTCTACATCTACCACTCTGTAAATGCAGTCCATTAAATGGTATGTATTATATACTAAAGTCCCAAATATCTGGAAAAGTTGCTGCCCATTCTGGGAATTTCAGAACCATTGTTGCTTTTACCTATGGTATACACAGATGGTCCTTGACTTATGACCCTAATTGAGACCAAAATTTCCATTGCTAAGCAAGAGAGTTAAGTGAGTTTTGCCCCATTTTATAACGTTTCTTGTTACAGTTGTTAAGTGAATCACTGCAGTTGTTAAGCTAGTAACATGATTGTTAAGTGAATCTGGTTTCCCCACTAACTTTGCTTATCAGAAAGTTAAAAGGTGATCATATGACCTCCAGGACACTGCAACCATCATAAATAGGAGTCAGGTGGCAAGCATCTGAATATTAATCACCTGACGATGGGATATTGCAACTTATGTAAGTATTAAAAATGGTCATGTCACTTTTTTCAGTGCCGTTGTAACTTTGAACAATCACTAAATTCAAGGTTATAAGTCAAGAATTACCTGTATATTCAAAGTATTTTTCAATTGAAGGAGAAATTTTCTTCAGGTTGAGCTTGACTCCTTACGACTTCGTGGACATATCCATGTAATCTTCTTAATGTCAGGATGGCAGGGTGCCTGAACATTCTTCCTGGGTGTTTTTTCAACTCTCCAGCTTGCTCCAGGATTTTCTAATAGTTTTTGAGTCTTATTTATCTATTCAAGAAAGACCAGTGTTTCTCAATCTTGGCCATTTTAAGAAGTGTGGACTTCACCTCCCAGAATTCCCCAACCAGCTTTGCTGGCAGGGGAATTCTGGGAGTTAAAGACCACATATCTCAAAATCTCTAAGGTTGAGAAACATTGAGCTAGACTATGGTTAGTTGGGTGTTAATCCCTGCTGTAGGCCAAAATGGAATATAATAGATGAATTCACTTCAGCAAAAAAAACACAAAGGAAAAAAAAACCCAGGATGGTGCTATGGAAAAAGTCCTAGTGTCCAATGTATTCATTTGAATGTGAGCAGATTTGCAACCTTAATGATTTTCCTTTTTTAAAAAAAAATCAACTTAAAAGAACGATTAAAAATACTTCTTTCTCATTCAGGAAGAAAGAATGTAACCATAAACAAATTTCCAAAGATTTCCAAAGCTGATACGGAAGCAAATGTGTATATGGAGATTTGTGTTTGCCTTCATTCCAGTCTCATCTGGACTCTGCTGAACTGCCTGGGTGTTTTGATGCATCTGGAAATGTTAATTCCATCTCTCTCATTTGGGAACATCGCTTAAGTGGCATGGTTATTTTCACCAAACATGGCATTGAGTTTTGTCATGGCCCAGTCCCTTTTGCATAGCAATCTCATTTGGGTAATTAGAATAGAGCTGTGCTGAATACTTGCAGTTGATTTTTTTTCCTCTATGAGTTCCCCAGTCCCTGGATCTTATGAAACCCAGATTGGCTGCTCCTGCACTTCCTTCATTTTACATTTGCGTGGATGTTGATCTTATTGAGTAGAGATAGAGCTAATTCAGAGGGAGGGCAAGCACTGGCCACAGTGTGAATTATCTTTATTTCCTTTATGTGGCAAAGCCAAATCTGATTGGCCAAGTGAAGTTGTTCCTAGGAATAGATATTTAAATAAATGGCACTAGAATAGCAACCATTTCAATATGTAAAATTATTCTGGATGCCAAAAGAAAGATAATTAAAGATAAAGAACGCTCTGCCACTACCTGAATGCTCTGTACTATAAGGGGCCCTGAATGTGTTCACAGGGAGTATGACTGAAAGCAGGGCACAGTTTCCAGAGTACTGACGATGAAGTGATAGTGATGTCTGCAAATTGTAAAGATAGCTGCACAATAGAAGGGATCATTTTGGCATAATTACATATGAAAGAGAATTCTGAGTTGTGTAGCTATTCCAGAAATGTTGGAGAGGTCTTCTTAATAAAGGGGAAGGGTGAAGGATGCGTTTCTACTTCATACAGTTATTTTATTTGAAAACAGTAGTTGCCTGTTTCTTATTCAAGTCCTGCATTTAGTGGATTGGTATATAGAATTCATAAAATTGTGTTTTCTCTCACATTCTGTTTTGTTGCAATTTAAGACTCGACTCCGGTTGCCTGGCACATGTAGTCATTTTTTAAGTCAGTGGAGCAGGCAAATACATCCCACTCAGTTTGGTTTTTCTGTGTTTAGTGATGAGTATATTGTAAAGATGTGGCCAGGAGGAAATCAATTTCATGTTCATGGCTTGTTTTGTGTTTCTTTAGGTCAGGAGTGGTCAACAGAACAATCCATAGAACTGTCTTTTTATGGTTCCCTGGCTGAACATAAGTTGTGACCTGTGTTGATGCGCTTCCCTTCCCTGCAATGGTTTCTCCAAAGTGCCCATCCACACTCTTCCTGCTTTTAATCCGACTCATTTCACATGATGCAACATCAGGATGGCTTCTCTGCAACACATTAAGTGTTTGGAGAAAGTCTCCAAATGCGAGCAATGATCTGGTAAACCACAGTGAAACATATTTACTTTGATTCTTTTGGCCCAGTTAGGTGGGATTTAGTAGGGAAGAAAGCTGATGAGCCAAAGAAGCTGCCAGCATTTACATTAGATATTGCATTATCCTTTTATTCTGATGTTGCAGAGTAACAGCTTGCTGATGTTGCAGCTGGGGAAAAATAGCAAGCACCTCTTGCTCTTCACTAGTGGCCCTGCATTCAAAAGATTTTTTTTTTAATTACTCTTTGGGATCTAGAATTTGTGTTCTGCTTCAGTATGCTGCTCATAATTGATAACTCTTTTAAGATCTCTGCTAGGTTTCCTTTCTCACCAACGGGTGAGATTCTACTACTTCGCACCTATTTGCTACAACTGGTTGTTAACATTCTAAGCAGTTTGGAGAACTGGTTGTTAGAAGAAATTACTGGCCTAATCCTGTAAGGAAGGCAGGAAGGAAACATTCTGGTGTTGCTTACAGAAACTGCCTCTCCGTTAACCCTTATTACATTCTTGGCAGGACTAGACTTCCTGTCTCAGGAAGTTCTCTGGAGATTTTTTCCCCTCCTTTGCTGGTACTTTGCTTGTGTGGAGTGACCATTCAAAGTTACAATGGCACTGAAAAAAGTGACTTATGACCATTTTTCACACTTACAACTGTTGCAGCATCCCCACAGTCATGAGAGGCCAGGCGAGGAGATGTGTGCCTCGATGTAAGTCAGGGGTGAGCAACTATGGCCCTTTTATGAATTATGGACTTCAACTCCCAGAATTCCTGAGCAAGCCATGCTAGCTCAGGAATTTTGGGAGTTGAAGTCCACAAGTCATAAAGGGGCCATAGTTGCCCACCTCTGATGTAAGTGATATTGAGTTGGCCACGCCCAGCCAATAACATGACCACCAAGCCATGCCCACCAACTGCCACACCCACAGAACCGGTTGTTGAAAAATTTGAATCCCACCCCTGCTCACCAAGGCTAGTTACCAAATACATGTGACTTCTGTTTCCTAGACAGTAAGAGACTAATGCACATGGTCAAATTTCTACATTCCAGTAGGTAAGAAATTATGGTACAGATAGTCCTCAACTTACAATAGTTCATTTGAATTCATGACGATGCTGAAAAAAGGGACGTATGATCATTTTTCACACTTACGAGCATTGTAGCATCCCCAGGGTCACATGTTCGGATGATTGACAACTGAGTCATATTCATGATGGTTGCAGTATCGCGAGGTCATATGATTCCACTTTTGCTTCCTTCTGACAAGCCAAAATCAATGGGGAAGCCAGGTTCCCTTAACAACTGTATCGCTAACTTAACAACTGCAGTGATTCACTTTATAAATGTGGCAGGAAAAGTCATAAAATGGGGCAAAACTCACTTAACAAATTTCTCACTTAGCAACATAAATTTGGGGCTCAGTTGTGGCTGTAAGTTGAGGGCTACCTGTACTATCAACTGTTATGCATTTATTTGAGAATAAGCAATAGATACATGCATATTTACTGCTTTCCAATAAAAACATGGATAACTTACAGCAGTGTTGAAAACAAACAACTGAGATTTGGGTATTTCTCCTCTGCCCATTTATCACTAGCTTGTCTCAGATGAATATTTTAATGTGGTCTTCTTCCAGTAACGGGGCTCTTAACACAGAATGCATTACAAGAGGGAAGAATGTGAAGGATTCACAGGTAACATGAATAAAGTTTACTTTTGGAGCTAGAGAGGCCAAGGGAATCGGGAAAGCCAAGGTGCATAACTCACAAAATTGCCAAATAAATTTGCCAAAATTGCCTCACTCCACAGAGCCTGAACTCAAGAACCAAAACACTTCTGAAATCAAGTCCTTTAAATCAGGACAGGCAAGATTCCCAGAGGGACTAGAATTCTCTCTCTCTCTCTCTTGCACTCGTTCCATGTGCCAAAAGAAAAGTTAAGAGACACAAAGACACTTCAGACATTAAAGGGATTCTGTTCTCCTCTGGCATGATTAGGGAAAGAGACAGAACTTCCCCAAGGAGGAGTAGATAGGTGGGATAAGGGATTATATAAGAGCAGCACCCAGGCCTTCTTGGCACAAGGAATATTTTCTTTAGGTCTGCCTTGGCTTTTGAATACCTTGATTCCAGGCCCTGATCCATTAATTAAAATATGTCCAACATATTCTGAAGGCATTGTACATTTTTTTTGTTAAACAAAATCTGGATAATAACCATAATTATTTAAAACATTTCGGTATCACTTTCAGGCAGAGTACTACATTGCACGGAACACAAATATATAAGTGCACAACAAAAGCCAGAAGCAATTCATTAAAAATGCAAATATAGAAGGAAACACCATAAAACCTGGAAGATTGTTTCTATCTTATCAAGAAGATATCAATATTAAGTGACCACATTGACTTTTCAGGGTGATTTCTCCCCAGCCTGGTCTTCTGATAGTAATCCAGTTGCCAGTGTAACTGAATCCATCCACCTTGTTGGTCATCCTCTTCTCTATCCTTCCCCCTTTCCCAACAGCATAACCTTTTCAAAAGAGTTCGTTTGTTACATAATGTGACCAAAATATGATAATTTGAATCTGACATTTGTCCCTTAAGTAAGAACTCTGATTGATTTGTTCCATGATCCATTTGTTTGTTTTCTTGGCCAATTCTTATATCCTCAAGAGTCTTCCTCCAATAAACAAAGTGCAAAAGCATCAATACTCTTTCTATTCTGCTTCTTCAGAGTGCAGTGTTTGTTTCCAAGGAGTATCACAGGGTAAATTATTTGTTGTATAATTCTGTTCTTTGTGTAATACAGATACGGCACAGCATCTAAATGACTTTTTCAAGGTCTTTTTTTCTACCCTATCAAATGTTAGACTGTCCTGGTTCCTTTACTATTCATAATCAGTTCTAAAAGTTAGAAACTATTCACCAGTATGCCCAGAATCAGTTCTGAACCAGGTTGCCATTCCTGTTGCCAGTACTTTGTCTCTTTATACTCCTATTACAGTCACTGGACTCCTCAAACTGGAATATACAGATAGGAAAGATGAAGACCTAAATCTAACCAAGATGTATATTGGGTGTTAAAACATCCCTTATATAATAATCTGCATTGTAGCCACTTCTTTTTGATCTCTTATTTTTGTCACCTACTCCGTAGTACTGCACAATATGCTTCTTTAAACACCACTAGGGCACAGATTCATTCCAAAATAATACGTCAAAATTGTGTCTTCTATCAGTCTTCACTGCAGGCCCTTTTCTCTTTCCATCTATCCATGTGAAGAAAGCAGCATAAAAGGAATATATAGTTATGATTAATCTTAAAACAGGAATGTAACTCTTATCTAACTCAAGGCTTATGGTTTCAAAAGCCATGAAAGGCATGTTTCTTTTTTCTTCTTCAGATAATGTTCTCAATTAGCTCTTACCCTGTCTCTGTTCCACTGTACAGGACCCAGATAAAAATATTTATTTGTGAAAAACATTTGCGAAGGAAATTCATTCCTTTTGAGACTTTACAAAATTCTCTGTAAACACCTATCCAGTGTTCTTCCAGTAACTTCTTGGACTTTGTTAGATTCACTTCCAAATGGTGTTGATCACAAGAGATACATATCTTGACAAGAAATTTTCAATCTATAATAGGATGGATCGCATGAGAAATTTCAGCATTTTCTAATTCTAAGATTTCAGGGGGCAATATTCTCTGGGACATCAAATATGTTTCACAACACTGCAAGACTGAATTTGTTGCAGGCATTAAGTAAGACAGCTTTCCCAATATAGCACCTTTCAACTATATAGCAAATATGTCTCCTAGAGTGGCCTCACTAAGTGCCATTTTCACTGGGAATACCAGGAGTTGTAGAGCTGGGAATACTGGGATAAAGTGTAGATAACATTTTCAGTGGCTAAGGAGTGGGATTTTTTTTTTCAACTGTCGTCTGAGGAAAATAAAACATCTTCAGCCTTCACAGGAAACTAGTTGCTGCCATCCAGAGGAACATGTGGCTTATATATTTGATGGCACCACACCACCTTCTCCTTGCATTTTTCCAGTATAAGTAATGGGATGCAATTCTGTATATATCAAGCACATTTTACAAATTAATAATTCAGAATTTTTTTAATGTAATTTAAAGGTATAATATATGGCAGCATACGTCTCTGGGATCCAGTTACTGAGCCTTTCACAAACGGGGCCCTTCCAAATATATATACTTAGCCTCCAAGAATTTTCAATGAAAGCCCAGCTAACTGAAGAATTCTGAGAATGGCAATCTACACAACTGGAAAGTATCCAGATTGATTCATTAGTGATTTGGCTGCTATTGCTATTGCTTTAATTAGACATATATTCCACCTTTCCTTTAGGGATTCAAGGTGATTTACGTGGGATCTCCTTTCTTTTTATCACCACAGTGTTTACCCTATGAGTAGATTGGTCCGAGAGGAAGTGATTGGTCCAGAGTTACTCACTGATTGTTCATGGCTATCAACCTGGGTCTCTCCAGGTGCTAAAGCCATCCCATTTGGGGATATTTTGATCAAGTGTAGCAAAGTACACACTAGGCTTTTGAGATTTAGTACCATGGAGAGTACCCACAAAATCTTGAGTTAAGCAAGATATCAGATTTATTGAGATGCCTGAATATTAGTTTGTAACAGGATTGAACAACCTTTATTCACTCATGCGTACAAGTGCACATTCACATGCGTCATCCCTCTTCTTCCCCTGTCTCTGTCTCTTAGAAGCTCATTTGAACTGGGAATTCATTTGCTTATGGCCAGCTAATTCAGCTGATCAATTAACTAGTGGATAGGTCTTCCTGCATTTTTTTTCACCCTAGAGTCTGCTTCCTATCCCCTAATTATTTTCTACATAGTTTACATGAAGCCGTCCCTCCCTCTCTCAAGGGAGAATTTCTGGAAATTCAGAGTGTTATGCAGATATGCACTAACGCTAGAATATGTTCTTCAGACACTGGGTTTCAGAGACATTATGAACTGCCAGCACTTTGGGAGAAGAGTTATTCAAGCTTGAAGAAAGGAATAGAGCTGCCTCCCTTGGACCAGGGATGGAGACCTAATTATCTGCTGGAGTTCCCTTCTATACAAGCCTTTATTAAGGTCATTGCTTTAGACATGGTCTCCTGGAGAGCTTCAAGGACCAATTATTTCTGCCTGAATAAGTTTTCCTTGGCTAAGGAGTGGGTGGTGGGTGGTCAGAAAGCTACATAAATTTTAAAGGGAAAATATCTTCGGTATCAAAGGTGTCTCCCCAGTGAAGATTGCTGATTTGGGACACTACGATCCCCTTTCTGTAAAAGCATTGAGCTAAGCCATCTACTTCTTCTCCAGTGTATAGCATGATTAGTATAAAATAAGGTGCTGCCAGGAGCCCCTCCTAAACGTCTGTTAGCAACTGCCTTCCCTTTTCCCCCCATTCCCAATGAAGCCTGACTCCATGCAGGAAAAACCCAGGAATAACAGAACAATTTGCAGGTTCCAAAATGACTTGCCCCCTGCCCAACTTTCATTGTCACAGCTTTGCTGCATCCTCCAGGGTGTGATTGGGAATAAAAGAGCCTAAAGACAGAGCCTGGGGTGGAAAGGTTTCTCTCTTCAAGCAAGGAAAGCCTGCCTGCTCAAGTCTGTCCCACTGTGATGTTGCCTTGTCATAAATTAACCACACACACAATTAAAGAGCCTGTCTCAGCTCCAGGAGCTGTGGATGTATTTCATCCCAAGAGAGAAAGGCACTGTGGTATACAGCTATAAAGCATCTGAATGCGGAATCTGGGCTCTTAGCAGAGGGCCGGTGGCTATTTGTCAGCACAAGGCAAGGAAGAAGGGATTGAAAGGAGGCAGAGGTGTGGGGAGCAGTCAGGTATGAAGCTATGTTGGTGGGCAAGTGAGAGAAAGTGTATCTGCAGAGGAGGATGGCTTGGTGCAGGATATTAAGACTGTGAGGAACTGTGGATGCCTGTTTGAGAACCACAGTGGTTCAAGTACTGGATTAGAATGTGGGAGATTACACGTTCTAGTCCTCCTTAAAACATGGAGATTGGCTGAGAGACTTCGCTCAACCCACCTCAGAAGGTTTTTTGTGAGAAAAATAGGAGGCAGGAGGATCTTGAATAGTTCAAAAAAGGTAGATATGCATCCAATAATAAATAAATAATACCTTACATGATGACTGTCACAGTTGTCACATAAGCTGTCCCTAGCATATGAGTCACATTCCCATCGAATATTTCCAGTGATAACTAGTGACTGAGAGGATATTATTTGATTTTAATTTTTTGCATCGTGCGGGAGACACAGAACAGCAATCAGTTACAATTAACATCAGGCAGAGAAGGTGGGAACATCTTCCATGTGTGAATCATCACTTGAAATTCCCTGATGACAAATCGTAAGATTTGGGGAATTGGGAATCTCTTACAAATGATTCACGTTGTCATGGATTTTGAGTTCTGTGTCCACAAGAGCGAACAGGCGATTCAACCGGGTTGCCTTTTTGTTGATATCTTCCTTGTGGCATCCCCATCAACCTCTGGTTCTCCCAAGAATGTTGAATAAAATAGATACAGTACTTGGCCCAATAGGACTCAACTCCCACCTCCCTATACTGATCATTCCTTTCTAGCTGCCAAATTGGATCTCCTGTTATAGATGGAGTAATTTTCGACAGACTTGATCTTTATTTATTGTCAAATGTTCAAGATGAACCAAGTTGCATTTTGTCAGTACTTGGAATATAGAATCCACTACTAGAACTCTTGTCCCTATGTGTATGAATAGTCCTTGCTCTGTACAGAGCATTTCTCTCTCAACACTAGGTGCATTAACAAGTACAGGGTAAGATTTAGGGCTAGCCAAAGGATTTATAGTCCAATAATTTTATTCAAAAATTTATTTAAGGAATATTTGAGCAGAGCATAAATTTAGGCATATTAAAATAATAGATGAGGGTTAATTTGTAACAAAAATTTGAAAAATAGTCTAGGTCAAGGAAAATTTATTAGGAATTTTTTGAATTCTTCTGAACTAGACTTTTTTTTTTTCCTCTGAAAGTGTTTTGGTTAGTTCACTCCCTCTTGAAAGAAAATCCAGGACATTGCAGTTTAGTATTTTCTATGTTGGCATGCCATGATTTTTTTCCCACATATAATTTATGAAGGGTGAGTGAACCTCCGTGAGTTACAACAGCAGCCTGCCCTGTGGGAACAAGTAAAATGCTGTTCAGATTTATTTATTTTTTTAAGGGAAGGGGTGTCCTGTGTCCTTATAGAGTGGCTCATTTCGCAAAACCTTACAGGTAATTCTCGACTTACAACAGTTCATTTAATGATCGTTCAAAGTTACAATGGCACTGAAGAAAGTGACATGGTGTTAACAGCATCCCCATGGCCATGTAATCAAAATTCGCTTGGCAACTGACTTGTATTTATGATGGTTGCAATGTCCTGGGGTCATGTGATCACTTTTTGTGACCTGACAAGCAGAGTCAATGGGAGAAGCCAAATTAACTTAACAACTCTGTTACTAATTTAGTGATTCACTTAACAAGTGATTCACTTAACAAGTATGGCAAGAAAGATTGTAAAATGGGGTGGAATTCACTTAACAACTGTCTCATTTAGCAAGAGAAAAGTTGGGCTCAGTTGTGGTTGTAAGCTGAGGACCACCTGCATTTTTCTTTCTGTGGGATACACGTCAGAAAAAAACAAAACAATGATGAATAGCCAGTTAGTAATGATAAATAGCCTTGTTTAACGGTCTCAGCATCAGTTTTCGTTCCCATAAGGTAGAGGGTGGTTTAAATGATTTCTTTGCTCAAAACCAGTAATTAAAGCCTCTGGAACACCGGAACAATTAAGAGAGGCTGATCAAGGGTCAATAAATTGACTATATATAAATGGGGTAGTCATACGTGAGAAGAAACAATTTAATGGTAAGGATTTGTAAATTGGACAAAACAAAATCATGAATGTTCAGAAAGACCATTATGAAAGGGATTTAATTCTGAATAAACATTACAGAAAAATCTAAACCGTGAAAGAATATGTTGTGGATAATATAGTGTTACATTCAGTGCTGTGTGGAACTTTGATTTTAATTCCACTTCCAGAAAACTTTCATTGAAATTAACACATTTTTGAGTTAGTATCTAGGAAACTAAATTGTTATCATTTGGCAAATGCCATGTTCTTCTCTGGTTCCTTCTCTTTTTTAAAACACGAAGATAGGCCAGTTTTAGGTGTTGATAATGCTACCGCATATCAATGATTCTGAATAAATAATTTTATGTATCCTTATAAGAGGACATGTAGGTTCAATTTTTTGCTGGGAGGCAGAAAAGGCAAAATAGCTGGAATAATAAAAAAAAACCTGCAATATCTCATCTTAAATCAATACTTAGGTGACTGCCCCATGTATGTTTTGGAAGGAAGGACATTTCCATCTCCATTTGAAAGTATAATCTTTGAATTTAGTAGGCCTAACATTTAGAAATATGGCTGACCTTTGATCAAGATAATTGTTTATGTTAATACACAGAAACACATACTGTATCTGACAAAGATCTTGCTGCTTTTTTGGCCCCTTTGCTTCCCTTTCAGCCGGAATAAGCATGAACTGGGGGCTCTCCTCCTGTCCTAAAGGCAATTTTTCCAATCTCTATTTTTTCACTCAGCATACATTTACTTTCTCCCGTCTCTAAAAGACAAATATTCATGGACAAATTGATACTCTACTTAAGTCCAAATTGATACTCTACTTAAGTCCAAATTGATACTCTACTTAAGTCCAGGTGATGTTCCTGCAGTTCAGATGTACAAACATAACAATTGGTAGCTGTTGCAATTTGCCATATCAAGAATTTTTTTGAATAGCTAATTGCTTTTTGGAATATACATGAAAAAGAATGCTATAAAAGAAATACACTTTTGATCTTCCATGAAGTTGCTGGGCAGGTTATCTAAAGCAGGTTTTTATTTGTTCTACACATAATTTTATCTTTTCCTTGTAATTCCAACTCGCCTTCAGTGAGATGCTTTTTATGTCTCTAATTCTCCCAGAAGAGAATGAGAGTCTAATCAAATCCATTGAAAACTAGAATAACGACGGGCACATCTACCCTGAAGATTTTATCGTCCTGTGTTTTCACTCAGCTCCTATAAAATGATGTCCAGCAATTCTATGGCAGATAAAACATGTGTGTGTGTTGATAGCCTTCTTTCTTGCCTTCGTGTAGGAAGCAATTACTGTTTTAGCCAATACTTAACTGCCTTGTGTTATGGGAAGATTAACTGGAATTCACCTGAGCTGACAGAGAGTGAGGAGCTGATGAAGGTTCAAGCTCAGAGCCTGGCTTGAGATTGTCAGCCATGAATCAGGCGTGTTCTCTTGTCCCGTCTCTGCAGGGCAATCAGGACGCCACGGCTCCGCCTGACGCAATGGCTCAGCCCTATCCCCCAGCAACATACCCACCCCCCCCACAGAATGGCATCCCTCCAGAGTATGTTCCTCCACCACCACACCCGCATCCAGCACAGGACTATTCGGGGCAGAGCACGGTACCCGAGCATGCCTTGACGCTCTACACCCCAGCACAGAGCCACTCCGAACAGCCGGGCACTGATGCCAGCACGCAGTCCATAGCAGGCACACAAACAGTACCGGTAAGAGACTATTCCCTACAGGGCCTGACTTTGCTGTTGAGCCTGCCTGCATTGCGGGGGGCGGTAGCATAAGGCAATTCAGGGAAGTAAGCATCCAATGAAGAAGGAGAAAAGGATGTCTCTCCTCCCAGAAAAATGCAAAATGGAAAGATGGAACTGGGGGGGGGGGGGGGAGAGAGATGTATAAAATTGGATGAGAAGAAATTTCTGTTGGAAAAATAGACCGATTGGCTCAGGATTGAGAGGCTGCATTATGGGTAGCAGGGAAGATCGAGATGGCAGATCCAAGGCCCCTCTCTGTCTCCATTCCTACTTTGTCTGCATGGCCTTGTTCCATCTGAGGCCCAGAGATAGCAAAGGATCAAAAGAGAGCAGGGTGAAAATAACAAGAGTTCTTATGCAGCGGGAGGCCAGTTGCAGGATAAGCCATTCCAGCACCCTGCTATCCCCTTGGGCATTTGTGGCTCAGCACTTAAGTTTCCTGGCTCCCTTTGTGTCCCTAATCACTTGTAATCTACCTGCTTGGCCTCTCGCCAACCCTATCATGCCAGTGATGTGGTTGTAATGCAGCTCAGCGAAGAAGCGCTGAGTGAGCAGTTCCCAGCTGCCCCTGAGTGCCAGGCTGGCTGCTCGCCACCACGTAGCTCTGAGAGTGAGCTCGGCCTCCCCACCTAGTTCTGCGTGTGCAGGAATGCATGCAAAACCCAGGATGGAGCCAAACGCATCTCCAGCCTCCTTTCACCAGAGCTGTGCATTAGGGTCCACGCTAGTTCATATTCCACTTTCTCAGGTGCTACTGCTGTCCTATAGGTAGAGGAATAAGACAAGGGCCCCTGTTTTGTTTTGTTTTTATAAATGAGAAAGGTGAAGCTGAAGGATGGTGGCTGGTCCAAGACCAAATTAAAGAATTGAACAGGGGACTTCTGGTTTCACAGCTCATGTTCTTAGTAGTCCCTAAGTGACAGCATATGCCACCGCTCCCTGACTGGCTTCTCACATTGCACTAAACCAAGGGTCTTCAAACTTGACAGCTTTAAGACTTGTGGACTTCAACTCCCAGTATTCCTGAGCTAACATGACTGGAGGAGGAATTCTGGGAATTGAAGTCCACAAGTCTTAAAGCTGTCAAGTTTGAAGACCCCTGCACTAAACCCTAATGTGATTTGTTTGTGTTTGGCTTGCTGTATTTTGCTCACCTAGTTATCATGCTTCTGAGTCATGGTTTATGGCTTGAGTGTCGGGTAAACCCAGCTCTCCATTTTGTTTTTTTAATCAGCAAGCCATAGCTAAACAAACCCTGCAGTAGTACACTGTGTGAGCCTAGTCTCGGAGCAACCTTAAAAGTTGGCAATCAAGGAGCATCACTTTCATAGGAATGCATATTCCCAAATGCTTCTCGGGATCATAGGGACCCTGCAGCATGAAGGCCCCAAGCTTCGGCCTTATCTTAGGCAGGGGAAGGGAAGGGAACAGGAAAATGGGGTACAAGAGGGAGAAAATAATGTTGGGGAGAGCTAAAATAAAAGATCCCCCTTGAAGCAATGAGTTCAGAATTGGGGGCGTAAGAAGCAAAACCAAAGAACGGAAGTGGGGCACTGTGTGATGGAAGGAGCCCTCTGAAAGTAGATCACTTCAGAGCTGTATCAAGAAGAACCTGCTTTCCAGGCAGAGAGGAAGTCTGGGCTGGTGGATTAAGGAGTGGCTGGAGGGGGAATTGGGAAGAAAAGAGAAGGAATTTTTTTTTAAAAAAAGAATATTCTAAACAGAGAAATGACTTCAGCCCCAAGCACTGCAGAATAAGACTTGCAAAAAATGAAGTTTATATGCCTGCAGGCTGAAAACCTAATTGCCCCAAATCCAAACCAGCATTTTTGCTGGATTCAATTTCATACCTTTGAAATCCGCCTTTTGCAAGCAGCAATGATGCCCTGCCCCATGCTACCACCCCCCACACACACACGCATATACCCACAGGCACCAGGAAAGAATCACAATGGTGCTTTCATTTCTTTATTTTCACCAGCAGACAGATGAAGCAGCACAGACGGACAACCAGACACTACACCTACCAGAGAATGGTTCTGACAAGCAGCAGCCTAAGCGGCTACACGTTTCCAACATCCCTTTCCGCTTCCGGGACCCTGATCTGCGGCAAATGTTTGGGGTAAGTCTGTCACCTTCCTGTGCTAAATAAACATAGAAATGTACAATGACCTATGATCTTCTTGGAAAGGAACTGGCTGTTTTCACTCCGTCTTCCACATTATAATTGAGTCGGGGGGAGGGTTTGTTTCATGGGATATGTGAACCTGGCATTGTGGTTAGTAAAACATAGTTTACGGTTGAATGTTGCGTGTGTGTCACTAGGCCTGACTGAGCAAACAATGGTTAAAGCAGAGCATTATTTGGCACCGTTTATAAATTTAGCCAATCAGTCCAAGATAGTGAATATCAATCAAGATAACAATGTTGGGTCCAAATGTTGTCAAATCTACTTCTTATCTTTATATGGCTTCCACATACTCTTGTTCTATCTTTTAATTATCCATGTATCTAAAGTATCTGCTTCTTGCTTTCATTCCTCTTTGGCAGGAACTCCTATCTGTTCCCTCTGACCCCCCACAGAGCTTTGCAGGTCTTGTGGTAGTCAGGGTTCAAGCAGGATTAAACTTGTTTCTCAATCTAAGCATGTCTAGAATATGTCATTCAAAGGCTGAGTGTCGCGTAATGCAGAAAGCACCTCCTGCACTTCCAGGGGTGATGGTTCCTAGTAGCCAGTGGAAGCAAAGTGGCATCTGCCTAAGTAGGACGGTAGAGCCCAGAAGTGCTTTCTGTGTATGTGTAAAATATTGGTAGTCCTCGCTTATCAAATTTACAACAGCAAAGTTGAAAAAAGTAGGTTTACGACTGATCTTCTAAATTGTGGCGGTTACAGCATCCCCATAATTATGGGGCCGTAATTGGACACCTCACAACCAGCGCATATTTACGACAATCACAGTGGTGTTCCACATTATGTGATTGTTGCCACTTGCAGCCTTCACAGCCAGCTTCCAACAAGCAAAGTCAGTGGGGAAGCCAGCGAGAAATGTCAAGTCACAATCGCGTGACTTAAAAAGTGCTGCAGAACAAACGTAAGTTGGGCACAGTCACGTGACATTTCAATTAATAGCCACGTTGCTTAGAAATGTTGTTGCCGACCCCAATTGTGGCCAATACGGGTAGTCCTCGACTTACAACAGTTTATTTAGTGACGGTTCAAAGTTGCAATGCCTTTGAAAAATGTGACTTATGACCATTTTGCAGTTGCAACCTTTGCAAGAGCTCCATCCTTGGCAACTGGTTCATATTTATGACTGTTGTTGTGTCCCAAAGATCATGTGATCCCCTTTTGCAACCTTCTCACAAAAAAGTCACTTAACAGCCGGGTTACTAACTTATCGACTGCAGTGATTCACATAGCGCCTGGGATAAGACAGGTCATAAAATGGGGCAAAATTCACTTAACACATGTCTTGCTTAACAAGAGAACGAGAACTACCTGTATTGGATACTGAAAGATGTTCAAGAGATGTCTGCACACCGTGGCTTTTTGGGAATCAAAGCAGAAGGGTTATTCCAAACCGGGATGGGAAGAAATGATGTCTCTGCTCCCATTTTCACCTTTCCTTCTTCCCCCCTTCCCCCCCCCCTCTTTTTCTCCCCCAGCAATTTGGAAAGATCCTGGATGTTGAAATCATTTTCAATGAGCGTGGTTCCAAGGTGGGTTCAACATGTTGGTGTCTGATAACAATCCAAATGTCCCTGTAGATGGGTGTTTCCAGGGGCCAGTCTGTCTCCTCCATTCTGCACCCCTGCCTTTACCACTTCCTTTCTCTGCCACAGGGTGCCTCCTGGTTTCTAACTACTCTTTCCCTCACTCATCCCTTCAGGCCCGGGGACTTTAGGTGTAAGAAGGACATGTTGATATTTTAACTTTCCCTCTGAAAACAACTGTGCTGGTTGAAAAATAATTAACCAAAGCAATTCCAGATCCGGAGTCCTGGAGAAAAAGGAAAAACTGTCAGCCCCAAACCCTTGGTCACTAAAAGTAATTTAATGCAGAAAAAGATCACCCTCTCATGGTGAGATTAGAAATTGCTCTAATCAGAGAGAGAGAGAAAAAAAAAATAACGCAACATGCTACTTAAGGCAACATGATATTAAGGTTTGGAGGAAACGTGGATATTTCTTCTTCCTCATAATACACTATTGAATTTTGGTTCCAGGAAGTAATTCAGGTATTTTAAGTTTGAAAGAAACTTGGGAAATCCTTTCAGTGCTTAAGCTCCTGTTGTTCCGTTGCTGACTGTCGGAGCTAAACTGTACCGAAGCTGAGCAGGTGCCACACGACGGTTGAGCCACTCTGGAAGGGGGCAGACCTGGAGGCTCAACCATCCCCGTGGCCTCTTCACACACAGGAGGGCCACTGTCTCTCTCTAGCTTGAGTGATATAACTGTAAAGCCAGGGGAAGTCAGGGGAAACAGTCCTACACATTTGTAGTCCTTTTGGGTCGTATTGCCCTAATGGAGCGGTGATGCAGATCTTGTCCTGTCCTCTTATCCCTCTCAGTCCTTATCCTCCCTTGTCCTCGCTCCTTCCCTGACCCCCCCCCCCCCCTCGCCCGGTCTATAGGGTGGCTTGGGAAGCTCACATCCTGCCTCTTTTCTCTGCTGCTCCTTACTCACCCCTTCTCTCTGTCCTGTTCCTCCCACCCCCCTTTTTTCTTTCTTCATCCTTTTCTCCTTTTCCTGTCTCTCTCCCTCCCCAACTTCTCTCTCTCTCTCTCTCTCTCTTTTTCTTTCCTTTTTCCTTTCTCTCCCTCACTCACAGGGTTTTGGGTTTGTAACTTTTGAAACTAGTGCAGATGCCGATCGGGCACGGGAGAAGCTGAACGGCACCATCGTGGAGGGACGCAAAATTGAGGTGCGAACAAATGCACTGCCTGCTCTGCCTCGGGCATTAGGCCTCACACTTGCAACTGCATCACAGACCTTTAAATATGTATATATTTAAATATGTGTGTGTATATGTATGTATGTATGTATGTGTGTGTGTGTGTGTATATATATATATATATATATATATATAAATAAATAAATAAATAAATAAAAAACTGTCTCTGGGATTAGTCAGGACAAGCAGGCGGGCGAGTGAATGTTGCATGTCCTGTGCTTTTGATTGTAGATTGATTGGTAGGGGAGGATGCAGAAGGGAAGGAAGGCAGAACATCTCCACCAAGAATCTGTTACACACAGTTGTTTCAGACAATATTAAGGGAAGGAAGAGAAGTATAATGTCCCCAAGCCTTCCAGAAAACTTCCAGAAAATCTGCCTAAATCATCTTGTGCAATTGTCGCCTGGCAGAGATTCTTGCTCTTCGCCTTCCAAAGAGGAAGCACAGAGCAATTTCAGAATGGACCATGTAAAAGATGCAAAAGACGCTTCTGTGAATGTAGTTCTTGGTAGCTATTGAGCCCTTTGTTCACTCTGGAGCACTGAAGATGATCCCTGGATCTCTGCTTCATCAGAGTTGTGAGGTAGAGAGATGGTGCTGCATTGTTGCCCCTGACATCCTCTTCTGCTGGAACTCCCACCCTTTTCTTCTACTGGTTTAATTTCTTAGGTCTCCTCTTGCCTGCATTGATAAGCCTGTCCAGTTAATGGTATTTCTAGTATGCATGAAAACTGCCTGTGCAGGGCCCTGCATGCTAGCTGTGAACATGACCCTGGGAAGAGAGAGTTTCAGCAGTGGTCGCTCGCAACAAGCCCCCCGTGGTTCTAATGTTGCACTCCTGTTTGTGGCCAATACCCTAGGAAGGAGCTGTAAGATTTGGACTTGGAAGGCTAACATCCAAGATGTCGAGAATTGTAGCATGGCAAGCAAAATTGCTTTTGCTTAGGATGATTAGCCCATAAACGATGGAGGATCTGACAGAAACCTTCATCAGCCTTTTGAATGCTGATCTTCTTCTTGAGGTCCAGGGAAGAGGAATTCCATTTGGACCCCAAAGTCTTAACCAGTAACCTGGTGCTTGTTTCTCAACAGGTCAACAATGCCACCGCACGGGTCATGACAAACAAAAAGGCAGCTAATCCCTACACAAATGGTAATGGAACAAGGAAGGGGTGGGGCAGGGGGGTGAAATGAGGTCAAAGCCAGGCATTCCTGGGAAGGGGGCAGACTTGTTTTCCACCAGGCCACCCTATAGATTGGGGATGGGGAGGTGTTCTGACTTTGGGGCGGGGAGGGGGAGGGGGAGGGGGAGGTTGTCTCAAAAAAAAAATGCAAAGCATGGATTTGGGTTGTATCTCTGTTCTGGAAACAGATATGGCAAAAGGAGTACCCAGCCTATGAAAGCAAGCACTCCAGATTTCCCTCTTCGAGGGCAATGCTTAATGAGCCTAGCACCCCCTCCAGCCCAGTTCTTGGAATGCCCTTATTTCCCCTGTTAGGGACTGTTTAGGAGGACTGGGAGGAGCCATGCTTTCTGACTGCTTACTTCTTTGTTACCAGGCTGGAAGCTGAACCCTGTCGTGGGCGCCGTCTATGGCCCTGAATTTTATGCAGGTAATGTCTGAATCAGGCCAGATCCATGGGCAAGCGTTTCTCTCTTAGGGATCTGGCAGGACTACTGAATCTCGTAGCAGAATCTACCTCTTGCTTATTCCTTAGGATGCCACAGGCTATTGCTTGCAAAGAAGCAAGCAAGAAGTCGAAAAGCCAGGGGAGAGAGGGGAGGATTGAGGGGGAAATGGGGTTCCTGGGTCTGGGAAACATTAGGTTCAAATTTCTGCTTAGCCATGGAGCTTTCTGGCTAATTTTAGGCAAATCACTATCTTAAGACCTCACTCTAGGATTGGTAGACTATTAACCAGAATCTATAGGTATATTATTTAGTAATGACAAGGATTTTTGACTTCCCATTGTAAATTAGGGTTCTAGACTGGCCAAATTATAACAGTTCAGATCCAGACTTAGGCTAGTATAAACACGCCATAAAACATATCAATGAATGTATTCAGTGCGTCTCACAATATTCTTGGCACAGTTAATATGCTTTTGCACAACATATTCAACACAGCTAAATGGGCCTGTGGAATTTATAGCTCAGAGTGCTGTACTCTCTCTCTTAATATATTGTAAGAACCGAGCCATCGCATCAAACCATAATCTCATTGTTTGCTTGTGCCTTAGCAAATAAGTAGAGGAATCCTGTGTTGTTAGCCTAGGTTTAGGGTTTAATGTGGTAAATGAATCCTGATGGAATTGGGAGGGGTCTGAGACATCGTTTAGCCTTCATCCCTGCCATCTTGCGCTCTGTTTAGCAGGTGGCTCTGTTTGTAGATCTTATAGTCCTTGCAAACAGTTCATTCCTCTGTCTGTACTTCACGTAACCAGCTTCAGACACTGGTTTGGATAAAGCGGAGAGAGAAAACTATGTGTGCATCTGGATTTTATTGTGAAAAAGAGAACAACTGTGATTAGAACTGAGATGTAGTCATAGTCTGAAGTTCTAATGCATAATTCTTGATAGAATTATGACAGAGGGTAAAAGTCTTGAAGGCAAATATTTGGAAAAGGTACAGAAATACAGAATATAGAATAAAAGAGTTGAAAAGGACTTTTGTCCAAAGCTCTGCTCAAACAAAAGAACTTATATCATTCCAGACAAATGGCTTCCAATCTCTTAAAAACCTTCAGTGTTGGAGCACCACCATTTCTGAAGGCAAGCCATTTCATTGATTAGTTGTTCTCTTTGTCAAGAAATTTCTCTTTAGTTCTAGGTTGGATCCCTCCTTGATAGTTTTCCATGTGTAACTTCTTGCCTTGCCTTCAGATGCTTTGGAAAATAAGTCCCCCCCCCCTTCTTTGTAACAATTCCTCGAATATTACAGGAAGGAATATTGAATTGATGGATTAGATTCATAGGTTAGATGCGAGGAGCATGTCTGAGCAAGGAGATGAGAAAAGCCCTTATTCTTGGAAAGGGGTAGGGGGAAATGGAGAACAGAGTTTAGAATTTGGAGCTATTCAAGGCTCATGGTTATTTCTTCTCCTCCTCCAGTGACCGGTTTTCCATATCCAGCCACAGGAACTGCAGTAGCGTACAGGGGGACACACTTAAGGGGCCGAGGACGCACAGTCTACAACACGTTCCGAGCAGCTCCCCCACCTCCCCCCATCCCCGCTTACGGAGCGTAAGTATTGAGCAGAGAGGGTGCCTTATAAAAATGGGTGGTTCGGCACACTTCCAAAAGAGGCCAAAGTTGGATGTTCAATCTTCTCAAGACCCAGAGGATTCTTTCCCATGTGTCTCAGCTCTGGGCAGTGTGATCTATGGTTCATTATAAGCCATTTTAATTCTGAGGCATTCCTTCCTGAAGCTTCTCGGTTTGTGGTTCCAGTATGATTAAGACATAAGTCTCTGTTGTCCTAGATTTCTGGACACACGGTTGGAAAATTCAGAGTTATCCTTGGATTTCTCATTGGCCTCAATTTTCCTAGAGAGATTCCTACAGATCGTCCCTATTGTCTGGAAATTATGGCATTTCCGGAGGCCACCATTTTGGTAAGATTAGGCAGAGAATCTGCCCTGGTGGCACTGCACATTTCAGTCAACCCATACAGCTGCAGAAGTCATGTTCCCAGTCATTCCACTTTTTCAACAGGAATTTTCTGTTTCCTTGGCCAGCATAAATTATGCAAGCCAATTAAGTACATGCTTTGCACAACATATTTATTTTCTTGCTTCCTTCCGAAGCTGATCATCTTAACTTCCTGTGTTGTATAGGCTTCTTTTACTAAGTAGGCAAACATGAGGGATACAGGAAGAAAAGCATCACTACATGATATGTGGAAGAGAATAGGTAGCCATGTTGATCATCCTATAGCCTCTCACCATATGGATCAGAAACCTGATCCTTTTTAAAATAACGAAAATGAAGCAAAATCTGTCACAGAATGTATGCGGCTATTGTGCGGCTGTGTCCAGATTCCCCCAGGGACACCTTTGTGATCTTCCATGTTGACTGCCAGGCAGACAGCTCTATCTGTCTATTGCATGACACCTGCCTTTGCACTTCTCCTGCTGTCTAGGTAGAGAAAAGCAATGGATGGGCCCAAACCCCAGAGCCACAAAGGTTCATCTGAAGCGTGCTCTAGTGTTCCCATCTGGAACACACACCAGTCTTGCAAAGTGAGCTTTCAAAGATCCCTATCCAAAGTAACTCTTAGTAACAGCCACATTCTTCTTCTTGCTTTTGCAGAGTGGTTTACCAGGACGGATTCTACGGTGCTGAAATTTATGTAAGTCCATCCTTTCAAAGTTTCCTTAGGAGATACTTTTTTTTTTTTTTCATTTCCAGTCAGAGCATCCTCTGGTACTTAAGTTCCTGCAGAGACCTGGCAGACTTTGCTGGTAACCAGGCACAGGCCCTTCCAGGAAGGCTATTCTGTCAAAGAGAAATCCCCCCTGCTTGCTCTTTTCATTAAATGATGCAAACAGAAGCCAAGGCTGCCAAAACACAGTGGGGAAAACAACCCGAGGCCCAGAGCTCAGGAAGCAGCAGCAGTTGGGCAGCCTCTGAGCCTCCCCCATAAGCTATATGTACAGCTTTCCTCATCACTCTTCCAAGGCTCATCCTAGCGCTTTCCACAGCTGAGGGAGGTTAAGGGTGGAGAGGGAAGGCTTGAAATCACACTTTCCCACTTGCCTGCATGTGCGGCAGCTGCAAAGGGGAAGCAGGCTACCTGTGAGAGTGGGGCGTGGGGTCCATCCTATGGAGGGCAGGATTTATTTTCTGGCCTGGTGTCAGCCTGCTGGGTTATACAGCAGCAGTTCCCTTCCATATTTAAAGTGCTCTGGGCAATATTTCAGGCACACACTGACAGATTTATCAGAGGCGACATCTCGTTAACACTGGTCACCCGCTAGGGAGGTGACATTCTCTCCTCAGCATGTTTAATTTCTGCAGGTTAATGGTAGCAAGGCCCCCCAGGGAATGCTAATGAGAGAGGAAGAGGGGCTGGGCCTGTGGGTACATTATCTCCCTCCTAGCCAGCCCCTGAGATTCCCCCAAAAGATGTGCCCTTCTCCTGTGACACTGCAGTCGCACTGTCACCTCTAATACTTGTCTCTCCCATCTCCTCCAGGGGGGCTATGCGGCCTACAGATACGCCCAGCCTGCGGCAGCGGCAGCAACAGCTTACAGTGACAGGTAAGCCGTCTTGCTCTTTTGGCGTCTGGTCCCCTTATCAGCCCCTCGCTTGGATGCAGGGATTCATAATTCCCAATCGAGGAATTGTTACTGATGCACCTGGGTGTGGAGAAAAGGGGCATCATTGCTTTCCCTCAGAAATGTTTTCCAACCCCCATGGACTGGCTTGCCCGGGGTCAGGGGGAATATTGGAAGTCCTGGCAGACCCTGAAAAAAGCAGCAAACACTCAAAAGGGCTGAGAGCTGGTTTGTCTGCGGTCTGAGCAATGCCTCATCTCGTTCCCCTCTCCTGTTCTTCACAAGCAACCATTGCCTCTCTTTCCCCCCTTTTTAAATACCTTTTCACTGAAATGTGTGCACTTTCTGGCTTGCCAGTATACAGAGTTTCATGCTGATAAGATGAATGGCTATATTGAAGCGGCCTGCATTTGGAGAGGTTATGTTGTTAAATGGAGTCTCTCGGAGGCAACAGGACAACTCAATTAATCCTTTGTGCTTATCTTCCTTTTCTAAACACAATTATTACAAAAGTGGGGGAGGGGTAGGAAACATGGAAGGGGCGTTTCGTTTGGATTGTTCATTCAGCCAAGTGCTTCTCCAATGCGGCTCCACAAAACAGGGGCTTAGAGCAGAGTAGCCACACTTTCTGGGAGAAGTCACTTCACTGGGCTCTAACGAAATTCTGATCGTGCAGCAAAGACATTTCATTCCAAGCAAAGTTGCTTTTCCACACTGCGGGGCCTTTTCACTGCAGTTATCGAAGCCAAAACCATTCTGCAAATCAAGTAGCACTTCTTCACACAGCCCTTGTTAATACAGTGGTAGCTGCTGAAGCTTTATTTGGGAAGTGGGAGAGACTATTTTCTTAATCAGGTATTTATTGACATGCAATATTCTTATCGCCCTACTCCCTTTACATGTTTTAGCATCCTATTAAAAATACAACTGTCATTTAATTAGGTTAGCGGTAGATTATTATTCTGCTGTTTATGAAAAGCAGGTTAAAGATGCACAACAAAGTAATAACGGAGTAAATAAATATGAAGGAGGTGAAAATATTATGAGAAACAATACGTTCTAAGAGGCTTAATATAAGAAATATTGGGATAAAGTTGCGGAGGAGTGATCCATAGCAAGAAATATTACTAGCAGAGCAGTATATTTTTAACAGTGGAACACATTTATTTCTGCTCGGAAACCTTTCCTAGAAAACATTTTTCATTCTCCTGATTTCTATATTTGTATTATCATGCTCAGTAAAGCAATGTGTGTGTTCATCTGTTCAGTTCCACTTAAAACGCACATATGTTGTGTTAATTGATAGGGAGATATCATAAAAAGTGTGCTGTACCCTCATTGAGAAAGGAAGCTATAAACTAAGGGTTCTTCCACATGGCAGCTTTTAATTGCTTGCCTTCCATGTATAAACCTGCAGGAAACTAAACCTTTCCAGATTTCAAACTGCAGATTTCTTCCTTTTTGGCCATGATAATGGCCTGGTGCTCACTTCAAGCTGCATTTACCGTAGTCCCAGTTGGTGGGTTTTCCCACCCTCTTGACTACTTTCTTTCCATGGGGGATATTTCGGGATACTGGTTTCCATTGGAACGTTTTGAATATGAGCCTCTCCCTTGTCTTTGGACCAGTGGACAGGAAGAAAAGAGAAGCAGCACAGTTTTCTCATTCTTCTAGTCAGTTGGACTAGAAAAGAGTCACAACTCTTTTAGGCAAATTTCACCTAGTTAAACAAAAAGAGAAAGATCCTTGTTTCCCCTCCCATCAATTATTTTAAAAAAGAAAAAAGCTTAGCCTTTCACCATTCTACTAGTAAGCTTCCTTTTAAAAAAAAAAAATGGCAGTGTTTCATCAGATCTATTCTCCGGGGGCCGTGGGGGGGGGGAGTACAGCTTTTCTGGTCCAGACTTTCAGAAGGAGACAGCTCATCCAGCCACCCAGGGCAGAATGGTCAGGAGGGCAGCAATCCCAGGGATAACAGATAATCAGAGTTGGAAGGGACCTTGTAGGTCATCTAGTCCAACCCCCCACCCAAGTGGGAGACCCTGTA
This sequence comes from Hydrophis major, assembly GCA_033807585.1. NCBI lineage: Eukaryota > Metazoa > Chordata > Lepidosauria > Squamata > Elapidae > Hydrophis > Hydrophis major. The sequence goes on along the minus strand of CM066329.1, from coordinate 184,200,746 downwards.
CCATTTCTGACAAATGGCAGTCCAATCTCTTCTTGAAAGTCTCAAGTGATGGCGCTCCCACAACTTCCGAATCATTCCCCACCAGCCAGAGTTTCCCCTTAGAATAGAGACATTGGCCTACAGTGAAATGAAGCCCAACAATTGACCAACAAGTCAGTAAACACGCTTAATGAATGCCTGGGGGTAGGCTAGGGGACAGAAAAGTGGCTTTCCTGATGGTATTGTGTGTTTCTGCCCTTGCAAGATGGTTAGCGATTATACTTGCATTGGGACAAGCTGGTCTTGCCAGTCAAATTTAACATTCACATCTGACAAGAAACATGCATGTGGTCTTATATGGTGACACTCTCAGCAGAGCCCTTCCCATCTATAGCACTGCAGCCCCATAAAGTAGGTCGTTGTTCATACTCTGGTCCTGATGAATACCAACCTACTGTACACGACTGTACTGTACAGGGCTGTTTCAGGATTAAAAGGTTGATTCAAGCTTCCTTTCTGTGACACATTTCTTGATCTTAACCAAACTATCCAGAAGCAATGGCTTCTATGACAAACACATAGTTTTCTTGGCAACAGTCTGGAAGCGGATTAACAGGACCCAATTCCAGAATGCCTTTCTGATTTCTCAATCTAACCTGGGAATTCATGGTGGTCTCCCATCCAGAGAATAAGAAGTTCCAGTCTTGTTTGCCTTTTCAAAATCAGCCAGCACTGGCTAGATACTGCTGCCTTCTGGGGTTAATCACAGATAAGAAATCCTAAAGATTCTTATGATAAAATCTTCTTAGGGTGTTAGTTTTTCTATATGTGTGTTAATTCCATTCTTTGCTTGACGTTGTTGGTCAAAGAATTTCTGAAATATTAGCTGTTTATTCATTTCTTATGTTTTCTTTCTCCCCCACATAAAATCCTCACATAATTTCTTACTTTTGGCTCATAAAATCCAATATTGACAAAAAGTCTGCTCCAACTTTATCCACAGCCAGGAAACAATTATTTACATTCTATGTGTACCTTACAAAACCAGTTCTAATCAGCAAGACCCAGTCACCCAGTCACTCCTACTTCTCCTTTGATTGAAATAAATAGTGATCTGTGCCCTCATAAAATTGCAGGATGCACACAAAAGTTAAACAAGGATAATGTGGAGGAACTGCAGCTGGGATGACTTTACCCCACATCCTTTGGCTGCCAAATGGTTTTATTCCTTCCCTCCTGGGAAAACAAATACTCTTTTCCTGCTTCTGGGTTACATGCTTTCTCCCCTGCAAGTCAAACCTTCACAATCTCTGTTTGCACAACCGGAAAAGCAGTGCTAAGGTACAAAATGCACAGAACTGAAGGAGAAATCCAAATTTCCTTGCAGACCTCAAAGAGACAATCGTAAGACTACACACAGTTGGGGGCCCTGTCCTACCAACTTTCCGCAACCCTCCAAAAAAAGTCTTGGCCACCTCTGGTTTAGCTACAGTGATACCTGTACATTTGGGGATTTTAGTATCTCTCTAGGAAAAGACACAATGACCTGCTTGTTCATCTAGAAGCGGATCCTATAATTCTAGCCCTCTTCTTTTTGAGAGGCTTGTAGTTTGAAATGATCTCTGTCTCTGAGGGGGGAATTGAAGCAATTTGTGACAGGTCGCTTTCCCCAAATGGCATCCCCCAAACAATGCCGGAATGGCAACCTCTGGCATTCCCAAGCAGCCTGGCTTTTAAGGCTGGTGTTGTCATCCTGGCACGTTTGGTGGACACCCCAGGGGTGAGCTTCAAAAACATCAGCAATGGGTTTTCTGCCGGGTTGGTGGACATGGCCCAGTCGACCTTGTGCACCACGGTGGGAGGGGGGGCTTTTTCACCTTCCCCAAGCTCCAGAGGTTTTCCTCGAGCCTCTGGGAGGGTGAAAATGGCCTCCCCTGGGCTCCGGAGGCCAGAAATGGGCCCGTTTTTCACCCTCCCTGAGCCTCCATGTGGGCCTTGCACTTACCTCTCATCCAAAACGGGCCACGTGGAGACTCCTGGGAGGGGAGGAGTGGCTTGGAAGGGGCCAGCCAGAGGTGGGATTTGGCGATTCTCCAGATGGCTATAACATTAGCTACGGGTTCTCCTGAACCCGGGCGAACCCATAGCAGCCCACCCCGGGATACCCATTTGGGAAAAGTGACTCAGAGGTCTTTGCTAAAAGCTCAGTGTACATTTCTTGTCGTTTCTTCTGTGTTTATCATGACTTGAAGCAAAGTTAATAATGACTGGGGCCTGATTCATGGTTTTTTGAACACTTAGGGTTGGCAACTCAGCGATTCCTCAGTTTCTAACGCTGCCCCCTGTGTTCGCTCCTAGTTACGGCAGAGTTTATGCAGCTGCAGACCCTTACCACCACACTATTGGCCCTGCTGCCACCTACAGCATCGGCACCATGGTAAGAATGGGGCCTTCTATCCCATTGTGCATAGCCATCCAGACCCGGGGGGGGGGCTAAGGTGGGGAAATGTGGGCAGTCAGGGTTGGATACTTGGGAAAAGAGGAAGAAAGATTTGGGATGTCTCTGGGGACACTGATACTCGGGTCTCAGCTGTTGTCCTACTAATCAGCTCTCCAGGAAGCAGGAACCCTAAGCCGGAAGATTCTTAGAGAAGAAGCACACATCTGGGGCTGGGCCTAGCCCTGGCTGCCCTCATTGCCAGGGGTTGCACATAATTGAAAGGGTGGCTTCCTGAACAAGTGAGGCCCTTCTTAAAAGCCACCTGAAGTGAGCAGCAGCTTGTACAGGTGTAAGGGAGCAGTGTACAGGTGTCAGAAGCAGTGCTTTAGGAAGTGGGTGGGAGCTGAGCAAGGTGTGTGTGCCCAGGGACCTCTCCCCCAAAGCCACCCTCTCCCCCCATCCTTCCTGTTCCTGAACACACTTCCACATCTGGTTCCTGCAGTGATGCCTCCTTGTTATCAGATCTCTAGGCAGCATCAAAGAGGAGAAAGATTTCAAGCCATCCTACAATCCCTTTTGGCCATCAGGGCCTTCCTAGTGATACCACGAGAAATTCCACCAGCTCACCATTTTGCATTGAACCCTCAACCTTCAGAAGGCCGGGGTGGGGGTGGGGTACAATACTGAGAGGGAGGCATCTGTCTAAATAAAGGGAGGCTGAGGCATGGTTTCGCAAGACCCTCTCTTCCTTTAAGGATTCATAGCAAAGTGTTAGGCCTTTGCCCCCAAAGCACCATTTTACTTTACTTTTTAAAATATGCCTATTGGCCTTATCTGTCTGGATAGGTTTCCTGTGAAGTCTGTCCCAAGGCAGCTTTGCATTCTGGGAGATTGAGTCCAACCCCCACCTCTCCCCCACTGCCCTTGGCCCTTGCTCCCATCTGCAGGTTCTCTGCCAGCCTCAGTGCCTACCCCCATATTGGCTCCGAGGACAGGGCAGGGATGGGCTGTGCCTCTCCTTTATACTGATTGGCTTTTTCTCCATCTTTGATGTTGCAGGCTAGTCTATACCGAGGAGGGTACAGCCGCTTCACTCCCTACTAGCAAGACAGACCCAGACCCTCCTCACAGTAGTAACACTGACTGCTCCTTAGAAATCCAACCAAAACCCCGTGGACATGGGCCCCTGTCCCCTGCTGCTGGCCCTCGGCAGCCTAAATCACCCATCTCTTTACCTCAAGCCGCCTGCCATGCCTCTCCTCCCACTTGTCTCTGATGGTGTATTGGCCACGTTTATGTCATTTTGCAAAGCAGTCAGCCAGGGAGCTGGGACAGGTGCCTGCTTTTAACACACAAACACATCCACACCCACCCCAACAAGATAACCTCAAGGAAACACACACACACCTTCCTTTAGAGCTACCCAGTGTCTGAGTTCTCCTGTTAGATCAAGTCCTATGAGAACCTTTGGGATATTATTGGAGGAGGCCCCTGTGAGGCCTCATGCGTCATTTTTGCTCTCACACATCTAAAGGGGAGGCTTTGGCCAAAGGAACTCAGGATATCGTCCCCCCTTCTTCTCCCTCACACAAAGGCAGGGCAAAAGTGCCAGGTGGGCAGCAGCCCAGGTCCTTTCCATAGGGGGAAAGATGGGCAGCTCAGGCCCTGTGTCAACCAGAGGGACATCTCCCTCTCTTGCAAGGGGAGAAAAACATCCCCTCTTCCCATTGGAAAAACAAGTAAGGGATATATTGCTAGGCTATTGGTAGGGACTGGGAGTTATTCTGGAGAATGTGTCACAAATAGGAGACTTCACAGGTCCCCTCTGGGCCTAGCATGTAGGTCTCTGAGGGAGCTGGCTGGGTTTGGACCCTGGGTGGGGCCAAGCAATCCCAGCTTCCTCACACAATGCTGGCTACCAATTCCATGCAGGGCTTGGCTAACTTTTCTCATCACTGACTTGCTAAGCAAAATGGACCCACAGCTGTGTCCAAAAGGGACCTGCAAAGCTTAAAGATACTTGGGACCCCCACTTCCCAAATCTAACATTCTGGACCAGCACACACACACAGACAGAGGAAAGTGCTTCCCTGCTTTCTCCTCCTGCCCCGTTTCCCCCCACCCACCCCCAGGACACAGCCTACAGGTTGCTCCATGGAACATTCTGCCTTTGTTTTCTATTGTAGTGAAACCTTCAGCTGTTTCCTTCTGGGACCAGGAAGGGCACAAAACATTTTTTTTTAAAGCAAAGCAACAAACAATTACAAAACTAACAAGCCAAGCGACTGAGTGAAAGCCCCCTTCTGTCCACACATGCGCCCCAAGCGACAGGCCAGCCGGAGCGCAACTACTGACAGTCTGCCCGGACAGATGGACGGCAGGGCAGCCCCACGCAGACTCCACAATGCCGTCCGCCTCAGGAGACCCGTGCCCTGCTCCTCCCCGCTGCAGACCAAGGGGCCAGGAGGGACAGGTACTGACACAGACTGGAATCTGCAGGCCCCAGGCCATCACGTCTTCCTTCCAGCCCTCCTGAAGACCTGCGGCCCTTCCAGACCGCAGAAGACGCCATGAGCGCCCGGCAGGGCTAGCCGTCCTGCTTCTTGCATCCCAGAAGTTCCCAGTGTTTTCGCGCTTTGCTGGTTCATCCGTTGGTCAAGTCGGCAAGCCTTGGATTCCTGTATGGTGTAGGGCCAGGCTGAGGGCTTCTGGGGTATGCCAGTGGATGGGCATACCCCAGGGTTTCAAGGGGGGGTTTCTTTGAAGAAGTTGCACTTTCCTCTCCCCCTGAGGATCCCGGCTCCCATCGGCCCACAAGGCAGTGAACTGCACCCCTGCAGCTGTCCTTGGGGGAAGCCTGGCTGAACTCAGAGCTGAGATACGTCCGAGATCTCCAGGTCTCCCCCAGAACCTCCCACCCTGCTCCGGAGGGCCGAGAAATGCCTCCCCCCCTCCATCACACTGAAGCCAGGGTGCTGGGCAAGCATTTCCTCAAGGACTATGTGGCTGGCAAGGGAGAGCAGCGTAGCCCCCAGCTGGGGAGGGGGCCAGGCTGGGCACCAGGGCATTCGGAGAAAGAACCGTTTTGCTACACAAACCAAGTTGCACCACCACCGCTGCTGCTGCCACCACCACCACCGCTGCCGCCCAGGGTTTCCTCCCTGCCCACAACCCTTCATGGGGGGGGGGGAGTGCATGTCCCATCGCCCATCCACCCCACCCCATCCCAGAGCCAGAAGGACTCAGGGCCTCCTCCCTGCTCCTGACCTCCCCTTGGCTTAGTCATCTCATGAAACCTCACTTTCTATTCAGCATTAAAGCTCCTGACATGCCAGCAACCAGATGATCCTCCTTTTCTATTCCCGTTGTATATAGCCCCCCTTTGCCACTCCTGCCCCCTTGTACAACCCCCCCTCCCATTTGCTACCCCCTCTCCCACCCTGGGAGCATCAGCTACCCACCCCATTCTATATGCTTCAAAAGTGTGACCATTCAAATAAACAGTATTTATTATTATTATTCATTATTATTATTTATTAATAAAGGTTTCTTTCTTCAATGAGGATGGCTCACGATTGTGATTGGGAGGTGGTTAAATGTGGGGAAGGGTGCAAACAGGAAGGAATTTGCAAAATACAGGCTGCTGTGGGAGGGTCTATGACAATTCATCACTGACAGCTCGCAAAGGACAACTTACTATGGCCAGTTCATCACGGGACAAGAATTACACCAATAGCGAAGAAATAGTGGAAAAGAATCATTAAAGAAAGGATGCCAAAAGAGGGACAAAATGAAATGTGAATGACAAAAATTAAAATAATGATTTATTTTAAATAATTCAATTGAATTGTTGAATTGTCCCATGGAGAGTTGGCCATGGCAAGCTAACTGTGGCAAGTTGTCCCATTCTGGCTCTAGGAAGAGGCAGATGTATGTATGATAAAAATCCTAGACAAGAGAAATGACCTTGCTTGCATTTGCCGAATGAGAAACATTCTCATTAGGCTTATACACTAGGGCCAGTGGTCTGAGAGAGCGCACGTGCACACACACACACACACCACACACACATATGCCACCACCACCACCACCACATCCCATGCTTCCCCTGTGTCTGCTGCCCATGTCCAAGATAAGTGGGGAAAGGCATTGAGCAGCCCCAGACCCACTTGCCCTGCAAGCAACCTTCTGGGTCACAAGTGCAGCTCCTTCAAAGGGATTACCCTTCATAGCAAGGACTTTACATTGATCAGTTGGTTATATGTTGACTGAATTGTATCGTTCCCATAAATAGTATTTATTTCCTTCTACACCTTAGACTCCCATCATTTCTGTCACCTTCCACATAAGTATCTGAAAGAATTGGGGTATGGGGTGAGCTGGGCAGTAAAGGCAAGATGGCAACCACAACCGCACAATTGAAACCCTTCTCTCTCTCTCTCTCTCTCTCTCTCTCCCTCCCTCCCTCCCTCCCCCCCCTCTCTCGTGTGTGTTTGACCTCATCCCCTACCCTGCAGACACCCCCTGACCTCCAGCTGTAATTGTATCTTTGTCTCAGTCTGAATCAATTCCTATCACTCTGGAAATGCCTGGAAGTTGCAAGTCATGCAAAATGGGACTAAAAAACTAACTGGTGCAAGTTACAGATATCTTGTGTCCCCCTTGTATGGAGACATCGGCAATAGTGATCTGTTACTGGCCCCGATTTCAGGAGCTGAGACTGATAGCTAAGGAAGCCAGTTCTTTCCTTGCCCATTAGTTCAGCTATGCAGATCTGCAGGAGAAACCCTTTTAAAGGGACATTTTTAGCTGCCTTGAATGCTTATCAGAGTAGAAAAAGCGGGTGTAAAAGAAATACTCAGATGGGGCCGTAGAAGTGGAGGATGAAAACTCTTAGCAGATTTCTGTATCAGAGTTCACTGCCCACCAGCTCCAGTCAGCATGATTAGTGGAGAGCTAAATGAGAATTGTACTTTAAAAATAAATACTCAGAACCCAAGTACACGGGGAAGGCTGTCATCCACGTCCACAGAACAGACCCAGTGGATTTGTACAAGAACTTCTCATTATAAATGCCGCCTCCATCAATTAATGAAGATGTGCCACTGGAGTGAGGGCAGGAAAGAGGGAACATTAGAGGTTGCAAATGGGGTCTTTGTTGCCTGAAATAAGGACTACAGATGAGCAACATGGGCACCTTGGTGCATAAAGTTAAACAAAAAAAAGAGCAAAAATCCAAAAGCAAGAGAGGAAATGCCATGAGTCCATCCCTATGCCAGGGCCGACATTTTTCAAAATGTCAATTTCTTGCTCTTGTTGCAGTCATGCCCATCTGACCAGCACCGGCAGCGTAAATGTCGCTGTATCAATTTCCTTTGCCTTGAGCTGTGGCCACATGTGGAGACAGGTCTGTGCAGCAAAGAGCTGAGATCCCCATGTGTGCTGTGCTTGGCCAAACTCCCAGCTGCTAATTGCCTGCATGCCAGACTGCGAAGGAATAATTGCTGCTATCAATTCTCTTGCCAGAGCTGCATCAGGAATTCAGAAAGGGGTGTGTGGTGGTGGTTTTGCACAAATATCCACATACCCAGATCAGACCAGGCCAGGAAGAGAAGCGGGAGATTGCATGGGCCGTTCTCTGGTCCTTCCGTAAGAGTTTAAAGGCAACGCCCCCTTCAAACTGAGCTCAGCTCCATAGACCCCGTCCCTGTAGTCTTCTTGGCAGCAACCCAGACATGGGTGGCCATGGTCTTCTCCCAGGTGCTCACCTGTCTACGGGGCAGAATGGGAAAATTAAACTATTCCTATTACAGCAAACTGGGGAAGAAGTTAACAGCTGCCACCCTGATGCTGTAAAAGAGTGTGGGAGCTTCCCATTCAACCTCCTTTTCATTCAGATCAGACACGGCTTCCTATAAATCTCATGGCCTAACCTGCAGCAGAGCCAAGCATGCAGCCAAAGCAAGCCACAACAAATCATTTCACCTGAGAGGTTTCTTCTGAAGCAAACAGTATTGTCAGCTCTTGCCAAAGAGGCCGAGGGACTGGAACAAAAATTGTACAACATTCTGGAAGTGCAATGACTAGGGTTAACTTTAATTCCGAATGCTGCAGTGGCGCACAAAGCTCAGTGGCCCCTTTTCACCCTCAGTGCCTCAGCAGTGTAGCTGCTCCGTGTCACTTAAGAGAGAAGGGGTTTGATCATTAAGCAAAACTTTGAACTCTACTGCACTCTTTACAGTATTTTCTGTAAATCCAACCTCTAAAGTGCATAAAAATGCTGTTGGTATTTTTAGTTTTGCATTTTGTATGCTTTCCTAATAATTCCAGGGAAAGAAACACAATTATTTTTTGAGTATCTATGAAAGAGGATAAATTCAAGACAGAAATTTTACTGCAACATTATTAATAGCTGTGGCAACCGCAACAAATGCCACGGAAGCACAATGCAGTTAAGAATACAAAATTGAATAAGAATTTAAAAGTTAGCAAGTTTGCTTCCGCGGCAGCAAAGTGGAAATCCAGCATTTGACCTTAATGTTCAGGGAGCCATAGGAATAATCCTGTTGAAGAAATAACAGGTCTCACAATGTACTTACTTAGCCTTTACACATTTAGAACTGTATTCAGTACTGAGCTGCAAATTGCCATGCGTCCCTTAGAGCAAATCCCTATTGATTGCAGTCTAGTATCGCCACAAACCAAGCAGATTCCATGGCAAAAGAATACTGCATTGTGCACCAACTGCAGAGGACATCCCCTCACTCCCAACCTACTTCCATATAATGCCCAGGGGTGTCTCTAGCCATATTCCCTTCTCATTATTTGCAGGCAAAAACACTGGAGCCAGAAAGAGTTGCTGGGAAGTGATTTCTAGGGGTTGAGAGGAAACACAAGTTTAAGGTTCCCTGGGTCAACTATGCAGAAATGCAGAATCCATGCTGGCTGGGGAATTCTGGAAATTGAAGTCCACCCATCTTAAAGTTACTGAGGATGAGCAACACTGTTCTGCAATATTAGTTATTAAAAAAGTGAATTTTTCTCACAGAGTTGTGACCCTGGCCTCATCCCCAGACTTCCGAAAGTTATCAGCCTCCTATTTCATTTGAGAATAAATCTCCCTGTTGATGAGAGCTAATGATTTTTCCCTCTATGTTCATTAAAAGGATCTGACTGGAAGCAGAAGACTTGACAACTGCCACCTGTTTCCATCTTAACAACACTGCTATTTGTATCAGTGCAGTGAATGGATGTTTATATTTTAAAAGCAAGGTCGGTAGCCTATGCTGTCCATTAAGAAATCTGTTTTGATCGTTTATTCCCTGCCAAGTACAGAGGAGCTGTGCACATCCAAATATCTTTGGCTTTTGAATGTCAATTCTGTGAGACAACAGGATCATGGCCTGAGCAAAGAAATAATAACTCGGATGAAAGCAACCAAGAGGCTTTATTAAAAGGATGTCCCCTTATATACCTCTTAGTTCAGGGGTCCCCAAACTTGGCAATTTTAAGACTTGTGGACTTCAACTCCCAGAATTCAGCTATGCTGGCTGGAGAATTCTAGGAGTTGAAGTCCACAAGTCTTAAAGTTGCCAAGTTTGGAGACCTCTGTCTTAGATAGAAGCTACACCCATCAAAAACTATGTTATGGTGACAGGCCTGGCTGTGGGTGTGGAGAAAGTGTGGCAGTGTCCTCTGGTAGCTTTGGGTTAGAGTACACAAAGATGAGTTTTCCCCACATGGCAGGATCAATGTGGCTGCCATCATTAGGGACTGGCTCCACCAAGAACTCCAGGCGGCATGACGATAGAGTTTGCGGGTTGGGCACTACCAGCTGAGTCACACGGTACAAGCAGGCGTGCGCTTCCCCAAGCAGGAAAAGAGGCGGTTCAGAGTCTCTGACGCATGACCCGCTCCGGTGATGCACATGGAAGCAGGTGGCCCTGCTGGGAGGATACGTCCAGCTCAAGGTAAGACTGACCGAGAGCTGCTCAGCTGAAAGCCGATGCCAGTGGACATGGGAGGCATCCATAGGTAACATGGAACTGGTAGCATTGGGAGTGGACAGTGAGCGCAGGGAGGCAGCATCCAGCACCTATCAGGAAAAGCATAGGGTAGTTATAAAAAGGAAGGAACTTGTCACCAAGCCATTGGACAGATACACAGCAGAGGACTGGAAAGCAGGGAGGAAATGAAGGGGTAAAGAAGGGCCCTTAGATCGCCTGGATCAAGTAATCCTTGCCCTCTCAGAATAAGCGCTTGCAAGATCTGGCATGGTTTGCACTGATTTCAGGGTGGAGAGGGTCATGAAGGCATTAAAGTCTGAAGAGCACCTGGTGGCATCGACCAGTCTCCACAAACGTGAGAGAGAATAACTTTGGTACAAAACCCCAAGAAGGAAGGCGTGTACTGGACAAATTTTGAGCAGTTCGGAATACCACCTCTGACTGGCCCTGGCCCCATCTATTCTCTGCCTCCTGAGTCCCAGCTGATGGGCTGGGTCTTCCTTGGTTGCCCTGCACAAGAGGACGGAGCTGGAAAGCAGGTTAGTGGGGTGGGGAGGGCATGGGGATTTTGCAGTAACTTTTTCCTGGAGTGGAGATGAGAATGGAGATTTTACAGTACCCTTCCCCTGCCACGCCCACCAAGCCACGCCCACAGAACCAGTAGTAAAAAAAATTGAATCCCACCACTGACAAGGGCCCAGATGGTAGAGTATCTCCCCAGCCATATGGGATAACTCATGGAAAGGAACTGACCCCTCCACCCCACCTTGAAAGCTATTCGTGGCAGTTCCCAATTGCTTTCCACCATTTCCTCACCCAGATCTTGCCCAGGCGGCAAGTGAAAGGCATCTCCTCCTGTCCAGGTCGACGACGGGACACAGTGAGGCAGAGTTCATCCAGGAAGCAGTTCTGGAGCTCTAATTCATAGCATCTAGCCAGGGAGGAATGGGAAAGGTGAGGCATAGGGGCTGGCAGGCTATTATGAAGTCCATCTTGACTGTCCACAATGCTTCTGCCAGCCAGGCGCAAAGGCTAACCTTCTGACCCTTCTTTCCATCATCCACGTGCGTGGTGCTGAATGGGTAAAGATGACAGCAGGCTCCTCTCTACAGGGGAGCATGTGATATAATGCCACAGAAGAAGGGGAGAGCCGCCACATACAAAACAGTTTCATTGGAGAAAATGAGCAGAGACAACCTTCTGCCATTGAGCAATCGCTCACCGGTTTTGCCAGCCATGTTCCCCACGCTGCTCGCATCCTCTGAGTAACCGGGCGAGGTCAGGAGGAGGATTGTGAAGCAAGGAGGGCGTATGTCGTGTTGGTCCTCCTGCGGAAGACACATCCAACAGAGTAGGGGAAAGAGAAATGAGCCAGCAAAACCTGAAAATCCCATTGCTAGGCCCCTTCGAGGCATCCATGCAAGGAGTCCTCAGGACAAAAAGGCTCACCTGATAAACTAGATGCTCCCCGGTCAGGGTGCGACCATGATTCTCGAGTGGTGAGCAATGGTGCCAGAGCCGTGTCATGGAAATGGGATTCATGTTTAAAAATCAAGACCAGGAATAACCGTGAGGGTGCTGGCATCTGGAATGAGAATAGCCTGGTAACCCCAAAGCCCCAGACGGAGAGAGACACAGAATACACCGTCACTATCAACTCGGGGCCGTGAGGCAGCACAGCACCATCTGAAAATGAAAAGGTCTTGGAGGCCTAGCCCAACCATCTCTACCCCACCTGCCCCACCACTTTGAACAAGGGACAGGATAACAGGCTCTGATGAGCAATGAAGGGATGGGCCAAATGGTTATGCCTTCCAAGGATCTCATAATTGACCATGTGACTTTCTGAAGCAGGGAGCTGAAATTAAAAAGGCCTCTATAACTACCAAGATAGTTTCTGTAGGTAGGCCTGGCTCCATGCCATCTAGGGCTTTACATGTCATCTAGCCAATATGCTTTATAACAACCATACAAAACTGTTGGTTCACCTTTGGACATTATGCTCTTTGAGACATAGTCACTTTATTTTGCCTATATAATGTAGAAGCCTTGATTTGTTCCATCCAGTACAATAAAAATCTTCATTTTTTAATTCCCCTAAAATATGTCCACTCCAATTTTTCACTGGGCAGCTGCTGTTCATACACTATCCTTCCCTTTCCCTCCCTCGCTCTCTCTCTTTCTATTTCTTTCTCTCTCTGCCCCCCCCCCCCCCACTCCCTCCCTCCATCAGGAATTGGGTCTATGTCCTCCCCCACCAGATTAAAGGAGTAGTACAGGCGTACAGCAATTTTTGGAAACTGCTGCTGTTGCTAAAGACCTGGAGGGAAATTGGAACTTTATTATACATGTTGATTGCAGTGAGAATCCTATATGTGCAAAAGGGGGGAAATACTTCAATTCTCACTAATTAGGTATAAATGAAAAAGTTGAGGTTGTAATTCTATTTGTACTTTACTAAGTTGGAAGTTCCTATTTTTTTATTTCTTTCTCCTTTACCCCTCTTTTCTTTCCCCCTTCTTGTCCCCTCCCCATTTTCCTATTACCTTTATTTCTGTTTGTATTTTATATAAGATAAAGTTAATAAAAATAAATTTAAAAAATATGGAAACTGCTGCTGTTGCTGCTATGTTTTATTCCTGGCCATATCAAACACAGCCATGCCAATTTCTCCACTCCTCGTATAATCAAATCAGAGTTTACATTCATGTTTCTTATTTTTCTTGTTTTCATTATTCATGTCAGCCCCACCTGCTATGATCGAATCTATCCTGGGATCCCCACAGAATGCGAACTAATGCAACTTTATCCTCTCTTCAGAACAAAAACAGACTCTCAGCTTGAGGCCTCCTAGACCAAAAAGCGCTTTGAGGGAGAGAGGGAATGAGACATTCTCCACACAGAACACTCCAGATTCTCTGTTCAGCAGCCAGAAAGGAGACGCTGCACATAACACACCCTGGTCTTGTAAACCCAAGAGTCTCTTTCTCAACAGGTGGCCCAGAGGCTTGGCCAGGACCATGTACACAGCCAATTCAAGGGATTAGGGGCAGCCCAGACAACATCGCAAAAGAATGATTCTCAACAGATTCTAAAAATGCATGAGCAAAACAATGAGAAAATCATCTCTCTCAGGGTTGGCTCCATCTGTTGTCCTTTGTGATCAAATGTGCAAGGTCAGTGAAATCTACCCAAACTTTTCCCAAACACCTGACATCCTAGGGTTTGTTTTAGCTGGGATGCACACTAGCTCAGAACCAAAATAATATCTGAGCTCCTAACAGAGACATGTTTTCATTGCTTGGTAAAAGCAAGAGAGGGTGGGCATTTTGTGACTTAAGCTAGTCATTTTGTGACTAATGGCAAAGCACCACTAGTACATGTTTTTCCTTTGCTTGCCTTGTGACTCTTTTCATTCAGAAGGGCTGGAGAAACTTCTGCACCAATGCTGTCTTTGTGTTTCCTCCACACTGTGATGGGGACACAGTCGATAAGGAAAGTGGCTTCCTCTCCTCACTTCCAAACAACCGGTCCCATCACTTCCGCTTCCTCCTGCTCCCACCCTAGTTCCGATTACCAGGTTGCCGATGGAGAGCCAACGCTGCAGCATGCTGGACTTGAGGCAGTGCCACCGGTCAAAGGGACACATCCAGCAGTGAGCAATCCAGGCAAGGGGCCCCAGGGCAGCCTAGCTCTTCTAATGACTGCCTGCCTCTTCCTTAAGCCTCAGAAAGGGTAAAAAAATATGAATCTCCACCTTTTCTAGTTGTGGAAGTACAGACAGTCCTTGACTTACCACCTTTCATTTAATGAGCATCTGAAGTGACATGGCCCTGAAAAAATGACTTATGAACATTTTTCACACTTGCGACCCCGTGGTCACCTGATCAAAATTCAGGGGCTCGGCAACTGGCATGCATTTATGGCCACTGCATGTTCTCACAGTCACGTGATCACCCTTCGGAACCTTCCCAGCCGCCTTTCAACAAGCAAAGCCAAGGGGGAAAGGTCAGATTCGCGTTAATGACCCCATGATTCACTTAACAACTTCAGTGATTCGCTTAACAAAAAAAAAGGTCATAAAATGAGGCAAAACAACTCTTGGCTTAGTCTAATGAAATTTTTGGGGGGCTCGGTTGTGATTTTCAGGGTTAGGGTCGCCAGTGTGTAAAATGAGAAGCCCCCTCTCCTGCCTGTGTAGGGCTCCTTTTGCTCTCAAAAAAACCCGGTGTGATCTTAATCAAGATCAGCAGCTCTAAGAAAGGCAGCCCTGCCCTCGACTGCACCGGCATAGTATTTGTCTTTGAGCAGCCATCAATCACGTTTGCCACCTTAAAGCAGACTTGGCTAGATGGAAGCAAAGAGAGACGCCCGAAGACTTAAATTGGAGAGCACAACTCCCTCCTTCTGTAGTTTGAAGTAGGTGTGTGCATATAAGCAGGTGACATGAGAGAACACTGACAGGATAGTTAAACATTTTGATGACCTATGAAAGGTAATATTCTAAGGGATATACAGCACATCAAAAGCTGCTTCAGCAAAAAGTCAGAAAAAGGATTCAGGAGTCGTCGTCGTCGTCGTGTTCCCCCCCCCCGCCCCGGGTTATCATCCTCGGCCTACATGGTTCATTGCATTGCTGTCCTGAAAATGCTATATTTTGGGGAAAGAACCAGGCCTCTCTGGAGGATTCTGCTTAGCTAACATCCCCGAGGCCACCCTCTCCATCACCATCTCTAAGACTCGAAAGAAGAAGCCCAAAGTGAGGAGTCTGTTTAATGGCATAGTAGGCACACCCTGTGTTTTGCAGCCTTGCATAGTTTAGGCTTCAAATAGCGCCTTTGAGCCCCCAGAGGAAATGACAGTAGGCCTTTGAGGTTCTGACGGAAGGAGCACAGGCAACAGGTGGGCACCTGGTCTTCCTCACAGGTGTTCAACACCATAAAGCCTACTGGAATCACTGGTCATAATTCAGTGCAGAAACTCTATTGGAAATGTTTCATTTTTAGAGCCCAGAGAGAGGATGGCAGGCAAGATGCTGCCCTTGAATTTCCTTCCTTCAGTAATGGCTATGCAGATGGCATCTCTTCCACAAGCCACCAGAAAATTAGTTTTTCATCCACCTTGCCCCTCCCCCTCCCCCAACAGAGGCCTTTGTTTTTGAGTGGACCTCCCTATGCAGATCTCGTCACTCCACACTTGTGAATTGTTGAGATGGCATGACGCTTTTGTAGAGCTGCATCCCTGAGCTAAGGGGATCCTGTAGGACAGGGGTCTGCAACCTTAAACACCCAAAGAGCCATTTGGACACGTTTCCCACAGAAAACACCAGGAGCCAATAATTAACAAGCGGTGTGACTGGGTGGGCATGGCCAACTTATCATCACTCCCTCCCTCCCAGTCACCTCCTGTTCTGGAATATGGAGTGAGTCTCCATCCCCCACCATCACCTTTACCTTCTCAGGCCAGGTGAGGAGTGACGGGGAGGGGCAGGGCCAGCCGGTGGTGGGATCAGCCAACAGGGAGCTGCAGCAAAGGGCTGAAAGAGCCGCCTGTGACTCCAGAGCCACAGGTTGCAGCCCCCTGCTGTAGGAGGAAAGAGTGCCCAGGAAGAGAGAGAAGGGCTTTGGAGACTGATCTTGTGATTCCAAAAAGAGGTTTGAGAAAAGCATAAATGCTACCTGGGATTTTGCCCCCCATCAGCACTCACCTGGCTGCGATGTGATCAGCCTTGGGCGGGATAGCCCCCTCCAGCAGCAAGGAGCTGCCCCCACACCAGGCTTCTTGCAGGCAGCACCGGGTCCTCACCCAGCCCCTGTCAGATATTCTGTGGCTGCCATATATTGGCTGGATCTCTTGGGCACTTAAGTTGTACCACGGCTCTGTCCTTGTCTCCTGAGCAAAGAAAAGAGTCACTGCAGACTGAGTTGGGACAGCTTGACTTCCAAAGCATGTTGCCCATAGTAAGGAGTGCTCTTGCACACCCGAAGGCCATTTATAATGGGAGCCCCCAAACACTTTAGTGGCCTTTGAAGATGTAACTTTCAGTAGATGTGTCCTTTTTCCTTGCCCAAAAGCAGCCTACCTCCAACACCAGGTACACCCTTTCACTTTCTAATAAACAAGCCTCTTCTTTCCAAAAGTAAATGAAAATATAGAGAGGCTCCCTCCAGATCACCTAGCACTTTAGACACCCATCATTCTCAAAAGGAGGCAAGTGGCTATTCCAAAGGCTGTCTCATTTTCTATCCGCACCTGAAATACACTGAAGTTATAAGACACAGAGGCTGAAATCTGTATGAGTCAACCAGGCGGTCATGAAAAGTTAGCTCTGGCCCTGAGAGGGTTAAGTCAAAAGGAGAAGCATTGGCAGGACTACTTTCTGCCCGCTTATTCCCAGCTCCATTCCTCCTCCCCGAAGTGTCCCTTTTCCATGTGCTCCTACCTGTCCATAACTGAAGTGTCGATTACCCACACCCAGACTGAAGCTGGTGCAAAAGGGGAGGGAGACAATGCGGTGAATAGACAGTAGCTGTGATAGGAGGGCCCAGAATCTACAAGAAGGAAAGAGAGTGTCACAAAAAAACAGCCTTTGCATAAGCTCACAAGCACAGAGTCCACCACATCAAGAACCTGAGGTGGCAAAGAGAGAGAAATGACTATATCTCTCTGGGCCTGAAAGTTTTCTCCTATTAGGCCTGCTCAGCCCACAGTCCCAAAGAGATAATCTCCTCAGGGGGGTTCCTGAAGGCCATCCCTAGAAGAAAGTCCTTCCACATATAGGACTTACTTATTCTCATTGTTCAGGAAGTCTCTTGGGCCCAAGTGTTCATATACCCAACCAGGTGCAAAGATGGCCACCGAAAGACCCTGCTCCCGAATCATCTGCAGTGACTGAAGAGGCACAAGGAATACAAGAATCACCATTTTTCCTACTGTGGGGATTTAGAGCAGGGTTTGGGGGTTCTAGGAAAACAGCTTCCTTTTCCAAGGACAAATATTTTGGCAGGCTGTCCTATCAGGGTCATTTATGCAAAACATGACGGGTTTGGGGTTGTTGGTGGGCCTCAGAAAGAACCAGAATAAACACTGCCGCGTGATCTATTGTGCCTGGCATAGCCAATGCCTGCAAGGCAGGCTCCCATTGTTTAGCATGCCCGCCAACCTACCTTCTTGATATCAAAGCCGCTGCTCACAACATCGCCTCGTCCAAACACATCAACCCCCATATAGACATCAGCCTGTCGACTACTGGCCACCTCTCTAGTCTGCAGCAGATGTACCTCCTTCCAGTTGTAATTGGTGAAGAAGCCATCACAAGCATCAAAATAAACTCTGCAAATGCACAAGCAAGGGAGGCGAATTAGAGCCAGCCTTGCTAACCAAGGCATAGAGCCATTTAGGGGTCTCCAGGAAAACTCCCCATGTTTCATCCTTTAATAGGCCCAGAAAGCTCCAGCTCAATTTTCTCCACCTTGAAGCCTTCCAGCTTTGTCTGCAAATCTAGCTTGAATGGCTATTTTCTATGATTTCCAATCCATATTTTCCAGCTTCATGACTCTTTTTAGCCCAAGCCTGCTAATTTTTCTACTGAAGTAATGATGGCCAAGGCCAAAAAAGTCCCTACTGGCTAATTCCATGGTGCTTTGTTCATTCCCAAATGGATATGACTGTGCCCCCACCCCCTGTCCCCCGATTTGGGAGGGCAGATCATCATGCATTAAACCCCAATTGTTAGAACAAGTCCCCTCCATGACCTTCACCAGCTTTTGTGTCCTTGCTAAGCGCAGGATTTAATTTAGGGCTTGCACATTTAGGGTTTGCATTGACATTCATATTTTGGGCTTCTTTCAAAAAACAAAATTAATCTCCTGCTCCGTTTTCAAAGCAACCTTTCCAACTTGTTTGGTTAGAAGATAGATATTTGCCCAAAGCAGTTTCATGTTAGCAATCCACTTACTGACTCTTATAAGTGCCACCACATTCCATGTGATGCAATTATTGGCTTTGTGACTATGCTACCATAATTGTGTGACTACTATTTCAAGAAGATGCTATATGAGGGTGGAAGTTCAGTAGGATTGCAGAAAGTACTTTTAGCTTGAGTGCCCTGCTTGCCTTCTTCTTCTCGGCTTGAGAGAAAGAGAAAGAGATCTGAAAGGAAGTTAATGCAGGACTCACTTGTTTAGTTCATTGAGCTCATTCTGCCACTTGAGCTCTCCATTCTTCAGGATACTGTCATACCACAATACTTGTCCTCCAGGTACCAATCTGTGCACCTCGGCTGTCAGATGCTGCAAGAAATGGGGCATCTTCTGAGCTGACGAAGCCTGCCAGGAAAATTAAATAGTCATTTTGCTTTGCAAATCATCAATCAATCACATCTTGCTGTTTTCAAACTGTGGATGGCAATAGAATGCCATACCTCTCTGCATAAAACTATATCCATCATCTGTAGCAGTTTTCCTTAAACTTTTAAAGTCCCTAGAATATCAAACAATCTATACAATTTTAATGAGGAATATTTATGACTGTTTCTAAAAAAGAAAAGGGCATATTGAAGTAAAAAGCATGGTTTATGATCTTGCATCCAACAATATTATTTCATCAATACATGGCAAGAGATTTATTCAAGTCTTAAAAATGACAGAACATTCTGTCTATTTTAATATTTCTTTTTAATTACAGTGAGTGCCAAAAATCAGTTTTTACTTTACTTAAGTGACTTTTCACATATAACATCTTTGGGAGGATAGAACTACCCTCCAAAAGTCTTCTCGTAATGAATATTCAGATTTCAGTGTGACTGAAAGATATCAGCCTCCATCTCCTCTTTATTTGCAGTAGGGAAGGGATATGGCCCTTATGTGTATGTGAGAGAGAGAGAGACAAAGAGACAGAGGGGAAAGGAAAAACCTTGGAATCAAGTTTTTAAGTTGTTGTTAATATCCTGCAGAAAATAGTTCAAGAAGCAGTGCTACTCAGAATACATGAATATGTAACATGCACATTCCATTCACCATGGGGGTTGTTTTGATCCAAAACATCTCCATTAAAGGAAAAGATTTGAATGAAAGAATTCTCACAAATGAAAGTGAAAAAAATTATGCTGGCTTGCAAAAGAAGGTGGCTGTGGTCAACAGACTTTTTTTAAAAAAGAGAATTAATGAAAATTGAATGAAATAAATGTCAACCTACGCCTAAAAAAAGACAAGTAGTACCCGTAAAGCAAGCTGGAGAGGTGTTCTTATCACTTTATGAGTGGAAAAAAACCAAATACCTTTTATTTAAAGAAGCACCTCTAGAGATTTGATCTAAATGAGGAATGCATAACATCTCACAATTATAACACTCAGGACTTGTTTGTTTGGAACCGCTAAAACATTTTTAAAAATTTGCCACCAAAATGTCATTTTTAATTACACAGGATGAGAACAATTTTGAATTTATGGGGAGTAAACATATTAATCAAATGTAATTATATTGACATTTAATTAAATCTCAACATAATTAAACCAAGTTTTGGACTTGGCCTCCGACCATTCCTGCTTTTGGGGAAAAGACTATCAACAGCCAAATATACTCCTTGCCCCCTTCTGAATATGGATCCTTTGATTTAAGTTCAAAAACTTCCCTTGTGATTTTATCTAAACTTTTCCTCAACATTTGTTTTTCACTTAAGAAAATAGTGAAAAAGCATCTTGCCTCTTGATACGTTATTCCCTTTCTGGGGTGTCCATGGGGAGGGGGCATCAAGAAATTCAAAATGGCGACCACACCCATGTGACTGATGTTTGCTCACTTCAATCACTTAGTCATAGCTGCCATCTTAAGTACCCTCTGCAAACAAGCCTGACTTGTTTAGTCTGACACATAGACATCCACACAACAAACTTCATTCCACAGACACTCATATCCACCTATAAGATTTCCAGTCTGGAAGAATCTAATTTCACTTCTTTACATCTTTCTTCTTGATTGTCATTTTCTTGAACCCAAGACCATTTGCCTTGCTGTCCTCAGTACTGCTCCACTTGCAAGCCTCAGCTTCAGTTTCTATTGGGATTAGGTCTTCCCTCTGGAACACCTAATCCCCTCTCCCCAAGATTAAATGATCCCAACCTTGCTAGCCTTCAATTAGGCCTCAAAGACTGGCTTATCCCCAGACACTGCACTGGGTCAGGGCACTGAGTCAGGGCAGTGGATGAGCCCATCTGAAATGGTTTTGAGCTAAATGATTGTGACCTGGACTCAACTGCATCAGGTCTTTTTGTTTTCTCTTATTTTATTTTATTTTTACAGAGTGTGGTATTGGCTGTAATCCTATGTATCCACCAGAATTACAATTTGTGGGTTGGGCAGCCATTTAAATTGATTTAATAATAAATAAAAAGAGAGCATGCCATAGCTAGTTCTAAAACACATAAAGAGCAAGCTATATAAACATCCTGCTTGAGCAGCTGAAAAATAGGTGCTTCACAGGAATTAGGGCAAAAAGAATCTGGAGGCGGACGTTTTCACTGGAAATCCCAATCCTTTGCAACACACTGTCTCCTAAACTCCAGGTGCCTAGCATACTTTTAGTTTTTGGAAACTCAATTTTCCTAGGAACCTTTGAGGCCTGAGGCATCAGTTCCCGGTTGGGGATGCTGATTCGTAATAAAAGTTTTATCTTTCTCTTTAACAATGGGTGCTTTATGTTATTTCTACTTTGATGTGAGTCAGTTTCTGTAACATATATAAACATGGAAGTCCATATATAGCAGTCAAAACTGTAAAAAGCTTTAACACAAAATGAAACGCCCAGCACCCTCAAACTCTTTGATTATTGTTACTTTTAGTTTTTGTACAAGCTGGAGGACAAATTGGTTGCTCCTCTTTATCTCTTACAGACACTAGAATCTTTAATGCATCAAGGCTGGAACTGACAAGAGAGAATCTATCGACTCTATATAGAATCTATCTATGGTTGTTTAATATACATATTATGCCTTATAGGAATGCAGATCCTGCAAGTTTCAGGAACAGCTGTGAGGCTCCATCCTGGCTTAGGCCTAACATAGATCCAGGTGCGTAGGGAGAGAACGATCAGGAAGCATCTCTGACTTACACTCAAAGTGTTTTCAATGTTGATCAACCAGCCATCAAAATGATAAAACTCTGCAATTGCAGCCAGCTGCTTGGCCACCGCAAGATACGCTTCCTCCTCGCCTGCCAGAAATGATTCGCACGTCTTCTCCCCCTCCATCCACTCTGTGATGAACGTTCCTACAAGCAAGAGAGGCAAAAGACTGAATCAGGGATGGAATCTGACCGGTATAACTACCAGTTTTGTTGCTCTGCGTTGCGCGCGTGCAATTTACGACCTGCTGAGCTACCCGGACCGCTGAGCAGCGCTGCGTGCAAGTGCGCAGTGGTTGGAAAAGCACTTTTTTCCTGCTTTTTCAACCCTAGCTGTGTCACATAAAGCAGCTGTGGTTGAAAAAGCAGGAAATAAAGGTCAGGTAAGAGCAGGGGTGGGATTCAATTTTTTTAACAACTGGTTCTTTGGGCGTGGCTGAGGTGGTGGGCGCAGCTTGGTGGTCATGTGACTGGGTGGACATGGCTTGGTGGTCTTGTTCTTGGCTGGGCGTGGCCAACTCAACATCACTCACACTGAGGCACGCATCTCCTCGCCTGGCCTCTCATGACTGTGGGGATGCTGCAACAGTCGTAAGTGTGAAAAATGGTCATAAGTCACTTTTTTCAGTGCCATTGTAACTTTGAATGGTCACTCCACACAAGCAAAGTACCAGCAAAGGAGCAAAAAATCTCCAGAGAAGTTCCTGAGACAGGAAGTCTAATCCTGTCAAGAATGTAATAAGGGTTAACGGTTTCTGTAAGCAACACCAGAATGTTTCCTTCCTGCCTTCCTTACAGGATTAGACCAGTAATTTCTTCTAACAACCGGTTCTCTGAACTGCTTAGAATATTAACAACCAATTCTAGCGAATAGGTGTGAACCTGTAGAATCCCACTCCTGGGTAAGAGCCCGGGCGGGCGGGTTGGCCAAAACAGCAGCAGACATAGAACCGGTTCTATTTATGCTCTCTGTCTGCTGCTCTTCAGAACTACCAGTTCTACAGAGGTGGACAGAACCGGTAGAATCGCATCCCTGCACTGAATCTCTTAGCTTCTGTCTGCTTCAAAATTTCTCTGACCAGGCCAGTAGGAAGTCAGCACTGATCCCAAAGAAGGAATATCAACCAAAGAGAGGTTAAAGAAAAAAAATAAGAGAGCCTTGTTGCATAGAAGTGACCAGATCCAGTATTTTGCTTGCTACCAGTGGCCAATTAAATCCTTCAGGAAAATCCACAGAACATAAAAGTGACACCAAGCTAGATGTCTGAAAAGTCAGAAAAGCCATTAAGCAAAGCTAAAGAAGAGGGACGCTATCCGAAGCATCAAGGAACCTTACCACAATTCCTGGGTTTGCAAACTATTCCCTATGGAGAGTAATCCAACTTGCTTTTATTATTTTTTCAATTGCATAAATAATAATTATAGATAAAAAAAATGAGAGCTTTTTCCCTGGGAGTTCAAGGTGGGTTATCTAGTTATCTCCTCTCATCTTATCCCAATAGCTCTCAGATTGGTTTGAGAGAGTAACAGGTCTCGAGACACTCAGAAAGTTTCTCGGCTGAAAATGACCTTGAACTCAGAACTACCCAGCCCAAGCCCAGGACTTTGACCAGGGCCAATGGCAATTCCTGTTTTGCAGGAACTTCCAGAAAGAGGAAAGAGTAATAGGAATACATCCATCCAGAAACAGCTAACAGCACAATGTCAAGAACACAATTAGTGGGCAAGAGAGTGATTCCATTGCTCCAGAAATGGAGCCCTCCATCTCAGAAGAAAGGACAGGGAAGGATTCCAGAACACAAGCATCTCCATCTTTACTGCATGCACTAAGCATGTCTCTTTCAGAGAAGGAGTCTGCTCCGGCCATTCACCATCTCCTTAAACCCACCTAGCATGAGGACGCCATTGCGATGAGCAGCGTTGGTCCACACCACCGGGGGGATGGTGACCAAGTGATGACTGAAGTAAACAAAAATGTCAATATAGCACCAGTGGTAAAACACGTAGGGGTCACGCACCTTTGCGCCCTGAATGAACCTGCAGAGGCACCAGGGGAAGGGGAGAGAAAGGTAGAAAAAATGAGCAAAGACCGAAAGGGGTGCAATGCTTTCAACTTTGCATCCCATAGGCCAAAGTTACTCTGAGTACTTTATCAGTCTGTTCAGGCTACCCAAACCAGCCAAAGCTGTGTATCATTTATTTTATTCTGCCTGAAGCAAGAGGCCCCCAGCTGCCATGCTCCCTTAGGAGGTTTTACATTAACAACAGCATTTCCCCTGATAATTGCAGAAGCCAAATTTAATTCCCTGTTCCCTTTTAGTGCAAACATTCCAAAGCCAATTTCAAGAAGTAGAGGAAGCCAATAAAACAGGAGATTGTTTTGAATGACACATAATACAGCTAACGAAACTGCTTGGGGATCAAATCCCTTGAGTGGATGCCAGAAAGCAAACTTAGGGTGGTATAATTCTTGGATCATTTTAGCACCTCACTGTACTTTTCACCATAAATCACTCCAGACTACAGAACCCCCCACCAACCCCTCTACAAAGGTACAGCCCCGTGGAGGCGGTTTTCACATATTTTTTTAAAGTACAAAACCTACTATTTACCCCAACCATCCTCACAATTGGCTTGCAGAGGTGTGGACTTCAGCACCTGGAATTCCTAGGCCAACATAACAGTGCTGAATATTCTTGGAATTATAATCAAGGATGTGTGTAGGAAGATGTCAGATTGGGGAAGACTAACTGACATCACCACTGATGTCACACATAGTTTGGCTTTAAAAATGTCATCTGGAAAGCTTTTTTTTCAAACCTCTACGCGAACACTATTCCTGCACATGCCATTGTCAATATGAAGGTAATAATAATATTCTGCTGGACCACTGCCTCAATTAAAAGACTATAATGTTATAAGTTTATATGAAAAGCTTTGATGAGTCTTGGTTTGAATGCTGCATCTGGCCACTCCAACTAACCAGGAATCCCTGGCAGGTGAGCATATGAAATCCTATCCAGGATAGCCAGGAGGTATGGACTGGTCCCAGCAACTTTAGCAGAGAATCAATTACAAAGCCTGCTTCATTCTCCACCTGTCTTCAAGATAGCCTCCCTTCATGTCATGGCAGATCAGTGTGCGGGGCCGGTGGCTCTCAAGAGGGGGCTGGCGTTTAGCCAACAGTTCAGTAGACACATTGAAAGTATCATCCTTGGTGGGTTTCCAAGCAAGCAGCTCTTCCAATCCAGAGAGGTAGAAGCTGATTGGTTCAGTGGTGTGCCTGTCATATTGCCTGGCTGGAAAAAGAAGTTCAGAGGTTATGGTTTCAAGCAGTATTGTATTTATAATATATAAGTATTATATATATATAAATATAATATATTGTATTTATAATATATAAGTATTATATATATATTTATAATATATAAGTATTATATATATAAATATAATATATTGTATCTATAATATATAAGTATTCTGGTTCCCTAGGAGTGAAAATGCAAGCCACTCAATAGCAAATCATACCAGGGAGTGGATCAGGAGCAAAATTGACCACTCTATGGTGAATGGAAGGTCTCTGGCTCTCCATATCCTGCTGCAAACTGGAAAAAAAGAAAGAAAATCAGAAGAATCATAGAAATATAGAACGCGATATAACCTCAGAGGTCATCTATTCCAACTCCCTGCTTTATACAGACACCTATCCATCCTTCTGTTTGAAGACTTCATTGAGAAGTCCAGATGTTCATTAGAAGAACATCTTCTTCATTAGAAGATGTTCATACCAGTGGCAGCCTGTTTCATTGGCTGACACTGAACAGGAAATTCTTCTTAATGCCTAATCTGAATCTACTTCCATGAAGTTTCAACACACTGATTCCAGTCCTAACCTCTAGGCCAATAGCAACAGGCCATCTTCCTCCTTTCTATGGCAATTTTTGATTATCTGAAGACTTGATATGATGTTCTTTGTCTTACCTTCTGTGAATTAACTTCCTTCAAACAGGCTTCACAGGACTTTTGTTTCCAGTTTCCTCACTAATTTAGCAATCCTCCTCTAACCTTGGCCCAATTCCTCTATGCCTTTTTTGGGTTGTAGTACCTAAAACTAAACACAATATTTCAAATGGATCCTGACTAAGACAGAGCAGAGATCACTTCTTGAGAATTGGATATTTTGTTCCCATTAATACATCCCTAAAGAGCAATTTGCCTGGCTAAAAGTTCCCATCCTCACTCCACAAATATCCTTCATACTTGGGGAAGACATCTTTATTACAGAGATGGCCATATTTATTACAGAGATGGCCACATTCAATAATATGTGTCTGGATACAAACAAAATTAGTACAGAATAATTAAATAGAAAAACATGCACAAAACCCCTTACTCGTTTTTAAAAAACCCTATTTCTTTCAATACAGAGATAGCCTGTATGAACAAACAAATGAATATTTGACTGTCATTGACAAGACACCAAAATAGGCAGCTTTTTTGGTGGAGAATTTGATGAATGTAGTATTTCCAGTAAAATGCTATAAAAAAGACTGTCTGTCTGCCCAGTGAATGATTTATCTGAAGGATTATCTGAACAATTTAAATTCATAGGAACACATTTTCTACAGAGGTTGCTCTAGATTTAGATTCTGAAGAGACTGCAATAGAATTTGGCCTAGAAGGGAGACCAATTATAAACTGAGTTCAGTTCTATAGCAGTGTAATCCTGCTATAGATTTTGCCAATGAACTCAGGGCCTTATCTGCACCAGTCTCTAATCAGGATCATGTCCCTGCTTGCACGTAACCGTGGCACAATCATTCTTGTGCATAGGAGTGAAGAAAAACATCACAGACCTGTCCACATGGTCAGCAGGATTCAAGTTCAACCTGAAGAAGACTTATGCCACTTTAAAAATATCAACAAGCTGAATTGTGGACAGATTTGCAAGGCTCGCTGTATAAACTCATCAAACTACAAAGTAGTATCAGCAAAAATAATTAGAATGTTTTTGCCAAGAAAACAACAAAGGTGTGGTAACTGGATGGAGACTTTATTTAGCTTTTTTGATGTAAATAACAGGTGGAAGGAAAATGTACCACTCATTAAGCACTCAACCACATGGGCACAACAGCACTTATATTATAGCTCCTTTTCTGTTTTGGTGTTAGACTGAACAGCATAATGAAACAGCAAAATGATGGGAAAGATAAATTCTAAGGAAAAGTAATCGCTCCCACGAAATGATTCCATGCCTTATCTTGGTTCATAATTCTTCCTTTCTTTCTTAAACTTGTGTTGTAACAGTTAATTAAATAGAATAATATAAGTGAATATTAATACAAACATTATATATAAATATTAAATCCTGTACTGATAAAGAATATTTGTAACTCAGTATTGAAATGAGGGGTCCTTGGTGCTCTCTCACCAATGTCTGTTTTCTTGCAGACATTTCAGTGCTGATGAAGTTTCCTAGTTTGGTGTAATGAAATGTCTCTAAGAAAACAACCAAGCTCAGAGAACACCAAGGACCCCTCATTAAATTTTACATAAAAATATAAATGAACAGAATTATAAAATAAATAAATTGACTAAACTTGTGTTATATTATTAAGAGGAGGTACTCAGAGATGACAGATTCTAAGACGAGACTTCTCCCCTTTGGGCTGTGGTGCTGCCCAGGTTAAGACATCAAGGAAGGCAGGACTTTAATTGTGCAATTCTGACACAAGACTAAATTTCTTTCTTTTTTTAAACTTTTCCCTGAAGATGCCCCCGATGCCATGATTGGTAGATATTTCGCTTTGCAGCTGGAGTGCCACAGTCTTAAACCAATTATTCTGTGGATGCCATGAGAGTCAGGATAAGAATCAAGAGTGGGAACAGATGATTTCAGGTCAATGTTGGTTTCGGTTGACTCAAAGTGTTTTAATTTTGTGGTAGACAAGTTCTACTTCATTATCCCAGGTTTCTGCAATTCCACAGTTCCTGGAATGCAATTCCACCTGTTTCCAATGTTGGGAATGCTAAGATTATAATCTCTGCAAAGTTTCCTGCAAGGATGCTTTGCTGGATTTCATGTGGATCTCTCTTTCATCTGTATAAATAATCGTGATACAGGTAGTCCTTGACTTATGACAATTGGGTCAAGAATTTCTGTTGCTCACAATGCAGTGAGTTGTGTCTGATTTTATTACCTTTTTTGCTGTGGTGTTAAGAGAATCCCTACAGTTCTTAAATAAATTGTGTGATTGTTAAGATTGTTGTTTCCTCCATTGATTTTGCTCATCAGAAGCTGGCTGCGAAAGTCACAAATAGCAATAACACTTAGACTTATATACCACTTCACAGTGTTTTACAGCCCTCTCTAAGTGGTTTACCAAGTCAGCATATTGCCCCCAACAATCTGGCTCCTCATTTTACCAACCTTGGAAGGATGGAAGGCTGAGTCAACCAAATGGTGATCATGTGACTATGGAGATACTATAATGCAGGGCTGTCAAATTCATGGCCCGTGGATGCATCATGTGCTGGCCATGCCCAAGCCTGGTTTAGCAAAGGGAAAAAGTCATGATACATCATATGACAATGCTGTGACACAAATTTGACATCCCTGCTATAATAGTTGTTAAGTATGAGGATTGGTCATGAGTCACTTTTCTCAGTACTTGGTTATAAGTTGAGGACCACCTGTATGAACAAATCCTGCTGATTTAAGGATATGTAGATGTACTGGTTAAGCCACCATAGATGGGTGAGGGGGAAGCTCCATTTGATCTTCCCAGCAACGAGGTAAGGCTGCCATTATGACAGCATCAAGGTGTCCCTTACTATTGCCTCAAATTCTGAAAAGGATTCTAATGAATCCCTTTGAACCGGATCAGATCTGGCTTTTATAGAAACCGTAGGATGCTAAGAGCATGGCAAGACTTTATAGGAAATCCGTGGTTCATGTGAAGCAGGCTCAGACATATTCACCATCCTCAGTCAGGCAAAGGTGCTTTCCTAGCAAGGCCTTCAGCCTAGCTGGGAGAATGAGGGGGCTCAGTGCAAGACATCATGAGATCACCAAGTGAGGGGAAGCAGAGTTGCCCATTCACAGCTCCTGTCGAAACTTACCCTGGAAATTCAGGGTTCCCAACTCTGCTTCCAGACATGGGAAATAACATAAGCCAAGAGATGCACAGTTGAGAGAAACTTCTAACCTATCGCTGAAGATTCTAGGAAGCATCAGGCTTTGCTTTCAGACTTCCGCTCTGCTGCAGAGAACCCATTTTTCCAGCCCAAATCTGGAAGGGCTAAAAAAAGAGTTTCCAGTCAGCCAGTGAAGCGCACCAGGCAAGCCGCTTACTTTGGAGGGGTAAATGCCAGGAGGGGAACGTGCCACTAAACTCCACGAAGAATCCTCCCTGTCCAAGGATCGTTTGAGCTGCACCACGTTACCATTTCCCACTACTAAGCCAAGTAGATCTTCGTGCAAGGGAGTTGTGGCAGAACCTTAAGAAGCCAACATAGCCTTTGAGCATGTGCACAAGGCGCTTCGCTCTCGCTCGCTCTCTTTCTCTCTCTCTCTCTCTCTCGCCTGTCTCTCTCCCTCTCTCCCTCCAGCGAAGAGCGCAACCATCAACCAGGTGTCACGCTTTCCACCGGCACTCGCTTCAGGCTGTCCCGTTACAAGCCCCCGTCGCATTCCCGCCCGGCTCCCATTCCTTCCTTACCTTAGCCCAGCCTTGAAGCGCCCCTTGGCGGAAGCCTGATCCTCTTCCAGTCCGCGTCCGCTTTCCTCCTGAGCGCGCTTGGCCCCTCTCTGCCTCCCGTCCAGCTCACGGCCCTCCATTGCTGCCTCTCTCTTATGCGCGGCTTCCTCCTCCTCCTCCTCTTCCTCCTCCCGGTCACATGGAGCCACCTCCGATCCCCAGCCAATCCGGGCAGTCCATTTAAGCAATGCGAGCGGGCATGGTACGCGGCCGTTGTAATCCGGAGCAAGCGCCCTTTTATAGTCCGCTGCGACTTTTTCCTGGAAAAAGGAAGACGCCGGCCGCTCTCGGAGGAACGGGAACCACGCCTTCCCATTAAAAATTAACTATGGAATTAACTATGTAGAGTGGCAATTGGGAAAGGAGGACGCACTCTGCCTATTCTCAGAGGCTCTCCCGCTTATCGGTCTTGTGAAGTGGAACGTTGAATAATAGAGTTGGAAGGGACCTACCTTGGAGGCCTTCTAGTCCCAACCCGCTGCTCGGGCAGGAGAGCCGATATACCATTTCAGATAAATGGTTGGCCAGTCTCTTTTTGAAAGCCTCCAGTGATGGAGCATCCACAACTTCTGAAGGCCAGCTGTTTCAAGTAATTTCAGGGGTTGAGTCCCCGCTGCTGAAAACTTGGGGGGGAATGTGTTCCATGGGTAATTCTCTTGAGCGTCAGGCTGACGTTTACTGATGTTTAAATATTTACAGACCCCATATCCGGGACAAACTGTTTCAACTCCTTCCCTCAGAACGACCATATAGAGCACTGCACATAAAAACAACTAGACACAAGGACAGCCCCCCCCCCAAAGCCATCACTCTCCTAAACAAATAATTCCCTCAACACTGTCAAACTATTTACGTCTGCACTACTATTACTATTAATCTTCTCATTACTCCTTATCGCCTATCCCCTCCCACTTGTGACTGTATGACTGTAACTTTGTTGCTTGTATCCTTACAATTTATAGTGACTGTTTCCTAGTATGATTTGATTGCTTATTGTACCTTATGACTATTAAGTGTTGTACTTTATGATTATTGACTCTTGATGAATGTATCTTTTATGTATACTGAGAGTATTTACACCAAGGCAAATTCCTTGTGTGTCCAATCACACTTGGCCAATAAAGAATTCTATTCTATTCTATTTTATGTACTTTTCCCCTTAATTCTGCTCAAAAGATTATCCTTCCAAAGCTTTCTACAATGATGTCTGGATATTCATCTCTGGGACAAGCAGGCAGGTGAGCGTGTCACAGAGCAGTAGGGTCAATAGCCATCTGCGTATAGTTCAAGGAGTGTAGTTATCGTACAGCTCTTAAGCTATACTGTACGTATTAGATGCAAGCATTTAATAGTCCACAAACATTTAAAAAATGAACTAGTGCACTGAGGTAACAAGGGCCTCTGTACTTATATATAATAGTAACTGCCTGGTTTGTGTGCCTTTGCACTGTTTATTTAATAAAAGTTCAACAGCTGGCTCCACACACACACACAAATAATACAAACACTAGACAGTCTTCTTTGTCAGAAAGATCAAGGCAAAGAATATTGGATTCCTGGATCTGCTCTTTGTCCCTGTAGAAAAGAAAAATGGTTTTGTAAGTAAGTTACTGTAGAGAAATCAAATGAATCTGGGGCAGGCACTGGAATGCAATCTTCCTAAAGCTTTGCAGTGAAGAATTTTAATACAAGAGACAGCATACCACATGTTGGATATTTTACAGATCTCACATTTTCATTGTTTATTAAAAATTTTTAAATGGCTATAGACTGCTTCTACCATAGGTGGATAACTTTATCACTGTTTTTTACTCTTGGGGAGGCTAGGATCCACCTTCACCTATGATTACGACAAATTGGCAGCATTGTTCCATACTATTAAAATGAGAAACACAAGAAAACGTAATTCCTAAAAACACTCCCCACCCTTCAAAATTGTTCTTCCCCAAATTTGCCCTGCATATTCCTGTAGGGTGGCTCAGTCCATGATTTCATGGCAACATCTGAAAGGTGCTTGGCTGGAGAAGTGGAAGGGCTGCTATGGCCATTGGTATGCAGAAGTAATGTGTTGGGGTGAGGAGGATGGTTGCTCAGAAATCCTGTGATCCACTACTATTTCATTCCATTACTATTTCATTCCTAACAAGGTTATTTTAGTTGGAATTCTAATAGTTTTGGGTATTGTTGATTTCATTCTCAGTTTACTCTGGGAACAATCTCTCTAATCTGCATATCATCATTGCATTGCTTCTCCTCTGTGGATGTGTATATTCAAACTTCACTTCCCTCTAGATGATTTATTTGAAGCTGGGAATTGTCATTTCATAAGCCTTCTCTCTTCTGAAGACAACTGTTATTCTGTTGATCTATAAACTGTTTTTCCACTTGGTGGACAGTTGTTCTTCTTGAGGCAATTTATCTCCAGGCTTTCCCCTTGCAATTTCCAGGCCATCGTATTCTACAAAGGCTCCCACATTTGGATATGTGCATTACTCTTTCATCCAAACATGTTTATTCTCTTTCTGATTTAACCTTCTCCAGAGAGTACTTTTGATGTTCATCTGTGATAATATAACTGCATCTCCTGTCATAAAGCACAGTTATACCATTTATACCATTTATAGACAGCATTATGTATCCTCCAAAATATTAGTCCCTAAGAGACTCCTGACCTTCTTCAACCTAATACCCCAGAAAGCCACTATGTAATTCCATTCAAGTAGATTTGAAAGTTCCCCATCTTGACCTCAATGAGAAGACTGGGGGAAAAGAAGGCCTCTTAAAAATAACAACAACAACAACAGGATGGGATGGGCCACCTCAGAGCACATCTGAATGAAATCTTCACAATCCTGTTCTTTTCATTTCCTGTTCTTTTCAGAAGTAATTTTAGATTGTTTTCTATAATCCAGTTTAATACCAATTTATTCTAAGTAACAAAATGAAGAATAATTATTTGTTTGCTGGCTCTTCCCTAAAGGTTTTGGAAGAGGCATTCCAATCTCTGATAAGAACCATTTTGGATCCTAGGAGACTCTCAGTCACTCCCTCTAGGAATATTATCTGGTAGACACATGGTTTGAGCACCTATCACAATATTAGTTCTTTGCCTGGATTTTTTAAACAATTATCCTCAGGTTTTTGAAACTGCCTCATCAAGAATTTTTGGGGAAGCACCAAAAATTGCAACTATTTTGCTCAGCTGTGCTAATAAAACTATTGCCTGAACATGGAGTTTTTGTCTCCTGATGATCATTACAATTGCTATAGATTCTTTTAAGTGAAAGTGTCCTGCACATGCCATGTACCTATCCTGTTCAGTAACTAAATTTTCCCTCTCCCTGTAGATGGATCGGGGTGCAGGAAGGCTAAATTTGTAAGGTGAACAGTTTGAGATTTTACCCTTTGTTGTGAATGAATAAATGTGTAATAAAGTTATCTAGAGCTTGAAGTCAAGTGCAGGGTTCTGGCCCTGCACTTCTGATTGGCTGTTAAATGGCGAGATCAGATTGGTCCGTTCAGGAGAGTCTGATTGGCCGTTAACGAGCCGTTCTCATTGGTCAACGGAGCTAGTGCTCCCAGGTTTTCATTGGTTGAATAGTTAATAAGTTGCCTATATAAGGAAGGCTATAGCAGCCATCCAGTTTGAGCTGTCACACCATGTAAATAAAGAGTTGAAGTTCACTGTTTCACCGGCTCGTCTCCATTCTTTGCACCCATGCTCCACACTTAACACTGGCGACGAGGATGGGATGTGGAGACGTCAGAGCTGACTGAACAACGGAAAAGATAACCGAGCACGTAGCTGAAAACGCACAACGGTGGAACCATGTCCGCCGGCGTCATACCACCCGCTCCATTCGACCCAGCGCAAGAAGACTGGGAGTCCTACATGGATCGTTTCCCAATGTTCTTGGAAACCAATAATTTAAAGGATGCCACAACCGGGAAGAAACGGGCGGTATTCCTAACGCATTGCGGGCCGACCGTATTCAAGATGGCCAAGGCACTAGCAAAACCAGCTAAAGTGAAGGCTATGGACTGGGACGTCCTCGAACCCCTACTGAGGGCCCACTATGCACCGACCATACCAATGCTCGTAAGGCAGCACGAGTTCTACCAAAGAAACCAGCGGAAAGGAGAGAGCGTTGCCGATTTCGTTGCGGACCTCCGAAACTTGGGAGGCCTCTGCTGGTTCGCCGACCTGGAGGAGGCTTTGAGAGACCAAATAGTTCTGGGATTAGATGCGCTAAACGTGCAGAGCAAGCTGATGGCAAAAGTCGACATTAGCCTTGCCGATGCCATCGCTGATGCTGCTGCAGCAGAAGCAACCAGGAAGTCGGCTGCCCAACTGCGCCACAACCATGCTCCGATACACCAACCGAAAGGCAACATTTCACCTAAGTCAGAATGACAGCTTTTGACGGCCCACCATGAGGACCTCTCTTCGTCGTCAGACAGTGACGAATAAGAGGTCCATCGACTGCGGTCCGATCGGGACCATTACCCGAAGTCCCAACACCCATGCGCTGGCTGTGGGGCCAACCATTCCCGGTCCGAATGCAAATTCCGCAACGCACTCTGCCATGAGTGTGGGAAACGAGGCCATATCGGACGGGTCTGTAGAAGCCTCCTAGGACCCAGCCAGACCTCGAAGGGGGCTAACTATCGCCAATCGTCCTGTAAGGCGAGAACCAGTAAACCACTCCTACAGAAACCGAACTATAAATCGCCCAACAAAGCGAGAAGAGGCTCACCAAACTATCATTATCGGTCACGCCTCTTCATTGGATGCCAAGAAAATCCAAATTAAAGTGGCCATTGAAAATCAGCCCTGCCAAATGGAAGTCGACTCGGGATCATCTCTCTCGATGGTTTCCTGGAAGACCCTCAAGCAACGCATCCCTACTATCCGGCGCCAAGACCTCCGTTCCCAAAGACTCATACTTAAAGACTATCAGGGGAACAGGATTCCAGTCGTAGGATCCAGTCGAGTCCGGGTCTCGTTCAAAAACCGCACAGCGTACTTACCCCTGATTGTGATCGACAAGGACCGGCCTAGCCTGTTAGGCCTTCAATGGTTCACGCCACTCGACATTGAAGTGGTAGGCATTAACCGAATCGGCGGCAGTGACTGGGAGGAGGACCTCGTCCATGAATTCAGGAACGTCTTCACAGAAAAGCTAGGCAAGTACAAGGGGACCCCGATATCATTTAACCTTAATCCAAAAATAGCTCCCATCCACCTTTAGCCTCGTCGAGTTCCATTTGCCCTAAAACCGAAAATCGATGAACAGCTTGATAAGTTAATAGCCCAGGGAGTGTTAGAGCCAACCGATCACTCTCCCTGGGTGACCCCAATTGTGACACCCATTAAGCCAGATGGTTCGATTAGAATTTGTGGGGACTACCGAGCCACCCTGAACCACTCCCTGCAGCAAAACGCATATCCGGTGCCGGTGGTGCAACACCTCCTCCATTCCCTGGGGGGCGGAAAAGTCTTCGCTAAACTAGACTTAGCTCAGGCATATCAGCAACTGCCGGTTGATGAAAAAACGGCACAGGCACAGACGATCGTGACGCACCAAAGTGCCTTTAAATGTACACGGCTCCAATACGGAGTGAGTGTAGCCCCGGGGATCTTTCAGAGCCTGATAGAAAGACTATTACAAGGGATTAAAGGTGTTGTCCCCCACTTTGACGATGTGTTAATTGCTGCCCCTACTTCAAAAATTTTACGGGATCGTTTAAGATTGGTTCTCCAGAAATTCAAAGATGCAGGCCTTAAAGTGAAGAAAAATAAGTGTAAGCTGTGTACAGATCGTGTCGAATTTTTAGGGTATCTAATTGACAGTCAGGGCATTCACCCTACCGATAGCAAATTGAGAGCAATAAAAAACGCTCCCAGACCCCGGAATAAGGCCGACCTCCAGGCATTTCTAGGCCTTATCAATTTTTATAACGTATTCCTGCCACACAAGGTGACTGTCGCTGAACCTTTACATCGTTTACTGGACAAAAAAGCACTTTGGGTATGGAGTCATAGAGAAGAGCAGGCGTTTCATAATGTGAAAAAACTACTGACTTCTGACGCTGTACTGATGCAGTACAATGAGACCTTGCTGTTAACTATCACGTGTGATGTATCGCCTTTCGGAGTGGGCGCCATTTTGAGCCATGTATTGCCTAACAGTAGCGAAGCCCCTGTTGCCTATTTTTCAAAGACGCTTTCGAAAACTGAGCGAAATTATAGCCAGATTGATAAAGAAGCCCTTGCAATTGTGTCTGCTGTCAAAAGATTTCATGAGTACGTGTACGGCCGGGCTTTTACTATAGTGACTGACCACAAACCTTTGCTGGGAATAATAGCAGGGGATAAGCCAACCCCCAATATATTATCTCCCAGAATGACTCGCTGGTCAGAATTCTTGGCTGCTTATAATTATCGGCTGCAATACCGCCCCAGGAAAGCCATTCCCCACGCCGACGCATTGAGCCGAGCACCGCTTCCAGAGACTATTGACGACTCCGCACCAACAGTGACAATGTTGCAGATTGAGGCACTTCGTACACCGCCATTAACCACCCGTGATATAGTGAGAGAAACAAAACGCGACCCCGCCTTAGCACGAGTCCTCACTTGGATGGAACGCGGATGGCCATTGGACCAAGTATCAGACGACTTCGCACCATTCAAAAGTCGACAAACAGAGTTGTTTTCTCAAAAGGGCTGCATCATCTGGGGCAATAGAGTCGTTATCCCAGAACAAGCAGTACTGAGAAACTTGCACGATGGCCACCCTGGCATCGTGCACATGAAAGCCCTCGCACGAAGCTACGCGTGGTGGCCAGGCATCGACAAGCAAATTGAGACTTGGGTCAAAGCTTGTCATAGATGCAGGAAGTAAGCAACGCCCCACCAAAGGCAATCCCAACCGAATGGGAAACACCGCGGGGACCCTGGTCCCGTATCCATCTGGATTTTGTTGGGCCGACCAAAGGCCACACCTTCTTGTTAACTGTGGACGCCTACTCGAACTGGCTCAAAATCCACCGAATGAGGAACGCAACAACCGAAGCGGTCATTAAGAAACTAGAAAGACTGTTTGCAACCTACGGATTACCAGACGTTCTGGTATCCGACAACGGGCCCCAATTTACTGCGCTGTCCTTTGAACAGTACCTGGCGGACCGCGGTATTCGACATGCGCTGACTTCGCCTGTGCATCCTGTGGCCAATGGAAGGGCTGAGCACATGGTACAATTCGTCAAGAAAACGCTACAGAAAGTGGACTATGACAACATCGAAGAAAAGATAAACCGAATCCTCTTTTTACAGCATATCACTCCACACAGCATCACCAACAAAACTCCCGCCGAGCTGCTAATGGGACGAAAGCTCTGCTCCCACCTCGACCGGTTCCACCCAGCGTACGAACCGGAGAAACCACTCGGATCCAGCGGCCGATGCCATACCTTCCAGGTAGGTGACTTGGTGTTCGCTAAAAATTTATCAGGTGACCCGTTGTGGGTAGAAGCGACTGTGGTCTGTGTAACCGGCCCGAGATCATACCTTGTACAATGCCGTGATGATAGACTATGGAAGCGCCATATCGATCAACTACGATCAAGGCTGCAGTCAGGGATCTCCGAGTCCCCTAATAACCAAACTGAGGGGGGGGGAGATACAGAGGAAGATGAACTTCAATTAGCAGAAAACCTTTTCGAAGGGAACGATAGCGGAACGGAAACACGAGAACAGGAATCAGGGATGGGAATGAGTTCACCTCAGGGTGATACCGAAGATGTTGGTGACAACGAAAACGCGAACTCAGAATCAGAGACACCCCTTTCGCCAAACAACGCCCTACCTCAACAAGAGTGCAGCCAAATACCGGGTGCACAACCAAAATCAAAAAGACTAACAAAACAACCGTCCTACCTCAAGGACTACGTGACTGCATCCCGTAAACGGAACCCGGGGGGAAGGGGTGTTGTGAATGAATAAATGTGTAATAAAGTTATCTAGAGCTTGAAGTCAAGTGCAGGGTTCTGGCCCTGCACGTCTGATTGGCTGTTAAATGGCGAGATCAGATTGGTCCGTTCAGGAGAGTCTGATTGGCCGTTAATGAGCCGTTCTCATTGATCAATGGAGCTAGCACTCCCAGGTTTTCATTGGTTGAATAGTTAATAAGTTGCCTATATAAGGAAGGCTGTAGCAGCCATCCAGTTTGAGCTGTCACACCATGTAAATAAAGAGTTGAAGTTCACTGTTTCACCGGCTCATCTCCATTCTTCGCACCCATGCTCCACACTTAACACCCTTCCTCTTCCAGAAGTCCTCTGAACTACAAATCATGGTTCCATCTCCTGCCAAGTTGTGCAATTCTGTAGTTACTTCAGCTGCCGCCACCTATCTTCCAGAAAGATACCTTTATTGTATTCCCCATTAGCCCCATTGTATGTGAGAAATAGGATTCTCATAGCTAGTAGAAAAAAGAAAGAAAGAAAGATAAAAGAGAAATAAATTGGCGGCTTGTGGCACTGATGCTTGTAACTAGGGAAAGTATAAATCAGTCCTTCGTTCCCCTCCTCATATGTCAGGAGTTAGACCAATTGCACAAGAGATCAATAAACTAAGCTTTATTTAAAAAGGGAAAGCAGCAAATGGAAAATTCCTTTTTATATACTGTCACAAGTAAGATTTTAAAAATATACAGAAACAGCTGTTCCAAACAAGCCTCCAAAAAGAACTTCCAATGGAAAAAGTTACAGAGCAATATAAGGTTTAGAGCAGGGGTGTCAAACTGAAGGCCAACAGGCCGGATCTGGCCTGCGGTGTGCTTAAATTTGCCCCATGGGGCTGGCCTGGAAATAGCAAAAGACCAGCCCATGGTACCTCTGGCAGCCAAAATGGAGTGTGGGAAAGCCGCATGCCCATCCCCCTCGTTTTTGGCTTGGGTGGCCTCCTGCAGCACTCTGCCAGCCAAAATGGTGTGGGGAGCTGGGCACAGACACGCCCCCCCCGCACCCTGTTTTAGCTGGCAGGATGCTGCAGGAGATGTCCGTCCCGTCTCTCCCCCCCCCTCCCCCCAAGTCGGCCGATGGAGAACAACAATGCTAATCCGGCCCTTGAAGAAATCCAGTTTGACACTCCTGGTTTAGAGCAAATCCCAACATGATATGTTAGCTCCTAATACAAAAGCAATTCACTTCCAGTGGTGTCAATTGGTGTAAAGCACACAAAAACCGAGTTTGCACAGAGCCAATAATAGCCATAGATAATAAATAAGGCTTAAATACACAAACTATCAAATGATGAGTGAAACTAGATGCAGTTGGTGTTAATGAATGTGGAGTCGAGACTCGCTTGCCTAATCATTGCAATGTGGCCCTCCAGCTCTGGCAGATCCTGCGTGCGAACGGTCTCCTGGCAGTGTCAGAATTGAGACAGAAATGCAGTAGCTGAAATAGAGCCTTCTATGATTGAGGAACAGAGCTCCTTCAGGGCTGCCAGGGCCCTTCCCAGCTGCTAGAGAAAAGAAGCTTTGTGAACAATTGCTTCTGAAGGTCATCACTGCACTGATGTAGTTCCCACTCCTCAATCTCTTCTGCGGTAGATTGCAATGAGCCTTAAAAGGTGGAGGGCCTCCTACCCTTATTATACCTTTGTCCCCTCTCCTGTCATCTCTTTCTTTTCCCCTGTCTGCTTCTATCACTTACCACAAGGTGGGAGGGAGGCGCTTTGACGACTGCCATTGCACTTGCTCACTTCATGAGCCCCAAGGAGTGAGGCTTCTTTATCCTTTATTTAAGTGAATAATGGGGGAGGCAGAGAGAACTGAATGCTCTTTTTCCTTGCTTTAACTCAACCTGCTTTAGGAACAAAAATATAATGTACTTCCTTCGCCCATTGCAGAGCTCCATGGATTCCATGGGTTGAAGTTGGCATGCAAATTGCGGGTTTTCCCCATTAGGGCTTTGGAGGCTGTCTCAGATAGAAGAAAGCAGTTGTGCAAAAGCAAAACACTCCTATGGGTGCTGGGGTTCTCTGCATGCACAGTAATCACTACAACCAAGTTAATGCTGGACTTGGAGACTAGTTTATAGGGGAGTAGAATCTTAATCGCTTCCAAATTATTTTTGCCACACTGTTTATATTTGCCTTCCAAACTTGAAAGTCTACAGAAATGCCAGGCCACAATCTGGAATTGTAATATCACACACCTGGAGGAGGACCCAAAGAAAAGAAGGCCAGTTTGTTGACACATTCTCCATAGTCTTCGGACCATATTTTTAGTAAAACAGCTCCTGTCTGCTTCTCTCCTTATAAACTATACCCATGTTTCCTTGAAAATAAGAGCTTGTCTTACATTTTTACCAACAAAAAGAGGAACCAGGTCTTATTTTTGGTGTGTGTATGGGGTTGTCATCCACTGATTCACCTCACTTGCATGTGCCACTCCCACCTCCTTTTCACTTTCAGAGACCTTCAGGAACTTCTGTGCCCAACAAGGCCAGCAAGGCTTTCCTAAAGGCCTCTGCAGCTGATAACAGAACTCCAGATCAATCTGGCTTCAGGAAAGCCTTGCCAGCTGCAGGTATTGGGGTGTGTAAGGTCTGGTTGCAACTGTCCAAAGTAGGACAGCTCCAACCCCCCCATTCCCACCCTAGCTTAATTTTTACCTGTGTAACCTGGAGTGGGTGGGCTCTTAATTAGGGCTTATTTTGGGGGTAGGGCTTACATTGAGTGCAGCTAGGACTTACTTTTGGGTTAGGTTGTATTTTAGGGGGAAACCTGGTATATATTTTTTCCGTTCAGTTCAATTCCAATGGAATAAAGGACTCAATAGCCCCAAAGTTTGGATTACCCTCAGATTTCAAACTTCCAATAATGTTTCAGGCCTCCTCGTTTAACACAGCAATTACTCTTCCATTGCCGCAGATAAAATAAATCTATCAAGCTGTTATCACGTTTTAAGGGTATAAAACTCTAGTCTGTATTTTACATGCCCCGTTTCATTCATGACAAGATGTCCTGGGAAGGCTTGGCTGATGATTTTGTGTAATGTTCCACAGCTGTATTGTGAACTGCTCTTTTGTACTTACAAATGAGCTGGTGTCAAGAGGACACACAAGTACAATCTCATCTGTTTCTCAGACTATTTGTGGCTTTGAATCAGACATGCTCTTTCAGCTGCCGTTCCCTTCATTAAAATGTGAATAATGGTGACCTACATCTCAGGTTCTTAAATGCTTGGAAATTCTGAAGTACTGTAGAAAGGTTCTTGTCATTATCCAAGTCTAACAAGACCCAAGCACTTGGTTAACTCTTTTTCTTAATCTTTGACCAATGCTTCTTTTTATTCTCCCCTTTCTGTATGTTCAGCAAGTAGAAATGAGAGAGAGAAAAATACCTCTAAATCATTAGCACCCCAACAGGATAGAAGCCCTTCTGCTTACAAATGTGTGGATTGGAGCCTGGGAAGCAGAATCTTCTTTCAGGGAAATAATTTCTCTTTGCTGGACTACAAGAGGGCAAAGTGTGGCAAGACATCTGGATAAAAGCCCTAAGCAATATTTGGCAATCTTGGCAAAGAAAAATTATTTGCAATGTGATAAACAGGAAGCCAGGAGCAATTTGCAGTATAGCCAAGCGTCCTTCTGAGATTTGCCTTGGCTGAAAGAAAAATTAGCACCCATCAAAGAAAAAAACTTGTTTCTCTGATGCCAAGCTGAAAGAGCTGCAAAATAAACTTCACTTAGCACCTTCTTGAAATGAGAATTGGCACTGCTATTACTCAATCTACAGTTCTCACTCAAGGCACAAATGGCCAGATTCTAATTATCCTACTTCAGACATATTTTGCAAAAACATGGGAAAAACTCTGATTCTGGGAAATGTGGAAGGAAAGAGTAGAGGAGGACAACCAGCAAGTAAGGTGGATGGACTCAGTTTTACAATTGTATAAGTTCACCTTTTGAAGACTGGAAAGGCCAGGTTAGAGACAAATCATCATGGGAAAAAAACCTTTGTGTTCATTAAGAGGCAACACTGAACTTATGGCACATAAGCATTCACCACTGTTATAGAAGGAACAGGGGAAGCAATAGGGACAGAAAAATGGCTCCTTATCTTTATTTCTCTTGATATAATGATCAGGATGACAGACATCCTAACCCTGATAGAGAGCACCTGAGTTACGTGGAGGTCTTCACTGTTAATTTTGAGAATAATTTCCAGGGACCCTGAGTGTTACAAGAACAACATACCTTATTGCAATTTATATTAAAGCACTAGAATAGAATAACTGAATTGGA
Source organism: Hydrophis major (assembly GCA_033807585.1). Classification (NCBI taxonomy): domain Eukaryota; kingdom Metazoa; phylum Chordata; class Lepidosauria; order Squamata; family Elapidae; genus Hydrophis; species Hydrophis major. The sequence goes on along the minus strand of CM066329.1, from coordinate 184,159,122 downwards.
AGGGATCTTGGAGGTTTTCTAGTTTAATCCCTGATCAAGCAAGAAACCCTATACCACTTCAAACAAATGGCTGTCCAATCTCTTCTTCTACACAGTATAAAATGTTTAATGAATTCAGCTTGGAAATCTGGCTCTTGAAAATAAAGCTGAAATGGAAATAACCTCTAACATCAACCAGAAATATTTTCCTCTTTTGTTTATTTTTCCGTCACCAACAACAACATGCTGAAAAGTGTTAATAAACTTGAAAGCTTGCAATTGGCTCCACAGAGGTAGTGGTGTGCTTGTATTGTTGTTATTTTCCTCATGGCTGCCATGGTAACAAATATGCTTTAAGAAAAAGGAAATGGAACCTTAGGTTTATAGTTGTGTTTAGCTCCAGTAAGATGCTCAGACAAATGTTGAAGTGGAAAGATAGTAACGACAGATAAGAGTTGCAGCTGAAAGTTATAAATTCAGTTTTAAGCATCAAGGTTGTTCTTGTTTACCTCCTTATCTCATTAGTGAAAAAAGGAAGGAATTTTTGCATTTTGGGCTGACCCTCCAGAATTGATAATTTTACAGGGAAAGGAACAATCAAACTAGCAAGCAATTAAAAGACTATAGATTCTCAAGGGTGACTTGGATTGCCATGTGCAGGAAATGATCAGTGCTATTGAAAGCTGGCTAATTTCAGCTACACAAACTGTAATGTCATACCATGTATCTTAATTTAACTTCAGCTGAATTTAACAGGACATATTTCTGACTGCCCACATATAGTTTTGTCTATCAATGCATTATGAATTTTATTTTTGATAGCCTTTGGATTTTCCATCTAGCCATTTCCATGGGAAGACTTGGCACTGATTCAATAGCAGGTCTGGACTTCGCTGCTCCCACAATATTGCCTCAGTTCAAAAGCTCAATTGTGTGTAGTCTAAATCACACCAATTTTTTCTTTATGCAACAATTAAACCCTGCAAAATCTGTGAACTATCCATTTTTTCTTTGAGAGGAAAATCCTCTCTCACCCATCCTCTCTTTTTTAACTTTCAGCCATTCTAACAGGTCCTGTAAGAGGAACACTAACAAATTTGGTCTTGCGAATAAGGCCACAGATGAATCTATAACATAGCAGTAATGTAGAGGAAGGAAAGAAATAGCTGTGCCAGAACTTCTTTCCTCCCCCTTCCTTTCTATATTTGCCCTCAGTTGCCTGAGTGGGTTCAACTCTCTCCCTGCTGGAGACCTCCATACTGCCTTGGGGTTCAGAGATATTTCTTAATGTTCCTGAGATACCTGCATGCACAACTATCTCTTAGGCTCAGCTTCTTCTCCAGTGGAATGTTGTAAATGATTATTTCAAAATGCCTCTTTGAAACTGGAGGACACGGAGACTTTCCACTAGTGAGAACAGCTTTTCCCACTCTCATCTTTGACAATTCCCCATCTACAGAAACTAAGAGGCCATATTATCTTCACTTCAAAAATAACCATGATTATTGTAAGAGGGATGAAGCTGGCAGTTCTGTGGGAGAAGTATCAGGTATATAGCAGTACCTGCAAAATTTGCTTTAGGCAAATTCATAGCTTGCTTTCCCAGCCTACAAAAGAACCTAACTTGTACAGTTGCCATAGGATCAGACTTTTTATTCCCTCTTAAAACTATCCTACATACTGTACTGAAACACGTCAAAGAGTAGCCTACTGAGTATTGACCTACACATACCCAGATAAGCGCAAGCAAACAGGAAATGCAGCACACTGTTTCAAATTACAATTACAGTTTATAGTTTAAGAGTTCTGTTCAAAAAACAGTTTGCTGATAACAATTTGCTTCGAGAAATTCACACAGACTTTTAAACGTATCTTTTATAAAGCAGAGTTCATAGTACAAGAAAGTACAGTACAACATTAGTTACATTTATATTTAAAGTTCTAAATACAAAATTTCAAATGCAAATTTTTGTTTGATCTTATTAATGTATTTGCCTGAACAAGAATTGTTCTTTTAAATTGGACAGTTAAAAAGAATCAAAAGAAATAATTTTACTTTACATGTCCCTTATCTGTTTATCATTTGCATATTACATTTTTTATTATTTTGTTTTGTTTTTTTGCTCCCATTTTGGGGAAATTGAAGATCTTAGTTGTTGAATCAAATCTTACACAATTAGCTTAGAAAATTAACTTTAATCTCTTGTTGTTAGCAAATTAAACATGGAAAGTAGCTGAAAGAATGCTAATAGTATATCAGTATGTATGCTTCTTAACCTTAATTTTGTCTGGTGTTCCATTCTAACTTACTATTAAATTCCCACTTCTACTAAATATTTGCTTATATTAGATGTTTTCCCATAATGAGACATGAGCCTCTAAAAGATGAATTATTATGACTGCATGTTTGTGTACTGCAGAATTATCATATCTGTACACATATTGCAACCATTTCTGGGTGTGAGGTAAGCTGAAATATGAAAATCCAATATGGAACAAAGTTTATACATATATCTTGAGAGTTAGAAGGTTATGCATAAAAATATATGTATACTTGCTTGTTTATAACAAACCAGCCCTCTGTGCCTTATAGTTTCTTATAGGGAATTGACCATGGGATTTGGAGTGTTTCAGATAAATGACCCTGTTTGACTCCCCTATTAGAAAACTTCTATCGTTCCCCCTCTACAGATTTAACTGTTTTCCAAAAGTCAGCCTAGTTCTGAGTTGGCTGGATTTCTTGAAATGCAAACAATGTTCCCAGAGGGAAGCTTATTTGTTTTTTCAAACAGTCCTAGCGGATCCTTCATTACTGGGTGGAGTAAGTTGAAAGAGGAGCATTATAAGGAGATGAAACACATCCAAATATTATGGGAAAACAAATTATCAGAACTCCATGTATCTCCTAAGACCTTGCTTTGATCCAATGTTTATACAGACCTTCGGGGAAAACAACATCCTTTGCAGCCCCTTCAGATCAAGCCCCTACTAATCCACCAGCGTTTTGTGCTTTACTAATAGCTATCATCTTCCTTTAAACATATACTTGAAATAATTAGCTACTTGTTTTTGAAAATGTGTGATGATTTTACAACAGTTTCTCCAAATCTGGTGCCTTTCATTTACAACGGGCCAACAGATTGGGACTAAGGATCCTTAAGCTCAACATATCTGCTAGGTGGCAGAGGTTTAGGGAAGGCAAAAGAAAGCATTCGTGTTTTTATTGGCAAGCTGTAAAATATAACTTGGAAGACTGAAGAAGCCCAGGAGATCCCTAACCCACCTGATTTTAATTTATTTTTAGATTGTAAGGAAAAAAGGGGGACAGGGCAGCTGAAATGCTGAGTACCAGCCTCCATCATCATTTGTATCACAGGAATGCCACTGAGTCCACATAAGCCTCACATGTATTCTTGGGAAATAAACGTTGGAGGTAGAAGTATGTAGCTGTCAAGAAAAAAAAAATGATAAAGGAAAACTGAGATAAGAGAAAGTACGATGGGAAGCTGAAGTGTAGTGAAAGAACTTCAACAGCTTGTCTTCTAGTGCTGTGTGAATGATGATGACAACAATGACAGCCATTTGGTAAATAGGCAAACACCCACCAGGCCATTCCACAACCATGATTTCAGGAGAGCAAGCAAAATATTTGCCTACATGAAGGAGGCCATAATGACCTGCTAAGGAGTTGCTTTAATGAGAGGTGATTGGATAATAGATGCGTTTTGATGCGTTTTTTGTTTCATATTTCCCACATGCTGTCAGTTAATAGAAATACAAAACCTTTATATACCTGGTCATGGTATGGTATGCAGATACACACCTATGGAACCTATGATTTACAATGATTGTTTTTAACATGGGGCCATGAGAGCAATCACAACTCATTGTTTCAATCCAAGCATGTAGGTAAAAGAACCTTTAGAAGCAGATGACTTCAGACATTTTCTGAAGCTGCTGGTGGCCGACTAATAGCAAACAATTGTTTCACGTATTAAACAATATAATGTGTTACCTGGAGCCTGTGCAACCTGCACTCACCTGGAGATTTGGGAGATTTTTATATACTGTTTATAGAACAAGGAAATAGGAGAGCATCCATCAAAAGAAATAACAAAGACAATAGTTTTAGTGCCCATAGAATGCATGCCCACTGCAGCTGTTATGTTTATGCGTGTTGTAAAGCTGATTTCTCTCCTCTAGAAGCTGAAAAGTTACTAGGTCCAGTATAGGAAGTCCTCGACTTACGACCACAATTTAGCCCAAAATTAATGTTACTAAAAGAAACATTTGTTAGGTGAGTTTTATCCCATTTTATTACCTTTTTTGCCACCATTGTTAAGTGAATCACTGAAATTGTTAAGTTAGTAACATGGTTGTTAAGGGAATCTGGCTCCCCATTGACATCGCTTGTCAGAAGGTTGCAAAAGCAGGACAAATGACCACAGGACATTGCAATGGTCATAAATAGGAACTGGTTGTCAAGAATCTGAATTTTGATCACGCGACCACGGGGATGCTGCATTGGTCATGTGAAAAACAGTCATAAATCACTTTTTTCAGCGCCATTGTAACTTTGAACAGTCACTAAATGAACTGTTGTAAGTCGAGAACTACCTGTACTGATGATCAGTGGCACAGATTAAGAATGACTGAAGGCCTTCACCAAATGGTCACAATTGATGTCCATTAGAAGAAGTGAGCTATTTCAGCAACAATGGTGAACAAAGGACTCAGAAAACTGGAACATGGTATCTAACCTTGAAGTGGGACTCAAACCAGTCATTTCAGCTTCTCTTTGTCCTATATCAGAGGTATGCAACCTTCAACACTTTTGGACCTGTTCCCCACAGAAAATACCTGGAGCCAATAATTTAACAACCGGTGTGACTGGGTGGGCATGGTCAACTCGATGTCACTCACTAACACTCAGTCACCTCCTGCTCTGGAATATGGAGCAAATCTCCATCTCCCGCCATCACCCTTACCTTCTCAGGCCAGGGGAGGAGTGATGGGGAGGGGAGGGGCCAGCCGGTGGTGGGATCAGCTGACAGAGGGCCGAAAGAGCCACATGTGGCTCCAGAGCCACACCTGTCCTACATCATCTCAGCCATTATAATTCTGCTCATTAGTATTCCTCATTGTTTCCCAGGTCTTCCCACTCTCAATTTCTAAAAACTATCTTCCAAAATGGGTGCTCCAAAGACCTGAGTTGCATGGTGTATTTGGAGACTGCATGAAGGCATAAGCCGAGCCTGTTCTATCTCAAGATATACTGTGCTGTTCCAATCCTTCAGCCAGCAGAAAAATCCTATAATTTGTCTCTTTAATGTCACACTCAGAGAGGAGATTGGGGGCTCCAGATGGGGGAATGAATAGACTTCAAAAGAATGAAGAAAGAAAAAGAGAGGGTAATATTTTGGAATGGGTAACATCTGTGGAAAACTGTGGCACTGTCAGAAAAAAAACAAAATGCAAGCAGCAGAAGATGGGAAGCAGAGCTGGCTGAAAAGACTGTGAGTGTGAGAACAGCACAAAAAGACGGCGAAGTTGAAAGGCAGTTAAAGCATGAAAAAAATCCTTATAAAAAGAGAAACACTCTGACATGGGTATGTATGTACTTGGTGTAAAGCAGCTTCCACGTGGAATGGGGGCTGTAGTGCTTCTATGCCAACAAGCACCCTCTGCAAATCAGAATGGGCAAAGGAGGAGGCAAAAAAGTGACTGTTAAGAATGTAAATACCCAGCCACCCCCTAGCAACACCTCCCTCTTCTCAACACCTCTGAATCATTTGCACTCATTGCGGCTCTGGCTCATCTGCCTCAATCCTTGGCATAGGGACTTAAGAATGTGGAGTTCTTGCTGCCTTCCCAGGTGTACGAGCAGCCAATCGTATTTCTCAGCCTGCGGGTTGAAAGTGGATGAGATCCACTCATGACCACCTTAAAGTCCTATGCCAGGACTCCCAAATAAAAAGAAAAACAGGAATTTGCTTCCACTTCCCAGTTCTCCCCAGCGCCAAAAGCGAGGAAAGATTCAATGCCACCATCATTATTGTCATCACTACTGTCATGATCATTGATCATTACATGGAAAGGGGGAAACTGCTGAAGATTCCTGCCTCTTTACGCCATGTATGGAGTCTGCATTGACCCGGCACAGCAGGAAACTTATAATTAAATTGACCTTCTGTGCAGCAGGGGACTAACATACTCTCTTAAGAGTACTAAACCTATTTATAGCAACAGCCTGTTGTAACACCCAAGAAGCACTTTAAAAAAGTGTTACACAGTCAGATACCTCTGACTAAAGCCAGGAATTCAATCTTAATTCTTCCCTGAAAACCAAGTCAAAATGACCATGGTGGGCAGTGCCCAAGAACTGTATTAGAGGGAATATGATTGCAACAGGAGGCGGAGGTAGTGGTTTGTCGAACCAGTGCTCTTTAGTGAGATGCTTTTTAATGCGTCCCCATTGGATGCAGATAAAGAGCAGCTTCTGAAAGAAAAAAGTCAGCTAACAAGGCCTTCCAAAAGAAAGAAAAATGTAGCTTTTTCAACTAATGTTATACTGAATAATAACAAGCTTTTTATTATTAGGTGGCATTAACACAATGTCCAGCTAGAGGACAGAAGAAGGCTTAAGTGCATTGCAGAGAAGTCAAAGACCTAAAAGGTTAAATGAAAAAAGGCAGAAGTCCATGGGGAAAAGGTGTTAAATCATTTTCACAGAGGGGATCATCTGAATGCTCAAAACAAACGGTAAGGCTATCTAACACTATCTCTCGGGGAACACAGCAGAGTCTGCTGGAGAAGGTTTGGAAATTAATACTGGAGATTAAGGTCAATATGGACATGAATTAGAGGTAGTACAATTTCATAGCTGTGAGGGTGGAGATTCCATCAGGAAAGGTGAAGTTCAATGCTGATTATTAGAAAGACCAGAAGTCAGAGGGAGATAATGGATGTGTATCCTAGTACCACAGAAAGACCTCCAAGTATGGCAGACATACCAGGACAACCATTAAATTATAATCTGGGAAGATATGAGTGCTTTGATCAATGAAATTCAAGATAAAGTAGTAAGATTCAATCTCCAGTTTGGGATCCTCAAGATGTGTTGGATTGCGTCTTTCCAAAGTCTCAAACCTAACTGGACTGAAAAATGTAGCTGGACAATACCAGTATTTTAGAAGTTCTAACATTAGGAGAGAACCAGGTAAGGCTGATGTAGAAGAAAAGCCATGTTTATCAAAAGAGAGATCCTAGTTTAGACTATCTCATCAAGGTCCGAGTTCTGTGGGTGCTTCCAGTGCAAGTGAGTGCCCCCCCCCCAGCAGCGAGCAGTGCTAGAAATCAGGAAAAAAGGGGATAAGCCAAAGCTGATAGGAACAAGCTGTCCATCTGCTAGCTGTTTCAAGGCTCTGAGCTGGGCTTCACCAGATATCCGCTAAAGGTAACATAGGTGTCATATTCGTCACTGAACACAGCATTGTCACGTTCGCCCTTAAAGAGCCGAATCCAGATTTCATCCTGGTCCTGCAGTTCTATCATGAGGCTCTGGCTCTGCATGATGCTCCGATCACTAGCCTGTGCATATAAGATGGCTGCTTCTTTTGTGTTGTGCATGATGTGAAGGTAGGTCTCCTTCTGGTTCCACGTATGCACATTGAGACTGAAGAAATATATGCCTGGGACGTAGCAGTAGAACTTGCCCATAAACATATTGAAGTGTCCGTAGAGGTTCACAAACTCAGTGTCAAAGACGAGTATCTGGTAATAGTCATTGCTGTGCAAAGGTTTCCGCCGACCCACCGAAAAGGCAGCGTAGTTGGTCTTGTAGCTCTCTCCGGGTGATCCCATGTTGCCCTTTTGCCCCTTGAAGCCCATCTCACCCTTCTTGCCTGCTGCGCCGGCTTTTCCCAACTTCCCTTGGAAGCCACGATCACCACGGACCCCTTTCTCACCTGAGAAAGAAAGATGTCATGACAGATCGCAGTTTCCTTCAGCTGGCTCTCCTCCCCCAGGATGTTTGGGAGTTTTATTCTGGCTAACTGAGGATTAAGGATACTAACATCCAATCCGTCCAGAGGGTAGCAACTGGTGAAGGCATCTTTTAGGAACAATTGAAGAGAGACAACAAGGTTTTATGGGATCACCAAAATAAGAGAAAAAGATCTCATAAAAGTGCAAAGGCTTTCTGGTTTCAAACCCAGAAAGCAGAAAATGCCCTTAATATGGAAAGTGTCCAAAATGCTTTGGACAACAAATATTGATCTGAATCTTATTTTTTCCCCTTGGCACTTTATTTTATTTATTTATTCCCCTTGGCACTTTCCTCTCTGCTATTTACATCTTATTTCTATTACTGTGGTATAAAAAATGGCTGATTTGTTGGCTAAACATCTATTTATACATTTGAATACAGCAAGGAGATAAATAAAAGTATCCATGCATCCCACTTGTGGCAGAAAACCCTGAACAGAAATGGCACCAGTCAGTCCACTGCTATTCCTTGCTGGGTTACCATTTAATAAAACTACAGTATATACCATCTCTATTCTTGTGGCAGGGAAAAACCACTACATAATGTGATGTCCTTCCTGGCCTAGATTTCAGACAGATACATATGTGGTAAAATACTTTTTCCTGCATGGATGAAAGTATGTCTGTACTGCAATGCCTTCAGAATGATAAGGATTTTTTTTTTTTGATATTAAATAGATTTACCACTGAATGTTATGCTAAAACAGATAAATATTAAATATGGAGCAATGGTTTCTGTTTTATCCATTAGATAAAATGTGTAATGTACTCATATAATCTGAACATGTAATCTGAAAATACATGTTCAAAAAATGTGAAAGTTTTCAGTTTTGAATTTAAGATGATCAAAAGACATGGATTGGAAGAAAAGGGGGAAAACTCTACAGTAAATATACAGTATACTCATAAGAGTAACTCAAGTGGAGAACCTCCAGCTCATAGGCCAGATGCAGCCTTCAGAGTCTCCCCATATGATTTGGTTGGCCTCTCTCCACTGCTCCCCAGTCCTGCTAGGAGCACTTATATGTGGTTTCAACTGAATGCTTTTCCCAAATGAATCTGCAGTCAGCAGGAAAGAGTAATTGCAGTTGCCAAGGGGGTGGAATTGTATTATGCATATATGAATGTTATAAACAATGTGTGCATCCCTGTGGGAGAGAATGACAGAGTCCGATTGGAAAATCTTCCATTAATTCAGTTTAAAGAGTATGGGTGGTACAGATTTTTTGGACAAAGGTATGGATGTACGCATAGTTATTAACCCAGGCTTAACCCAATGAAATAGCTAACTTAAATGAAATAGTTAACTTTCAGTCTTGCTTAGCCTAATTTCATGTTTTATTTTTTTTAATTGTGGACACCTACTATGTATATTTGAGACCCTGAAGGAGTAGCAGGATATAAATTGAAAGTTAAGTAGAGGAAATACAAAAATAGGTTACTGGTGTACTGATAGAAGAAAAACTGTGCCGGGTGGGATGTGAATGAAAGATTAGTGGGGCTATGAAGGAGTGCATGAGCAAAGGTTTCTGCCTATTGTCACTGTTGCCCAACCCAATGTTGGTTTCTGGGATTTAATTTTCCTTTGAAATCTCAGATTCAGAAGTCCCGGAGCCTTTTCTGATGATACAATCTCTCCACCCTTTAGATCAGGCCATGTCCTAACGCAACCTCTGGTGTCCTTAGTCTGACTCAAGACTAAATTGTTGGTTTCCCTTGGCCTCTGTTGAATGGATAAAATTATCATAACAGATCCTTCCAGCCAAGGAATGTACTTAACCCATACAACATCCCCCTAACCTAACTCTCTAGCTTCTGTAGAACCCAAAGTTTTGTCCAAAGACACCTCTCCATATTGTGGTTGAAACATGGGAGGGACAGGACTCCAAATGCAAATTCTCCATGGCTTCTGGAAGCCTATCCCATGTCCATTCCAAACTGGCTGCTAAATGGTTCAGGTCAGATGGGCAGGGATTTCAAAGCATGACCTGAGCTGCCAATGCCAACTAATAAGTTGTGATTGCTTCCATTATGAAGTGATGGAACTTAGAAATGTTAGGGCATATCCCAGAGATCTCTGAAATTTATGCACTTTGAAATCCCCTCATGAATTAAGAGATGAGGCAACTGCAATATTGTTAGCTTATTTGCCCTCTGGCTGTGCACTCTGCTCCCTCCCCATCTGCTTCCATAGGCAGAATTGATGTGATAATCTAAGATAAAGTGCAGGGAGGCCACCCTATGGATGGAACAGATTCTGAAAACCAGGTGAAAATGGATGGAGAAATCCTGGCTATTTTGCCCCCTGATGTGAAGGAATTACAAGTATAGAACTGATTTTAACATGAGGCATTTTATGTCCTCTTCTGTCCTCTGTTCCAAAGTTGATCAAACAGCTGTATTCATTACCTCAGACTGTAATGCTGCTGCTGAGTTAAATATCTTAAAGGGGATTCAGCAAATTAATGGGGATGCAGCTCGTCCATGCCTACCAGTCATGATAGCTCTATCGCCTCCCTGATCAGAGCAGTTTCTCAACCCTGGAAAACCAGCTCATGGAGAACAGACGTGGGAAAACCTCATTTGTGTAGGAACCAAAAGTATTGGATAGGAACAAAGTCCCAGCTCAATATGCCTTAGTTAGATCCAATACAGCTATATTTATGTTCTCATTTTTCTCAGCTGGTGTTTTAACTTCTCAAAATGCTCCAGGGCAATGTTATGCTGGGGACATTGTAAGAAACGTAAATGATGTTCCCTCAGGCTACCCCAACCAACTCACTGTACAGCCTTGGGACAAATCTAAAAAACTGCCGTGTACCAGGGTGAGGAGAGCCTAGTAACTACTTCCAGAGGACATGTCCACATGCCCCTCCTATATCTCACCGTTCACAGAAGGCAACTCAAATATGCTTTTCAGTGCTTTGTTATGTGTTTTTCTCTTATTCTGTCTCCAGTTGCTGTGTGTGGGAAAATAAAGGGAATACTGATGCACGTGGGGGAGGCAGCCTGAAATTAGGTCTCCTGTATTGACAAACTGGAAACCTCAATTGGTTCTGCTGGCCTCCTGTCCATGATGATTTCTTCTATCCCTCAATCCTCTTTCGGCTACATGGGAGACCAGAACCCCAATTATTATAACCTCTTTTTTTTAGCCACCAGTGGATTGGTTGCTCTAGTGACGTCGCGGGGGTGTCAAACTGGCAGGCCATGGGCTGGATGCGTCACGCATAGGCCACGTCCACCCCAGCTCTGCAAATGGGGAAAATGTTGCAAAACATCACATGACGACAATGTGACATGGCAAGTTTGACACTCATGATCTAGTGAGTCTGAAACCTTAACTAATCACTGGCTTAAGAGAGATTACTCAAAGTATTATTGAAAGTGTCTATGAAGATTCTCAGTCATCCAGGTCATGGCTATCCCAAAGGTGCTTTTTCTAGAGACAGTCCAGTTGCCTCTTTAAAAAGCACCTTTGGGATATTATTGAAAGGACTCATTTTTTGTACTTCCGTAGTTTGGATGGTAGGGAATTGCTTAAGCACTTGCTCCTAATTTCTTTTCCTCATATAATTTTCTTAGAGTAATTTATAGCTTTCACATCAATCCCCTTCTCAAACTCCAATTCGTCAACAGCATTTATCCAACAACTGCATTTCCATTGTTCAATGACCACTAGGGGCAACCAACAGAGAAAAAACTCTTTGGTGCCATCTAGTGGTTGATATGTCAGTCAATTGGTTAACCTGTACTTTCAAGTCATTTTAAAAATCCAGTAAATAACATCACAGGAAAGAAATAGGGAGGAATGTGTGGAGTAATCAGAGTGTTGTGCATATTCATTGAAGGAAGCTTTTCATATGATGGATGATGTTGAGTAAGCTTGGCTGTCAACCAGGAAAACAGCCTATCACAGTCCTTAGGAGTTGCCCCTTAAAGCTTTATGGACAGCGGTCCCATAAGGGCATATATAGGGGCCGCAAGATTTAGCACAGCATGATTTCCTGCTGGCTCAGGGACTGGAGTACAGCAAAACAATTGTGTGGATGTGGCCTTGGCATTGGAGAAAGGTTAGTCAGAGGACATTGCCAATTTTAAGCCTTGGAATGACTAATAGCAGTTTTTTTCCAGGGTGACAAAACCAAAAAAGAAAAAGACCCAGATGAGGAATCTTAGGAGGGCAAGAAGAACATCTCCAGTCCAACAGATCATGCATAAATGTGCATGATACTCTAATATCCATGATAACTTTCATGCTGTCCACAGAGGTATTTTTGTGATGCATATTGCTCATGGATAAATGGATGGCTGAATCTCTTTCCCTAAATCTCACATCTTGAATGCAAAGCAGCCTCTTACCTTTCAGGATGGTCATGTTGATCTGAGGCACAGGGTAGTACATGGGATGTGTTGCAGGAGGATCACAGCAGCGAACACACTCTGACCTTCTTGGCTGCTTGCTGTGTCTCTGATAGCCATATTCAGTTCTGGGAGGTAAAAACAGCACAGACTGAGTGGTCAAAGGGTGAGAACTGGGAAAGAAGACTTGGCCACTGAGTTTTACTTCTATAAGCCCACCTTATTTCCCGACAGCACTGTTTCAAAAACTATGAAAAGTTAAATGTAGTTGACAGAAATTATTGAGATTCCTACATGAACAGTTTATGGGAAGCAAACCAGAGGTGGTATTCAGCAGGTTCTGACCAGCTCTGGAGAACTGGTTGCGGAAATTCTGAGTAGTTCGGAGAACTGGCAAATACTGGAGATTTTACAGTATCCTTCCCCTGCCACACCTCCCAAGCCACGCCCACAAAACTGGTAGTAAAAAAATGTGAATCCCACCACTGAAGCAAACAACCAGCAAATCCAATCCCAAGAACCCAGGGCCTAGCACAGTTGTCTTCCCCAATCCTGCAACTTTGAAGCTAAGATATGAAAACTAAATGTGCAAGTAGGTCACCGCCTCCAGCTTAAGTATCAGAGAGCAAAATGGTGAACAAATGCCATATTGTGGGAAGAATACCTTTGGAGTAGAAGGGTGTATGGACTATAATTCAATCCATGCTATGGCAGGTGTCCTTTGGCACAACCCAAGAATGGTTGAGGAAAAACTTTGGTCTGCATTCATTCAAATATTAGAATATACATGGAATCAGTCCTTGTTGCAATGATCAAGGTACTTGTACGTCAAAACTCTGATACCTAGTTAATCTTGGAATCTTGACTTTTATGAAACTATAAGTGCTTAATACTAGTTTTTGATGCAGGATTTTGATGCAGGATTGAACTGTCATTTGAAAACTGGGATAGGTTTTTTTATTACTCCAATTCAAGACAAGACCAGTTTTCAATTGACTTGATCAGTTTACAGTGAGGTTCAAAATCACATTTTATTCTTTTTCCATTATAGTTACTATGATTCCAGTCCCAAGCACTTAAGTTATTATGACTGAGAAAAAATAAATATGTGTATCCTGTAGACAAACTTTTCAGCTACTTCCAAAATAATATGTATGAGGATGCTATAGGATTGCCTAATAGAAATAAGGCTGCATGTCATTTTAATTGAACAAGAGAACCATTTTGGTGTAATGGTTAAAGTACTGGATAGAAACCAGGAGATGGGAGATCAAGTCCTCACTTAGGCATGGAAACTGGATGGGTGACTTTGGGTCAGTTTCTCTCTCTCTCAGCCCAACTCACCAAACAGGGTTATTGATGGGAAAATAGAAGGCAGGAACATTACGTTGGCTATCTTGAGTTGTACAAAATAAAGACAGAATAAAATGATAATAAAGATTGCCACAATGGACCTTGTTATAGCTGTATTTTAATACATTTAGCAATAATAAAAACTAGCTGGATAGATATTTAAGCATGAGAAACAAAAACAAAAAAAAACCCTTCCCCTCATTTTCCTCTTCATTTTTTTTTATAAAAGAAACAACACAATCTATTAAGGATGAGAAAAACTGAACAAGTGGACAAAAAGAAAAACAAAGGAGAATTGTAAATTAAAGACATCAACATATCTCCTCCTTCCAATAAATCTGTGATCTATAGCAGTGGTTCTTAACCTTTTTGAAAGAATCGCCCCCTTGAGCCATTGAGGAAATTATCATCACCCCCCCCCCCGCCTCCTGCAACATAACCTGTCAATCACAACACAGGGAAACAATTCTTCCATTTATGCAAACACGTTTTTTGTTTTCTTTAAAATTGTCATCAGGACATATCGATGCAAATAATTTATTTCCAGTCTTTTCCCCCTATCTCAACTGTGTGGAAAATTCTGATGCCACTTTACTCCCAAGCTTCGTGATACAAGTATTTCATTATTATCTTATTTATTCAAGACACTTAAATGCAATGACCACTGTAAACAAAATTCAATTGCAAGAAAATGAAATGCCTGAAAAAAAACAGTAACATTTAATGATTTAATTACAAATGAATTTTAAGATGCAAAAAGACATATAAAAAGGACATAAGAACAAACCGCAATGCAGGAACTAAGAATTTCAAAACTCTGAAAAAGGGTTAAAAAGACACAAAGAAAATGTGTACAGAACAATTTAAAACACAGTTCAATCCACTAATAGCGAGCAATCTGATGGTTTTGTACGACAGAAATACAGCTGTTCACTGTACAAAAAATGTCTCAAAAGTGTCCCCAAAACTTCTCACTCCATCGCCCCCATATTGCCCTCTTCCTTTCCTTTGCTCCCTTGTCGCCCCTTTTCGTTCCATCACCCCCCTGCAAAACGAAATCGCCCCCTGGGGGGCAATATCGCCCAGGTTAAGAACCACTGATCTATAGTAACTGCACCACAGAAATTCACCTACCTACCTTTTTTTTACTAATAATCTTTAGGGAAACTTAGCCCTTCCTATAGAAATACAACAGGTTGCTACCGTGACTATCCATTTCGCCAATTCTCTGTTCTATACATTTTGCTGCAGGGTGAAAACCAGGATGTGGCATTAGAAATCAATGGCCTGGGATAAGACATGAACCAATGTGTACAATGGGCTTTGCCAGGCTTTTCAGTTGTTGTGGAAAACAACAAGTGAAGAAAGGCTCTGAATACATCTACATATTGTATGAACTAGCTGAGGAGGATAGCTGAAACATTATTTGTTAGATGAATATCTGACCTTTCTTCTAAGGTATTCTTTAATTTCCCCCAACAATCCTGTGAAGTAGAAAAAGAATAAGTAGTTCCAGAGTTATCCAGTGAGACGGACTTGAATTTGGGTCTTCCCATAGTCCAAAACCTTCACCTCTACACTCCTTCACATTGCATGGGCTTGCAAAGCAGAGATTTGGTGAAAACTGGTGAAACTCTTGACAGGGGTGATTTGGGAATGGGGAAGGGAGAATAGTCGGACCATTAGTATGGCTGGGTTCCCTCTTCATCCCAGGAGATCTTATGAAGATGTGCATTGTGATAGAATAGACACATTATACTATATATATTATAACAATCAAAGATTTTCTAACTCTCAGTTCCTACCCAGATTCATTAAAAATGAAATAGAATAGGAGAAGGCGGAGCTTCATTTCGGCAATACAGCTGCGATCTCGGGGCTCTGAGATCACAGCTGATATTTTTGCCCCTGGTCGGTCCCAACGGACCTAAGCCGTCCTATAGAGACAGTGATTGTGAAGGGCATAGTCCCTGGATCTCAGGGATATCGCAAAATCCCTGGTTTGATCCGGGAGAAGCCCTTTTGCTGGCGGCGGAGAGGCAGCCTCCATAGCTGCTGAAGTCGGGACAGCTCCGGAAAGGAAGTGGCGGGAAGTGAAAGTGTGTCGGCTGGGTGAGAAACTTCTTTTTTGTTGTAAATTCGCTGAGATTTGAAAGGACACTCTGAATATGAGAATTTTATCCACCCAGATCAAAATGGATTTCTGCCAAAGAGACAAATCAGAGACAATATGAGAGTAATCTTGGATACTTTGGAATACTACGAGGCTCATCCTGAAAAGCAAATGGCTTTGATATTCCTAGATGCTCAAAAGGCATTTGATAACGTGAACTGGAGATTTATGCTATTACTATTGGAACAGATGGGTTTTGCCAGAAAATTTATTCAAGCTATAGAAGCCATATACAATAAACAGACAGCAAAAGTAATGATGGAGGGAGAACTTACAGACTTTATTAATATAAGAAAAGGCACAAGACAAGGATGTCCCCTATCTCCTTTGCTATTTGTATTGACTTTGGAAGTGTTGAATAGAAATATTAGGGATGATAAAAGCATAAAAGGAATGAAAATTAAAAAGGAAGAATTCAAACTACAAGCTTTTGCTGATGACTTAGCTTTTATTTTGGAAGATCCGCTAGAAACAGCTCCAAAGTTATTGGAAAAGATAGAGATATATGGCGAGGAGGCTGGTTTGAAAATAAATAAAGATAAAACAAAGATTTTGACAAAGAACATGCTACTGAGACAAAGAGAAGAACTGGCAGACCTGTTGAAAATCCAAGTTACGAATAAGGTTAAGTATCTGGGGATATATTTGACAGCAAGATGTAGCACATTAAAAGAGAATAATTATATTAAACTTAAACAACAGATAGCTACAGACTTGAAGAAATGGGAAAACTTGCAATTGTCATTAATAGGGAGAATTTCAACAATTAAGATGAATATTTTACCCAGAATCCTATTTCTGTTTCAAACAATACCAATTAGGCTTGGAAAAGACTATTTTAAAGATTTAAATAAAATTATGTTGAAGTTTATATGGCAAGGTAAAAAAGCAAGAATAAAGCTAAAGCTTTTGCAAGACGCTAGAATTAGAGGAGGTTTTGGCCTGCCCAATTGGGAATTGTAGTTCTCCATATCTAGATATGGAGAACTATCAAGCTGCAAGTTTGATGTGGGTCAAGGAATGGATAACATTAAGAAAGGCTAGATTGTTGACACTAGAAGGTCATGATTTGCTGTTGGGCTAGCATGCTTTTTTATGGTATAAGGGAACTAAAACACAGGGTTATTTTAGAAGACATTATATACGGGAGACTTTGTGGTTAAACTGGGAGAAGATAAAAAGACAATGTTATTTGAAAATTCCAGTTTGGTTATCGACTATTGAAGCATTTTCCTATCCTATAATTTATAAGAAGGAACAAACAGTTAGATATGGAGAACTATTGGATGAAAAGGGTGAACTTAAATCGATTCAAAACTTAGAGGAACAAGGTATAAAGATGAATTGGTTTTCATATGCGCAAATACATTCAAGGTATGAGGGTGGCTAGGATTGTATTCGCTAAAAACTGGAAGAATGAGAAAATACCATTACAGGAAGAAATTATTGAGAAAATATTGGAATGTGCTGAGATGAGTAGATTGACATTTGAAATTAGAGAGCAAGAGGATAAACAATTTTATGAAATTTGGGATCTTTTTTATCAATGGCTAGATGATAAAATATGATAATAGAATATTTAGAATGTTAGACAGCAAGGAATATCTTTATTTTTTCTTTTGTCTTTGTTATTTGACATTATATTCATAAAGTGTTTTTAGGATTGATTTGGTATGATTATATGATTTGTTATAGAATAAACTGCTTAAAGTATTGTTATCGCATAAAGCATGAATGAGTAAGAGTATAGTCAAAGGTTTTTGTTTTGTTTTTTTAATAGCGATATTAGGATATATAAGTTTGGATCAACAATATAAGTTGTTATGTAACAAAATTGTAATTGAGACTACAAAATGAATGCACAAAACTGATGAACCAACCAACACGCTGGATGTACATATGAGAGTTGATGTTTTAATGTTTTGTTTGTCTTGTTTGTTTGTAGAAAATCAATAAAATTCTTTGCAAAAAAAAAAATGAAATAGAATAGACATTTTATGGAGATGGGAGTAGAAACAAATCATTGATTGGCCAGACTGAAAAGACCAAGAGCATAAATCCTTGGGCATGAAGAAAAATTGCCAGCCGCTGTGGAAGAGAAAGCTGCACCCAATGACTGTAGGGGACTACAAAATCTGAATTTACTCTGCAACCATGAAGGCTGATGCTACCCATTTAATTATACATTTGTTGGAGAAAAAAACATGCCCTTCAGCTACTTCAATTTAAAAGATGCCATACCTTTTTTTTCTCATAACTTTTAGCAGATGATTGCTGGCTTGTGCTCCTTCAGGGGAACAACCTTTGGCCAAAAGCAGGAATAGGAGATCAATTTGCCAAATAGGCAATTTTTTTTTCAAAGAACTAGATAAGATCACCTCCCAGTTCCTGTAATTAGCACTATAACTTGGGGGGGGGGGCAGTTTGGCATGATCTAGCATCTGAACTCCATTATTACAAACCATTATTCCAACCCTTTGCCAGCAGATGATGTTAGCCAGAAAGACAGAAAAAGTAGGGAAAGGGTTCCAATATGAAAGATACTGAGGCAGGGGTCTCCAACCTTGGCTCCTGGAAGCCTGGTGGACTTCAACTCCCAGAGTTCCACAGCCAGCAAAGCTGGCTGTGGAATTCTGGGAGTTAAAGTCCGCCAGGCTTCCAGGAGCCAAGGTTGGAGACCCCTGTACTGAGGGCTCAGGGACCAGTATTTTCAATCTCCTGGGTACTACAGCATGATGTGTAACAATCTTATTGGTAGAGTTGCCACCCCAATATTGATGAGTTAATTCTTACTTTATTATATATCTATATTAATAGAATATTGGAAGTTTGAAGGTAAACTTCTTGCAACTATTTTAAACTGCCTAATCCGTTGCTAAATTTCTTTCTCTGACTCTTAAGCTGCTGGGGGCTCCTGCTTCTGAGGGATCCTTGGCGTTCTCCGAGTTTGCTTGCTTTCTTGCAGACATTTCATTATCCTAACTAGGTAACGTAATCAATGCTCCTGCTTCTTTTGACTGATTGTTTCTCAGGTAATATCTCTTCCCTTACTCCCCAAGATCACAAATTCTTAGATGGGTGACCTTTGGGAACAAAGGGAAGAATAGACCACAATGGATATAATAGACCACAGAAGATTACAGGAAGAAGAGTTAAAATGCCTAAATAAATCTAGTGTTCAACTATATACTACTAAAATTTATATGCCTGTTTGTTGGTTGAAATGGTACATCAGAGGGCAACATTTTTTCAGTCAACATACTTCAAAGGCATCCAAAATTCAGGAACCATTACTCCTGTGGGATTGAAATTTAGCAGTTGTGGCCGTTTCAGCACCACTATGCCTTCCAACTACACTTCCTAGAAACTTTAGTTTGTGTGACACAAGGGAAGATAGAAAGGGTATATTTCAGCCTCTTTCCTGCCTCCCCATAGCCCCTGCACCCAATTGACTGACAGCAAGATTGATCAGGTGAGTGGCAATTGGCTGGTTTGGAACAAAGACTACAATTTGAAATCTCTTAACAGTGGTGGGTGGTGAGGGAAGGCTAGGAAGTGACTGGGGTGCCTGCTAGAGAGGCAGGACTGATTGGGCAGCATTGGAAGTGCCCTCTTCCTCCCTGGAAGGAGCGAGCCCTTGGAGACACACTGGGATGGAGAGCATAAGTAGTTTTCCTTTGTTCCTCCTCTCCTCCAGCAAAGTGGCAGGCAGTTCCACAGATCAGCCAAGGAAGAGTGATTTCCAATGCTGCGGCTGCCACAGGCAAAGTCAATGGGGAAGCAGGTAGGGCTTTGGAAGCTGCTCTCACTACCACTGTTTTTTTCCCCACCCACAATCATTCCTGTTTGTTTAGGTAAGGGAATATATCTGAAAGGATGACCTAGTGGGTCACGGGTTGTCTAATTATTTCTATTCCTTTCTGTTCAGAGATGTGAACAGGAAGCCAAAGAAATTCAGCAGGAGATCATTTTCCCTCAATGGACATTTCTCAAAGAACACAGAGGCACTCAACATTTCTATACTGTTTTCTTTCTGATCAGGTAAGATTAAGACTGGATGGAGGCTGGACAATGAAGGAGTTTATTATGGGTGGGTGCTAGCATAAAATATACATGGCCGTTTCCAGTACAGAGATGCCTAGAGAATGTTCACTCTGATTAAACAGGATCCTTAATTGTGTGCCTATGATTCAACCATTAAGGTTTTTTTGCAGTCATTTGCACCTCCTCCAGAGCCATTTGTACCCAGCAGCCTCTGGCTTAATTTAAAGTGGGACAGAGTGAGTTAATTGTGCATAAACTGCACACTGAAGATGCACATTAATGAAGTTAATTGGGCATTGAAGTACAACCATGAAGTGTTTTCTTCAACTGTCAGCAGTTCTGGTTAAAAGTTTCACAGTTCTGAACAGCTGCCCAGATATGTGGTCTGTTTAAACACAGTCCCTTGACATCAGCTTCCACTACTCAAGAGAAACAGGTGCATGTGTGTGTGTGTGTGTGTGTGTGTGTGTGTGTGTGTGTGTTATTTATGGCATATTGGTTTTATTATAATGACTCACCTAGAAGTCTGATCCCAGAGTGGTGGTCGTGTGGGCATTCCGGGCTTCTCTTCCGCCTCTCTCTCAGTTCCAGAAGCCTGAAATAGTAGGCAGATAAGCCAAAACGTACTGTGTACCAATGGTCCCTTCATGGCGTTGTGTCCTGTTGGAGAAAGCAGGCTGATAAAACTGCTGGAGATGCTCAAGAGGCAGGAAATTAACCTGCTTGCTCCCCATTCATTTCTACCAATTCTCTGCCAATGCATAGGAAATAGAACCTCCCTAACACTGCAATATTCAATGAAAAGCACTAGAAATACCAGTTGTGAGGCTTTGTTTGTATTGTTGCACTCAAAGAATAAGATGACACTCTTGTTATTGTACTATCCCAAATTTTATGATCATCACAAGGGATGGTGGTGGAATTCCCTGGGCTTGTGATGCTGGGGGATTTTAATCTGCCTTCTTCAAAGGCAAAGCCAGATATAGTCTAGTAATTCATGGCTATCGTGAGAAAGTCCCAGGTAAAGGAGAAGAAGGACTTATATGATCACTTTAGGTGTCTAACAGAAGCATTCAGTTTCCAGAAGCTAGTTAGGGAGTTTCCTGAGATTCTGGCTGGCAGTCCTGCTGAGGCTTTAGTCGCTTGCTAGTATGAGGCAGGTAAAAGCCTTGGACAAGATTGTGCCTAAGAAGGAATTCCTTAATTTACTGAAGAGTTCTGGGAGATGAACTGGTACAGAGGAAGCCTACAGCATTACTGGCAGAAGACTGAGTGAATCTAAACATACATGAATAGCAACCCACATTCAAGTGCTGTAGTGCCATAGTAAAAGCATCAAGGCATATTTATTTCTCTGCTTGTGTTATCATCCAGCATCTACTTTCAAAATAACATGGACTCTTTTAGAGAAAGATTATTAGAAGAATGACCTAAGCACCAGAGCTCACTATAACAGCATTGCCAAAAAAGCATTAAGGGTTGTAAATCTAATCTTACAAAGCTTCTCCTCCAGAAATATTGAATTGCTAACTAGAGCATGCAAAACTTTTGCTAGACCAATATTTGAATACAGCTCATCAGTCTGGAATCCGCACTGCATATCAGACATTAATACAATCGAGCAAGTCCAGAAGTATTTCACGAGAAGAATACTACACTCCGCTGTTCGCAACAGAATACCCTATATCACCAGGCTTGAGATTTTGGGCTTGGACAACCTTGAACTACACTGCCTACAGTTAGACTTAAGCGTAGCACACAAAATAATCTGCTACAATGTCCTACCAGTCAATGACTACTTCAGCTTCAACCACAACAATACAAGAGCACACAACAGATACAAACTCAATGTAAACCGCTTCTAGCTTGATTGCAGAAAGTACGACTTCTGCAACAGAGTGGTCAATGCCTACAATGCACTGCTGACTCTGTTGTTACATCCTCTAACCCCCACTCCTTTAACCTCAAACTAACCACTACTGACCTCACCCCATTCCTAAGAGGTCTGTAAGGGGCCTGCATAAGTGCACCATTGTGCCTACCGTCCCTGTCCTATTGTCCCCATTTATTCGTATCTATTTCCTGTATTCTTATTCATGTTTATACTTATATCTATTACCTTGTAAGCAATTGACAAATCAAATAAATAAATAAATAAATAAAATAAACATCTGCAAAAACACTGGGAGGAATTTTTTAAAGATTTCTGCTGGACAAAACCAGTCTGAGGGCTTAAGTGTCAGCTGGGCAACTCCTCCCGAAGTAAGATTATGTCTTGTGAGGTTCTCTAGAATAAGTTTAAATCTACTGGTATAGAGAAAGCAGACAAGATTCTCTATGGTATCAACTTTGCCTTTTAATCTGGATCCCTATTATTCCTAGTTGTGAATGCTTCTAAACTGGTGGCAGGAGGCTGGGTCAGTGTGATGGTGAAAGCAAAATTTTCGAAAAGAAATATTACTAGCTGCTTGAAAGAACCAGTGATAGAGCTTCTTTTCAAGAAAAGATCAAGTAAGACTACATTACAATAATTGAGTCTCCAACCTTCCTTTCATGGATAAAGTTGCTGAGAAAGGCAGTAGGAAAAATAAACTGAGGGTCACTGTGGTTAAAATATGACTGGGATGGGAGAGAGGGATGGTTCAATCATTTCCCCATCATCCATTCTTTTCATGTTTCCTAAATAATTTTCCTACAAAACGAGAAAAAAGACTCCAGAGAAGATTGAGATGGGTACGTTTTTCCCACACATTATTCTGCTCTAAAAATCTGATAGAAAAACTTCATCTGAGACATTTCAATGCAATAATAAACTTCACTCCCTCTTAATTGCCTTTCATCCAAGTCTTTCAAGGCAAAATACACAGTGATGTACATAGCAGTTACATATGTGAAGAGACAGAAAGCTCGCCCACCCTTAGTCTGTAATAAACCAAGAGAAAATAGTTCCCCCCAAAATTGATCATATTTCCTAAAATCTGTGGTTTTTTTCAAAGGCCCCAAGAAATACAGAATAACAGAGTTGGAAGGGAACCTGGAGGTCTTCTAGTCCAACTCACTGTTCAGCTAGGACACCCTATAATACCATTTCAGACAAATGGTTGTCCAATCTCTTCTTTAAAAAATCTCCAGTGACAGAGCAGCCACAACTTCTGGAGGCAATTCCACGGATCACTGACAAGACATTCCTCCTTAGTTCCAGGTTGGATTTATCCTTGGTAAGTTTCATTGCTTCTTGTCCTGCCTTCAAGTGCTTTGGAGAAGAGGTTGACACCCCCCTCCCTTCCTTGTGACATCCCCTTAGATATTGGAGCACTGGCATCATGTCACTCCTAGTCCTTATTTTTATTGAACTAGACATATCCAATTCCTGCAACCATTCTTTATATGTTTTAGCCTCCAATCCCCTGATCATCTTTGTTGCTCTTCTTTACACTCTTTCTAGAGTCTCAACATTTTTTTTATACCACATAACTGGCTCAAGATCTGGATCTACAAGATTCTCATGGAAATAGTGGTATCTCTTATGGAAAAGAATGAGATGGCATGTTGTCAAAAGAACACAACTGTAGTCCACTGCAAATAGAAGCCACACTTTTACAGGGTATATTAAGGCAACACCCATGCAAGCTCAGTCATACTTCAGTCATCAAGTATATGAATGTGTAAATATTCTCGTATTGATTAAGGAACATACAACTAATGGTACAATGCTTCCTGTTGTATTTTACCGTGAACTTCAAAGAAGCAAAGAGTAGGTTCCCAGGAAGTTAGTTCTCATTGGTTTCAACAGGGAGGCTGGACCAGCATACATTAATTGGCGCAAACTGAGAAACATCTGCATATAGACTTACAAGCTTCCATATATGGTAGCACCCTACACAGAGGGGGGACCTGTTACTTAGTAGCTTCTCCAAATTTCTCTTTCTTTGGACTGAACTCCAGCATTATGAGATGTGCTATAGAAACCTTTTCGCGTGGCAAATGTTAAATGACAATGGTTATACTGAGAAAGAGCACTTGTTTTACCATCTTTCATAATTAATGGGATTATATTCAACTTTCATGGCACTTTCCCACTTGCCCCAAAGCCTTGGAATGGTGAAAACAAGAAATGTGAATCCATATACTATTTCTATAACTCCTTCTGCCCTCAAAATTTCCCCCCAAACATATGCAAGCAGTATTGCAGAAAATGTAAGATCTGATTGATCCTGGAAAAAGAGAAAACTATTCCCATAAATAGATGCTTTCAAATAGCTGCTGTCCATTAAAAAGATCTGTATACATGCAGAAAGAGAGAGAGACAGGACGGGACAGGACAGCACAGAACGGGCCAGACCAATGTTGACTGGCATGGAGAGAAGTCCAGAAGTGCATACAAAGATGTGTTCTCAGACTGCGTTTGTTTTTTCCGGTTCACTCTGGCAACTTGCCATCTCCCAAGGGCAGCCAGTAGTGCCTGGCAATATAAAGTCATCATAGCCTGCAAGAAAAATATTCTCAGCCTTAGAAACTCACTTTGGCAAACACAGAAAGGACATTTGGGTGAAGGAGCTAGGTTTCAGGAACTGTATTGATAGGCATCAAACTCAAAGGGACAATGACTGTATCCCTTCCCCATGCCAGGGCAATGATGCATCCATGACTACTGCCCCAGCTGATTCTCAGTTGACAATTCCTCAAAAGCAGAATTTGTATAAAACTAGAGGATGAGGCTTGTCTGCTGTAAATATGAACCTTGACTAACTCTGTGCATCTACCTTAGATAGAGATCTCTGACCAACAAAGTATTTAGTAAAATGGAAAGAGAGAAAAGCAACCCATCTGTAATTGTAATAGAACCCAGGCACTCCAGGAAGATCCCGGGCCATTCCTACGTTCTGGAACATTTAAAGCATTACTGCCCAAGCTCTGCAGTGCATTCTGGAAGAAGAACTCTCAAACAAGACTCCAGAAAGACTTGGTCATTCATCTCCCCCCTGTTCAGATCAACGCCTGTCCCTTTGCTTGCATGGTTTCAAACAGCTCTAAGTACCTACCCTTGGCACTGTCCAACTTGCTGCCACCTACCTTGGGGACAGGATGATAGGCTGCCACAGCCACTGCTTGTGTTTGTCTTTGGACGTCTACAGCATCCCCCTCCACGTAAATACTTCCCCTCCCTGTGAGAAGGCGAGCCCAGCAGTTCTGCCTATAGTCTTCAGATCTCAGGCGCCAAGCAAAAAAGACGCTTTCTGGAAAACAGAGAGAGAGAGAGAGAGAGAGAGAGAAAGGGAAAGAAAGGGGCAGACACTGTACGCCGCCAGCCCTCCTCCCTCAGTTGTGAGCACAGCTGCCATTAACCATATGTACGCCCAGCACCCATAGTTGAGAGAAAAAAGACAGGTTTCCTCTGCCAGAAAGTATCTCCAGATGTTAGAGATCCAGAGCCAAGAAGTGAAACATGGAAAGAAAGGAAAGATAGTGTCACTGTTTACAAGAGTGGGGAAAAGGCATTTCTGAAGCCAAGGAATCAGCTACTCTGATTCCTTTAGTTCTGTCTCTCTATATTACTACACAATCATTACTTTTCCCTGTTTTTTTAAAATGTGTCTGGCTTATTTGCTACAAGCAGCAGCATGTAAGTGGAGATAAGCAATATGCAATTCTACCAAGTAGATCCTGTTAAGTTCTGCGCATGGCCGCAAGGAACGGAGATGAGATGGTGAACAGTGAACTTCAACTCTTTATTATACATTCTGAACAGAGCAAAACCCAAGAGCAAAAGCATCCCTTTTATAGGCAAGCTGCTGCTCTAGTAACCAATAGGAAACGTGGAGTGTTAACCCCCTTAACCAATGAGAGTGGCTCGTTAACAGCCAATCAGATTCTCCTGAACGGACGAATCCAATATCGCTATTATCGGCCAATCAGAAGTGCAGGGCTAGAATCCTGCTATTTTCTAAAGCTTTTGAAAAACTTTATTTGAGTATTTTATTAGTTTACAACACCCCTTCCCCCCGGGTTCTGTTTGGGGGGTGCGGTGATGTAATCTCTGAGGTAGGAAGTTTGCTCCGACTGTCTATTGGATTTATGCTGTCCCACCGGTTCTTGTCCATAAGCCTGTTTTGGCGGGGCGTTTTCGGGCAAGTCGGGTGCTGGTGGTTCTTCATTGGACGACTTGGTGCCACTAGTGTTCTCGTCGTTGTCCTCTGGCCCTTGCGGGCTTGCCTCTGTTGGGTTGTTCCTCTGTGGCTAGGCCACCCCCATCCTTGATCCTTCTTCACTTGTCACGCCCAATGGCTGACTTCTTTCGTTCCTGCTTTCCGCCATCTCGAATTCGGTTTCTTCGACATCCCCTCCCCCCTCAGTTTGGGAGTTATCGGAGTTGCGGAAACTAGGTTGGAGCCTCGAGCGAAGCTGATCAATATGGCGTTTCCATATTTTTCCGTCGCAGGTTTTCACCCGGTACGACTTGGGTCCAGTGGCTTGAATAACAGTGGCCTCGATCCACAACGGTTCGCCAGAAAGGTTTCTGGTGAAAACTAAGTCGCCTCTCTGGAACTCGCGGCATTTTCCGCTAGATCCACAGGGTTTCTCTGGCTCGTAAGACAGGTGAAGCCAGTCGAGGTGGGAGCAGAGTTTGCGTCCCATCAATAGTTCCGCTGGAGTCTTGTTGGTGACGCTGTGCGGAGTGATGTGTTGGAGAAGGAGTATTCTATTTATCTTATCTTCAATGTCCCCATAGTCCATCTTGTAGAGGGTTTTTTTTAACAAACTGTACCATGCGCTCGGCTCTTCCGTTAGCCGCAGGGTGCGCTGGCGAAGTTAGCGCATGGCGAATACCGCGGTCCACTAAGTATTGTTCAAAAGAAAGCGCGGTAAACTGGGGTCCGTTGTCAGATACCAGAACGTCTGGCAGTCCATGCATCGCGAATAATCTGTTCAACTTCTGGATGATGGACTCGGTTGTAGTACTTTTCATTTCGTGGATCTCGAGCCAGTTTGAGTAGGCATCCACTGTTAATAGGAACGTATGTCCCTTAGTAGGTCCAACAAAGTCAATATGAATGCGGGACCACAGTCCCCGAGGTGTTTCCCATTCTGTCGGAGTTGCTTTTGATGGGGCATTGCTAACCTCCTGGCACTTATAACAAGTCTTTACCCAGACTTCGATTTGTTTGTCGATGCCCAGCCACCACGCGTAGCTTTGTGCGAGTGCTTTCATGCACACGATGCCGGGGTCGCCCTCATGCAGTGTCTTTAGTACCGCTCGTTGTAACCGCTCTGGGACGATGACTCTATCCCCCCACAGGATGCAACCCTTTGGCGAAAAAAGTTCCGTTTGTCGATTCTTGAAGGGAATGAAGTCGTCAGGGGTTTGATCTACTGGCCATCCTCGTTCGACCCAGCTAAGAACCCGCTTTAAGATAGGATCACGTTTTGTTTCGATCGCGATATCTCTAGCGGTCAGCGGCAGTGAATGCAGCGCTTCAATCTGGAGCGTTGTAAGGGTTGGAGCTGGGTCATCGACGGTTTCCGGAAGTGGTGCACGGCTCAAGCGTGGGGAATGGCTTTCCCCGGGCGGTGCTGCAGCTTATAATTGTACGCAGCCAAAACCTCCAACCAGCGAGTCATTCTAGGTGATAATATATAGGGGGTTGGCTTGTCTCCCGCTATAATCCCCAGCAAAGGCTTGTGGTCGGTAACAATAGTAAAAACTCGTCCATAAACATTTTCATGAAACCGTTTAACAGATACAACAGCAAGAGCCTTTTTATCGATTTGACTATAGTTAGGTTCAGCCTTTGATAGAATTTTTGAAAAATGGGCAATAGGGGCTTCACTACCGTTTGCTAACACATGGCTCAAAATGGCTCGTACTCCAAAGGGTGACGCATCACATGTGATTGTTAAAGGCAAAATCTCGTTATACTGCATTAAAACAGCATCTGAAGTTAATAGGTTTTTCACTTGTCAGAATGCGTGTTTTTCTCGGTGCCCCCAAACCCAGGTTGCTTTTTTGTCGAGAAGCGATGTAAGGGCTCGGCTACAGTCACTTTGTGGGGCAGGAAGATGTTGTAAAAATTAATAAGCCCCAGGAAAGCTTGGAGATCAGTCTTGTTTCTGGGTCTTGGGGCGTTCTTGATTGCCCTTAACTTGCTACTGGTGGGGTGAATGCCTTGTTTATCGATTAGGTACCCCAGGAACTCTACTTTATCTGTACACAGTTGACATTTATTTTTTTTTAACTTTAAGGCCAGAGTCTTTAAATTTCTGGAGAACGAGTCTTAGATGCTCCTTTAGTATTTCTCTATTCGGGGCAGCAATTAAAACGTCATCAAAGTATGGTACAACCCCTTTTATTCTCTGTAACAGTCTCTCCATCAAGCTCTGAAAGATCCCTGGGGCCACGCTAACTCCGAATTGGAGTCGGTTGCACTTAAAAGCGCCTCGGTGCGTAACAATCGTTTGTGCCTCTGCTGTATTTTTATCGACAAGCAGTTGTTGGTACGCCTGTGCTAAATCCAATTTAGCGAAGACCTTTCCACCCCGCAGGGAATGGAGGTGTTGTACCACCGGTACCGGGTAAGCGCTCTGTTGAAGGGCGTGATTCAGGGTGGCACGGTAGTCCCCACAAATCCTTAACGATCCATCCGGTTTGATGGGTGTTACGATTGGGGTTTCCCAAGGAGCATGGTCGGTTGGTTCTAAAACACCCTGGGCTATTAATTTATCAAGCTGCTCGTCAATCTTTGGTTTAAGGGCAAAAGGGACTCGACGAGGCTTAAGGCGGATGGGGGCCACTTCAGGGTTAAGGTTAAATGATATTGGGGTCCCCTTGTACTCTCCTAGTTTGTCTGCAAAAATGTCCTGGACGAGGGCCTCCTCCCAGTCGTCACTGCTGGTCTGGTGAATGCCGGCTACCTCAATCCCAAGTGGAGCGAACCATTGAAGGCCTAACAAACTAGACCGATCACGGTCGATGACGGTCAATGGTAAGGATGCAGTACAATTTTTGAATGAGACCCGGACTAGGCTTGATCCAACAACCGGAATTCGGTTTCCTTGATAGTCCTTGAGAATGATTCTTTGGGTTCTGAGGTCTTGCCGCCAGACGGCAGGGATCAATTGTTTCAGGGTCTTCCAGGAAACCATCGAGAGGGACGATCCTGAATCGACTTCCATCACGCAGGGCTGGTTTTCGATGGTGACCTTCACTTGGATTTTCTTTGCATCTAATGATGATGCGTGACCAATCATGATGGTTTGGTGTGCCTCTTCTCGTTTCATTGAATGGGCTAGTGGTTTATTTCTGTAGGAGTGGTTGTTCCATTGGTGGTTCAAATGTTCCCGATTCACAGGACGACTTCCTGTGGGTTGGCGGTAGTTGGTCCCCCTCTGAAATGGGCTGGCTCCTATCTTGCTTTGACGGACCTTTCTGATGTGGTGTCTCTTCCCACAAATATGGCAGAGCGCGTCGAGGAATTTGCAGTCTGATCGTGGGTGGTTTGCCCCATAGCCTGCACATTGATATTGCTTTCTTAGTCTCAGGGACCATATAAATTATCCTAAAACGAATATTTATAGGTAATTTAGTTGAAAGACTTTGTTCAAAAGGATAAAGAACCATGAAAGCTCAGAGACATAGTAGGAAATAGAGACATCACATCAGTTCTGCTGAGATATCAGCCAGCTCCTTGACTTGTTCTCATTCCAGCTGGTCATAATTGAGACTCCTGTATGGTTTTATGAACTGTTGGCCTGGGCTTGGTTGTTTTGTTTTCCCTCCCCAACCTTTTTTCTTTTGGTGCCACGACTTTCATATTGTAAGCCTGAAGGAACACTTTATTTTATAAATCATATGCAGGGAACTCTGGGAGTAGACATGAAGTCTGCAGAGGGAATATGAGACGTAAGTCAGAAAATGTACCAGGAACCAAAATTAGGATAATATAGAAAAACAGAATGCCAGAATCTGGTGGGAGGCTCATGTTTGTTGTCCTTGATCTGCCAGGGAAAACATAAAAAGCAAGGAGTCCTCTGCAAGCAGGCAGCCTCCACTAACCCAGTCTGAGAGAAGGAAAGGAAGCAAACAACCTCCCAATTGCTTCCTTTTGGTCTTGGGCACAAATATACCAAGAAAGAGGAAATGAAGCTAGGAGTACATTAAGCCAGCATCTTCCTTACCCAGTCCTCATTTCCTACCTTGTTCTCATATCCAAGGGCTCAGCTCCTGCTGAATAAAGATACTTTTAGGCATAGCTTCTCTAAGCCTAGTTATTTCCTTCTACCTCCACCCACCCCCAAAATAGGAGCATTTAAAAAATGCTTTGTACTACCTCTGAGTCACTTAGTCCAGCATGGCCTATTCAGGTAATGATAGTTTTAGATGGTATCAGGAATTTCCCCTTGTCACCTTATCTATGATCAGGCTTCTTCTAAGACAGTGTTTCTTAAAGGCGTGGTCCTAGGAGCTCTGGGGATCCTCCAAGACCCTCTCATGGGTCTACAAAATCAAATTATTTGCCAACCTAAGTTGAAAAATAATACAATATTAAAATCCAATCACATAATTGTAGCAGTGAATGAATTAATTTTAAGTTTCAGTAAGGTAAATATTGATAAATATATCAAAAATTCCATGATTTTTAAAAGTGGGAGCAAATCCTGAGAGAAAAAATTGTTCAAAAATACTGCTGTAAAAAATGTGCCCCTGATTATTTTTCACATCTCACTATTTGTTATTATATCAATCACTTTATACAGAACAGAAATTCATTTTCTGTTTGTTAAGGAACCTCTGATGATCTAAGCAAGGAAGACTTGCTAAAGTGCTATTGACTTACCTATTTTTTTTCATTGTTCCTTTACCAACCAAGAAATGCACTGCACCATTCATTATGCCCAGAACTAATGTTATCAATAGAAATCCACATTTCTGCTTTGAGTAACAGACCAATCCCCTCACTTGACTGTTAGGAAAAGACTGATATAATGGACAATAGAAAAGGCAGAACCGCTTATATCAGTACTCTCCTCTATATTACCATTATTTTACCAGCCTCACCACTGTCCATGGAAAATAATAAATACATATGCAGCAGGAGGAGGAATCTTACCAAAATTATATTTGCTAAATACAAACCTAATTTAGTCAGTTCAAAGCTAATTAACTGCAACACCACAATCTGGAGAAAAACTTCTTTTCCAATGCCAGGAGCTTGTGGTTTTTGAACTGATATTATCTACTCCACTTCCTTAATCAGTTTATCTTAAGCATTTATTTTATGTTTTTTTTTTTTTACCAGAATACAGACCTTTGTACTTTGAACACATTTTCTTTCTCTCTTTTGACATTAGAAACTTTAGTTCATTTGATGAAACTCATTGGATAGACATTCAGATCAAATAAAATATGTTTTTGTATACAGCATACACTCCAGTTAGGTTATAGATTCACTATCATCAGATGTGGTTGTTATTACAAATTCATGTTAAGCAGAGCCATTAAGTAGTACTAATGATGGCTAAAAGGACTTCCAAGATCAGAAGTGGTATGCACTTAGTACCAGTTCCTTGAATACATAAAAGACAGCACTGGCTATAAGAATTTTTTTCAGAGTTTTTCATCTATAGTCTTGTCTACTGGACTTAAGGAATTCCAAATGTAGACAACCAATTCATAAAGCTGTAAGATTTTCCTCACTTAGATTACTCATCTGTATTAATGAATTTGGTGACCTGGGGAGCACGAGGAATGTTGCCACAATATGTAATGAGCAGCAAAGGTTGGAGATTTTTCAAAGGGTCTTCCACACTTGCCAATTGGCAAGTTGCTCATCTGCATTTATCTTTGTTTTAACTAGGGTAGCAAATCGTTATACTGTTAATTCTTTTGGCTTTTTTTTCCTCAGTGGCACCTACAAGTTTGACAAAACCCTTTAGGCCAGTCACTCACTCTCGGTCCACTTCCTCTTCCAGGGCTGTTGTGGGAAAAATAGGAGGAGGAAAGAATATTAGGTATGTTCACTGCCTTGAATTATTTATAAAGATAACGAAGATGGTATTAAAAATGTTTCTATTGAGCTCCCTCAGTACCCATTTTTTAGCTTGTCATTGGTTATTTGTTTGCCTCTCTTGACTGAAATCTGTATAACTCAGAGGGAAAGTATTGCATGTGGAAATACTACTAATCCTCTCGCTATCTGCTTGCTTAGAGGAGGCTAGGAGACAGGCAGACAACAACATTAGGAGAAATAGCAGAAGGGCCAGATATTGCAGAGATTGGCAGTTGACCCCCAGCTGCAGTACAGACCGTAGCACAATTCCAGCCTCAAATTCCAAAATCCATCCTGTTGGGAATATACTGGAGAAGGGATGTGCTAAAATTTGAAATAAACAAAACAAAAAGGAAAAAAATGGAATCTCTCCATTGGAACAAACAGAATGCTTGACAGCTGCTCTTTGAAGAATAGCTATTTATATAACTTTACACTGAATCACATCATTGATTCTTTTATCTTAAACTCTGAGTTTTACTCCAGTCTACCTACCAAAGTGTATTTTCAGGAAGTGTGCTAATAACTGCTGTCCGCCTACTCTCTAATGTTCACCCTCCAATTATTTCCCATACAAGCAGGTGCACCATATGTAGAAAGTTACAAGTCAATGCTTTGATTCAACGTGGATAGAACTGGAGAAACTCAGTCTTATCTCTTTTTGACACTAACCCCAGGGGATTCAACCATACAAAGACTGCAAAATGATGGCTTCATTATTCACGTTGCAGTATAATCCAAGTACTTATCATGATATCCCTTACAAACATGCTAGAACAACATGCTGCAAGGGTGTATGTGTTTTCTACTGGCAGAAGTGTAAAATGAGACAACTTAAAAGACTGATAGTAGTCTCAAACTGAAATAATCCATCACAGCTATAATCATTTTTATGAAAATCTTACACATGCCAAACTCTCTGTACCTCTTGAAGCAGACAGGACAAAACCTAAACAATTACTATTTCTTTTCCACAAGTACAAAATAACCATAACAGTCTAAACCATGGGTGTCAAACTCACTGCATCGGGTGACATTTCATGACACTTTCCCCCTACATGGAGATGATGTGGGTATGACCTGCATATGAAGTATCTAGCCCATGGCACGGTTTGACAACCGTGGACCAGTGGTGGGATTCAAAATTTTTTTAATACCGGTTCTGTAGGCATGGCTTGGTGGGTGTGGCAGGGGAAGGAAGATGTAAAATCTCCAGTCAGAGGTAGTATTTGTCAGTTCTCCGAACTACTCAAAATTTCCGCTACCGGTTCTCTAGAACTGGTCAGAACCTGCTGAATGCCACCTCTGTCATGGACCATCACTCTACACAATGACTGTATCCTTCTTAATGCTTGGCATGATGAAGTTCTGGGGAGCTTAAAAGTTTACACTATTGTTTTTTAATATTCATAAAGGTAATGCCCACCTGAGAATACAAAAACACGAGTCATTCTACAATCTCACAGCAGGTGGCAGAACTTAGTCAAAGTTGACTAATTTTCAAAAAGGAGGGCTGGGCCTAGTGTGTAGTAGAATGGAAGACTGCCAGGAAATCCCAGGCTTGGGGTGGAAGGTTAAAAAAACGTCCTGAAAGAAACAAACAGCAAACTGCTTTTGTACCATTGCCAAGAAAGCTCTATGGGAGTGTTCATGAAGATATCAGGAGACATGTTTGAGTCTTTACCTTTTCTGAGTGTCTCAGAAGTAACAGGTCAATAGGGAAAAGCTGTACGGGGTAAAAATGTATTTTATTTGGGACATTGTCCTAACTGCTTTCGGAATATCTTGGCTTCAGTTTTTCATAAATAGATCATATTCATGCTAAATTGGAAACCAAATGGACATAGTCTATTAAGATGGTCAAGTTGATGCCTGCTGGGCTTATCTGGGAGGTTTTTGAGCTGTAGATCCCACATAAGTGCCACTATGGCTCTGTCATTTGTGGATTGGACTCCTGCCCCACTAGGTTAATAAAAGTGACAAGAAGCAAATTATATTATCAGGCTTTAATCAATGCCTTTTTGAGGGACAATGACATGCCATTAAAAACACCTCAAGTGGTTGTATACAACAACCACTATCCTAAGTCTGTCTTTTGGGGGGTAAAGTTAATTAATAAGTGATTAAGCTGTATGTGCAGAAAGCTCTGAAGAGCTTTATAAATATAATCTGGTCACTTGGCAACCTGGGTTCAGGCCTGGCTATCATACGGAAACTGCATCGGTAACTTTCATGGATGACCAGTAAAAGGTCTTGGATGTGAGTGGTTTAACTATCACGTTCCTCCTAGATCACTCAGTGGCCCTCAATACTATCAATCACACATACCCTTCTGGACTACAAGAGTTAGAACAGCATTTCACTTCTACCTGAACAAATGAATTCAAATGATTATTGAAGGAAGTTTAATCCACAGATAACTTGTTATGGACCTCAGGATTCAGTCATTTTTGTTATTCTGGTATATGTGAAACCACCGGGAGAGGTCATTGCCTGCTTTGAGGTACCATCAATATGTAGATGACATCCAATCATGCATTTCTATCCTAGGCCCATTGTGAAATACAGTAGAAATCGCAAGTGTTAGGAGACTTTCAGGATGGGGATGGGGAAAAACAGTCTCAATCTGAACAAAATGGAATGGCTGTTGACTCAGAGTCTGATTCCAAAACTACACTATGCTTAATTCTTAATGGGATTGTGCTTCTCCACAAAAAAACAGACTCACAATCTGAAAGTCTTCCAGCACTCACTCTTGCTCATAGAAGGCAATTGCACCCAGAATGGCTTTTGCAGTTTTGTATGGTACACCAGCTGTGGCCTTATCTATAATAAAATACCTTATCATCTCTAGATTGCTGTAACTCACTCCACATGAGGCTGACCAACACCTGGAAACTTCAGATAGTCCAGAACAATGGCAGTGGTCATCATAATATGGCCATATTACATCCCTTCGTGGAGAAGATGCCTGGTTTGTGAACCTAGTTCAAATTGCTTTGTAAGAAATTAGATCAGTACCTATAAAGCCCTATATGGCTCAGGGTCTTGGTAACTTATAAACCACGATTTCCTTATAGTTTTTGCTCAATACCTGAAAAGTTAGAGAACTGCTAAAAGTCCCCATCAATTGGGTGGGGGAGGGGGGGCACAGTTGCAGGCATTTGTTATAGCAGCTTACAATAGCTTGCCCTGAGGTAAAGGATGGCCCTTTAGCCTTCCAGAAGCAGGTGAACACATGGTTGTTGTGGCAGGCTTTAGGGAATTAATTATATGCAGCAGTGCCAAATTCAATACATTTTAGCTTTTTATTTTTTGTGTTAATTTAAAATGTGATTTAATTGGATTACTGCTTTAATTATACTGACTTTACTGCATTTTATAAGTAAACTCTGCATACTGCCTTTAGAGTCCTTTTGGTTTTAGTCAGTAGGCAAATTTCATTATTAAATTAAAAAAACTATTCATATATACAAAGATTAAATGAAAAATTAAGCCAAAAGAAATTTTGAGTTTAAAAAAAAGCTTTTTTAGTAGTTAACAGAATAACAGTTGGAAGGGACCTGGGAAGTCTTCTAGTCCAATCCCTTGCTCAAGCAAAACCTATACCATTTCAGACAAATGGTTATCTAGTCTCTTCTTAAAAGCCTCCAGTGATGGAGCACCCACCAAGCTGTTCCACTGGTTAATTTTTCCCGCCGTTAGAAAGATTCTCCTTAATTCCAGGTTGCTTCTCTCTTTGATCAGTTTCCATCCATTGTTTCTTGTCTTGCCTTCTGGTGCTTTGGAAAATAGCTTGACCCCCACTTCTTTGTGGCAGCCTCACATATTGGAACATGGTCTCATGAAAATCCCCTATTCCTTCTTTTCACTAGACTAGTCATAACCAATTCTTGCAACCACTCATGTGTTTTAGTCTCCAGGCCCCTAATCATCTTTGTTGCTCCTCTTTGCACTTTTTCCAGACTCTCAACATCTTTTTTTTAATAATATAGTGACCAAAACTGGATCCAGTATTCTAGGTATGGTCTTATTAAGGCTTTATAGAATGGTATTAGTACCTCACTTGATCGTATCCTGTTAATGCAATTTAGGATTGCATTGGCTTTTTTTGGCTGCTGCCACACACTGCTGGCTTAGTGACTGTCCACTAGGACTTCAAGATCCCTCTCATAGTTTCTGCTTTTGAGCAAGGTTTCATCTACTCTCTACCTATATATTTGGTTTTTCTTACACTGAATTTTCTCTACACTGAATTTAATTTTGCTGTATAGGGCCCAATGCTCAAGTCTGTTAAGATCCATCTGGATCTTGAGCCTATCATCTGAGGTGTTGGCTATTCCTGTCAGTTTAATGCTGTCTGCAAATAATATTGAATCCAAACAAAGTGGATTCATCACCTTTAATTTTGAAACTTGAATCCAAATAAAGTGGATTCATTAAGTTTTGTTGATAGGTAGATCTGTCACTGCTAATTACCAAGACTGAGTTTTTTTGTATGGAATTTTCTTTTAAAATGAGTTCTACACATTTCATCAGATAACCTTACATATACAAGGCATAACAAACACCACAAAAACAATCTGTTCAGAGCAGATACTAAAAATTTAATATTGTAAGGTTCACCTTCCAGGAAATCCTGGTAATATTAGCAAAAATATACATTCAGGCTCATTGCCACTTGGAACCCTTAAGACTTTTCCCCACCTGCACCTACCTATGACAAAAAACAACCTTGCCTGGCTGGGAACAGATGCAAGATTTTTCTGCCGCATCCCCACAACACGTTCATTTCATTGCATGAGACAAGCTTAAACCATACTTAGCTACTAAAACAGTACTATAGCTTCTGACATCATCCAAGGATATTCTTGTTCTTGAAATATATAAAATTAGTTAGGGGGCTGAGACACTGGCTGGGAACAGATGCAACTAGGAATAGCAATGGGAATCAAGAAATGTCAGGGGAGTACTGGATAATTTGTTTTTTTGCCAGTCTAAGAATAAGTGAAGAACACTACCGTATTAAGTCTGTAGAGATTCTCAGGTCATCCAGGTCGTGGTTGTCCCAAAGCTACTTTTTCAGGAGGTAACTGGACTTTCTTGGTTTTTCTTTTGAAGACGTTTAGCTTCTAGTCCGAAGAGCTTCTTCAGCTCTGAACTAAAGAGCTGAAGCAGCTTCTTGGATGAGAAGCAAAACATCTTCAAAAGAAAAAAACCCAAGAAAGTCCAGTTGCCTCTTGAAAAAGCACATTTGGGACTATCTATTAACAGATAGGGCCCTTAGTAACAACCAGCCATGTGGACCGGAGACACATTTTCAATGTCTGCTCCCCCTCAGGAATATCTGTGTGTGCTATTTTGACACAAATTACTACTCCTGGTGGGCTATTTTATGTTGACCCAATTTAACAGAATAAGAGAGTTGGAAGGGAACTTGTAAGTCATCTATTCTAGTCCAACCCCCACCCCACCCCCAAAGCAGACCCTACACTATTTCTAATTTCTCAGAACGGTTTTGATATCAGGAGTTAATTACAGCTTTATAGTGCATGGTGGGCTTTCTTGACCTATTATTAACACCATTTTTCTTTCCATCAGAGGGACCCTTTTGAAAGTGGTATATGATTTTTTTCGGTAAAATCCGTGAGAAGTTAAAAAGACACGTGGCGCCGAGGGAGATATGCATTCTCTCTAATTTCGCTTTCCAACAGCCTAGACCTGCAACTGCTGAGAGCGCCGAGAAGCGCCTTCTTCCATCTAATACTTCAACGAAATTTGTAGAAGACGACGACCAGCCAGGCTGCGTCACAGCGACAACGAGAACTCACCATCTTAAATTACCCGAAATGCTCTACCCGCCCTAGAAGCGTGTGGTATTTTGGGTAGCTTAAGATGGCGGGCGAGAGGGCTGTTTAAAAATGGTGGCGAGCCTACCCACCCCCTCCCCACCCCCCCGCCTCAGAAGCCTTTTCGCTTGTGAGGCGACTGTGTAGGGGGGAAGCCACCGATCGGCGTTTGTTCAGTTCAGAGACTCAAGATTTATAACCTCATCCATCTAAAGCCGCCCCGGGGAATGGCTCCGAACGCCTGGTTTGGAACTGGCATTAAAAGCTCCGGGAGTTCTCAACCCGGTCCCGGCGTTCTTGAACCTTAAGGCAGGCTTGTCGACGGGCAGATGATCCTCGCCAACTGCTAGGATGTAGGGGAATGTCCGCGGCTCGAAAGCTCGTTGAGTTCGCTCAGCGCCTTTCGCTCAAAAGACCCTCGCGTGGCTCCCTTTGCGCGCTACTCGAGCTGCGGAGGCGAAATAAAGTATATCTGGGGTTTTGGGGTTTTTTTTTGCAAACGCCAGGATTTCTGTGCCATCTGCAGCAAAAGCTCTCTGCAACCAGGCCCCTCTGTAAGTCCAGCAACGCGCAGAAAGTGAAGAACTGCAAAGATTTGCGGGAGGGGATGTGTGGGGGTGTATGCATATGGGTATTGGGAATTGGATGAAAAAAGTCCAAATTATGAAAGAAATCTCCTCTTGAGGTTCACATATAGCTGAAAATATTTATGCAATAATCGCCCTGATTTGGTGTAAGTGCTGGAGACGCTAAAGTCTTCCAGATTTTAACGTAGGGGCGAATCTCACTACTGTAATTCAGCTCATTGGAGATGTGGATGAAAGCCTTGCCATTTTGAGCAGGTCTTTAAAGGACAGATATCTTATGCATCATTATAATCAAATCTTTCCAGAAATATATTTTGCTGCTTTTCTTCTGAATGAAAACGGTTCATAGGATATTTTCAGTAGCGTTTTGATGTTTTTCTAAGCAAATGGAAGAAAAACCTGGAACAAGCAATTACTATATTCTGGCTGCATTCCTTTGCAAGAAAGCATTATATTTGCAGCCCCTGCAGCATAGCTATAGCTGTGATCCAGGTGCCTGGCACAGATGGACTAAGTAATTTGACAGAAATCGGCCTCATGGTGGTGGTTAGCAAAGCTAGTTAATTGTTCAAGACTGATCAGTTGCTTATTCCCTGCTTATCCACCATGTTCACATAATTTTTTTTCAGAAGGAATGGGCATAGCAGCCACATAACAAAGAGGAGCCCATACGTTTGGTTGAATTTGTATTCTTTCGTTTATATTTTATTTGTGATGTTACTATTTTCAGGTATCCCTTTTCTGTGTTTAAATGACACCTATCTGGGTGTGAAATACATTATTACTGAAGCAAAAATTACGGCATATTGTACTATTTCACTGCTTTGAGTCTCGTTTATTTCTGGTCTAATGAATTGTGGGAAATGTAGTCTTTCTGTGTACAGGAAGTGAATATATATATATATATTTTCGCTTGATAAACTAGGGGGTGTTGGGATCCGTAGTAAACTCTTGGGTGTGTTGCATGTTGGGATCTGCAGTCATTTTGGAGGGAGGGTTTGCTGCAGAAAGATCTTCCCTCCTCCGGTTGTTCCCGGTGTGGGGAGGAGCCTGGTCGGTGAGTGGTTAGAAAAGGGGAGATGTAGTGGGTTTTGTTTTTTTGCTGCTTTTGCCAAATAGCTAAATTGTCAGGAAGAACTGATTGAGAGGAAAATGCATTTCCCACCTTTTTCTTTTTCTTACGTGATTGGCTTCAGTTTGCCCCACTCCCCTGCGTCCAAACTATTCATTTTTTCTGGGTTTAGGTAAGGCATTTTTCAGTTAATCATATTACTCTGTTTCCATCCTCAGAGGTTGGGCCAGCCTATGTATGGTATTACTTTCACTGTATGTGGGATGATTCTATTGTCTTAACTGCAAGCCTAGTGTCAGCTTTCAGAGAAGGGGGGAAACAAATAGGATGGCAGTAGACCTCTGTGATTTAGATCACAGCCATTGGGGCCTGGTGATGCAGATACTGATCACTCTTGTCCATTTTGTGCCCCTTTCCTGACTTGCTTTCCATTGGTGCCCTTGCCCCAAGTAAGGAGTTGAAGACAGCAGCAGTCCTTTCAAAATAAGCTTCGGTTTGCTGTAGTACCTGAGCATGCTGCTGCAGCCAAGAACATGTTGATAGTGAAGAGAAAGATAATGCATAGTTGGAGCAGGAAAGCAATGGCAATCTTGGGCCTTTGCACAGTTGTCTATACATGATTTTCATTTCTGCCAGACCTGCTTCCATTAATTCATTTGCTTTACTCTGGGACCCAGTGAAATTTATATTCAAAACTCTGGAATGCTGTGAAGTTTCTCTAGGCATTTTGTAAAATGCTGAAGCAATTACCTCTCTTGATAGGAGGATACTTGCCTAGGCACAAAGATGCCAATCATGCCTTTGCAAATCATGCCCCAGTAATTTATCCCTCATCAAACATTTTTATTTCCCAGAATGTCTCTTTCAGGAAGACTTCCGATGCAGCACTGTCATTGCACCAACTGAGAGCTGTCAATGGAAAAATGTTTTCAGCTCTTCATATAACTTCCAGCAAAGAGATTCCTTTGGGTACATTGGCTGTGGAATTGATGGAAATTTAACATCTGATTTTCAGTCTCCATGTGCACCTTGGACGTTTACCATAAACAAAGCACCCTTCCCCCTTACTATTTCATTGCAGTGCTGTTTTATCTAGAGCCGGATGTATAATAAATCTACCGGTAGTAATGTGCAGTAACATTGGGAGAACTGTTACATAAGTTCTGAGAGGGTGGAGTTTGTGGTATTTGAGCAGAAAAGAAAAAAAAATGCCTTTGGGGCCTGGTAGTGGAACTGGTTGGACCAGTCAGCAATCTTCTTGACCTGTTGACATTTCCTGATTGTATTTCCTTAATCCTTCTGGAAGAGAGTTCAGCTTTGCCACCTGTTGCATTCTGTTAATAAAGTTTCTTCCCTGAGGTTCCAACAAGATATGATTCTGGAGCGATCAAACAG
This sequence comes from Hydrophis major, assembly GCA_033807585.1. Taxonomy (NCBI): domain Eukaryota; kingdom Metazoa; phylum Chordata; class Lepidosauria; order Squamata; family Elapidae; genus Hydrophis; species Hydrophis major. The sequence goes on along the minus strand of CM066329.1, from coordinate 184,118,218 downwards.
GTCTGTCAGGGGGTATTAATTTCTACTCAATATAATGAAAAGAATAGGGGATATTTCCTAGTGGTAGGAGAAGTATTAAAGTTTTCTGAAAGAGCATGTAGAAACTTTGGTGGTGACTGCTGGCCACAGCCATGGAGCTTACTCATTGACAAGGAGAAGAAAATTGGATTGAAAAAATTGCTGGAGGTGAAGGGATGTGTGTTACATAACTTCAGCCCGGTACCTTTTATATTCCCATTTGCCACCTTCCAGCACCATTTTGTTTGGGGTTGAAATTTCACTTTTAATTAGTTTAGCGGCAAAGGTTTAACTGATTATTATGAGTTTATTTTAATTGTTGAGAACAAATTCTGTGAGTTGGGATCACTTTGTAAGTATACCGCTCTTTGTATTTTGGTCTTATGTGTAGCTTTAAAGATATCATTATCTTCAAGTAGCGTAGGATAATTTTGTGTGTGAACAGCCTCTGTGGCAAAGGATTTGGACTTAACTTGGGTAAAACTTAATGAATGGCCTTGGTCAAGTCATGTCGTTTATCCTGACCTACCTCATGGAGGTGTTTTTTCCTAATAAAATGGAAAATGATACTAATGCTATCCTGACCACCTACCTTCCTTGTTTGTTTCCTTGTCCTTCTCCCATAGACATGGACAATTACCACAGTACTCAATTGGTGTGCTCATTATTCCCATCCTTTCATGTTTTCTTTCTAAGGTTCCCAGGAACCTCAGGCTGATGCCCATCTCAGCTCGTCCACGCCTGCAATGGGATGATACTCTGAATCCCTTGAGGATTAGTGTGGGCAGTCTTCCAGTCCTGGCGTCCATGACCAAGGCAGCTGACCCCCGTTTCCGCCTGCGTTGGAAGGCCATTGTGGTGACCACTCTGGCCCTTGTCGTAGTATTGCTTCTCCTTTGTTTCCAGCGTTCATCCTCTATGAACAGGGCAGTTCCTCCCAATGCTCATACCTGGAGGCTTAATGTTCTACCCAGTGAGAGATATAATGACACTTACCCACTGTCACCACCCCAGCGGATCCCAGAAGGTGTGCGGTACCGTATTGGACTCATTGCTGACCTTGACACAAACTCCAAGGGTCCCAGTGAGCACACCTGGTTCAGCTACTTGAAGAAGGGTTATCTCACATTGTCAGCCAGTGGGGACCATGTCTCTGTTGAGTGGGATACGAAAGACCATATATTGGAATCTCACCTAGCGGAAAAAGGACGTGGCATGGAGCTTTCTGAACTGGTCGTCTTTAATGGTAAACTCTATGCCGTGGATGATCGAACAGGTGTGGTCTACCAGATTGATGACACCAGGGTAGTACCTTGGGTGATATTATCTGATGGAGATGGCACAATTGACAAAGGTGAGCTCAGGTTTAAGTTCTCTGTTTTATATTGGAAGGTTCCCTAACCTTCATGTAGTTCCTCAGTTTCTTAATGCCACCAAAAACCTTTAAGAATTCTCTAAATACCATGCCTCCTGTTATCGAATTTACTAACAAACATTCTGTTACCTTGTCTAGTAGAGGTGAAACTTCTTTAGAGGTAAAAGAAACATTTATTTTAAAATTAGTCTGCCTTTTGGCCTAAAATCAACCCACCCCCCAATCTTCAATATTTTTTTAAAATGAAATATGCTATAAAAGCAAGGGAAAAAAAATAAGAATATAACATTTGAAGTGCTTTTGATTTGGAATTTTTGGTTGTGCTTTTAATACATTAAAATAATATTGAAATATTTATATTAAAGAATGTTATAGCACTGTTCATGCAGCTGTAATGCTTTTTCCATTATCAAGTTTGTTAAAATAATGGTCAGTGGGAACTTCTGTTTCCATTTTATATACATGCATGCACATCTCAATGGAAGAGTGTTATAGCATGTTATATTAAATAATTTAGCATGTCTTGTTTCTCACATCTTTAATGATTCAGGGCAGTTTATAAAAATACCATTAAAACTGCAAAAAGAAAAAGATGGGACAGTTTTCCAATATTATGATGTCTGTTGTAAAACATTGAAAGAATTATTGAGCTGCTATAGATATGTTTTATAAATTATTACCTATGTCCAGATCATAACCCATATAAAAATCATGACATTAAGACATTTTTATCTGCAGAATATAATAATGTAAATCAGCAGTTCTCAGACGTTTTGATCTTAGGACCCTTTTATAGTTAGTCCCTGAGTTATAACTGTAATAGAGTCTGCCTATTATGGTTGTAAATCATAATGGTTGTAAATTGGATTGGTCACGTGACCAACCCAAGTTTATGACCTTTTTTACAGGAGTCATTAAGCGAATGCCATAGTTGTTAACTGAACTCATGGTTTGCTATGGGCTGGATTTGCTGAAAACCAGAAGTAAATGTCCATTTTCAGGAAAACCGTTGTAAAACCTGGTCATGTGACTGCAGAATGCTACAAATGGCCATAAAATGGCCCAAAGTGCAGCCATATGACTACGGAGGGGGGGGCAACTATCAGAACCTCAAATCTGGGTTGTAAGTACCCCACCAAGTAGGTTTGTCATAACTTTGAATGGTTGCTAAGTGACCGGTTGTAAGTTGAAGTTTACTATAAATTCTTAAAAATAATTGAGGACACCAAAGAGTTTTGATTTATGTACTTTATATCTATTGCTATTTATACTGTGTTACAAATTAAAACTGAGAAATTTTAAAATAATTTATTTGATCTTGTGGGCCCCCGAAACATCTTATATAAAGATACAGAAGCAGCAGCAGATAGTTTGTTACACTTGTAACTTGCATTGGAAGAACCAAGAGTTATTAATATCAGAGACTGTCTGGAAGCACCTGACAAATAAGAGACAGGTTGGTGGTAGAGGAGGCAAGTTTATGTTGAAGAAAATAATTCTTAAGGTAATTGGGTCAAATTGTCTCAAAGGTGCTTTTTCCAAAAGGCAACTGGACTTTCTTGGGGTTTTTTTGTTTGAAAATGTTTCACTTCTCATCCAACTGAAGCTTCTTCAGTTTTAAATGACTGATGGGGAATGGAAAGATTCAGAAGCGAAATATTTTTGAAACAAAACAAAAAACAAAGCCCAGTTGCCTTTTGGAAAAAGTACCTTTGGGACAATCGTGACTTGGATGTTTGAGAATCTCCATAGACATTTGGTCAATCTGTATTTTACTCCTGCTTTGAACAAAACCCTGAGAAGTTTTAATTTTTCTCTTAAAGATCAGACAGGCCCTTTTCAACCTGCTGGGGAAATTGGCGCCTGTCTTAAGGGACCTTTCTGAAGGGGTAGTCCAGATTGGATAAGTGTTGCCTTACTTACTTGTCTCACATTTTGTTCAGGATTTAAGGCAGAATGGTTGGCAGTGAAGGATGAGCACCTCTATGTGGGGGGCCTGGGCAAGGAATGGACCACAACTACAGGAGAGGTGCTCAATCAAAATCCAGAATGGGTGAAAGTCATTGGATACAAAGGTGACGTGGCTCATGAGAACTGGGAGGCCAATTACAATGCACTCCGGACTGCAGCTGGGATCAAATCTCCAGGTGAGCAATGGACTAGCTTCTGTTAACAATATAATAAACCTGCCAACAGCTGAATACTTGCATAACTCTGCTTCTGATACTTCCTTTCTTGTGAAATGAAGGCTTATACACACTTAACTGTTGGAATTAAAAAGTCAAAGAGGATTTGGATTTTTAAGGATGAAAAGTATGAGTGTCCTTAAGAGAAAGCGAGTATAATATCCGTTCTTATGCTGGCTATGATTTACCCAGATCAAGGCCTATAAAGTTTCTACCATCATTGTTTAATCTTGTAATATTATGGTTCTTCTTCCTTAGAACTTTGTCAGCTTGTGTTGTTTTCCTGCTTGAACAGAGAGTTGCACTAGAAGACTTATTTCTTTAGAAAATTTATATTGCCACCTACTCACACATAGAGACTCAAGGCGGCTTACAAGGATATAAAAACACCATGTAAAAGAAATAAAAAGAAAAGGAATAATAACCCCCCACCCCAACCCTGGCAACAATACACATTCATACTAGAATGGGCTCCATCTAAGATCCCTTCCAATTCTGCTTTTCTGTAAGTCTGTCTTGTTATAGATACTTGATATCTATCTATATAGATATAGATAGATACTTGAGGATATCTATCTTGGTTCTATATTCTCCCCAGGTTACTTGATCCATGAGTCTGCCTCTTGGAGTGAGAGACTGCAGCATTGGTTCTTCCTGCCACGCCGTGCCAGCCATGGACGCTACAATGAGCAGGAGGATGAGCATCGGGGCACCAACTTGCTTCTTAGTTCCACACCAGACTTCACTGATATCTCTGTGAGCCATATTGGTGACATCATTCCCACCCACGGCTTTTCCTCCTTCAAGTTTGTCCCTGACACTGATGATCAGATCATTGTGGCATTGAAATCTGAAGAGGATGCTGGACATGTGGCCACCTATATCACTGCCTTCATGCTGGATGGACGTTGCCTGTTACCTGAAACTCGCATTGGTTCCATCAAATATGAGGGTATTGAGTTTATTTAATTAAAAGATTTTATCTAATTGAAAGAAGTCATACTTTTAAGGAGGTCAGATGAAGTGCTGAGAGGTGGCATAAGTTCTATTCCCATTTATTACTCTGCTGTTGCTGCAGAGCATTATGGGACATTGAAATGCTTCTCTTGGCATAGTTTTCGCCTCTGCAAAAACTACTTGGCAATTGTAGCTTTTTTCTGTGCTGACCCCTAGTGGTACAAAGCCTGTACAGCTTTTTTTTTTTTCTCTGTTCTATAGCATCCTAGGATTTAGCCCACTCTCCTTTGTTCAACCGGGCTATTAATTTGGCAGAGCAAACCTGATGAATTGCCTTATTCTTCCATCCTCCCCTCCTGCCCCCTATCTATTCACATGTGCCTTTGCTGAGAAGAGAAAGTCTTCAAACCCAGTTATTCAGCAAAGATATTAGTCAAACATTTGGAAGGCTTCCCTTTGACTCTGGCTATCCCTGCAACAGTCATTTTAACCTTGTCTGCACAGATACCTCTTTTTGATAGGAAATTGCAGATGAGACTTTGGCCTCTAATCAGGGAAATTTGTGATAACAGCAGAAAAGGCGCTGATGCCATGATTTAGAACTTTTGGGAACAAAAGGCTCATCTTCTGTTTTGAAAGGTTCCGTTCTGCCTTTGTGTGTAAAGGCAAGGAGTTTCTTTCTGGTAATCTTAATATTGAGAAATATAGAGAGAGAAGATGAGACTTTTGTTCTAAAAAGTTCCAAGTTATGGCATCAGCATATATACATGACATTGTTTTCCATGATCCTTCATTTTTAAAAAATGCACTGTTTTCAGTGTTAGGAAACAAGATCTTATGAAAATATTGTAGCTGGAATCAGGTTCTAAAGTTATTCTAGCAGCAGAATTTTAAGTATTCATCGTTCCTCCTTTATGTGTAATAAAATGGGCAAGTGAATTTACTTTGTTTCCAATGTCTTCCTCATTGTTGGTCATTTTCTGGAAGTATTATTTCAATCCTAGCATTCTGTCTTATTTTTCAGATAAATTATCAACAGCGTTTATATTTGAAAGTTACCTGAACTAACCTATGTTTTATCTATATTTACCTATATTTTTTAATTACCTGAAATGAAAAAAAAACACGTGTTGACAGTCATAATGTCCCAGCTTTTAAGCAGATAAGATAAAAATATATGTTTAAGAAACACAAATATTAAAGAACACCTGTGTAGGAAGACGAGCTACAGAAACTCCAAAGAAATGTAATGATTTTTTGGATATGCCAAAATGTATACATTTGAAGGCTGTGCCATAAATGTGTGTGAATATAAAGGAATGTGCTTTATACCAAACCATTGTGCTCATCGTGCTCAATATTCCCTATTTTAACTGGTAATTCCCTTTAGAGACTGATGCTAAACTAATTTGCATGCAAAATATGCACCCTTACCGTTGAACGGCAGTTTCTCTTTTACAGACCATCATATAAAATCAGATGCAATTCTAGTAGGAGATTTATGTAGATGTTCCCCAAACTCTTCCACCCAATACTTTTGGTTTGTATCTTAGAGCATAAACCATAAAGTGAAGCATACTTTACTTGGGTGTAATAGAAATAATGATTCCTTTTGAATAGTGTGTGAAATTCAGAAAGGCTGATCACTAGATGGTGCTACTGTACTTATTTGTGACATACCCATAACATAAAAAGCTTTATCTGCTTCCCTTGAAAGGATCGGAACACTCTGGGGGCGTGGCTAGCATTTACATCAAATGTGTCAAGTCCAATCAGTGTTTGTGTGTGTTGGCATTTGTTGTTAGGTATATTTAAGACTTAGATCATAAATGTAAGAGTCCAACACATTCATAAATAATAAATGAATTTGGAAACACAAAGTCAGATTTTGATAACTGCCTCCCATTTTGTATTGAGAATATTGCCTATAAAGTTGAATTGTTTTTTGTAATCTGCTAATAAGAGTTAAATTGGTTAAAATGATTACTTGGTAACAATTTAAGGGTGTTTTTTTTTTCTTGGATGCCCAAGTATGCCCAAGTATTCAAATATGAGCTCATTAGCATCACTAGTTCTTTGTGTGGCATGTCTTTGTTATTAAGCGGTTGATAACAAGAAGCAAAAATAATGATTTGAATTTTAGTAGAAACTTTCTTGTGAGCAAAATGCCAGAATTTTGGAAAAATGCAAAATATATTTCTGATTTCTAAGAGGAGAAAATATTTCATTCTTTTTCAAACACTTTGCAAAGGACCCTACATATTAGTTAATTTAAAACTGGCAGAAATACTGTTCAATTGTTAAACATCCTCACCTCTGTGCAAATTAGCAAATTAAAGTCTAATTTGGATGTCATGGTAATTTTTTTCTTTCTTTTTCTTTTGCTTTGAGGCTGGCTGCCTCTTTGTCCCATGGATGTTTGACTTCTGCCGAATTAGCCAGCCCAAACGCAGTCAAGACAGCTAATCTACAAGATAGACTTCTGATTAAGCTCCTGAGCCATTGATTTAATCCCATCCTTGTATGTCCAAAATTATATTCGATGCGATTTTGCTCAAAATTTTTAAATTTAAGTTCAGGATTATTTAAGGAAGTTCCAAATTCAGTAATCCAATTTTTCACATGGCTGTATCCTCTTTGTATGAATTTACCAGGTTGCTTCCTCTTATGATCTCTTTATTCTCTTGCCCTCTAGATTTATTAAACCATCTCCCATGAGCTTTATATGGCATGACTAATGGTAGTGTTGGCTTGGAAATCATTTATAATCGAGGGGACAAGTCTGGGAAAAGTTACTCCCTATACTGTACCAGCATTTTCCTCTCTCTGTAAATAACCTTATATCCCCAGATACAGCATTGCATTCTCTGTGGAAGCTTTATTTTTAAAAGACAATTAAAAAAAAAATAGAAGTAGAGAATAACCAAATATCCTAAGAGAAAGGTTCTTTTAAAATGTTGTTAATCAGATTTATTGCAAGGGGAAAGATTACAATGCAGCTTATTGTAAATAGGATTATGTATGTACTTTGGTCCTGCCTTTTACAGGTAGTGCTTGACTTACAACAGTTCATTTAGTGACCATTCAAAGTTACAACAGCACTGAAAAAAATTGACATATGTTGCATTGCAGCATCCCCATCTCTCCTATGATCAAAATTCGGACGCTTGGCAACTGGCTCATATTTATGATGGTTGCAGTGTCCGGGGTCCTGTGATCCCCTTTTGCAACCTTCTGACAAGCAAAGTCAATAGGGAAGCCAGATTCATTTAACTGGGTTACTAACTTATCAACTGCAGTGATTCACTTAACAACTGTGGCAAGAAAGGTCATAAAATGGGGCAAAACTCACTTAAATGATTCACTTAGCAACAGAAATTTTGGGCTCAGATGTGGTCTTAAGTTGAGGGCTACTTGTATCATTGTGTGTGCTGAGGTGGGCCTTTCTTTAATGCCTTTGATCTCCACCTCTCTCTTGTTTTACCGGGGGATTGACTAACCATTTAGGTATATGAACAGGATGCGTTGGTTCCTGTTTTCTGTATTTTGCAAATATCCTAGGTTCAGACAGCATGGTTGAAGATGGGATACCTATTGACAGATAGCAGAAGCAGTCTGAACCTTCCCAATCCTGCCTTTCGGCCTTGCTTCCCATTTATCTTGGTATAGTTTCTGGTTATAGGTTATGTAGTACTTTTCTACCTTTATGGAAGAAAGAAGTATCTTATCCTAATTTCTTACCCTTGAGATTGGCTTGTAAAGAAATGCACCTGTCTCAGAATCTGAGTAATTTACCCATATATGGTATGGCATGATAATGATAAGACAGAAAATATAGTGAACTCTAGCATCACTCCTGGTCTTGGTAACTCTGAGGCATGTAGCTAGTTTTTTTTATTTATTTATATTATATTTTAATACACACACACACACACACACACACACACATACAGAGCACATTGCTGAAAAAGGAAGAAAAAAAGAACCCAACGTGAATAAAGGGCATTTATAAGCTTTATATGACTAGGTTATATTTTTCAGTGTCTAATTAGTTTTAAGTAATTGAATATATTATTTTTAAAACTCCAGCTCATTAATTAAGATCCAAATAATGTATAAATATCAATGGCAATCAGCAGAATATAGATCATAAAATGAATTAGGAATTGTAATAACGTCAGCCTGAGCAGTTGAAGATCTATTTCAAGATTAAAATATTAAGACTTTATGTTAAAAGAAAACCAAATCTGGATATACTGTAGTATAAGCCTCTGTATAGAATTACAGTTCAAAAATGATTTCCAATTTGAATTTAATTCAGTGTCACATTTACTTTTAAGATAGGATGTTACTTTGGATACTGAAGCAGACTCCCACAATTTAATTAGCATTCTTCCGCAGAAGATAGTGTACATATTGTGTGTAAAGAGTCTAAGGTATTCTTGTAATAGTTATTTATATGCAAAACTAATTAAGAATAGTAACTATTAGTAATTATAACTATAAGTAATTATTTACTTTTTTAAAAATAACAAATTTAAGAGAAAAATTAGCTTTTAATTTTGTCATTCTGTTGTAATTTTCTTAAAATTGTTAGACTTTACTAAATTGCAATATATGGAATATGGAAATATGGAAAAATATGGAAAAATAAACAAATTTGATTGTTACATTTCCAACTTTTAGAAAATGAATTGTCTGTTTTAGCAACTAACACTGGAATAATAAACTCATGTAAAACCTACCAGTTTTCTTTAATATTTGGTGTTAATGTCATTCCACTATTAACATTTGTATTATTGCAAATTTATTGCTATATATAAATTCTGAATCCATTTAACCATACAGTCTTTAATTTGTTCATTGTTCTGACTCATATTTCATCGATAGTTTGTAAGATCTAACAAATCTCTGAAAACCTATGTTAGGTTTTCATATTCAATCAAGTGTTCCACATTGTTTTTGGAAATAATTTTTAAACTATTGCTTATTTAAAATTCTAAAACTGATAAAGTAGTTCCAGCCATTCTCAAAAAGATGTTATGTTTGCCTTATTAAAAATAAGATCTTGCAGTTTATCTCATTTGATACCTTTCCACTGAGCAATGCTTTTCTTTTTATAAAAATAAATATTTAATAACAAGGTGAGAGATGATAATTTTATTTTTTTCCTGAATTTATTCAAATTTTTTAAATAAGTTGCTAATTATTGCATAATGTCTTACAGATGTTTATTTCTGTTTCTGTGTATATTCCAAAAATATTTGTGTAGACCATTTGAGAGTCTTGCTCCCTCAGTACAGGTGATATGATCCAAACAGTAATCCAGGTAAAACAACCAGTTTGATAATATAGTTTAAAAGATTGGGACTGCCAGGTTACCTTGTTCTTTCAAATCCTGTAGCATTGTAAAGTTAATCCTTGGTAATTTATGGAACTATACAAATTGTGTAACTTGCCTCTGACAATAATGTATTACTTGGGAATATTGATAACAGATTAACAATGGTCGAACAAGAAAAAGGTGGAATGTTGAAGTGGGAGATGGACAGGTCAGAATTTTATCTTAGATTCCAAAATATTGAGGAAGAAAAACTTGGCAGCAGTAATGATTGAAATTCTGGCTGGAGTCTTGGAAATAACAGAGGAAAAGATGATGGATGGAGTAGATGAGATATATCGAGTCTTCACAAGATATGCGATGAGGAACCAATTACCAAGAGAGGTCCATGTTAGATTCACTAAAAAAACTATTAAAAACCAAATACTACAAGTGGTAGGAGAGAAGGGGTTGAAATATAAAGGCAAAGAGATTTTGGTCTAAAAACAAGTACCTAGAAAAGAGAGAGATTAGAAGAGAGTATCGATTTTTGACTAAAATGCTATTGAAAAAAGAGGTGAACTATAGATGGCTGATCCCAGAAGGATTAATGTTTACATGGCAAGAACAGAGACACAGAATTGATTCAATCGCGAAAGCAGAAATGTTTTACAAGGAATTTTTCGAAAGAAGAGGAATGGAGACAGAAAAAGAAAAGATTTTAACTGAATTTGAAGAGGACCAAATGGAGATGGAAAAAGAAGAAGGCGCAATAGGTGGACAAATGGAGATCAAAGAACAACATGAAATAAGATCCACGAGAGCTGTTAGACCTAAATATAAAGCATAACCATGGGGGGGGAAAACTGATTTCCATGAATATAAATGGACTGAACTCAGCTATCAAAAGAAGGAAAACTTTTTATAAATTAGAGAAGCTAAAATTTGATATAATTTGTTTACAAGAAGTACACATTAAAAAACAACATGAACAATTATTGATACAACCAAAGTTAGGGAAAATATTTACTTCTCTGACTCATTGTAAGAAAAGAGGAGTGGTTTTGTACGTCAAAGAAACCACTCCAGCCAAATTGATTTATACTGATGAAGACGGAAGAGTATTAATAGTTGAAATAGTGGATAATAATATAAAAACTCTCTTGGTTGCAATTTATGCCCCAAATGATAAACAAGAAGAATTTTATAAAAAATTACATATGAAAATAATTGAACTGGACTATGCTAACATACTTATGATGGGGGACTTTAATGGAATTGTAGACAATAAACTGGACTATACAGTAAAAACAACACGACAAAATAGGAAAACTCTCCCTAAATCCTTTTTTAAAATGACAGATGAACTAAATTTAAAAGATATATGGAGAGAAAGAAATGCTAAAACTCAACAATATACTTTTTATTCAAACAGGCATTTATCGTGGTCCAGAATAGATATGATTTGGACATCAGCAGAATTATTATCTAATATTCAAGAAATAAATATTGAAACAAGTACATGGGCAGACCATAATCCAATGACAATTAAATGGAAAGGACAAAAAAGAAGATCTAGATGGACATTAAACAATACTATTCTAAAGGGAAAAGATTTTATACAATGGATGGAAAAAGAATTGGCCTTCTTCAATGAAAATAAAAAAGAAGATACTTCAATACAGAATGTTTGGGATACAATGAAGGCATATGCAAGAGGATTAATAATTGACTATACAAAGAAAAAGAACATTAGGAAGAGGCAAATGATTAAAGCTCTAGAAGATGACCATAAAAAAACTGGAAAAAGAATCACAGAAGATGCCACAGAAAAAAGATATCAAACTTAAAATGGACATAATTAAACATAAAATGGATCAAGCAGAGAAAGAAGAACTGGCACAAAAAATTAGAAGTGCTAAACAGAACTATTTCGAAGATGCAAATAGGCCAGGTAGATGGTTAGCATATAAGTTGAGAAAAGAGAAAGAGTCAAGGAAAATATCACAGTTAATAGATGATCATGGTCAAATTTGTTATGGTAATAAGGAGAAAAAGGCAATCATTTGAGATTTTTATGGACAATTATATAAATAGGAGGATCTTGATGAGGGAAAAATTAAACAGTATTTACAAAATGCTAACCTACCAAAGATACCTGATGAAACTCGGAAAATGTTAGAAAGTGCAATAACAATGATGGAATTAACTGAAGCACTTAACAGACAGAACAATGGAAAAGCACCAGGACCAGATGGTATCCCAGCAGAATTTTATAAAACATTACAAGAATCGTTGAGCATTCCACTGTTAGAAGTCATGAATGAAGTTATGATAAATAAGAAAATACCTGAAACATGGTCAGAAGCTTATATTACACTTATTCCAAAAGAAGGGGTTGACCCATTACAAATTAAGAACTATAGACCTATTTCTTTATTGAATGCAGACTATAAAATCTTTGCTTCAATCTTGGCAGAAAGGCTTAAAAAATACCTAAATAACTTTATTCACTCTGATCAGAATGGATTTTTACCAAAGAGACAGATTAAAGACAATATGAGGGTAATCCTGGACACATTGGAATATTATGAGGCGCACCCGGAAAAACAAATGGCTTTGATATTCTTCGATGCCCAAAAGGCATTTGATAATGTGAACTGGAGATTTATGTTATTACTATTGGAACAGATGGGCTTTGCTAGAAAATTTATCCAAGCAATAGAAGCCATATATAAAAGCAAACGGCAAAAGTAATGATAGATGGAGAATTCACAGACTCTATTAATATTAAAAAGGTACAAGACAAGGATGCCCATTATCTCCTTTGTTATTTGTATTGACCTTGGAAGTCTTAAATAGAAATATTAGGGAGGATATAAACATAAAAGGAATGAAAGTCAAAAGGAGGAATTCAAATTGCAAGCCTTTGCGGATGACTTGGTCTTTATTTTGGAAGACCCTTTAGAGACAGCTCTAAAACTATTGGAAAAGATAGAGGCGTATGGTGATATGGCTGGTTTAAAAATAAATAAAGACAAAACAAAGATTCTGACAAAGAACATGTTATTAAGACAAAGAGAAGAGCTGGCAGATTTATTGAAAATTCAAGTTACGAACAAAGTTAAATATTTGGGGATATATTTGATGTCAAGATGTACTACATTGAAAGAGAATAACTATAAAATTAGATAAATCCTAATTAAACAAGTTTTAAAATATTAGTCTTATTTATTTATTGAGGAAAATGATCTAAAGCTGCACATTTGTGTGTACATTCACTATCAAAGTCTAGTGTCCACAACACAGATATCTGGCAGTATGTCATAGCCCAAACAAAAGCCGTTGATGTTCATCAGGCTGGAATAGGTTACAAAATGGCTTTCAAAGATTTTGGACTTCATCAGTCTACTGCCATGAAGACTGTGTACAAATGGAGGCAATTCAACCCCATTATTATCCTCCCCAGGAGTGGTTGACAAACCAAGTTCCCACTAAGAGCAAGACCTCCAAGAGGTCTCTAAGAACCCTGGGTAAGGTATAAGGAATTATAGGCTTCTCTTGCATTGGCAAACATTTATATTCATGAGACCAGCACTGAATAACAATGGTGTGTACGAGCTTACAAGAAAAAACTCTCCCAAAAATGTAGCCCATCCACAGTTTGCGAAAGACCACATGGATAAGCCACAAGGCTATCGGAAGAATGTGGACGGATGAGACCAAAATAGAACTTTTTGGCTTGAATGAAAAATGTTATGTTTGGCGAAAGATAAACCCTGCATTGCGGCATAAAAACCCTATCCCATCTGTGAACCAAAATGTTGATTGTTCTATGGTTCAGGCCTGCTTTGTTGCCCCTGAACCAGAATGGCTTTCATCATCGATTATATTAATTCTGAATTGTACCAGCAAATTCTACAGGAAATGTCAATTGAATCTCAAGAGAAAGTAGGTCATACATCAAAACAATGACCCAAAACACACACATTGTATGACCAAAGAATGGGTAAAACAGAAGAAAGTTAATGTTTTGGAATGACCAAGTCAAAGTCCTATAGAAATGTGGTGGAAGGACCTGAAGTGGGCAGAACATGCAAGGAACTCCACCAACATCCCTGAGTTGAAGCTATTTTGCAAAGAGGAATAGGTTAAAATTCCTCAAAGCTGATGCACAGGAATGAACAACAGTTATTGGAAACTTAGTGATTTGGCAGTTTTGGCCGATTATTGAAAGCAAAAGTTCACATACTTTCCCCAAACACACATAATGTAGTTTTGGATCATTTTCCTCAATAAATCAATAAACAAGTATGTTTTTGACTCATTTGTTTGAATAAGTTTCTATCTAATATAGGACTTATATAGCAAACAGAACACATTTTAGGTCATATTTATGATTTCTAATCTTTCTCTGTGTGACTTCATGACCATAGTCAATAGAAGAAGGGTGTTCAACTAGAAGCCCAAAGGACAGTGATAAGTATAACCATTACAAAGAAAGTTTGGTCAGAATTCAAATTTTGACTCCTGCTGGAAGAGCAGGTGATAGCTGTGGCTTAGAGGGCCTCAACATACCTGTGGGTTATGTGTCAATTGTCCCCCTTCCCATTCCTGTATCCAGATCCTCTGGGCACTGACACTCATCCTTGTGACCTTCCCTTTGGACTACTGCAAAGATGTATATATGAGGCTTTCCTTAAGGAACATTCAGAAACTTCAGCTGGTATAGAATGAGGATGTAAATAGTTGCAGTAATTGGCACATGCACCACCACTGTTTCTGGGGCTGCATTGGTTGCCGGTGTGTTTTTGGGTGCAGTTCAAGGTGCTAGTTCTTATCATTAAAGCCCTTCATGGCTTGGGACAGGAATATTTGAGGGGCTGTCTTCTTCCTGTTGTTTCTATCCTTACAATCCAGTCTGGCAGAATGAGCATGCTCTGGGTCCTGTCAACCAAGGAACGTCAGCTGGCAGACACCAGGAGGTCTGCCATAGGGCATATGCCCTCTGGAACATCCTCTCTCCTGAAAATAGGCTGACCTTGATCCTGCTAGCCTTCTGGAGGCCTTAAAAATCTGGCTATGTGCCCAGGCCAGGAGTCCTGAGTGTGTGAAGGGCCCATTTCCTGGCTATATTGACAGATTATAATACCTATTGACTGCTATTTGTATTGTTTTGACTTTTAATTGTTTATATGATTGTTCTTTGCCCAGAGTCACTGATTTGATTCAACATACATCATAATAGGACACTAATAAAAGCAATCAACATAAATCAAAAGATCCAAACAACAAAATTATAGTCATAAGAAAATAAGGAAATGGGTAATAGGAAAAATGAGAAGGCTAATAGTAATACAGCCCTACTATGTGGTTTGGCATCCCAGAGCATAGACAGTGTTGTGGCAATTAGTTACTTAGCAGAGTGATGGCATGGGGAAAAGAATGAATGAATGAATGAATGAATGAATGAATATGAAAGATAAATTTCATTGGTTTCTAATTGGAGCATTAAGCCACTTTGACTTGTTGCTAACCACAGAGTAAACAACCCTTACCGGGTTTTTTGAACTAGAAAAAGTTGCTATCATGGTAGTAAGTAAATATCCTCTTTTAAATGTTTCAGCTACCAACCTCCTTGAAACCATTTTTGGAGAGGAGCAATGCAGAAATCTGGTAAAATATTTTAAATAGGTCAGGGGTTCTCCCACTTTTCCATGAACCTTAACACATGCAGTACAATTTACGCTAAAGATACCCTATGCCTCTAATATTCTCTTTTTGTGGAATTCCTGCCTTTCTTCAGTATACACTAGTTTAGAGGATATAGTGCATGAAAAGATAGAGAGGGGCGTCTTTTTACAGGATACAATGAAGTTTGACTATTGCAAGTCATATACCATCGGTAAAAGTCTGTATCACAATTCAAACTTGTCATTATCTTCTTGTACTCCCTTAAGTAATGTTTTTATAATTTAAGTTACCTTCCTCCAATCTGAAATTCTTCCAATACATCTGGTAGACCCTAACTTATGTCTTGAAAAGAAGCGACATATTCTAGAACAGGGCTGTCAAACTTGCAGCCTGCAGGCCGAATGTGTCAATTTATTGAAGGGAGAAAAAGTCACGATACATCACGTGATAACAGTGTGATAAAGCAAGTTTGACACCTGTTCTGACCCAACCGGGTTCCC
The DNA here is from genome assembly GCA_033807585.1 of Hydrophis major. Taxonomy (NCBI): domain Eukaryota; kingdom Metazoa; phylum Chordata; class Lepidosauria; order Squamata; family Elapidae; genus Hydrophis; species Hydrophis major. Next base: position 184,102,168 of record CM066329.1, on the reverse strand, counting down.
AGAAAGCAAACACAGACAAAGGTAGCAGCCCCCACCTTTCAAGGTTTAATCACAATTCTGTTCCTGTACAGATAAAAGGCTGCTTTCCAACAATTAGCTCCGACAAGAAAGAGCCTTACCAAGTTGTTTGTCAAGGCTGCCAAAAACCCAGAGGTAAAAACTAATTTACAAGATTCTCCAAACAAAAAACTAAGATGTCCATCAGTTGAATTTCAGAGCTTCTTTGCTGTCTGCAAAGAACACCTTTTCAAACCTGGCTCTTATCCTCTTGAGGGAGGGGCCATTACCTTGCAGCCTTACTCCTGAGTCGCCTGTGCTGCTGTAATTGTTCTTTCCTCTGAGCAATCCTTCGTGCACATGCACTTGGCACAGGCTCCTCGGGAACCTCCTCATCACTGCTGCCAGCCCCCACAATCTCTGAAGGCAGCAGTCCACTCCCTGATGGTCCTGGCCCTTCATCAGAGTCCTCGCTTTCCTCAGCCATCTGCACCTGCTGCCAGTTAACCACAACAACACCCCTATTCTAGAAGAAAGAAATCAATCCAAAATGAATATAATTTGTTTCCATTTTTTAATCTTTATAGCAATTGGTAGATACTGTGCAATATGCATCGTGCCAGTGGGAGAAAATGAATTTATTTTCAGATTATTCACATCATGTCTCATATTCAGGTGCTGCACTGTCTTTAAAAGCTGCATTCAGTTGCATCTTTGATGTTTATGCCTGCGGTGAATCTTTATTTACCTTAGACTGGGACTCGAGTATGGGATAAAAAACACTTCAATTTGAAAAATTACATTGTCACCATTCATTCCTAATGTTACAAAAAGCTGCAGGGTTCTTTCACCATTTTCTTGAAATTAAATTTTCTGAAATGGCTGCATATTTGCAATGGTCAAAACAATGGTTACCATTTTGCTAAAGCAAGCCTTCTTATCACCTAGGCTACAATATAATCTGCATAACAGAAAGATTCTTGTTCACTTTACATGAACATATCACACACACCCTAGCTGTAAACTCACCTAACCCTTGCCAGATTAAGAGATGGTATCTACAAGTTGTTACATGAAAGATTATATAGAACAGATGCTTAATTAATGGTCAAAAAAGCAACTTTTTTATGTTCTTCTACTTCTGTTCCGAAGCTTGTCAGGACCAATGCTGCAACTCCCCTTTTGTTCATGAATAAAAATAATTTAGAATAAAAGTCCATTCTCTGTCCCATACCCATTCTCCTTCTCTAATTCACATATTATTGTATATCTCCTTCTGATTAGCATAGACACTAAAAATGATACTTTTTAAAAATCAGTGTGACCTTTATCCAGACATCTGTTGGCAATTAGCTCATTGCATGTAGACAGATGCAGAGTAACTATGAAGCTATTTCCTTCTAAGCCTGCTAGGCAGTGGCATTTTTTCTCTCATATATAGCATTGAATAAGGTCATGTATCATTTTAATTAGAACTCATTATGACAAAAGTTGAAAAACTGCTCTAAGGAAACTAGTAGCAGCCAGTTTGTGGACTGATTCTTCCAAGTTTCATCCATGTGACCAAAAGCAAAACGTCTCACTTGAACTTAACGCCATTCATCTTTATTTGAGAGACCTGCTTAAATATGCAAATACTTATTTATTTTATATTCAAATTTTTTTCCATTGTGAAATGCATATGAATTTATTCAGCCACACTTGGGCTCTTGACCGGGGTCTCCAAACTTGGCAATTTTAAGACTTCTGGACTTCAACTCTCAGAATTCTTCAGACAGCCAGACATCATCCCCAAACCTGACCATTCATTTCAGCAAAAAGCAATATTATTCAGCTTTTCTTATAACAAAATTGACTGAAAGCAGATTTGAAAAAGTTATAGAAATCTCTGCAATTGGATTGGCTTCACTTTAGAATCCAAATTAGTTTCCATGTTGCTAGAGTGGAGACTTTCTTAGTCTTTTACTTAAGGCCTATGGTCCGCTGAATAGGGCTATTCTCTCAGCTGATGTGGGGAATGCCCTATGCTCAACAGATGAATCTCTCAGACTTATCATCAAAGCTATTGACCTATTCACACATCATATGCTCTCAAACCATGCCCTAGTACGCTGCCTCCCATCTGCATATATGAATTGCTCACTAGGGGTATTCTACTGTTTCCCAGTACTGTTGAATGTGCTAAAAATGTAAAACAGTTTCCAAGTTTTGCTTTTGATGCAAAGTGTGCTGTCCCAGCCAGTCTATGGGAATTGGATAGTTACTTAGGAATTATGAGCTGTCCCCTTAAGGGAATGCATCATGGTAAATGTAGTTAAAGGTATCCTGGGAAATGTAGTTCATGTCACGTGGTCACATCTGTATTTCTGATTGACCACTGAATTGACCCTCAAGGGATTGGGGGAGTTTCTTCATTCTTGCCTGAACTTAAGAACTCATGGCAGCTTCTTTCTATCGCTACGAGATGGGTTAGGAGATAACCATCTTTTACTACAAGGCAGATGGTTGTTAAAGAAGAACTTCGTCATAAATGTGAGTTATGAGGATACCTTTAACTACATTTACCATGATGCATTCCCTTAAGGGGACAGCTCATAATTCCTAAGTAACTATCCAATTCCCATAGACTGGCTGGGACAGCACATAACGGGTACAAGAGCAATCTAAATAATACCCAGTGTGAACTTTAGGTTGATGCTATGCAGTGTCATCTCCTAAGGTAAAATAAATTTAATAAATAAAAAATGAAACTGAAAAGAAAAAAACATCTTATGAGATGTCATTGCATGGCACCAAGTCTAATGTTCACACTAACTCAAACAACTCTTGTATGTTTTGGATTAGGAGGTGTGTGTCTCTCCCCCCCCCCCATTTTCACTATCATAATACTCTCCTGTTTGTGTAGATAGTTTTGGAGATATTAGTTTAACTAAAATGTAATAGTTTTGCTTGCCATTTTACTTCTTTTACCCTCTTTTATTACACATTGATATTGGTTTGAAAGCTTGACACGGTTATGAAAAATGGTTGATGGGTTGCAATGATCTCAGATTAATTCTGCAGTGCAGAGGCATTGATTTTTCATTTAATTTTCAGTGTCCATCTCTACTTCTGAATCAGAAAATAAATTGCAAATGATCAACGTGAGTTTCTGTTTATGTTTTTTAATACGTTTATGAGTTCCAGACCAAGGAAAGATTCCCTGCATAAGCTTCCCATGACATGAAATCCCTAACTGTCCAACTCTTTCAAATTCTGGAACTTGCCGCTCTTTAAAACTTCATGATATTATATTCTTCTAGTGTTAAAACTTGCTCTATGCCTAAAAAACTCCCTGAAATCTGGATGTTTTGCAGTTCCCCAAGGGGGAAGATGAAAATCAGCATGAAAGATCTAGTTTTGATCCATGGAAAAAAATACTTTCCCTTTTCTGTCCTCTGTCCATATTTATTTAAAAGATTCAAAATATTTGTCTCAACTGGAATTTTACTGGACTGTGCCATTGTGTGGGTTTATGGAAATACATAGTCAGAAATTCTTGCTGTATTGCTACATTTTGCTGTGCTTAGGCTGTAGGGATGGATGGTTACATTTTTTTATGAATAGTTGCTATGGGAAAGGCAAGAGGCTTGCCTCTTCAGAAGACTTCCTTATCTATGACTTCTAAATGCTGCTGCTGCATCTGTTCTGAATAAGAATTGCAACAGCTGAGCATGCTGCATATTGTACATGGGGGGTAGGAAAACAATTTAAACTTTGCAGGGTATTCTAATTGTTTTGATATTTCAATAATATGATGACAGGCTTCCAATGCTGGTTTGCAAAACACTAGATGCCTCTTAGATAACAACAAACACAGCAGCCATGTAGGATCTAGATAAGGGCTGTCAAACTCCCAGCCTGTGGGCCGGATATATCATGCGCTGGCCCCGGCCCCACCTGGTTTAGTGAAGGGAAAAAAACCCTGATATGTCACGTGACACCGCCGTGACGACATGAGTTTGACACCCCTGATCTAGAGTTTTGCAATCCAGATTTGATAGCATAAGCAAGTGACAGTCTTAAACTACTTGCCATCAGCATCGCTGCAGGTGACCTACAATTGTTGTCTTCTCCAGGGTAGGAGAATCAGACACGCATGTGTGAGGATACTGCCCATTTCAGATCAATGCCACCCTTCTGTGACCCCACAAGGATCACTTCTAACCTTCTTGAAACTGTAAACTGATGAACCCCAGAAGTTAATCCATGCAGCAATGATAGTTGCTTGATAGGAACTCTTGCTTCGTACCATGTCCTAATTTTGGTATCCAGAAGCCAGGAGACCATGGTGCTCTGCTTGTCTCCCATTTCCCCCTCTGCTGCTTCCTAACAGCAAAAAGGCAACACTGAGAAGTAAAGATTAAGATAGGGTACAAAGCTGCCCAATCTCCTTTTGGCACTCTCTCATTGGTGGCTAAAGGGAATTTTAGCTAATGCAAATATGAGAATGTAAGGACAATTGCCATACACTCCACAGCAGTAGAAGAGTGATATTTCCAATAAGGAGGTATAGTTTCTAATTCAATGTCCACCAATAGTGAGTCCACTGCAGTGTAATCAGCCCTTTTCTAGACCAATAAGGGTTCTGAAGCCTTGGTAGATTAAACACAGTATCTAGAAAGACCTCAACAAATATGAAAACACAAGGGATAGTTATTTTATTCTTTATATTTGGTAGATTAGAGTATATCATATGCAAAGGCATTTATTAGAGAGCCCCCAACCTTTTTTTGCTTCAAGAGGAAATGGAGAAACAGTAAGAGGAAAATTGATATACTGTAGAGAATGTTCTCTTCAAAAAGTAAATTCATTCACGAGAGAAGGGACCACTAGGTTGATTAGAAGGAATGTGAAATCATAATTTAATGTGATAAATCTAACCAGACTCTAGGCAGGCAATTCCTTCATTTTCATTGAGAATGGGAGATCGGAACAGATTAGAAGCTTATGTTTTCAGCATAAGGTATCTATTACAGACAGCTTAGATGTCCTTTGAACATCAAGGTGCTTCAAGATCCTTTCTTGGGGCCTGCCCAAGTGCCTTACACAAGTTGATATTGTAAATATGCTTTACTTTTTTTTTTTTTTTTTAAAGAGGGGAATTGTAGAGCTAACCTCTTGGGTGCAATAAGCTATTTAATGCCTCTGTGTTCCACATAGACCTCAAAGTTATTCTTAGAACATATAAATGTCAGAGAGCTACAGTGGAGTGGTGGGTTAATGGAGACCATCCAAGTGTTGGCGGGGACAGAGAACAATCTAACTGGCAGCATCTCAAATACATGAGTGGTTTGCAAATGCAATCCATCACCCCCATCTTGGCAGCATTTATATACCACTTCTTGTAAAAGATTTCAACATAGTTTGCAATCAGATTTAAAAATAACTAGACAACCCATGACCTATTGGATTGTCATTTCAGATATATTTCCATTACTTAAACAGAAATAAAATGACCAAAAGCAAAAAAAAAACGTAATTGGGAGAAGGGGTGATTTCCAATTTCATGATGAATTGACCATGACTGACTGTCCTCTGGCAGCTGACTTTGGGACTAGTCTACCTGGCCTCCAAAGAACAAGTGTGGGTCTGGTATACTGAAATGCTGAGCAGCAATGCAGCAGCACTGAAGTCACCACAAATTAGCCAAATTTCATTCCCATGGGAGTGAAGGAGCCCAGATTTTGGATGCATTCGATAAGTTAGTTCATTTGAGGTATCTTTAATCAAAAACTGATGTCCTTTGTTGCGCTGTTTTGCCCAGTGAAAGGTTACAAACACAATACTTTTAGTAGTATATAGATTATAAAACATCCCTCTGGGTATATTGACTAGATTAGAAAGTTACAATTTTAGTTTGGCAAGATTCTGCCATTATGTGCAAGTAAGTAAAGGATTGAAGTAAATTGGATTTCACTGTCTTGTCTTTAGACTTGGATCTGAAGAAATGGGTTACTTAATGTTTGCAGAAGGCATGATCCCACACAAACTCTAGCTCTCTGGACCAGTTGACCAAGGCAGGTGTCAACTTATAAAACATTTTGTAAACATGTTTTATAATTGACAACAGAAAGAAGGGGGGAGTGAAATACAGTGTGAAATTGAAAGTACATTCCATTCATACTGTATTTTCTTCTAAGACTGATTAGATGGCTGAAACTTCTGCCCCAAAAAAATCTAATTGGAGAGCATGATTGATGACTCTTGGCTATGGATGTTTTTTCGTTGGATGATACACCCAGAGGGGTGGGGGTGGGGGGAAGCAGGATCAAGGGTGACAGTGAATTATGTATCTCAGAGTTGGCCACGCCCAGGTTAGTGCCTGGATGTAGAATGTTACTTTCAAATAAATCCTCTTTAGTTTTGGGAGTGTAGCTCATGATTTAATTGGAGTAATTGGCTCATGATTTAATTGGAGTAATTGCCAGAACCCTGACAGCAGGCTTACAGCAAGTCAAAAATATCCATTAATTACGGCATATTTTTCCACCAAGTTTGTTACAAATGTCTTCCTTTTGGCTGCCAGTACTTTGTCTGCTATGGCTAAAATTATTTAACTTATTTGTTAAGCTGGACTTTTTAGAGATTCTGACAGTTTAACAAAAGTTGATAAATCTAGAATCTAATTTTGGAGACCTGTGCAAATTGCAATCCAAACTAATGTAATCTGACAAGATCAGACTTCTGAAATAAGGATCTGAGCAAACTGTATTCTACCTGGAAGTGGATAAAACATAGCTTGATGTCTTTAAGCTGCAATAAATGATGACCAATTTCAATGCAGTGGTGGTCATTAGAAAAGGAGTAAGATTTACAGTACTTCAGTTGAGATTTGATAGGCTTGAACCTATATCTGAAGCACTGCTATTAACTAATGATGCCAATAAACTGTGGCCTGATGGAATCTGAGCCTAGCAAATTGCCCCAAATCTGGAATCTACTGGATAAATTTTTGAGGACTATCATGGTTCATTTATTTAATCAAGTGGTAAACCTTCACTACAACGAGGGAGGAGGAAGCAACTGTTGAATTAGGATATAATGTTTTATTCTGAAATATAAATGCCAAGAAAGTTTGTGATATTAGAAAGGGATATAGGGTATCATTTTTAATTAAAACAATTATTTTAGTCTAATAATTCAAAATAGCAGCTCTAAAATTGTATCCATCAATATTATCATTCTCATCACCATGACCAACAATAAGCACTGTGGCTTATTCAGCTAGAGGCAAGTAGCCCCAAAAGTTATCATAGGAATTTGAGTCAAAAAAGAATTGCTAATTGATATTTCAGGCTCTTCCTTTTAGTACAGCCTTCCTTCCTTCCTGCTGTCCCAATGGATTGGCTCAATCCATCTAGCCATGCTGAATAGGAATTCTGAAAACAGTATCCTGCATATTGAGTGGTGCCAGGCTGGAGAAGGTTTGTATCCAGCCACTGCTGACTTTCTCTTCTCTGTTTCAGGCATGTACAATGGCACAGTGTAGCTGGGTGATTAAAAATCCCATCTGTGTGGATATTTATTATGAGGGCCAGTGGAGGACAGTAGCTGAGATCCTGGTGATGCCTCCTTTGTCTGCTGTTTCGTAGCTTTAGCAATACAGCAGAAGGTACAGACCATGAGGAAGGTAAAAAAAAGTAGCTTCCATTTCTTAGAAGACTTGCAGATGCTGATGGGCCTTGGGAATACATTGTTTACTGCAGCCAGCTATACCAGTAGACAGAGCAAAGGAGTTACCTTTGGTGGCATTTATAGGTGAGAGATGGAAGCAAGTTTTTAGAAGAGGACCTGAGTATAGTAACTACTCCTAATTGTGATTCCTGATGCTTTCAAAAGTTTTCTGATGGAAAATGTGATGTACCATCAATGTTGGAGCAAGACTCCCATGCTAGTCTTGCTGTCTTTGTGCATATAATTGAAAGAGTGAAAACTGATCTTCACCTCAAGTAATAAAAAGGCTTTGGCTGACCTTATTTTTCATCTCTCTGCTTTTCTTTCTGATCTCAAATTCCAAGTCAGAAGATATGTTTCCATGTGAATATCAGCTGCCCATATAATTTCACAGCTTCTCCAACAGCTGGTTGGGAAAAGATGCTTTTCAATCCCATCCATTTCACATGGGACATCTTTATGTTAAATGGTATATTTTTCCCAAATTGTATAGAAATGACAAGCCATTTTGCTTTCTGGATATATATTTCTCTGTCTATGCTCTCCTAAAAAATGCCTTCTCTTTTTAAATGTTGTTATTTAAAACATTCAATACAGTTCTTCAGCCCAGATGGCTGAAGAACTGTAGGATCTGCTGGAATTTATTAATTTATCAAATGTATACATCGGTCATCTCACCTTAGTGACTGCCATGATAGACATTCTAGTAAAATACCTAGATGTTCAGCTGAATCACCATCATGTTCTGAGTTTGGACATAATTTAAATAGCAGTGGGAGTGGAATATATTTATATTGCATTATATTCTCTCGTTATACTCTTTGGTTCCACAATCAAACTGTGCATAATTCTAGACAGAACATAAAAAGTTTTGTTCTTAATAATTTACTACATATGTGGAATGTAAGGATGGGCATCTTACTTGATAAACAATTTTGATGTGCTTGGGTTCATAACTGAATTTTCCAAAATTATGAATATGGTAAATTGAAGCACACAGGCTATGGAAAGACTCATACTGTTCCATAAGGTTTTTTTTTAATTGTATGGGGCTCTTATTTTAGCATGACATTGCAAATCCATAGCAAGCTTCTCCCTTTTGCACTTTTCTGGTTATTGAAATCTTCTATTTTGCTGTTTTATTTCCAGAATTATATTTAGTTGGAAGAGGCAGGTATGTTGGATTTTTCTGGGTGTTTTTCCTAAGGATTTTGGCAAGCTATACGACAGCAGCAGGACCATGACTTCAGCTTCACTGTGCTGGCAGCAGAAATTTCCCTCATCCTTGTGTAAGTAAGCAGTTCTTGGTATAAACAATGCAATCAGCGTTCTGTTCCGTGGGGAATGGGAGGGTGTAACTTTCTCAGGTGAGAAACAGAATTCAGCCTTTGTCTTCAGTGGATTAGAAGGTATGGTAGTCTTGAATTAGCTACTGAAACAGTTATGTATCTATTATTCCTTTCTTAATTGTGAATCTTGAACAAAACACTTCCTGAATGAAAAACACATCAGAAAGATTGGTAGATTAAAAATATATTATATAGTTAGTCACTGGTTAACCTCCTGACCAATACAATGCCATCAGCATGAACACAGAGAAAAGAAAAAACAACAACCCAAAACCATTATCTGCCACTTTAATGGTGAATTGCCATTTCAGGGACCAATACATATATTTTAAAATTATACTTCTCTATTTGTTTCCTGGGGACAAGGAAAAGAGGCTTGTTTAGATAAAAAACTGCACTTTTATTAAAATATTATTTTAAAATAAAATTACTTTTATTTTCCTTTCACAAATCTGAGAAGACACAAATGAAATGAATTGTTTGAGAACAATTGATTAATGTTTAATTTGCTATAATCAGGTATTTCTCAAAGCTGACTGAAATTATGATGAGTTGCATAGACTGGATTTACTGTGAAAAATGTTAGGTCTTTAAACTTATTAGAATGAGTCTTTCTCCTATTTATTGCTATTTTTACTGTTGATGCTCTGTTGGCAATGCAGAACAAATGCTTTATCAGTGGAGATGCCTAATTATCTAACTGGTCAAGCAGTACTTAGTTTTCAACTGTGAGAATTTGACACACATGGAAATGTGTGCTCGATTGATGCTTTCACCCCAGACGATGAAGAAGATGCAATGGATTGAGTGGTCACTTTTGAAAGTTCAAGAATGTTGGATCAGCACATGAAGTTTCAGTGGAAAAGATACACTTTCCTGTGGTTGTTCCTGAATAGCTTACTCTTGAGTTTTTAGGAGATGGTGAGAGTGCTTTCCTGAGGTAAATTACTGAGACTCTTGCATTCCACATAATGCTATTCAAAGGTTGATTGAGGCAACATCTTAAGCCACAAAAAGGAAAAACACTTTTTAGCCTAGCAAGTTAAATAAGCCCAGACAATAAGAATACACTGCTCAAAAAAATAAAGGGAACACAAAAAGAAGACATCCTAGATCTGAATGAATGAAATATTCTTATTAAATACTTTGTTCATTACATAGTTGAATGTGCTGACAACAAAATCACACAAAAATTATCAAATTTAGCAACCCATGGAGGTCTGGATTTGGAGTTACACTCAAAATTAAAGTGGAAAAAAACACTACAGGCTGATCCAACTTTGATGTTAAAACAAGTCAAAATGAGGCTCAGTAGTGTGTGTGGCCTCCACGTGCCTGTATGACCTCCCTACAATGCCTGGGCATGTTCCTGATGAGGTGGCAGATGGTCTCCTGAGGGATCTCCTCCCACACCTGGACTAAAGCATCGCCCAACTCCTGGACAGTCTGTGGTGCAACGTGGCGCTGGTGGATGGAGCGAGACATGATGCCCCAGATGTGCTCAATTGGATTCAGGTCTAGGGAATGGGTGGTCCAGTCCATAGCATCAATGCCTTTGTCTTGCAGGAACTGCTGACACACTCCAGCCACATGAGGTCTAGCATTGTCATGCATTAGGAGGAACCCAGGGCCAACCACACCAGCATATGGTCTCACAAGGGTTCTGAGGATCTCATCTCAGTACCTATGGCAGTCAGGCTACCTCTGGCGAGCACAAGGAGGGGTGTGCGGCCCCCTAAAGAAATGCCACCCCACACCATTACTGACCCACTGCCAAACCGGTCATGCTGGAGGATGTTGCAATCAGCAGAACATTCTCCATAGCATCTCCAGACCCTGTCACATCTGTCATATGTGCTCAGTGTGAACCTGCTTTCATCTGTGAAGATGAAGTCTGTTTCTGACCGTTTGAGCAGCCACATGCACATTTGTGGCCCGCTGGAGGTCATTTTGCAGGGCTGGCAGTGCTCCTCCTGTCCCTCCTTGCACAAAGGCGGAGGTAGCGGTCCTGATTCTGGATTGTTGCCCTCCTATGGCCTCCTCCACATCTCCTGATGTACTGGCCTGTCTCCTGGTAGCGCCTCCATGCTCTGGACACTACGCTGACAAGACACAGCAAACCTTCTTGCCACAGCTCACATTGATATGCCATCCTGGATGAGCTGCACTACCTGAGCCACTTGTGTGACTTGTAGACTCCGTCTCATGCTACCACTAGAGTGAAAGCACTGCCAGCATTCAAGTGACCAAACCATCAGCCAGAAAGCATAGGAACTGAGAAGTCGTCTGTGGTCACCACCTGCAGAACCACTCCTTTATTGGGGATGTCTTGCTATCTGACTATGCTTTCTACCTCTTGTCTATTCCATTTTCACAACAGCATGTGAAATTGATTGTCAACCAGTGTTGCTACCTAAGTGGACAGTATGATTTCACAGAAGCGTGATTGACTTGGAGTTACATTGTGTTGTTTAAGTGTTCCCTTTCTTTTTTTGAGCACTGTAGTTTAAAGGTTCATAAATCATGTTGAAAATTGGGTAAATGAAATAAGCATGGTTCAGCTAACATAGGAAACCATCTGGTACAAACATATTATTTGGTCTTGATTTTTAATTAGGTTCCTAGATTTTTATAAAGTTTAGAGATTATTTGTATTTTCTGCCCTCAGAACTGTCATTAGTGTAAGGTAAAATACTGAGATTTCTTCTTCCAATTTCAGAACCATATTAATCTTCTAATCCAGCATCCTCAAGGTTAAATTAAAACTATTTTCTCTCCTACTGTGTCAATCTTCTGCTGCTAACATATGGGTACTACCAGCTACATATTTGCATCATAGTACCAACTGAAGTTTGGCTTTCCTCAAAGAACCATGGAAAACTTAGCTTAGTGAATATGCTTTATCATTTTGTATTATTATTAATTCTCTACATGGACACAAATAGTTGTGAACTAGATTAACCATGTGTGAAAGTCCCCCTCCCCCCAACATGGAATCAGGGAAAGGACTAAAACACATTCATAAAGGTCTCATCTTAATTGCATCTCACCAAGAGATTTGGAACAGTTCCAATTTTTGCTTCTCGCTATTGGTTTCCCAAAGCAACTTCTATGATAAAAGCTATTTTACCTTACATCTTCTGAATATCCAATTCTCCTTGGGACATAGACACAATGATAATGTTTAGCAAGTTTAGTAAAGGAAACAAAGAAAAGCAGGTGTAGATATGGATCAGTTTATCTTTCATTAGAGAGAAAAACAACTCTCAAGAATCTCTAACAACAAGGTGGCATGGTTTAGAACTGGTCTCTTACTGCTGTTTAGTTTAGGTTGGTTTTTTCTGACTGAAGTGGAAATTGAAGATTTGTATTATTATTAATGCTCTACATGGACACAAATAGTTGTGAACTAGATTAACCATGTGTGAAATCATTTCCCGTGTCTGGAGTATTAATTGTGTCCTGCAGTAGGATGATCAACTTCAGATGGCTCCCTGGGCAAGGAGAGGAATTGATGAAGACACAATTGAAATTTTGAACACCACAGAAGAACTTCATAAAATATTCATCTTAGCAGGATGTCTGGGAGAACGGAGAGGCTTCAATTTGCACAGTGAATATCTTGAGTCAACATGAAGAATTTAGTTAGAAGACCTCATCCTCTACCGATGAACCTCTGCAACAGTGGGTGTGGGAACTGTGGAAGTCTGAATGCAAGCATCAGCCTAGCCTTTGGCCTGTGTTTACCAAGTGTCCACACTTTCCCTGCTGTGAGTAATAAAGCCTGCAAATGGTTGCACATGTGTTTCCATTTAACTCCTAGCAGCCATGACTCACTGCTGGGCGTTCAGCCGGCTCCACTCCTTGGCCGTCAGCAAGACCCGCCTCCAGCCTGGCTTCCTGACCCTAGCATTGTCAAAACACTTATATACACTCTTTCAGTGCCTATCATAAATTTCTTTATGTGCCCCCAGGACATTCTGGGGTGATTTCATAGTAAGCAAACATCCTTCTCTTCAGTATCTTCTGGTCAACATTTACAGTGAATGGAGGTATCGTCAGTGAAAATAGCAGAAATTAAGGCTTAGTGTGTCGACACAAAGTTCCATAAAATTTACCATGCAGAATATTAGACAATGACCATTTTCAAAGGTAGTAATAGAATATCATTTTAGGGCATTTTCAAGGAAAGAAACCAAAATTACATGAAAGGCAGAATTTGAAATAGAGACTTCAAACCTTCCCCATTCCCCAACTTTTGTAAAGTCGGCTGTTCTCAACCCAAATATGGCGCCAATCTTACCAGATCCAAGTTTCTTCTCAAGATGGTATTCATGGGGAATACCATACATATGGGGAAAACAAATGTCAACTGGCATACCAATAATCATTTGATGGAAATTATTTTTTAAAAGGGAACAAAAATGCTCCAGGGTGAATGTCTTAAGAATATGTGCTATGCTTGGCACGTAACATATTCTGTCTCAAAAATATTAAATAATATTTAGAAGAGCACACTTGGTTCTTTTTTGTTAGGAACCTGTTTGGAATGGCATTCAACCAATACATTCAGAACATCGGAAAAACCATCTCCTTTACCACAAGAGTCAAAAACAGTCTCCCAAATTTTAAGAATGCATTGGTATTGAGCTTCTTTACTTCATATTTATTAAAAATCAGATTTCTCATTGATGCCAAAACTTAAGGTTGCCTAGAAACGCCATCTTCTTCTTAAGATTAATGCAGGGAGAAAGATGGAGAATGCCTTTTCCAAGATTCTGGAATTAGTACTGTATTGACCACATTTCAGTCTTGATAAACTAAGCACAGTAGATACTCTGCCTTCACGGTGATGTCTATTTTCTTCAGCAGCTGTTCATTTATTTCTGGAGAACTTATTAACTGCCTTGTTACAGCAGCTAGGCCTTCTTTAGCACCTTGCACCAAGGTTGGCCTTCTGAAACAGCAAAGTCTGAGTGGAGGCAGGTCTCAATTAAGGGCCTGGATCAGGACAGCAATGAACTCGGTGCCATCAGTTCAGTGGGAAAAGGCCAACAGGGTGCCTCCTATAATTGCATTCCTTTTAAGCTTGACTGGTCTTATAATTGTCAAAAAATACTGTTAAAAAAAAGAAGACTCTGGCTGCTGCCTGGATTCACTGCCAGTGGCTGCCTGAGAAGGGTGGGGGCCACTGTCAAGCAAAAGCAACTGAGACCAGGCCCATCTTAACAGCATTATGGGCTCTGGGCAAAGCAGTGCACTGGGGCCCTTAGGATAACTACTCACAGAAATGAAAATGTAAATGGTCGATAAAATTAAACATATATTTGCATGTTAGTATCAATTTAAAATGCTGTATTTATGTGATACAAGGTGCATTGAAGAGTTAACACACACATCTAGTATGGGGCCCTTAAGCTCGTGGGGCCCACGGGCAAGTGCCCATCAGGCCCACGCGTTACGACAAGCCCGGCCACGACCCAATCTCGCAGGCCCGGAGGCGAGGGAAGGAAAAGCAGCGCACTCTGACCGGAGCAGGCCAACCGCCCGTTTTGGCCCAGCGCCACCAGGAGGCGGGGCTGCAATTCCCTGGAGCCCATTAAAAAGCCAGGCTTAGGCTGGAACCCGGAGAAGAAAACACCTCCAGAAGACAAGAAGCAGAAGCTATCGGCGAGGCGGCTTTCTTTTTTCAGCCGCGGGGACCCTTTTCCCACCCCACCCTTCCAGGCTCTCCACCCCATTCCGAGAGACAGGCTTGACTGCAAGGGAAACTTTGAGGACAGCCTCCTGCGGAAGCGGCACGCGTCCCCCCGGAATCGCCACAGATACCGCGGCTCAGAGGACAGAGCGGGGGCGCGCGCGCGCGCCTGTCTGGATGAGGCGGCAGGAACCGTGAACAGTCAAGCCTCAGCCACCCCCTCCGCCAGCCCGCCTTCCCTCCCACCCGCTCCGCAAGATGAGTGCTACGCTCCCGAGCCTCCTGGCCTCGCTGGCCGTCTTGCTCCTGGGGAGGGTGGACCGCCTTGCCGACGCCTGCAGCTGCTCCCCGGTGCACCCGCAACAGGCGTTTTGCAATGCAGATGTAGGTAAGACGAAAAGGAAAAAAAAAAAAAAATACGGCTGACCGCCCTTCCCCTTCTCTGCGGCTCCCCTAGTGGCTTTTCTCGTGGCTTGGTCGACCTCGCATTTCTTTTATCGCGGGCAGCCCCCTTTTCCTCTCCTACTGCAAACTCACTTGTTAGCGGCCAAAACAACCCCACCCCTTTATCCCGCGAGGAAAGAGCCGCGTTGGGAGAAACCTGGAAGGGAGCCCGCACGTTGATTCCCGCTTGGCCCCTGCCTGGGCAGCGACCAGCAGTTTTCGTCCTCAGTGGGGCGCCTGAATGCTCCCGGGCTGATTCTGCAGATCCCTTCGGTTAAAAAAAACAACCACCACCTTACCCAAGATTAAAAGAAAAAGCGAAGTGCCGGCCCGCTTCGCCTTGCAGTTCGCTTCCTTTCTCCCTCCCTCCCTGCCTTTTGCTTTAGCGCGCTCGCTGACCTGATCCACAGGAATTCATTTGAAAGCACAAAGACAACCACGGATTGAAATTCCTAATTTCTGGCGATGGCTTTCTCCTGCAAAATGTAGGCTGCTGCCAGACTCTGATGGAACAGCTTCGAAATGGGGAGGGGAGGGCAGAGGAGGGAGTATGTGGAAACGACCGCAAGACAAAACTTCACAAAGGCAAGCTTGAACCCATACAGGGCCATCTTCTCTGACCCAGAAGGGGGAAAAATGAGTGTATCCCCCCCCCTTAGAGGTTTAAGGAAAAGAATAAATTCCTCCTTAGACATGTAGGATTTTAGATCTGTATGGCTTTAAAAAAGCAACCGTTTTGGAATGAGAGGTTGCATGCAACCTTCCCTTAACCCCACAAATCGTTTGGCAACAGAGGTAGATCCAATCACTTGCTGGACAGTTCTGTTTTGAATTTATACCGAGTTCTCATGTCCCTCCCCGCCTTGAACTCCAAATGCAAATATTACTCCTATTGTGCCCTAGGATTTTCCCAGAATTCTCAAACCAAAGGTCACTGTTTCCAGGTTGGGCAAAGCAGAATTACAGGGGTTCAAAGAACCAGGGTTTGGAAAGAAGGAAACCAGAAATGGGGAGGCAAAGAAGGATAAAAAAGCTCCAGAGCTGTGAAGTAGCAGTGGAAATGAACCAGATTTCCGTTCCCTATATAAATATAATCTCTTTACAGTCTCTTAAAACTGGGATAAAACATTTTTGGTTTTCCTCTAAGAGAAGCTGGAGGCAGTTTTAAATGTTGCTATGTTCACCCTGCTGTGTTTTTGCTTTTAGTTGTATGTCATTAAAGCTTTTTCCCCCATTAATGAGTGCTTTGAGCAGCCTTCCAGCAATTGCTGGTTCCTTAGTTGCGGGCTTTTTGGTTGCTCCATCATCATCATCAACTTACTTCCTGTGTGGTAATCAAGCTAGAGGCCCAAAGTTTTTGTGGGAGGGGTGGGAGTGAGGGTGGGGAAATCAAACTAAGAACTGTTGTTCACATTTGAAAACAGATGTAAAATCACCCTGAGGAACCCAAAATTTATTCCAAGAGTTTGACAGCCTCCATCTGCCCAGCAACAAAAAAAATACTTCAGAGGTACAGGTAGTCCTTGATTTATGACCACAATTGGGACTGCGATTTTGGTTGCTGAGTGATTTGGTTGTTAAGTGAGTGATCATGAGAGTGGACCTGATTTTACGACCATTTTTACTGAGATCACTTAGCAAATTGTGTTATTGATAAATGAATCGTTAAGTGAATCTGGCTTCCCCAAATGACTGCTTGTTGAAAACTGGCTGGGAAATAGGAACCATTGTAAACACGATCTGGTTGCCCAGCACCCAAATTGTGATCACGTGATTGTGTGGGGTGGTTTGATGGCTGTAACTTCCAAGGATGGATTGTAACCCAGTTTTTCTGACATCATTGTAACTTTGGACCATTGTTAAATAAACTGTCATAAATTGAGAACCAACCTATAATTTGTTTGGGGATAATTTCTTTGGCCTGAAATCAGAAAATTAAGAGCCATCTCCTTCGGCCTTCCTAACCTTTGGATTTTAATCCAGTGGTCCAAAGACAGTTAGATTACCACTTGGAACCGAAAACCAAAGTGAAGGGATAACCTGAATATATGAAGTAGTAATAAGGGGGAGAGCATTTCTGAACCTACATCTTGTCCTAGCTTCTGAGCAATTGTACAAAGCCTCAGCCACCCCCTCCGCCAGCCCGCCTTCCCTCCCACCCGCTCCAAAGTTCCCAAGCAACTGAGATTCAAGAACTGGATGCCCATTTAATTCTTTCTGCTTCACCTGCCAGCTTTGGAATATAAGATTCTGAAGGCCCTTCGTAATAAGCCTTTTATTTCATTCCATCCAGAGTTGTACATTGTGGGTTTTTGTGCGATTGGGAAAATGTTTCCAGCAAGGCCTCTGTCCCAACATGGCTGAGCCCCCCTCATGAGAAAAAACACACTCCTTGTTTCCATGTTGATTTAATCAAGGCCTTGTGATATCATTATATGTCCCTTTTTCTTGGCAGTTGGAAAGAAAGAATGAACGAGTTAAGGGAGAGAGACTTTTGTTTTACTGGTTTAAACCAGGCATGCTGGGTTGCATCCTTCACTTGTTGCTCTTTCTTTTTCAACGTTGTCTTTTTCTTTTCCCAATTTGCTAAGCTTGGAATCTGTTGAAAGCACTGGATCTGACAGGGCTAGGCTTCAATTACATCATTTTCTCCCTGTGAAATTCCTTTTTATTAAACCTTAACAAACCACTTAGCCCTCAATTTTCGGGGCCTTGCTCTACAGTTGGGATTTGAAAATATTTTGGTGGGGCAGCTTATCTGTCTGTATCTGTCCCACTGATTCTGACTGCAGAACTGATATGCCCAATCTGCCTTCCTTGATTTTGTAATGTCTCCAGGAAACTGGGTGGTTGCTGTCAGCAGCAACTGCTTGTAGTTTCGTTTTGCTATCCGATATCTCTTCCGTCCATGGTAATTTCTGAGTAAAAGAATTTTTGCAGTAAGGATCTTGTGACTTTTTCAACCGCAAAGATGTCCTTCTGTTTCTCAGAATTAGCTGAAATCCCTATTTGCACTTCCTTGAATCTTGAGACAATCCTTCTAGGAACAGCTCTTTTGGGTTAATATCAACTACGCCACAAGTCTATAGCCAAGGGGCCCTGCTTGTGTTTTTGCAATTTGAAATTATACTACATATTTTAATTTTCTGGGGAAGCACTGTATTAATCTTTTGGAACAGCATGGACACCCCACACACACACTTTTCTGTTTTAATTTTAACAGCTGGAATGTAAACTGTACTGATAGAGAAGAATATTTGTAGCTCAGAGATGAACTGAGTTTGTTCAACCCTGTGCTGCAAACATTCTTTTCAATCCAAAGTGTAAAATAATTGTTTTCATGAAACACTAACAATAGTCACAAGAAAAATAGATGAGCCTCCTTTGTTTCTTTCCAAACTTCATTAATATTTCAGAACGTCGGTTCCCTGAACATAGAATGGAGTATAATTATTCTAGATCCTTTAGGTATCAGAGAGGGAAATTACTTGATGTAGAAAAATACAGGAAAAACACAGGAAAATATCGGTCATAATAGGAGATTTAGTATGAAAAATGATGGGGAGAGAACTACTTGACGGTAGGCTACACAATATGTTGATTTTCCAGAGATGTGACAGCTGTCTATGGTGACAGAAACAATAGACATCTAATAGATATCTGAGAACCAAACTTAGGTGGCCAATGGAAAATGAGAAGGGCTGGTCATGTTTCAGAATAAATAATGTGTGTTGCGGGGGAGTTCTCGGTATATTGGTATGTAACCTATGTGTTAGCAGAAGGTTTGAATGAGGAGAAATAATCCACTGAATTCAAAACATGACATATTTTACACACTACACATAGAACAGACTCAATTATAAAGCATTGAGTACGCCACTTCAAAGTTTTCTGGGAGCATGACAAGCAGAGTAGGATAGATTTGGAGCAAGAAATACACAATGAAAACCTATATGGTACTGCTTTCTTTCCACAACGAGAAGTTTAGCAACGTTTCTTGCCTCCATCTGTTGCAGGCAATAGTCCCACGCAGGAGTCTAATTAGGTTTCCTCCCTGATGATGTGCCGCTTTTGGACTTTTAATCTACTGAAAGGGAGTTGTAGCTTTATAATCATTGGTACATCTAGCTACATAAGTATGACATAAGTATAGACATAAGTATGACATCATAGGACTTGCATCATGTCATTGTAATCTATGTTTCATCACTTTTCCCTTATATGCTTATGTTTGTAATGATTAGGGCTGTAATCCCCAGTTTCTTCTGATAGCCAGGACTGATGGAATAGTAGTTCAAAGTACCTGAAGGACTTCTGATTATTTCTGCTGTAAGGAAAAATGAATGTTCAGCCCACATCCTACTCAGGGAGAACAGAGCTGGTTTTTTATTATGTTTTTCTTCTGGATACACTTGGGGTTTTTTGCAGATTTATTTCAGTTTTAGAAGGGGAAACGCAGAAAGCTGTATCAGATCAGACTGCTGATCCACCAAATCCAGTGTTCTCGACATTGTTTGGCATTTTGGGGGTTATAAACAGACTCCTTTCCCAGCATAATTGAACCTAGAGCCTTTTGAAGGCCATGTAATAGCACTGAGCTACAACCTATCACCAAACACTGGACAGAAAAATAAATGAGCTAGTTATAAATCAATTCCTGGTGTCCTTCTTTTTCCATTTCAGCAGAAAGATATTGAAGCAGGAAATTAGCTTGGGCAAGAAGAGCATAGCTGATATCAAACTTTGGACACCAAGATGACTAAGATAAAATGCACCATTCTCTCTTACACCTTGGATTTTTAATGTTTAAGAAGGATTATATTTAAAAGTCCAATCAGAACATTTAGTTGCTCTGAGTTAAGAAAACAATTTGTCTTGTGGTTCCACCTGCACATTCCAACTAGATAGGCATCTGAATGTTATTTCAGATTAGCATCAGATGAGAGACAGGGGAAGATACTACTTTGGGAACCCACAGGGAATGGGTTGTTCTCTTCATCATATGCTACCTGGAAAGATGACTTCTTTCTGCCATAATGTTAAAATTGGCCCTGGTGATGAATTTAAATAGTCATGCAACCATGTGAGTTCTTGCTGGAGACATTTGTACCCTGTTTGCGAACTTCTAGGGGCATTTCCAGATGGGAAAAAAGTCAAAGCCAGAGGGGTTCTTTTGATGTGCTTAGGCCATCTCCCCTTGCTTATGTAGGCACACACCCATATGCACATTAGTGCTGTTTTTAATTTCCCTTAGGAAGCTCTCTTGGCTGACATGGTCCTTGGTGAGACGTCTGTTTACTGACATTCCATTGCATGGCATTGTGGTACAGTTTGCAGATTTCTGTTGTAGCAGCCACAACACTATGTTATTTTTATTTGCATTGTTTTATGCCACCAGCCACAACACCCTCCAATCCACAGGAACTTTTGTAAAACTGCAATCAGCCCATCCCATTGAACTGTCCTACAGATCTTGAGTCTGTGGCAGCAGCCTGCTATGAATAATATTGGATACCTGGTGATTGTTAGGTGATAACCTCTTTTTCCATGACTCTTCTAAATGCCACACATGAAAGCCCCCCTGCCCTCCCCCCAATCCCATGCCTGTTACATCAGATCGGCATGCGATATAAGGAATCCAGATCCCATCTGAACCATCACTTTGTTTATAAATTGATAATACACATGATTTTGGTAGTACACATTCAGGATTGAATGTGTACTACCTGAGACAAGGAGACTTGTGTAAATAATCTTCCAACTCTTTAATTCCCTTATCTCTTTCCTTTTGTAGGATCAAGCCCTAATTCCTTCAACCCTCTTCCTTTCCACCTGTTTTAAAATTTTTAAAGTAGAGCCTACCTTGGCCAGCACTAATGGGCTGGCTTCATGTTCTTGCTGAAAATATTCCTTTGTCAAATAATTATTTTTTTCCCTTTTTCAAATAACTTTGATTAGATAAGGGGTGAATATACAGACACACAATGCTTGCAAAAAAAGGAAAAGGCAAACAGGCTCAATATGTATAGAGGGGAGAGGTAAGAGCAGCTAAGGTTGGATATGGTTTTGTGGATGGGTTTTGTGAATGCCAGAATTATTAACTGAGACCTACTTAGCAGCAATTGAAGGCGCTGAGAGGTTTTTAGCAGTTTATCTTTGCCCGTATGTGTGTATATATGCACTCACATACATACATGGATACACACACTCATTCTTGGTACCAAAACTCAATTTCCAGAGTGTTGGGTTTGGGTTCCACCCCTTCAGTTGAGACTTCACACTCTTCTGTGCAGTGTAACCAGGTAAATCTAGGCTCTAATTCAACCTGAGAGTCATTAATTGATCTGTTAACATTTTTCTAATCGATGGTGTGTTGGAAAGATGATGAATAAATTGAGTCAATCTAAGACTGTACAATTAAATAACTGGGGTTCTTTATCATAGGTACAAAGGGGTGGATACATATATGTTTTGGAATATTTCTCCAGATTCCCCTTCTTGAATATCTTCAGGCCACTGATCAGAATTTTTTGAGCCAATCTTCTTTTTTTAAAAATAAATTTTATTGATTTTACAATTAAAACAAACCAACAACACATACATAAATGAAAGAGAGAAAAAGAAGAAAGAAAAAATAGAAAACAATTAAAAACATTCTCACCTTCAACAGTTTGTAAGACCTCTTTTTTATCCTTATTTTATGCCATATACACACACCTAATCCTTACATATATCTGTGTATCACTACTATGGATTTATCCTATCCTCTTTTGCCTTTTAGTGTGAAGTCTATCTTTGGTCTATCCATTTGTACCAACAGTTCCAGCTGTTGTAGTATATTGAAGTGTATTTTTTAATGCCAAAGTTAATTTGTCCATTTCTGCACAACTTGAAATTTTTTGAATGATCATCTCCTCTGATGGAACATGGGGCTACTTCCAACATTGTGCAAAAGCCAATCTGGCCGCTGTCAAAATGTGTATTATTATATATTTCACTTTTTTGGTATTTGTTTATCAAAGATCCCTAACAGAAAGGATTCTGGTTTGAATTCGATCTGTTCTCTTGTCATTTCTTCCAGCCAATTTCTAATTTTCTGCCAATATTTTTGAGCTTCTGTACAGGACCACCACATATGGAAAAAAGTTCCCTCTTCTTTTTTGCATTTCCAGCAATTCGGACTCATGTTGGGGTGCATCTTCGCTAATCTCAAAGGAGGAAGTTGCCATCTATAAAACATTTTATAGGTGTTTTCTTTGTATGTTACCAATTTTGTAATTGTATTATTTCTACCCCAGATCTTTTCCGATTCTGTTATGGTGATGCTACGTCCTATATTCCTACTCCAGGCTATCATGTTCCCTTTTACAATTTCTTCTTCTAATTCTACTTCTAATAAATAATTATAAAATTTTGTCATATTTTTTTTGCCTGATCCTAATAAAATTTTATCTAATTGCTGGAGTTTATTGTTAATTCCAAACTCTTTCTTGTCCTGTTTATATCTACTTTGAATTTGAAGATATGCCCACTGATCAATTTTTAGTCCCCACTCTTGAAGTTCTTGCCACGATTTCAAATTTCCTTGTGTATCCAATAGATCCTTATATTTAATCATTTTAGTGATATCCAGATTATTTGGGTGAATCATCGCCTCTATTATTGAAATCCAAATTGGTATTTTTAAATAGTGTTTTTTCCGTATTTTCTTCCAATTAGTTAATAATGAGTCTCTGATTAGGTGTCTGTGAAAATATTTCTGGCTAGTTTTCCTTACATCCCATAAAAAAGCATGCCACCCCCTTTGCAAGTCATAGCCTTCTAAGAATAATACTCTCTTATTGGTTAAATTCACCCATTCCTTCAACCATACTAAAGAGGCTGCACTATAATACAACTTCCAATTTGGAAGTGCTAGCCCTCCCCTGCTCTTCATATCCTGCATTGCCTTTAAATTTATTCTAGGTTTTTTCCCTTGCCAGATAAATTTTACCGTTATTTTATTCTTCAAAAAAAAATTTGTGTACTTTGATTGGGATCATCTGAAATATATATAGGAATTTTGGAAGAATATTCATTTTAATAGCAGCAATCCTGCCTAAAAATGAAAGTTGCAGCTTGCCCCGTGTTTCTAAATCCTTCTTTATCTGTTGCATCAATTTTATCATAATTATTTTCCTTAAGTGTCTTACATATTCCTAAATATTTAACTTTCTTTATCACTTGTATTCCCATAACTTCTTCTAGTTCTATTTTCTGTTTTTCTGTTAAACTTTTAGTCATTAATTTTGTTTTCTTCCTATTAATTTTAAATCCTGCTACTGCTCCAAATTGTTCTAATTCATTCATCATTTTTTGTCCTCTTTCTATTGGTTCCTCAATGAAAAAAATCATATCATCCAAAAACACTTGCAACTTATATTCTTCTTTCTTAACCTTTAATCCTTTTATGTCTGGGTTCTGTCTAATTCGCATTAGTAATGCTTCTAATGATAATATGAAGAACAGGGGTGAGAGTGGGCAGCCCTATCTGACTCCTTTTTCTATTTTATTGGGCGGGTATATTCCCCGCTTATTATAATATTAGCCTGTTGTGTATCATAAATGATTGTTATAATATTTTCAAATTTGGTGTCTAAATTCATATTATAAATTTTTTGGATTAAAAATTGCCAATTTAAATTATCGAAGGCCTTCTCTGCATCTAAAAACATAAGTGCAATTTGTTTTTCGGGGTGGGCTTCGTAAAATTCGAAGACATCTAGTACTATTCTTAAGTTGTTCCTGATTTGTCTGGTCGGGAGAAATCCATTTTGATCTTCATATATATGCTCATTTAACATTCTTTTTAGTCTACTTACTATAATAGAACTGAATATTTTGTAATCAGTATTTAACAGTGAAATCGGCCTATAATTATGTATATATCGGGGATCCGAATCCTCCTTCGGGATCAGCGAAATCAATGCCCCCCTCCATGAGTCCGGCATCCTGGCTGCCAATAAGACGTCATTGAAAACTTCCACCATAAGAGGTCCTGTTTGTTCTGCTATTGCCTTGTACCACTCCCCTGGAATCCCATCTGGTCCCGGGGATTTATTGTTTTTCTGGTTTTCTATTGCTGATTTCAATTCAAACCAACTAATGTCTTTGTTTAATAATTTTTCCATTTCTTCCCCAATTGCTTTATCCTTCACTTCATCTAAATAGTTTCTTATTCTATCTTCGTTAACTTCTTCCTTTTTATATAATTCAAAATACTTATGGGCAATTTCTTTTTTCTGTTCTATCTCCTGTTGTATGTTAGAACCAATCTTCAATCATTAATGTTTGAATTCTTGATGTAGGACTCTTCAGAAGATAGGCTTTGGGGCTATAAGGCAGTTGTGCAGTTAATAGCCATACAAATCTCTATCCTGAATGCAAGAAGCCTATTTAGTTCATGGCAAGTTACTTGTTTTTTTTTAATCTAGCCAGGAACAAGCAGCCTCCAGAATGACTCCCACTTAGCTATATATGCATTGCTTATTACCCTATTTAGTTTATTCCAGTCTGATTTATCCTGACTGAAATTCCTAGTTAAAAATAGAAGATTCATAGTAAACTTCAGTGGCTGCCTTAGAATAAACTAAATGTTGAATTGCGATCAAAGTAAAATCCAAAAGAAAGCCCAGAGAATATTTTCAGAATATTGAAAATGACTTTATTGAAAAATCTTACAGTAATTGTAGTAAGAATAAAAATAGAATATTCTTTTTAAGTGAAGGGTTTTGTAGACTTTGCATATAAGCACCCTATTTTGTCACAATAGTTGTACATATAATATAAGTAAAAAAAAACGAGGAAGATTAAAAAAAGACCTTGATTCCTGGTGACTTTATGGAAATGGCAAAATTTCATTGGTGCAATACAGAAATAGTTTACCATTAATTTCTTCTTCCCAATTTTCTTCTTATTTTTCAACTTCCCAGTGTAGCTTTCGCATCCATGCATTAAGCAGTCCTAACTCAGGTTTTTTTTTTTCCAAGGTTAACCAAGGCAGGCCTTGGCACTTTCCATCACTTTACAGAATCTTGAATGAGTTCATTAAATCCACAAATTTGTGAAGGCTTCTAATCTGTCACTGTTTGCCAAAAAACCTTCATGGATATGTCTCAGATCACCAGATGTTAAGCTCAATTTGGATAAGATTTTCTCTTTTGTTATGTGAAAACTGACAATATTACACTAAATATAACGTTGGCCATTTTGTCTGTCTGTGGATGGCAAGGGTGGCAGGTCTTCCGTACAAAAGATTTAGGACGATGTATCAGAGCAGGGGTATTTTCTCCTAGATGCTATTTTGATGTGCGAGAAAAGTTACGACTAGTGCCTGGAGTAAGTTCCTTCTTGTGCCAAATAATAAATTCTGTGATTATGATGTAAACTCCTAGCTACTCTTTAATGGCTAAAAAATGCAAAGCCACAATATGTATTTAACACAGCATATGGATTATCTCTATGGAGAAGATCTGGATGGGAAGTAAGATAGGGTGGATGTTGAAAGGAGAGGGGATTTGCAAACTGATTTTATGTCCGAACAGTTATTAAAACAGGGATTAATTACACTCAAACATCATGTTAAACCAAAACCAGACAGTGTGTAGGATGTGTTATCTGAACCAGCATAATTTCCTTTTTGGCCGAGAATGCTAAAATGTTAAATTGAAATATTTCATTTAATGAATATTTCATTTAATTCAGTCTTCCGTTCCGGGGCACCTATGTAAGGAAGGCTCTCAAATGTGGGCAGTGATGGGAAGAGCTGAAGTTTGTTTAAAGTAAGTTCTACCAGTGAGAAGTAAGGTTGTGATGAACTATAAAGCAAAAATCGAACATCTTATTTTCTGATCTGTTGAGAGTAGTTTGATGTTCGGCTAAAGAAAGCAATGGGTGTGGTCAGAGTCAAAAATGGGAGGGAATCTGTCTGATACTCCCTCTTGCTTTCCAGTATGGTCTTCTCATTTTTCAGAAGTCTAAAATCATTCTAGAGAGAGACTGTTCTTGGTATGGGTTGTCGAGCAAAATAAAATAGATATTTCTGTATTTTAAATTTAGGTTAGCTTTATGTTTGCTTAACTGTATCAGCTTCTTTCTCTAGAAAATAATCTATTGCAATCTGGAAAAAATGATTTTGAGAGTAACTCTTGTGAGATGAATTTTTAAAAATTGTCCTTGGGAAACAGTGCAAACAGCTTCGTCAGCTGTGCATTTAGAATGACTCTACATTTCTGGTTCTGTTTACAGCTGGAAAATAGAAAACCAGCTTTCTTATTTTTGAAAAGTTTAGAGATAGGTAGGACTGCCACAAGCAGTTGGAATAGCCACTAGTGTTGCTAATGTGCAGCAGCAGCCAAAAAAGTGAATGCAATCCTAAATTGTATTAACAGAGGGACACAGTCAAGATCAAGGGAAGTATTAATACCACTCTATAAAGCCTTAGTAAGACCACACCTAGAGTACTGCATCCAGTTTTGGTCACCACATTATAAAAAAGTTGTTGAGACTCTAGAAAAAGTACAGAGAAGAGCAACCAGGATGATTAGGGGACTAAAACATATGAAGAACGATTACAGGAACTTGGCTTGGCTAGTCTAGTAAAGAGAAGGACCAGGGGAGACATGATAGTAGTCTTCCAATATTTGAGGGGCTGCCACAGGGAGGAAGGGGTCAAGCTATTTTCTAAAGCTCCTGTAGGCCAGACAAGGAATAATGGATGGAAACTGAACAAGGAGAGATTTAACCTGGAAATAAGGAGAAACTTTCTGACAGTGAGAACAATCAACCAATGGAACAGCTTGCCCTTGGAAGTTGTGAGAGCGCCATCAGTTGGGACTTTCAAGAAGAGATTAGACTGCCATTTGTCAGACATGGTATAGGGTCTCCCGCTTGGGCGGGGGGGGGTTGGACTAGATGACCTACAAGGTCCCTTCCAACACTAATTGTCTGTTAACTGTTAACTATCTGTTAATTTGGATTGTACTGATTGTACTACTGTGTTGGTTTTAATCCAAACAAAGCACCTGACTGTTGTTCTTCCATCCTGGTTATTTAAGCTGCCTATTTTGCCCTTGCAAGTGATTTAGGTTAAAGCAGAGGTGTTAAAGTCAATTTCATTGAGGGCCGCATCAGAGGTGTGTTTGACCTCTGGGGGTTGGGGTGGCTCTGACCAGAGTGGGCATGGCCAGCTCGATGTCACTCGATGTCACGGGCAGCAACTGGCCCGAGTGTTCTGCCAATGAAAACGGGCTCCTGAGCTCTGTTTTCGGCTGCCAGGGCCTCCTGCAACTCTCTGCCAATGAAAACGGAGCTCTATTTTTGCTGGCAGAAGCACTGCAGGCTGGTCCTTCGCTGTTTCCAGGGTGGTCCTGTGGGCCAGATCTAAGTACCCCTCAGGCTGGATCCGGCCCCCAGGCCTTGAATTTGACATCCCTGGGTTAAAGGATTGTTCTCTAAAAGAACAAGCAGAGAGGCCATTGGTTTCCTTGTTGTGGTAACTGCTAGGAATGTGAGTTGCTTAATCACATTTTTGTGGATGTGCATGCTGTAGAGAAATATCCAAATTAGCCAACAGTGAACAACAAACAGGAATGGACAAAGCAAGGAGCAATGGAGCTACAATTGCTCTGGCCTGATTTTAGTCATATTTCAGTAATGAAGCAAATCTATAAGATCACAACTGCTGGTCATCATTAGTCTCTGCTAGATTCCTGATGTTAAATTAATTTGTGAGAGGAACCGTTCTTTGACTTGCAGAAAGGCTAAAGAGATGTGCATAATCTAAGTAAGCAATCAAGCTCATTAAAAGAGAAACAATAGGAAATCTTTGCTGCTGCTACCAGTAAGGGAAGACCTACCATTCATATTAGAATAAAGACATATGCATGTGTGTAATGTAGAAGGAATTGATGAGTGATGGGAGGTGTGAGAAGCTACAGGAAACAGATGGAAGACCTAAATTGCCAGTGTGATATTTCTACATTGGAAGGACAACATAGAGGTATTACCAGCTGAGCTGCTGTATCTGTGAATAATTTGGTGAGGCATATTTAGAAGATTCTGGCTTCCATTTCACAGCCTCAGATACAAGTTTCTCTTGTTTGAGGATGGTACAAAGATGTACATCAGCTGAGCATAGTAAAAAAGAGTAATTTGGGGAATAGAATAGCAAGCCAAATAAATGAAAGAGATGGGGTAAGAATAGGATATTCAGCTAAGTTTTCTTCAACCAATATAATTCAAAATACCTTTCCAGCCTCGAATATCTACTATCCAATCAAGCTATCCTTGCTTCCATGCACTGATCCATGCACTGATACGGTTCTGAAAGGAACACAAGAAAGGTTCCTGTTCAATTTCCTTTGATCTCAATCCAATTGCAACTGCAATTGTTCTTTAATATATTTGCCTGAGATGGGGCAAGTGGGTGACACACCTGATTGTTCAAGCCCAGTTTTATGTATGAAACCAAGGTAGAGATGACTGAACGGTGAGGGAATGGTATATTGTTGGTAGAAAGCTGAATTCTGCTTGCATGGGAATTTATCTTTTTGCCTCCAAAAATATATTATTTCTTGAATAACAAAAATTCTATTAAAGTCTGCTTTGTGAGAGCAAGAATACAGTTTGACTTCCATAAAGTAAGCTGTGAGAAGGAGGCACTGAGCTCTTTAAATGTCATCAAGGCCAATTGTATTGATTACATGATGTTTCTAAGGCAATGCCAGAATTTTTCATGGAATAATAAATATGCTTGCTGAGACTTGATTTGCTTGGCAACATATTTAAGGGATTGTGAATAAAACCAGGCAAGCAGACTGATGGGAACACACAAGATGATGGGAAAGGAAAGCCTAATATATCACTGTGTGAAAAGATAATTATATAGCTAGCTCTTGACTTACAGTCACAATTGAACTCAAAATTTCTAAGTGAGGCAGTTGTTAAGTGAGTTGCACCTCATTTTACAACCATATTTCAAGTGAATCACCGCAGTTAAGTGAAATGAGATCATCAAGCGAGTCTGGGATCCCTCATTGACTTTGCTTGTTGGAAGCCAGCTGGGAAAGTTACAAATGGTGACCACATGATCCCAGGATAGTGCAACAGTCTCAAATACATGCCAGTTGCCAAGCACCTGAATTTTGATCACGTGACCATGAGGATGTTACAACAACCATTAAATGTTAAAAATGGTTGTGAATCACTTTTTTCAGTACAGTTGTGACTTTGAGAGATTTCTAAACAAATGGTTGTAAGTCAAGGACTACCTGTAACTGGATGTATGAACAGATCCAAGTTTTGAGGACTGATTGCTAATGGCATCCCTCAGGACAGCTGTCTCATTACTGTACCAAATTGCCATTGGTGTGTCTTATACTAGCAAACATCACTTCTCCTGTAGGAATTTGTTTCAAACATCTAACATGAAATGTCTTTAACCCTAAGCATAATTACATGTTGTAATGCCATTACTTCAGATCTGTAAATTATAACAGATCATGTTCCTAATATGTATTTTGTACACTTTATATATTTGTGTGTCTGTGTTTACTAATATATATATCTGTCTTTATATTTACGAATATATTGCAGTTTTGAAACGCCCTGCTGGTTTTTCCTATTTGTACACATAATAATGTTGAAACCTGACTTTGACTCATTTGCCTATTTTTCATTGGTTACACAGTTTATTCAAATAATTTTGTGTAGCAATACAGTATGTTGCAATGATATATTTATCTAGGTTTTGGTATTTCTCATAGCTTTTAAAGTTAGCCATTTAATAAATCAAGGTATAAATCAGAAAAAAAAGGTGCTACCTCATAATATGTGAATTGTTATGCTAAATTTATCTTATGCTTCAATAGATCTCTCTGTTCAATGTTTTGGTCCTGTCCCTTCATTGCTGCGTCAAAGTGGGACATAGATGATCAATAAAGAATTGCTTCTGCCATGTGATGAAGGGCTCATTAAGATGGGATTGGGTAGCCTGCTGGCTGGTTTATATTCACATAAATTGACCTGTAACTTCACATATCCACAGGGTATCTATGGTGACAAAAATTAAAGTTGCTAAGTAATTCCATTCCCAATGGGTTAAGTTAATTTCTTTCTTATTCAAGACATAGACGTACTTGAAATCGAGCAAAAGCATGCACAAGGGCAATCCATTTGATTTTATTGCTATGAGGGTTGAAATGTGATCTGCAAATGATGGGATCCATCTTTACAAAGGTGCTGAAAGCAGGGTTGAGTTTTGTGAGCCTCTGAGTTGGTGGAATACCCCTGTGGGAATCTGCGGTCATTTGTTGTGAAGAGTCAGTCCAACCAAATATGCAAGATCTTATTGCAGCTGTTTGCAGGTGAAATATGGCAACTACTGTTACACCTGTTAGGAACAAAATGTACTGTGTACTGTTTGCCAGCTAGATGCAGGGGTGGGATTCCACTGGTGTAACAACCGGTTTGGTGATCGCGCACTCCCCCGCCCGCTCTCCACATTTCAAAAGTTTTATACTTACCTCCTTCTGCAGTCCCTGTGACTAAAACAGCTGAGGCGTGGCAAAAACTGCTCTGCCGCACAAATCAGCTGTACTCTCACAAAAGAGAATAAAGCACAGGAAAGAGGGTGGGCCAGCAGGCCCGTATGCTCATCACAGCGAAGCAGTTTACTGCCAGTTGATCTTCGGAGCAAGGGGTTCTCCCGAACAGATCCAAACCGGTAGAAGCCCATCCCTGGCTAGATGATTATATAATGATCTAGCTGGCAAACAATGAGCCATAAAGAAAATAGAGGCCTTCTTAGACAGGCGTTCACCACCACCACTTTAAAACCAAGAATCTTTTCTTACGGTGATATAAAATGTATACAGTATTCAGAAAGTATTCAGACTCCCTTCACTTTTCTCAATTTTGTTATGCTGCAACTGATTCTATAGTTGTTGAAATTCATTTTTTTCTTATTAATCTACACTCAGTATCCCATAATAACGAAGTGAAAACAGAAATTTCTGTAAATGTATTAAAAAGAAAAAACTGAAATATCACGTTGGCAAGCATCACAAGTATTCCAACCTTTTGCAACAACATATAAATTTAGCTCTGATGCCTCCCATTTCTCTTGATCACTGTTGACATGTTTCTACATCTTGATTGGAGTCCACCTGTGATAAATTAATTGGACATGATTTGGAAAGTACACACCTCTCCATAGAAGGCCCTACAGCTGACAATGCATACTGTAGCAGTGCAAAAGCCACGAGGTCAAAGGAACTGCCGGCAGAGCTCAGAGACAGGATTATTGCAAGGCACAGATCTGGGGAACACTATAATAAAATTCCTGCTGCACTGAAGATTCCTAAGAGCACAGTGGCCTCCATAATTCTCAAATGGAAGAAGTTTTGTATAACCAGGACTCTTCCAAGAGCTTTTCTTCTAGTCAAACTGAGCAATCGGATGAGGGCCTCAGTAAGAGAGGTGACCAAGAACCCGATGATCTCTCTGACTGAGCTCCAGAGGTCCTGTGTGGAGATGGATCAGAGTTTCAGAAGGATAACCATGACTGCAGCCCTCCACCTATCTCAGATTGTGGCAGAGTGGCTAGATAGACGCCTCTCCTAGTGCAAAACACATGAAAACGCACTTGGAGTTTGCAGAAGAGCACCCGAAGGACTCTCAGACTGTGGGGAACAAAATTCTCTGGTCAGATAAAATCAAAATTGAACTGTTTATGTCTGGAGGAAACCAGGCACCACTTATGCTGCTGCCTTAAGAAAGTTCAAAATATTCTCAAAGATCCATCTCATCCTGGGCACCCATTTTTGAACTATTACCATCTGGCAGATGGTACAGGATAATAAAAACAAGGACAAATAGGCTGAAAACAGCTTCTATCCCAGGGCAGTAACTCTATTGAATTCTCCTGTATAGTACACACTGGAGATGGTATTTAATTTCATTGTACGATGTGCAATGACAATAAAGTAAACTAAACACCATCCCAAAAGTGAAGCACTGTGGTAGTAGTATTGTGCTGTGTGGGTGTTTTTCATCAGTAGGAACTGAGAGACTGGTCAGAGTTGAGGGGAAGCTGGGGATATCCTTAATGAAAACCTCTTCCACAGTGTTCAGGACTTCATACTGGGCTGAAGGTTCACTTTTCAACATGACAATGATCCGAAGCACACGGCTAAGACAACACAGGAGTGGTTTAGGGACAACTCCGTGAATGTCCTAGAGTGGCCCAGCCAGAACCCTGATTTGAACTCTATTGAACATCCTGGAGGAACCTGAAAATGGCTGTCCACTGATGGTCGCCATCCAACCTGACTGAGCTTGAGAGGAGTTGCAAGGAAAAATGGCAGAAGATCTCCCAATCCAGGTGTGCAAAGCTTGCCATGTCATACCCAAAAAGATTCAAGGCTGTAATTGCTGCCAAAGGTGCTTCAACAAAGTTCTGAGTGAAGGGTCTCAATACTTATGCCAATGTGTTATTTCAGTTTTTTTTCTTTTTAATAAATTTACGGACATTTCTAAAATTCTGTTTTCACTTTGTCACTATGGGGTACTAATTGTAGATTAATGAGAAAAAATTTCGATAAATCAGGCTGCAGCATAACAGAATTTACAAAAGAGAAGGGGGTCTGAATATTTTCTGAATGCACTGTGTATAGGAATCAAATATATATGCTCCTCAATCCACTCTCTGCCCCTCTCCCATTTCTTTCTGCCTCCTTTCTTCCAGCCTCCTCCCTTAGAACTTGGCTAAGAAAATCCAAAGCAGCAAATTCCCTTCTACAAAGCCACTCTGTTCAGCATAGAAATCTTCTTTCTACGAGGTTGCATTTTTTGACAGTGATTCAGCGGCACGTGAGTGGAAAAGCTTGGAGCCATAGCTATTAGCTCGGCCTAAAAACTCAGCTGCTGTCACACAGTTGTTTCAGCCAGACCAAAGGCATCCAAGTCAGGCCACAGGCAGTTTCAAGAGACAGAAAGGGGGAGACGGGACTCTGAACTACAGTTGATGATGGTTGTACCAGATGTGTAGTTCTGCTCTAGAGCCCTAAAACTGGAAAACATATTTGTTTTTCTTAGGTGATACCACCAGATTGACTAGGCCGGGAAATCAACTTCAAAGGAAAGCTAAAACTATTTCTATTGAGAATTTCTATAATTACAAAATCTTGCAAGTCTGATTGTGCTGTAATGTCTCCTCCTTCATATATTCCTGTAAATTGGAGATGTGTCTGTTTAAGTCTCTTGCATTTTTTTTTGGACTTGTGATTTCTTTTATCCCTTGTTCTGGTAATGGATTGTGCACATTTCTATCAAAGTCACCTTCTTGCCTGCTTAAAGAATGCTTGAAAGACATAGCTAGTAATAAATGCAGAAGGAATCCCTGAGAACTATTAACCTGAAACTGATTTTCAAGATCCTGCTATAAGGGATAATCCAAATTCAGCAGTTTAATAAAGTAACATTTTCAATAGGACAATGTAAGTATTAGCTTATTTGTAAGTGCCTTTAATGTGGAAAGTATCCAATTGATGTGAGTCATTGAGTGACCAACAGGAAACCTACAAGTTGCATTTTAGACCACAAATAGATTCCCACTAGTCATCAAGGGTTTTACTAAAACTAAAGCAAACTGTGGTTTAAAAAACTGCCCTTGTACTTACACTTGAGAAAATGTTTTCAGAAACTCTGAGCAAATGAAATATTCCTCATCTCAGTTGCCTGTTTTCCATTTTATATACTGGATCATAGGGATATGGAACAGTATGTCATACAGATTCTCTAAACCACAAAGACAGGAGTAGATATAACCCAATAATTAGATGTACTGGTTTTAAAGTCTTTTTCTCAACCCTGTCCCATATCAAGGTGTGTAAACTCTGTAATACTATGTCATCTGTGTATTCTCTTGGAGGCAACTTTAGATGGCCTGCTTTTGGTGGGGAGGGAAGAAGTGTGTTTGGGGATTGTTGAAGTGTTCATATGATCCCTAGCTAGCCTCTGTGCAGCCCTTTGTCTTCTGTTGTGTGTCCTCTGCACAACCTCTTCATTTCATGAGTTCCTTTACATACATATCACCTTTCTTTAATTTGGATACAACTTTCTCACCAATGTTATCAGCAAGGGAGAGGAAAGCAGATATTTTTGAATGTTGACAGGTATATTAAAATCCTTGGCAATACATAGGAGCAACCAGCAATGCCAAGACTTGGTAAGATGAAGTACCTGGGAGCCCAAACATAATACTAAGGGTAAATTTTTGAAATTTCAAATCGCCTAATTAGAATTATATTAGAAACTTTTTGGCAACCACAGTGAAAATGAACTATTGCTCAGCTATATGTATATATTTTGCTTCTATGTGAGCAACATTCAGTATCTCCTATCGTGAATGAGGAGGCTGGAAATAATCCCTGCCTAAAGCTCTGGAGAATCACTTCAGTTAAAGTAAACAGTGATTGGGTTCGCATCTTATGTTAAACTATGGTTGGATTTCAACAATAATTTGCTGGGGCTCACATATTACATTGAATCATCATAACTGGTTGACAAATCAGAAGGCTAGATTTACACACTAAGCCAAAAACCAAACCACCTTTTGGCTTGGCGGAATGTGCACATTGAATCATTGCTACCCTAGCTGGACCAAAGATTTAGTTTTCAATAAACAGCTATATATGGAAAATTTATTTCTAAGTGGGAATGCTGAGTCAGTTTTGTACTGTTTTTGACAGCACATGGAAAATTTGTCAGGCTTAACACAGACATGGACAACAAACCTTCTATATCCAATAAAAATAGCAAAGTTCTGTGGTATATTGAAGACTAACCAATATATTGTGGCAGCATATTTGACAAAGCAGACTGTGACTTCAGGAAAGCCGAAATGGTGTTTATGATGCCAAGAGTCTCTGTTGTTTTTGCTGCCTCCAACAAGTTCAGGTAGCTGCTCTTCTGGAACGTAGGCCTGATTAAACTGGTTGGCAACATGTGTAGGAAAAACACCAGGCTTAGCACATTAAACAGCTGAATAGTGGAATTTGTCACTATAGGATTTTGTGAGTTTCTGCTGATGAAACTGAAAAATTACAATATTATAATTTTCTACAAAACACTACTACAGTTATCTATAGTTCAGCTTCTGACACCTAGAAGTGTATTTTAAAACCTGTCCTCCTTATAATTGTAAGAGAAAATTATAGATGGTTTTGGTAAATTAAGCCCCCGTGCCCCCCAAAAAAAAGTTTGGCCAGAAACATTAAAGAAGAAGCCTCAACTGTTAATCTTCATTTACAGCAGAGAAATAAGGGAAACAATTCTAAGTATTATACAATATACAGCATTCCTATATTAACACGTTCTCTACCCTGTGATTGGATTGTGGGGCAGTTTTGGGGTGTGAATTGTCATGCTTTTTATGGATTAGGTGTGGTATACCTGATTAGCTTCTATTTATGTGGTCTTCAGTCTGTGGTTAGTGTGTTGGCGGTTAATGTGTGGAAAGACTGATCTATATAACCTTCTTACTGTAGTTCAAAGATGCCCCACCTATCATTTGCTAAGGATATGTCTCTCACTGTTGAGACAAGCCGAAACTGACCCAAATCTGTATGGAGAATCCATGGCCCATGGGGAAAGGAGGCTTGAGATAAATATGATTATGATTGGGGCCAGTGATCTGCTAGGCTACAGTGGGCCCGCTGGATCTGCTGTGAACCACCCCTTTCCATCAGGACTTGGATGTCCTGGAATACCATTTTGACTGCAAGGGAGCCTTGAAGGGCCTTTGCTTCCCCCCCCCCCACCTTTTAAAGCTGGTGATCGGTTACTTGATTTAGAGCAATATTTCTCCAATTTGGCAATCTCATTCAACTCTACCTTCAACTCTCGGAATTCATTCATGGAGAATTCTGGGAGTTAAAGTCCACACATCTTAAAAGTTGCCAAGTTTGAGGAAAAAACAATTTAGAAGGTGCTGAAGTCTTGAAATTGATGAACCTATTCCTAATTTAATATACTGTATTTGAAAGGATGGTTGAAAAGGTTCCCCTCTTTCATTTATGTAGCCTGAGCAACTGGGAATTCCTTTCCCAATGGCCCTAGCTTTTCAGTTCCTCTACACATGGAACGTTCTTTTAAAAAAAAATCAATTCCATCATAGTATGTTTCCTGGTATGGATGTGGCTAGGCATACAGCATAAAGCTCATGTTGATCCAGCATCTCTGCAATCAGGACATAAAAGAAAAAACTAGTTATTTCATGCCACCTAGTGGCCAATAGATAAATTATCAGTAACTTTGAAACAGTTATGTATATGTTTTGTTTTGTTTTAAAGCTAAAGATTTCTCCTGTCCAGTTGTGTCTAAGTCTAGGGGGCGCTGCTCATCTCTGCTTCTTAGCTGAGGGAGCCAGCCTTGTCCGAGGATGTTTCTGTGGTCATATGCCAGCATGATCATATGCTGAATGGAATGCTGTTACCCTCCCATTGAAGTGGTACCTATTTGTCTACTTTCATTTGCATGCTTTCAAACTGCTAGGTTGGCAGGAATGGGACTTCACCCTGTCACAAGATACTTGGGTCTCAAAAACTTCCGGTTTGCGTGGCTTCGGGGCAGCAGGAATTCGCGACAGCTCGCGATTCCTGCTGTGCTAGCCGTCGAGGTACCCCCGATCCAGATGGGTCAGGGGGATATGGCTGCCCTGTAGGGACAGCTGAAGAGAGAGGGGAGTCGGATAGGGAGGTGGGGGTATCGCAGACCCCCCCCTTCTCCGGGAAAACCCCTTTTTCCCAAGGCGGTGGAGCGGCGGTCAGCAATGGCCGCCACGAAGAAGCCAGCAACCGGGTAAGAACTGTGCTGGAGGAAGTGTGAAGAGTGAAAGTTCTGTCTGAGCCGGGTCAAGTAACACCTTTTAAATTGCCTGGAATTGAGCTGCTTGAATTGCTGGAGGATACATTGTATCCCTAAGAAGAGCGAAAAGCAGCGGAGAAGCTGTTAAAGGGAACTTTTTTTTTTTTTTTTTACTCTCCCACCCCACGGAAAAAGCAGAAATATTTGGATATATTAGACATTGAAAGTGGATTGCTTTGAAAGCTGAAGCTAAGAGACAAAGGGATTTTTGGACATTGAAAAATTTAAGAAATTGGAAAATCTCTGCTGGAGGTATGGTTTTTTTGATTGTTTAAAATTGTCATTGCAAGTGGGAAGGGAGAAAAAAAATTGGAGCAGAAGCTGAAAAAGGAGGAGATTGTCTAGAACGTCTTTGTGGATCCCAAAAGAAGATATATCGTAATAGGACCTCTTTGATTAAAAATTAATTCAGAAAGAGAAAGAGAAGAAGGAAGAAAAGTATTAACTTTTGGAACTTTTTTTTAAATTGCTTTTGATTGTCTTTGATTAAAAATACTTGTGGTTGCTTTGGAAAAAGTTTCCCTTTTTATAATGGCATCGTCTGTGGATGAACTAGAGATTGAATATCAAAAATATAAAAAAGAAGATACTTTGGGCGCTTTGTTTCAATTCTTAGAAATGGCGTTATGTTCTTTTGAAAAGTTGATTACGCAGCAGAAGGACTGGGACAAGGAAGAAGAGGAAGAAGAAGCCATCTTTGATGAACAATGGGTCCCTTCCGGAGAGGAGGAGAAAAAGGATAAGAAAAAGGGGATTTTAAGAATTATAAAAACAACCAAAAGAGAGAAAAATGAGCGAAAAGATGGAGGCAAGGTTAGAAAGCAAAGGAAAAGGAGCAAGAAAAGCGAAGAGAAAAAGCAAAGGGGTAGAAAGGGCAAGGAGAAGAATAAGCAAGAGAGAAAGGGGGGGAGGAGAAGCCTTAATGGGGGGAAGCAAGACTTAAAGAAAAAAAGTTTATTTAGAGACAATGGGTGAATTTAATTTAGATTAAAAGAGGGATTCTGGAGGGTATATAAGAGTGTGTTTTTATATGTATATTTAGAATATAAAATTTATTATGTAATTTTAGAATCTTTTAAACAGAATCCCAAGAAAGATTGCTATATGTAGTATTTCTAAGTTAGGGTAATGAATTATAGATGTTACTCCAATTGGTGTACAGGAGAAGTATAGTAAAAGAAAAAAAAGATGAATGGATAATTGGAAATAGAACAGACAAAGAATGTTGTTGAAAATGGTAATAAGATATGGAAGGATATATATGTGGTTTTTTTTTTGGATTTTGTATATTGATAAAAGGCAATAAAATTTTAATTAATAAATAATTTGGATGGAAAAGAGAAGTAGGGACAAGATATGAAGTTAATATTATATGAAATATTGATATTATAATCTGGAAATGTTATGCCTTATTGGTCTTTTTTTATTATTTTTTCTTAGAAAAGAATTTATAAGCTGCTATGCCTTGATTCTTTGTGCATTGTTTTTATAAAACTGATAAAAATGGTTTTTATATATATATATAAAAAAGAAAATGGTAATAAGATATGGAAGGAGATATGGGTTGAATATGATGTTTGAATTTGTGTCTGTGTAAAGAGTTTTAACCCGGGAACAGACAACCTTCAGAAAAGATCTTTTAGTTTTGTTTATGTTTTGTGTTTGTATGTTTGTGTATTGTGGTTATGGTAAAACTAACAAAATTTGTTTTTTATAAAAAAAAAAAAAGGAAAAAAGAATCAATAAAACCTTGGAGGAATGTTAGATGAGAATAATTTAAACAAGCCAGAAAGAAAAGAATATGATGACTATAAAATGGATAAATATGGAAGAGAAATGAAATTGAATAGGAGTAAAGAGAAATAATGAGAAATTTGCTGAAAGATATTTGTGTGTCCATATGGAGATGGGATAAATTGGAATTATGCTGTATAAAAATAATGTTTTGTTTGACTTGTAAGGATTTACAGTGTTAAGAGGTTTTATGTGTTTATGTATTTAATGGTTAATGATGTGTTGTTTTATCTTTAAAATTAATAAAAATTTGTTTCAAAAAAAAAAAAGATACTTGGGTCTCGAACTGCCAACCTTCTGGTCAACAAGTATAGAATCTTAACCTCTAGGCCATCGTGTCAGCATTTCACAACTTCAACACATTCACTCAGGCCTAACTCCTATTTTCAACTCCACGCCCAAAAATCCTTACACAGAGGCAGCATCTAAGCTGCACAAATCCTGGCAGCCACAACTTTGCAGTTAACACAGAGAAACTATTGCGATTTAGCCACATTTAGGATAATAGGTCAACAGTCTTTGGGAAAACAAAGGTAAGGGGAAAATGATTCGCTGGAATACCTTGCAGAGATCATCTGAAATGTGTCTGTATGGCAGTTGGTGACAGCTTTGCCCACAATTGGTGGAATTCAGATTTCAGCCAGGGAAAACCGCCAATCGCTGCCCTTACAATGTTGCACAGCAAGATTTGGTTTTGTCTTGGATCATTGTTTTGCTATTTTATGATCTGAGTTGCTGAGCTTATAAATTAAGTAATATAATTGGAACTCAAAGCAAAAAAAAAGTTTATATTATGAACTATAGATGGGCTGAGATAGATTTTAGCAGAGGTAAATCTCACCAGTGTTTTATGTTGTTTAGTTCTAAGGCCCCACTATATCCAGAAACAAAGTTTAGCTTAAAATGAGATACCTTTAAGTGAATTCTGAGTTTAACAATTGGTTTTCAGCAGCTCAGCTGAATTGACATCACAATCCTTTCACACAAAAAGCCTATTTTTTGTCAACTCAACTTTCTTAATTGGTAGTTTAGATGAAATGAACAACAAGCTGGCTTAGTTGTTAGAACTGTTAGGCAGTTTAAAATCAGGAATTATAGGTAACCCTTGACATATTAAGGCCATTCAAAGTTACAATGGCACTGAAAAAAATGACTTTACCTGTTTTCATGCTTATTACCATTGCAGCATCTCCACAGTCATATGATCAAATTTTGGGTGCTTGGCATATATCTGCGATAGTTGCAGCATCCAAGGATCCTAGGATTGTCATTTACAATCTTCCAAAGGAGTTTCTGATGAGTAAAGTCAATGGGGGAAGCCAGATTTACTTAATGACCATATGATTCATTTAACAAATCTAGTGATTTGCTTAATAACCATGGCAAAAAGGTTGTAACATGAGACATAATTCACTTAACAACTTTTAACAATGGAAATTTGAGGCTCAATTATGGATGTAAGTTGAGGACTACCTATACTCTGAAATATTACCAGATCCCAAGCCCATGCCTGCTAGGCAGAACTGAGGTTGTTAATGGCTTAGTTTATTGTGCAAAGAAATCAAATTGTGATTTTTAATAAACCCTTATTAAGCAAATAAGACATGATAAGCCAGTCCTGGTGTGAAAGTGAGTGCAGTCTTGCTTGGTCTCAGCCTATCCTGATAGTCCTTGAATAAAAGGTATCCTCTATCCTGCTTTTCACCTCTTCCCTTTACTGAAATCAAATTCTCTTCTTCCCACCCCAAACCCCACAATAGCCTGAAGAACTTATGTACAAAGAGTCTGAATGCAAAATATTTTCATCTGAGTCGAGTCTCAATGTGTTTAGTTTCATTATGGATGAAGAGACCAGAGTTTTAATAGCAAATCTATTTGACAAGAAAAGCTATTAACCTCTGTTTCTCCTATCAGTATTCTTACAGCAGCACATTTTAGTTAAAGTAATCTTCTTTGTCCTGGAGGCTGCTTGCAGATAATGCAGACATTATCCTTATCTTTGAAATAAATAGAACAAGGTGGCATTTCAAATATTGTTGCAAGCTTGAAGGAGTCTCTAATCAAAGAACTGCAGAAAGGAAAGAGCAGAAAAGGGCAAAAGGCTTTTTGTTAGCAGCATGCAACAGAAACTCTCCCCAGGATTAATAACCCCAGGTTTTGCTTGTGAGAATAGCTGCCGAGTGCTATAAAGGGAAGAAGAGTGAGACTCATGGTTATGTAATTTATAGTCTGCTTTGGAATGGTTAGATTCATCACTGGCACCGCATCCTTCCAACTTCTTTTTTCTCTTTGTATTTCAGTGATCAGAGCAAAGGCTGTCTCTGAAAAAGAGGTGGACTCTGGGAATGACATCTATGGAAACCCCATCAAACGCATCCAATATGAGATCAAACAGATAAAGGTAACAAACAGCTACGTGAGAACCCTAGCTTTGGCTATGTGTATACAGGCAGCCCCCGAGATAAGAATGGCTTCTGTTCCTTATGCCATCTTTAACTCAAACTTGTATGGAAGTCAGAACTTGTACTTAGCCAATGGGCAGCCTGTTACTAAAAACAGGTGGATGACATTGTCCTTCCTTGAGCTGATGAACTGCTGAAGCTGCAAAATGCTTTCAGGAATTGCTGAAAATGGCTGAAAACAGGCTTATATATTAAAAATGCACAACTTCAGTGGTTCCTGAAAGCATTGCATAGCTTCAGCACTTCATCGGCTCAAGGAAGGGAGAACACGTGTATGCCATTTTTAGCAATAGA
Organism: Hydrophis major; assembly: GCA_033807585.1. NCBI lineage: Eukaryota > Metazoa > Chordata > Lepidosauria > Squamata > Elapidae > Hydrophis > Hydrophis major. The sequence goes on along the minus strand of CM066329.1, from coordinate 184,060,448 downwards.
TAGCCTATTTGTATTCAGAGATAGTTCTTACTTTCTGGACTTGGGGACTGCCAGTATAACACTTGCCTTAAACATACACACAAAGAAGAGCAACAGCAATTCAGGGGGAAACTGCAGAGTGCCTATAAACCTATTATGTTAGTGCTATTTAGTGCTAGATATTTTCTATGTTTTATTTTCATTTCAGATTTTCAGCTGCCTCGTTTGGAATTATTAAAATATTAGTTTGCTAATAATACTTAGGCTAACAAAAGAATAAGAAAAAGGAAGGGAAAGAAAAGAAAAGCCTTCTAGTCTTAGCTGATAGTGTAAAAACATTGATAAAACCCTCAAAAGCAAATGAATCAAGGGTTTGCCATATGCTAGAGTGAGATCCAATTGGCATTCTATTCTTACACTGATTTAATGGAAGAAGAACAGAAGAGCTATCATTCTGTATCCTAGAGACACATTGAAACTCGTATGGAAGAAGCAGCCTTGAAGAGCAGTTTAGGTTTCCTGTTTCTGGAATTTCTTTGGAATTGGCACATTAATGTTACTTTGGTTTCCCTGCATGTCATCTGTAAAAGTTTCTCCCTCTGCTGGAGAAGCTATTGGGAAACAAATGCTCTTTTTCCATACCTCAGACCTCTAAAATAACTTGATCATAGGTCTCAGTGAACATCCCATTTGCCAGATTTATTAATGATCTATTACTTTATGAATTTTTAAAATACCCCTAAACATAAAGTTAGCATTTGTCAAATGGAAACCAGTTGATATAAGATCACACGTCAAATGATAGAATTCACATACCACATTAACCACAACTTTAGTTTCTAAATCACAATTTATGGCTTGACTTAATCTGTGAATCCCTTTGTTGTAATAATAGTTAATGTGTGGCCTTTTAAAAATAAATAGGTGGCAACATTTTATTGGCATATGGATTGATTTCTCCAGGAGAGAAAATAGATAGGAAATATACATGCCTTTCAAAGGACTAAAGAAAATTGTGAAAACATTGGTCACTGTCTTTTGACTGTGTTTGGGAAAGAACTTGGAATAACATTGGAAACGCTAGAATTGTCTTCCCTGTCTTGATGTTCTCCAAATGTGCTAGATCACCAGTCCTATGGTTTCTAGGCAGGATTTCTGGAATAAGACCAGCCCATCTGGAGTTTGAAAGGGCTGTATCAGAAACATGTCCGACATGATTGTCGGCATGAGGAAAGATTGGTGCATTTAAAGATCTCTCAAGGGGTGTTCCATTTTAATGGCATGGTTGCTTGGCCTCATTTGCTTCTTTCCCTTTCAGATGTTTAAAGGGCCAGAACAGGACATTGAATTCATCTTCACAGCTCCCTCCTCGGCGGTATGTGGAGTGACACTGGATGTTAGTGGCAAAAAGGAGTATCTCATTGCAGGTAAAGAATAATACATTTGCAAAGCCCAGAAAAAGAGTAAGAAACAGAAAGCCAATGAAAGATAAAAAAAAAATCCAAACCTACTTTTTACCACTCGAAATAGCCAAAATATTTGACAATTAGCTTTGCAGCAAGAAATGCAATTTTAAATTTGGTACCTTCGGCAACTTACTACTAGGATTTTGCAGTGGTCTTTGACTAGCTGTTTCTTAGAAAATAAAGTAATAATCCGGAACCTTAGTCTGACTCTAGTTCAGATTTCTGTTCAATATAAGATTGATAGTGAGGTGTCCTTAGTGCTCTCTGAGCTTGGTTTTTTTTCTTGCAGATGTTTCATTACCCAAACTGTGGGTAACATCGTCAGTGCTAATAAGGAGTGAGATTTGCTCTCAGTTAATATTTTAGTATCTTTCCCTGTCGGTGGTGGTGGTGGTGTTAGAGGTTCTTTAGTTGGGCTGCCTACTGTTGGTTTATTTGACAGTTCCTTGATTAAGGTATTGTTTATTTGATTGTTGGTCTGATGTTAATTTTGGAATTAATTTGTGATCATCTGGATCTGAGTGCTGATGGGGAAACGTTTTGGTCTTTTTGTTCCCTTTTTAGCTTGTTGATTGTCTCTGTTGCATAGTGTGTAGATGTTATATCTGTCTATCCATTGATGGCTAATTTGCCAGGGTGCCAAGTTGCTAGAAGATTCATAGTGCAGGATCTTACACCACCAGACATCCACAGTTAGGGGCTGCTCAGCTTCATCTTAAATCCCTGTAGTTCTCCCAAATTGCAAAATGTCTTCAAACGATTAGCTGAATTCTGCGTCCCCAGCAGTTTCCGCCTATTATTTCTAGAAGAATAGAATACTTCTGTTTCGTCTTCCTCATGATAGCTCTTCGGGCATGTAATGTTTAATATCAATTGCCCATAATTTTTTCTTTTTCAGGCGTAGCCATTGGTGAGGGCAGCAAAGTGTGAGAGAGTGATGCAACACATAGGCACATGTCATGATGCAAAATCTGTGGCATATGTGCTTGTTGGGACACCACAGTGTAACTGAAATTTATATTGAAACCTCATTCTACATGGATCAGCAGTTTCCCATAATCTCAGTTTGCCACATATGCTTGTGTTTACAGGCTAAACCAGTGATGGCTAACCTTTTCAGCTTGGTGTGTCAAAAATCGGGAAAAAGTGTAGCCTTCCTCGGGTCGTGTGTCACTTCAAGAAATATCAATAATTTGGTTTATGATGGACTGGGCTGGGGTGATCACACAGGGCTGTGAAACTCGTCTCCCTGGTCTCAGGGCTGCAGGTGCAGGATGTGGGGATCGGAAGGCCACCTTACAGGGCTGTGAACCTCATGGATCTCCTTTCCTCCTGTAGTGTTCCTGAGGTAATGAAACTGACAAACCTCAGTTTATGGCGGTTAAAACTGGTACTCTGCTGCAAAGATCTTGCGGCAGCGGTGACACCACGCCTCCATGCAACAATGTGAAATGAGCATACTATAGATCACAGCCTGAGCTTTCAACTTCATCTTTATTTCCACAAATATATGTTGAGTTGTTGACCCTATATCTTTTAAGAGAACTTATAAGAAAAAAATGGCTCATTCTTTGGGGGTGATCACTAAGCCGCAGTTAGATGGGGAGGCAAGACTGCAATAGGAGGGATTGATTGATTTGCCAATTTGCTTTGGGAAATAGTTAGTTTATGATAGATGATGCCCAATGTGGCAGCCATTTTGTGAATATTCAGTTTCCCCACAAGGGCAGCCATTTTATGAAACTAAAGTATGATCTGAAAATTTACAGTGGTGCCTACCAGCTGCCACTCCCCCCCCCCCCAATTGATTGGAAACTGTGTCAGGAGAGTGTAATTACTTACAAATCAATGTTTGTTTTAGCTCTCATTTACAATTTAGGTTTCCCAATCAAGTTTAAGCTTAACTTAAATTATAAGTTAATTCTGGAAATAATCAGGAAAATGCCCTCTGGCTTGCAGGCTGCTATTCATAATTGCTTTGTTCTCTCAGGGAAATCGGAGGGTAATGGCAGGATGCACATCACCCTTTGTGATTTCATTGTTCCTTGGGATTCCCTCAGTGCCACCCAAAAGAAGAGTCTCAACCAGCGGTACCAGATGGGCTGTGAATGCAAGGTAAACTCAAATGTATTTAATTATTTGTTTATATGATTTATATAACTGCCCATCTCAATAAATGATTCTGGGGTGGCTTACATTCATTATAAAATGTAAAAACAAAACCAATTAAAACAATACAAAATAAACATATAAGGTCATTGAGTAGAACTATTGTCATGGATGTTAAAATGGTCAAGAAACTGAACCCTCAATTCACTCAGAACCCCAGGCCCATGCACACAACCAAGTCTTTATGGTCTTTAAAAAGGCCCATAAGGTCGATGCCTTCCTGATCTCTGAAGGGAGAATTTTCCTGAGGGCAGAGGCTACGGCAGAGAAGGCACATCTCCTAGTTCCCTGTCATTCCTTGGCTGCATGTGATGTAATATGCCTAACTTGCTGGATCATTGGCAGGTAGAAATGACTGGGAGAAGACTGTTCCTTAGTTAACACCTCCCCGAGTCATGAAGGGCTTTAAAGGTGATAAGCATCACTTAGAATTGTACCAGGAAGCACACCGGCAGCCAATGCCACCCACATAGCAGTGGTGTTAAAGTGCATCAAGCATCCAACACCTTTTACTGCTCATGCGGCCGCATTTCATATCAAGTTGTAGCTTCTGAATGCTCCAGGGCAGTCCCCTGTAAGGCACATTATAACAACCCAGAAAAGAGTTCATGAGGCATAAACAACCCTGAATAAAGCCTCCCAATCCAGGAGCAACTGCAATTGGCTCACAACCATAAGATGTGCAAAGGCCACAGTTGATACCTGATCTTCTAGCAGGAGCTGTAAGTCCCAGAAAACACTCCCCCCTCCCCAAGTTTGCACACAGGCCAGCAGTAGGAAAACCTTTTCTCCAGAAGGCCCAAATACCCAATGCCATTTAGTCTTGCTTACGTTGAGTCAAAGCTGATTGCATTGCCATCCTGACTCTTTCAGTCTACATGCACGGGGATAGGACATCCATGGCATCGTTCAGGCAGCTCAGCATGGATGTATAAGGCTTTCCAATCCCTAACAATCACTTCACTCAGAACCTCATGTAGATGTTAAATAGGAGAGAGAACTGGGCCTGGGGTACCTCACAAAGTAGAGGCCATTGGCTGAATCCCCCCCCTCCCCAAATCAACTCTGGCTGGAATTGACCCCAAAAGTAGAATCAGCTCAACACAGCCCCATCTAATTCCCAAAACCAGTTCAGAAGAATACCACGATCGCTAATATTGAAAGCTGCTGATATGTCAAGAAGAGTGAGGATGGTTACGCTGTACTCACCTTGCTCTTGCCACAGGTCGTCTATGGGTGTAGGATGCTATCTTAAACTCGTAACCTGGCCTGAACCCCTTCAACTTTGGACCTTCTGCAAGGAGCAGAAGCAGTGTGTTCTTTTAGTTGGTGGCTCCTGTTTGCTCTTTAGTTTGCTTTCTTGGAGGCACTGGCAGAGTAAAGTAATTATTCAGTTGAGGAATTCCTAACCCACCCCAATCCCCAAGGATCTGGGTGATGTACAACCTCAAAACAAAAGAAAAAGGCCATGGGTAATTAATTAATACCAAAAATCAGAATCTTAATTCAGATGGCAGGCTGACATGAAACAGATTTAGCTTGCTTCCAGAATTGCAGACAGATAAGGTTGCCTGGATGACCGCTGGTGAATGATGCAGAGGCTACTAGGCAGAATTACTGCTCTCTCTCTTTCATACCAGATAGGCAGACTCCTGTTGCCCAAGACCTTGTAGACCCTTATAGTTGAATGAGATCTTGGAAGTGTTATAGTCCAACAACCTGTCCAAGACTGTTGTTATTCAGGGCTTTAAAACACTTCAAATTGGACCCAGAAGCCTACTGGTAACTAGTGCAGGCACTTTAAAATGCACATAATTCCATACTGATGATATTGTCTTGCGAGTAGCCTTGCATGCTAACCTGTCAGATTGCTCTGATTTTTGGTCCAAAGTGCTGCAATACATGGAACCTGAATCCAGTGCCAGCAGGGTTAATCAGATCTTTGATCGTAATGCTAGGAAATCATGCAGCTAATGGTATTTTTTTCTCTCTCTCTGAAGATTTCCCGCTGCCCCTACATCCCCTGCTATGTCTCTGCTCAGGATGAGTGTCTGTGGACTGACTGGGTGACGGAGAAGAACATCAATGGGCGGCAGGCAAAACACTATGCCTGCATCAAGCGGAGTGATGGTTCCTGTGCGTGGTACCGTGGAGTGGCTCCCCCTAAACAGGAGTTCCTTGACATTGAGGATCCTTGAGTTCCTTTGGCACCAGCAGCATGGCTTGCAAGGAATTAGATTGGTCCACATTTGACATCACTTCCTGGAAACAGCATGAAAATAAAAACTTATGGGCAGGCCAGTAGCAGTGGGTGGGGAGTGCTAAGGAAAGGGATATTGAGGCCATTTATACATTGCTTCTTCTGCTTCTTCCCCTGTGCTGTTCCCAGTGAGTGTCTTCTTACTCTATGGATTTCAGCCAAGTTATAATGGCAGAAGGCAGCATCAACAGTATGATTGGCTGAGAGGTGTTGTCTCTGATTCTGAGTAGCAGGCCTACCAGGTTCTTACTGTCTTGAGAGACATCCCTCCTTGTGAAGAAAGCTTGTAAACCCTCTCTTTCCCACTCTCCCACCTTCTGCCTGGGTCAAAACCCCTCTTCTTTCCACATATGAAATTATTCCACCTTTACTATTTTAGAGCCATTCCTTTCTCTTAAGACACATATACAGAGAGACATGTGCTCGGCTGAGATTAAAACATGCATTTTGGGCTCCATGAAAAATGGTAGTGGTGTCATCAGTTAGGGCACCCTTTTGCACTGGCAAAGAGAGTTGTGTTATCTTCCAAGGACTAAGCAACTCTTTGAAAATTCACTGTCCAAGAGAAACAGTATCTTCTTTCAGGATACTTTATGCTACAAAGTTAATATATATAGCCTGGAAGACCTAAGAGTTATATGCAGCTTCTAGCTTTGCGTCTGGAATAATCAAATTTCAGTTTTAAAAAAAGTGTTTCAGGATATGGACTTACTCCATATGCTTAACCCACCTTCTTTTTCATCTTTATGCCATTAATGTAATTCTGATGTCACAGTCTCTCTTAGCCAGTTCTAAGGTTTACTATTTCTATTAGGATTTTGGAACTTTGTAGACCAAGGAATCGTCATCTTCCTCCTGCTCCTCCAAAGTTCCAGGCACAGAATGATTTTTAATCAGGCCCAGCACAGCTCCAAGCCCTGCGGCTTGCTGAATGGAGAAACAAATTATTACAACAAGAATTTCACAGAAGGTAAACATTTATGTTCTCTCCCCAAATATGTGATTAGGAGAGCTGGCCAGTGATACACACACATTTATTAAACTGTGATTATAAATGCTCCTTTGGAGTAATGACAAAACCCTCCACTGTCTGAAAAGGAGTGTTGTTCAGTTCAACCCTTCCATTCCCCCTTCTGAGCTTGTCCTTTCTCTCCTGGATTTCCCCAAGCTCTGGGTCCGCTCCCCCCTTTTTTGGGATTCTCAGACCTAGATCTGAAGGATACTCACACTTATTCTTAGCCAGGCCTGCCCCCTGTGACCTTTTCATGCTGTTCATCAAGGTAGAATTTAAAGATGTCATCCTGGGCCAGTCTGTTGATTTCAGTATATTTTTAAAACAAGAAAAAGGAAAAAATCTGTTCAGTCCAGTATAAGACTCCTGTTTTACTTCCTGTACGGTTATATCCTATGTGACATTTACCTTCTTTCTCTCTGTTGATACTTTTTTATTTTTAATTTTTTTCAGTTTGTTTCAGCAATCAGTTGTATCATTCCTCTATTATGTTTTTTTTAATGTCCTTGTTTAGCTGTTAGATTTGCACTTATTACTTTGTAAAGGGGTTCTACGTTGGAAGCTTTTAACATACAGTGCGGAAGAATGTCAAAACGTACGGAGGACAGTGTTCCTTCCCTCATTGCGGAATGCCAGCGGAAGCAGTATTCTGTTCCTGCCTTCTCCTCTGGTTTCTCCTGCAGCATGTGTAAGTTTTTGACAGAGACTGGAGGGTGGCAGCAACATGTGACTGCTTCTTGCTAGCCAAACTGCAGCTCCCAGCCTGCCAGCAAGCAAACTAAGTTGGCCATTTGAGTAGCAGTGTGAAAAACAATATAAAAGACTCCTCAATTGGCTTAATTTACAGCTGTGGGTTTTAGTGTCACGCATAACTTTCCCTGAAACACCCATAATAGAACAGTTTCCCCTCCACGCCAGCAATTCGAAAATATTTTTAAAAATAATAATAAAGAGTTTACATTATTTTCAAATCTTTGCTTAGTGAGTATGAAAAAATAAGTTAACTTGCTGCCGTAATTTAAAGCTTTTTGGGGAGCAGCTGGGGTGGGAAGATAGTTTGGTGGGTAGAATAATATGGGGTGGGTTGTTTTTGTTGTTGTTGGATTCTGAAAGCTGAGATTTTCTTGTGCTGGGAACACATGAAAGTTGCTGAATAGACAAGCAGATTGTGCATGTCTCTGACGCTTTGTATAATTCGTATGTGGACACTTGAGTCTCCGGACAATAAACAGTATTATCAAAGAAAATGGAAACAGACTATTTTTGGGTGGCATACACTTTTTTTCTGCTGAGGGGCAGCCAAAATTCCTGCAGGGTCTCTTAATCACTTAATAGTTCAGAACATTTGAATTGAAAAATACAGGCAAATCAGTGGAGGACCCCATTTCCTTTCCGTAGCCCCAGCGTCAATGGCTTTAAATGTCCTCCACCCACCTATTTTCAGTATTTCTGCCATGTTCTTGATGTTCCCTTCCCAATCTGAAATTGGAGCTACCAGTTGTCTGAGTGATGGCAATTAATAATCCTGCAATGCTGTTTATATCACTACACCAGGTGTGATGACCCAGAGTGTAACACAAATGCAACAAAATCCAACACGTAAATAAATGTCTTTTAATGCTTCCAACTTGGCCCCACTGTTCAATAGTTCTCTGTTGGAGATAAAACGTACTCAAAAATAGTCTTCAAAAGAGAGCAATACAGTCCGAATTTAATGAGCAGATAGAGGTGAAAATAAAAACCAAACAAATTACAATGACGAAATTTCCACAACGGAACAGGAGAAATATTTACCAAATTCAAGGAGATAAGAAGGCACAGTCTGTTGAGAGGACGACATCCAAGATAGCCTCAAGCCAAAATAAAACATGCTTTGTCTCCAGCGTTTGCCAGAATGCAGGTCCAAACTCTTATGCGGTTCTCACACCTGCAGCCTATGAAGAGGATAAAGGCCCTCTCTTCCCGAGTAGACCACATCTCTCCCTTATCCTCTCCCTGCATGCCCTAGGATGGATAGGGCAAGGGTGGGATTCAAATTTTGAACAACCGGTTCTGTGGGCCTGGCTTAGGTGGTGGTGTGGCTTAGGTGGTCATGTGATTGGGTGGACATGGCTTGGTGGTCATGTTGGCTGGGCATGGCCAACTCAATATCACTCACATTGAGGCGCGCATCTCCTCACCTGGCCTCATGACTGTGGGGATGCTGCAACAGTCGTAAGTATGAAAAATGGTCATAAGACACTTTTTTCAGTGCCATTGTAACTTTGAATGGTCACTCCACACAAGCAAAGTACCAGCAAAGGAGGGGAAAAAACATCCAGAGATGTTCCTGAGACAGGAAGTCTAGTCCTGCCAAGAATGTAATAAGGGTTAACGGAGAGGCACTTTCTGTAAGCAACACCAGAATGTTTCCTTCCTGCCTTCCTTACAGGATTAGGCCAGTAATTTCTTCTAACAACTGGTTCTCCAAACTGCTTAGAATGTTAACAACTGGTTCTAGCGAATAGGTATGAACTGGTAGAATCCCACCCCTGGGATAGGGGATGGGCCTGGGTCCTCCTCTGACTGCTCACATGGCCTCTGCCCTTCCCCAGCCTCCTCCACAACCTCTGGAGCCACACTTCCACTCTGTCACTCCCTCACTCCCTGTCCTGGCTGTTCCTCTCCCTCAGAGTCAGTCTCTACCAGGGGCATGACAATGACCTTGAGCCAGTCACCCTCCCTCTGCTCTTGGAATGGAGCAAGGGCAAATCACTCCTGAAATCTTGCCAAGAAATTGCACAGACCTGTCCAGTTACCAGGAGTCAAGATTCAAAGGCATACCCCACCCCCAAATCCCAACAAGGTTCACAGAGGTGGAATAATAATTAGATACTGGAATGAACACTAAAATGGCAGAGATACAGAAACAAATTTTGTTTTTGCTTATTGTGTAGCAATTGTCCAGATTCTTGCAGCTCAGATACAGTAGCCCTAACTAACTACGCACAATTCCAAATTGAAGCTCTCTACATATCTTATGGAGTTAGAAGAATCCATTGGATCGTTAAAAGGGGTTGAGGATTCACTACTGCTATTCACAGCTCTAAATAACTTCTCCAGTGCTAATTTTTCTCCCCGGCATAAATATTTAGAAGCCGATTTAGGCCAGCCCCAGCTCATCAGTCCTCCCGATTCAGGTATCTGGGAATAAAATCACACAAAGAATAAACTTTGGCTTCAAAGGAGATCCATCTACCTACCCTGTGTTGTCTAAAATCCTGGTGACAGATCCTCTGAGCACTGCTATGTGTGGTCGCTTAAATTGGATCATCGCGGTACGAGCCGCGATCGGTTCTGTGCAGGACCCTGGCTTCTGGACCTGAAGCTGCCTCGGGAGTGTCCCACCTTCCCCTCCCTCCTGTTTTCAGTGGTGTTCAAGAGGTGAATAGGACTACTCACAGCAGCCAACTCGCCATGGGACAAGTCACTGCGGGACAACTCAATTCAATTTAATTATTTAAAATAATTTTAAAACTTCCCATTTCATTTGGCATCCTTTCTTTAATGATTCTAAAGCAGAGGTGTCAAACTGGATTTCTTTGAGGGCTGGATCAGCATTGTAGTTTTCTGTGGGCTGGCGGGGGGGGACACAGTGTGGGAGAGATGGGATGGACGCCTCCTGCAGTACCCTGCTGGCCAAAACAGGGTGTGTGTGTGCTCCCCTGTGCCTCATTTTCAGCCTCCATGGACTGCTGCAGCATTCTCCCAGCTGAAAGGCTGAGGCAGCTGATAACAGGCTGCGCAGGGCTTCGATGAAGCCCGTTTTTGGCCAGCAGAATGCTGCTGGAGGCTGGGGAGGCCAAATACAGGCTGGGTGTGTGTGTGTGTGTGTGGCCTTTTTTGGTAGGCAGAGGCACCACAGGCTGGTGGTCCTTTGATACTTCCAGGCTGGCCCCACAGGCCACATTTAAGCACCCCACACGCCAGCTTTGAGTTTGACACCCGGTTCTACAGGTAATCCATGATTTACAACAGTTCACTTAGTGACCAAAGTTACAACACTGAAGTGACTTATGACAATTTTTCACACTTGCAGGATCCCCAAGATCACCTGACCAAAATTCAGACCTCCTGTGATCAATTTTTGCGACCTCCTCACAAGCAAAGGGAAGCCGAATTCATTTCACAATTGTGTTACTAATTTAACAAGTGCAATGATCCACTTAACAACTGTGGCAAGAAAGGTCGTAAAATGGTGCAAAATTCACTTAACAAGGGTTTTACTTAGCAACAGAAATTATGGGCTCAATTGCGGTGGTAAGCCGAGGACTACCTATATTCCACTATTGCTTCGCGACGAGCTGTTCCGCAGCAAGTTGGCCGTGGCAAATTGTCCTAATGCGAGTGGGCCGGGCGTGGCGAGTTGTCGTAGACCAGCTCAAGAGAGTCGGCCAAGCGGCAACTTTTATTCGAAAGAGTAGCAAAGTGAGGGATTGAAGGATACAGCGGCCTCTTCTGCCTACCAGCAAAGCCATCGCTTCGCGGCTTGCTTGGGCCAAAGACGACTCAGCCAGGCGGCGCTGCCTCCCGGAAACGTGCGAAGGGGCAGCCTTGCGTCAGAGCAGGATGGGCAGGGTTGGCTTTCGCTTCCCCGCCCCGTCAGGAGGCGGATTGGGCCTGGATTCGCGGCCTAGCAGCTGCGCTCTCACCTTTCCTATGCGCTGCGTTGGACACGTGTTGTGTATGCGCACACGCTGTAGGAGTGCAGGGACAGCTCCGGATGATGAGTGAAAGGTCAGAATGAGAACGGGAGGAAGAGCGCGGGGCGAGCGAGGGGGTTCGGTGCAACGGAGAGGGCTTGGGCCACGGGGTGGCGGCTGCTCGCGGAGAGCGATCGCTCGGGAGTCCGACTGCCTGGCTGCGTGGCCCTTCTTCCCCCGCTTCCCTCACCGCGGCTATTCCCGTGCAGCTCTTGTTCGGCCGTGCTTGCTTGGATTGATGGTCCCTGGCGTCAGGGCGAGCGACTTTTGCTCGAATCCCCGTGGCGTACCCGGTGAATCGGGGCCGTGCCGAGGAAGAGCCTCCTCCGCTGTGAGCCCAGGCCCTGCCTGGACCGTCTCCGGAAGGCGACGCATGTGGGTGTCCTTGTACGAACGCCGGAGGCTCTGGAGCGCCTTGGAATTTGGCTTTAGGGGCCGCCGGATTAACCTCGGCCAAGGTTTTCTGGGCTGGGGGAGAACAGCGTATCTGGTTGGGAAGTGGGGGGAATTGCGCGGGGCTTACCCCCAAACTCTAGGCACATACTGAGGCTGATGGGTTTAACGCGCGGGCGCTCTTTGCAAAGGAAGCGAAGTGGGGAAGAACAGAGGGCGAGAGAGGGAAAGAATTGAGTCCCTTCGGAAGGTAGACGAAGCATTTCCCGCTTAGAGTGGGGGCGTTTCTGCTGATTCCTTGCAACAATTCCTTGCTGGGCTCCTTTTGGCCTGTTATCTCACAGAGCAACCTCGCTCCTTTCTTTCTCCCTTTCACCCCTGATGAAAGGAATTGTGAGGCTGCGCTGGAGAAGTTTGCTTCCAGGCACCCAGTGACATTCTCTTCTCCCTGATGATTCAGTCCTCCTGACATGCGCTTGCATCTCTCCCTCCTCCCCCAACTTCCCATATTGTTTCCTTAGCATCCCTATCTTGTGTGTCCTTGGCTGCCCCGTTAGATGCTGCCCTTGCCAAGTGGATGAGATTTGTTTTGCATGTGACACCTGGTGCCTTCTAGGTATGCACTATTTAATTGCCCACTAGCCGGAATTTATGTGATGTAATCCAGCACATCCCAGGTGTGGGAGACTGTTTTGTTAGATAACTGTGATCCCTCTGTGTTCTAATGGGAGGTTCAGAAAAAAAATGTGAGTGGCAAATTTGAAGCAAGGTAGACTGAGGAAACTTTCCTGACACTGTTTATTTTAGAGGGGTGCTCATGTTCAGATAAAAGTATGCTGTAATGTGTATGATCGCATTTCATGTATATAGTTACCTACACAGACACACACGCACTCTGGAAAAATACCTGGTTCTCCCCAAAAAGGGACACATAATGCAACCCCCCTTTCTTTCAAAAACAGAGTACAATATGAGTTTTTCCTGTTATATTTATAAGAAAGGTTCATCTATTCAGCCTGGCAGCATGTTTTAATCTTCTATTAGTAGGGACCCTTGGGGCTTCTTAATGGGAAGTAAAACTATTGCCAATCAAATTTCAAGGCAATCCATGAAATGGTCAGATAATAGTGTGAGCCTTTTTATTTATTTATGTTATTTATATTTCTTGCTATGGCTGCTAATTTGTCTGTTTTAAGACTAAGCAAATTTCACACCTCATTAAAGGCTATATAATGTGAACTGCGTGTTCTAGAGCACAGTCATTTCAGGAAACAGAAATACATCATTTACAAGTTAATTTCCAGTTAGTTGCAAAGCAACATGAAAGTACATCTACAGCCCTCATATGCAGCAAAAACTATTATATAATCTAATCCCTTGTTGGATTTTTGGGGAAAAAAAATCTGTTTACTGAGTGGAGAATTTTGGGTCCAGGAGATATGAGATGCTAAAGGATACACTGAAAGGCTTAACGATGTACATAAAATTGTAGGCTTTTCAGAAATGCAAAAAAAAATATTTTGTAGTTTTTATCCAATTCTGCCTTTCAAATAAGTATATTTCTAGTTTTTGATACAGGAATTTTATTCCTGTATCTTAATAGATAATATATATTTATTGCTACACATTTGTATTTGAAATTTTATAGTTGGGAAATCTAATTATAGGTGTGCTCTGAATTTATCTGATTGTTTATAAAGATTAGATAATTAATCTAAAGATAGATTGGTTGTAGATTTTTTTAAACAGAAGCTTGTGTTGTGAAAACCAAATTCATGTTGATCATGATTCCTAAAGCATCATAAAAGTTCATGGCAATTTAAAAAGGTGCCCGCCCAGTCCTTATAATCCATATTCAACATAGAAAGATGAGAGGCACAACAAGCAAAATAGAGCTAGAAGTAAAGAAATAAAGATTATCAGATTGTCTCAATAACATATTTGAGGGTGGATTTTACTACAGTACTATAGAGAAAAACGGGCTGAGCTCGAGGCATTTGATTTTGAGGTCGAATAACCTTTTTTTTTTTTACAGAGTGATGTTGCCTTGCTAGGATGATGGTTGTTGCTTTCACCAAGTGATGCACCATGCCAATAGTGGACAAATTAAAAGAAGCCCTAAAGCCTGGGCGAAAAGACTCCGCTGACAATGTTGAACTGGGTAAATTGTTGGCAGCTTCTGCCAAGAAGATTTTGCTGCAAAAGATTGAGTTTGAACCAGCCTCCAAAAACTTCTCCTACCAGCTGGAGACCCTTAAGAGCAAGTATGTTTTGTTGAACCCGAGAACAGAAAACTGCAGTCGGCACAAGGGCTCTGAAGAGGGACCCATACGAAAACAAGGTGCCTGCCTTGTTCGTTGCACTTGTCTTTTGGAGAATGAGGTCTTATTTTGGTTTTGACTTGCTGACTTCTCCTTTTTTCTTCCAACAGGTAATGAGCATGTGTCAGGAAGTGATGGGGTACCAGCTCCCCAAAAGGTCCTTTTCCCTCTGGAGCGACTCTCTCTAAAATGGGAGCGGGTGTACCGCGTTGGAGCTGGTCTCCACAACCTGGGCAACACCTGCTTCCTCAACTCAACCCTGCAGTGTTTGACGTACACCCCACCTCTAGCAAATTATCTGCTTTCTAAGGAGCACAGCCGCAACTGTAAGTGTGTGGCTGAGTTTGCCTGTGTTTTGCAGTGCTATTCATATCTCTTTTCCCCTTAGAGCAAGGGTCTTCAAACTTGGCAAGTTTAAGACTTGTGGACTTCAACTCCCAGAATTCCCAAGCTAACATGACTGGAGGAGGAATTCTGGGAGTTGAAGTCCACAAGTCTTAAACTTGCCAAGTTTGAAGACCCCTGCCTTAGAGCAAAGGCTATAGGAACTACCTGTTTCATTTTCCAAAGCCTATGAAGTTGAATGGTCAGGGAATGAGGTATTTAGAGAGTACATGTGTGCAACACATGGTGTATGTCTTTTGGTGTGTGTTGGGACAATTGGAAGGGATCGGATGGATTCAGGGCTGCTTCTGGTAAGCTACTCCTTTTTCATTCCCATTATTACTTTCAGAACATCGATGCAGACAGAATTACTGTCCCCAAAACTAGAAAATTATGTCTGATTTTGCTTCTGCCACGATCTCATCAATCCCATGGGCATAGGATTAATCTTCCATGCATTGTGGGAGGAAGTTATGTCCTTTTACATTACAGGATTGTAGGAAGGCTCATAGCAAGATCAGCCAGGTAAAAATCAGGCAGGACCATTCGGAAGTGTTGTTCAGATGATGATGATATTATTTATTCCAAAATATAATTTTAAATTCTATAATTCTGCCCATGTTATGTGGAAATCTTTCCCCTCCTCAGTCGGAGCTTACTTTTTGAACTGCTCTACAATTTCTAATTACAAATTTCTGATCCCTCTATTCTGATAGTGTTTTGTGGGAAACATTAGGATTTTTCCAATATCATATATGTGGTTATGCTTTAATGGACTTACATGAGAAGAATCTCAATGTGTTTCAGACACTAGGAAGTATCTTCAATAGTTTGCTCTTAAGAAAACATTATATCATGAAGTTAGGCTGTGATTTTAGATTCTGCTGCATTTGAGATTTTTTGAGGATTTGGATATGTTCCATTACTGAGGCCTTTGATTTCTGCAACTGAAATCTAGGAGCAGTGCTTCTTGTGACAAAGAATTACTTTAATTACTCTTCGTTAGTTAATTGTAATATAGGTAGTCCTTAACTTATGATCACAATTGAGCCCTACGTTTATGTTAGTAAGTGAGAAATTTGTTAAGTGAGGTTGCTTTTATGATATTTCTTGCCATGTTTGTTAAATTAGTAACACGGTTGTTAAGTGACTCTGGCTTCCCCATTGACTTTGCTTGTTAGAAAGTCACAAAAGTTGATCACATGATCCCAGGACACTGCAACTATTCTAAATATAAAGCAGTTGTCAAGCATCTGAGTGTAAATCACGTGGTCATGGAGATGCTGCAATGGTCCCAAGTGTGGAAAATGGTCATAACAAAGTCACTTTTTTCAGTGCCTTTGTAACTTTGAACAGCCACTAAATGAATGGCTGTAAGCGGAGGACTATTTTTAATGGGCCTGCAGTGTTGTGTGAGCATAGTGGGTGGGTTTTCCTTGGCTTGTGGGGTATAGGAGAAGGGTGAGTAATTCAAGGTTAGCCCACATGCGGTGCTGTATCACGTTTCAGCTAGCAGCTGCCTTTCATTGCATAAATGCTTGTGATGGGAGACTGGCAGACTATGCTGACAGCTGTGAAGGTCTTTGGCCAGCTGTGGGGATACATAAGAGTTGCGTTCCTCACTACGCCATCCCTTCCTTACTAGTGGTACTGACTCTTAGTTGAAGAGTGTACATCTAGGTAGAAGTGGGTAGATGGCAGCTTTGGTGGTTTTGTTTTAAAAGTCAGATGAGCTATTTAAATAGAAGCAAGGATCCTTTTGCGCTCAAAAGGGACCAGCAGCTTAATGCACATACTTTAGAAAAATTTCCCCTTGTTTGAATAATTTTTCCTGTCTGAGCTGCTTAATGGGTGGCATTGCATTGAGGAGATTTACAGGTATGTGGCAGAGAAGCTTGGAGTCAGGATAGGAAGTTATTAAACTGTCCATGTTATCAATCTATATTTTTTATTATGGCCTTTAGCCAGCACATAAAAGAGGAAAAGAGACAAAATGGATGGATATGGAATGAAATAGAATAGAAATAGAATAGAATAGAATAGAATAGAATAGAAATAGAATAGAATAGAATAGAATTGAATTGAATTGGAAGGGGACCTTGGAGGTCTTCTAGTCCAACCCCCTGCTTAGGCAGAAAACCCTATACCATTTCAGATAAATGGTTATGCAATCTCTTCTTCAAAACTTTCAGTGTTGGAGCATTTATATAGACAGATTGACTAAGTGATGATCCCTGTAGGTCTGATCACAACTCAGTGGGTAAGCTATTTCAGTAAAGTGAAGATTTCAAGTGTAGGGTCTATCTTTATTTTGCTTCTAGCAAAAAAAAAAAAAAAGTGATACAACGGAAGATGTATAATGTAGCTATTGATGAAAATAGACAACTGTGATTTTATTTTCCCTTCCAGGTCACCAAGGAGGCTTCTGCATGATGTGCATAATGCAGAATCACATGATCCAGGCTTTTGCCAATAGTGGTAATGCCATCAAACCTGTGTCCTTCATCAGAGATCTTAAAAGTAAGCAGGGGGTTGGAATAATGTCTACCTGTCCAGTTCATACAGGGCAAGAGACCAGTGATCCTTTTAAGATGTTGACCATAATTTAAATATTTTCATGTGCGAATGCTGGGTTTTTTTTTTTTTGTTAAAGCAAGATTTCTAGAATTTATGGTTACAAAGAGAAGTATTAAGACACGTCAGCCATCGGAGAAAAAGTTGTGGTCCAAAGATGCTCTTTTTCAGGATTTTGCAAGATAATCAAAGATTGTATGGGTGAAACTTAAAAAATGTTATTTTATTTTTTATAATTGTGTTAATATTTGTACAGATAACTCAAGGCAGTGATCGTATCCAACAAGCCTCCCTCCTTTTATTTTCCCCACAACAACAACCCTGTAAGGTGGGCTGGACTGGGAGAGTGACTGGCTCAAGGTCACCCCGCTGACTTTCATGGCCAAAGCTGGACTAGAACTCACAGTTTTCCACTTTCTAGTGCAGGGGTCCCGACAATTTTAAGACTTACGGACATCAACTCCCAGAATTCTCCAGCCAGCTATGCTATGCTGGAGAATTATGGGAGTTGAAGTGCGGTATCTGCCATCCCGCATCTGATGGGTGGCTCATGAAAGGGAGCGAAGGGAAGAGAAACGACAGGAAGCGAAGTTTCCTCTTGATGATGAGCGCGCCCCGAATGTCTTGGCACACGCTCTTTTATTGTGTTTTCTTACAAGAAAATGATTTAATTAAAAAGCTCAAGTCAAACATGTTAATCTCATCAGGATGTGCATGTTTACAAAGCTGCATACCAGACAGATTATTTACAAAGTGGATAAGCCTATTTAACAAACGTCTATCTCCTTGCCTCTCGTACGTGCCTTGCAAAGGTCACTGGAGAGACAGAAGTTAATGATTACACGTGAATGATACAATGTTGCGAATGCTTGAATGATACATAGTTGCAATGATACATAGTTGCAATCACATGAATGGTACATAGTTACAACATCTCTTCTGTTTTTATTATTTATGACGAGTCTTCTTCCTCGTCCAAGAAGACAGGAACCATTTTTCTGAAATGTTCGCCGTCCCCGTCATCTAGGCAAGAGTGCGACCCGTCAGCTTCAGGGTTGTCCAAGGAGTGGTAACTCAGCAATGACATTTTTTCGTCCGATGTTGAGGATATAACATAAGCTTGCAATAGCACATTAACATCAGCAGAGGATAATTAATTTTTTAAAAAATTGTAATATTCTATTAAAACAATAAAGTCCTATAATACAAATCAATATAGTGATTATTAACGATCCTGCCAATGCAGTTAAAAAAGGTTGTAAGCCAGGGCGAATTAGAAAACGAAACCCCCCCCCTGCTATCAGCATAAAGACAACATTCTTTTTTAAGCATAGCACACAATCCCCCTTGTTTTAAAAAAAATAACGATCTAAATCTTTACGATTTTGCAAGAGAGGGGGTGTTCCATGGATACCTGTAGGGATATAAAATCATCAGAGTTATACACACAAGCCATACTTGAATGCAAAAAGGATTTGGATTTAACAATTTCATCCCCGTGGATACATGCCATGAAACCAGTGTAACAAACAAAATTATTGCCAGGGATAAAATACATTCCTTTCAGGCGTGATGTTAAAGTTCCTCCTGCAGTGGTGTGGATTGCAGGATATCCCCTGGTTGTGTGGGTGCGTCTGCCAAATCGAATTGAAGTGGTGGGTAGAAGTCTTCTATGCAAGAGAAATTGGTTGTAGAACTTAAACGAACTTTTTGAAAGTCAGTTATAGTCCAGGCAATATTATCTCTTCTATGAGGCTTCTGCGGATCGTCATGGACAGTTCTTTTGAAGCGTCGCTTGTTGACAGGATCAGAGTTCGGGTATATAAAAACATGACAAGCAGGAGAGAGGGCTAATGGACAAGTTAGTTGTAGAACATTTGCGAAATGAGGAGGGAATTCAATTAATAGAAAAAGGATAATAATTACAATAATGACAATAAAGATTAATTAATTCATCAAGGATATTAGTTGGGGTGGGGAAACCCATGATACAATATAAGGACATTTGGGTCCCCCTATGTTTTAGATTGAATAGAGGAAAAGATTTTAAGGTTCCTTTCCATAGGAAGAGTAAAGAAGGAACAAAAGAGCGAGTGGTAGAGTGTTATTTAAGTAGGATACGAATAAGGTAGAAATTGCAAAGAAGATATAGGCAAGAATATCAGGAAAGAGTTTTAAGATACAGATGTAGCAGAGGAATTCCCATGATAGGGTCTTACTGCCCGACCAGGGATCCAACAAGTGGTTTTGTCTGGCAGTAAGATCGCAGCGTAGCCTCGTCCCCAAGTGAGAAGCTCAGCGGGACCCTGCCAGGCAGGATCTGGCAATCTGCAATAATATACCAGAGGTCTGTTAGGTGGGGGCGAGGGGGAGGAAAAATGACACGAAGCAGCAGAAGTGGGAGGAATGCCAGTTAGATTGAGAAAGTTTAAAGTGTAAAGACAAATGTTAAGAGAATTTTGCAATGCTGGGAGGTTCGGGGGTTTTTCCCGCAACGAATATCGATCAAGAGCACTTTTCAGAGACAAGTGTGCCCGTTCCACAATAGCCTGCCCCTGGCTGTTGTAGGGAATCCCAAACTTGTGGGTTACATCCCATCTGTTACAGAAGTCCTGAAAAGCAGAACTTGTATAGGCAGGTCCATTGTCTGTTTTTATTTCTTTTGGACGTCCCAGCGAGGCAAAGGTATGAATTGAATGATTGATGACATGTTTTACAGTTTCTCCCCTTTGAGGAGTAGCCAGAATAAACCCTGAATATGTATCTATTGAAACGTGCAAATATTTCCAAGGGGCAAAAGGTGGATACTGAGTTACATCCATTTGCCAAATTTCACAAGCTTTTAATCCTCTAGGATTTACTCCTATGGGAATGGAATGTCCTTGCTTACTACATGTGGGGCATTGTTGAATAATGGCAGCAGCTTCTGCCTGAGTTAGAGAAAATTGAAAAGTTATCATAACTTGGCAGGGGAGATTCAAATACACTCCCTGCTTCTATTTTATAATGGACTTTTAAAGCCTCCATAATTTTCCTCCAAGTGACCAAAATGCCAATAGGTGCACGAGGAGGACTATGGAGATGTTCACCAATTTTTTGCCAAATGGAAATTTTTAAGGACCCTTTCTCTGGATAATTGGGACAATGTTGCCACACATAAGCCAATAATGTAGCAATAGGTTTCTTTTTTATAGGAGAGCCCTTTAAATTAGCAGAGTATTTAGAAGAAGAAGCGACTAACTCCCTCAACTCCTTCAGATGCTGCGTCTGCTGTTGAGAAAAGTTTCCACCCATACTTACGAAAAGTCGAGACCGTGTTTCAGATCCGATGACGTGCAATTCGCTTCAGGCCTGGCGATGCACAGCTCCCATCGAGCGGATAAGATATGGGCGCGTCGCTGCGTATCCCCCTTAGGGAATCACGTCGGGGTCACCAGAATGCGGTATCTGCCATCCCGCATCTGATGGGCGGCTCATGATAGGGAGCGAAGGAGAGAGAAACGACAGGAAGCGAAGTTTCCTCTTGATGATGAGCGCGCCCCGAATGTCTTGGCACACGCTCTTTTATTGTGCTTTTTTACAAGAAAATGATTTAATTAAAAAGCTCAAGTCAAACATGTTAATCTCATCAGGATGTGCATGTTTACAAAGCTGCATACCGGACAGATTACTTACAAAGTGGATAAGCCTATTTAACAAACGTCTATCTCCTTGTCTTCTCCTACGTGCCTTGCAAAGGTCACTGAAGAGACAGAAGTTAATGATTACACATGAATGATACATAGTTGCAATCACATGAATGATACATAGTTACAACATTGAAGTCCACAAGTCTTAAAGTTGCCACGTTTGGAGACCTCTGTTCTAGCATATAATAGCCTTAGACATTAGACCAAACTGACTCTTTCAAAAACATTTTTTTTTACTATATTTTATTTTTTGTTTTACTCATCAACATTTTTCTTAGATATGCTTAGGTGGAGAGTTTGGTTTTGGTGGTGGTCAGTTTATGAAGAACAACTTTTGAATTTCCATGCTGGGTTCAGTCATGACATTTGTTTCTGAAACTGTTCTGAGGTGTTCTAGAAGTTCTTTTTTTATCTCCTTTGGCAGAGATTGCACGACACTTCCGTTTCGGTAGTCAGGAGGATGCTCATGAGTTCTTGCGCTACACCATTGATGCCATGCAAAAGGCCTGCCTCAACGGTTACACTAAGTATGAACAACTAGCTCGCTTGCTGTGTGCTTGGGAGAGAACCCAGGGTTGAACTGATCTTGTAATTGTGTCCTCATTAAATTCATTTACTGAAGCATCAGCTTTCCCATGTATGGGGAAGGGGGAAAATGCATGCTACACAAGCAACAGTGATTAGGTCTACCTTTCCTTGCTATGGAAGTAAGTATTAAAGCAAGTAATCCTTGCTTTAAAGATAGCAAAAAATCCTATTGAAGGAAGAAATAGCAAAAGCACAGACTTATATACCGTTTTACAGCCCTTTCTAAGCAGTTTACAGAGTCAGCAATTTGCCCCCAACAGTCTGGGCCCTCATTTTACCCACCACGGAAGGATGGAAGGCTGAGTCAATCTTGAGCCTGGTGGGATTTGAACTGCCAAATGGCAGGAACCAGCTGTCAGCAGAAGTAGCCTGTAGTAGTGCATCCTAACCACTGTGCCATGACAGCATGTTAGGTTTTTGGTGTTCTTTGAGCTTGATCATTTTCTTGAAGATGTTTTGTTACCAAGCTAGATAACATCATCAGTGCACTGTTAACAACAACATTTGAAGAGAACAATTGAGCTCATAGAAAACCCCAAATCCATCGGTTTAACCCAGAGTTGCAGGTATTCTTTGCTCTTGAGAGGAGGAAATTCATGCTGGTGATAGCTTGGTGATAGCTTCTTCATTAATGAAGAATGGCATTTTATCAGGTATTTTTGAGCTACATCCCCCATTATGTCTCGTTATAGGCCGTGCTACTTACAATTCCTGGAAAATGTAGTGTAGCAACACTCCTTATCCTTGTTTAGGCCACTCAGTATAAATCAGAGTTCCCCAGTGATCAATATTAACCTCCAAGGATCAATGGGATTATTGATTATTACTATTTATGGTTCTATGGTTTAACATTGTATTTATTACATTTTCATAGAATAAATGTTGAGGGTGAATGAACCATCTGAAACCTCATGAAGAGATCAATGAGCAGCAGAGTTTGGGGGCCCTTGTTTTAAATGAAAGCATTTCTGAAATCTAGTCACCCAATTGCTTGTCTTTTCAGGTTGGATCGTCAGACTCAGGCCACCACGTTGGTGCACCAGATCTTTGGCGGCTACCTCCGATCTCGTGGTGAGCGCGGCTTAGCGAGGCCCCAGATGAGGGTGTGCTGGGAGGTTTCCTTTCCATGTTCCTGGAGTTTTAAATTTTGGCTAAGTCTGTTATAATATGGCATCTCCAAAATTCCCTTCAGTGCCCAATTATACCTCTATAGGTTCAGTTGATTTGTAGTTGCTTTCCAGACACTGTAGACCAGGGATGTAAAATTCAATTTCATTGAGGGCCACATTAGAGTTGTGCTTGACCTTGGGGGGGGGCCTTGGGGTGTGTAGCCAGGGGGGCATGGCCAGCTCAATGTCACTTGTGTTGGGGGCGCCTACGGTGGCCTTCCAAGCTCTCTTTTCACTGGCAGAGGGTTGCAGGAGGCTGTTGCAGCCAAAAATGGAGCTCGGGAGGGCAGAATGTGACCCTTTCAAGTTCCCTTTTTGCTGGCAGAGGCACTATGGGCCGGTCCTTCACTGTTTCCCAAGCCAGCCCACGGGCCAGGTTTAGATGCAGACCATGGGCCTTGAATTAGACACCCCTGCTGTAGGCCTTTCCTTCTAGTTTTTGGCCTCTATCAAGGCTACGAAGCGGATAGTAAGCATCTGGTAGCTTAGCTGATTTCAGTGCTGGTTTTGCTAGATGCAGAGACAGAAACCTCGTCTGTCTCAGTATGAAATGTGACATTGGCAGGGAGCTGTGACCGTGAAGAACAGGCAAGCAACTGTTCTGCTTTCTTTGCAGTGAAGTGCTCCGTGTGCAAGTGTGTTTCAGATACGTACGACCCTTACCTGGATGTGGCTTTGGAAATCAGGGTATGCCAGCATTATTATTTCTCTTGCTTTCTTTCTTTAAAACCCATCTCAAAGGATGGTATCGCCTAGAAGTCAGTTGTGATCATCATGAAATATTGAAGGTCCACTTTCTGAATTGTTTTAAACCATGGGGTAGATATGCTGATAGGAAGCTGTTCCAAGCATACCATTTCTTAAAGCTCATGGCCTTTGCAGAAAAAGGGCAGCTGTCCTGTATAAAAAGGCGTAAAAGCTGCTAAAATACTTATAGGAGGAAGTAGCTAGAGCACACCCACTTGCCTAGCTTGCTTTTTAGGTTTATTCCCCTCACTTAGATCTGGAATACCCCAAAAGGATACTGCACTATATTATTACACAGTGGTATTTGCAACATTGATAACTGAGAGGGACAGGCAGATAAAGAGAGATATAGCTGGGGGATATGTTTGTGTGCCTGCTTGTGTGCATATGTTTGTTTGTCTGGGCATATGAATGCATATGATTATAGATATATCTTTGGGTCCAGAGAACTAGAGATGACTCTTAAGGAGACAAAAGTTACTTCCCTTTAGTCTGAATTTCTAGGTGGCTCAAGCCGAATTTCCCTCTTTTTTTTTATTACAGCAAGCAGCCAACATTGTACGGGCATTAGAATTATTTGTGAAAGCTGATGTCTTGAGTGGGGAGAATGCCTACATGTGTGCCAAGTGAGTTACTTTTTTTCCCCCTTGGCTTCCCTCTGGATTTCTCTGCTATGTGTATAAACGGTTTCCCTTAACGTAATTAGAAATATAGGTAGTTCCCATTTAACAGTGTTAATTGGGACCTGGTTAAGTGACACGATCTTAAAGCACAGCGTCATGTGTCTATGCTGACTTAGGCTGGCAGTTCCAGTTGTGATCGTTACGTGAATCCTGCACAGTTACAGCATCCCAGTCACAGGATCGCTATTTGTGACCTGCTGGCTTCCCCATTGACTTTGCTTGTTGGAAGCTGGCAGTGGAGGTCGCAAATGCAATCACATGATTGGGATGCTGCAACTATGGTAATTGTGAGCTGGTTGTGAAACACCTGAATTGTGATCATCTGACTGTGAGGATGCTGAACCCTTGAGGTTCGCCTTTAAATCTTCTTGTTCAGCACCATTGGAACTTTGAATAGTTGCTGAACAAATGATTGTTAACCAAGGCCTTCCTAAACATACACACACACACAGAGGGAAGGAGAGAGAGGAAAGGAAGGAAGGAAGGAAGGAAGGAAGGAAGGAAGGAAGGAAGGAAGGAAGGAAGGAAGGAAGGAAGGAAGGAAGGAAGGATCCAAACTGGATCAGTTACCAGAACCAGAGGTTTTATCTTCCGACATCCAAGACAAAACCTCCATGTCAAGACTCCAACTAATGAACCCAAGCAAATCAGAAATCTGAGACTAGGATCCTTCTCAAAGGTCTTCTTTATTGAGTACATCATATCAGCACAGCTTCAAAGGAAAACCACTTCTAAATCTTTCCCGTGGTTTCAGTATAAGTGAACTAGGAAATAACCCCATCTCCAAGTGTCACAGGTCACATTGGCCAATTGGATTAATTGGTGGGCTTTTCAGGCACTCCTTCCCCAACTTTATCTGTTGCTAATAGAGATGGCCTTGGTTTTCATGAGAAAGCTCTCTGTTGTGTCTAGTAAGGCATTCCAACCTCCTTCCCCCCCCTTCCCCCTCTGTGTGGCAACTGAGGAACAGAAAGTTGGTTACTGCCAGGTTTGGTTCGAAGTTGACACTCTGGTCCTGGTGATTGATCCAGATTGGATCCTGCAACATTATCCTGGGATAGGTATATTTGCCTTTCGTGAAAGAAATTGCAATAGCAATAGCACTTAGACTTATATACCGCTTCACAGTGCTTCACAGCCTTCTCTAAGCTGTTTACAAAGTCAGCCTATTGCCCCCAACAATCTGGGTCCTCATTTTACCCACTTCAGAAGGATGGAAGGCTGAGTCAACCTTAAGCTGGTGATAATCGAAGTGCCAAACTGCTGGCAGCCGGTGATCAGCAGAAGTACCCTGCACTATTGCATTGTAACCATTGCACCACAGCGGCACTTAGAAAGATTGTTTATCTTGTTTAACTATTTCTCTGCAACTCCTGTTGAGATCTAAAGGAATGGGAAAGCAAGGTCACCCCACCTAATCATTTATAAATTAATCAGTTGGTGGGGATGTGGTCATGGAGAAATAATCAAGTAAAAATGAAATTTTGATATCTATTTTTACATTTGGGATAGCTGCTTAATGCTTGAAGTCAATTGTTTTCCTAAATATTTAGAAACTATCCAGTGCACGTGACTTATTTTTCCTCAAGTAATTTGTCCTTAAAATGGAAGGATCTCTTTAAATTCGGTCCAAGTATAATAATGGAAGCAGGGGAGTTTTTAAAACCACTCTTTCTTTGGGGCGGCCTTAAATTTAGGGCTGTCTTCCTTTCGGGTACATGGCAGACTGAGATTTAGGAAGCCGCCCTTCCTAAGATGCTTCAAACTTGCCTCTGTTAGTAGCAGTCCAGAAGCTGCACCCTCTATTGTGGATAGGGACTGGCTCTGTGTTTCAAGTACTTCATGTTTTGAGCAGGTGCACAGAACTCACCCATTTCTCTTCCACGCAGGTGCAAGAAGAAAGTTCCAGCCACCAAGCGTTTTACCATCCACCGGGCCTCTAATGTCCTTACCATCTCCCTCAAGCGCTTTGCCAACTTCAGTGGGGGCAAGATTACCAAGGTGATCGGGAATGGGGGAGGAGGCGGTCCCTTCTCAGAAAGAGGGCTTGGGTGAACCCAGATGGCCAGTCCCTCTGACCTCCTTTAAGAGTGGGTGTCAATCTGTTAGGTAGCTCAATCCAATCTATAGATAGCTCAATCTATAGACCACTGACTTGAGGGGAGGCTGATGCTCTTCGCGCAGGTGGATAGAAGGTGGAACAGATTCTTACGAATTCTTTCCCTCTCTTATGTAGGATGTGGGTTACCCTGAATTCCTGAATATTCGTCCTTACATGTCACAGAGCAGTGGTGACCCTGTCATGTATGGCCTCTACGCTGTACTTGTGCACTCGGGATACAGCTGCCATGCAGGGCATTATTACTGCTATGTCAAGGTGGGTCTTTGTGGATACGTTGGGGGAGGGGAGGGGGGGGCTTTACTTCTATGCCTTTTGAGAAGTTCACAAAATTGCCATGTACCACCAGAACTGTTTTACTTTGTTTCCCTGTGGTTATCTATATAAAAGTGAAATACCACTCATGCATCATCACAAAATCTCCAGAATCGTAAAGCCTACAAATTTGAAATTTGGCACATATGTTCCTCTTGGCTTCTAGGTGCTCACTAAGAAAGGATTTTTTGAAATGACCATCAGAGCATTAGTATTTCGTACATTATTATTATTAACATGCTCTGATGCTAAGGAGTTCTACTCCCCCTCCCCCACCTGAAAAAGAAATCTGTTCCAAATGCAAAACACAAGCAGAGGAGAGGAGTTTCAGTTTCACAGCAGCAACCAGCTTTAGTACAGAACAGTTGAGCTAAGCCACGCCTAGGCTCCTTGCTGTCTCCTTGCTCACACAGCAAATTCTCTTTCAATTTCCAAACAGTCCTCAACTCTCACTGACAGGACGCTAGCCAGATGAATACCGATGGATGCTGGTAGGCA
The DNA here is from genome assembly GCA_033807585.1 of Hydrophis major. Lineage (NCBI taxonomy): Eukaryota > Metazoa > Chordata > Lepidosauria > Squamata > Elapidae > Hydrophis > Hydrophis major. Next base: position 184,033,340 of record CM066329.1, on the reverse strand, counting down.
GAGCCAGAATTCCCCCCCACCTTATTTTCCTCCCCAAAAACTAAGCCCGATCACAGTTTCATGGCAAAACAGAGCTAGTTCTTAATATCCATGCAGAATGTTTCTGTGTCTTGTGGTCCATCTCCAAGTTTTCTCAGTGATGGAAGAGCCTGTGATTTGGGGATTTTCTGAGATGCCCAAGCTACAGATTACTGGAAGTGATGTGACATCAAGCTCCATTGAGCTCAGTCCAGACAGTGATTGTCCTAATGCCTTAAGTCTAATAACATTAATTAGCCAGACACCAAAGGCAAAGTATATTAGGATTAGGTATGACATTATCACCTTCTTAGATAATCTCCAGTATTACTCTTTAGACATTGCTGTGCTTGGGCTGATTTGCCTGGCTTGCTGCTACTAATAAATGAATGAAATAAATGAATACCTGTATGGAATCATCTTTTGAGGATAATGATGATTTACTAGGGGGTAGTGATCAATTATTTTTTCTTTGTTTATCTAGGCTAGTAATGGGCAGTGGTACCAGATGAATGATTCTCTGGTACATTCAAGCAACATCAAAGTTGTTCTCAACCAGCAGGCCTATGTACTCTTCTATCTTAGGTAAGAGATGCTTGTGGTTCCTATTGGTTTTTCCTGCTTTCCCTTTGGGCGTTGTTGCTGTCACCCTGATATCCGAGCTGGTGTCTTCTAAGCCATTCTTGTTTTGTGCTTTCTTATTTTATGCCCTCTGAAAAGCTGGTGATATTTTATGCCCTCTGAAGCTGGTGGATTTTATTGCCTTCTACCTCAGGATCATTATCTAACAAAACCCAATAACCTTAATACTAGGGATGACCTAGTTGGCGCCATTGCAATTCTGGATGGCTGGGAAGTAGCCTGAGTGGCAAGCATCTCCTTGTACTACTCATGACCTGAATTGGCCTGGTTAATTATTGAGAAATGTGTTCAGTGTATCATGGTTCATCAGCCATCCTTTCTGTTAGAGGGAAGGACCAACATGCTTGCTGGGGGGGGGGGGGGGGGGGGAAGTAGTTCTGGGTCCAGTCCCCAGCACCTTCAGGCAGAGATGGAAAAGACTCCCACCTCTGATTTGCTGTCCATTGATGTAGACCAGGGGTCCCCAAACTTGGCAACTTTAAGACTTGTTATGATGACCCAGGGTGAGATACAAAATAAACACAGTCACAAAAAACAGGTGAATTCTGGGAGTTGAAGTCCACAAGTCTTAAAGTTGCCAAGTTTGGAGACTTCTGATGTAGACAGTACAGAATTTCAGGAAAACCTTTAGTGAAAAGTAAAGGGTCAGGCAAATTGATGAATAAGTTAATGAAATAAAATACTTTTCTTTAAGGATCCCAAGCACTAAGAAGAATCCTGAAGTACTTGTCTCCAAAAGCAATTGCTCAATGCCCAGCCGAACAAACTTTTCCTCCGATCACTTGAAGAAAAGTGCAACTAATGGTACCCTTGCCTCACCACTGATAAGCAAAGTGAGTGGCACCCCAGAGCCATGCTCCAAAATTGGTCTAACGCGTCTGAACTTAGGAGAGAAAACATGGGTGGGAAAATGTGCCTCCCGAGTGGTTAATTTTGGGCCACTGAAGAGGAATCTATATAATATAGCTATCAAGTAATGATGATCCACCCCCAGACAATAAAAAAATCTTGCTCTGACTTTAATTTCTCAGATCTGGCTGCTAGCTGTACAGCTGTATTGTTGCGAGAACTTCTGCGGAGATCGCAGAATTTCACTCTAATCTGTAGGAATTCCATTTAACTTATTTGAGTTGATCAAGTGGAGTTGAATCTTAAGATGGTTAGGTTAATATAGATAACAGTAACCTTATTTCATTTGGCATAGCCAGCTTTTCACCTTTCAGGTACATGTGTATGTGCCTGTTACGCAGATCATGGTGCAGTGGATACTTTTACTGATCCACCACTTCTGTCTATCTTCTCCGTAGAGACAAGATGCAATTCAGGTTAAGAAGACTTCAGACCCCAAGGAATCTGGTGTTCCTGTTTCCCGCAACACCTTTGTTTCCAACAACAAAACTCAGAATGGGATACTTCCTCCTCTTCTTCCCAAGCTCATACCTGCTGTTGGATTCTCATCTCCCAAACTCTCCAGTAAGCCTGCTTTCTTGGATGACTTGAGCAAAAGATCCAAGAAGCATCCACCCTTGTCTCTCAAAACTTCTCAGGACTTTGGTCAGACTGCCAGTGCTAAACTGGAGCTGGCCAAGCAGAGCTCCTGGGGAGGTAAGAACTTGGTGGCATCTTTGCAGCTGTCGAGCAGCTCTGGAGGAACCTCTGAAGCCAAAGCACACGAGGAAAGTACGGAGCTACCAAGCAAGGACTCCTCCTTGACATCTTCGTCATCTTCTAGCAGCTCATCTTCCTCCAGTCCAGCTCATAAGCCAATGAAGGGACTTTCTCAGGCCACAGTAGGAGCTGATGGCTACTCTTCCTCTCAGGAATCGGACTGTGTGTCTGGGAAACATGCTTCTGAGGACACCAAGTTTGCCAAGCTGAAATCCCCGTTGTTGGCTAATTTGGCCAATCTGGAGTTGGGAAGCACCATGTCACCCCCGCCTGCAAAGAAACTGGCACTTTCTGCCAGGAAGGTACGTTTGGGAGAAGGAATTGGGCGTGCCATTCTCTGGGATGGGGGTGGATGGGAGGTGGGGGAAAGAAGTGGTGGTGAGAAAGGGGAAAGCTTGATAAAGAAAAACCAGATGGCCTTTCTCTCAATAAAGGCACAATATGCTCAAGAGTCATCTACAGTTAGCCCTTGACTTACGTCCAGAATTGAGCCCAAATTTTTTGTGGTTAAGTGAGACATTTGTTAAGTGACTTTTGCCCCATTATATGACCGTCCTTACCTCAATTGTTAAGTGAATGACTGCAGTTGATCAGTTAATCACTAGCTGTTAAGTGAATCTGGCTTCTCCATTGACCATATTTGTCAGAAGGCCTCAAAAGGTGATCACATGGCTTTGGGACGCAGCAGCAGCGGTCATAAATATGAACCAGTTGCCAAGCATCTGAATTTTGATCACATGATCATGGGGATGCTGCAAAGTTTGTAACTCTGAAAAATGCTAATAAGTCACTTTTTTCGGTGTTGTTAACTTTGAATGATCATCAAATGAATTGTAAGTTGAGGACTACATGTATATGCGGGCAGTAACCAAAATGATACCTCATCTAGCAAGCTTGCAATGCCCCAGCGCAATAGACAGCATTTGTGGGAAGTATGCTTTATACTTGAAGTCTCTGTGCCAAGACTGTTTTTCCAAGGCCTTGGGGGTGAAATGTGTTGAGTTTGCTTCCCTCCTCCCTCCTCTTTCTGGCTATGAAGAGTAAGATGTAGAACCTTTTTGGTGGGTGGGGGAAAGAGCCATACTAGGCCATTTGAATGGCATGCTGAGGCTTGCATTCCAAGAAGAGCACAGGACCAGGAGAAAAAATAAAATCTAAAATGGATTGAATTGAACAATTAAGATGATATGAACTGACTTGAGAAGTGACAGATTTCCCTCTTTGGCCATGCGTTGATAACCCTCTTGACGGGGGCGTGTTTTGAGGGAGGCCTCTTGGCTTTGTGAGCAGCCCATGGCCCTGAACCGCAGCCTGTCCACCCTCCTGCTGCCTCTGCTTGGAAAAAGAGGGAGAGAGAGAGACCCCTTGGCTTCATTAGGCCAGAACAGAGCAAGCTTGGCAGGGGTGTGACCTTCAGGGGTAAAGCTAGCATGTCCTGGGAAATGGGGAGGTGTCAGTGGCCCATTATTTATTCTAACACATCTTCTGTCTTTTGACATGTCCTTCCTTGTTTTCCCTCTGTTTCTAACCACAAACACTTTTCTGATTCTTCTTCCCCTCCCTCTTCCCCCCCTACTTCTCTTTGTTTTGTGCCCACCCTCTCTTCTTATGCCACCCGCTGTCCCTGGGGTCATGGAAACCTCCTTTTAGACCACCAAGTTTTTATTTATGTCGATAACTACAGGGCAGCAACACCCTGCGGAAAGTGAGCGGCAATGAGCATCAGGCACCGCCCCATTCCCCCCCAGTTGCCACATATACCTCCCAATTCGTCTGCGCTGCTGCACTTGTCCAATCCAGGTAAGCTATGGCCAGTAGGGCTTCAAGGTGAGACAGACTGCTTCATAAGTGGTCCATGTGCTATTGGAATACGGGTATCTCAATAAGGCCTTTTTGTTTGTTAAAGTCTTTGTTGGAATCCCTCCTGGGGATTATTTCTGGGTTAAAAGCCGGCTAGCTCAGAGGAATCTGGTTGGTTCAGGTGCTTTTTTGATCCATGTTCTGGAACCGAAAATTGCATCCACAGAGGTGAAGCATCATTTCTTCAGCTAGAAATGATGCCTGAGAATGGTTTCTAGTTGCATAATTTAATATTAGTAAGTTCTGTTTCCTCCATCCCCTGGAAGGCTTTTATTAGAGCTGTAGTGGTGCCATGGTTAGAATGCAGGATTGCACGCTAATTCACCTCACTGCCAGGAGTTCGATGAAGATTGACTCAACCTTCATCCTTCCAAGGTCGGTAAAATGAGGACCCAGATTGTTGGGGGCAATATGCTGACTCTATAAAACAGCTTAGAGAAGACTGCAAAGCACTGTGAAGCGGTATATAAGTCTGAATGCTATTGCTATTAGGATAGAGAAATTGACCTGTGAACCGATCAGCTGCTTACCTATAATTTCTAGTTATAAATATATTTTGTAGCAAAAGATCAACCTCTGGAAACAAAATGCAGTCCTGCTGCTGAATAGTAAATGCTTCACATACTAATTTTTTTAAGTAAATTGAGCAGATGGTGTAGGTCAGTTTATTTAGCAAAAAGACATAGGATGTGCATTTTTTTAAAAAAAATAGGAACTAGTGTAGATTAGACGTCTGCCACAAAAAAAAGGAGAGCTCTAGGGCAAAAGGCGCAACTAGATTAATAGAATGATGGAAATATTGAAGAGAAATGCCTTCTAGTCATTTAGACGTAGACTAGAAGTAATATGGGACAGCAACATTTCATTCCCATCCTGCCTTGAAACATCACTATTCTTGTGCACTATAAAATACCTTCAAATATATCTGCAAAGAGAAAAACAAATTAGTGTTCACATCGATCTTGATTTATTATAATAATTTGGGAAATAAGCCCCAGTTAACTAGTTTGCACATAATACATAAGTCGTAACCATGCAAGCCACTTTAAAGATCCAGCATGATGTGTGACCCAGTCATTGTTACATAACATGGAGACTCCAGATTTGGCAGTGAAATAAGGAAATAGAAATTCTATAATTGGAAAATCTCCATGCTTGGAAGTATGTTAGTTGACAATCCTGCTTTTATGCGCAGCTATATGATTCTCTTTGGTTGGGAACTAAAGTGGTGTGAAATCTTCAATAGCTCCAGTTCTGGAATTGGGATAATTTTGATCAAAGTTTGTATTTGTATCTTTTGAAAAAGGGAAAAATGTAATTCTAATCTTCACCTAGAAGCAATCAGATATGTGATAATGCCATTCTGTTTGTACATTGAATTAGGGAGATGGTTGGCACTGACCCTTAGAGAATTGCAACAGCAATGATATTTTCCAAAGATTTTCAGAGCTTCAGAATCTGCTGGGTCTTCTTAATTGTATGTTTATGTGGTTCTCTAGGGTGCTCTCACCTGCTTCCAAATCTTCAGTATCTCTACAAACAGCCGACAGTCCCTTTGCCAACTTCATGCCCTCACCCAGCTTCAAATCATGCTGCCCCTCTGCTGCCACCCGTCTCCCATCACCTCTTGTGCCCACCTTGGCACCACACCTCTCTTATCCAGACAACAGCAAAGAGCCACCAGTTGTCAGCAGTAAGAAGAAAAAAAGGAAGCATAGCTCTGCAGTGGAAGAGCAGGATGACCATGGTAGCCAAAACATGAAAGACTTCAATGATGAGAGGACTTGGCTCTCCAGTCCTCCTAGCAAGAGGAGGCAATTTGAGGAAAATGGCAGCATTGTGAGCTCCCCTGCACAGGAAGCCAACTTGGTGAGGACTAGGAAGGGGGAGGAAGAGAAAAGGGCTGAAGATGATGCAGCAATAGCTAGAAGTTCCATCCAGAAGAAGAAGAAAAAGAAGAAGAAAAGGCTGCAGCAAAGGGAGGAAGACTACTCGTCTTTGTTGTCCCCTGTGAACTGGTAAGTGCTTGGCTGGTTGTCTCAAGTCAAGGTTTTACTTGACCAGTTGTAATGTTATGTGGGGAAGACCTTGGAAGGCAGGCCAGACAGTTGTTGCCTAGGGAATGATAAGAGATAGCATAGCCCACAGCTGGATACTGGGCTGGGCAAAGAGGCTTGGAAGGAACCCTGCCTAGTTTCTCAGGCTCTAAAGGAGATAGCATGAAGATTGTACTTTCAGACTTGCAAGATTTTCTTAAAAGTAGCTTTACAGTGGAGAAGAATTAGCTTCTCTGGTCAGGTTTCTTATCTGGTCTACTGGTGAAGCTGACAACAATTTAAAAAAAAAAACACCCTTTTCTCTGTTATGTACAGCTGCTCTCCTCCACCTGAAGTCAGCTCCTGTAGGACAAAGAAGAAAAAGAAAAAGAAGAAGCAATTACTTTCACCCAGTTCAGACAAGAGCACTTCTTATGGAGAGAGTGAGCACCACAAAGATAAGCAGAGAAAGATATTGCATTCTCATGTGGCTGAAGTCTGTAGCCCCCGGGAAGAACTAAATGAGAATGGACTTTCTGTAGCTGGAGACAGCCCTCCAGGTTGGTAATACACCTGCATCAAAGTTGATTGGGTAGGGGAAAGCAAGGGAGGTCAAAATCTGGATACTGAATGTATTTAGGTCACATCCCCACCTAAAATAGTTTCGTGGCTTCCTTTATGTAGTGTAGGTGACCTTCCACTTGCTGCATTCAAGCTGAATTGTAAATAAAAATCTATTACATCATCAGGAATGAGAGCGGATGTCTATACATCCAAATTAAAACAGAAGCATCTGTTAGCACCAGTATATTGTATTAATTCCAAGATATTTTTGCCAAGATCCTTTTGTGTCGCTAGTGTTTATACCCAAATCTCATTTGGGGATTTCACAGATTAGGCATCTGTTCCTGGATAAAGCCACGTTGCTAGCTTTTCATCAGCCTTGTTTGAAAGATGTAAACAGCCCCTCTCTTCCCTGCACACAGACATGCACAGATATTCTGAAAAAGAATGGATTCGGGGGACAGATTCTGGCTATAAATGCTTGAATTACAACACACTATTTCATGAGATATTTAGTGCAATGAAGAATAATTGGCAGAACTAAAATACTTCAGTATGTGCCAATGTCTTAAATGTGTTCACCTTGAACGTGAGAAATTTGCCTGTCATTCCACTGAATTAAGAATGCACTGCCCTAAAGGAACATTTTATGGATGTCCTTCTTGAGGAGCCAGATTGTTGGGGGCAATAAGCTGACTCTGTAAACTCCTTAGAGAGGGCTGTAAAGCATTGTGAAGCGGTGTGTAAGTCTTTTGCTATTGCTACCTGCTTTGGTCATCTGGCAGGAAAGAGAAGAGTTGCATGTACATCTCTTACATTCATATGCTCTTCACCTTTTTCTTCTCACAACAGCATTGGCTTGGGGCAACCAGCTTAGACATAGGGACAAGTTCTCCCTCAATATCCTGAGCCCAAAGAAGGAAATTATGCAGCACGAATGTGGACCAGTCGATGTAGTTCAGGAACTACTGAAGGATTCTTTGGATAAAGCTTATGGAAAGCAAGGTACACTCAGTACATTTGGAATTCCCTCCTTTTCCAGTTACAGCTTTCATGAGGACTTTGGAAACCTTTCTCACTGGGAACATGCATGTTCTTCCAAGTTTTTACTGAGTCACACTGCTGCATGCTCGTTACTAACAATTTTTGTTGTATGTCTTGTAATTCACTTTCTAATGAAGATAAAGGAAAAAGGGGGGCAACACATTTACAGGTAATTAATGATGGCAATTGGAATGTTTGTTAGTAACAACCACGTCAGTTAGGGGCAGAAATTCCTGCACTTCCAATTGCCAATGTTAAGCAAATCACCAAAGGCACCATGTGATTGTCGTTAGTGACTTCCTGCTGGCTTCCCCAATGACTTTGCTTGTAGGAAGCGGGCAAAAACGTCACCAATAATGATCATGTGACTGGGACACTGACTAACCTAAGCATGAAGACTGATCATAACTAGTAGTCTTTCAGCACTGTCATAAGTTCAAACAGTTGTTGAGGAACTGGTCATTGAATGAAGATCATCTATATAAATAAGGAAAGTTACAGTTTGCAAAATATAATGAAATGTGATCAAACTAGCTGTTGGCCTAGCAGGCTCTGAATTCTCTAGCCAAATTTGATATCTAGCAGTAAATTATAACCTGAAAAATTACTACCTAACATATTTCTAACTTCTTCCATCAGAATCGTATTGTAGAAACTTTGGGAGCTAAGAAAAGACCTTTGAATAGGATTTAGAATATACGGGAATTGCGGTATCTGCCATCTCACATCTGATGGGCGGCTCATGAAAGGGAGCGAAGGGAAGAGAAACGACAGGAAGCGAAGTTTCCTCTTGATGAGCGCGCCCCGAATGTCTTGGCACACGCTCTTTTATTGTGCTTTTTTACAAGAAAATGATTTAATCAAAAAGCTCAAGTCAAACATGTTAATCTCATCAGGATGTGCATGTTTACAAAGCTGCATACTGGACAGATTATTTACAAAGTGGATAAGCTTATTAACAAACGTCTATCTCCTTGTCTCTTGTACGTGCCTTGCAAAGGTCACTGAAGAGACAGAAGTTAATGATTACACGTGAATGATACAATGTTACAAATGCTTGAATGATACATAGTTGCAATGATACATAGTTGCAAACACATGAATGATACATAGTTACAACAGGGAATGACTCATGCAAAAATTCTATCTGATTTCTGATTCTTCAACTACTGGAAATGTGCCAAGTTTGGAATGGTCTTTGCCATCCTAAATCATCAAGGACTCATATTTCATTTAATGAAAGAAAGCAAAAAATAGTTCTGTTATTTTGTGATGGCCTCCTGAGGTTTACGATGGCGACGTGTGAATGTAAGCTGCTTGTACTTCTGAAAATAGTTGCTTGCTTGATTCTTGAGGGCAGAAATAAGGAATCCATTGTAAGCTGAAATAAAGAGGTTGGATGCTGCCACTCTCAGCTCTACTTTTAATCCACAGTTTTCACATGGAATGGTGAAGCATCTGCTATCAGCCAGGATGCCATACATGATGCTATATGGTCCCAGAAGCAGTCCATCCTTGATGATTGGGATGAAGAATTTGATGGTGGAAAGGTATGCAGCCATTTCGTGTGAGCCTAACCAGTGCCCCAACTCCACTATTTGGACTCAGTTTCAAAATTTTCTGTTTGGAAATTCATACTTTTGGTAAATATGCATGCACGTGGAGAATTACTATGATAATATATTTTGATCAGGAAATACACAAAACAATAATGTAAGTCCAAGAACATAACCCAAACTTTTGATCATGTGGCCTTTATGCATACCAAGTTACATTCTGCTTTAATATGAGAGACAATTTATTTTTCTCTGCCCCTGCCCATGTCAGGCTGGCAAGATCATTTATTTGATGGTTTCCATTCTGTGAATGGAATAAGTTCCACTTTTAATGTGAGTGATGGGAAGGTCAGGTCTACATTTGCAAAACAGACATTGTTGTGACTAGAAATAAGCATTTCTCCATCCAGTGGAAAAAATAAGCATAATTTTCACTGAACATACTACAGAGTTCAGATAGTTGGTGAGAGTAGAAGATAAAGTAATATAGCCTGTGGATATGTTAGATCTTGGATTCAGTTAGAACCCCATAGTAGTAAATCCCGATGCTTCTGCTTCTCCGACACTTTTTCCCATTGTTCTTTAATATAGTAAATATTAATATAAATATACAGTAGTAAGTCTTGGAAAAACCTGGAAAGCTTGATCTTGGTCTAGAACACTGGTTTTAGGAAGAAGTGAAGGCTTGAAAATACTTGTAGCAAATTCAGTTTTTGTTTTAAAGCCAGGCTTTTCTAGAAAAGTATTGTCCACTCTACAGTGTTTTGTATTTCTGTAAGATAATTCCTGTATCACAGTTGCAGTATCAGGAATTAGACTATAAAACACAGTCTTCTTATTCATAGGTGAAAAAAAGTAAGAAGTTCAAGCGTGAACGGAGGAGAAACTACAATGTCTTCCAAAAATTGCAAAGCAGACGTAACTTCTGGGCTGTGACACATCCAGCCAAAGTAGCTAGCTTGAGCTATCGGCTTTGAAAGGTAAATAAACTGAACACCCTATTGGCAGAAAGATGGGGTGGCATTGATGATGATAGCAGTGGTTCTCAACCTATGGTCTGGGGGCCTGTGATATCATTATCAGATAAATCTTGGAAAAAATGTTATCTTGACTTGTCATGGTCCGTGCCACAAAAGGTATTTAAAGGGGGCCTATGGTGAAGAAAAGATTGAGAACCAATGATGATAGTTATTTTATATGGAACTGCTAAAATGGAGTAGGAAAGGGCCAGTTATAAGGGAACGAAAGGTAACTAGTGTCCATGATGGGTAAAAATGCTATGTATTATTCAAAAGAATATTTTACATTGTTGGGTTGTGTGGAAATTTGTATTCAGGTGGCAAAATATGACTTGGAGCACGCAGAAATGCACAGGCCTGTTTATCCATGCTTCACAATTGACAAATGATTCTGAGAAAACATGCATTTAGTTTAATGCTTTCTTGACAGATGTTACTTGCACACCTATGTCTACTTCCGATGGAGATCTCAGCACAGCATTGATAAATAATCCAAACAGAAATATCTTAAGCATGCGCTACACAGCATAACTATTGTTCTGGGTTTGCCCCCCTTGGTTTTACATATATATCATTGGATATAGTTAAACTGCAGTTGTGACTTTTTTTTTTTTTTTTTTGGCATTATCCTGGATGTGGAAGATGCATTTTGGCTCTGAAGTTAGGGAACACGAGTGATGAAGTCACTTCATACTAATTCTACCATTCTTTCCCCTTTTGGGTTTGAAGCTGGGATCATGTCATTCTGATTCCACAAGGATGAGGACTTTTCTGTGTCATTAATTTCATTTCCATTTCCACCTAACAGGTGAGTCTTGGCTGAAGAAATGCAGTGGTCAACTTCTAAAACTGTAGGAGCTCCAAGTGATCTGAATCAAGTCACCAGTTGCCACTTCTGGGGAGAAAGGCCTCTTTTTGCCTTGAGTAGGGTGCTGCTATTCAGTGTGCTAGGATGTCGCATCGCTTCTCTACAGCCTCTGGAGAAAACAGGTTCTTGACCTTACTATATCAGGGGCGCTGCAAGATCCCATGCCAGTAAAAAGCCACTGTCCCAGGGTAACTTGATGTGGATGGAGCATAGGTCAGCCCTTGGAAATGAAATGATGTGGATGGAGCGCAGTCAGCCCTTGGAAATGAAACTTTTTGCTGCTCTACATCCAGAAATCTGATGAGCTGTGACACCCTCAGCAGCCTTTCCTGCCAGGAGAACTTGAAGTAAACTGAGAATTCCACCTGGTTTCTAAGATTATTGCCTGAAATGACACTTATCCTTTCCTCACTTACAGCTATCATTATGAGTATTAATTTGTATGACTTTTCTTTACCTGGGCATGACCTGTCCCTTGTTTCAGCCTTTCAGATGAGCATAAATTCTCACCATCACGAACATTTTTTTTCCTCTGGAATTCTCCACCACCTATTCTTGCTGCAGACGATCTTTGAAACCGAGTTCTGTTCCGCAAGAAAAGCTGGTGGTCTGATTGGCCTGCCTTTATTAAACATGATTTTAATTAGTGACATTCTGAAGGAGCTTGGAGTCTATTTATTTATTGATGAATTCTTATGATTATGGGCGTATAAACTGAAAACGGAACTTTTGAAGGTCCTTTCATATAAAAAACAACATTGCATATCCTAAATTGGGAACTCCTGAAGTAGGGCATCTGAATATTCAAGTACATATCTATCTTTGCTCTTTTTCCATCTTTCTGCCCTTGTGCAAATTAATTTCTGGTGGGCATTGTTGCACAGTTTGATAGGCAGAAGCGGAGTCTTCTAGAAGATCTGATTCACGCAACAGATTTAGTGTTCGAAAGAGGCTGACTGAATCATTGCTGCTTTAGCACTAAGGCAGAATCTGTTTCTTGCCCAATTTAAAAGGAATACTAGTTGTCTGCAAGATTTTTTTAATGAGATATTTCACCAATAGAAAAAGGGATTCCTTTGTACCTGTTGTTTACAATACAATTGCTGCTATCTCTAAGGCTGATATATTTCATCTGTCATTTGCCAATTCTGCATGGTCGCTTCTGAGGGGCAGTCCATGTGCACTCCATCCATTCTGCATCTCTGTTCTCCATCCATTAGCCTTTTTAGCATTGGCATCTGTTTTCTCTATTCACAAATGGGGTGTGAAGCTTGAAAACAATTATTTCCACTGCATAACACACAAAAACTGTTACCAATTTTGGCCCTTGTATCTATTTTGGGCTCACAATTAAGACTGTTTTTCCTCTGATGGACTCTGGGCCTCTTACTTCTCTGAGGGGAACAGGGTCTTCTGTTTTACAGTCTTCTGCCAATATGTAGATACCCTGAACATGGACACACTTTGCACCTCATACTGGGGTTTAATGTTAACAGCCCACATTGTAGCAACGGTTCATGGTGCAATAAAAGAATGTTTTGTGTATGTGTCCTGTTTTTTTTTCAGTCTGTCTGGCCAGGTTCTTATGGCTTTTTTTTATCATGTCTGGTGAATTTAGAGATTAAGAAGGTCTAAAAAGAAATGATCTTAGACATCCAGTTTTCAGAGATTACTAGTAGTACCAAAGAGAGAAACAACCATTGTTACATTGAAAAAAAAAAAAAAAGCTTTTTTGAAGTGGAAGAGTTTAGCTGGTTGTTACTACACCCAACACATGTTTTTAAGTATTGTGTGTGTATTGAGGGTATCCATTATGCTGAAATTTTACAGTTACCCCACAAACACACATATCTTTCCAGGGGGTCAGTAGCAAGAAGCAGTAGCTGAGAGTTAACTTTCATTTCCTTTAATTTATGCAATACATTGCTACTATTATATGAATATTATTAACTCCTCCTTCTACTTGCGATTGTGATAGAAACACTGGATAAATTATATACTGTATGGAAGGTGGGTTTTTTTTTTTTGGTAAAATTAATTAGTTACCAAAGACATGGAAGAAAATGAAGGTTTAGAAACAGCTTTTGAATTAGATTCAGCAGAACTGTGATACAGTTTAGGAGAGGTTAGATCACTTCAGGCGGAAAAATTAGCTCATGAGCAGAGAACTTATTTGGCCCCCTGATATCTTGTTATGCATGGGGGGAAAAAACCTCCAGTGTAAATCCTAGAGAACCAGTGCCCGCTGTCTCATGTATTTAATAAACTATGATTTTGTCAGTGTCACATAGAGGTTCAGAAGTTGCACTAGACCTAGGAAATTGAAGTTCAAATTCAATCCCAGTCATGGAAACTCATTGGATGATTTCAATCCAGTAACTTTTTCTCACAACTGGCTACCATTGGAAAGAGGAGTGTTTTGATTGTTCTTTCAACTTCTAAAGGAGTGTATAGAATTGTTAGGGCTGGATGGGACCTTCAAGGTCCAATCCTCTGTTCAACGCAAAAATCCTTATACTATCCCAGACAAATGGTTTTCCAATTTCTTCTTTAAAATCTCCAATGATGAATCACGCACAATTTCTATGGGCAAGCTGTTCCATTAATTGTTTTCACTGTCAGGAAATACCTATTTCCAGGTTGAATCTCCTCACAAGCTTCCACTCATTACACCTTGTTCTGCCCGCAGGTGTTATAGATAATAAATTGACACCCCCCTCCCCTTCCCTCTGACAGTCCTAGTATTGGAAGATGGCTGTTACCCCTAAGCCTTGTCTTCCTTATGAATTTAATAATTAACATAACCTCTTTATTTAGTATTTAGACCCTGTCAACACTAGTTTTGATGGAATAATGGCCTGGTTTGTTTTGCATCAACTTCCTCTATATATTCTAGCAGCAAGGCAATATTTTGGATTATAGAACACAAAACAATAGAGGTAGTAGAATTCATAACTGGTTGCTCAAATATTTTAATCTGGTCTTAAGCATGCAATTGTTGCACTGTTTTTTTAAAATGTGTTTTTCACAAAAAAAACATTTGAAGTTAAATAGGGATAACAAATGTGTTTTCTAAGAAAAGACACATTTGTGGGCATGTCCTTGAGCTACCTGGTATTGAAGCAGTAATGGTAATGGTTGTTACTGAGATCAGAATCAAAGATGGAGATAAACCATACTTGCAAACCATTCCTCCTCCCCCCCCCCCAAAAAAAACCTAAGAAGGAAACAAAAAGACCCAAACACATCCTCTCCAGCAGCCAACACTCAGATTACCAGACAAACCAACAGAAAACAATACCCTAATCAAGGAACTACCAAGGAGAAAACTATACCCCCACCAACACTGGCAGGACAAGTTATTGTATAGGGAAACCTCAGACTAGCTAGTACTGATGTGACTCAGTTAAATAATGAAATGTCTGCAAGCAATCAAGCTTAGAGAACACCAAGGACTCCACACATCCAAATTATTTAGCTAAAGATATATAAAGGCAATATCTAGTTGAACTACTGTTTCTGATTCATCTATTCCCCAATAATATTGAGGGAATATATTTATATTCCCATAGGAACTACAATTCCACTTAGGAATGCAGTGTATATTTTGTCAAAAACTAAAGCATTGTGCAGACCTAAAGGCTCTCAAAGAAAAAGGAAGTATGGTTTAAGAAAAGCCATTAGAAGATCTACAACAATCCAGTAGAGGTTTGCCATCATTATAAAAGGATGCCTTATAGCTTCCCACATGGTACAATTACAAGTTGGTATTTTGCCTGCCGATGTTGGGACAGGAAATGTTGAGAATATTTTGTTTGGCAGTAATTTATAGAAAAGCCTTCTCACACTTTTAAAGATTATTGTAGTATATCCTAAGGTGCAGTGGGTAAAAGAGACAACTTTCACAGACACAAAAGAGATTAAGCATTTTTAAACATCCAGAAATTATTTAGAAGTGACTCAGACACTCCTCCAATTCACTGAAGTACAAGAAGGAGGTACAGCATAGTCAGATTTTTAGGATTGTGATATGATGGTCTATCCCAATAAAAGTACTTTTATCTTCCTGTGAAGTGGATTTCCTACTCTGGTATACCTAGCGGGCCAGATATAAGGTAATGGGCATGTGTGATGTCCATTACTCCAAAGACAAGAAGTTGGCTGGAATAAACATGAATGTATTCTTTATGTTCATGTGAGACATAAACTTGATTCAAGAATATGTATCATCAAATTGGTGTAAACATTCAATGTCCACGAAGATTTTCTCCATTACAATTTCCATGCTGTTTATAAGATTTAAAGGGAGACTCATATGAATGTCAAAGTATGTTTTAAAAATGTAATAAGGTTATATAATGCTCCAATCATAGGCAGGACTTGGGCATTTGGTACCTGGGGTGGATATTTTAATTGGTCCTCCACACTTAAAAGAAATCAATAGCACAAGTGAAAGTGATTTGGTATGATAAAATATTAACAGAAACATGCCCCCACCCAATTTCCCAATCATGAATTAACTGTACTGTTTTTTAAAGAAAGATCTAATATGTGGCCAATTATATGAGTTTTATAATGACTTAAGACAAAGTTATGGCTGTTATGTAGGACAAAAATTCCTAAGCTACTCCCAATCTGACCCCCAGAACATGGAAGAAATGTATTTCTGGGGAATTCAATCACCAGCCTTGGAGGTCAGATCAAGAAGCTACTGGGTAGACAGTCTATCAGCAAGACCCCCCCCAATTTGTCCCTAGCCTAGAGCACATGTAGAAACCTGAATATAATTGGATAGTACTTGACATTTACATGATCTTTCAACTGAAAAACAACATAATTGGAAGATGGTAGCTTTAGGTAGGAGTGAGGAAGTGGGGCGGTGCAGACCTACCAGTCTCCTATTTCATCCCCCAAACTCCACAGCAATTGTTGCTAAATTCTCCTTTCCATTCTAATACAGCAATAGGAATGACATACTGTATTATTTACCCAACAAATTCTCTGCTATCTGAATTCCCACAGGCTCATACCTGTGACACACCTTTTTCAGTTGTGAAGTATGGTGCTGAAATAGATCAGTGAA
The DNA here is from genome assembly GCA_033807585.1 of Hydrophis major. NCBI lineage: Eukaryota > Metazoa > Chordata > Lepidosauria > Squamata > Elapidae > Hydrophis > Hydrophis major. Next base: position 184,016,982 of record CM066329.1, on the reverse strand, counting down.
CAATCAGCTGTAGCATTCTGGATCAACAGCTTTTATATGTCATGAATGAGCAGGGCTGCGTTTTTATTGCTGTTAGAGGTCTCACACACTTGCAGACCATTCTCAACACCTCCACCGCCCCAATAGCAAACAGGGAAAAGAAGAGGTTCTGCAGAATTTCTGTACATGAGAAAAATCACAGCTAGGGAGAACTTTCCAAAAATGTGGCATGGTTTTGTGGGTTCAGAGCGGGATGGCTTCTGAGGGGAGCAGTACCAACCAGAGTCCTTTCAGCCTTGGGAGGAGTTTTCTTTCAGCAGAGCTCAACCTGCCTTGTATCAGCTGTAAGTTTGTTGTAGCTGACTCTGATCAGTCCACCTTCCTCTCCATCATCAAAGGTTAGTTTGAGTGCATCAGGTTTGATTATAGGGCTCAAATACTAGCTGGGATGTAGACTACATTTGCACACTGATAATGACTGAGCTGACACAACTAAGCACAGTGAGTTTTTTTTTTAATTTCAAAGATGTAGAATATCTGAACTAGCATTTATTGGAAAGGTTTTGCAGAAAAATAGAAGCAGGATCATTGTTATTCCTTCTCACTTTTTTCTTGATTTTCCAACACAACAGGATTTATGTTGAACTGCTATCATAGATATGAATGTATCTTTTCTTTTATTAGACTGAGAGCATTTGCACCAAGACAAATTCCTTATGTGCCCAATCACACTTGGCCAATAAAGAATTCTATTCTATTCTATTCCTATTTAAAAATGACAAGGTATCCTTGCATGAAAGGTAATTTTGCCAAACCAACATCTTCTGTGCAATGGGTGATATCCCAGCATTCAAAATTCTACTTCACGTTGCAGATGATTTTCTTCTTTCCTCTACTAAATCTTTAGGTTCCTCCCCAATACAGTTTCTTCTGGGGCAGTTTTATTTGATGCAGTTTTTTTTTTTTTTAAATAAAACAACCCCACTCAGCTAGAAAAACAGCTTCCTGTAATAATTTACAAAATCACTTTCTGCATTCCCGCTTCCATTGTAAAACTACCCGAGCCCGACTCACGAAAATAGGAAGCGAGGAAACTTTAAAAAAAAGAGAGAGAGAGAGACAATGGGACCTTTAAAGCTATTCTTAGGAAAATTCTGGATTCGAGGGCTTCATCGAAGAACGACATGGCGAACCAGAAGGGCGGAGTACTTGGCTTCGAGGGGGGCAAAGTCTACCCCGCTCCCGAGCAGGAGCAAGTTTTGATAGCTCCCAACTCTCTGAATCTCTGTTGCCGTAGTAGAATGCTACGACACAGATGAATGAATAATTACAATTACAATGAATTACAATCAGAATTACAATTAATTCCCAAAGCAAATAGCGTGTGGATGTAAGTGGCTCCGCCTATCTTTGGTCGCCTTGGGACATCAACCCCACAGTCCACTGTGCCCTCCCGCAGCCAAGGCGTGTAGTAACCTGAAATCCCCATCCCCTCGCGGTCTGAACGGCTTGCCAAGAGGCCGTAGCCTCTCTCTCCCTCCAGCAGGCGCACCTCCGAACCAGCAGAAACCGCCGCTTCCTTCCTTCTCAGCCTCTTGGGTGGGGCTTGGCGACATTACGAGCCCTGAAGCGCGGCCTCCATCACGTGGCCCCAAAGAAGCCGAGCCTCTTTTCGAGAGGCTGAGGAACTTGCAGAGAGGTTTGGCGGCGCCTTCCCATTGCCGCTTCGGCAGCCGTTCAACTCCGCTTGGTAACATGGAGGAAGAAGACGAGACCGCCGGTTTCGGTGAGCGAGTGAATGAAGGGCGGGCGGGGGAGCAGCGCTTCTCGCCGAGCCTGCATCGCGGAGGGGAAAACGAAGCATTCGTCTCCGGGTGGCAGTAAAGGGGGAGTGGCCCTCATAAGCGCAGCCAAACTGTCCTTGGGATCCAGTGATCCCCCCATCCCGCCCTGCCCGGCTTCTCCTGGCTAGCGGGATCGCCTTCGGTGGTTCGCAAGGAGGCGAAGCGGCAATCGGGCAGAGAAGAGCCGAGAGCCATGGGGCTGATTTCAAAGGGCGAAGGGATTCGCAGGAAGGAAGGTGTGGGGTTCGGTGACAAGAAGATCAGCCGCACCGTCTCGGGCGTCGGGAACGTGCTGGGCGAGTGACCGGGGACGAGGTGGGTGGGGGGCCTCCAGGCTGCCTTGTTGTTGGGGGGGGGCAGTAGTCTTGAGCTGGGCGGCTTTCCGATCGCGACCGGCAGCTGCCGTGCCCTCTGGCACGGGGCAAAGACAGCTGTTCTTTCTCGGGGACGAGAAGTTCGGCGTGGAGTTGCTGGCAGCGATGGGGTTGCGGAAATGGCGTGTGGCTCTTTTGGGCAAGGACTCCCTTGGAAGCGCGGCAAATTGGGGATGGGGGAAAGCAACTAACCGTCGAGCGGCCGTTTATCCGCTGGGCTGTTTATGAACAGCGGGGGGGGGGGGGGGGGGCGAGAGGTGAAGGGGGCGGGCGAGAGGTGAAGGGGGCGTTGGGCATGACAGCAGGGGAACAGCTGCAGTGGATGGCAGCTGCTTGCTTTTGCTGCCTGCCGGCCTTGCTCTCTTACGCCAACCAGGCTTCAGACTGCAGGAGAGGAAAGGTGCTGTCGTCTTTTGGGCCTTGGTAGTGCTGCTTGACTGCTGTACCCTGCTGCCAGCCTTTGCTGTCATGCCACTCTTGTGAGCTCTCAGTGGACTGAACGGAAGTGGTGTGAGCTCCATGTCTAAGTTCTGGCTGTTCAGCCTATTGTGTGATGTCTGGGAGGCCTTGGACCTTAGCTAAGCCCTTTTCTGACCAAACTCAAAGGAAAGCTTTAAATAGGTTATGGGTTTTCTGACCTAGCAGCAAGAAGAGTATGCAGCTCACAGCTTGGCATTGCTCAGAAACTGTGCAGCAGGATACTTTTTCTCCCTAATCTGCTTCCCTGGCTTCATCCTGGCAAAGGAGCAACACACATCCAGGCCTGGAAGGCTCTGAAGCTGTTGTCAAGGCAAAATTCTGGCATGTTTTGCATAAAAAAGAGAAAGGGATAAGACTTATTTCCTAACTATGCTGTCATAATAAATAAGGAACTGGAATAGATTCAGCAATGCTGTGATCAGTGTTGCTAAAACTTCAATATATGTATTTTCTGCAAAGCTGTCTTACATTGAGAAACAAGCCTTCATTCTTCTGTATTTATAGCTTAACTCTTGTCACTGTTCAACAACAGGCATCCAAGTTAGCATGTTATTCTTTCTCATTCATAACAAGTGTGCATAGCCCTAGGAAAGAGATGTGCAGTTCACATAGTGATCCAGAATATATATAAAAAATACATGTTTCTTTTGGGCTTATAAATAAAGCATGAGCCCAGTTCTACAGACTGCTTCAAAGAGACTGTGATCCTTCCCTTACTCAACCTGGTATGTGTGACAATACAATGGAGGGACTGCCTTAGCATTGTCTTTATAATTAATTTCAAACATGTTAGCTCTAAATTCACTGACATTGTGAACGTTGAGAGCATCTCTGCAGTGTTGTTGCACCAATCAGTGTGTATGACCCAGTTATGGGTGAGTAGCTGACTTACAGATTTCCCCAGTGAAGTTCGGCATTCAGATTTCTGCATTGGTGAAGTGATAGAGGCCTGCTTTGTTTATTTGGCATATTCTGTCACAGAAACAACACCTGGAATTTATTTAAATGTTGAGTTAATATTGTGGGTGCTCACACCAGAATTCCTTTTAATATGGATGGGGTTGAATTTGTGGTTTCCTCAGAAATCAGCTTTGAATTTGAATGGCTTTGATTTAGAGCAGCTTTGGACACATCATTTAATTCCAGAGAGCTGGACTGGAGATGAAAGACATGGGAGCTGCAGCTGGTACTAGAGAGGGAAGCTGTGTGCACATACGCCCCTGCCATCCGCACACTTGTTCTTGATTGATCTGTACATGAACATTCCAGCTGTGTTGCAGACATCGTGCTGTTATTCTAGGGAACTTATCTGGTAAGAGAGAAGTACTGTAATGGTAAAACAACCTATGCAACTGTTTTCTCATCTAGCGTGCATTGCAAGTGCTGGATTAGATGTTCAGCAATAAATAATCTCCCATTTGGGCAAATGGCAGGCTGCCCAGTTCTGCTCACATATCACTCAACCTACTATATTTTCAACCTGGATGTGCTGCCCAGTCCCATGGAAGCATCCTGTACGATCGGCAGCAGAGGTAACTTAGGGGCAATGGCTGATCTGGGGTAGATAGATGATCAATAGCCTTTTGGCTCAAGCCTTAGACTAACAAGGCCCTGCCAAGTGGGGCTCAATTTAAGCTGAGGTTTCACTGCTAATGCAGTTGATCATATTTAGATTAATTATTTTCTGTTTGATATAAGTTTTGTGAAATTACTTCTGATACATTTTTCTGAAAATCAAACATGAGTACAACAATGTTCCACTCTAGAATGTCAGTATTATTTTTAAACTATTTCAGTTCTATCAGATAGTAGGGGTTTTCCCAGCTTGGGTATGATTTTATTCAACTTATTTTCCTTTAAATGTAAAATATTGCAGCAAATAGAGCTGGGAAGGAGGGAAATGTTGATGTTGTAGTTAGCCGGCAGCAATGAGGAGGATGTTCCCAAGGAGCCTGTGCTAGGTGCGAGTGAGAGCAGGATGGAGTAAGAAAGCTAATTAATGGTTCCTCCCTCTAGGGAATATAAGCCTGGTTTCAAACGGTTTTTGCCTTTGCAAAAGGCAAAAAATGTTCAAAGGACTCCATGTTGTGATTAAAGACTGGTTTATTTGAGGACTTCTGCCAAGGTTTTTCTGGTTGGACTAATTGGCTGCAAGCCATCTATTATCTACAAAGAGGTTTATTTGTAGATTAAAGCCGTGAAAGTTTGAGTTCCTGAGTTTATCTGTGTTTGCTCTCGGGGAATCCGGCTGGGACAGAACAGTTGAAATGATGCACCTCCAAAATTTCCTGCTTAATGGACTGAACAAAGTTGTTCACCTAGAGCCATGTTTCTTAGGGGATTGTGAGAATTGAAGACCACATATCTTAAAAGTTGGTGGGGTTGAGGAACACTGACCTAGAGCAGGGATGTCAAACTCAATTTCATTGAGGGCCGCATCAGGGTTGTGTTTGACCTTGGGGGGGCGGGGTAAGCATGGCCAGGGTGGATGTGGCAGCATGATGTCATTCATGTTAGGTGGCCCAAGTGCTCTGCCAGTGAAAATACACTCCTGAACTCCATTTTCTGCTGGGACGGCCTCCTGAAACCCTCTGCTGTGAAAACAAAACTTGGGAGGACCGCTCGCAGCCCTTGTGAGCTCCATTTTAGCTGGCAGAGGCACCACGGGCTGGTCTGCTGTTTCCAGGGCAACCCTGTGGGCCAGATCTAAGCACCCATGGACCAGATCTGGCCCCCGGACCTTGAGTTTGACACCCCTGACCTAGAAAGATTAAGTGAGACGAGGAAAAGAGTCTTGTTGCTGCTTGTCTAGGATTAAATTGCAGAGGGGAAAAAGGAGTTTCTTTCCCTGTTTGCCATCTGGGCATCACTTTTAATCTGAGCACATGGATTAGTGTGTTTTTCCAGGGAATACTGTTGAGTATTATTTTGGGGGAGGAATTCAGAACAGGCTTGACTGTATCTCTAATCACTTATAGTACATTCTGAAATTGTATCATTGGTTCAGCTGGCCTATTTGTTTACGGGAAGCTAAATTTAACCAGATTTGCATGGGTGTTGTCAGGTTCTTGTTTCAACCAAAGAGGAAGTGGGGGCACTCTTCAAATGAATGTAGTTCTCTTGCAATTATGATAGTAAGCATCTCCAGAAAAAGTAGATAGTCCTTGATTTACAACCACAATTGGAACAGGAATTTTCATTTCTAAGCAAGGTGATTTATTAAGCAAGTCATGTCCAATTTTACAACTTTTTTTTAAACCCTGATTGCTAAGCAAATCACTGCAGCTAAGTGAATCAGACGTTGTTAAGCGAATCCAGTTTTCCCCATTGACTTTGCTTGTCGGAGGCTGGCTGGGAAGATCGCAAATGGTGATCACATGACCCCTTTGCTAAGTGCCTGAATTTTGATCATGTGACCATGGGATGTTGCAATGGTTGTAAGTATAAGGGCCAGAGATGTAAGACACTTTTTTCAGTGCCCCGTGTAACTTTGAACAGTCGCTAAATGAATGGTTGTAAGTCCATGGTTATGGGATTGTCAGTAAACGATCTCACTCATTGCAGTAAATTCTAGGAAAAAGGAATTTGGCTACTCAGGGAATTGGGACCCATTAGGCTACCATAGATAAAAGAGCTTCTTAGTTTGATGTCCTGGTGCAGGGGGACCTTAGTCTTAGTAAGGTTTTTTTTTTTTTTTTGTCTTATCTTACTTAAGTTTGAGAATAGGGAGAAAAATTGCTTTGGTGTGTAGTCATGAAATGAATGCCACATCCTCTGTAGCACATTGTTCCTCCTAACTGGGTGCTTGCTCCACATCTCAGTTCCGTTTCTTAAGTTATCATGTAGATGTGATTCTTCTCTTTCTGATTCTGTTCTCTCCTGAATGTGACTTGTCATCGATTCAGAGGGCCCTTTGTTATCTCATTGTGTGTCTTATTCTTGGTGTTTGTGGTTGGATAGAGCTAGGCAACTATAGGTTTTATCCCCTGTATCTCTTTACATATCCTTTCATTTTTATTGCCGTTTCCTGAATTTGGTTATCTTCTGTAACAATGCAGTCACGTCCTTGGCTGTCTGCTTTGTTAGAATATAGTCATAACATTTTGCAGATTATATTTAATAGCATTTTTCATGTCTGTTCTAATGGCTAGCTAATAAAAGCTGTAGATCCTGGATACAAACAGAATAAGATGTGGTCTCATGTTACATGAAATTGTGATAGAAATGTGCATATATTCACTGGCAACTGCTCTGGGTCAGGGAACAACTGACAACTGCCTGCAACCAGAGACATGGCTGCTTCTGTTCTGGGCTTGAAATGTCTCTTTTAGTTAAAGTAGTTAAAGTAGTTCCGGGGGTACCATGAAAATTCAATAGGTTTTATTTGGTGATACCCTGAATGCCTTTGGGTTGTATCAGGGACTGTTCTGTAGTTTACTGACTTGCTATGATATCATTAAGTGAAGGATTATGGAATAAAAGATATAGTCCATTTGGATGGCATCAAGTTGGAGAAGACTTAATTACATAATTGACACACACCCCTAAAAAAAAGGGGCTAGCTCACTTTAATGAATGTCCAAACAATTATGAGATTGATCTTTATTGCCAGAAGGTGGGACTCTTTTCCAGAAATTTCATACTATTAAGTTAGCATTTATTGAATCAAATGCTAGTGAGTACCAATGTTAGGTTTTATTTCATAGGGTGTTATGATTTTAGAGCATAAGTATCTCTCTTTCTCTTTTCCAGGACAGAGTTGGCATTTTGAAAAGTGGGGATGAGAAGCATTTGGGGTGCCATGGTTGATGGATCTTGATTTTTCTTTGATCAAAACAGAGATAGTACAAAAGGGATCAATGGGTCACTGCCAGATAAGATACACTATTCTAACGTTACATGTTATGTGCAGGTAAAAAACAAAGAAATATTGTTTTGTGTTTTGCAGAATTTCTGATTCTGAATCTTTTATTGATAGGCGACAAATGTATTAAGAATTAGGAAGTGGAATTTTTTATTTTTTATTTTAAAAAACCCAGCCCCTTATTTCAGGCTCACAGTGTGGTATTCCTGGCCTTGGTTTCATTCATTTCTGCAAAAAAATTGCAGTGGAACCATAACTTTGAACTCTTTGGCAATCCTGGGCACCTGGGGAAAGAGTGGCTTACAATGAAGCAATGGTTTTGTGGTAAGTCATTTCAGAAGCATGACAGTTTGTTTATTCAGCACTGTTCCAGACAGCTGTGCTCTAGAAATGCATAAGTTTTGATCTGTTTTCACGTGTAGGAATGTTGCTGAGAACACAAATTCTATCTTAATATATATCTCCTGATTGCAGTGGTAAGAAAAAGGAATTGGGTAACTGATTTGATTTTGCACTGTGTGTTTTCTGCTTTGTCAGAGATGAATTAGAAAAATGCAGATTTGCTGAGGATTGACCATGTCTCTTCAATTTCTTTGAAAAACAATGCTTTAGAAATAGTTAATTTACATTCACATTTGGTTGATGATTGCAATTCCAGCAGAGTGTTGCTTATGCCTCATTTTAGAGGAAGATGAAGAAACTCAGTTTCTTCTTTACTAGCCACTGCTAAGATATTGGGAAATACTCCCAAATGTAAAGAGGGTAGTAAATCTAAGAGAAGTGTTGCCTAGTCATAAACAGCTTCATCTTGTTAATAGCAAAATTGTTGTCTAGTCCTTATTTGACAGTAAAAAAGTCAAACTATTTGGAAGAGCAGTATTGATTTTGTTTTTAATATGGTGAAGGGCTTTAATTAAAACAACAAAAAAGAGCCTATATACGCATTCATGTCTTATATAGATAATATGCATATTAAGTTTTTCATAATGGCCATATTTCATTACAAATACTGTAAGTACTCTACACCTGAAAGCATCTTGCTTGTCGTTGCATGTATCTTACATGGAATCTGAGGCTGTTTGTTTTTTATGGTGATGTATTGATCCAGTATCTGGTCAATATATCAGGTGGGGTAAGTGTGGATGTGGCAGAATGCAATCCTGGTTTTAGGATTGCATTTTAGGATTTTAGGATTGCACTGGGATTAGGGATATTACCATTGTTGGTCCTGGATGGGACTGCACTTCCTCATTTTAAGACTAGTATGCGGTTTGTGGTCCTTCTAGCAGGTGTGGCCAGGAAGGCCATGTTGCACCACCACCTGCACCTTTCCCTCAATTGGGAAATCTTTCAGACAGTCATTCATGCCCTGCTCACTTCACAATTGAATGTGCTCTGTATGGGGTTGTTTTTGAACAGCAGTTGGTAGCTGCAGCTGGTACAAAATGAAGCAGTGTGAGCAGTAATGGGTGCCTTTTGGTATGCCCATGTGTCATTGCAACTACATGGTAATAAAATAAATATAGTCCAATAAAGGACCATATGGCATAGGACCTGAATATATGAGTGATCTCCAAATTATGATTGCATGTCACAATGGTCGTTGAGTGAAGTATCTCATCTAATGACCCCATCCTTGCTCTCCTCAATGAATTGTTAAATGAACATGTCAGTCGTTAAGTGGAACATGGGGTCATTCAGATTTGGGGGAGGTCTTTAGCTCCCAAGGCCTCCTACACCTCCTGAGACACCTGTGCTCTGCTCCCCATCCCTCTGCTCCCCACAGGCTTTTTTCCCACTCTCCTCAGGTCTCCCCCAGGTCCTAGGCCTGATTCCTACCCCCCAGGCCAAACAACCCTCTCCTCACTCATTATTTGAAGAGCTCCGAGGACTTCCAGACCATTGGAATGGATTGCTTCTTTCCAATCCAAAGAACTGCACAATCATTGTATGTATGTAAAACACATTTGTATTTCAAATGTGGTTTCTTTATCTTGGCTTCCCTCACACAGGGCTCTTCCTCATGGCTGACTTAATGTGCTTTCTAACTATTTGAGACAGCAGAAAACTATTCTGGCATAACATTGGCAGCCCTTATTGACAGTCTCTATGTTGCTGCTGGCACAATGCTGGCAAATGGTACTGATATTGTGCACGGTGTGCAGGTCCGTTAAAGACCAAAAATGGTGGATTATTCCTCTGGCTTTGTTACCTGTCTCTGCCCCCACCCCAAAAATCTTGTCAGCCAGCAGAAAAATATCCACCACCCTTCATTCTTGATGTAAGATGGTGCTAGGAAAATGGTGAGTGATGTCAAGAGCCTAGATCAGTAGACCTAACTATTCGTTTAATTCTCTTTATGTTTGTACAAGTGTTTTGTTTAGATGTTTTACAGGGAGCTGATATAATATTTGGACACTTGTTGAGCTTGTTGGGTTCCTTCATGAATTAACACTGTCAATTAAACACATGGCTTTTCTGACAAATTCATCTTCCAATGTCCAGGAAGATAGTTCCTGGTAAGTTTAGCTGCTAATCCTCACAAGTGGTAATCTGCTATCCGCTGTATTTCTAGTAGTATTTGTATCTCTATGTTGGAAGAATATTAAACTAATGTTCAGAAGCAGAGTATTTTTAAAAGGGGGGGGGGTGCATCATAAAGTGGTAGAAGTATCTTTATTTTCTGTTTTCTGTTCCACTCCCACCCCCTCCAGTCAACTGCTGTTTGGGCTGATCCAGACCCTGAACTAGATACAAAGACCTGCTTGAAAGACTAGGATTATCATGCTACCTTAATCGAAAGAACAGGATCTAAAACAGGGAGATGGCATGCCTATGTTGTGTATTATGGCCAATGCAGTTGGGTTGATCCCAACCAATAGAAGTCACTTGACCGCATTATCATCAGCATAATCAGTTAAGAGTACCAGATTGTATTCACAGCAAACATTTTCTTGGAATAAGGGGGAAAACACTACCACAAAGCTAGCACAACTAAAGACAATTGAAGGCTTCTTCTGGTATAGGTTGAGGACCAGATGAGAGTGACATGAGAACATGGCAAAAAAAAAGATGTGGCTGGGGCATATTTAGTCAGCTGTTGGTGCAAATGAAGAAAAGCTTATCCTTGAGGCAAGTTTTCTATTCCACCTCCCTCCATGCACTGTACCTGCTTAAACTATATAGTTCAAACTGCTGCTTTAATTGACCTGGGAAAAGAGTCCTGTATTCATGCTTTCTACTTTCCTGCCTTGTCACCTTCTAGCTTCCTGGAGCATTTACATCTGTTTGCTATGTGTTTTCCTTAGTTAGTAGGATTGCATGTTTGAGTTTTGCCTCTCTTCGTAAAGACATTCTCGCACTAGCTATGCTGTAGGTTCTTGAAGGCTACAGTGCTGTGTCTCCTGAAAAAGGAAGGTACATGAATTTGTTTGTGTGGATAATAAAATGAATGAGTTTCTCTTTTACAGTAGTGAGTGTTTGCTTATCAGTTTAGCACTGAATGGATCTTATCCCACCTTTCATCCCAGGACAGAATTCTCACAGGGTCCCACGTTTGATAGTTCCTGTGCTACAAAGTATGTCAAAACCAATTGGTCCTGTCCTTAATCCATATTGCGGATGTCATATGTAAGACTAATCCTGGACACCTTACTCTAGTTCTCTTTCTTACTAAGAAGCATTGTGTGGAAATAAAGGTGGTAGCATGAGAAAATCCATGCTAAACTGCCATTCTAAAGGCAATTTATATTTGAAATGCTTTGTACTTGGATATTTGGCTACCTCACAATAACCCTACAAACTAGGTAATTTATTAAAGCCACCAAAGTTACACAATATTCTACAAATAAAAAAGCTGAACCAAACTTTACAATCACTAGTCCTAGGAGCCTGATACTAATTTATTGGAGCATATCTATCCTGGACATGAAAACTGATCCCATACCTACTTAAAGGGGTCCTTATTGCCAAAGAAGCATTGAAAATGGCCATTCAATGATGTGATAAATTAGATATCCCTAATCTGACTAACAGTTGAAAAGGGTGATTGGAAGAGATATGAGGATCATAAACAATTATACTAGAGCATGGTGAGATAACATGAACTCAGGAAGAGAAACTGGAACCAATTTGCAAAACAGATTATACATTGGAAAGAATGATGATAAGCTTATCATTCTTCCCATGATAAGCTTATACTGAAAATACTCCTTTTTTTCTGCACCACACATTCCAGATTACTGCTAGTAAAGTATCAGAGTTCAGTTACAAAAAGCATTTAAGGATGGATTTATATAAAAAGTAAAATTCACTGGGCACTTAGACCCATCCTGTGTGAAATAACAATGAAGATAGTTGCTTACAATAAAAATTGTAAATGCTTAACTGTTTCTGCCATAAAGCTTCTGGCCAGTTGATGCAATTCAGCCACTGTAGTCATGAGATCTGATGCAAGAAAAAAAAAACATGATTAAAAAAAAAAGATATCTTGTGATTGTAGGGGAAAAAAACAAGGTTTTTCATGGCTGTTACAACTCCATTCTCAAAAGAGGAATTGAATCTATAAATGAGATTGCTAGATTTCAGCTGCTAGGAAAGTAGAAATAAATCTATGGGCACCCCTAAGAAAATGTATTTAATCACCTGTAGATTCCAAAATCTTATATTTGAAATGCTTTGTACTTGGATATTTGGCTACCTCACAATAACCCTACAAACTAGGTGATTTATTAAAGCCACCAAAGCTACACAATATTCTACAAATAAAAAAGCTGAACCAAACTTTACAATCACTAGTCCAAGGAGCTGATGGACTGATATAGTAAAGATTTAAATTAATGCTGAGGAGAATTTGAACCTCAATGAGTTTCTGTGAAGTGTTCAATGACCTGCCAACCTCCACATATATGTGTATTTGTAAGAAAGAGCTGCCATTTCTTGCACAGCCTCCCTTTGAACTTTTTCATCTCCTTCTTTTTCTTCCTCTTGTTCTCCCTCCTATAGCAAAAACTTTTCTGGTAAATTACTTTTTATATTTGCTATTGAATTGAGCATCATGGTTTTCTGCCAACTTCCTAAACTATTTTATTTCTATTCAGTAGCCTATAGATTATATAATAAATATGAAAAATTGCATAAACTATTGTTTGAGGATTATCAAACAGGAAAAAAGGAACCTTTTTAAAAAAAAAACTTGTGCTTGTGGTTTGTGTACAGATGTGTGGACCATTGACTTTATTTTTTTTAACTGACAAGCAACAAGATTACAGCCAAATAAAAACTGTCTTGGCTTAGTCTTTTGCTTAATTTATTTAATGAGCTCCTCACTCTCCTGCCCAAGCTAATCCCATAGTTTATCAAATTACAAAATTGAAAGGATTTCCTCAGACCTCCTTTTTATAACATTTTAGCTTTTAACTGCTTGTAGGAATATTGCAGTAAATATTCTACAGATGTAAAAAACCTGGAGTGCAATGGCTAAATATTCTAATCTGAAGCAGGAAGAATTGGCACAGAATAATAAAATCAGGTCATATGAGGAAAACACCTATATTAGGACATGTAATTGTCTACCCTTTTAGACCCTAATTGTCTAAAGACTCTAAACCTTTTTAACAGCCTTTTAGGAAGACCCAGGTGTGGATTGGAGAATTGGGGATATTGTGACAAATTCTTTTTTGAGCTATCCTTCAAGCAAGTTATTCTCCACTGTTCATAATCAAGTCTATGATTTGTCCAGTTGGCCATTATGCATATCCAGCAGGTACATGTCCCATATTTATATCCTTATAAATATATTTTAAGGATATATTTATATCCTTAAAATATAAATAAATTATATCCTTTATAATATAGTCTTATAAACCAAGACTTTGTCTTGGTTCTCTGTATGTATATGTTATGTAGGAATCGTGGAAGTTATATAACCATACCTGGAAGATTCAAACTCGGAAAGGATTACTTTTCTATCTTATGAGGGTAGGAGTTTGCATGTTACAAGAGTTTGCATGTTACAGGAGGAGTATCTGTCACATTCCTATTTTTTATTCATGTTAAGCTGCTAAGTTGAAACCAGACATGCCCAGATTCCTGTTTAACCATGAATTCCCTAGGAGACTTTAGATTAGACCAATGGTGGCCAACCTTTTTGGGCTCCTGTGCCAAAAATGGCACATGCACCCGCGTGCACGCACTCATGTACCAGCACCCAGAATGCAATGCGTGCCCCCTTTCCTCATGTCCCCTGCACATGCATGCGCAATCCCCCACCCACTTACCTGCACTGTGCCTCACAGCTGATTTTTCGTCTGGTTTAAGGCCTTTTTTGGCCTCCCAGAGGGTTAGAAAAAACCTCTGCAAGGCTTTTCAGGGCGAATTATAGGCTGTGATGAAACGGGCTTATAATTCGGCCTGAAAACGCTTGCAGAGGCTTTTTCTAACCCTCTGGGAGGCTGAAAAGTCTCAAACCAACCGGAAAAAAAATCAGCCTTGAGGCGCATGCATGCACAGTGAGGTAAATTTTCCTGAGGCTCGTGTGCCAGCACAAATGGCTCTACATGCCACTTGTGGCACACGTGCCATAGATTCACCATTACGGGGCTAGACATTGACTCTCAACCCACTAACCTCACAAGGTTTTTGTGAGGATAAAATTAAGGGATACTTCTTCTATAGGGCACATGCCATTACAGAGAAGATATACCCCCTAGGTCCCATTAGATCGCACTGTTTCCCCCCCCCAAAAAAAGGACCCAAAACATGTAGACCAGGGGTGTCCAACCTTTCACCTTCCCTGGGCCACATTAGAAGATGAAAATTTGGTTTGGGCCGCACATAAAAAAATAATATAATATAACATTACATAAATAACATAACATAACATAACATAACATAACATAACATAACATAACATAACATAACATAACATAACATAACATAACATATAATTAATATACCGTAATATAATAAATATAATATAATATAATAAATATAATATAATATAATATATAATATAATAATAATATAATATAATATATAATATAATATAAAAATATGAAATAATATAAAATAAAATAATAATTTTTATTATTAACTATTAATTATTCATTAAAAATTATTTATTATTTATTTTATAATTTTCTGGCCAAATTTTGCAGGTTGGGGGGAGGGGGGGGAGAAAGCTCGCCTGCCTCGCGCCTACCTCTCCTCCTGCAAATGCAGCAGTGGCAGCAGTGGCGGCGGGGGCATAAGCAGCAGCAGCGGCAGCAGCAGCAGGGGCAGAAGCAGCAGCAGTGGCGGCGGCGGCAGCAACAGCAGGAGGTGGTAGGGTGGGACTTTTGGGCCTCGCACCTACCTCTCCTCCTGCAAATGCAGCAGCGGCGGCAGCAGGGGCAGAAGCAGGAGGTGGCGGGGTGGGACTTTTGGGCTGTGGCTGCCCGCCTTTTCTGTTGCTCGCCTCGTCCCGCCTCGCGCCTGCCTCTCCTCCTCCTCCTCACTGGATCTTTCACGAAGGTTGGGGTGGTGGGCCTCATTATGAGGTGATCTGGGCCTCATGCGGCCCATGGGCCGCAAGTTAGACAAGCCTGATGTAGACAGTATTGAATCTGGTGAGATAGGTAGAAATCACTGGAGCAAAAGGTATGAGTCCAGGAAAACCCTCAGAATGTGAACCAACTCTATAGAGTGCTGCTTTCTCCAGAGTTGGCAATGCAAAGTCTGTACTTAACCCTCAGACATGCAGGTTTACTAGGGTTGAATCAAAGCCTGTCCTTCTACATCCAGACCTTTGTAGCCTCCAGGCCTTGGGAAAATACTTCTGTGAAATCACTTGGACAGTTTCAGGCAGATAGCTGAATATCATCATACTAAGGATAGTTAATCTCATGCTAATAAATGACCTAACCCAGTAGTATTGTGTGGATGTTAACTAGAAAGGAGGAGTGAATTGAGCCTTGAGGCATCCTGTAAAGCAAAGGCTAGATTACTCCCTCCCTGACCAGCGGGTAGTGCCCTTGGAGGAAGAAAGAAACCCAATGTAAAACAATGCCTTCCATCCCAATTCTCTGAGCTAGCCCAGAAGAATACTATGATTGATGGTATTGAAAATCACCAAAGCTCAAGAGAGTTAAGACAGATAAACCACCCCTGCCTGTGTCTGCAAGAGGTACAACCATAAGCATAAACATGCCATCTCAATACTATAAGCTAGCCTCAAAACAAAACAGAAAAAGAAAAAAAAATGTCCTGAAAACTAACCGAAAAAGTTCTAAATAATTATTTCCCCTGGTAGTCCTTTTAAACTGCAAGCTGAAAATTACTGATAGACAAGAATATTTGTAGGTCAAGGCTGAACTATGGGGTTCTTGGTTATTTTCTTGCAGTTACTTCATTACTCAACATTTGCTCAGAACAAAGTCAACTACCTCCTAACACCAATGATGTTACCTAATGAAATGTCTACAAGAAAACAACCAAGATCAGAAAGCATCAAGGACCCCATAAACAACACACACCAGCAAAATCACCAATTGATCTGGGTGCCAGTGCATTTCTGTGAGCATTCACCATTCAAACCCTAGTCAACTGGCCTGGCTATTGCCTATAAATCTATATATCTCTCTGTTTCACACCTGAAAAGGAGTAAGTAGTTCCAGCTCACTCCATGTCTTCTCCCCAACACTTCCAGTAAAGAGATTGTTAGTTCAGTCCAGTCCCATTCACCACTTAGTTATTCGAAGATAAAATTATAAAAGAACAGCAAGAGTGCCCTATATTTTCAGGCAGACTTTAATCCAGGGGTGGGCAAACTTTTTGGCTCAGGGGCCTCATTGACTTTTAAAATTTGACAGACGGGCTGGGTCAGCACAAGATTTTTTGGGAATCCCCCCTTCTTCTCCTCCTTCCCCTCCCCTCGGAGGCCCCCTGAGTCAGGAGTTGCTACCGCTGGCGCAGCTCCGCGCGGCTCCAATCCCACGTTGCCTTGGGAAGGGAAAGGCAAAAAGGAAGAGCCGCGGTGGCGCTTTGCAACAGCAGCAGCGGCACCGGAGGCTCAGGCTCAGCGGCTCATGGTTTTGCCTTTCCCTTCCCAAGGCAACACGGGACTGGAGCCGCACGGAGCTGTGCCAGCGGTAGCAACTCCTGACAAACCCAGCTGGACACCTGAGCGGAACCCGGGCAGAACTGCCTGTTGCTGCTGTGGGCGCTGCTGCGGGAATCTGGCTGCCCAAATAAAGAACTGCACCAGCTCAGGGCAACTGTGAGGAGCAAGAGGGGAAGCCAAGGTGCTCATTTCATAGCAGTCAACTTTGCTCTCTTTTGCTCCAGTTAGGTGCTCCCGGCATGCACAAGGAGCATGAAGGGAGGCAAACACCGCACGGATGCATTTTAAAAGTCAGAGAACTTTGCCCAAGACTTCTCATGTATTCAGGGGCTACACCTCTCCCAACAATGAGTTGGTGGCGATCTAACAAAATGTCTTCCAGCTCTTAAAGATTGACTTTAAGAGCGCCCCATGGAAGAAGCCAAGAACGAGAACAAAAGTAGAGGCGGCGGGGGCAACAAGGGCATGTGATGGGTCCCTCCACGGTCTCCTCCCAGGGCTTTGGCACCTACTTTTTTTTCTGAGAGGTGCGGTGTCTGCCTCCCTTCATACTCCTTGTGGAGGGACACACATGCCCCGTCACCCCTGCTGCCACTACATTTGCTTGGCTTCTTCCATGGGGGCACTCTTAAAGTCGACCTTTAAGTGGTCCTGGAATATCCAACTACCTGCCGGCACCCGCCCTCCCGGAACGTGCCTCTTCCAGCCTGGCCTGGCCCGGCCACCCAGCAGGTGACCACATGCCCTGGGGCTTGTCGCAAGATGCCTGCAGCATGCTCTGTTCTATGTGTCAGGCCCAGCAAGTCCGAGCAGCTGGTGCATAGAACAGGGTGGTGCCGGACCATTGGAGAAGCGGAGCAAAGCCGGAGATTAGTAGCTGCCTCTTTCGGCGCAGAAAGCTTCCCCCAACCAGCCGGCTGGTCTCCTCCTTCTCTGCCTGTTTGTTTTGTATGGCTGAGGAGGAGGAGACCAGCCAAGAAGCGTGCTGCCAGGCGGGGGCCATGCGGCACAGGGCAACACACCACCACCCGGCCCTGGCGAGGGAAAGCAGTGGGCGTTCCCCAGGTGGCGGCCTCGGCCTTGCCACCAGGGAAGCGTGTGCCCAGGTCCGTGTTGTGTGTGCAATTTTTTGGCGCGCGGCGCGGGGTCTCTTTTGGCCGGGCCTGATTTTTTTTTCAGAGGCGGGCCGTATTAAAATAGCCAATGGGCCGGATGTGGCCCGCGGGCTGTAGTTTGCCCACCCCTGCTCTAATCCCTCTTAGTCTCTAGTCATGTTGTATAATGAAGATGATGTCTGAAATGGCCACCATCCCATATGGCCAACCCCACAGCATCTGTAGCATCTGCAGGTTGGCTCTTTTACAAGACCACTATCACGCTCCTGCTGCTGCTCAATACATGTGTTTATATCTATTTTACATATTTTGTATGACTCATTTTGCCAGAAGTTGGTTTCCTATTTATAAGAACCTATCTTTTTAAGAGCAGCCGTTAACATATAGAAGAAGCTGATGCATTGCCTAGGGACAAATGTAACCATTGGGCCTGTTTGCTGCTCAGCCAAATAAAAGCTGTGTCAAAGGAAGTACAGACCAGTTTGTCCTTAGTTGGCATTGCTCTCTTCATGATGATTAATGACCTTTTCAAAAAAAAAAAAAAAACCACAAGTGAAAACACATCCATAGTTGTTTGGTCTCCAGTATAGTATATAACTGCAGTTTATACATTCTGAAACTTGTACAATTAAAGTAATGCGAGCCAACTTCTTTGGAAAAGGTTTTTACTTCCTGACAAAGATTTGAACTACCAGAACTAATCACATGGAATTATTCCTGAGTCTTTTTGAAAGTACTGCAGGGACCGAGGCAAAAAATTATATCAGTTTCCTTGCTGCATAACTCCTACCCAGTTGCTATGTTGCACTTTCCATCTACACATATGTATTTGCTAATCTTTGGTGTCCATATACACTATATTTTCATGCACCTTTCCTTTATGCAGTGACAGTTGCTATGCAACAGCCCAGCTTGCTAGATGCTTAAAACTCAAATGATGAAGCTGGATAAAAGCACCCTAAAATACTCTCTGCCCAAACCTTCCCAGACCCGTTCAAGGGAGTGGCTGAGGTGGAGCTATAGCAGAAGGGGCACCTGGAAAAAAATCCCAAAAACGAACTGCCCTCAGAATGGTTTTGTGTGTCTTGTCAGTTGCACACTGCAGTACTAGGAATAATTTCCTGGCAGGGAGCTGGGATTGGCTAGGCTCAGTGCGTGGGAGCCTCTGCTATTCCTTCTGCTCCAGCCGGACTGGGGATCCTTTGCATTGTATTTCTCTCTTCATTGGCCTTGTTGGCGTGGCAGGTGCAGCTGAACATTTGATGCGGGACTTCTCTAAGTTCTAACCTCTGCTCTCCACCTTGGTCTCCTTGCTAACTCTGACTTTCTAGGTGGTTGTTGGCTGTCCAAGGGCAGCTTTTCCCACCCAATCTTGGGAGGGCATCATCTTGTGCTGCCACTATGGGCACGGTCAGTGAGCTTTGTGCTTCCAGTTTCCAAGCTTTCCTCCGCCCTTCCATCTTGGTGGACACCAAGCCAGGTGGGTGTTTTAACTTTTTCTGCTGTGGAATATTTTGCTGATGTTATGATAAGAGGAAAGCAAAAGACAGGGTGGATGTAGAGAGTTTAAGTTATTCCTCTGCCACGGATAGAATCTGTTATTGGGAATCCCTCTGTTTACCTTCAAGTCTGAAGGCTGTACTGCAGATTGTAGCTTCAGTGTGTTTATTGTAGCTTTTCTTTTACAAGAATCATTACACTAATGTTCGATTTAAAAGGTAACCTTCTTTCTTGGAGCTTGTGCCCTCAAAGTTAATTCAGTTGCCTACTGAACTGTTTCATTGATTTCTTGGTTCGGAAACCAATCTAACTTTCAGTGATTGGGTGGAAGGAGAGCTGACTTCTGGTGTGATTACAGCGAGGTGGAGATAATTTATCTTTTTGGATCACTAGAAGAATCTTTGTGGAAGGAGACAGAAACCAGGTGACTTCGGAAATAATTTGATTATTAAATCTAATAATATGTTTGGTTGGTAATTACATCTTCCCAATAATGGATCATCTTGGTGCAGAGCAAGATGGCTATTAGTGGAAGTTTGTGGCTAGGATATTTTATTTGACCTTCCTGAACAAGAAAATGTACAACTGAGTAGTCACAGGTTTTACCAACCAATTTGGAATTTGCCTGGAGGGGTATTTAAATATGAAAATCCAGGGGCTGGCTTTGGAAGCAAAATTGTCTTCCATGGACCAGTGGGGCAGGGCGAGGAGAATGGTTTTATATGTGCAACCTAGATCCCACACGTGACCAGATAAAGCTTCGCTTACTTACACAGACCAGTTCCCAACAGGCCACGGACCACTACTACTACTTCGCAATCTGGGAGTTGGGGACCCTGATCTGGAGAATTGCCATTTGACAGATCTTCATTTAGTAATTGTTGTTTATTAGAATCATTGCAATGCAAAAGCATTTAGCTGTCTGCTCTGTGGACTCCTTAATTCCTTGACTGGGTAGTATTCAAGAAATACAAATATGCAGCTTTCTCATTCAGCTTTGAACCACCTCTGCCTCATAACATTTTATATTAAAAGACAGGAAACACAGTAACAACACTTGGGATTGTGTGAGATAACCAGGTAGCTTGACACTTCAATAGTAGAAAATCGTTTTCTGTGCTTGAAATGCTTCTTACCTTCAGATGAACAGTAGATCAGTCTACCTCATCCACAGCCACACCCAATAACACAAATTGCCATATTTTTCGATCTATAATACACACTCCCCCCCCCAAAAAAAGTGGGTGGAAATGTCTTATAGAGTGAATGCTGCCAAAGCCCCACCTACCTGTCAGCCCTCGCCCTTCGGCCTCTGCCTCCCAGCAATTTGCCTCCTTGCAGCAAACAACCTGATTTAGCATGAGCAGCTGATTGGCAGTTGCATTGGCCTCCCAGAGTACCTTCAATCAGCTGTTCCAGGGTACGGGGATCACCGTTGGCCATTGCCGCTCATTACCTCTGCCTATCACCGCTTCGTGCACCCCATTTTCAGCCTCAACGCACCTTGTTTTCAGCCTCCATGTGTCCCATTTTTGGCCCATTCCAGGCAGCGGGGATTGCCCCTGCCTGGAACGGATCAACAACAGGATGTACAGAGGCCAAAAATGGGGCAAGTGGTGATGGCGGCGATGAGCGGTGGTAATCACCACAGCCTGAAACAGCTGAGGGGCGGTATTCTGTGAGGCAGATCCAATTGCCAAACAGCTGCTTGTGCAAATTCAGGCTGTGCTGAAGCTGACAAAGGCTGTTTGCCATTTGCTGCAAGGAGGCAAATTGCTGGGAGGCAAAGGCAGATTCCCCCGTGCCCCCCCCCCCAAAGCTAATGTGCATCTTATTGTCCAGAGTGTCTTATAGTCTGAAAAACTGGTTGAATTAGAACAATATCGTCATCTAGTTGTTACATAGCAAGAAAGTAATTTTAGAAAAGAGCGCCATTCATTCAGTAGGGATGATACAGATACTCCTCAAATTACAACCATTCATTTAGTGACCATTCAGAGTTACAACAGAAGTGAAAAAAAGGACACATAAGAGTTTTTCACACTTACAACTGCTTGGGAGCTGGTGCAATGTTCCAGGGTCACGTGATCACCTTTTGCAGCCTTCTGATAAGCAAAGTCAATCAGGAAGTCAGATTCACTTAACAATCATGTTACTATCTTAACAACTGAAGTGATTTGTGGGAATAAACTTTGACTTCAATATTGGATAATGATTAGTGTAAGGCCTTATACATACATGTCTGCCTAAGGGTCACTGAGATAAAGCAAGGAAAATAAAAGCAAACACCAGAAACATTTAAGCAGCTCAGACAACTGTAAACAATTCTGTGTACTATATGTAATTATTTTAATCCACAATGTGAATGCTTACTATGTACAAAATTCTCAATAAAAGGGAGCGCTAGAATTTGCTCTGGGCTCCCATCCCGAGTCCACCAGCCTGTGTCTCATTCTTTCCATGGGAGACCACCACAAGTGGTGACCCCGATATGATCCACTGCAGGTGGTACGTGTCTGGACCTCCGTGTTTCCTCGCCTGGAATCGGTAAAGTACGTACTTAACTATTGCTGGACAATAGGATTTTTTCAGGGAACATGGGGGAAAAACTCTCTCAGCCACAGGAACGGCATGTTAGTGAGCTGCTGAAGTTAGTCAGGACAAATTTCTTTATCTTTAAACCCTCTGGGGGGGAGCAAATAGTTCTTTCAAAAGATAATGTGAGAGAGCTGCAGCTATTATTCAACAATGTCCTAGTTGCAGTGCTCAATCCACTGCTCTTCCTCAAGGAGTAAATCCTCGGGGGACATCTGCTTGTCAACTATGGCAGATGGATGTCACACAACGCCCTCCCTTCAAACCATGACACCATCTGCATGTCACCGTTGATACCTATTCAGGATTTATTATGGCAACACCTCAACCAGGCTACAAAACATGTAGTCAACCATTGCCTCCGTACCTTCACACATGTGGGGCCACCAATGGAGATCAAAACTGATAATGGCCCGGGTTTCCGGTTTCGTGTGGCTTCGGGGCAGCAGGAATTCGTGACAGCTCGCGATTCCTGCTGTGCTAGCCGCCGAGGTACCCCCGATCCAGATGGGTCAGGGGGATATGGCTGCCCTGTAGGGACAGCTGAAGAGAGAGGGGAGTCGGACAGGGGGTTGGGGGTGTCACAGACCCCCTCCTCCTCCTCCGGAAAAACCCCTTTTTCCCAAGGCGGTGGAGCGGCAGTCAGCAATGGCCGCCACGAAGAAGCCAGCAACCGAGTAAGATTGCGCTGGAGGAAGTAAGAAGAGTGAAAGTGCTGTCTGAGCCGGGTCAAGTAACATCTTTCAAATTTGTTGGAACTGAGCTGTTTGAGTTGCTGGAGGATACATTGTATCCCTAAGAAGATCGAAAGCGGCGGAGAAGCTGTTAAAGGGAACTTTTTTTTTTCTTCACTCTCCCATCCCATGGAAACAGCAGATATGTTTGGACATATTGGACATTGAAAGTGAATTGTTTTGAGAGTTGAAGCTAAGGGACAAAAGGGTTTTTGGACATTGAAAAACTTAAGAAATTGGAAAACCCTTGTTGGAGATATGGATTTCTGATTATTTAAAATTGATATTGCAAGTGGGAAGGGAGAGGAAAAAAAATTGGAGCAGAAGCTGAAAAAGGAGGAGATTGCTTAGAATCCCAAAGAAAGGTATATGGTAATTGGACCTCTTTGATTAAACATTAACCCCAGAAAGAGAAAGAGAAGAAGGAAGAAAAGTATTAATTTTTGGAATTTTTTTTTTTGAATTATTCTTGATTAAAAATATTTGTGGTTGTTTTGGGAAAAGTTTCTTTTTTCATAATGGCATCGCTTGTGGATGAACTAAAGACTGAATATCAAAAATATAAAAAAGAAGATACTTTGGGCACTTTGTTTCAATTCTTAGAAATGGCATTATGTACTTATGAAAAGTTGACTACGCAGCAGAAGGACTGGGACAAAGAAGAAGAGGAAGAAGAAGCCATCTTTGATGAACAATGGGTTCTTTCCGGGGAGGAGGAGAAAAAGGATAAGAAAAAGGGGATTTTAAGAATTATAAAAACAACCAAAGAAGAGAAAAATGAGCGGAAAGGTGGAGGCAAGGTTAGAAAGCAAAGGAAAGGGAGAAAGAAAAGGGGGGAGGAAAGACAAAGGGGTAAAAAGGGCAAGGAGAAGAATAAGCAAGAGAGAAAGGGGGGGAGGAGAAGCCTCAATGGGGGGAAGCAAGATCTAAAGAAAAAAAGTTTATTCAGAGACAATGGGTGAATTTAATTTAGGATAAAAGAGGGATTCTGGAGGGTACATAAGATTGTGTTTTTTATATGTGTATTTAGAGTATAAAATTCATTGTGTAATTTTAGAATCTTTTAAACAGAATCCCAAGAAAAATTGTTATACGAAGTACTTTTAAGTTAGGGTAATGAGTTATAGACGTTACTCCAATTGGTGTACAGGAGAAGTATAATAAAAGAAAAAAGATGAATGGATAGTCGGAAATAGAACAGACAAAGAATATTATTGAAAATGATAATAAGATATGAAAGGATATATAAAGGTTTTGTTATGTTTTTTTTTTTTGGATGTTGTATATTGAAAAAAGGCAAAAAAAATTTTAATTAAGAAAAAACTGATAATGGCCCTGCTTACATTAGCACCGCCTTTGCGGAATTTTGTCATCGATGGTCAATTATACATAAATTTGGCATTCTGTACAATTCCCCTGGTCAGGCCATTGTGGAATGAGCTAATCAGACGCTAAAACAAGCACTCCTTCACATAAAAACAAAAACGGGGGAAGTGGATGGATATGGCTTGCCTTACATACAAAACATTCTTAATATTACCTTATACACTTTAAATTTTTTAAATATGACAGCATCTCCTGCTGCTACGGCAGCCAGTAGGCATTTTGCTTCCTCCCCTTCTGCAGGTACGCCAAGACCGAAAGTTCGGTATAAGAGACTACCAGATCCAACGTGGAAAGGACCTGTCCCGCTGATAACTTGGGGCTGAGGATACGCTGCTGTTGAAGATGAGGGGACAGTTGTTTGGGTTCCTGCTCACTGTGTGCATCCTTATCATCAGCCAAAGGGGCAAGGGGATGGATTTGGGGGAATGGAAAAGAAACACGTTGATCCAGGACTGGGGAAGCTAGCAAACCTTCATAATAAAGCTGATTGTTGGATATGTATGCACATGCCAACTCACAAAACATCAGGGCTTCCAATGGTTGCCGAAGGTGACTGGTATAAGGGACAATGCTATGGTTGTTTAGGGACGTGGTCTAGCAGTTGGACTACAAGTAACATAAATACCTTACACCTTGGAAGCCGGATCCAAGAGGTGGCAGGTATCTGCTGGACCCACAATGAGACAGTAGAGAATATGACTTACTTGGGAACATATCCATTTTGTAACAAAACAATTATTATTGGCAATGGAAGTCGGGTTTATCCGGATGACATGAAAACTAAAAATCTCACTTACTTTGTACATAATATTTCTAAATTTGATATCATATCTTTGATCAATGAAAATGGGTGTCCATTTATCCCTGCCACATGTTGTCCCACCACGAGAGAAAACCAGCTGCCCAAATGTGCAAATGGGAAATACGCACCCCGCCCATTTATTTGGCTATGTTAATGGAATCCTTTGCACAATTAATCTATGCTGAACCAAATACAGTTGGTCATCTCCTGGGAGCAAATCTATGGTTGCTGTGTGGCCGGATGGCCTATGATCTCATGCCAGCACGATGGAAAGGAATCTGCACCTTTGGGAAAGTAATCCCATCTCATGTCATTTAAAAATCTTTGGGGACTGCTCATATCCGCAATGCGCGTTCCGCAACGGAAGTAAACTCTGTTTTGAATCATGACTACTGGACACAGATATCAAGGGGAGTTATTCCTCCTTTAGGAGTCATGATGAACTATAGAGATTTGCATCGTTTAAACAATTGGACAGTTACTATGTTTAAAGACACCATTAAAACTCTAAAGCTGCTTGAAGAAGAGCAAAGAAAAATCCTTGACTTTGTCCTGCAAACCAGATATGCGGTGGACACTATTTTGGCTGCGCAAGGGGGAGTTTGCACTGTGATTCATACACTTTGTTGCATGTATATCTCTGATTATTCTCCAAACATTACGGCTACTATACAGCATATGGAACAAACCCTGAATGAGAATCCATTACAATCGGAGGACGAGGGACTGGACGTGTGGTCTGCACTTTGGTCTGGTTGCCAGATGGTTCATGGATTCGTCACCTAATTGTTGGAGTGATATTGCTTTTTATACTTTCTCTTTGTGTATGCTGTTGTATCCAATGTCTCCCTGGACTTTTTTGGGAATGTGTCGGGTGAAGCCTACGGAAGGAGAACTGTTGTTGCAGATGGTGAAAAGCTACCGAGGCATCCGCGATCATCAAAAAACTAAAACAGGGGAGATGTGGGAATAAACTTTGACTTCAGTATTGGGTAATGATTAGTCTAAGACTTTATACATACATGTCTGCCTAAGGGTCACTGAGATAAAGCAAGGAAATTAAAAGCAAACACCAGAAACATTTAAGCAGCTCAGACGACTGTAAACAATTCTGTGTACTATATGTAATTATTTTAATCCACAATGTGAATGCTTACTATGTACAAAATTCTCAATAAAAGGGAGCACTAGAATTTGCTCTGGGCTCCCATCCCGAGTACACCAGCCTGTGTCTCATTCTTTCCATGGGGGACCACCACAGGGATTCACTCAACAACTGTGGCAAGAAATGTAAAACACAACACTTAACAACTATATTGCTTGCCAAAGGAAATTTTGGGCTGAATTGTGGTTGTTAAGAACTACCTGTATTTGTTCTGTCTTATGGAGGGATAGCTTAGTAGATACCTATTATTTGATCAGAGGAAATTATTTTCAAAAATTCATGCCTGGTGTTGATAGCATCTCCAAACAAGAAGAGAACAGCCACCAAAAACGTAAAGATCATCATTTTAATTTCCATTTAGAATATATAGAGTGATCAATATTTGGGGGGGAGGGGGGGAGACAAAATAATTATGAAGTGAAATGTTTCTACCTTTCTACCATGACTACCTCATCATTATTCTTAAAAGTTAATTACATTGTTTTATTCTATTAGTAAACTAATTTGTTTTTATAATTAGCACAGCAAGTTTCAGACCTGATTGACTCTTTATGTTACTAAAGTTAATACTTGATTGTTCAGAAAGTCATTTAGGGAAACAACCAAGTTAAATGCACACCCTTAACCGACAAAGAAATTTTAAATCAGGTTTGCACTTTGGTTATCTGCAAGTTATCTGCAAGTGAGGCAAAACCCACAGAATCTGAGGCTTAGCTGTTTCCTTTTCACATAATTTTCCTCTGGAAATAACCTGATGCTTTTCTGATGCTTGGGACTGCAATTCCCCTGAATCTCATTATCATAATGAAAGATAAATTATAACAGTTATAGTTTAAAGTCCCCAGAAGATATCCAGTTTGTCTCCTTCAAAAGTATTCTGTGAATGCCAAAGTATCTTCAAATTGTTTCTGCAATGTCTATCTAGCCATCTACTGTATCTTATATCTATCTCCAACACAGCAACACATTTTGGTAGTCTAGTAGTCACAGTGAAAATTTGTAATTTTGCAGTCTTGTATCAGATTGGGAGAAGATATCCTATGATACCCAGTGACTTGAACAAAAAAATCCCACAACTGCATTTCTCAGAGAAGTGGGGGAAACTGGCTGTGTGATTTTTTTCTGCTCTCACAGATGTTAGGGATGGCTGTTTCCCAGGTGGCTGTTAGATTCATTTGTGAAAGTCAGCAGAAGAGAATCTGCTTTGGAAGGGGTGTGTGAGAATGGGAGCCAGGAGGTGTCCATGGAAACCCAGCCTCCACTCCAAAGAAATCCCAGACAGTGCGTGGCTGGAGTTCCATTTCAGGTATGAATGAACAGAGTGGATTTATAGTGTAGGCTTCATTTTAGCTTCAAGATTGAGAAGTAAGCCTCACAAGCTTGAAGTTAGGACCTTTCTCTGTCACTCTTAATGTTTCTTGTTCTGATGCTGAAGCAGTAGGTTTTTGCCATCAGGAAAACAGGATGTGGTAGCATCAGCAGCTGAGGGCAGGAAGTTCTGCATTCTCTGGCAAAATCTGCAGGTAGGATCCCTACCATATGTTTGGCATTATTTAAACCAGAAAGGGCCCCTTTGTTAGATTAAAACAGATTGTCCCATTTTTCAAAGTTGGATTGTCATCCAAATGGATTTCCTGCTTAAGGGCATTTTAGATAACACCGATTTAGGGTATTTTCCATCTATCTACCCCAAACATCAGCTGAGCATTGGAAATGGTAAGACCAGAGGCACATTTGTGTTATGTCCTAAATGCTTGGCTGCATTAAAGGTTTATTTATTCACTTATGTTGCATTTCTTTTTCTTCCTAGGAGCATCATTTGAATGGCTGAAGAGCAGCCAATTATTTTCTCAACACAATTTGATCAGTGGTGAAATTGTTGCATAGTTTGGAGAGGTGGATTTCCTACAAACTCTCCAGCCTCATCTAATAAGGGCTTGAATGCATTCTGAGAAGAGAAAAAAAGAGATTAGTTTAATAGAGCCAATCCATACATATCTGAGGAAGATATGGGACAGCACTGAGATACACATATTTTCCTGTTTGAGGAGATTTTTTGTCAAGCTACTAGGCTGCAATGCATACAGAAAAAAAAAAAGAATCACACTTTTAGAACAGTCTTTTACACTGGTACAGTTCATCTTCCTGTCATTACTCCTATCTCAGTTTATTATATGCCAACCATAAAAGGAACCACACACATTAATGTGTCAGTAGCTATTTGTACAAGGCAGTCACCCTTTCTTCCTGCCCTCAACAACAGGATTTTTAGGAAGAGATGCTTGACTATCAATCTATAATTGCTCCACAATTCTTGCTAATCTAACCCTTAATTCTCTCTGCTGCCGCCTCCCCTACTTTTCTGGATTAAAGCCAATGTCTTTTTCCAATCAGCAGAGGGCAGTGCAAACCCAACTTTTCAACTTTTGGCTCAACCTTGAAATAAGGGATTATCCTTAAAAAACAACAAAACACTAAGATATTAGTATGGCTACTAATAAAACAAAATGGCTGTTCCTTAGCTGAGCTCTTGCCAGCTCCTTCTGGAATCATGTCTTCCTTGTGATTAGGGAAATGAGCCTTTACTCTTTTCCTTTCCCTAGTAGCAATGACGCGGATCAACTGCTGCTACTTCTTTCTTGATGTTTCATGTATTCTGAATATTTTTGCCAGAAGGTACAGGTGCAAAGGTAGATAGAACTATTTGGAACGTTCATAATAAGAGCAGATGGCAGCGTTTCCTAGCGCACTTGTTGATTTTTTTTTTTTTTCTACAGAGGTTTTAAAGCTATAGGAAACCAATTCTCCCCAGGTTTTGGTCATTCCAGGTCCAGGAGCTTCTTCCCAGTAAACTGAGTGCTCTTGACACTTAGATCCTATGCAGAAGAAGTCCCATCCTTCCATTCCAAGGTGGAACAAATATCTAAAAGCATTTAGTTGGAAGAAGTGAAGAGGCGAAACGAAGAATACTTGGTTAGAATGGATGACAAAGGTGCTTTCTTCTACTCCCATTAGACAGGAATCTTTCTTTATCATTGTTCCTCTTGTTCTTTATCCGTTCTTGAAATATGAAGAAGATTCAGAAAGGGCCTATAGAGAGAAATAAGGTGAAATCTGGGATTAACTATTTCTAACTTGGATGCATTCGGACATGGTGACTCCCGGCTGGAGGTTTCAAGTCCGCCGTGGCCCCTCCCGCTGCCCCGGAATGTGTGTGTGTGTGTGTGTGTGTGTGTAAAATGAAGAGTGATGTGTTTGCATAAGTCTTGAATAAGGAGAGACCACTGCTTCATTATTGGTGAATGAATGGTTCATTACTGGTGCTTCATTACTGCTCATTACTGGTGAATGAATGGCAGAAGGGTAGACTTAAGGCTGCCAGTTCTGGGTTGCAGAAATCTAAATAGCCAGAAAGATAAAAGTATGCAGATATGGGACATTCTCTGCTGCTGCCCCCTAGTGGCTATCCACACTTTTGCATCTCAGATTTGATATTTTTAGCCAATTGCATCAGAGGTAGTATTCGGCAGGTTCTGACCAGAGAACCCCCAGTGGAAATTTGGAGTAGTTTGGAGAACCGGCAAATACCACCTCTGATTGGCTCCGCCCTCATCTATTCTCTGCCTCCCGAGTCCCAGCTGATCGGCTGGGTCTTCTTTTGTTGCCCTGCACAGTAGAACGGAGCTGGAAAGCAGGTTAGTGGGGTGGGGAAGGAATAGGATTTTGCAGCAACTTCCTCTGCCATGCCCACCAAGCCATGCCCACAGAACTGGTAGTAAAAAGTTTTGAATCCCACCACTGAATTGCATCCAGCAGTTCAATAATTCCCTTAGAACATCCAGCTGCCATTTGTTTTAATAAATGTTCTATGGTAGGCATGAAATCATTTTTTAGATACACATCATTCTACAACTGACTAAGCAATTGCTTTACGAAAGATGGTAAAAGTCACTTAATTCCTCATACACAGTGGCATGATGTAATGTAACATATCTCTCCCTCCTCTTCCCCTCCCTTTCCTTCTCAACAGAAGGCAAACCATTTTAATAATTTCACAGGGCTGTTTTGAAAATAACCTTCAGACATACTGTTTATTCCAGGGTCACTCACTGAGCTTCAAAGCTGACCATAGATTGAACTTGGCTTCTTTCATTCCTAATTCCAACACTCTTAAGACTTGTGGACTTCAACAAGTCCACAAGTCTTAAAGTTGCCAAGTTTGGAGACCTCTGCCAGATAGGATCTATATGCTCCCGAGAACTTTCTTTAGTGGGTTTCTTTCACTTCCATCTCTCAGGCTAAAGTTTCTGTCTGATCTGCAGAGCAGGAGGGGTTAATGGTTTTTTAAAGCTTGAGGGATCAGCATAGGAACAGGGCGTTACTGGTTATCTCCGTTGCAGGCAGAAAGGCAGTGACGCCTATTCCGTCCGAAGTGAGAGCCACCCACTAGCTGGAACAAGATTTGACTCATTCCAGAAAGCAACAGACAGGCAGCAAGTCAGTTGCAGGTATCAACCCTGTCAAGTTGCTGGGCCGCACCTATCTTGGATTGAACAACAGCCGTGGTCTGTACTCTGTCTCTGCTGCTGGCAGCATGGTGCTCAGGATGGAGACCGGTGAGCACATGTGGTGGGGTATTATTCCCAGCTCATCTGGGTGGCTGAGCCAAATGATTTCGTTTGAGGGACCTTGTCCTGGGGTCAGTTTGACTGAATATATTAAGGAAATCTTTATCTCTTCAATTCAAAAAGTCTGTGGGATAATATTTTTTCCAAAAATGACCCGGTATGTTTCTGTAGTCAAAACTTCTGCCAGGTCTCAGCTCCAGTAGAGTAGAAGTATACCTTGGGTTCCTGCTCATGAGTTATTTGTCTGAAGTTGGATAGTTCTACAAGGGTATATAGGGCAGCATTGGGTGTGAAGTCTGTACAAAAAACAGTAGAGCATGCCCTAGTTCTTGTGAACATTGCTGGGCTCTAAAGATTTGAGGGGTTCTTGTGAAAATGGAAGCACCCCATTTTTTTCTTTTTCCATAGGAGGAGTTAGGACTTTCTATATTTCAAAAAAGAGACTTTCTGTTGGCAGCTCTGGCACACAAGGCATGCCACAGCATGTCTTGGATACAAGAGCTCTCCTGCCTGTTCCACCTTGGCCTTTGGGCACTAAGGAGGCTGTGGGAGGGATGAGAGCATATGGATTTGGTGAAACCAAATTTGGGGCAGGTTTCTCTTTTCTTTAGATGCACATTGAATGATGTAATTTTCACTGAGTGCACAAGTATCCAGATGAACTGGTAGTTGAGGGACAAGTTGTAAAGGAGCAAACATGGGAGGCCACTTGATTTGTCAACAAATACATTTTCAGTAGATCATTTAAAATATTGTCACAGTACTTCAAGGGCTATTAAAAGGCTAATTCTAAGTGCAAATTAAGTATGAAAATTAGGTATTTAAAAATTCTAATAACTTACAAAGGTCAAACATTTCTGGTTTTTTGTGTGTGTGCATGTGTTAAACAGCAAGCCCAAAGCAATCACAGTCAATGTATCCATCAAGGGAATCTTGCTTTTTTAATTCCCTTCCCTGCACACTTGAGCTAGTAAATGTCTCCCACTCCTTGGCAAGCTGTAAAATATGATTATTTTATGTTCACGATAGGAAAAAAAAAAGCCCTCACATATTGTGTTCCCTTTGAACATAAAGACTGTTTATCAATCTAGCATTTTAAATGTGTAGCCCATCTAATTTACTGGCTAACTTTTAAATTACTAAACAATTTCCTGAGGGTTAGCAGAATTAGTCCTCTGCAACCAACACTACTGCACATGTATGCCAGCAATTTAGAGGAACAGATCCGCTTAATGATGCAGATTGTAGTTCTTTGAAAATTTAAGTTGTTTTCCAAAGATGCCAATCAAGTTATTAGCAGATCATTTTGTTGAACAGCAGGATTTTTTTTCCTGCAACACCTGACAGTATTCATGTTAGTTGGAAGTGGGCTGGGACTTAGCAGAAGACTTTCTTGACTTTTAGAAGTTCAGTTCCAGCAAGGTCTGAGGAACTTATCTGCAAGGTTGGGAAAAAAGATGCTGCTGGTTCTTATAATTGGGAATGGGCTGGTTTTAGGTTTGATGGATCTCTTTTTTGTCAAGAGCCTCAAAATGGTGATTTGGTGGGGTTCTGTACATTATAAAATTCAGAAGCACAGGTGTTTTACTATCCATGCCAAGCCTATAAATGTGTTTTCAAGTAGCTGAATTAAAAACACAGCTTTAGTTCATTTATAACAATTGACTCTTGGTTTTTCCCCAGTCTTTATTGGAACAGTCTAATGCAGGTATTTAAGGAAACCCTCATGTAGTTGTAATGTTAAAGACAAATTCTAACATTACATTACATGTAACAGTGAAAATGAACATGAGTCCTGTAATTTATTCCTAGGCTACGTTTCAAGGCAGATGCTCTGCTCAGATGACTAGAAAATTATTTACTAATTTTGAGAGTGTAAAATCTTGTTTTAAATGTGTTTCCTCATTCCAAAATAAACCCATAAGATTGTCCTTTCGACATTCCTTAACATTTTCTATTTTTCTTAATTCTTTGTGTGTGAGCGTGTTATTGTTGGATTCTTTAATTTTTTCAGGAAGGTACAGGAAAGTTTTTCATTTCTTTCTGTTGTGTGGAATTAGAAATTATAGTTTCCTAAGTCTGGCACTTTATGCCAATTTCTATTTTGTTTTCCCTCCGTGTAAACATTATTGAGATGGATGGACCAATGCCTTGGCTTACTGGTTCTAGTGCTTCTGGCTTTAATGGACTGTTAACAAGGTCATCCCTGGTTCTAACTGAGCAATTGAGTAGTAAATTTAACTTATGAGGTGCTATGTCTGCCTCCCCAGTTTGGAGCCCTATATCAGAGGTCCCCAAACTTGGCAACTTTAAGACTTGTGGACTTCAACTCCCAGAGTTGAAGTCCACAAGTCTTTTTTTTTTTTTTGAAACAAATTTTTATTAATTTTAAAGATAAAACAACACATCATTAACCATTAAATACATAAACACATAAAACCTCTTAACATTGTAAATCCTTACAAGTCAAACAAAACATTATTTTTATACAGCATAATTCCAATTTATCCCATCTCCATATGGACACACAAACATCTTTCAGCAAGTTTCTCATTTTTTCTCTTTACTCCTATTCAATTTCATTTCTCTTCCATATTTATCCATTTTATAGTCATCATATTCTTTTCTTTCTGGCTTGTATAAATTATTCTCGTCTAGCATTCCTCCAAGGTTTTATTGATTCTTTCCTTTTTTTTTTTTTTATAAAAAACAAATTTTGTTAGTTTTACCATAAGCACAATATACAAACATACAAACACAAAACATAAACAAAACTAAAAGATCTTTTCTGAAGGTTGTCTGTTCCCGGGTTAAAACTCTTTACACAGACACAAATTCAAACATCATATTCAACCCATATCTCCTTCCAAATCTTATTATCATTTTCTTTTTTATATATATATATAAAAACCATTTTTATCAGTTTTATAAAAACAATGCACAAAAAATCAAGGCATAGCAGCTTATAAATTCTTTTCTAAGAAAAAATAATAATAATAGACCAATAAAGCATAACATTTCCAGATTATAATATCAATATTTCATATAATATTAACTTCATATCTTGTCCCTACTTCTCTTTTCCATCCAAATTATTTATTAATTAAAATTTTATTGCCTTTTATCAATACACAAAATCCAAAAAAAAAAGCATATATATCCTTCCATATCTTATTACCATTTTCAATAACATTCTTTGTCTGTTCTATTTCCAATTATCCATTCATCTTTTTTTTCTTTTACTATACTTCTCCTGTACACCAATTGGAGTAACATCTATAATTCATTACCCTAACTTAGAAATACTACATATAGCAATCTTTCTTGGGATTCTGTTTAAAAAAAATTCTAAAATTACATAATAAATTTTATATTCTAAATATACATATAAAAACACACTCTTATATACCCTCCAGAATCCCTCTTTTAATCTAAATTAAATTCACCCATTATCTCTAAATAAACTTTTTTTCCTTAGGTCTTGCTTCCCCACATTAAGGCTTCTCCTCCCCCCCTTTCTCTCTTGCTTATTCTTCTCCTTGTCCTTTCTACCCCTTTGTTTTTTCTCTTCGCTTTTCTTGCTCCTTTTCCTTTGCTTTCTAACCTTGCCTCCATCTTTTCGCTCATTTTTCTCTCTTTTGGTTGTTTTTATAATTCTTAAAATCCCCTTTTTCTTATCCTTTTTGTCCTCCTCTCCAGAAGGGGCCCATTGTTCATCAAAGATGGCTTCTTCTTCCTCTTCTTCCTTGTCCCAGTCCTTCTGCTGCGTAATCAACTTTTCAAAGGAACATAACGCCATTTCTAAGAATTGAAACAAAGCGCCCAAAGTATCTTCTTTTTTATATTTTTGATATTCAATCTCTAGTTCATCTACAGACGATGCCATTATGAAAAGGGAAACTTTTTCCAAAACAACCACAAAAATTTTTAATCAAAGACAATCAAAAGCAATTAAAAAAAGAAAAAAAGTTCCAAAAGTTAATACTTTTCTTCCTTCTTCTCTTTCTCTTTCTGAATTAATTTTTAATCAAAGAGGTCCAATTACCATATATCTTCTTTTGGGATCCACAAAGACGTTCTAATCAATCTCCTCCTTTTTCAGCTTCTGCTCCAATTTTTTTTTTTCTCCCTTCCCACTTGCAATGAGAATTTTAATAATCAAAAATCCATACCTCCAGCAGAGATTTTCCAATTTCTCACATTTTTCAATGTCCAAAAATCCCTTTGTCTCTTATCTTAGCTTTCAAAACAATCCACTTTCAATGTCTAATATATCGAAATATTTCTGCTTTTTCCGTGGGGTGGGAGAGTAAAAAAAAAAAAAAAATCCCTTTAACAGCTTCTCCGCCGCTTTTCGCTCTTCTTAGGGATACAATGTATCCTCCAGCAACAAACAGCTCAATTCCAGGCAATTTAAAAGGTGTTACTTGACCCGGCTCAGACAGAACTTTCACTCTTCACACTTCCTCCAGCACAGTTCTTACCCGGTTGCTGGCTTCTTCGTGGCGGCCATTGCTGACCGCCGCTCCACCGCCTTGGGAAAAAGGGGTTTTCCCGGAGAAAGGGGGGGTCTGCGATGCCCCCACCTCCCTTTCCGACTCCCCTCTATCTTCAGCTGTCCCTACAGGGCAGCCATATCCCCCTGACCCATCTGGATCGGGGGTACCTCGACGGCTAGCACCGCAGGAATCGCGAGCTGTCGCGAATTCCTGCTGCCCCGAAGCCACGCAAACCGGAAGTCCTTGAAGTCCACAAGTCTTAAAGTTGCCAAGTTTGGGGACTCCTGGCCCACATAATGGTGAACTCTAACACAACTCAACCTTCAAAGACGCCAAGCTGCTTTGTAACCATGGGCTAACCCCATTGCTCTTATTGCAAAGCTATCTGTGTTCCACAGCCTTGACTTTGTGGTTTCCTTCCCATCTTGAACACGGCTTCTGAGCAATTCACTCTGAGCAGCTCACATCCCCCCACACCCATTAGCACTGACCTCAGCATCTTTTTGCAAAGCTATTAAAACAGCTTTTCTGCAGCTCTTTGTGAATTGTAATGTACATATGATGGGAGCCTGTGGTTATTATATGGTATTTTCTGTTTTATATAATTAATTAATTTGATCATCTGATTTTAACAGTATTGGGCTTTTTAAAGCATTTGTCTTTGGTGGACTATTGTGAATAGCAGAATTCAATGTATAGATAAATAAGCAACCAAGCTTTGGGGGGAAAATGTGTAGTTTTAAACAGTGAAACTTTTTTTCTTGTATAAAAAAAATCACTTAGCCATAAATTGAATTGTTTAATTGGCAGAGGAGTAGGATCCAAAAGGTAGTTTAGTTCAGTTTCTTGGTCTAAGTAAAGAGCTACTTCTCCACTGCATTGTGCCAGCTTTAGTACATCCTAAACTTGCAAACGAAATGACCAGGACATTGATTTATTGTACCAAGTCATTTCTCAGTAGCCACATACATTTTTCACCTTGCTATCTGCTAATGATGGCAGGGGCTTTGTTTTTTTTTTCTGCCTGTATGAACAGTGCTGGGTTTTTCTCACTAAAGCTTAGATTCTCTCTTTACTGCTTGTGTTCACTGTGCATGGCACATCTTGGTTGCTATTTCTCTTTGAACTTAAATTCTATAATGTATGTGCTGTGCCCAAGCACTCTAGAACTTGACATAATTAGGAACAATCTATGGTTTAAGATTGTACCAGGCTGCTACTCTTGAGTTGCTTTAGCATTAACTTTACTTCCTCTGTATTGAAATCTCCATCTCCATAACCTGATGCTTAAGGTTTTTCCAGAGATATATTGGGACATGTTCTATGGCAGAGGTGTCAAATTCGATTTCATTGAGGACCGCATTAGGGGGCCTGAGTGGGCATGTCTAGCTCAATGTCCTGCAGCCCCCCGCCAGTGAAAACTTTTTCACTGGCAGAGGCACCGTGGGCTGGTCCTTTAGACCACACCTAGAGTACCGGATACAGTTTTGGTCACCACATTATAAAAAAGATGTTATCATCTTTAGACTCTAGAAAAAGTGCAGAGAAGAGCAACCAGGATAATTAGGGGACTAAAACATATGAAGAACGATTACAGGAACTTGGCTTGGCTAGTCTAGTAAAGAGAAGGACCAGGGGAGACATGATAGTAGTCTTCCAATATTTGAGGGGCTGCCACAGGGAGGAAGGGGTCAAGCTATTTTCTAAAGTGCCTGTAGCTGAGACAAGGAATAATGGATGGAAACTGAACAAGGAGAGATTTAACCTGGAAATAAGGATAAACTTTCTGACAGTGAGAACAATCGACCAATGGAACAGCTGGCCCTTGGAAGTTGTGGGAGCGCCATCACTTGAGACTTTCAAGAAGAGATTAGACTGCCATTTATCAGAAATGGTGTAGGGTCTCCCACTTGGGCAGGGGGGTTGGATTAGATGACCTACAAGGTCCCTTCCAACTCTGATTATCTGATATTGTTATCTGTTACTTTACTGTTTCCATGGTGGCCCCATGGGCCAGATCTAAATACCCCGCAGGCCAGATTCAGCCCGCAGGCCTTGAGTTTTACACCCCTGTTCTATGGAATCAAGGCTCTATTTTTTTGTTCAGTGCATTTGCCCTGAAATAACAGGCACTGTAGAAATCATACTTCAGCAAAAAAAAAAAAAAAAAAGGTTAGTAAAGGGGCCTCTGCTCTGGTCACAAAGAATGTTGAAATCCTGGGCAAAAAAACAAAAACCTGATATACCTTAATGCCAACTCTTTTTGCTATAAGAGACAATGTGAGCGTCAGCCTTGGAAGCCGTATTTTACTTAGAAGCTTCCAGGCTGCCACATTTTTGTGCTTGGGAAAATGGGAGGGGGGGGGAAACTAGTGAGCTAGTGAAGCTATTATTTAAAAGAACAATTTGCATCCATTGTCTTTAGCAAACACAGCATAACATGAATTGGTTTGCTTAGTCTTTTTTTGTGAAGGAGGAGAAACCTCACATTTGACCATTGGAATTTCTGATATGTAACCATCTGTAGTGCAGCTTTCTATTCAATTTAATGCCGCCCAGTTGTACAGGACTGCATTATTCCAGGAGCTCTTCTCACAACACTTCTAAAGGTCACCAGAAGAGGGAAGGCTGAATCTAGAATAGGTGAAGCAATGCAAGTACATGTTCTCTTACTTTATTATGCAAATATAGGCAGATAGCAATATGATGAAAGATTTTTAATGCAAGGGCAGAGACAAAGGGACTTCTAATTAGCACTCACTCTGATTTCTAATTCTTGGGAATTGCTTCTCCTTGGCTGAGTGGACTCATGTCTATAGGGATCCACAGCTGTGCCAAAAAAAAAAAAAGCCCTTACTTGCAGTCATCACTGACAATACTATGAATCATTTCATAGTAGACATATCTGATTTTGCCAACTATTACTCAGAAGGAGTTGAGTACAGGTAGTCCTTAACTTACAACAGTTTGGTTTAGTGATCATTCAAAATTAACAACGGCACTGAAAAAAATGGATTTATGACCATTTTTCACATTTGTGACCATTACAGCTTCCCCATGGTCATGTGATCAAAATTCAGACGTTTGGCAGCTGATTCATAGTTATGATGGTTGGAGTGTCCCGGATCATGTGATTACCTTTTGTGACCTTCTGACAAGCAAAGTCAATGGGGAAGCCAGAATCACTGAACAACTGGGTTACTAACTTAACAACTGCAGTGATTCTCTTAACAACTGTGGTGAGAAAGGTCATAAAATGGGGCTAAATTTGCTTAATAACAGTCTTGCTTAGCAATGGAAATTTTAGGCTCAATTTTAGTCATAAGTTGAGAATTACCTATATAGAAAATATTTTCCTCCTTATGGCTCCTGTGAATGTTATAGATGCTGGGGGGGAATGCTCATAAAAGGAAAAAATGTTTTCCTCTTACTTTAATGCAGGTAGTCCTCAATGTACAGCCATTAATTTAATAATATTTCAAAGTTGGAAAAAAGTGCTTTATGATCTGTGCTTGTACTTGCAACTATTGTACCACCCTTGTGGCCAGATGATCACAATTCAGGTGCTTGACAGCTGGCTCACATTTATGACTGGTTGCAAGGTCCTGTAGTTCATGTGATTGTGATTTGCAACCTGTTTTGCCGGTTTCCTGCAAAAAAAGGGGCAAAAAGTGTCCATTGGGAAAGCTGACTTTGCTTCACAACTGCTGACAAATTGTAAAATCAGGTCTGGTCATGTGAGGACTTGAGTTATGATCACACTGATTTATCGCTGAAATCCCAATCCCAACTGTAGTCATAAATTGCAAATTAGTTATAGTTCCAGCCCTGCCCCCACTTCCACCCCCAAGAATAGTTGTTTCAACAAACCCATATTTTCCCTGGCCCAACAGGCAAGTGAGTCCTAGGCTTGTGGCAGTGTGATTTGTTTAGGAGAATTTGGGGCGGGGATGCCCACATGCATTGAAATGAATCCATCTGAGCACCCCATATGACATAGGGGGCAGTATTCTTGCCTCCAGGTATAACATTGATCCCTTTGTACCTGGAATATTCTGTTACTTCAAACTGATGGTGGGCAGGACCTGCTCTTCCTTCCCTCTCTTCAACACTTTCCCTTAATCTCTATCAGTAACAGCTAACGAATAGCTGAGGCCTTGTGATGATATGGGAGTAACATATTATGAAACTGAGGATTGAGGGCTGAATGATAACAAACAACAGGGAGAGGAACCTAAATTTCCCTTTCCAGTCAGTGATGGGGTTTCTTTGGGTGGAATCTGTCAGCCATTTATCAACACTGAAAGCCAAGAGGAAAATGAAGCATTTTTTTGTCTTACGATGTGCTAGAATTTGATATGTATCATGGTGTTTAGTTTACATAAAGCCCTCCTCCGCTCTTGAATAAATGATCCTTCCTCCTGTTTCCTCTTTCTGATGCCAGTTGCATCAGGAGAATTGTGTGAGAATTGTTAATGAATAAATAATTGACTTGTGAACAAATGTATTGGCAGAAGCTAAAGATTGTCCCACTCTCTTAAAAAAAAAGTATTATGTGCTTTCTCCTCCAACATTGTAAGTATGTTACCCCACCAGTGGGATGCAATTTTTTTTTACTACCGGTTCTGTGGGTATGGTAAGGGAAGGATACTGTAAAATCTCCAGTCAGAGGTGGTATTTGCCGGTTCTCCAAACTACTACAAATTTCTGCTACCGGTTCTCCAGAACTGGTCAGAACCTGCTGAATACCACCTCTGAACCCTATTGTAATTAATGAGTTTGATAACATAATCTGGATGTAGAACCTCCACCAAGGATGTGTTTTGAAGTCAGGCCATTGACCTAGCAAGTGTATCACTTGGGACTGTTTGAGGAGCTTGTTTCCGTGGCTTGTGGCCTTGCAGTTCTTAACAGCATCTCAAAATTTTCGCAAGGAGGATAACTCAGATTTAAGGAAGTTACAAGCCTTGGTTCTTGCAATGAATATTGGGTATGGGTGATGTAATGTACAAAAATGTGTTTTTTTTGTCCTGCCACTCTGCCTTTGTCTGCAGTTGTGATATGAGAATATTTAATATAAATATTGTGAACTTGTGTCAAAAACAATTCTTTTGAGGGAATCCAAGTAAACAAATGTGTTCAGGAGCCCTGCTGCTGCTTCAAGCACCAAATCTTTTCATAATTAGGCTGTCTACTGCACTTATATGCCTCACACACGCACACAGGAAGCTGTGTAAATCTGGAATTTACCTTCCCCATTGCTTTCTAAACTTCAATCACTGCTACTGCCTGGGTTTTTAAAACTTAATGTGTAGATGTCTTGTTGTAGAATTGTTCTTCCCTCTCATCTGTGTGGCACAATGCCTCCTCTCAGCTTGTTTATGCCTAAGTGTGTTGATAGGAGATGTAGACAGTATATTACTATCTGTTGGTAAGAATGCTACGAACCTGCATGCTGCTTTAAAGAATACAAGAAAGAAACCAGGATGAAATGCATAATCTATAATTTGATTTAAACAGTGGAAAGGGGAGGCAGACATAAATAAGGAAAAGCTAATTATGGTTAAGACTTGGTTGGACTGATCAGGCGTGCGAATCAACTGCTTGAACCTAAACTTTCAAAATATATATTTTTTATTTATGGGTCAGTATTGACCCTTGGTGATCTCCTAGACAAGGTCCTGCAGTTTTCTTGGCAAGGTTTTTTAGAAATGATTTGCCATTGTCTCCTTCCTAGAAGTGAAGAGATTGGTTGCCTTAAGGTCACCCAGTTGGCTTTGTGCTTAAGGCAAGACTAGAACTCAGACTCCCAGTTTCTAGTTTGATGCCTTAACTATTAATCAAACTGCCTCTCAAGTAGAGGAAATATTTTGAAGGAAAGTAATAGCTACAGCTCAGATGCCACCATCTGAACATAATGGCTAAGCAATCTTGGTTGTAGGTATATTCCAGAGGTGGTATTCAGCAGGTTCTGACCAGTTCTGGAGAACCGGTAGCGGAAATTTTGAGTAGTTCGGAGAAACAATAGCGGAAATTTTGAGTAGTTCAGAGAACTGGCAAATACCACCTCTGACTGGCCCCGCCTTCACCTATTCTCTGCCTCCCAAGTCCCAGCTGATTGGCTGGGTCTTCTTTTGTTGCCCTGCACAGGAGAACGGAGCTGGAAAGCAGGTTAGTGGGATGGGAAGGGAAGGGAAATTTTACAGTATCCTTTTCTGCCATGCCCACCAAGCAGCGCCCACCAAGCAATGTCACGCCTACCAAGCCACATCCATAGAATTGGTAGTAAAAAAATTTTGAATCCCACTACTGGTGTAGTCATCTCACATTTTGCCTTTCCCTTCTTTTCCTTGTGATATTCTCCTATGTGCTAAGCATTTAAGACCCGTTGGAATGCTGGTAGCAGCAAAACCTTGAACAAGCCCTGTGAATAGTCTTTCCTTTGCACTAATATATACTAAAGGCAGTTTTCCCTCTTCATATTTTTGTTCTCTTAACCTCCCCATGAGGCACTTTATCAGACTTTCTTACAGGGTGAATGTTTCTTCTAAGTGCTTCCCTATATGGCAATGTCTAAAGTTGTTCATATCATATCCTGAAAAGCAGTGGAATACAGAATTATGGTACCCTGGTGAATCATATAAGGATTCACAAAGGAGTAATGCATGTCAGGAAGAAATGATAGATGCCACTTAATGGGCAAGTAACAAATCAGAAATGAACCTGAGATGAGTCCGATCTTAGACATTAACTGCTATAGGAAACTCTTAGCAAAGAGGAAGAGATTCCAGATCTTTGAAGGCTTTAAATAAATGCTTTGCTTAAGGATGCCCAATCTAGGTTTGCTGCTCCTTCTACTGGATTATTTGAGTTCAGAAGGTTGACACAGATGAATCTTGAGCCTTACAACTTGCAGGCAAGAACAGGTGTGTTTAGGTCATCATATGGAGTGTGTTTAAATCAGCTTCTCCACACT
The DNA here is from genome assembly GCA_033807585.1 of Hydrophis major. NCBI lineage: Eukaryota > Metazoa > Chordata > Lepidosauria > Squamata > Elapidae > Hydrophis > Hydrophis major. Next base: position 183,974,941 of record CM066329.1, on the reverse strand, counting down.
GTGGCTTTTCTGATGAATTGTTTTTCAACAGATTTATCATGTTGTAGGAAGGCTCTTTTGTGGCAGCCAAAATGCAGGATGTCTCCAAGTTCACTGATCATTCAAATTGATAGTTGGTTCCTGTTGTTGGCTTATGACAACTACTGCTATCTTGTGGGTAGCTACCATGACAAAATTAAACCTGATAAGGATTCTTTGAAGATGCAGTTGGGATGTGTTAGCCAAGATCTATTAAGGAAGCACTGATTTAAGAGTGAATGCCATCCAAACATTTGCTGTCATCTTTCACTGTGAACAAATGAAGCAAGGGGTTTCCTGATTTATTAGACACACTGTAAAACAAAAATGGTGAAGACCTTATGATGGTGGTTCTTTATTTTAAACCCTGGTGTTAAGCTGTATTTGCTGTGTGCTTAGGTAGAAGTAAAAGACTAAAAATGTATGGAAGTATTGAACCTGAATCTGCAATTATGGATTAGAAAAAAAAATTGGTGAGAACTTAAAGCAAGAACAGGCCATCTCTATGTAAACATATCTGATGACATATAAGATGGAAGACAGCAGTTCCTGAATGTCCAGCATATTGTGAAGATTACTTAAGGCACATAGGAGGGGAAATCATTTTCAACAATTCATTGAGATGTTTTTAGGTTTCCATCCTCTGTATCATACTAATCCCCTTTAAAATCAATAGGTGAGCAATCGCGTATAGGTTTGTCCTATTACAGTGAATTTGAATATTATGGACCTTTAATCTAAATATCAAACAAGGCCAAATAATAAGATATATAAAACTCAGAAGTAAAGGGGGTTTGAAATTTACAAAGTTTATTTAAAGAGGCCAGTGTAGAGAATATTTCTCAAAATTGTTAAGGAAATAGAAACTCAAAGTAAAAATATGACTTGGATACATTTCTAATTACATTTTCCCATAATGAAAATCATGTGAGGAAGATACAAGTTTCTCTAGGATTTTTAATTCATAAAGCTTAAGACTACAGAAGCTAAAAACAAGAACAAATAATCACACAAAAAAAAATCCAGCCTAGAATAAGAATCTTTTTGGAGTGTGAAGTTCTTTACACCTGATTTGTCAGCACTACAATGTTTCATAAATCCCTGTTTTTAAATTAATTTTGATCAGGTCTAAACCATGTTTCCTGAATGAGTATAAAAAAATAATCTCTGTTGGAATTTATTTCTAAACAAAGCATAACATCTTTTTCAGCACTGAACAGGATTTCAGACTTTTTACTTTCTTTATGTAAAGAAGTCAATAAGTATATTGACAGAGGGCCTAGAACAGCCAGACCCGGAAGAGTTATACAATATTGCATTTTAATAGCTTGTTAACAGGCAAATGGCAAAAAGAAATAGGATTTAAATGTAAAGTTAGATTAAAATAAAATGAAATTTAATTTAATAAATTTAATAAAATTAAATATTTCCTTTTCAAATATTTCCTATTCAAAAAGCATTTACATACTATTAACTGGAGTGCTGCTTTGTTTTATCCTACTTTTGCCAAAGATAAGGTTCTTCCCTCTTCATTTTCTATATTTCTCTCCAGCCCAACATGCCACAAATATTCCTTTTGATTCTTGTACATGAAGTTTTCTTAAGAAATAGATAGATTCATGGAACATGTAGTATCACACAGTGGTGCAGTGGTTAGAATGCAGTATTGCAGGCTACTTCTGCTGGCTGCCTGCAATTTGGCAATTCAAATCTCACCAGGCTCAAGGTTGACTCAGCCTTCCATCCTTCTGAGGTGGTTAAAATGAGGACCCAGATTGTTGGGACAATATGCTGACTCTGTAAACCACTTAGGGCTGTAAAGCATTGAAAAGTGGTATATAAGTAAGTGCTATTGCTATCACTGAGCATGTAGGGCTTAATCGGGACAATCCTGTTATGGAAGACTGCCTTTCTTTGCTGCAAGGGACGATGGCACACAAATACTTCTCTTTTTAACTAGCAGCATTTATAGCAAATACCAATAACAAATAATCACTTCAGTGTGATTCCTTTTAACCCAGTTAAAAGGCAAGGAAGGAAAAGAGGAAGCTTCCCAAAATCTCTTTAAAAGTCTGTTGCAGAAGAGACAGAATACAGAGGAAGAAAATGCTGGGACTGCTTCTGAAAGAGAAAGGCTTGCCTTGCCTAAGAGTCAAGAGCTCCACTACATTTTGTGCTGTCCTAGCTGCGGTTCAGGCAGGCAGGAGTTAATGCCTGGGCTCTGTGCAGTGGCAGGTGGGTGGTCCTAAAGCCATCAGTCTCTCTGGAAGGCAGATCGGGAAGCACTGTGGAGTAGAATGAGGGCCCAATGAGAAACAACCCTTTTGCCTTGACAAGGCTGGGCTCCCCCAACACATGGACCGCAGTGCACTGATGCCGTGTCACAAGACTTACATCTATAGCAGACAGAAAAAAGCAAGGCAGCTGACTGGGGTAAGCGTGTGCATGGGTGTGCAAATGGGTAATTGTCTCTGCTTTAGGAAAAGCTGCAATTGCTTGGCACTCTTTCTGTGTCACAATTACATCTAGTGTGCTGGGTCTGGGTCTTAATCACGGGAGTCCCATGTGCTTGTTCTTTCTGTCATAGGCATGCTTGGTGTGACATATCTTTATGTCCAGCCATTGGCGGGCTTTGCTTTCCACCTCTGCCTACTGTCTGTAACTGTAGTTTCCCAATAGCTTATTTTTTGGCATAGAGGATATTATGCTAATGTTTTTCTTAGTATTGGGATGGAAGAAATAGCTCCTTTGAAGGATTTAGTGTAGAGGCCAGAAGGATAATAGTCTAAGGATTTTGTAAGCGTATTTATGGGCATCTCTCTTGTCTTCTGATCTCAGATGTTCATCATTCTGTCAAATGTGCGTTCAGGAACTGGATTTTCCCTGATGCAAGTAGAGTGTCCATACGTAGATGAGCCTTAGTGTTCCTTAATGTTCCCAAGTGAAAAATGATACAGTTTGTATCTAGGATGTATTCTGGACAGATTGTACTGGTTTGGAATTATAGGGGTAGATACCTGAGTTAAAGGCTGTGACTGTTAGTTTGACCGGTATTCAGATAGAAACTTGGGTGTAAGATTTTCTAAAGAAGCAATAGTTAATAGTCTATGGCAATGTAACTTGCTGTTTGTCAAAAGTTTAAACTTCTGGGGTGACGGACATTATATCACCAAGAGCAAAAGAATTTCCTTTTTTTGGAGCAAAGGTTGAAACCAATTAAAGGTAGGCAAGATATTGGAAATTTGGACCATTTTGAATTTATCCTGTTTTGAGCATAATGTTGCTGCCATAATGATAACACTCCCCTCCTTCTCCTCAGATGTTTTAGATTATATTGGAACTGTTTCAAACTTAAAATGGAGCGTTTCATACATCCACCCCTATGACTCAGTGTAGAGGACAAAATTTGAGATTAAACACTCAGTATAGCTGTTGTCATCTATGGGAACTTGATTGCTCCATTCTTGAAGACTCAGACTGCACTTCTGTAAAAATTATTGGTTTAATACTGGCACAAAGTAAAGCAGGAAAGAACACCCATAAGATGCTTTCATTTGAACTAGGCACAGATGCATTTAATCTGTAGAAATATGCCTTTATTATAGTCCAAGGCAATATTGGGTGATAAGGTTAACTGTCACATAAGCAAGTGGGAAGTTGGAAGTGGGGGAAATGAATAGTTTTAGAAATGCATGGATTTACTTTATTAGCAGCTATGAAAGAGAAGACAAAATGAGATGCTGAGAGTTTTGTGCTGCTGAAGAATTTTAGAAAAAACAATATTACTTCTTGAGAAATACTATAATCCACTCTCTGAACCTCAACTGATTGGAAAGTTTATGTATATACTTTGCTGATCTATACAGCATTTGACTCATTTGCTGTTTCTGGACTAGTAGAGCTTATGCATATATGTACGTTTAGATGTCAGTGTAGAATAGAACAGGGAAATCAGATTTCAAACTTGCTTGGGTTTGCTCTCTTGGTCCAAAAATATTTGGAGTTGGGAATTATAAGAAATATGATAGATTTTGGTTAGAATCAGGGAAAACTAAGAACTGTTCAACAATGGTGCTATATTGACTACCACCTGTCACAGTGGACCCCCCTCTTTGCTGGTAGCAATTAAACAGAGTCATCTAATAGAGGTTTATTGCGTTGGGTAGCAGACTGGATAAGATAAACTCTAAGGCAGGGCTATCAAACTCAATTGTGTTGTGGGCTGCATCAGGGTTATGTTTGACCTAGGAGGGGGGAGCGTGGCTAGGGTGAGTGTGGCCAGTTTGATGTCACTTGTGTCAGGGGCACCTGTGGCAGCCTGAATGCTCTACCAGCAACAGCTGGCTCCCAATCTCCATTTTCGTCTGGGACAGCCTCCTGTAACCTCTGCCAGTGAAAACGGAGCTGGGGAGGGCCGCATGCAGCTCTCCTGAGCTCCGTTTTCACTGGCAGAGGGTTACAAGAGGCTGTCCTAGACGAAAATGGAGATTGGGAGCCTGCTTTTGTTGGCAGAGGTGCTGCAGGCCAGTCCTTTGCTGTTTCCAGGGCAACCCCGCAGACCAGATCTAAGCACCCCACAGGCCGGATCTGGCCTGTAGGCCTTGGGTTTGACACCCCTGCTCTAAGGTCTCCTCCAAGATTATACCATCTCCTTAAAGTTCTACCTTGTCCTTTTAAGGAACCTGTTTTGAGTCATTGAGGTTGTAATGTTATTGGTCTAGGATTGCCCATTTGACCTGGAGGAGACATTGATATTACTACAAATCAGATGTGTGCACAATTATCCTGTTCCATACCGTTATACTCTTTAATAAGAGGACCACAGAAGCATCTGGTTTTACTTTTATTGGACACAACATCATGTTTCTGTGTTCGTCTATATGTGATGCAAACCAGTTATTAACTTTAGAGTAGACCCTGAACTTTTCCCTTTCTATTGATTTGATGATCACCTCTCTAGTTTGTCAGTGGGAAACATTGATAGCCAAGAAAGACCAGATAAAGCAAGGTATAGAATCTGTTTTCACCTTCCTCAGATAAAAGAAATATTCTTTTCACAAAAGAAAAATGTTCTACACATTCTTGGAAAGACACTTTGCCTTTCTTCTGAGGGCTTACAAACAGGTTGAGAAACTTTATTGTAAAAAGACTGATGTAATGACCAGGAATGAGATCAAAGTTATAGGAAAGAGTGGACTTCACATAATTTCTCATTTAATCTTATAAAGCTCTCAATCAATTTTGAAGATGAATGCTGTCAGTCTTATAATAGTATCTGAATTACATGAATTACTTAAGCTAAACATCAAAGCTCTATCTCTTACCCTTATGATGGAAAGAGAAGGTGCTGCCTCTTTAAGACCATCCTCCTTTGTATTCTGTGGCTGCAGGAAGTTTGGTTTTCGGCTGTTATACTCGTGTCCAACTACAAAGCAGAGAAAGAGGCACTTTCCTTGTTCGGCATCTCTGTTCCAGCAGTCACACAATGAAGCCTTGTTGTGTCAGGAACTCTGCTCTCTGAATTGGCTTTAACTAGAGAGATTTGACTTCCCACTCCTAATTGGAAATCTGTAGTCCCATTAGGACATGGTCCCCATTGCTTTCTATATTCCCCCCCCCCCCCCAATACTATGATCATTTGCCAGGTAGACCGATAAACCAACAATGTATTTCCTGATTGGCTATACCCACGGTTGGTCTTCCCCATCTGATATCCTAATAGGAGTTTCATCTTGACTCTTATTTCAAGCCAACTTAATGAGCCAAAATCCTGAGTCAGGGCATCTTGCAACTGTAATAAAGAGAATGTGCTTGAACTCCTCTAATGGCATTTGCAGGCTGTCTTACAATGCAGGCTGCATATGCAAAAGTCTGTGTATGCCACTGTGCTCATTAACTGTGTAGATGTAGGGCAAAATTCTAGAATGAACTGGCTCTTTCAGCTATCATGTTCTGCCTCTTCCATATGATAGATAGGATGCTCAACTAAGTTCTTATTTTTCCTAGGAATCCTGAGGCACCATGCCTCCTCCATTTCCTGAACTCGTGCATGTTAGATAAATATCTCTTTCACATGTCCTTGCAGTAGGCATAAAGCCAGTAGATGCAAAGCTTTTCTCCACGGAGCCCTTGTGCCTAACTCTGGTATTGCTTCTAGGATCAACCAGATTAACTATCAAAAGATTGCAGTGGATTCTCAAGCTGCTTCTGAAGATAGGACACAGCTGTGTGCATTTGATTGCTGTTCACCACCTGATGCACATCTGCACATCTTAATTCACTCTGAAAAGTTGAAGCTGTTCTAGGATTTTTCTGAATAATAGGATAGATGTTCTCTATGATTTGTAATTGGAGCAGACTTGGGTCATTTGCAATACCAACCCATTGCCAGCAACCTGGTTTGTATGAAACAGATCCACTGGCCATCCTTTCTGGGATTAGCTTTCTAAACCTGCTGGTATAAATCTAGATTTGTGAAAAGAGAGAGTGATGCAGAAGCTAACGTTAGGCTGACATGCTTCGTAAAAGAATTAGAACTGAGAAAGTTCATGCACTTTGTAAAAATAGAATGCATATATCTCTGGGAGTACTAACTTTTCTGCAACTGCCTTGTCTTAAAGGCAGAAATTTCATGCAGTGAAATTCTTCATGTTGTGAAATGGCAAAATCCATTCTGCAAAGCATTATAGAAAAACAAACATTCTCATTTGAAATCTTGAGCATGTCATTCTGCTAGGAATGTTGAATGTATTTTGATACTTCCACATTTTCTGTGAATGTTACATGGTTTTATATGTTTTTCCCTTCTTAGAAAATACAGTAATGCCTTCTAATTCTTCTCCCAGAAATTTACAAATCCCAGATTTGTAGCATTTGTGCTGTGTTCAAGGTGTGCATTTAGAACTTTTGATCTAATACAGCCTTCTCTAACCTAATATGCACAATCTGATTTTGCCATTTTAGAACAGAATTCTTTATTGGCCAAGTATGATTGCAAACACTCTTAATGCAAACACTCTCTGTATACATAAAAGAAAAAATACATTTGTCATTTATGTTTGCAAACAAAAAGAAATACCATAGCCTAAGAGAGCTTGATTCTGCTGGCTGGTAAAACCAAAGAACATTTTCCTTGCATATCAAATCTCCCTTAAGATTGTTCCCTATCCCAAAAGAAACATTAAAACATTTCTTCCAAAGTGCAAATATATGCTGTAGTGCTATTAAGAATCTTTATTGTTAAAAACAGATTATGCCCAGAAGGTAATATGATAAGGAAGCATGTTGATCAGAAAGAAATCAGATTTACAATAAATATTCTTGGCATTTTGTGTTGTAACTCCAGATCCACTTCTCATTTTCTGAAAATATTATTTTTGCTTGATCAGATAAAGAGTCTCTCTTGTTCAGCATTTTTGTGTTTAATGGGACCAGCCAGATGTGTCTGGGAAATTTATAAGCTCAAGGCTGAAAGATATGTAAAATGGCTAGAATGTGTTCAAGAAGGCATATGCAGTACACCCCAAAGTTTAGTAGCATAATCTGGTGATAGAAAGCTGTGCTGCCTATAATGTCAGGGACTTGTATTTCTCACAGAACAGGTTGGTCATTACATCGATAAAAAAATGAACAGCCTTTATGGACAGAAATCTAACCTTAGGCTTTCAAGGGACACTCAGAGAGTCCCATTCAACCAAGGAATGGGGCCAGAATAAAAATTAAATGTACGTTCTTTTTATTTTAAATTACATTAATTAAATATCCATGTAAGGAAACCCCATGCACAGTATTTAGGAATCTTTTTCCCTTTAGTGGTATGCCTTGGACAGCCTCGCTGGGATCTATGGCTTTGGGAGGCTATCAGCAACCTTTGGATGTTAGAAAATCTATATTAGAGAACAAACTAATTGTAATAATTGTGTTCTTTCACTGAACTTGAGTAAACGTTGTGTGTATGTCTTTCAAATGAGAAGTTTTGGGGGTGCCAGTGTTTAACCCAGAATTTAGCATCCTTGGCCATGGGAGAACATTTCTGTGATAGTGTGTGTATATGTATACACACACACACCTGCCCTTGGTCTAGTCTAGTGAGAAAAAAATATTGAGCAATCTCCACCCTTCACTTAAGCATTCTTGATAGTCTTTGTACTTTCTAATCCTTTCTTTTCTACATCTGTTTGGCAACTGCTGAATTCATAGAAGTATTTACCTCACATTCTACAGTTACAGAGGGGACCTATAAGACAATCCAGACCAACTCCAAACCTAGAGCATAACTTTTTCTGTTTCACCTTGCAGTACCAAGCGACCTAACCCCTGAGGAGTGTCAAGAATTGGAGAATATCCGTCGGCGGAAACAGGAACTGCTGGCAGATATACAGGTGTGTGTGGAAAGGGCAGGGGAATAGAAGTTCAATTCAGGCAGGCCATGGCTTGGGTTAAAGCCCGTGTCTCTGGAGCACCTGCCTGAAATATTTAAGAGTTGCTGACAATTACAATAATATGGAGGGTGGCAATAGTTTGACTGCACATAAACAGCTTTCTGCAGAAGAGGTGAAGCAGTAGTGAAATTAATAGGTTTTGATGTGCCCCATTTTTGACATAAGGTAGCACTTTTTTTTTACATGTTCACATTCCTCTTCCAAGATGAGTTCATCCCTGTTTTGGGATACAGCTCTCTCACTCTGAATCCCTGGCACTTTTGTTCTGGCTTCTCATCCCTTATTCCCTTTGGGACTTAATTGTTTGCTGTGTTGTTACTCAGTGCTAAGATAAGCTAAATTTAAAGATGTGCAGGTTTCCTTTCCCATGCCTCTTTCTTTCCCTTGCCCCTGAGTAACTGTAGCCCGACTCTTGGACATTGTAGATTAGAGCCAGTGGTTGTATCTTTGGATAAGTTTTCTTCTTTGAAAAATTAAAAATTGGTGATTTCAATTTCCCAAAGGATTTTCCCTGTAAGTGATCCTGAGAGTCTGTACAGTTGAGGGTCTTGAGCTGTAATATTGCAGATGTGTGGGCAGCCATGACTCTCAACACTGAGGAGAAGGAGTTGCGAAATGGCCAGAAGATCCAATTTCACAGCACAGCTCCCAAGTTATCCCCATTCTGGCCTGTGAGATCTGTCAAAGAAGTGAGGAGGATGTGGAGTTATCTGATTTTATTATCCCCCTTTACTCCTGTCCCCCTTTCCTTCAGCTTTCTCTTCTTTCCTTATTAAACCAAGATAGAGCCTTTTCTTTTTTTTAATTTGCAATTTTCCCTCAAGAAATTGTACATTTTCAAAGGTGGCTTTATTGCATCCCCTGCCACTCATTGCATTATCCACTAGCCAGATAGATCTGCTTTTGGCTCTGTCAGGGGCCGCCTGTTCCCTGCAGCAACTTGCTCCTTGGAGCTTTGCTTGGCACAGATGCTCATCAAGCCCATCAGCAATAAATAAAGCAGCAGCAGGGGCTAATCACTGCCATGTGCTGGGCACTTGCTAATGGGATTAGCCCAGTAATTGTGTTAACCCCAGGGATTCCTCTTCTTCCTTCCGCTGAGAGGCCAGCATGCTGGTGGTTTAGTTGGTCTCAGAGCCAAGACAGAGAGATTTGCTTCATTTTGGCTACCCTACCCTAAGCTTTGTCTGCAGAAGATGGGCATTGAAGGAACAGTGTCCCTTGATTTTAAACGAGCCACAGGGATCAGATTGTTACAGAGGTGGTATTCAGCAGGTTCTGACCAGTTCTGGAGAACTGGTAGCAGAAATTTTGAGTAGTTTGGAGAACCGGCAAATACCACCTCTGACTGGCCCCAACCCCATCTATTCTCTGCCTCCTGAGTCCCAGCTGATCGGCTGGGTCTTTGGTTGCCCTGCTTAGGAGAACGGAGCTGGAAAGCAGGTTAGTGGGGTGGGGAGAAAATGGAGATTTTGCAGTAACCTTCCCCCAGGAGTGGGGAGAGAATCTAGATTTTGCAGTATCCTTCTCCTGCCACGCCCACCAAGCCATCGACGCCCACCAAGCCATGCCCACAGAACTGGTAGTAAAAAAATTTTGAATCCCACCACTGGATTGTTAGATCTGTAGCTGCAACTGGGATATTGGATGCTTCTAAATCTCAATTTATTATACTCTTGACTTTTAGTGGTAGCATGAATTTAACATGCTACCACTAAAAGTCAAGAGTTCTTTTCTATATTCTGTAAGTGTAACCTTTTCTTCTCTTCACCCTGCCCCTCCATTAAACATTCCCAGAACTAAATTAGAAAGTTGAAAAAGTGAAGCTGGTATAAAAAAAGAGTTCAGCCAAGGCTGGTATAATAAACATTGTTCTCCATTCTGAGGTTAAAAATAAACACAACTTCCTCCCTGCTTCCAGTTGATCAAAAGCATCACTTCATTACTTATTTCATGACTTTCCCCCTTGTTCTTCTATACAGCGTCTGAAAGATGAGATAGCAGAGGTCACAAATGAAATTGAGAATCTGGGCTCCACAGAAGAGAGGTGAGTCCTGATGGAGAAGTGGGAAGATGGAATTTGGTAGCATTTCACTATTTTTGGAATGAATATTGGAAAGAAAGAAGTAATCACTCTACCAATAATCTCTAATCTGTTGAAAATAAATCCAGATGTTAGTGGGTATTCAGGATTATTATTTAGAAATTTTAAATGGCTGCCCTATCTTATACAAGAACTTGGGGGACTAATAGCAGTCAATTAGAACAATACAATAAATCCTTCATAAATAAAACCAAAAGTGCCTTGCCTACTGAATGAAAACATTCAATTTTCTAGGAATTCGGTGTCTGATTTTTAATCCAAATAACAAACATGCCATTCTATATATGCAGCACATTAGTGTTTACATTAAAAAGCCAACATTTTTTGGAGATTTTCTCATGAAAATATTCAATGACATATTACTGAGATTTTTGCTGATTTCAATTTTCTGAGAAATGAGTCTTATTACCTAGATTCCCTAATATGTTTGAGAGTGAATGATCATCTTGGGCCATAAAGCCTTTCAGGGACATTAGAGTCACAGTATCAACTTTTTTTTTTTTTTTGTAAATTTTATTTGAGTTTTCACAAAAAGAAAAGAAACACAATTAAAACATCATTTTTGAAAGCAGCATAATCCCAGGTTACATTTCTTCATGTAGACACAATTTCAGGTTCATGCTCATTTTTATATTCTATTCCATATCTTATTATAATTTTACATTTTCTACATAGCTCCTCCCCTCTTTTAAGTTCCTCAATTTTATTGTATTTATTTCATCTCAATTCAAATCATTATATTTATATTTTTTGTCTGTTCTGTTTCAATTGTCTATCATCTTTTCTCATTAAACAAAATTTCTCCTGTAGTAACTGATTGGAGTATGATGCCTTTATATCTTTCCCCCAAAGTTATAACACTCAATATACTCAATATACCCATTTTCACTTATATTTTATAAAACATTGACTAATTAAAGTGTTCCCATTCCTTCCTAATTCAATTTTCTCATTTATTTTATTTCATTTACTTTATTCACAAACATTTCACTAAGTTACACTAACCATTCTATCCCTCATTCTAATCATATGTTGTTTCCAATTTTCTAAAGTTATTTCTATTTCAAATTTAACAACACAATCTCATGTACCTTTACAGAATCCCCCTTTCAGTTAAATTTTCACCCATTATCTCTAAATAGGTCCTGTTTCTTTATATCTTGCTCCGGACCTTTGAAACTTATTTTCCTTTCCTTCTTCCCTCTCTTCTTCTCCCTCCCCTTTTACCCCTTTGTCTCTCTACCTCTACTTCCCATTTCTGTATTCCCCTTCTCTGTTGTTTTCCAGTATTATTTTTCGAATTATTTTTCTTTTCTTTGGTTGTTTTTTTAAGTCTTAGATTCTCCATCCTCTTTCCCCCCTTTCCTTTTTCTTCCCCACATAGAGTTACTTGTTCATTAAAGATGGCTTCTTCTTTGTCCCAGTCTTCTTGTTTTGCAGTATTTTCTTGTTGTTTCTCATGGTTCCAAATCTCCATTTCTAAAAATTGAAAAACAGCCAAAGGAACCCTTCCCTTCTTGTGTATCTTCTTTGTACTTTTTAAGTTCCATTTTCAATTCATCGAAAAGTGATGCCATTGTAAAAAAATGTAAACAACCATCTGATTGATTTTAGTCATTCAAATATAATAGCCAAAAATCCAAAAGTCACCAAGTAATCCAAATACACACAAACTGTTTCTTTTTACTCTTTCTTTTTTTTCCACTTTCTCTTCCTTGGGGTTACTATTTAGTTGCAAAGTTTCAGTTAAAATGTATATTTTAGAAGCCTTATTGAAATTTTACTTTTGATTCTTTTAAAGTCCAGGCAGTCTCCTCCCTCTTCCAGATCCTGCCCTTATTCTTTTTCTCTCCCTTCCTGCTTATAGAAGAAAAAGTTTTTAATATCCAGAAATCTTTATTGTCCCTTTGGCACTTAGTTATATTTTCAGCTTAATTGCCTATTGATGCCAAAGCAGATTTTCCCAATTTCTTATTCTTAATTGTCAATATAAGGAAGGAGAGAGAAGAAAAAAAAAGCCAAACCTTTCCCTTTTCGCTTTCTTTCGCTGCTTCCGACTCTTCTTTGGGAGCGATGTTATTTCTTGTAAAATTTAAATTCCAGGGTACCTTAGTTATTGTTTTTTCAACTTAACTCAGTCAGCCAAAACTTTCACTTTTTATCTTCCTCCTGCACGTTCTTTTCCGGTTGAGTGTTTCTTTCAGGTGGCCATTTTTGACCACCACTCCTACCGCCTTCAGGAAAGGGAGTTTGACCAGCTGAGGAGGAGAGATGCAGCTCTCCTTGACTCTGCTAGCAGTCTCCTGCTTCTTCACCACCTCTACGGGGTGGCTTAGCCCCGAAATCAGCCGGCTCGGGGCGCTCCAGCGGCGAGCCAAGGCAGAAAACGCGCACAATCGTGGATTCCTGTGTGTCGCCGAAGCCCTTCAAACCAGAAGTCCACAGTATCAACTATTAAACAGCATGGGATGAGAATGTGTTTAAGGTTTGAGTTAGAATGGAAGATGGAGGAAAAGGTAAACTGTATTGCAGGGGTGTCAAACTTGCATCATCACGGCGTCATCACATGACATATCATGACTTCTTTCCCCTTCGCTAAACTGGGCATGGGTGTGGCCAGCGTGTGACACATCCATCCCGTGGGCCAGGAATTTGACAGCCCTGCTGTATTGCAAGCAAAGATGATTACAGAAGTAGTGTCCATAGACTGGTTTGTAGCAAAGGAGACTAAGCAATCTTTTTGTGTTACCTAGGAAAAACATGCAGAGAAACAAGCAGGTGGCAATGGGCCGGAAGAAATTTAACATGGATCCTAAAAAGGTAAATGATGCTGCATCCTTGGTGTGTATTAATAGCAGCCATACATCAGACAACATCCTGCAATATCAACAGGATTAAAGGGTGTGATCCCAATTGGCTGCTATCAGTTTGGGCCTTACTTTTATTCATCTGTTTTTCCCTCTTTCCCCAAATTATCTGCTAAATCTCTCGGAACAATATCTCTCTCAAGGATTTTTTGGAAATAAGCAATAAGGACTGTGATTTCCCTTCTCCATCCAGGGTTAACATAAGGGTAAGGCTGTTTCTTAAAAGCAGATTTTAACACAGCTTAACACAACCCCAACACAGCTGGGGGTTCAGTTAGTGAGGCCTTCTCATGAACATTGAGAAAGTATGGCATTTGGGCAAATCCATGTGTCAGGAAATAATTTCAAGCTAACTTCAGCTGCTGCAGAATTCATTAAGTGAGTTTAAGCAAGTTATTGTAATATTGATTGCAGACTCCTCCAACTCCCTGCAGTCCCTTGTGCTTGAAATAAAAGTAATCCATTAGGATAATTTAAAATTCACGTGGAATAGCCTGGCAGAGGTTACAAGTTCTTATTTCTATGTCCTCGCACAGCTAATGTTTGAAGAGCTTCCTTTTTTTTCTTCTTCCCCGGACTTGTAGGGGATTCAGTTCCTCATAGAGAATGACCTTTTGAAGAATACCTGTGAGGACATTGCCCAGTTCCTCTACAAGGGGGAAGGACTCAACAAGACTGCCATTGGCGACTACCTGGGTGAAAGGTAATTAACCAGGCCCTCTTAGAGAATGGAATGCATGTTAATCTTCACACACTGTTCTTCTTAACATGAGAGAAAGGACCAAACTCAGCAGTAGAGTATGGGTAGTTCTTGGGTTACAGCCATTTGTTTAGTGACTGTTTGAAGTTACAACAACACTTTAAAAAGTGACATGAGTATTTTTCACACTTACATGCAACCATTGCCGCATCTCCATGGTCATGTGATCCAAATTCAGACGCCTGGCAACTGGCTCAAAATTATGCAGTTACAGGATCACCTGTTCCTCTTTTGTGACTTTCTGACAAGGAAAGTCAATAGGAAAGACAGATCCACTTTAAAACCCTGTTATTAGTTTAACTGAAGTGAAATTTTGGGCTCAATTGTGGTTGTAAGTTGAGGACTACCTGTGTATAGGCTGTAATCAGAAAGGAGGAAATGGGAAGATCCTTCTGATTCAGGGACCATCAAAGTAGCAACTCTAAGCTATATGGATTCAGCATATAATTATTAAGCAGGAGGACCAAACACAGACCTTAACTACAGTCAAGCTGTCACCTGTATATGATGTGATCTATAACAAATAATAAATTGCTCGGTCCAGAATTTCAATGTATTCTATTTCCTTCCCTCAGAGATGAGTTCAATATCCAAGTATTACATTCTTTTGTGGAGCTGCATGAGTTTACAGATCTCAACCTCGTACAGGCACTGCGGTGAGTGACAGAGGAAGGGATTATATTATTAGACAGATGCATGTCTATGCAGATTGTGTTTTCTTTCCCGTGGTTTTGGATTAACTAGATTAACTAGCCTCTTCCAAGACTTCAGACAGCTAGTTTGGTGTAGTGGTTAAAGGCACCAGGCTACAGGCTGGGAGACCATGAGTTCTTGATCTTCCTTAGGCATAGGGCCAGCTATGTGATTTGTAGCCTGTCAACCTCTCAATGTTGGGAAGCTCCCAGCCAGGCAGGATGGAGGGGTCTGGTGCAGAACTAGCCTTGGCTCCTTGCATAGCTGCCAGAGGCATATGCCTGACTCATCACCCTCAATTTCATGGAACCTTATCTGGTTATTCCCAAGAGAAGGCAAGTAGTCTGGAGAGATTCTTGTGTTACAGGTGGAACACAATAAAGTTGCTGACTTGGACCCTTCACTAATGGATCTGTTGTTTACTCCTGACACTCCTAATCCTAAAACTGAGGGAATGGCAAACCACAATAACTGAAAAACTGACTCAAAGGCGCGGACACACACACACACACACACACACACACACACACACACACCAGAATCCATGATTATACAGTATCTTGATTGGGGTTGTGGGAGTTACTGAGGGTCTGGTAGCACTTGAAAGTCCAGATCTGCTCTGTTCTTCATGTGGCCCTATGGGTAAAGGTGTGTTAAAGTTTTGCATCCTATTTCAGCCTCAAAACAGGTTTTTCTGATCTTACCAGAAGTATGCCGATGCTTTGTTGACAATTCTGAAGCATTCCTGCCTTGAATCAGCCTTATTTTTCACAACACTTTCTTTGTCAAGCTAGCCTCAATTAGATATGCTGGGTTTGTAGGAATTCTCAGCTTATGTAGGCAAGAAATTCTAAGAGTTGTATTCCCAACAGTTGTATTTGCCAGGAGAAAGATGTGCTACATCTTTCCTCACAACTATATAGCACACAAATGGACATGGGCTTAATTTTCATTGCCCTCACAGACAATTCCTTTGGAGCTTTCGGTTGCCAGGTGAAGCGCAAAAAATTGACCGGATGATGGAAGCATTTGCACAGCGGTACTGTCAATGCAACCCTGGCGTGTTCCAGTCAACGGGTAAGTGAACAACTACTTCCAGAAGTTGTGGGTGCTCCAACACGAGCTTTTTAAGATGAGATTGGACAACTATTTGTCTGAAATGGTATAGTGCAGTGATGGTGAACCTTTTTGTTGTGTTGTGCCAAAAGCGTGCACGTGCCAGCACCCACAATGCAATGTGTCTTGCCCCCCCCACGCATGCACATGAAACACCCTGCCCCGCCCACTTACCTGCACTGTGCATGTGTGTGCCTCCCAGCTGATTTTCGGCCTGTTTGAGGCCATTTTCGCCCTCCCGGAGGCTCGAGGGAAGCCTCTGCAGCCTCGGAAGGCTGAAAAACGGGCCTTCCAGAGGACGTCTGGAGCTTGGGGGAGGACATTTTTGCCCTCCCGGAGGCTCATGGGAAGCCTCTGGAGCCGTGGGAGGCTGAAAACAAGCCCGTTTCAGCACTTCCGGTATTTCCAGAAGGTCCATTTTTTGGCCTTCTGAGGCTGCAGAGGTTTCCCCTCGAGCCTCCAAGAGGGCGAAAACAGCCTCAAACGGGCCAAAAATCAGTTGGGAGGCACACGCGTGCACAGTGCTGAAAACGCTTGTTGATGAAAGTGGAAAAAATTCAACACTGAAATGAATGAAGATGGAAGCAAAGAACTAAAAATGTTCTCATTCCTTATTTTTGTTCTAACTGGATTGGGAGAACAATGTTCCCCCACTCCCTCTGTTTTTTAAAGTAGTGATAATACTTGTGAATGATCCTGGAGTTCCAGAATTTGAAACATAGAGCTCAGTTATGCTTCTTAGTTTGCTATTGATGTTTTTGCTTACATGCTATTGTATAACAAAGGATCACAGAATAATTTATAACAACTCAGCAATGGAGTTACGTTGTGGTCAGATGGGCAGCCAATTTAATAAATAGATTCAAAAATCAAGCATGAAATTATAATTTATGACGTAGTAGACAAAACAAAAAAACCTTGATGTCAAGCAAAAACAGATCTTAGCTGACTTATTTAAAGTGTGGTGGGCAAACCCCCCCCCCCAAAGTCTTCATTGACACTAGAAGAACCATAAAGATGGTACTCATGCATATTTCTGGGAAAGTTATTTCTTAAGCATGCCATTACTCAACAGCCCTCTCCCTTACTAGCTACTTATTTATTCTATAGGCACACATAGCCCTTGAAGAAATGAGTAAGTCTTACATGAGAGCCAGTTTGGTCTAATGGTGAAAGCACCAGATTAGATCCCAGGACACTTTTCTAGCCCCACCTTAGCCATGAAAGCCAGATGAGTATTTGGGCCAGTCAGCACTCTCTCTCAACCCAACCCACTTCACAGAGTGGTTATGGAGAAAATTGGAGGAGGAAGGAACATTATACATGTTTACCTCCTTGAGTTACTTATAAAAACATTGAATGCAGGATATAAACAAATAAATACGGTAGTAGTATTTCGAGTAAAGTGACCCCAATTGGCTTAGAGTTTCAAAAGGTTTTAAAGGTCAAGTTGGGCTCCGGAAGTAGTCCTCAACTTGGAACTATTCCTTTAATGTCCATTGGAACTTGCAACAGCACTGAAAAAAAATGAGTTACAAGCAGTCCCATTTACAACCATTGCAGCATCCCCATGGTCATGTGATCAAAACCAGGGCGCTTGGCAACGGGCTGCAGTATCCTGGGGTCACATGATTGTCATTTGCAATCTTCCCGGCTGGTTTCTGACAAGCAAAACCAATGGGGAAAGTCAGATTTGCTTAACGATAATGTAATGCAGTGATTCGCTTACCCATGACAAGAAAGGTTTAAAATTGGATGTGACTCATTTAACAATTGACTTGCTTAGCAATGGAAATTCTAGCCCCCAATTGTGGTCATAGGCTGAAGTCTACCTGTCGGCTCTAATTTGGATTTGATCTTGTGCTTTGATACTGTATAATCCGAACTATGTTCCCAAATTGGCTTGAACCCCCACTGTTTCCTTTTCTTTCTGTCCCAGATACTTGTTACGTACTTTCCTTTGCCATAATCATGCTGAATACCAGTTTGCATAATCCCAACGTGAAGGACAAGCCCACTGTGGAGCGCTTCATCGCTATGAACCGTGGTATCAATGATGGCGGGGACCTACCTGAGGAATTACTCAGGGTGAGTTTTGTGGGAAGAGAACAGACTGGAATTCTGTGACTAGGCCGTAATGGAGAACTCGGTGGGTGTGGTGAATCGCTGGAACAGAGGCCTACTGTCTGTCTATCTGCCTGGCAGGCTCACCAAGAACCAAGGAATAGGTTAGGGTTGAGCCTACCTTGGTCTTCCCAGTATCTCCTGCTCAAATACTGAGCTTCCAAAACACGTTCATGGTTCTTGGGAAGTAGAAACTGCACCTGTACAATATTGAAAAGGGGGTGCAGGACCTTTCCGTGGAATTAGTGATCCACCGCATGTTTCTCCTCCCTCACACTAGAATCTCTATGAGAGCATAAAAAATGAGCCCTTCAAAATCCCCGAGGATGATGGCAATGACTTGACGCACACCTTCTTTAATCCGGACCGTGAAGGCTGGCTTCTGAAGCTTGGTGAGTGTGTGTCTGCACGAGGCAAGGCCTGACCAACAAGGAACAGGGCTGCTGATGGTGTGGCATGGGCTGCAGGGAGCATGGAGCTCAGCAGGAGTCTCTTTGCATGGGGCTCGGTGGCCACAGTCCAGCACAAAAGACCAGCTGTACGACCTTGAAAGCTTCTTGTTATCTTTTCTTGAACAGCGTACCCAGTGAGGGAGGGTCTTGGTTGCAGTGCTCAGTAACTCCCTATGGCCCTCTTAAGTTGGGCTTGGCCAGCCAATTTTTACCTAAATTGGGCAAAGGAATGTACTTAGGAAGAAAAAAGGCAGGTTAGTTAGGTCCCAGGAATCGCAGGTGAATCTAAGTCCAAAATGCGCACCCACAGCCACCTACAGAGAAGCTGAAGACTTATCTATGGTCCCTTGCTTCTCACTTTCATTTTTCAGACTAGTCTGTGGCATCACTTCACGCATAGCAGCTCCTGCGCTCACTGACAGTGTTAATAGGTCAACTAGGATGCATTCACCAGCTCTCTCTTTGTGCAGCTCTTGGCTCCCTCTTCATGTTTACTCAAAGCTGTCCCTACTCCCCCCAGCCCCCAGTTGCCAGGATTTGGCTCGAAAAGTCATCCGGGCTCGTTTGAGGAACGGGTGTTTGCCTAGTTTTTTTCCCCCTCTCTCTTGTAGGAATATTAAATCACCTGAAATCTGAAAAATCAAATCTGAAATTGGAAATCTCTTAAATAGTCAATTGCTGAATCTGAACTGAATTAAGTTAATGAAATTATTCTACATACGTAACTTTTCATACTTTGCTTTGAGCCAGAGAGAAGACATATATCAGCTTTGATGTCCAAAATAAGAACTGATTCTAAGTCCCCACTTTTTTCTATCCCTCTTCTTCTGTTTCTTTCAATCAAGGCATGCAAAAAATGACCAAGGATCACAATATCTTGTTTTATGATAGAACTAATGTAGGTTTGCTAATGGTATTATGGAACCTGGATCTTTCCTCACATAGTCTTGAGAATAGGCTGATAAGTGTGTCAGTAATATAGTTGTACAACAGTAATACAGTTGTGTACTACTACAAGCGCACATAACCACATTTCCCCATATGAACATAATATAAGATTAATACATATTATAATTACAGTTCCCCGTGATAAGGTTTCTCTTAGCTCAGTAGCAAACTGACCAGACTTTCCATTCTCTGTGATGGGAATAGGAAAGCTATGTCGCTTTAGGAGTTAGATTCAAATTTTCTTTTCCCCTAACTAGCCTTGACAGCCATGGGATGATGGAGCTGTAGTCTATCTGTATCACGTCTGCTCAATGAGTAATAGGCATTGCATTTAAATAGTTTACCTAGTTGAAAATCTGATGGCTTTCAATTACACAGAGAACACCAGAAAATTGAAATATCTTCCATTTTCAGTTTTACAATTCCTAAAAATTTATTGAAAAATATTTCACTGCACTTTGAGTAGCTGCACAAAAGGAATTTAAGTACCTTCTGAGCAAACATATTTAGCTCACATGGCAAATTCAAGAATAGCTGCAGTATTTGGGCAGAATTATTAAGCTGCATATGCAGTAGAACTAGAATTTCTTATGGCTCAGTGTAAAAATTGAAGACTGCTTGGTTGGCTACATGCTGGACCCAGTTCTGAAGAGATTATTCACATTGAAGAGATTAAGCAAGTAGAGTTAACTGAGAAACAGCACAACTTTTGTGTGAGATGGGTGCAGAGGTGGTAATCAGCAGGTTCTGACCAGTGCTGGAGAACCGGTAGCAGAAATTTTGAGTAGTTTGGAGAACTGGCAAATGCCACCTCTGACAGGAGATTTTACAGAATCCTTCCCCTGCCATGCCCACCAAGCCACGCCCACAGAACCGGTAGTAAAAAAAATTGAATCCCACCACTGGTGGCTATATAAATTTGGTGAATCCATAAAATTATAGCCAAATTGACTATGAGAATAAGACAATGCCTGTTATTAGTATTGTTGTTTGTTGGCCTCCCCTTAGATATAGAAGTGGCCATGGTTTAGGGTAGATTCTTGCCATCCAGCAAGAGATGTTGATTGAAACAAAAGAAATGAGGATTTAGAAGTGAAATGCAAATTCCAACATTTAATATTCCATTTCAGGAAACAACCTCCAAATTTACTTTAGTTCTAAAGACAGAATGTTTTGTTACTTGCATTTCAACTTCTGTGACAACTGTTTTAAAAATGTGTCTCAAATTGTGATGATATTAATGCCAAGAGCCCCAACATTGTACTTGAAACCCAATTCTGCAGTGCCTCCTGGTGTGGATGTTTCCTCTGTTAACTTTTCTCAGGGTTAACAAAAGAGAGTGGAATAAATGTTCCCGATTTATTTATCTTGAAGATATGAATGTTTTTCTGAGTGGAGTGAACATTGCAGCCTGAAGACTTGCCCAAATAGCAGGGTCCCATGTTCAATAGACAACCACAATGGGGATGATCATATGCCAAATCTTTTTAGAACTGTCATGATGATGATGACATTTTAAAAAAAGGAGAACTGCAGCATTGTGCAATTCAGGAAAATGTGGCAAAGAGCACAGCAAAGAAGGGGAAACTGAGGCTTGCACTGTAGAGACAGAGAAGTGGGAGGAGGTTTCCGTTATTCACTCTGAGGGAGACACAAGGCTTCTTTGCTGTGTTCCAGAGGGTTGAAGGAGATAGTGTTAACATGAGAACCAAGGTGGGACCATTGGCCTTGATTGTGTGGGACATAACCCTGGTTTTCTCCACATATGGCTGTTCTTTGGCTGAACCCTTTGGCCCTTGATGATGCATGCCGCCCTTCCCATCCCACTCCTAGAGGTCTCCTGGCTCCAGGCCATTTTAACACCCCCACCACTGCCTTGGTACTAAAATCACTAACTCCTCAGTCCACTGTTTGTGTGGCAAACACATTCATGATATGGCCAATGGCAAGAATTAATCAGGAGAGGTGAAACTTTCTATCAAATATTCCAGCGGCTGCTGCATTAAAGGCCTTGGCATGCTGGTAGCCCCAGAAATATATCAGCCCCCCCTTTTTTTGTATTAAGGTAGGAGATATGTTGACTCCCTTTAAGGAGAGCTCTTCCTCCCTCCTTTTCCCTTTTGCTCAAAAATGTTTAGCTTGGGCAGTGCCCACTGCTGACTGCAACTGAAATGTGCACGAAGGGCAAATTTTAGTCCTTTGTTTTTTAATTTTCTTTTTCCCTCATTTGTATGTTTCCATGATTTTGGCTCTGCCTTTCCCTGCCCCCAAACTTCAGGAGGTACGTACCCCCATATCTCCTTGCTAGCTTTGCTGGGGCCGAGGCCGTGCTACAGTGCTTGCTTGTTTTTCTGTTCTCTTTTATTTTTACTTGCTGCTGATGTTATTCGTATTGCTATTGTTGCCACCATTGCTAATTGGCTGCACAGTCCCTGGGGAACTGGGGTGGGGAGATGTGGGGTGGTGAGGGACAGAGGTGGGAAGAGGGAGTGCTTGTGTTCTGCTGGGCACCAAAAGGAGAGAGAAGAGTGACTTTCCCAAACCATGAATCAGGTAGCTATCCTCTTCATCTTGCTTTTCTAAAATCCACATTGACTTTGTTGGGTGTCTTCTGCGAGAGTATGGCAGGTTATAAAGTCCTGAAGTACTTCCTGTTGTCAGAACTAGGCCTGGATGTGGGTTTGGGCTTCAGGAGGAGTAGGAGCTAGGAAGGGCATGATAGGGCTCAGGAAAAAACAACAACCTTATTCCTCCTCTGGAATAGGATGCTTGCCCTTGCTTGAGGAAGTCCCATATCCCTTTGGAAGTATTCAGGGTTAAAGTTGGATGACAGAGAATATAGATATATCCATAATATTTTCAGTAATACTAAGTCATTTTAAAAGCTTCTCTCTTTTTCCCCACCTTGCTCTTAGTATTACTGAAAATTTTCCCTATGGAGCTTACAAGCTGAAAAAAAATAATAATTAAAAATAAAGTGTGACTTCCAATCCTAAAATGTTGTTTGACCTGTTCTGGGATAGATATTACAGAAAAAAACATTTCTCATTAAGTTTGAAGGATGCTGGGAGTTGTATTTCAGCTACACTTCATATACCACAGATTAATAAATTACGTATTTCACACAATTGTTTATACCACTCCAGTCTTAGGTAATGGGCAGTTCACAGAAATGTAGCTGCTTCAAGAGACTTTTCCCAGATGCTATGGTTAAGTCTTGATGATTACAGTGCCATCATGAACCTTCATCAGACTTACATCAGACAGCTGGTGCAACTTAAATCATTGTAAGATGAATCACAAATCTCTTTTCAATTTATTTCCCAATGTCCTACCATTTCCACGTGGCAGATCTTTTTCATATTGTTGCTTTTCAGTTCACAGGGCAAATACATACACAAAAACTTTAATCATCATATTCTTCATCCAAGGCCCTGATCCTCAGTTGTTGGTCTTAGTTTTAATATCATCATGGACAATTCACTTCTCTTCCTGTTTAATGAAAGCCTTAGTTTAAAGGTGGCTGGCCTGTTGTTCCTTAGAAACAATCTCACCACATTCTTTCCTGGTGGGCTCTTTTGGAAGTTGTCTTTTGCTGACACAGGTTGTTTGTCCTCTTAGCTGAGTTTTGTCTACAGTGAAAGGAAATGGACAGAACACTCCTGCCAAATACAGCTGGAGAATTGCTGGAGGTTTTTTTTTTCTTTGTCTTTATTTAATACTGTATATTGACTGGTGGCAAAGTCAGTCATTCCATGCTCAGAGGGACTCACAACAGTTGAAGCTTTCCAGGTTCCTTGGGGACTGTAGCAGGCATTATCTGGAGCAATTGGCTTCTTCCACCCACCATTGTCCCTTTATTTCTGTTTTTGTTTTTATGTTGCTTGAATGAAGTCTTGTTGTTTGTCTGTGCCTATACATGGTGGTAAGAATCTCCCCGAGTGGGTATTTATATTTTTGCTCCTGGTAATCTCTGGTTAGCTCAACTCTGCTATTCTGGATTTGCCAGATTAGCCACTGCTGATTGAGCTTATTTTGCCTCTTCACTTCTCAACTTTGCTCTGCCTCCTGGAACCACAGTAGCCCCCCTGCATAAACTGACTAGACCAGCCCAAGGAGGCTGTGCAAACTTCTGTCCTTTAAGGAGTGAAGGCAGGCAGTTGTGGATGGAAGTTACCTTGGTGGTCTCTCTGGGAAGTAACTGTTCAGAATAGTACCTGTTTGTACTAATTCCTTCAGAGTTTCTGAATCTCTGATAAAACCTGTGGTCAGGGTTTGTTTGTTTTTTAATGTTTGCCACAGTTTGCCAAAAGTAATATGCTTCCCTGAATCTGAATCTTCCTATTGACATTGACTTGACTTTCAGGAAAAAGCCATTGGCTAATTGTGGGCACAGTTTAGTTGGGGAAAAGGGGGGGGGGAACCAGAAAGAACCAGTGCTTGAGCCCAAAAGAACTATGAAATAAATTGACAGGATTTATGTCTTTTCCACCGAGCTTCTGTTTTGGAGTGTTCCTTGGTAAAGGATAAATGTCTGAAACACACAGGTTGTTTAGCAACTGGTAAAGCCAGGTTGTTTTACCTGTGAGGAACTTAGTATTAGGAAAGGAGATCTCTATATACATATCCCTAATAGGTGTTAATTTGAGCCAACCGCCTTGTAGACATATCCCCCGTCTATTGGGGAAAATCTCATTTGAAAATAACCTGTTTACATGGGATAATGTTTGTTCATCTGGTACCCTTTGGGTGATTCGGACTGCTATCTTAGGCTGGGAAAATGGGAATCATAGATCTGAGATAATAATCTAAGACACCTGGAACGCATGGAGTTGAAAGAAGCTAAGACCAAATTCCAACATCAGACCCTTTAGCTTGCTTCCTTTTTCCTGCATGGGGCACAAGTAATGTTTCACAAGGCAAGTGGGGTGGGAATAGCTATTCCTGTCACCTATTTTGATCAAGGACTTTTCCCTTCCCTATTGTATCTTAAAATACAATAGTGTCTCATGCTCAGGTAGGGCTGAGAGCATCAAGATGAAAAAGGCTGTTTCCTGGCTGCCAAATTATCATGGAGTGTAAATAATTCCCTCTTCTTTTCACCTGCAATAAAAAGGGTTGTTTATGAAGTAAGAGGTGAGAGGGTGGTGTAGATTGGGCTTCCTAGAACTTAGGTAGAACCCACGCAAGCACTTTCATCTGAGGATCTGGCTAAAGCATAGACTTTACTCATAGTCAGTCTATTTTAGGAGAAATCTGTTGCCTCTTCTCCAACCTTATGCAGAGCAGATGCAGGCTTGTTCGGTAGCGTATCGTAGGGTTGATCAATGGAACCTTTTCCACTTCCCCAAGCTGTTGTGCTCAGCTGGAAGCCACCTGCTGCTCTGGTATGGGGCTGGCTCTGCTTGCGCTCTTGACAACTGTGTGCTCGGCTACTGTGTGTTGTTCTCATAGGCTGTGGCTCTGCCTTTGCCTTTAGCTGCTTTTGTGTCCAGAGCCAGCTTTTTGGCCTGGGCACGCATTGTCAAGTTTGCTTCTCCCTTGTGCAGGTGGCCGAGTGAAGACGTGGAAGCGACGCTGGTTCATCTTGACAGACAACTGCCTTTACTACTTTGAGTACACCACGGTGGGTGTTTCGGGTTGTTAACATTTGTGCAGATGCTCCCAGTACAACCCAAGCGTTACTCTAAATGGTGGACTTCGGTGTGAAGTCTTATTTTAACATAAGATGGGAGTATTTAGCATAAACTCTTATCCTGAAATCTTCACTTTTGGAATGGGGATGGGGGGGACACAAATACCACACCAAAAACCAGAAAAGATTGTACCTCAATATATTTGTTGTCCTTTTTCATGCCATTTTCTCCTTACTTAATTATGATATATGGCCAGGGGTCTTCAAACTTGACAGCTTTAAGACTTGTGGACTTCAACTCCCAGAATTCCTCCTCCAGTCATGTTAGCTCAGGAATTCTGGGAATTGAAGTCCACAAGTCTTATACTTGCCAAGTTTGAAGACCCTTGATATATGCCTTTGGCCTCCTCACTGAAAATTTTGTCTTTAAAGCATCTGCCTGGATATATTTGTCAAAGAGAGGAGGTTTTTTCCCACTTAGCTTTGTGGCGAATGAATATTTGTAGCATGTGTTACAACCGAGAAGATAATTTATGGATTCAAATCTGGCCATCTTGTAGGACAAGGAACCGAGGGGCATTATTCCATTGGAGAATCTAAGCATCCGTGAAGTGGAAGATTCTAAGAAGCCGGTGAGTAATAGTAAACATGGAGATGGTGGTGAAATAGGGTGAGGTCGCCTTTTTGCAGTCTTTCGTTCCTTTTTGTTTTTTCACTGTGGTTATTAAAAGTTGAAAGCATAGTTTCTTGTGGGAAGCAAAAAAGAAAATTCTACTATATGCACCAAAGTGGAAGATCATTATTAAAAAAACAAAAAGAATCCCCCAGAAAACTCACCCAAGCCCTTATTTGTTGCCATTCTGCACGCTTTAAAATAAAATGAGACAGAATTCAAAAAAGTGGTAGCAACCCTGAAATATGAGTTATTAAGCATGCTTACCCACATTGTAGAACTGGTTCTGTTTCTTTTACTCAGTGAGAGAAGGAAAATTATTCATGACACCCTCAAAGCATTGAGGTCAGGGAAATCCTACGGAGGAAAAAAAAAATAGTTGTCTGAGAATTGGCCCACAACATTTTCAAGCCCTACCTTGGCTGCCTTTGATCTAATTTACAATAGAGCTTGATCAGATGATTTCTTAAGGTGATAGTTTCTTTTCAGAATATTTTATTTTAGCGCACAAACCATTTACGAAGGCTGTCCATACTTCAGAAATGATTTGTAAGAGATGTTTTAAATCATAAGGGAACAGTACTTCCTTAAACTATTTTAATAGCTTAACACTGTTTCTAAAAAGGGGTCCCTCTCAGAGGGAGATTGGGTGGTTCAAAAATGTGAATAAATAAATAAAGGGAGCAGCACTTCTTTAATATAGTTGTACCTTTTCCAGGTGTGCATGGTAGCCTGAAAAAACTATTTAGTTGCCTTAAAGAGATAATCTACTCATGTTCCCAAGCACTCCAGATGACAACTCTGATATGCACTATCCTGAAACGGTTGCCCAAGGAAGATTAACTTTGTAGTATCTGAGCTAGTATGTAGGTGCCACGTTAGCATTTCTCTAAATTGCTATAACCTGACTTTGGCTTAATAAAAGAAGAGATAAAGACACTTCTTGACGATGCCTACCACTTTTCTTTTGCTCAGACCTCCAATGGAGAACAATCAATTTGGGAAGCCTTTTAACCATAGTTTCCTGTTTCAACTGAATTTGGAAATTAATACGACCAGTTTTGGAATAAGCCACTTAGCAATTGATTCAAGATTAATATTGATGGTTTAATTGGTAATCATAATTTATCATTTTGGATGACATTGGAAACTGTGTTGAATTAGTATCTTCCTACTTCAGTTAACAGAGAAGTGGTTTATGGAACTGATATTTGCTGCAGAAAACTTGTGACTTTTCTGTCAACTGAATTCTGTGGGTTGACACTTCTGACTTTGTCTTTTTGATGTGTTTTTCTTGCAGAACTGCTTTGAACTGTATATCCCTGACAACAAGGACCAGGTCATCAAAGCATGCAAGACTGAGGCAGATGGACGTGTGGTTGAAGGAAACCACACTGTGTACCGCATCTCGGCACCCACTACGGAAGAGAAGGACGAGTGGATCAAATGCATCAAGTGAGATGGAAGAAGGGAAGAAGGGCCAGGGTTTGACGCAATGTGGGAATTTGCCAGAACTTTGTGCATAATTCAATTTTTTGATAGAGAAGCAGAAAGAGGAAGTATAAATCTCTTGCCAAAGAAGAACTTGAAACTGGAGAGAGAGAAGAGCAGCATTAGATTTTTGCTAATCTTTGTAAATAGGCTTGTAGGGATATAGGTAGTCCTTGACTTATGGCTGTTTGCTTAATGGCATTTTGAATTAAGGACAGCCCCCACCCCAAAAAAGGTTGGTTATGGCTTAAATTAATACTTATGGCCATTACCCCACCCCTGCATTCACATGATCTCAGTTTGGGCAACCGACTCACATTTATGACTGGTTGCAGCATTTTGCAGCCAGGGATCCTTGGTGCTGTCTGAGCTTGGTTGTTTTCTTGCAGATGTTTCATTACCCAAAACAACAGCAACAGCACTGATGATGCTACTAGCTTGGGTAATGAAATGTCTGCAAGAAAACAACCAAGTTCAAAATGTACCCGGGAGCTACAGATTTTCTCCTTAATAGTATCCCCCAGTCTCTTGATCACGATTTGCAAGTTTAAGTAGGATTCACACTTACGACCATGTGACTTGGCTTACTGCTGCATTAAAAATGGTCGCAAAATCGGATCCTGTCTTGCAATGATTTACAAGTGCAATGCTCTCTGATAGAAATTCAAGCCCCAACTGTGATCGTCATTCGAGGACTACCTGTAATGCTCCAATTAAGGGGGAAAGAGGTGGGACAATCCCTAACAAAATCATAATAAAGCGTTTTACCTTTTTTGTAACCTAAAAAAATGATCCAGGGACCTCCTTGTTAGGTGGGAGAACAGCCGGGGAAGGAAGGGTTTCCTTTTAAGAGTCAGGAAAGAAGTTGAAGCCATTCCGAGCCCTTGCTACTTAAGTCCTGCTGGGAAGCCTCCTGAGTTTGATTACCTTTTCTGTTTGTTTCCCCCCTGCCCCATTTTTCTCTCTTCAGAGCTGCAATCAGCCGGGACCCCTTCTACGAGATGCTTGCTGCACGCAAGAAGAAGGTTTCCTCCACCAAGCGGCATTAGTCCCCTCACCTAACTCTGCGGTGGTGACCTTGGCAGGGGATGCCTCTCCATCTCCGGAGGCTGGGGGAACGAGAGGCTGCCCTAGATCGCCTGCTCTCTGTTGCTGCCTTTAGGAGACCAGCTTCTTCAGCTTTGGCTATTCTTTTCCTGTTTGGGAGCAGGAAGAAGAAGGGGAGGGGCCACTAAGTGGATGGCAGCCACCAACTCACTAACTTCTTCCTTAGGAAGAATGCCAGCTTCTTATCTTGGCAACCTGAATCCCGCTGCATCTTCTGCAGTCCAGGTGACCAGAAGAGAGAAAGTGGTGGGAGTCTTTGGGGCTATCCTAGTTGATCTGTTCATTATGTGAGCTAATGGAGAGGTAGAGCGCATCACGCAGTATGCACCCCTAAGGGGATGTAACTCTTATTTTAAGTTGCAGTTGCTACTCTCTAAAGCCCAAGCACCAGGAGTGGACCATGGACCTTTAAAGGTATACATTGATCTAGAGAGCAGACATGTTAGCTTTGAAGCCTAGAGATTCCAGAGACACCTCCTGTTGCCTTTATTTTTTTATTTGTTAGTCAAGCAAGATTGGTGGCCTCCGTTCCCAAAGCGATTCAGCCATGTGGTCTGTTAGGCATCATTAGCTGGGATCCTCTTTCACTTTTTTAATAATTAACCCTAAGCAGTATGGAGCAATCAAAGATGTCTGCTCCAACATCTGGATTAGGGGCCTAGGGCAAGGCTGCCAATCTCCAGGATTTCCACTGTCCTCGTTCTAGAGGGCACTTACTGTAGGTGGTTCTTGTTATTGCTGGGAGCCAGTTCACAAGCTTGCAGAAGTGGGGCAGGCAGATTGTGTGATTAGTGTTGATGCTTTGCAGGAAGATTTTTTTTTTTTTTTTGGCCAACAATTTGTGGGGAGTGCCCCACTCAACTGCTGGCTGGGAAATCTCCACCCTCTGCTTTATTTAGCATTGAAATAATGGCCCAGAATAGCGGAGTTTCAGGAAGAAGGGGATGGGACAGGAAAACTTATGATAATAAGGAAGGGTAAAGCACACACACACACACACACACACACACACACACACACACACACACACACACACACACAGAGTGTTGTCTTTCTGATCAGTCCTGTTGCAGTTCTTTTTTGGCAGGGATGGGCCCAGGTGAGTTCATCTGAGGTTGCCCTGGGCCAGTGGAAGCAGTAGTCCTTGACCCTGAGTGAAGCACAAGTAAGCAGTTGGAGATTAGGGATTTGGAGCGGGGTGGCTTTGCCAGCTAATGTTTGCAACTAGGTTTGTAGGGGTGGGGAGGAGAGCCACAAAGAAGACTGCCTTCATTTGCAAAGTTTTGGGGGAACTCTGGATACCTCCCTCAGTTCTCTCCAAGCCTCTAAACCCATCTCTGTATCAATCTATTTATCTGAGATGTTGATACTCTCTGTACAGATTTCTTTCTCCTTGAAATTATTTTGTATTTGTTTTAAAAGATTGTTTTTATGAAACACGACAGGATTCCTGCCTATTGCTGTGTAGCACAAGGGGAAAATGGGGAGAGTGAAAGCTATTGCAGTTATAGTTTTTGGTTTTGAATCTGTTTTTCAGGGCTGGTTTGGAACTTTCATTTCCCACAGCTTTGTGATTTAGCACAGAACACCTGCAGCAAATAAACATTGAATTCACATCTGGCTCACATTCATCTTTGTTTGTGTTCCTCTGTCAACAGTTAAGCAAATTTGGTGTTCTGAGGATTGTCTTGCATTAAAAAAAAAAGAGGGAAAAAAAAGAATCTGGCTCTTGCTGGTTAGGGGCCAGATAATTTGAGCAACCTCTTTGAATTGGAAACTCAAAATAGATACAGATACAGATAATCAGAGTTGGAAGGGACCTTGTAGGTCATCTAGTCCAACCCCCCACCCAAGCGGGAGACCCTACACTATTTCTGACAAATGGCAGTCCAATCTCTTCTTGAAAGTCTCAAGTGATGGCGCTCCCACAACTTCCGAGAGCAAGCTGTTCCATTGGTTGATTGTTCTCACTGTCAGGAAGCTTCTCCTTATTTCCAGGTTAAATCTCTCCTTGTTCAGTTTCCATCCATTATTCCTTGTCTGGCCTACAGGGGCTTTAGAAAATAGCTTAACCCCTTCCTCCCTGTGGAAGCCCCTCAAATATTGGAAGACCGCTATCATGTCTCCCCTGGTCCTTCTCTTCACTAGACTAGCTAAGCCCAGTTCCTGTAACCGTTCTTTGTATGTTTTAGCCTCCAGTCCCCTAATCATCCTGGTTACTCTTCCCTGTACTTTTTCTAGAGTCTCAACATATTTTTTATAATGTGGTGATCAAAACTGGATGCAATACCCTGGGTGTGGTCTTACTAAGGCTTTATAGAGTTTTATTAGTACTTCTCTTGATCTTGACTGTATCCCTCTGTTAATACAACTTAGGATTGCATTAGCTTTTTTGGCTGCTGCTGCACACTGCTGGCTCATATTTAGCTGGTTGTCCACTAAGACTCCAAAATCCCTCTTACAGTTACTGCTATTGAGCCTGGTTTCATCCAGTCTATATGTGTCCTTTTGGTTTTTCTTGCCTAAGTGTAGGACTTTACTTTTCTCTACATTGAATTTCATTTTATTAGATATGGCCCAGTATTCTAGTCTGTCAAGATCCATTTGGATCTTGAGCCTATCTTCTTGGGTGTTAGTTATTCCTGCCAGCATAGTATCATCTGCAAATTTGGTAATTTCCCCTTCTATTCCCTCATCTAAGTCATTAATGAAGATATTGAAGAGTACTGGGCCTAAGACAGAACCTTGTGGCACCCCACTGCTTACTTCCCTCCATGTAGACTTAGACCCATTAAGGACTACTCGTTGAGTCCGGTTTGCCAGCCAGTTGCGAATCCATCTAGTGGTGATGCTATCTATTCCACTTTTTTCTAGCTTACTAAGAAGTAGGTTGTGGTCTACTTTATCGAATGCCTTGCTGAAATCTAAATATATTATGTCCACAGTATTTTGCTGGTCTACTAATTTAGTCACTGTGTTGAAGAATGAAATAAGATTGGTTTGGCATGATCTGTTTTTAACAAATCCATCTTCTTATAGCTGGGTAAACAGGGATAATGAGATTGAATTAATTTGGAATCCCAGCCGCAATGTTTTTGCATGAGGTTATTGCCAGCCAATCCTAGGTTTGCCTGTTGTTGGGAAAAAATAGTCCATTGAGATGGGTCTCAACAATTCTTAATGGCTTTGGAGGATGTTGACAGGATGAATTGGAGTCCATTGTTGGATATAACTCTTCCTGATTTGCACCTTATACTGAGAGATATCTATTTTCTTCAAATAATTACGTAAGATTAAAAATATGGTATACCCACTGATACAGAAATGATGAGTTTTTCAACATGATGGCTTTTCTGATGATGGGGTTTATATATTGCTTGCCATCTTGAATATAAAAACTAAGATAATTGTTGAAGTCTTAAAACATTTCAGTACTACTCTATGTAATTTAACTAAAATAAAAGAGTTGCAAGATGGAGGCAGGAAGTTTCACACTCAGCCAAGAAAATAAAATAACCAGGTCCCTTTAGAGCAGGGGTCTCCAACCTTGGCTCCTGGAAGCCTGGTGGACTTCAACTCCCAGAATTCCACAGCCAGCTGGCTGTGGAACTCTGGGAGTTGAAGTCCGCCAGGCTTCCAGGAGCCAAGGTTGGAGACCCCTGCTTTAGAGCTAACAAATGCAGTGTTTATCCTTGAAGCAGGCAAACAGGAAACTAATGTGCCAGCAAGACCATCTTTGGGTAATTGGAAATAAATGAGCAAGAGTTTCGGATTCCCAAGCATTTCACAACAGCCCACAAAATTAGGATGCTGAGATTAAGAAAGTGGGGAAGAGTAAAAAGGTAGTTAGGAACGGATGTTTGTATAGAAAATATTTGAGTTGGCACATCCTGTTTTCCATATTCAAAATTTTACTTGCTGACCCCTTTTGGGTTGTAGAGATGAAAAAAGTAGATTTCACCAGCCTAAGGCAGAAGGCATGGACTTTTGGCTGGAGCATCAGGGAGAGCAGGCTGCCCAAAGAGAAAATTTGCCTGCCAGAACATTGCAGCTAAGAGGCTGTTGATGATGCTTTTGCATGCAGATGTGACCTAATCTTAAATTAAGCCCACCCTGGATGCCTTTCAAAACAGATGCTGAAATGAGATGAGCATTTAGAGCAGCTGAAGTTCTATAAGGAATCAGGCAAAGGACTCAGCAATGCTGTCTGGGAATGCTAGGTGTCTTAGTCCAACACATCTATTGAACACATGGCTGGGTTCTAAAGAATAAATTGCGAAGCATTACAGTACTGTAATCTACCTAGAACAGGGGTGTCAAACACAAGGCCCGTGGACTGGATCTGGCCCACAATGTAGTCTGTCCTGGAAAATGGAAGGGTCTAGTCCGCATCGCTTCATCCCGGTCTACCCAAAGCGAAAAGTAAACATGCCAGCAGTTTGGGAACTGGCATCAAGCTGGCCACACCCACCCAGTTGGCCATGCCCAGTGAGTGGCGTCAAGTTGGCCATGCCCACCCAGTCAGCCACACCTGGTCCCCCAAGGTCAATCACAGCCCTGATGTGGCCTTCAATGAACTTGAGTTTGATAGAAAGTTGAGTAGCTATATCATTTGGCATGCAGGAGTTGGCCAGGAATGAAATCCCAGACACTGACTGTTTAGTATCGCTAAGCAGACCTACCAAAACGAACAGGTCTATTGTGTGGTTTTGAGAGTGATTTTTTTTTTTTTTACTCTTCACCAAAACCCAAACCTCTCATTCATTGCCTATGATGCATACAAAAGTGTGTGAATCACTACAGCCCTATTTCAGGTTTCTCCTGCAAGCACACAGGTAAATTATATTCACTTTATTATTTCCACTGGCAAAATGGAAAAGAAATGTCTGGTGGTGATTAGCTCCCTTTTACCCTCGATGCCAGTCAGAACTTGAAGCTGCTTAGTTTTGTAGCTGCCAGATTCAAGTTGCAGGCCTCTGTTTATTAAAGACACTCAGGAAATGAGTGTGTGGGTGTATTGTGTGTATTTCCTCAAATGTACTTTTGTGAAACTCATGCTGCCTGGAGATGGCAGCAAAGTGTGATTTTTGAATTGTCACTCTACTATTTCAGACCCTGTTTAAAATGAGAATTGATTCCCTGGAATTCAGTATTTTTGTGGAATGGCCCTTAGCATTCACAAATCATGTCTAGAAAGGGTAGTTTGACAACTGGGGCAGGGTGAGTATTGTGTTGATTCATGTGGTACAGCACCTCACTTCTGTATATGAAAAGCTCTTTTCCTTCAGATCATAAAATCAGGGCTGGAAGGGACCTTGAAGGTCTACCAATCCAACCCCCTGCCCAAGGCAGGAATTCCTGTACCCTCCCATACAAATGGATGTCTAATCTTTTCTTGAAAACTTCCAGGTTTCCACCCTTCCTCGTCTCCACAAAAAATTAATAACTTTCTCTTTCTGTGCTCGTTATGGTGGCAAGCATCCCCTGCCTACCAAATTCTTAATAGCAATAGCACTTAGACTTATATACCACTTTATAGTGCTTTACAGCCCTCTCAAAGCAGTTTCAATGTTGGCATGGCATCTGTTTTGTTTAATAGCCTAACATCCTGGGAATACAAGACGAGATTATGTGAACCCCTTTTTGATGAAAGCAAGATTGCCCACCAAAGCAAAAACAAGTAAATAAATGCATGGTTTCAGAAGTGATCTTTTTTCCCACCCCTCACCAAAACTCAGAAGGATCCATTGGAACTTTCCACAAGGGCAAGTCCTTCAGTGATGACCATGTTTGATCACCAGGGGGCCCGCTTGTTTCAGATCCAGAGCTGGTTTGATCTGCAATAACAAACTTCTAAATAAATCAACATTGAGCGGATGGTGTGAATGTCTGACTGCAGCTGCAAAGCTTCTTATCAACTGGCACAATGAAAACTCAAGAAGATGGAGCAGACAGTTTATTATAAGTAACT